>CM048751.1:275074146-276324146 GCA_026315105.1 Locusta migratoria | reverse complement strand
TCTTTCTTTGAAGATGAAGAGTGAAATATATCATTAAAATTCGAATACAAACGGAATTTGTCGAAGTTATTAGGAAAAGTACCCTCCGCCATGCACCTACGAAATTTATTGTACACAGTTACCTTCGCCTTGTTTTAAACGTGAGTTGTGCAAAATTTCATCAAGATCGCAGCCAAATTGTGGTTTTTGTCGAAGCTAGTATGTAAAGTACGCTCGGCCATGCACCGAATGAATTTTGATGTAGACAGTGACGTTCCTCTTGCTTTGAAGGTCAAGTGGGCAAAATTTCATCTAGATTGGAACAAAACTGTAGATTTGCATGCAATAAAAACACACACATGGACACACTGCTATATTTTTAAGATTTGTCTCTAAGAATGTTTCATGCTGAATCACGGTTCATTTATATCCGAAAAGGCTGAAGGAGTATGCAAATAAAGTCACACAAAGTCGGTGAATTAATAAAAACATCCATATAACTGCAGAAACCGACGAAGACTTTTCCTAGTCAGTTGTATCGCATCAAGTGAAACCACTCAATGAATATATAAAGGACAGAGACTTGTTTCATTCGGTGGTCGCGCATCGACTGAAACCGCTCAAACCCACTGAATGAGTGAAAACATTCATATAGCGGCTGCAACCGACAGAGACTGATTTCATTCGATTGTTTCGCATCGACTGAAACCAATCAAACCCCGCCAGTGAGGGAAAACATTCATACGGCCACAGAGACTATTTTCATTCGGTTGTTTCATTCGACTGAAAAAACCGACTGAACGAAAAAACAACCGATTGACTAATCGGTTGTTAAAAACAGTCGGTTGTCCCATCAAATGTTCAAATGTTTGTAGAGTTTATGGGACTTAACTACGGGGTCATTAGTCCCTAAACTTACAAACTACTTATGAACTACTTACGAACTAAGACGGCACAAATATCCATGCCCGAGGGGGGATTCGAACCCCCAGACCGTAGTGGCCGTGCAGACCGTGACTGGAGCGCCTCAGTCAGCTCGGCCACCGCGGCCGGCGGTTGTCCCATCACTACCTACAACTAAGGACGGCACAAATATCCATGCCCGAGGGGGGATTCGAACCCCCGACCGTAGTGGCCGAGCGGACCGTGACTGAAGCGCCTCAGTCCCCTCGGCCACCGCGGCCGGCTATTACAAGTGCTTCAGTATTGGCGGAAATGATGTAGAAAAGTAGATTAAGGATCAGGCTTTCATGTAAAGATATCTTAGCACCTCTTTCTGTAATTTCATAACGGTACTTACTTAAAACACACGCCTCGTACTACAGGTTAATACTGGCCCACATACTGCTTGGTTACCCCGACGTGCCATACAAGAAGCTACTTCCGTGGTCCGCACAATCTCCAGACTTCTCTCCAATCGAGCACATGTGGAATATTATAGGACTACAAATTACAAGAGCGACTGGTCAACCCACAACTGGGACAGAATTGCGTGAACAGGGCGTACTTGCGTATAATAATGTAATGTGTCCCACTCGGTATTCGCCATCTACATGATCTAATGATTGCCGGTATCAACGCCTGAACTGCCGCGAGGCTACACCCAGTGTTAAAATGCGAGTTTCAGCATGGATCGACACCTGCTACCTGAGTACCACTTCGTCTATAAATTTGCAAATGTAATATTTTCATATATTGCTACAGTAAAACCTGAGTAAATTGGAGCTTTCCAAGACGCTATACTGGTTTTTATTCCCTATATTGTATTTGAATATCAGATCAGTATTGTTCGGTCGAAGTGATCGTTGTTGGAACTCCTCCAATTTCCGACGGTGTAACTCAAAAGGATTGCAACGCGTCACTCTCAAATATTAGTGATACCGAACAGACGTTCAACAATAGAATTTTATTCGTTCCTGCCTCACGTTTTACGACATGGTCCAGTGGCAGACTATACCAGTCTGTACCTCCAGTGTGCTGTAAACTGCAGCTGTGGACGGCTCCTAACTGCCTCCCTCCGCAGACTAATCTGCATCGCGATATTTGGCTGTTCTGCTCGCGGTCTGCGCCTGCAGCTCGCTTCCCGCCATCAGGCGATTGAATTTAGAGGCGCGGCGACCGTGCAGCAGACAAAAGCCAGCCACAGTCCGCTGGCTCATCACCCAGAGTACTGCCCGTAGCGCCTGGCAGTTATGCAGTCCCGCGACGCAACCCCGCTCCCAACTTGCCGCTGCTCCAGCTCGCTGTATACGGCAAGCGCTACAGCTCCCATCACGTGCTGTCCACCCCGCGTTGTAACGATACAATAAAATTTTTATTATTTTGTTTATCTTTGATCAGCGATGCTTATTGCCTCCTGTTCCCTCTGACTCGCAATGCAACTAATTTAATTTCATTATTGATAAATCTGAAGCATTGAATTAAAATTTGTAGTGCGGCCGGGAATTGAACCCGGACCTCCATGCTTACTAGGCAGACGTCTTAACCATTAGACTACCACACCACTAACGATTAAGGCGCCTTGGAATAGTCTATGTACGATTTCCCTTCACATCACAAACTTTAATTCAACTTCTGTGTTCTAAAGCCGCGGTGGAGTAGCCGAGCGGTCTAAAGCGTCTCGCTGCGGAGCACGCGGTTGCTCGCCGTGGAGGTTCGAGTCCTCGCTGGGGCATGGATGTGTGTGTTTGTCCGTAGGTTAGTATACGTAGGTTTAAGTAGTTTGTAAGCTACGGACTGATGACCACGCAGTTTGGTACGATAGAATTTCAAACATTTGAACATTTTTTTGTTCCAAAGATAATTGCCACTACTGCCAAGGCTCTGCATGCAGCGGAATAGCACCTCAGCAATGGACATGGTGAAACAATCCTGTTATGGTGATATAAATATCAATTAATACAAATAAACAATCCCAGAGACGGATTTACGTCTCAAATATGTCAAAGAAATTATTGATAAATCTGAAGCATTGAATTTGTGGTGCGGCCGGGAATTGAACACGGACCTCCATGCTTACTAGGCAGACGTCTTACCCGTTAGACTACCACACCACTAACGATTAAGGCGCCTTGGAATAGTCTATGTACGATTTCCCTCCACATCACAAACTTTAATTCCCGGCCGCAACACCAATTTTAATTCAATGCTTCAGATTTATCAATAATGTCTTTGACATATTTGAGACGTAAATCCGTCTCTGGGATTGTTTATTTGTATTAATTTAATTTCGTTCGTCATTTTTTACTTCCGAACCGCGATAGTAGTTTTACTCACCCTCTTGTCTGTATCGGACATGCTAAGACGTCTTTCATACCTGTATCCACTCATGTAAGTAAGAATAATGCATGCTGTTGCTGAAAATATATTATGTAATTTAAAAGCATTCCCTTTCCTTGGTTTTTATTTAAATCAAACTCCACCTCGTCATATAATTAATTTCTTAATGTTTTTAGCTCCTCGACATCCGTAATAGTTTAATGTTCAGACGCCATTACAATCGCTTCGCATTGTCTGCAAAATTTCAATCAATCAATCATCCTTACACAATACTTTGCTTGATTTTAGAAGCTGCACTCATTTCTTTTGTAATTTCACGAAGTCCGATCCTTTTTTTTAATTATTCTATCATTACCAGTAACTTCATATTCCATCCACGGTCACACAACAATGAAAAGCGAAGTGAACATTCTGAACATTGATGTCCTATGGAAAGTATCTCGAACGTTCACGTATTAAATAAGTAAAAGTTATCATTTCCAGCTTCTACAGAACGAAGCGCAGGATCCAGCTAGATGCTTTCCGTAAGTCTTATAACGTGCTGTTGCTTGTATGGTGCCCGACTTTAATATGCAACCCCCGGTTTATTTACTTTAAAGTTCATTTTGTGCTGTACTTTAACTAAATTATTTCAAATTCAAAAATTCGGTACCATAAATTCGTTGCCCAAAATATATTCACGGACTCTACTTTAACAATTATGGCATCATACGAAGCAAGGGCAACGTTATAGCGAAATCAAATGTTTGTTAAGCTTATGGGACTTAACTACGGGGTCATCAGTCCCTAAAGTTACAAACTACTTATCAACTACCTTATACTAAGGACGGCACAAATATCCATGCCCGAGGGGGGATTCGAACCCCCGACCGTAGTGGCCGTGCAGACCGTGACTGGAGCGCCTCATTCCCCTCGGCCACCGCGGCCGGCACGTTGTAGCGTTACCCATTGTGCGTCGACAGTAGTTCCAGTACTCCGCATATCGTCAACGATGGCTACCAGAATAACTTCTTAACGATTTAACTCCCACTTCATTAATTCAGCTTAAAAGAAATTAAAATCCAGTATTTTCTGTATTAACCCAGATAGCGCTGACATCATTCCAGAAGGACGAGAATGGCAACTTACATTTTCATTCTAGTATTTAAGAATTTATGCATAGTCTCATATTTTATTTCTTTGAATAGTCTGTTTAATTTCGGATCAATTGTATTGTTAATTGAAAAGTGGTTGGATTACGGCGGAGTTGGAGATAGGAAAAGAATCTTTAAACCAATTCTGTGTCATGGTTAAAGTTTATGTTAACAAGTGCACTTGTGACAGTTTCCCTGACACTTCCCTTTACCTCACTCACGTTACCGCGAGCAGCGTGCTAACTCGTCTAGTTGTAATAGACCGAACGTTGCACGTGAGGCCCGTAGGCAGTTGTCACTTAATATTTAACTAACCTGGTGTCTTCTCTCTCATAGATGTTCCCAACGCAAAAGCAGCACACAGGTCGTAGACTCGACGTTTTCTGAGGTGAGGCTGAAATTGTAAGTGGTGGGTACTGTGGCTGTCCAACTACCATTAACGAAGTCGATGAATTCCTTCAGAGATGCCAGTGGCTCTTTTATTTTTACCAATCACACGAATACAGAGGCCACAAACTGCATGTTTACGTAAAAATTCAATCATAACACACTTTCACATACATTGCACGCACTTTACAAATATTTTTTTGCCCCGTTATCGACCGATTAATACAAGACTGGTCATCGCAAGTGCCACTAGATGTTTACCATGTCGGGCTCGCAGTGAACTCAAAAATCAAATCAAATGTTTGTAAAGCTTATGGGACTTAACTACGGGGTTATCAGTCCCTAAACTTACAAACTACTTATGAACTACTTACGAAATAGGACGGCACAAATATCCCTGCCCGAGGGGGGATTCGAACCCCCGACCGTAGTGGCCGTCCAGACCGTGACTGGAGCGCAGACCGTGACTAGGCGTAGAGTTGGGCTCCACGCTAGCGCCTAGAGTTTTGGCGCCAACCGACACTTCTAGAATGACACACTCACTCTTTACCTAAAATACTTAATCTAATAAATCTACAAAACAATAGTGTAATCACGGACAATTAATTAACTCACAGTATGGCAATATAATTGACAACTGAATGTTTATTTATTAAATAATTACTAAAATAACTGGAAGGTTGTGGCACATAAAGACATAGCAAAAGGCAATCAGATCACTCTTAGACAAAGGGGCGAAGTTTTCCCACGGGACCGTACTTACAGTACCATCTGGCTACTATCTGACACAGCCTCTTCCCAACATTCCACGTCTGTTTCATTATAAGTAAATGAATTTATGAAATAAAATAAAGCAATGGTTGCTACGTTGCAAACCCGTACCGCCTCAGGATACGACTGCGAAGTTGAGGTTCATACAGAAGATATGGAAGACTTCCCCGTAGTTCAGTTAGTATCTCTGGAATATTCTTCAATTTTTGCGACATTTGTATGTATATAATTCATATTAAATGATGTTTTAATATTAATGATTCATCAGATTAAAATTATAAAACATTAATTTTGACTTCCTTCCAGAAAGAAGGGCAGCATTGCAAAACCATAGGCGTGATTGTGAAAATAAAATCACTTATAACGTTCTGGTGCAGTCAAATGAGGGTAATTAACAGCTTCTTAAATGAAATTTTAAACAAAAATGATTCCGTGCTATCTGGGTTAATACGATACATTAAACATAAAAAAGTTCTTCGAAAATTATTTCCTAGCAATTAGTATTTTTACATAATGTTTTTCATGCACAACACAGGTTATGTATCGAGGTATATTATGATTTCCGACATTATTTTGTTTATTGTTAGCATTGTCAGATCAACAGCACCAAAGAAATGTCAATTCACCGCTGAAATAAAATAAGACGAGGTATACTTTTCTATCTCTCTCACGGCCACAAACAGAGGATATAGACTGCAACGTAACACGACCTCCAAGTCGGAGTGATTAAAGCCTCTGAATTTGATACATGCTCCTCAGACGGCAGAATTTCGTAGTAGAAGCATATTGTTCGTCAATAGTAATGCTACCTTACGGACTGATATTCAAATTACTGTGTACAGCAGCCTTTAATTCGTTTTTATCTAGGAACAACACGGGCAATGAAAGGATTAACAACCCAGGACACGTTTCATGGTGGTTATTGACTACTGTTTTACTTTGAATGGTAATCCTCCGGAGCACTTGTTAATATCAGGTTTCCCGTTTTATACTGAGAGCAATGATGACTATCTTTTACACCAGCCGCGTTTAGATTTTTAATGTTAAAGCACGTACTTTGGCTCTGTATATGTGCGAAAACAGGTTTGGTACCCTTCTTTGTCTACATAGATGAAAAACAATATTAATTTCTAGTGCACGTTATGCGATTACTAAACGTTTGTGTGTTTTTGACATCCCACCGTTGAGTTGTCAGCAAAGGTTACTACATTTGCAAGGTAGATTGTGTGCACTCGGAAAACTCGTCTTTTTGTATTATTTTTCGTTATATTTGTGATTTCACAGGACCTTACCCTCTTTTGGTGGAATAAAGTCATTACATAAACTTGTACTTTAATAGTGCGATCAACTTTCGATATGATTTCTACTTGAACACCACAGTGTCACAATGTTGTTTATGATGTAGCAACATTGCGCCCGTTTCAAGGCATTGAAATAAACTCAACGGCCGAGTTGAAAATTTTATCTGGAGCGGAATTCGAACCGAGATTTCCAGCTTTGGACATTTCCAAAAAAAAAAAAAAAAAAAAAAAAAAAAAACGAACACACACACATTAAAGACAAACAAGGGTTGTAACACGATCTGCATGTAAAACTTTTGAACCGACATAAACAACATTATGAACGTGTGGTGTAATGGAAAACACGTCAAAAGTTGAGCCCATTAGTAAAATGTAAGATGGTATCATGACTACTTTATTCCACTAAGAAAACTGAAGTTGCATTGGAAAAACAAATGAAACGATAAAATGTGCCGAAATAGGCACGATTTTCGTAGTGTATTGAACGAGCTGCATCATAAATCGACTAACCTCAGCCTATAGGACGGAAAAAAGGGCAATGGGCTGTAAAGATGAGTCATTAACCCTTAAAATATGCACCGACTTTATAAAATCCTATAACTGTTTCTAATCTACGTACATAGGGAAATCAAAATATGCTCATCTGTATATCCACATTTATAGGACCACAGAAAATGCATTATCAATATAAATAAAAATGCGTTTTGTGTGAAATATTTTCCTAATTGCAGTCAGCACAACCTAATATAAATATTACATTATTATTGTGGATGTGTCCTGCATGATACTACCCTGTCTAACCGTGTGTCATTGGCGGCTCCACTTATATTTATATTTTCACTGGTTTTTCTAATTCCCCGGAACAATAGCTGATCGTGAAAGAAAAATGCACATTGAAACATTCTCGTAAAGTGACATTGCGTTGACGAGGTATCGATAAGGTTCAGATTCTATTCCTGTTGATTTACCTTCTGCCGAATCAAGTGTCCCTTCTTTAAAAATCCCCCAAAAAAAGTTTACGACCAAAGGAGAGATAGGATTGGTTAGGGCAAACTAGCTGTTTGAAAAAACTTTTTATTGTTGAATTAAAAAGAGGCTGAGAAATGGACATGATGAAAAAGTGCTGTTGTATCGGCTGTGAACTATCTGCTGTTGAGTGGAAATTAGTTCGTAAGAGGAACGTTAGTGAAAAGTGCAACGTCATCAAAGCTCTTTAACCTATTATATTCACGGAGTTAAAGAGATTACATAACGTCAGCAAAGTTGAAATTATGATGCGATCATTTACCCACAAAACGTCGTAGTAATGAGGAAATACTTTACAGATTAATCGAGTATACAGTCTGTGGAAATAGGCTCCCCACAAGGTGTTATTAATCGTAACAACGGGGAAAACCTTGGATCCCAGAGATCCTTTACTACCTTCGGAGAGAAAAGATTTTATTCGTGCCAACACATCTAGCGTCAATTACATTTTATGATTTGGAATCTAAGCTTTAGTGCGCTTTCCGATAGATGGCGGACATGTAGTTTCACCTCCCCATATGCGTTCTTGCTCCAAATGTAGATCTGTATACGTAGAGGGCACGAAATTAAATAGAGAGAGCTCATCTAGCAGCAGCTTTTGCGCATGCTTTTCCTCACCAACTTTGAAAAAAAAAAAAAAAAAAAAAAAAAAAGGCCTCGCCGGCAACTAGCAATCTCCAGCGGCTAACACTTTTCTGAAAATGGTTGAGTGATTGACAGTTAAAATATCTTGGCAACAGGTCTACGTTTTCCTGCTATAATTATGAAACATTATCGTGTTTGTGTAGGCCTACATAAATCAGAACAGAACTCAATAGTATTTTAGGTTTGATTGTGCTCTCGGGATATTTTCTGCTTGAATTTCTCAACGTCAGATTGAATGTTGAGCTACAATCTCGTACATCTTCAGTCACTATAATATTGAGAAACATACTTCTACGCTAATAATGGAGGGTAGGTAACAAATCACCGTCAAAAGGCTCGCTTAGCAGTTCACAGAAAGGAAAAACAGATAATGACATTCACACAGCTTACATTTTCGGTCATGGCCTTCATCAGAGAAAGAAACAATAACTCAGACCACTATACACACACAACCACTATGTCCGACTACTCCAGCGGAGAAGGTAGTTGTGTGTTGTTATCTAACCTGCATTATTGACATTCATATTGGATTTTCCATTGTTAATATTTCTATGCCAATTTAGGAAAATTATTAAGCTGTGAGATTTCAAGTTGGATTATAATTACTGAATGGAATACTAGATATATTTAGCTCATGTCCCGAAAGTTGGCTAAATTTACTAAAGTCCTTTGTTTTAAGTCAACAGACAATAAAATCACCTCGCTCTTGTTTTACCATACACGTATTAGGGGAAATCACAGTTACATTTCACTTCGTCATATATTAGTCTGAAATTTCGATTTTATACCTTCTCATCAGTATTGTAAAATTTGTAAAATTCGGTGCACTAAGTAAAACTTGGATTATCGTCTACAACAAATAAGTTTATCTAATCCATTTGATTTATTTGTTGGTGTGATTCTGCAGAAATCCCAGTTAAACTGTATGTACAATAACTCACCAGTACAAGAGAAAAACCACAACAGGGCTAACAGCAGATGTACTGAAACTGCCCTAGTTTAGTCTGACTCCTACATTAGCGAATTATAATATCGTGATGCAGGAATTTCCACATTTACTCAGACTGCAGAAATGTACTTGCAAACCAGAATCAGCAGGAACTTTATTTTTTCGAAACGTTTGACTTCACGACTATTGCTTCTACCTTTTAATTTAGAATTTCACAAATTATTTTTTAAAATTCCTGCAAAACATTCAAGCTTATGTAAGAGGTTCGAGATGATTTACAAAGAGCATGAATATGAGGAATGGATTATGCAGTGGAAAACATAGAATATATAAAAAGTGTAAGATCCAAGGGTGGGGAAAGTGAACTTCGAATGGGAGAAAATATAGCGCGGCAATCCATATTTTGAATTAGAAATAGGTATTTTAGATGCCATTATTTACATTTATACTTCATGAGTTGGAATATGTTCAGGTAGTAGGAGGTAGGTATTTGAGACTTTGGAAAGTAATACACTAGAGAAATAGCAATTACAGGTCTAAACGTAGACGTCTCGTAATTTTGATAACAAAATTATCTAGTCTTGAGAGCAAAAATTTCAAATAGACTGTTTGGCTTTTATTAAGTGAACATACATGCATATTAGAATATTTCAATATCGAAAATCACCAGCCATGACATGAAACAGCAGCTTGTTTCGTAGCACTGTGGTATACGTGATGGCTTTTTGTGCGCATTTCACTTCTTTAATTGCATTGGTAATATACTGTACAATACTGTCTTTCTTTTCTACATACATGTGCGTGGAGTAGATGATTTAAAATTTTTCGTATAAGACATAAACGTGTTTCGTTACGTCATATTTTATGGAGTTATCAGCATTTATTCTTGGATCTGATTTCTGCTCATTCTGTTCCATTATAATACGTTTAGTTTAAAAAAGGGTTTTTACTTTGTCGCGGCTAATGAAGAACTAAATATTAACGACTTTTAATTGTATTTCATTCTACTTTATTTATTCGTGTCTCAGAATGAATGGCGTATATAGTTATGCTTTATGACACTAAATATGCTTTGTAAACATAGTAACTAAGACATTATAACTTGCAAATACAAGAAATACAACGTAACTTATTCACACATTTTGTAACATGAATATACTACAAGCAAAACATTTTTGCAGAAATCGATGTGCCTTAATAGATTCATTGTTCTTCTTTAATAAATAAAATACAAGCCACCGAAATTCTAAATACTTTAATCGTGACCATAAATCTATGTAATAAAGTTGAATAACAATTCTGTTAACGGCTGCTAAAATGAATTTGTCCATTAAATGCGAGAAATTACAATAAACGGCTGCCAATGAAAATAGAGCATAATACTAACGATACAATTCGAATAGATGTAAATCTATCGCTTCGCACAAGAACAGCAAATGGTGACAAAACACTATTCAACAGAAGCATGTTCTGTTTCATATAAAATACAAAGCCGGCCGCGGTTGCCGAGGGGACTGAGGCACTCCAGTCACGGTCTGCACGGCCACTACGGTCGGGGGTTCGAATCCTCCCTCGGGCATGGATATTTGTGCCGTCCTTAGGATAAGGTAGTTGATAAGTAGTTTGTAAGTTTAGGGACTTATGACCCCGTAGTTAAGTCCCATAAGCTGTACAAACATTTGAACATTTTAAAATACAAATAAATATGTAACCTTTTAGTCTAGCCAATGTTACAACTTTTTTATGGGACTTAACTTCGGGGTCATCAGTCTCTCAACTTACAAACTGCTTATGAACTAACTTATACTGAAGACAGCACAAACGGACATATATGCCCGAGGTTGATTCAAACCCCCGACGGGGAACGGCCCATACTACCACTGCGAACCAAATTAAGCATAGGACGAATGATATGAACAGAGCAGTTCAAAGTAGAACACAAATATGAAATCTAAATCTACAAATACATCTACATCCATACGCCGCAATACACCCGACAGTGTGTGGCGCAGGGTACCTTGAGTACCACTATCTGTTCTTCCTCCTATTCCAGTCACTTATTGTTCGCGGAAAAAAAGATTGTCGGTATGCTTCTGTGTGGGCTCTAATCCCTCTGATTTTATTCTCATGATCTCTTCGCGAGGTATACGTAGAAGGGAGTAATATAGAGCTAGACTCTTCGGTAAAGGTATGTTTTCGAAACTTCGACAAAAGCCCGTACCGAGTGACAGAGCGTCTCTCTTCAGTCTTCCAATGGAGTTTATCGATGATCTCCGTCACGCTTTCACGATTACAAAATGATCCTGTAACGAAGCGCGCTGCTCTCCGTTGGATCTTCTCTACTTCCTCTATCAACCCTACCTGGTACGGATCCCACACTGGGGTTCAGTATTCAAGCAGTGGGCGAACAAGTGTACTGTAACCTACTTCCTTTCTTTTTGGACTGCATTTCCTTAGAATTCTCCCAATGAATCTACATCTATCTGCTTTATCGACAATTGATTTTATATGGTCGTTCCATTTGAAATCACCCCTAATGCCTACTCCCAGATAATTTATGGAATAGCTGCTTCCAGTTGTTGACCTGTTATAGTGTAGCTAAACGATAAAGGATCTTTCTTTCTATGTATTCGTAGCACAACACACATTGATCGCAATCAAAATGGCGGTATTACGAATAAGTCATCCGTTTATAACGAAATCAAGGCGATTATAAAACGCAGTAAATCGTTGAAAATGTATCTGGGACGAATCCCACCGATGGAAAGAGTCCTCCTTCGATTGGTTGTCCATTCCCACCGATGGAAAGAGTCCTCCTTCGGCCATAGATGTGTGTGTTGTGTTTAGCACAAGTTACTTTAATTACTTTCAAAGACTAGGGACTGATGACCACAGAAGTCTTGTCCACCAGGTTTACAGACATTATTGAAGGCTGATAAAACTGAAGTGGTTAAAGTGACGGGAAGGGGAACCTAGGACGCGTTATCGGAAATTCCTGTATGAGTTTCACTCCTAGGGTAGAAGCAACGGATATTTATATATTCATTTGAAATATCCATGTATCCATAGGTATGTAGGCCTAACAGAAGTCGATATTGGTGCCAAAGACACAACAAGGAGCAATTTGTTGTAAATCAAAGACACGTAGTACATAAAAAGGGTCCTCGATGACAGCCACTGTACACGAACGTTAGTTGGCCGAAGTGTGGAGGACGGAGAGTCGTACACGTGCATTGGGCCCGCACTCCTCTCCCTCAAGATGCCCCCACAGATACAGGGCTCCGCGGCCTCCATAAATCTCAGTGGCTAAACGGCAGCTCCTGAGCCTCTGCGACATTAAGCCCTACCGTGGATTTATCAGTGGACATTGCAATAAAAGCTTCGCGATGTAACCCGGCAAAATGGATAGCTGGAAAAGCTAGAAATATATACCTTTTGAACTATAATTAGGAAATTTCAATGTACACTAAAACAAATTTAGAAAAAAAAAATATGTTTGTGTTCTATGAGCTACAATCAGTTCCAGAAGAGCATATTTCATGAGGTAGATATTTAGTTAGTTTATTTATTCATGTTTTATATATCTCCAGTAACATTAATTATTTTGACTCACATTTGTAATACTTTAAATGTGCCGCATTCATCAACGATCAACACCCTCTTCCGTGACATAAATAGCTGTAAGGACCTGTTATGTATTGTGTTGGAATCAAAGCTGAAGATTCATAGATGGTTTATCTACATACAGGGTGTCCCAGCTATCTTGTCCACCCAAAATATCTCTGGAACAATAACAGCTCGGAAAACGACATTAACCGGTATCAATGTACTGCTGGGGCCCATGAATGTACATATTTTGTTACATTCTCAAACGAAAGCAAATGTGTTTTGTAACACAAACTTATGTTTTTTTTTTTTAATGTAGACCCTATATTTTTTCTTCAGCAATCCATAGCATGACAAATCACATAGACAATGGCGTTGATTGCATCGCAATATTCCAATTACATCCCGAAATATTGCGACGAGACGTTGGTGCTTGAAAAACCCGAAATACGCTGCTAGCTCACGTCCTGAGGCTCAGGCGTGAACCCCATGCTGCCCGTAATCGCGATGTGATTGACATGCGTAATCGCACTTCCATACTTATCAAGAGGTCCGAAACGAATAATACGGTCTAGTGAATGGGGTTCACGCCTGAGCCTCAGGACGTGCGCAAGCGCATTTCAGTTTTTTCAAGCGTCAACTTCGCGTCGCAATGTCTCGGGATGTAATTGGAATATTGCGATGCAATCAACCCCATTGTTTATGTGAATGGTCATGCTATGGATCACTGAAGACAAAATATAGGGTGTCCATTAAAAAAAAAGTTTGTGTAGAAAAAAACATTTGCTTTCGCTTTAGAACGTTCCAAATATGTACATTCATGGGCCCCAGCCGTACATTGATACCGGTGAAATTCGTTTTCCAATAGCTGTTATTGTTCCAGAGATATTTTGGGTGGACAAGATAGCTGGGACACCTCGTATATAAAAATGAATGTTTATCTGTATGTCCTCTATGTGTTCATAAACCATTCATTCGATTGCAATGAAACTTTGGTGAACTGTTTACCCTACGCCCACAAAGGTTTCTGACCAGAAAACAAAAGAGCACGACACAAAGCACAGGAGATATGAAGTCATAAATGATGAGAGGCCCCCGTGTGAGAATACCCCGATTTTTGCGTCAATTATTGGAAAATGGGAGTCGTTAGGCACCTGCAACGAAGTTTGCATGTAATTTTGGACGTTTATGATGCGTTTTGTATCTGAACCCCCCCCCCCACCCCTACCCACCATACAAAATGATGAAACGAAAACATGTCTACCACTCATAACAGTTCTGCTGTATATGCTGTAAAACTATTGCATCAGGTATGTCCTTGTATCAAATGAAATTAGCATTACAGATTTGCATGTTGCTATTTATTTCTGTCTGCAAGTCTCCCTAATTCTCTTGCTTCCAAAATTAAGCAATCTGTTTTCTTAATCTCTATCTATACAAGAGCGAAAGGACACTCACTAACTCACTGACTAAACACGAAATTTGGAAAACTTCTTCACCTATGAAGCTGAAATTTGGCAGGAATGTAGATCATAGGTAGAACACAACATCTAAGAAAGTACTTTGTGATTGTTGCATTGCGGAACATACTTCTCCTACAGAATCATGAAATCTACAGTTTCATTCCAATCTTCACGAAATTTCGCACGCTTGAGCTCCAAAACAAGAGGAAGGTCACCGTCTACCTTAAGTTTCCTACGGTGCATGGGGGAGGGTATTTTGCAACATAAAAATGGATCCCTAAATACCTTGGTCGTACCATACCTTGAAAACGGCTCGACCGATTTCACAGATACTCTTTTTGTTGTTTTCGTTATTCTCAGAACATGAGTTCTGTGATATAAAACTGGAGTATAAGAGAATAATAAAGTGCGTTTTTCAATGTGACTCTGCGTAACTACTGAATAGAAATATATAGTTTTGGTCCGATATTGATGATATTTTGAACAATTTTCCTTAAAAACAAGAGGAATGTCATTGTCTGTATAAAATTTCATTCGGTGCATGGTGGAGGGTACTCAACTTAGGAAATTTTACAAAATGCATTGTTTTGGTCCAATCTTTGTGAATTTTTGCACGCATGACCTTTAAACCAATAGGAAGATCACTGGGTACATAAGTATTTCTATAATCCATGACTGAGGGTACCTTGCAGAAAAATTTGCCCAGAGAGGGAAAGGTGGAAACAAACAGAGAGATGGGAGAGAAAGAGGTGGATGAGGACTTCGAGAGTGTAGGATAAAGAAACACCCGAGCAACGCCGGGCTTACAGCCTATATAAAAGGCAGTGTCCCGGCTGACTGACTGTCTGCCTGAATGACTGATTGACTGACTCCTCATCGGCCAGCCAAAACCAATGTAGATAGAAACTTGAATTATGATGAGGCTATTGATATTATTCTATAGGCGTCATTTAAGAAGCAATATATCGATATTCCGTACGTAAAGGGGGTGAAATAGGGGATGAAGACTTTTTTGAAAATACGTTGCTATTTAGGCAATTTTGAAGCTAGACTTCAAAATTTCGGATTCTAATTCATAGTTCGAATTTAAAAGACAAGTGATTCGGCCGTTTTGGAATTTCGACCAATGTGCGGTTAAATACGGGATGCAAAAGTTTATTTTCAGAAATATGTTGCAGTTAACTCAAAACACAAGATGACACGTGTTACGTTTTTTGGTAAATTCAACCACCAAGGGGGTTAAATTGGAAAGAAAATGTTTTTCGAAAATCTTTTGCTATTAAGGGAATTTTGAAGTTACAACCACATAAATTGGTATATGTTTTCTGGGTCAGAATTAAAAAGGTACCTGTTTCGGTATTTGCAGAAAATAAATCATTTAGAGGGTGAAATAGGGGATGAAACATTTTTTGAAAATACATTGCTACTAAGTCAATTTTGAACTCAGAATAACAAAATATGATATTTGCATTGGGATTTAAAAGGCACATGTTGGGGTATTTTTCTAAATTCAATATTTAGGTGTGGTACTCGCGGTTAAAAGTATAAAATGAAATGTTCAAATGTTTGTAAATCTTAAGAGACTTAACTACAGGGTCATCAGTCCCTAAGGGTTAAAATTTAATTAAACTAACTGAAACTACCTTAGACTAATATTGCCGCGAGAGACGACGAACACCGACTACCGGCGTGGCGCAGGGGATAGCGTCACGGGCTACGGTGCAGAAGGTTGCCGGTTCAATCCCGCCCACCGGCAAACAAATTTGGTTTTTTTTTTTTTTTTTTTTTTTTTTTTTTTTTTTTTTTTTTTTTTTTTTTTTTTGTAATCAACAATTTCAGAAGGTTCAACATATTTCTTATGTTCACTTGGAAATTCTACTTGTTTCTTATGTTAACTGTTCTCCTAATTTCTGGTAAATTCTGTCTGTGTATAAATAGCAGAGCACTCTGCCTGAGAGGCAGTCAGTGCTGCGTGTATGTTGAATTCGTAATAAACGTGCTTTGAGTATAAGTGCTGTGTTCAGTTGCCTTCGAAGTCAAGCCTACTCCCATTGCAACGCGACATTGTTTGGTGGAGGCGCCGGGTACACTGTGCAACAGCTGCATCACCGTGGCTCCGATTAGGCAACGTAAAAGTCGTCGCTTACACGGACTGGAACCGGGATACAAGGGATACACCGAGTACATCCTTCCAAAAGTCCCTATTATCAGAAGAACGATGGAGACGAAACCAGCAATAAGCCAGCTGCATATCAGACACCCGTCGGTGTTCTCTGGAGATGCTGGACAGGACCCCAACAAATGGCTAAAAGGGTTCGACCGAGTCGCCAAGTACAACATGTGGGATCATACGATGTGCTTGGCCAACGTTTATTTCTACCTGGATGGAACAGCCCAGCAATGGTTCGAAAACAACGAAGACAAGTTGAATAACTGGGAGACGTTCCAGGAGGAACTTAAGAAGACATTTGGAAACCGCCAGCGACAAATCCGCTCGGCGGAAGAACAACTGAAGAACCGGGCCCAACGACATGGTGAGCCGACACAATCGTACATACAGAATGTTTTGGCCCTGTGTAACATAGTCAATCCGAACATGACTGAGGCGGACAAAATCACGCACCTCATGAAGGGAATTGCAGAAGATATGTACCAAGCTCTTCTGATAAAAGACGTCGCTACGACAGAAGAGTTCATCAAGTGGTGCCAGCGTATTGAAGGGATGTAACAAAGGAGGGTTTGACGCAAGAAGTATGACAGACTCCCAAATGTAGCCCATATGGCTGTTGTGGAAGACCAGCATGACTTCGCTTCTCTCATACGACAAATCGTGAGAGAAGAATTACAACAGTCCATGGCATCCGGGAATATTAGACCAAGCGCTCATAAGATTATGGCCATGGATGTGAGCCCTGTACGTCACGAGGGAGCCGACGCCGCTGAGGCGTCGTATCAAAGAACATTGTCTTCAGAGCACGAGGTATTTCAAACATTAGCTCCTGTCTGCCCACTCAATCGTACCCGACTTGAAGAATGGCGTCGCCCTGCTATGACTTAGGTTGCAGCCGCCAAACGGCAGCCCATGAACCGGCCGACGCGACCACAGCCAACTCCCCAGGTAACTATGACGCCCTGCAGAAGAACAGACGTCTGGAGGACAGAAGACAACACACCAATGTGTTTCCACTGTGGACGCCCTGGACATGTCGTACGCTACTGCAGAGAGAGGAGGCGAGTATTCGATGATTATTTTGCCGCAAGACGTCAGCCGTCGGAGCAGTTCTATCCAAGGCAGTCACCTGCTGATGAGTTCAGTCGACTTATGGGAAGAAGCCCATCGCCGTACCCTAGACGAGGTCGCTTCCCCGACGCGCCGCAGCCGTTCACCGTTGCCGTTCAGAGGTACCAGCCACTCCCCTAGCCGCCGCGCCCAGGAAAACTAAGTGAGGCGACCATCTACGGAGGTGAGGCCGCCGCAGGTGAAATTTCTTCATGGACGACAGTCGCTAAGATATCGGGAAATCTCATCGACGTCATATTCGACGGCCAAGCTGTCCGAGCACTTGTTGATTCAGGAGCGTCTTTTTCTGTATTATCGGATAATTACCGCTGCACACTAAAGAAGACAATGTTCTGTGATACAGGGTAACTGTGGTGAAGGTCGCGAGTGGAAAGTACGTCCATCCAGCAGGAACTTGTGTCGCAAGAATAACCATCAACAACAGGACCCAGCCGTTTGAATTTGTCGTGTTAACAGAAAGTAGTCACAATGTCATCCTCGGATGGGATTTCCTTCGGGCATCCCAAGCTATCAATGACTGTTGTTCCGACAGATACACGTAATACAGAATTTTGTGGGAAGTTATTCGTCGTTGACAATGTGACGATACCGCCGTTGGCAATGACAAGAGTTGCAGTCACAAACACAGATAACTGGTTAAACTGTGAAGTTCTTGTTGATGGTAAAACGTTTATCAGGCTCACAAAAGACATTTACATACCAGCGGCTATCATAAGCATTACCGGTGGTAAAGAAGAGATTTGGATCACAAATTGTCATTAGCAGTCACAACTTATCCCCAAGGGAATGTGTATTGGGACAGCTGAACCAATCCAGGACGGTGAGCTCAACGTCATCAATGAGGACCCATGCCCTGCAATTAGTATAGACAACACGCTGGAGGAAACAAACGTGGAACTGCCAATAGGGCCTGGACTGACCAAGGAACAACGCCAGCGCGTGTTAGGTATTCTACGCCAATTATCGGGTGCATTCACATGTTACTATAATGTTTGTTAAGCTTATGGGACTTAACTACGGGGTCATCAGTCCCTAAACTTACAAACTACTTATGAACTACTTACGAACTAGGACGGCACAAATATCCATGCCCGAGGGGGGATTCGAACCCCCAACCGTAGTGGCCGTGCTGACCGTGACTGGAGCGCCTCAGTCACCTCGGCCACCGCGGCCGGCGTGCATTCACACCTCAGCAGTGGATAAGTCAGACGAAACGGCCCACGATAAAGCACCGTATCAATACTGGGGACCATCCGCCAATTAGCAAGCGTTCGTATAGAGTGTCGCCAGCTGAAAGACAGATAATTCGGGAGGAAGTGGAGAAGATGTTGCGGGATGACATTATTCAACCTTCGGAGAGTCCTTGGTCGTCTCCGGTGGTCCTAGTAAGGAAGAAGGATGGCACGTGGCGATTCTGTGTCGACTATCGGCGGCTGAACAGTATCACAAAGAAAGATGTCTACCCACTGCAGCGTATTGATGACACCTTAGACTGCTTGAAAGGAGCTACATACTTCTCAACTATGGACATGCAGACAGGTTACTGGCAAATCGACGTTGACGATGCTGACAGGGAGAAGACGGCTTTTATTACACCTTACGGCCTCTATGAATTTAAAGTAATGCCATTTGGATTATGTAATGCTCCAGCCACATTCGAACGCATGATGGTCAACTTGCTTCTACACTTAAAGTGGACGACGTGTCTCTGCTATTTAGATGACACTGTCGTTTTCTCGAAAACATTTGAAGAACATCTGAGTCGCTTGTCAACTGTGTTGAAGTGTGTACAGACTGCAGGTCTCCGCCTCAACCCAAATAAGTGCCTCTTCGTCGCCAAAGAGAAAAAAATCCTGGGGCATCTAGTCAACGGAGATGGTGTCCGTCCTGATCCAGATAAAGTAAGGGCAGTCACGGAATTTCCAACTCCTCAGCACATTCGTGATGTGAGAAGTTTTCTCGGGCTGTGCTTATACTACCGACGTTTCATAAAAGGATTTTGTAACAAGGCACGTCCATTACAGGAACTTCTGCATGGAGACGCCAAGTTTTACTAGGATGAGACAAAAGGAAAAGCTTTCCGGGCACTTAAGGAGGTTCTAACTTCCGCACCAGTGCTTGCCTTGTACGACGCGAATGCAGAAACGGAACTTCACACAGACGCCAGTGGTTATGGGATTGGTGCAGTGCTTGTACAAGTTCAGGAAGGTGCTGAAAAAGTGATAGCCTATGCGTCAAGAGTACTCTCAAAGTCCGAGATAAAATACTCTACGACTGAAAAAGATTGTCTCGCGGTTACCTGGGCTATCAACAAGTTCCGGCCGTATTTATTCGGCAAACCATTCACCGTCGTGACAGACCACCATTCTTTGTGTTGACTAGCTTCAAGGATCCATCAGGTCGACTAGCAAGATAGGCACTAAGACTCCAAGAGTACGATGTCACAATGGTATTCAAGAACGGGCGCAAACACAAGGATGCCGACTGCCTTTCGAGAGGTCCATTAGTGGAACACAACAGCATTAATGAAATTTCATCTATCACTGAATTAGATGACGTTACAGTTGAACAGAGGGAAGATCCAGCACTATTAAAAATGATAGAGGCCTTGGAGAAAGGAGAACCGACCAATGGAGAGTTCCAACTTATAAACGGAACATTGTACAAGAGCAACTACGATCCACTGGGCCCCAAATGGCTACTTGTTGTTCCAGCTCATCTCCAGCCAGCTATTCTCAAATATTTCCACGGTGCTCCAATATCCGGTCATCTGGGATTCGTGAAGACCCTAGACAGAATCAGACGCAGGTATTACTGGAAAGGTCTCTACCGATCTGTCAAGCACTATGTGAGTCACTGTAAAGAGTGCCAGCGACGGAAGCATGTGCCGCAATTACCTCCAGGACATCTCGTACCGATTCCGCCGGCAGCAGCACCATTCCAATGAGTTGGGTTCGATCTTTTAGGGAGGTTCCCGAAGTCGACAACCGGTAACCGTTGGATAATAGTCTGCACTGACTACCTCACACGCTACGCTGTCATCAAAGCCGTGCCGATTGCAAAAGCTCCAGAGATCGCAAAATTCTTTGTAGAATACATTATTTTGAAACATGGAGCACCACGTGTCATGATATCTGATCGTGGAAAAGTATTCCAGTCAAAACTAGTATCAGAGGTAATGTCACAGTGCAACATTGTCCACAGAATGACAACTGCATACCATCTTCAGACAAATGGTCTTACGGAACAAAACGTTAGCCGACATGCTGTCGATGTACGTCGATGTTTAGCAGAAGGATTGGGATACAATTCTGCCAATCGTGACATTTGCTTACAATACCGCAAGACAAGACACCACAGGCTTCCCTCCGTTTTTCCTACTACATGCCCGTGAAGCTGAGACGACAATGGATACGCTGTTCCCGTTCCAAACCGGACGACATTTAGAATGACTATGTTAAACAACTCATCACCAGGGTCGAAGAAGCAAGACAGCTGGCTCGCATACGGACACTGGACACCCAGGAGAAGGACCGTCAGCGGTATAACGACAAGCACCGACCTGTTCTGTAAAGCCGCCGCCTGTCAGACGTCACATACGAAGTTGAGGATTATGATCCGTCGTCGAAACGTCAAACACGAAGAGACATTATTCACGTCCTGCGCATGTAGCCTTACTACGATCCTAAAGAGCAGGTAGACAACAATGGGTTCCTGTTCAAGGACTTTAAGGACGATACTGTTCCTGATAAAGCCACGACAGAACGTCTGTCGTCGATAATCGCGGAGAAGGGAAGGATTCTCTTCAACTGTCATTTAGAGGACCCATGACACAGTCAAGATCCAGGACATTGCAGCTGGCTCCACAGGGTCATAACAGCGGGTCGCTGTTTCTTCAGAAGAGGGAGCAATGCTGCGAGAGACGACGAACACCGACTGCCGGCGTAGCGCAGGGGATAGCGTCACGGTCTACGGTGCAGAAGGTCGCCGGTTCAATTCTGCCCACCGGCAAATAAATTTATTTTTTTGTAATCAACAATTCCAGAAGGTTCTACATCTTTCTTATGTTCACTTGGAAAATGTACTTGTTTCTTATGTTAACTGTTCTCCTAATTTCTGGTAAATTCTGTCTGTGTATAAATAGCAGAGCACTCTGCCTGAGAGGCAGTCATTGCTTAGTGTATGTTGAATTCGTAATAAATGTGCTTTGAGTATAAGTGCTGTGTTCAGTTGCCTTCGAAGTCAAGCCTGCTCCCATTGCAACGCGACAATATATGCTAAGGACAACACTAACGCCCATGCCGGAGGGGCGATTCGAACCCCCGACGGCGAACAGCAGCGCGCACCGCCGCATGGTGCGTCAATACGCATGGCCATTCTGCCGCGGCTACAAGTAGTATCACATTTCATTATGATAATACTAAAGCTATATCTATGAAAATTTATATTAAGATGGAGAAACAACTGATGCAGGCCAGCCAGCCTACCCAGCGGGAGTTAAGCTAGTATTTTATATTTTGAAAGGCCAACCTGAGAAACTACGCTTCAAAGCTTCTTAATCACTCTGTCATTTAATCCCACTCAATGTATTGCCGACACCAGCCTATTAATCTGGGTATAGCTGAGAATGTCTGAATCACTGTACGCACCGTCGGATATAAATTTTAAGACACGCCGCTAGAGTTTTGAAAGTCACTCAAAGTTTTTTCTGCATAGGGAATATGTAGTATATGCTATAATTGCCCTTTCAGATGAATAGCTGAAGCCCTGCTGAGGTGTTACATGCTTCACATGCTGTCGGGACATCTTTGCGTGTTTCGGACGCGGTTGAGCCACCTTCTCCGTAAGGGGTGTGGTGGGTTCAACGGCGTTCCAGTCGCTCGGGCCGGAAACTCACTTTGGAGACAGGCCGTGCGGCATTGCCCGTACTCCCTGTGAGTGGACATGTGGCCGCTCCTTCAGCAGTGTCCGGGCAGGCGCAGGGGGAGAGGGGCGTATTAATGACTGGGAGCTCCAGTGTTAGACGGGTGATGGAGCCCCTTAGGCAAATAGCGGAAAGGTCGGGTAAAAAGGCCAATGTGCACTCTGTTCGATTGCCGGGGTTGTCATCCGAGATGTGGTGGAGACCCTTCCGGCGGCGATAGAGAGTAACCAACTGTAAATTGTTGCTTATGTCGGCACCAGTGACTATTGCCATCTGGGTTCAGAGCTCATCCTCAGTTCATACATACGTTTGGCGGAGTTGCTCAAGGCTGAAAACCTCCCTCTCTGGATGGAATGTGAGCTACCTTATTTTTAGTGTCGTTCCCAGACCCGATCGCGGTCCTTTGAATTGGAGCCGAGTGGAAGGGTGAAACCAGAAGCTCAGACGTATCTGCGGAGTTTTAGAGTGCAAATTTCTCCTCCTCCACTATCGGGTGGAGAAATAAAGGGTCCCCCTGAATAGGCCAGGCGTTAAATACACGCAGGAAGTGGCTACAAAGGTAGTGGAGTATGTGTGGATTGCACATGTGGGTTTTTTAAGTTAGAGAATTCCGTCCCTAGGCCCGACAAAGCGCCTCCTGAGCCGCGACAGGGTAGCGGTAGGCAAAACGTAACAGAGAATGATAAGATCGATGTAGTATTATTTAACTGCAAGAGTGTCTATAGATAGCTCCCAGAACTGCTCTCATTAATAAACTGTCACAATGCTCACATAGTATTAGGGACGGAAAGTTGGCTGAAACCAGATGTAAACAGTAATGCAATTCAAACTCAGATTGGAATGTATACCGAAGAGACAGGACTGACAGTAAAGGGGAAGGAGTGTTTAAAGCAACAAAAAGCAATAATATCGCACTAAATTGACGGAGAGCTGAAATGTAAAATAATTTGGGTGAAGGCTCCAACATGGTTAGTGGATTTTTCTATAGGCTTTCCGCCTCAGCAGCTGTTGTTCCAGAACACCTGAAGGAAAGTTGGGATAATATGTCGAGTGTATTTCCCGATCACGTTATAGTTTTGGGATGAGATTTTAATTTACTGGATATAGACTGGGAGATTATCTCTTACAACGGGTGTCAGGGACTAAGAATCCAGTGAAACTAGGTTTTGCGCATTATCTGAAAGCTACCTTGATCATTTAAACAGAGGATCGACTCATGGCGACTACCTATTAGACCTTCTGTTGAGACACAAACCCGAACTATTTGGAACAGTTAACGCGGAACAGGAAACCAGCGATCATAAAGCAGTTACAGCATCGATAATTTCAGCCGTAAATAGAAATATTAAAAAATGTAGGAAGATTTTTCTGTTTGGTAAAAGTGACAAAAAGCAGATTTCAGAGTACTTGACGGCTCAACACAGAAATTTCATCTCAAGTACTGATAGTGTTGGGGAACAGAGAACGAAGTTCAGAGTCATCGTACAATATGCATTTGACGAGTATGTGCCAAGAAAGATCGTAAGAGATGGAAAGGAGCCACCGTGGTACAACAACCGAGTTAGAAAACTGTTACGGAAGCAAAGGTAACTTCACTGCAAACATAAACATAGTCAAAGCCCTGTAGGCAAAAAAAAAAAAAAAAAAAAAAAAAAAAAAAGAATTAAACGAAGCGAAATGTTGTGTGAGGAGGGATATGCGAGAGGCGTTCAACGAATTAGGAAGTAAAGTTCTATGTACTGACTTGGATGAAAATCCTAAGAAATTTTGGTCTGATATCAAAGCAGTAGGTGGATCAAAACAAAATGTCCAGACAAACTGTGACGAAAATGGTAGTGAAAGATAGGATGACACTCTAAAGGCTGATATACTAAATGTCATTTTCCAAAGCTGTTTCACAGAGGAAGACTGCACTGTAGTTACTTCTCTAAATTGTCGCACCTAAGTAAAGTGGCAGATACCGAACCAAATGACAGAGGGATATAAAATAATTAAAATCTCTCAAAAGAGGAAAGGCTGCAGGACCTGATGGGATACCAGTTCGATTTTACACAGAATACGCGAAGGATCTTCAAATGATTGTAGAGCTTATGTGACTTAACTATGGGGTCATCAGTCCCTAAACTTACAAACTACTATAAACTAGCTAATACTAAATACGGCCCAAATATCCATGTACGAGGGAGGATTAGAACCCCCGTCCGTAGTGGACATGCCGAACGTGACTGGCGCTCCGCAGGCCACTCGGCCATTGCGGCCGGCGCGATCCGATGTGCATAACTATAGGTCTATAAGGTCGGTCGATTGCAGAATTTTGGTACATGTATTACGTTCGAGTATAATGGCTTTTCTGGAGACTAGAAATCTGCTTTGTAGGAAACAGCATGGGTTTCGAAAAAGGCGATCGGATGAAACCCAGGTGGCGTTATTCGTCCACGAGACTCAGAGAGCCATAGACACGAGTTCTCAGGTAGATGCAGTGTTTCTTGACTTCTGCAAGGCGTCCGATACAGTTCCCCACAGTCGATTAATGAACAAAGTAAGAATATATGGTCCATCTGACCTAGTGTGTGATTGTATTTAGGAGTTAGATAACAGAACGCAGCATGTTATTCTCAATGGAAATAAGTCTTCCGAACTAGGAGTGATGTCAGGTGTAGCATAGGGGAGTGTCATGGGACCGTTGCTATTCACATTATATATAAATGAACTTGTGGATATCATCGGAAATTCACTGAGGCTTTCTGCAGATGATGCTGTAGTTTATAGAGAGGTTGTAACAATGGAAAATTGTATTCTAATGCAGGAGGATCTGCAACGAACTGACGCATGGTGCAGGGAATGACAATTGAATCTCAATGTAGGCATCTGTAATGTGCTACGAATAAATAGAAAGAAAGCTCCTTTATCATTTAGCTACACTATAGCGGGACAGCAACTGGAAGCAATTAATTCCATAAATTATCTGATAGTAAGCATTAGGAGTGATTTAAAATGGAACGACCATATAAATTTAATCGTCGGTAAGGCAGATGCCAGGCTGATATTCATTGGAAGTTTGGAAGAATCCTTAGGAAATGGAGTCCGAAATCAAAGGAAGTAGGCTACAATACACTTGTTCGCCCACTGCTCGAATACTGATCACCGGTGTGGGATTCGTACCCATTGGGGTTGATAGAGGAGGTAGAGAAGATCCAACGCAGAGAAGCGCGCTTTGTTACAGAATCATTTAGTAATCGTGAAAAAGTTACGGAGATGATCGATAAACTCCAGTGGAAGACTCTGCAAGAGAGACACTCTAAAGCTCGGTACGGTCTTTTGTCCAAGTTTCGTACCTTTACCCAGGAGTCTAGCAGTATATTGCTTCCTCCTACGTATATCTCGCGAGGAGGTCATGAGCATAAAATCAGAGATTAGAGCCCACATAGAGGCATACCGACAATCTTTCTCTCCGCGTGCAATACGAGACCGGAATATGAGGGAGAACCCATAGTGGTACTCAAGGTACCCTACGACACACACCGTCAGGTAGTTTGCGGAGTATGGATATAGGTGTAGATGTTCCACTATTTATCTGTGATGACATTATGTCGCCCATCAGGTGTATAACTCATAAATTCCGGATAACGATGCGTTTTATGCTCGCAGTTTCATTACTACTGTTACTCATTATTGTTATTCCCTACCAAATCCTAATGAAGATACAACAACCGCCAGAGGGCCGCTGCATATTGGCTGAATAGATCCATATATATTAGGAAATCATATAAGCTACTGTGGATTTACCCGAACAGATTTTGTAAATGTACACAACATAGGAAGCAATATAGTTACCAATAAGGATTCTCTAGTCTAGACTGATTACACTAGAGTTCAATGTTATGTATGCGTAGTGTTCTTAGCTTCATTTAGTTTAAATGGTTCTTATGTCTAGAGACAGATGATCTCAGCAGTTTGGTCCTCTGGTTTACAAATGTAAACAATTTTTTCTAATTTGAATTTGTACATGCTATAACAACATATTAGTAAGTGGTACAGACTCA
This sequence comes from Locusta migratoria, assembly GCA_026315105.1. Classification (NCBI taxonomy): domain Eukaryota; kingdom Metazoa; phylum Arthropoda; class Insecta; order Orthoptera; family Acrididae; genus Locusta; species Locusta migratoria. The sequence goes on along the minus strand of CM048751.1, from coordinate 276,297,339 downwards.
TCGTGCAGGTACTGATTCAGATATCCATTCGTTCATAACGACGACGAATAACATCTGAATTACTTGGTGTCAATCCATGATGAAAATGTTCAAATGTTTGTAAATCTATCGGACCAAACTGCGTGGTCATCAGTCCGTAGCTTACAAACTACTTGTTAAACTAACCTAAGGACAAATACACACTCCCATGCCCTAGGGAGGACTCGAACCTCCAACGGCGGGCAACCGCGCGCTCAACAGCGAGGCGCCTTAGACCGCTCGGCTACTCCACCGCGGCATCCATGATTAAACACTTGCTATTGTACGTGGTGTAGTTTACACCGGGGGTATTGTAGGCGCTGATTCTGGCATCCATTAGATCGTACAGATTGTGGATACTGTTTTGTTGTACATTATTCCATTCCTGATAGGCCTGTTCACGTACTTCTACAAGAACTGAGGGGTGACGAATATCACGTGTCAGTTGCCCTCCCATCATATTCCATATGTACCCGATTGGGGACATCTCCACAGATTTTGCTGCCCAGGGAAACTGTTGCACTCTTACAGATTATACAGTGTTCCATGCGCAGTGTTTGTGTGCGTATGGGGGGTCACAATTTTTGAACAAAACATCACATTTCTGTTGCGAAAATGACAAAAGAACGGATCGTGCAACTTTCTGCATGTACCGAGCGAGCACTGGTCAGCTTTACCTTCACAACAGTCATATTTGAACCTTATTAGGCGTGCGGTGGGACCAAGTGTGTCCAACGAATCCACTCTACGAGACAGCACTATGAGACAAACGACCATCTCCAGCGTGCTGGCAGAATCTGCTTCCAACGCTGAAGACCAAGGGTAGTCATTCCATTTTCAAAGGGACGGTCTGAAGGCACCAGTCGAACCGTGCACGTGGATGCTGTGGCGTGGCCGGTAGACAAGCAAGAGGTAAGCGTGCCCGTAGTCTCACTACTGGTAATCGGGTGGTAAGAGTGCTCTGTTATCTGTACGATATGTTGCTTCTGCCCTTATAATACGACGATCATGGCGTGCGTCTGTATTGCGCTGACGTTCAGAACCTTATCTGTCGGTGTAAGAATGTTCACTTGGCCATTTAAACCAGCATCGTAGCAAAAATGATTCAGAAGGTCAAACGCGTGTGGCTGTTCTCCAAACTCACCATCCAGCCACTGCGGAAGCCACAATTTCACACTTTCGAACCTAACTCACTGGGATGTAGGAGGCAACAGGGGTGCCAATCGGTCGCAAAGCGCCTGTTTCCAACAATGTTGAAATGTTTGTATAGCTTATGGGACTTAACTACGGGGTCATCAGTCCCTAAAGTTACAAGCTTCTTATGAACTAGCTAATCCTAACGACGGCACAAATATCCATGCCCGAGGGGGGATTCGAACCCCCGATCATGCTGACCGTGACTGGAGCGCCTCAGTCACCTCGGCCACCGCGGCCGGCGCCTGTTTCCACAATGATATTACGCACTGAGCTGCATGGCTGTAAACATTGCCTAAGAAAGAGCACAGAAAGCAATAACTCTGGCAGCAATGTGACCACGCTATGTATCGGAGGATAACATCAAACAATTATCAGTATACTTAGTATCCCCTATGTGGTATCTGCCGTCATTGGATCAAAATCGATGTCGTGTTTCCAGGCGTATTAATTTCATTCCCATCCGATTGGAAATTTTTGTTGTTACAAGAATCATCTTCTTACTTGTACTTGAATAAGATGGTAGTGTAGTTCCCCTTGCATTTTTTTTCATATTCGGTTATTCATTCAAGAGATATTGTCACGTTGCAATGGAAGTAGGCTTGACTTCGAAGGCAACTGAACACAGCACGTATACTCAAAGCACGTTTATTACGAACTCACACACGCAGCACTGACTGCCACTCAGGCAGAGTGCTCTGCTATTTATACAAGACAGAATATACCAGAAATTAGAAGAACAGTTAACATAAGAAACAAGTAGAACTTACAAGTGAACATAAGAAAGATGTAGAACCTTCTGGAATTGTTGATTACAAAAAAATAAATTTGTTTGCCGGTGGGCGGGATTGAACCGGGGACCTTCTGCTCCGCAGTCCGTGACGCTATCCCCTGCACCAAGCCGGCAGTTAGTGTTCGTCGTCTCTCGCGGCATTGCTCCCTCTCCTGGAGAAACAGCGACCCGCTGTTATGATCCCTGTGGAGCCAGCTGCAATGTCCTGGATCTTGACCGTGTCATGGGTCCTCTGTATGACAGTTCAAGAGAATCCTTCCCTTCTCCGCGATTATCGACGACAGACGTTCCTGTCGTGGCTTCATCAGGAACATTACCGTCCTTAAAATCCTTGAACAAGAAGCCATTTTCGTCTACCTGCTCTTCAGGATCGTAGTAAGGCTTCATGCGCAGGACGTGAACAATGTCTCTTCGTTTTTGACCTATCGACGACGGCTCATAATCCTCAACTTCGTATGTGACGTCTGACAGGCGGCGTATGACACGATACGGGTCAAAGTATCGCTTCAATAATTTTTCTGACAGTCCAACCTTCCGTACAGGGGTAAAAATCCATACCAGACCTCCTGGGCTGTACACAACAGGTCGGTGCATGTCGTTATACCGCTGACGGTCCTTCACCTGGGCGTCCAGTGTCCGTATGCGAGCCAGCTGTCTTGCTTCTTCGACCCTGGTGATGAGCTGTTTAACATAGTCATCCTGAGTGTCGTCCGGTTGGAACGGGAACAGTGTATCCATTGTCGTCTCAGCTTCACGGCCATGGAGCAGAAAAAACGGAGTGAAGCCTGTGGTGCCTTGTCTTGCGGTATTGTAAGCAAATGTCACGACTGGCAGAATTGTATCCCAATCCTTCTGCTCAACATCGACGTACATCGACAGCATGTCGGCTAACGTCTTGTTAAAACGTTCCGTAAGACCAATTGTCTGAGGATGATATGCAGTTGTCATTCTGTGGACAATGTTGCACCGTGACATTACCTCTGATACTAGTTTTGACTGGAATACTTTTTCACGATCAGATATAATGACATGTGGTGCTCCATGTTTCAAAATAATGTCTTCTACAATTAATTTGCCGGAGCTTCTGCAGTCGGCAAAGGTTTCGGTGGAATGGAGCTGCTGCCGGCGGAATCGGTACGAGATGTCCTGGAGGTAATTGCGGCACATGCTTCCGTCGCTGGCACTCTTTACAGTGACTTACATAGTGCTTGACAGATCGGTAGAGACCTTTCCAGTAATACCTGCGTCTGATTCTGTCTAGGGTCTTCACGAATCCCAGATGACCGGATATTGGAGCATCATGGAAATATTTGAGAATAGCTGGCTGGAGATGAGCTGGAACAACAAGTAGCCATTTGGGGCCCAGTGGATCGTAGTTGCTCTTGTACAATGTTCCGTTTATAAGTTGAAACTCTCCATTGGTCGGTCTTCCTTTCTCCAAGGCCTCCATCATTTTTAATAGTGTTGGATCTTCCCTCTGTTCAGCTGTAACGTCATCTAATTCAGTGAGAGCTAAAATTTCATTAATGCTGTTGTGTTCCACTAATGGACTCCTCGAAAGGCAGTCGGCATCCTCGTGTTTGCGCCCGTTCTTGAATACCACTGTGACATCGTACTCTTGGAGTCTTAGAGCCCATCTTGCTAGTCGACCTGATGGATCCTTGAAGCTAGTCGACCAACACAAATAATGGTGGTCTGTCACGACGGTGAATGGTTTGTCGAATAAATACGGCCGTAACTTGTTGATAGCCCAGATAACCGCGAGACATTCTTTTTCAGTTGTAGAGTAGGCTAGCACTGGTGCGGAAGTTAGAGCCTCCTTAAGTGCCGGGAAAACTTTTCGTTTGTCTCATCCCAGTAAAATTTGGCGTCTCCCTGCAGAAGTTCTTGTAATGGACGTGCCTTGTTACAAAATCATTTTATGAAATATCGGTAGTATGAACACAGCCCGAGAAAACTTCTCACATCATGAATGTGCTGAGGAGTTGGAAATTCTGTGACTGCCCTTAATTTATCTGGATCAGGACGGACCCCATCTCCATTGACTAGGTGCCCAAGGATTTTTATCTCTTTGGAGACGAAGAGGCACTTCTTTGGATTGAGGCGGAGACCTGCAGCCTGAACACACTTCAACACAGTTGACAGGCGACTCAGATGTTCTTAAAATGTTTTCGATGAAACGACAATGTCGTCTAAATAGCAGAGACAAGTCGTCCACTTTAGGTGTCGAAGCAAGTTGTCCATCATGCGTTCCAATGTGGCTGGAGCATTACATAATCGAAATGGCATTACTTTAAATTCATAGAGACCGTCAGGTGTAATAAAAGCCGTCTTGTCCCTGTCAGCTTGGTCAACCACGATTTGCCAGTAACCTGTCTGCATGTCCATAGTTGAGAAGTATGTAGCTCCTTTCAAGCAGTCTAAGGTGTCATCAATACGCTGCAGTGGGTAGACATCTTTCTTTGTGATACTGTTCAGCCGCCGATAGTCGACACAGAATCGCCACGTGCCATCCTTCTTCCTTACTAGGACCACCGGAGACGACCAAGGACTCTCCGAAGGTTGAATAATGTCATCCCGCAACATCTTCTCCACTTCCTCCCGAATTATCTGTCTTTCAGCTGGCGACACTCTATACGAACGCTTGCTAATTGGCGGATGGTCCCCAGTATTGATACGGTGCTTTATCGTGGGCCGTTTCGTCTGACTTATCCACTGCTGAGGTGTGAATGCACGCCGGCCGCGGTGGCCGAGGTGACTGAGGCGCTCCAGTCACGGTCAGCACGGCCACTACGGTTGGGGGTTCGAATCCCCCCTCGGGCATGGATATTTGTGCCGTCCTAGTTCGTAAGTAGTTCATAAGTAGTTTGTAAGTTTAGGGACTGATGACCCCGTAGTTAAGTCCCATAAGCTTAACAAACATTATAGTAACATGTGAATGCGCCCGATAATTGGCGTAGAATACCTAACACGCGCTGGCGTTGTTCCTTGGTCAGTCCAGGCCCTATTGGCAGTTCCACGTTTGTTTCCTCCAGCGTGTTGTCTATACTAATTGCAGGGCATGGGTCCTCATTGATGACGTTGAGCTCACCGTCCTGGATTGGTTCAGCTGTCCCAATACACATTCCCTTGGGGATAAGTTGTGACTGCTAATGACAATTTGTATTCCAAATCTCTTCTTTACCACCGGTAATGCTTATGATAGCCGCTGGTATGTAAATGTCTTTTGTGAGCCTGATAAACGTTTTACCATCAACAAGAACTTCACAGTTTAACCAGTTATCTGTGTTTGTGACTGCAACTCTTGTCATTGTCAACGGCGGTATCGTCACATTGTCAACGACGAATAACTTCCGAGACAATTCTGTATTACGTGTATCTGGCGGAACACCTTCTTCAATTTGCAGCTCAGATCTTCCACAGTCAATGATAGCTTGGGATGCCTGAAGGAAGTCCCATCCGAGGATGACATTGTGACTACTTTCTGTTAACACGACAAATTCAAAGGGCTGGGTCCTGTTGTTGATGGTTATTCTTGCGACACAAGTTCCTGCTGGATGGACGTACTTTCCACTCGCGACCTTCACCACAGTTACCCTGTATCACAGAACATTGTCTTCTTTAGTGTGCGGCGGTAATTATCCGATAATACAGAAAAAGACACTCCTGAATCAACAAGTGCTCGGACAGCTTGGCCGTCGAATATGACGTCGATGAGATTTCCCGATATCTTAGCGACTGTCGTCCATGAAGAAATTTCACCTGCGGCGGCCTCACCTCCGTAGATGGTCGCCTCGCTTAGTTTTCCTGGGCGCGGCGGCTAGGGGAGTGGCTGGTACCTCTGAACGGCAACGGTGAACGACTGCGGCGCGTCGGGGAAGCGACCTCGTCTAGGGTACGGCGATGGGCTTCTTCCCATAGGTCGACTGAACTCATCAGCAGGTGACTGCCTTGTATAGAACTGCTCTGGCGTCTTGCGGCAAAATAATCATCGAATACTCGCCTCCTCTCTCTGCAGTAGCGTACGACGTGTCCAGAGCGTCCACAGTGGAAACACAGTGGTGTGCTGCCTTCTGTCCTCCAGACGTCTGTTCTTCTGCGGGGCGTCATAGTTACCGGGGGAGTTGGCTGTGGTCGCGTCGGTCGGTTTATGGGCTGCCGTTTGGCGGCTGCAACCTAAGTCATAGCAGAGCGACGCCATTCATCACGTCGGTTGCGATTGACGGGGCAGACAGGAGCTAATGTTTGAAATACCTCGTTCTCAGCGGTGTCGGCTACCTCGTGACTTACAGGGCTCACATCCATGGCCATAATCTGATGTTCGCTCGGTTTAATTGTCCCGGCTGCCATGCACTGTTGTAATTCTTCTCTCACGATTTGTCGTATGAGAGGCGCCAAGTCCTGCTGGTCTTCCACAACGGCCATAGGGACTACATTTGGGAGTCTGTCACACTTCTTGCGTCCAACCCTCCTTTGTTGCATCTCTTCAATACGCTGGCGTCACTTAATGAACTCTTCTGCCGTAACGACGTCTTTTATCAGAAGAGCTTGGTACATATCTTCTGCAATTCCCTTCATGAGGTGCGTGATTTTGTCCGCTTCAGTCATGTTCGGATTGACTACGTTACACAGGGCCAAAACACTCTGTATGTACGATTGTGTCGGCTCACCATGTCGTTGGGCCCAGTTCTTCAGTTGTTCTTCCGCCGAGCGGATTTGTCGCTGGCGGTCTCCAAATGTCTTCTTAAGTTCCTCCTGGAACGTCTCCCAGTTATTCAACTTGTCTTCGTTGTTTTCGAACCATTGCTGGGCTGTTCCATCCAGGTAGAAATAAACGTTGGCCAAGCACATCGTATGATCCCACATGTTGTACTTGGCGACTCGGTCGAACCCTTTTAGCCATTTGTTGGGGTCCTGTCCAGCATCTCCAGAGAACACCGACGGGTGTCTGATGTGCAGCTGGCTTATTGCTGGTTTCGTCTCCATCGTTCTTCTGATAATAGGGACTTTTGGAAGGATGTACTCGGTGTATCCCTTGTATTCCGGTTCCAGTCCGTGTAAGCGACGACTTTTACGTTGCCTAATCGGAGCCACGGTGATGCAGCTGTTGCACAGTGTACCCGGCGCCTCCACCAAACAATGTCACGTTGTAATGGAAGAAGGCTTGACTTCGAAGGCAACTAAACACAGCACTTATACTGAAAACACGTTTATTACGAACTCAACATACACGCAGCACTGACTGCCTCTCAGGCAGAGTGCTCTGCTATTTATACACAGACAGAATTTACCAGAAATTAGAAGAACAGTTAACATAAGAAACAAGTAGAATTTACAAGTGAACATAAGAAAGACGTAGAACCTTCTGGAGTTGTCAATTACAAAGAAATAAATTTTTGCCGATGGACGGGATTTAACCGGCGACCTTCTACTCCGCAGTCCGTGACGCTATCCCCTGCGCCACGCCGGCAGTTGGTGTTCGTGGTCTCTCGCGGCAATATAACTGATGCAAGACAGCAAACTGAAATATGTTCACTACTCAGCAAACAGTAGTATTCCATCTAGTCTTTATCCCAAATGCCCAAATATTTAATATGGCTAATCTGCAGGAGGATTAATGTGTCTTATTGTACATTGTACAAATGAGGAAAAACATTTCCTGGAACACACTGCACATTCCGACTTTCCGCTAAAGCTCTACGTTAAGAATATATTGATATTCTAAAATTGTCCGTAAGTTCGAAAACAGACGATGGCTGTGGCCCTTATGATCTCAGCATGATTGCAGATCTTCCTTGCCAAAAGTTATAAAATTGGAAACAGTCCAGATAGAGAAATTGTTGCTTTTATTTCATGACCGGTTTCTTCTTCATATGAATACCACCATGATGGCAGGCGGTGGCGGAATACGCAGCAGGTCACACAAATGTAAACTGCTCTTTTGAGTAGTCACGAATTATATAAAACAATATTGAGAACTGCACTGTTTCTGTTTTTAATTTTAACCATTAGATCAACATCACTGTTTTTCTGTATTATGATTTAAAATATTGTCCTTAAATTATTTTTTGTGCACGTTACATCCAGAAAATGGTGCCCGTAACCTTTCTCCACAACCCCAACATAAAATGTTTCCGCATATTTTTCCCAATTTTCCTTTAGATCGTTGCATCCGTCTCTTTGATTTGATTCACAAATACGTTTTCACCTACAATTCAAATAACAGTATCACTGTAACTAACAAAGGAATGAAACACATGAAAAACGATAGTTCAGCAGGAGTACGTGGCGAATCCATTATAGTCAACGAGGGTTAATAACAACAGTTCGCTACTTAATAAAATATATTTCCCGTATTCCTTCGACAACCTTTGCTTACTACATTACTGGTGTTGCATAGACAGTGTGCTTTGAGTAACGGAGTCGAAAAATATTTTTTCCGTCGTCTCGGTAAGGTAACATACCTTGTACATAACTCGTACCTTGCTGTCATTTTTCAGTAGAGAGTGGAACGAAATTCCACTCGTATTTTCGAGTCTGTACTGTGAGACAGGAAATAGCAAGCCCGAATCTAGGCGACAGTACCAGCGGAATGTATTTCAGCAGGAGAGGAAGTTCACATTGTGGTCTCTCTCACCGGCTACAGTTTGCTTAGTTTTTTTCTTCTTCATTTTCTCGGACATCGTACACACAGAACTAAAGGGGTCACAGAAATGTCAGTAGGTGACCTAATATATTTTCAACTGTCGCACACGGCTCTTCTCCGTACTTTAGATTATATTCTTTTCACGCCATGTCGCTCCATCTTCAGTGCAGCGCTCGGCAAGTACATTTTACAGTTCGTGGCAGAAATGTTTAAATGTGGTCGATATCTGTCTGACATATTTCAGTTGTTACGATGTGACATTATCCATCGCACTAGATATGGTGAAAATTGTTTGCGACTTTCTTTAGCTAAGTGATAGGTTATTGGTATTTAGATGTTTTTGGTTAAAAGTGGGATCCAGAAATGAAATTGGAAAAAAACAGCGCTTAGGACTGACGCAAGATGCATCTTACAATTTAATAAGAGAATCAACTCCTTCTTCCTGTATAAATATGGAGCTTCAATATTAAACACAATGTTTACAAGATTTTGACATTTTATAAATATGTAGATGTGACGTCTCCTCGGGTGGCCCAGAACAAAAACTTTAACATGAATCACATAAATTAATATATAACTACGTATGTGTCTTAGATAAAAGTATCCGCGTCTATGTCTGTGTCCATGTATACATATACTCTGGTGCATTAACAATTATCAATGAATGTAATGTAAAAGTTGCTAAACATAAGATTGCATGTTCTTAGAGCATAAAAGTAAATGTTTTGTTTTGATATGTAATTATTTGGTGCAACATTGCCCTAGAATGATCAATTTTTAATGAACGTATATGTTAATTGTTGGAAGCCATCTTGCCGCCAAAAATTATATACATAAATTACTGTGACACTTTTACCTTCTTAATATACAAAACTTTCTGTGCGGTTGAGGACATATTTTCAGCACTACTTAGCCGTAATAAAAGTTTTTTTGCACACACCAGATTTATGTAGTCTATGACGCCATAACATATTGATGTACTTTTTTCTCTTAATATTAGTAACGATTATCAGCCTATTGCAGTAACAAATGTAAAGAACCCACCTGAGATTGCCGTGCTCTACAAATAATTAATTTGTGGCATTTTAAAATTTTATCTGTGTGACGTTAATATAACTTTCGTAAGAAGCTACATACCATTATTTTAGACGTTAGCCCCAAACCGTATTTTTAAAAGTAATACCCACATTAATTATAAGTACATAGAAAAGAAACATTTTTATCTAGAGACGGTCAGGGGAGGCACAGTAATTTTCTATTTGAAGCAGACAGACACTCAAGTAGAATACAAGAACTTTATTCGAATTACAAACTGAATGTGCAAAAATTTTGATAAAACATGAGTTAACATGTCTAAAAAGCTTCCAGAATTCTGTTCACGTTAGATAGTTATTTATAAACAATCATACGAAACCTAAAAAAAAAAAATAAAGTTGTTAGGTGACTTCCCGTTTTACATCTTACTGATAAAGGGAATGTTCAAATGTTTGTAAAGTCTATGGGACTTAACTACGGGGTCATCAGTCCCTAAACTTACAAACTACTTATGATCTACTTACGAACTAGGACGGCACAAATATCCATGCCCGAGGGGGAATTCGAACCCCCGACCGTAGTGGCCGTGGAGACCGTGACTGGAGCGCCTCAGTCTCCTCGGCCACCGCGGCCGGCTGATAAAGGGACTCAAAACAAAATACTTGTATAGAGACCAAGTCTATCAGAACTCTCTTAAATAAATATATAAGATATTTTCTACTGAACAGACACAATAACCCTAAATGGAACTTCAGACAATACGCCAGTAAATTCCAACTCGATGTCAATGTAGCAGAAATACATAAGGGTGTTACGTTAGATTGTGGTGTTTCCTCCATCATTTAGTTGTCATCTGGATATAGTTTTATTAATTCGACATATATATTTTCTGATTTAATGTTGTTTAGAGTAGGCCTTACGTCCCGATTTTTGAGTACTTTTAAAGCAACGTATCACTGACTGCAGCGGACAGGTGATACCTATGTTGCAAAAGAGATCCATCTTACGAAAAATAATGTTACAACTATTTGTTAACGAATGTCAAAGAGAAAACGTAAGCTTCCAGACTGTACTCCGAGACGCGAAAGTGTGCCTTTGAAATGTTGAAATGTTTGTAAAGCTTAAGGAACTTAACTACGGGGACATCGGTCCCTAAACTTACAAACTACCTGATACTAAAGATGACACAAACATCCATGTCCGAGGGGGGATTCGAACCGCCGACGGCGGACGGCCGCGCGCACCGCAACACGGCGCTCCAGTGCGCGCGGCTAATCCGCTGCGGCAGTGTGCCTTTAACTGAGTAAACTCGACTTACCAAAGACAATGGAATAATTATGTTATACTTTAATCTGTGTAGTTAAAATGTAGTGCAAAGTCAAACGTTTAAGACAAGCGTTAAGTTTGCGCTATTTAAATTACAACAAAACCAAAATGTAATGGATCACAGTAATGTGTAGTTAAGTTACAATATTGACAGTCATAACAATGATGTGTGGTTTAGGCTATTTGTCGAAAATCTTCTTTTCAAAGCAAAAATCAGCTGATGAATAGTAAATTAAAATATGCCTAATCTTGTCAAACACCTTGCACTGTATGACGATTTCCGAACCTGTTAAACTTTTCACTGATATTAAAATACTGAATTACAAAAAGCTTAGACATTTCCCATTTATAAACAACAGTTCTACTAAAGATACCAACGGATTATTATTGATACTGTACACTCCCATAATAAAGATACTAAGTGAAGTTATTGAAATAGTAGAGGTACCTGATGTCTCACTATACATCACTGATAGTTGCTGAATGACAAAGTTAACAACAGAAAATATGAGACTACCCTGGGTAACACCATGTCACACACCTCGGCAGTTAAGTAAAAAATTTCGACTTCAGCTTCCTTTTTTCTTTTTTTTTTTTTTTTTTTTTTGAAAGCAGAAAATGGAGGAAAAATTTTTATGTCACATTTTAAATAACATACGCATATAAATAGGATTATTTTTCGAAATGGAGAGAACCGTTCTCTAAACTGCCTAAATGTCATTATTATTAGACAAAATAGCAAATATACGTTTGGGAATATGTGCAAACCATATTTTACTGATCGGATTATTGACAGCTGTTCATTCCATTCACTAAGTTATTAAACAGCCTTCTTGTACTCCATGATCTTTTACTTGGAGCAAAGCGACAGGATGAGTATTGCAAACATCCAATTCTTAAAAGGAACCGAAATACTCTTCATAAAGCCTGGTTTCTTTGAACAATGGACTGATATATTTAGTTAAATCTTAACTACATTGTGCAAATAACAACATGGAAGTTATTCCCATATGTCAATGTGCTACGTGTCAAACAGCCAGAGCAAAGAGTCGTTCAACAATAATAATTTTGCTGGGGCTAGATTAGCATACGGTTATACAGACTGCTAAACGAGTTGAGAATTAATTCTTTTCAATTCGTGGTAATTTATACCTGAAATGTTGTAGTTGTCAATATAAGCGAAAGCTATGTTTTCTACAGCACTGAGAGCTTATGAAGTCTTTAGTTGTCCTGTACTGTACTACGTAACACAATTTTGCAGATTAACTAATAAGCGTGTGTAAACTTTGTTGTGACTTGAGTTACTATTAGAGAGGTAAAGAAGTTTCCTGAAAGTGTGAAATAGTTGAAAGTCAGTGAGTGCCCTAATTCTAAAATAAGTAAATTACTCGCATTTACGTCCCATCAGCCACGCTAGCTCAAGAATATTCCACACTTGTTAAATTGATGAAGTGATAGAATGAAAAAGTTGTAACGAAAAATATACATCTGAATGTGTTGATTAGAACATGAAATACTTACAATAATTACTTCGGCCAATTATAACGTAGATCACCGAAAATCATTTTTCCTCTTCCTGCAAAGTATTAAGACAAGTGGCGTGCATGCAAAATGTGAGGGATGTGTTTCAGTTCCGTGCCCAAGAAAGATGTTGAATAATGTACATTGACAGTGTGACTGGTACCTAAATGCAAATACCACTAGCCTTAACACAATTGTGGTGTTAATATTTACAATATTAATATCTACATCAGAGCAAAGAAAAAAAAAAACTCGCGTAGAATTCACTAACAGTAATAACAGCCCCTGAAGGTTAAATTAGATTTCTGGTTAATGTCTTCAGTAGTCACGTATCAGAAAATTTATAGAAGTGTACTCATAAAAGTGATTTAATGATTGACATTCGAACACCTAACATACTGTACAAGCTCCAACGACACAGTATTGCTCCGAAACGTTGTAAGTTCTAAACGCCACATGCACGAACAATACTACACTCCTCAGACATCCACATTTCTATACTCAGTGATGGGAACATAAGTAGTGCTCCAATTAAACAGTCTTTAGTGCGAACGTGATCGAAAAGTGCGTAATGTTGGGCATCGTATGGATGATGGACGTGTTTGAATATTTCAGATATGCAACAGTGGGAAAAATTCTGCCATTGCATATTAAATGATCGAAGATTCTTCCATCCAAAACATTTCTTTTGTATTTTCTTCGAACTTCTTTAGTTGATATTGGTTAGCGTAGAATGGAGTTGCGATGTAAACATTTCTGGCTCTGGCTTGCACTTCCATCTTACCATACAGCTGCGCAAGCGCCTTCTCGCTAGTGTTTTCTGCTGCCACTTTTTATCCGCATTGGCAGTCTATTCGCCGTTATCCCTTTCCGATTAATATTGTAGTAGGCCTACTACCTTTTACTGTATAGTGACTTATAAAACACCTTTTAATTATTCATCTTTACTTTTGAATGTATTGTGATATATCTTTTTCTCAGATTGCAAATTCTTTTGTTTCGTTCTACAATGTCAGCCACAATTTTTTCTAGCACCTTCTCAGTATCCTATAATACCACTATCACAGTTCTTTCAGGTAACGCTTTTGTATCTACATCTACACATACACTCTGCAATCCACCGTAAGGTGCGTGGCGGAAAGTACCCTGTACCACTACTAGGCATTTCCTTCCCTATTCTATTCCCAAATAGATCGAGGAAAAAAAAGAATGCCTATCTGCCTCTGGACGAGCCCTAAACATTGCACTATATCTGGGTATACCTGTGGGATTTTGGGACAATTAAAACTCCTGTTTTAGCGAGCAGACCCAGCAGTTTGTGGTTGTTATGGCGTCGAAAAATTTGACAAACAAATTTCACCAGAAAGTATTCATGCAAATCATTTGGTTTGGTTTTGACAATTTTATGCTCGCCTGAAATGTAATTTTTTTGTATATTTCACTGATATGCTTATGTGCATTATATGTTACTTCTACATTATCAAAATTCGTAGTTAAAGGATATTTATTTCTTTAATTTTTCATATTTACCATCTCTTGTATTGTTTTCTTTTGCTGGTATTTTACTGAAGTTGCCAATGTCTGTTGTATTAGCGTAGCACATCCCTATTTACTACATGCCTATTTCTATAATAAGTGTTCATAAGTGGTTCACATTCATGTGAAAGGTACATTTGTTCTTATACATAGTACTAAGTTGATGCTCTTTAACGGTACAGTGACACAATACTTTATTAATTTGAATTATTTAAACATCTCGGCTGTTTCAGAATGTTGAATTAAAGTCAAAGGTGAAATTAAAGATTTGTGCCACAACGAGACAAACACTTTGCTTCAGCGGCCACCTTAACTAGTAGTACATTCGAACTCGCTTCTCGTCCTGCCAAAATTCTCATCTTCTGGCAAATTACTACAGTTTTGCCCCTGTCCGTAATTCCAATTTTATGCAGATTAACCTGCATTCCCGCAATGGATTGGATTTGACAACTGTGACTTCTTTGCTGAAAATGGAATTGGTCTGTTTGAGGCATACATACTGTTTTAGATGAGGTGTCTGTTCTCTCGAAAATGTTCACATTTCATTTTTGTAAATTTTCGGATATGTCAGAGCCAAATATACGATGGCTGGAGACCGAGAAACAGTAGATGAATCCGAAGAAGACCTAAGAAAACGAACAGCTAATTATTTCCCTATTCTTCTAAAGTTATTTATCCGAATAATTTATCGACTCGTCTGATTAATTTAATCACTTTACTGTGATCTTGTTAAACGTCCCATCATGCTTAGGCTAAAATATGATAATCAGTTCCAAGTGTCATAAAATTGCACGGAACATCAAAACGAAACAATATATTCTTCCGCATGCAATAAAAGAGTGTTTCTTTGATGTACTTCATTTCTTCTGGACAGATGGAAACACATGTACTACCTCAACAAAGCAGACCGAAATTGCTTGCAACACAGCAAACGAAACATAATAATTAAAATTATGCTTTATCAAAAGACATGGCACTATATCAAAAGTATTGTATACATCTGAATAATTTCGGTTAATTAGGAGAACTTGTTTAGTTAGTAAGTTATTAAATAAGTTTCAGCATGTAAACTTTTTTGCTTATTACAGTTTAGATCACTTTGCAGTTCTGTTTTGTTCAACATAGATATTGCTATTAAATCTTTTGCTGTGCTTCAGTATTTATTGTCACAGTTGTAAATTCAAAAAGGCTTAGTAATAGCATGAAGTCTCCAGTACCTAATATATCATCATAGAAATAAACTGAATAATACAAGTCTGTAATTACGTTTGCTTTATGATAAAAAATTAATGCAGTAAGCAGTATTAGAAATGAAATTTAAACATAGAATATTGTACTTGTCATCACTGTGAGACTATATCTCTATGTCACGAGACGTTTATGATTGTGTACAAGAAAGTACGTGTTGAGGACCACCGCAGAGAGTGCCCTTGTATCTGCTGTAAGAATCATTGAGCAGTGTTGTCTGGACAGCAGAAGAAAAACAATATCTATCCACCTCGTTTTGGGCGACCTTTAACGTCATACGCTCAGTGAGGTGACTCAGCGTCTAGTAACAAGTATGTTAATATTTTACTACTCTGCGTCACGCAAATGCTATGTATTCTTGACGCACTCTCCGTCGTATCTGGGTTTATCTACGCTTGTTCATCCCTCCTTCCCCAATCTCCACTCCCAGGTAACGTACTGAAGAGTAAACACCGGTGATGGAGCCTCCCAAACTTCATACGGGCATCACAAGGTCTAGTTATAAAAATATTTATTGGGACTCACATAACTACTGAAATTAATCATACCTTTCATTCATACAACAAATGCGAGCATACCATTAGAGAGCAATTTCATTAGAGGCCTAGTTGGAAGTCTCACGAGACTCGTTGATTTTACTTCTTGAAGCAGTTGACGCAACAATTTTTTAAATAATTAAATATGGAGCAATATCTTCGTGGCAGAAATGTTTTGCGTATGACGCGTTTCGGTTCTCAGTCGTCTGATACAAACTGTGGATAGATTTTTTAAACGAACTATAAGTACATGAAAGACCAATCTGATGTTGAATAAGAGATAACAAAAACAATCAAGACTAAATGATCGTACTTACATAAAATACTGACTTCAGTCTCAAAAAAGTAAGCAGGGAAAGGTAATATCTAATTGATAACTGCATATCAATAAGAGTGACATGTGACATGAAGCTAATTTAAGGGAACAAGGCCGATAGGTGGTGATAGCGTAGTTGTAGACGTACATGACAGAAATGTTAACAAAAGTTTTACGAAACTAATAGTTGTAGGATAATGCTTACTTTTGTAAGCATTAAATTAAAATATAATGGAGTTCAAAATATAACAACAAACATTGTAACTATGTTAACTAAGGTATAGAAACTTTTTAAAAGTACTTACGATGATTAATTATAAATTAAACTCTGATTAGCTATTGATATCAAACTAATGTTGTCTGGTTCATTCTACTTGTGGTTTGCAAATGGAGACTTTGAGTTACCGTTGCGTTGGTGACTTAAATGGAAGCACCTAGAGAGACTGACTTTCCGTGGCTCCGACAGTCGTGGGGTGCACTATACTATTTGATCCTTGTAATCATAATGTCTCAAAACACTGAGATTCTTCGTCAACTTTGCTGTTTACAAATGGATAAGATTATCAGTGAAGGTCTTGTGAGGTAATGGAGCAGGTACTTCACGACCAGTAGCACAGACGTGAAAGACGAACATAATCCGGCATGACATACAGATGCGACTGATGAACTAGTGTACCGTGTTGAGGAAATTTTGCATGTGTGGTATCGGTTCAGTATTTATCATCCCTCTTTAAGCGTGTTTGTATCTCACCAAGAAGAAGAAACATCGGACTACTGTACTTTTTCGGCACACTAGCGAGGAAAATGCCCATCTTCATCTACATAACTACCCTGAAATCGCACTTAGGTGCCTAGGAGGGTATTCACTTAAACATTTTCAGACTATCTGTCCACCGCTCCACTTCCGAGTAGCGGGGCACCGACATTACTGCGATTGAAATGTATTTTTTCTTACATTATTACGAGCATTATCCTAATGGAACCAAACATTCCTAGGTGTTGCAAGAATGGCAGAAGAAGTGTCTTACAACATTCTCCTCGTACAGAACCCTGGTCAGCGTTCTCCCATCACGCACCAAAGGTGAAGGAGACTTGGATCTTATCTCACTAAGGTCGTCAGCGGTGGGATGGAGAAGAGTAATTGGACGAATGCACAGTAACCTAACCTAACCTAACCTAAACAGTGCTCGCCACGTCCATGTCGCACGGGCAGGAGACCATCACTTTCTTGTCGACATAATCGGCTTAAGACCACAGCTCGCCAGATTCATTTTCCCAGTGGTCCTCTGAGCCGTGTACGTCGACTCTTAGGCGTGAGAGCAAGACGGTCTGGAGGCGAGCGTGTCCACGGGGTATTTTTGCTATATACTGACTTCTTATACTATTTATGTACTACATAACATCGAAATCGTTGCGTCTAGTGTTTTGAACTTTCTGCCGTGGTATTCACCGTTTCACCCATAGCAAATTGGAGAAATGGTGAACTCGGGTCGGGGTGATGGAATAAACTTATGTGTAAAGTGTAAAGCTTTTATTTTGGTACATACCAACCAGTGTTTTTGACAAGTTATTAAATTTTATCGTTTCCTATCCCATTCGTGAGTTATATTCTGCTTTATCCAACATCTCAATAAAATCATTTATTTTGGAAGATTAGTTATATACGGGTGATCAAAAAGTCAGTATAAATTTGAAAACTTAATAAATCACGGAATAATGTAGATAGAGAGGTATGACACACATGCTTGGAATGACATGGGGTTTTATTAGAACAAAAAATAAATAAAGATCAAACAATTTCCGACAGATGGCGCGTGATTATGGTTTTGTAACTGCTACCTTGACGGCTGAGAGGTACGCCGCTATGTTACACAGTCGCATCATCCCCAGCCTAGCTGATAAACACCTGCTGGAACATACGATTTTTATGCAGGATGGCGTTCCACACCATATTTCTAGACGCGTGAAAGATCTCTTGCTCGCGTCGTTTGGTGATGATCGTGTGCTCAGCCGCCACTTTCGTCATGCTTGGCCTCCCAGGTCCCCAGACCTCAGCCCGTACAATTATTGGCTTTGGGGTTACCTGAAGTCGCAAGTGTATCGTGATCGACCGACATCTCCAGGGATGCTGAACGACAACATGCCTCACGATAACTCCGGGGATGCTTTACAGTGCTGTTCACCACATTATTCCTCGACTACAGCTTTTGTTGAGGAATGATGGAGATATTGAGCATTTCTCGTAAAGAACATCATCTTTGCTTTGTCTTAATTTGTTATGCTAATTATTGCTTTTCTGATCAAATGAAGCGTCACCTGTCAGACATTTTTTTAAATTTTTCTTTAACAAAACCCCATGTCATTCCAAGCATATGTGTCAATTTTTACCTCTCTATCTACATAATTTATTAAGTTTTCAAATTTACACTGACTTTTTGATCACCCGGTATATTTTATTTATTTATTTATTTTTTTTTTTTTTTTTCGAGTACAGTTTGGTTTGTCATTGATGAAAACAGTAAATGTTCTAACTACCGCCATTTTTCCAGGCAAAATGCGAAGTTTTATGAAAGGCGAAAATGATCCAGCGGTGCTAATTGGACAGAGGAGCAACTTAACGATGCCGTAAAAGCAGTGCGAAATGGAATGAGCCTGAATAAAGACTCATGAAGTTTCATGTTTCATGGTCAACGCTGAAGAGAAGAATAGCAGACGGGTACTTATGAAAGAACCTTTCGGTGGGCCAACTGTACTAACACCAGGATGTGAGAAACAGTTGGTAAAACATATCATAAAATTAAGAAATAATCGGATTTGTACTGACAAGGTCAGAAGTATGTACCATGACATATAAACTAGCTGAGAAATATAACTAAAATCACAAATTTAACCGAGAGAAGGAAATTGCCGGAATGTTCAAATGTTCAAATGTTTGTTAAGCTTATGGGACTTAACTACGGGGTCATCAGTCCCTAAACTTACAAACTACTTATGAACTACCTTATACTAAGGACGGCACAAATATCCATGCCCGAGGGGGGATTCGAACCCCCGACCGTAGTGGCCGTGCAGACCGTGACTGTTGCCGGAATGGACTGGCTACATTTATACTTAAAAGAAATCCTGAACTCTCAATCCGCTAATCGAAAGGAGTTTCGCAACTTCGGTCAAGGTGTATAAGTAAGAAAAACGTTTCAGGCTATTCTTCATTGCTGCAGAACATCTCGGTAGAGCGTAGTGTTGTTGTGTAGTGTGCGGCGAACTGTACAGGTCCACTAAAATGGATGTGGATTGGCTCAAATATATTAGGTGCCAACGTTGGCTGTATGAAGACTGTTCAAAATATGAATCTTTATGGTGTAACGAATGTGGCAAAAAGCAGGGAAAATAAGTTCACCACTTCACCCAAAGGGCATTCGCCATTTCACTCATATATATGTGGGTGAAATTGAAAAAAATTAGTATCTTAAAAAAACAAAAAAACAAAAAAACAAAAAAAAGAACTGTGTTGTGCCTGAAAGAGGATGCGGTACTGGTAATTGGTTATTGATGTATATTTTGAAAGGAGAGTGTTTTTATTTTTGTTTAAATAAACAATTAATTTTCTACGAGGCTCAAAATTTTTATTCACCGTATCGCCCTGATTTACCCTATCTCTGTGCTCCTGCTCCTACGAACTATGTCGCTTCGGTTCACTCCTAGAGGTCAGGAAATTTCCCTCGCGAGAGTCCCTCTGACACAAAGTGACAATGCGTATTCAATCAAACTTCGAAACTGACTCTCTAGGTATAGAGGAACTACAGTCGACACAAGCAGAGCACTTCCTTCCTGGTTTTATTACTGGAGCTGATCCGCCGTCTTATCCACAACTTCGCATTGTCACTGCTGATGCGTGGTTGATTACTTCTTTGTGCGGTTTGCTTGACGTTAATGGAGAATCTAATGAACTTTGATCCGTGTATAATATAGGCATTCAGCCTCAGTGTTAAGGAGAACTTGGAGCCAAAGTAGCGTAGCACTTTATTAATTTGTGTTGATAAGTAGCAGAAATTATACTGTACCTTATTTGCTGAAAATATGCCATGTAGCGTTGTGCGACCGCGAAATTAATCACCTCTAAATTAGCGGCAATTAAATGACGTATAACGACACACCGCACTGTGGGTGTCAGTAGGTAGAATCTGTCGTTTAATGAGTAAGTGCAGTAGTCATTGCATGTCCACCGGACATTAGGGTACTAGTAAATTAGACTACACGTAGAGCATGAACATGCAAAACAACGTGGTAGAAAAACAGTTAAACTGACGTGCCACCAAATTCAGACACCTGTGTACAGTTTGACAAGCACTTAACGTGGCTGGAAACCTCAAAGAAACTGAGTAAGGTCACTGAATTTAATGCTGTTCCATCTGTCACTGATATCCAAAAGACGACGCATCGTCGTGATATTATATACCCTTTTTAGTGGCAACAACGCAACAATTTCACTTTCACTATTCCCTAAAGATTAATGGCGAACGAATGGCGATCAGTAACAAAAGTTTGGCCGTTTATAGAACGGACGCATACAATGAGAGTTTCAGCAGCTGTCGCCATAGTGTGTAGGTGTTTCCTGAGAAGCATGGCAGCAGCCAGCAACTGTTTACTATCGAAACTCAGAAACCTATCCCAGGAGGAGCACATGCAGTACAAAAGTATCACAAATCTCGCATTTTTCTCTTGCGTTTCCTAGTGCACTATAAAGACATAGTTTAAGACTTATGTACGTGAGAAAACAATATGGTAACATACTGTGTAATGGTTTAAGCTATGTTACATCGTACTGCATTGTTTTCATCATCATTGAGAGGTAAGAACGTAACAAATGAAAAATAGCTTAATATCATTGTGGTGGGAATGCACATTGCTGATAATCATCCGTTGCCATAGCTACCATTACATTCTCTTGTTTTGACTGTATGTAATGCACTTCTAAACGAAAACTTGCCGTGCAGGAGTGCCAAAAATGCCACATAAGCGCAAAGATACATTTAATAAGCTACATCGTAAATAGTGCAAACTTACTGAAAATAGAAATTCTATCTCTGTAATACGTAATCATATAACGTTCCTTGAGCCATTCAAGAGAAATTCTTTCATTCTGGTGTGTCGTTATTTACCTTTAATATTACAGCATCATATCAGGTGTATCTACATCTATTTTATTCACATGACAAATTGGAGTTAGGCCACACGGCGAAATGAAGCTACGCATACGAATATCCATATTCGAGTAACAATAAAACCACTACACAACATTCTATGCATTTCTTTCGCGTTAAAGGTTAAACTTGAAAAGATTAATTTCTAGAGTCAACATGGGGGCATTTATTATAGGAAGTAGGTTAGGTTCAATTTTATGAAAGGGAAAATAAAGAAAGCAGGGTCAGTAATGACAGGGGATCAGAGAGTGCATTCAAGAGTCTAGAGAGAGCCATTAAAATGTTCACAATGGGGAGAGGTGTGCCAAACGTATCTATCGATGCTAACGATCGCAGAGACGGAAAGAGTAGCCGCTCTCTAATTAATGATCTCTGCACGGAACTCGCGTTGAGTGGCGGGGGCAGATAATTCGCTCGTCGAGATGTGGAATCCAAATGTCAACTGACACTCGAGAAGGTACGTGATTGATATTTATGTGAGGATTACCAGCTACCATTCGGGGAAAACTTCAGTGTATTTCATGTAGTGCCATAACGAGAAAATTTATTTTGTTGTGCTAACATGTAAACTACACAGTTATAACATTTATAAATTGTGGAATTTAAGGAAATATTATTTTCAAAGTAATACGGAACTAGGAGGTAACGTAATTGTCCTTATATACTTGTTTGCTCTGTCGGAAGATGAATATTAATTTATATTAAAATCCCGTACCACAACGTTTACTCATGACAAATTCCGAAACTGCTGATTGTCATGAATTTTGAAGCGACAGGTGTTAACTTGTCCAACATAAAATATAGGTTAGTTTCTGTCTCTTTTAATGATGTAGATGGGCTTTATTGCAAATCAAATATTGTGATATAAGTTGTCTAAACACTCAGTAGTCGGCGCTGTGATTCGATACTTTGTACTTCACACAAATCTGAAGTTTTAATTCGATCTTCCCGAAATCTTGCTCACTTAACGTTTGAAGTAACATCAAATGTTTGAAGTGCTTATGGAACTTAACTAAGGGGTCATCAGTCCCTATTCGAAGTAACAGGAAGGACACTCCTTTCATAATGATTGCCGGCCGCGGTGGCCGAGGTGACTGAGGCGCTCCAGTCACGGTCAGCACGGCCACTACGGTCGGGGGTTCGAATCCCCCCTCGGGCATGGATATTTGTGCCGTCCTAGTTCGTAAGTAGTTCATAAGTAGTTTGTAAGTTTAGGGACTGATGACCCCGTAGTTAAGTCCCATAGACTATACAAACGTTTGAACGTTTTCATAATGATTCGTACGGTGCATAACAGAGGGTACTTCACAACACATGTTCAAATGTGTATATCTGTGGGAAACAACTACTGAGGTTATCGCTTGTTAGGCTGTGGAAAACATGCAAATCCAAGCCGCTCACGCCGCAACAAGGCGCCTCAACTATACCACCGTAGCTGTACAACAAACTTCGACAGTAAACAGCAGTTCTATCACAATCTTAATTAAATTAAAAAATCTCGCCTTCCAGCAGGAGAAACATCATTGTCTATTTGAAATTTGTTACTGTATATAGCAGAGGGTACTTAACCCTCTAGATACCGCACGGCTGCATAGAGTGCCGCAAGCGCGAGTTTCGAGGAAATACTTGTTAGTCTAGAGTCGTCTCATTTTCTGTTGATAGTAATTCCCAGGTACGCTCTTCCCTCGTGCACTGCGCTTGTTAGTTTCCTGTTTACTGGTATATTCAGTGAGAAGCTATCCACTGAACTGTAAATATTGCACAGACGGCACCTCATACCGCGCGCGGCGCTTTATTATGTGCGTATGTAATTTGTAGTATCTAGCTTTGCTTTTACTGTTTTGAGTGCTAACGGTCGCTCAATACTGAGATAAGTGCAACGCACATTATTTCGTCTTTCCTCTCTTTTGATTTTCTAGTAATCAGGAAATATAAAAGAGGAATGTGTACCTCAAGTACTTCGCGCGCCGTCTGACAACGAGATCACATTGGTATCGGATTTTAAAACTTTCTGATATTTATGGTACTTGAAGTTCACAACTCATATAGCAATCAGCAAAAGCCATTTGACGCACCTGTAAAAAATTCTCGGGAAAATCGAGTTTCAATTTGTGCATGTAGCTACATGTAAGTATCAATAACCAAAATTGTTGTTGCATATGTCGTTGTAGCTGACTTGGTAGTTTTCTGGAGTCACAATCGTTAAGTCGGTGGTTTGCATTTCCCCGTGATAGTCTAGTTTTTAATATCTAATGGTAACTTTTGTTTCGAAAAGTGGACAAACTTTTGTTTGTTCGTAATTTTCCATATTGTATATAAAGGTTTTTAATAATGAGGGTTCCAATCCAAAAACATAACAGGTCACATTTCTTACAGTCTTGGCTATGACGCTGTTTTTGGAAAGTTATCTCCATTTCCAAGGAACTAATCTACTCAACCATCGTTTTAGGTAATTAAAAGGCGTTCAGCTCGTCTCCATGCACATAAACAGAAACTGACCACGTAGAATTGTAAACCCGAAAATGTTATATATAACTTAATTTGAAATAGTGTAAATTGTTAACATCCTCCATCATGAAGTTACTCCTCGCAAACTAGTTCGATTGAGGCTTTTTATTATTATTATTATTATTATTACAGACATGAATACTGACAACCTTGTATAAAATATAGAAAATTATGAATAAACAAAAATATGCATTGTTCATAAAAGTTACGAAGTAAAATGGTGTAGGTATTGGAAAACAATGGAAAACAAATTTTCACACTGGGACTGGAACTACCGGCTCTACGGTTGTGATGCCAGAACGCTATCACATGGGCTATACCGATATACGCAGCAGGTGTTTTATTTATTGATACATGTACTTGCAAAACTTCAAAGTCGATTTACTCGACTATTTTTCAGAGTTGCCTCGAACGGCTTTGCCTGATTATTATTTAAGTTCTGAACTTCATGTGCCATAAATATTAAAAATATATATATATATAATCCGATACCCATGTGGTATCCTGAGATTGAAAATGAAGAGAGAAATTAAATTTTTGTAAATCTATGGGACTCTACTGCTTGGATATTAGTTCCTAGCTTACAAACTACTTAAACTACTTTAGAAATTCCAATCGCTTAGATATCCAAGGCAACGATTATCGTTTTTACTTCTGGAAAGCACTTCCTTCTGTTTGTGAACAAAAACGAAATAAAAACGTTACATAACTACTGCCAGGCCCGACAAGCGCGGGCAGAAATGTTTCATCGGAATTGGATGCGTTTATGAGATTCATTTCTGAAAATATTTTTAAAAAATCTGTGGGTTATACGAACCAACATATTTCACAGCGGAGATGTGTAAGTCGATATTCGAGGGAAATAGATTTTAGGTTGACGTTTTCTCTGGTAATGAAAGGTCTTCGTGAAATTCTGTTCTTGATCGCATGCAACAGAAGTATCCACGCCACCGCTCGAAGAGTTTGGAAACGTAATGGTACTGAGATGATGGCTTGCCAAGCAGGTTTTTCATATAACAGATTTATCTTCCTATTTAGAATCATCGTGATTGATGGGAGGGCGACCAGGGGAATGAGAGAAAATTATGATAAATTAGCAGCCATTAGAAAAGTATACATGGAATTTGAAGGCAATTGCAAAGAATTACTTCCTATCGGAAATTGTGACCAATGATGAAATGCTGTAACCCTTCCAAGGTCGGTGTAGTAGTATCCAGTAAACGCTTGCCAAGCATTCGGTACAGACCTGAGTGGAGGGTCTGAGTCAGAGGATCACACGGTTCTGTGACTGTGTAGGCTGCACATTACTCGACTTGTGCCATCGGGTGGTGGGGTACCGAGTTCCTCTGAAAAGTTCTGGAGTACAGTATACGCAGGAAGCGGCTAACTGGTAGCGGCAGCTGTTGGGCGTGGACTGGAAGGATTTTAGGTTAGACGGCCTCAGTAACACACAGGAAGGATTTCAATCTCAAAGGGTACAGGTCAAAGATAGATCGAACTCAGATCGAAAAACCAGTGGGCTAACAATTATAAACTGTCTTAGGTGTGTGGGGAAAGTACCAGATCTCCAAGCGCTAACAGAAACTACAAAATCTCAAATTATTATAAGTACAAAAAGCTGGCTAAAGCAAGTTCAGCTGAAATTATTACTAAGGGGCAAATGGTGTTCAGAAAGGACAGATTGAATAAAATGGGAGGTGGCGTATTTATTGCTATTAAAAGTTATTTATCTTCTAGCGTAATTGAAGTAGATTGTTCCCGTGAATTGGTATGGGTACACGTTATAGCTGACAACAAGAATAAATTAATAATTGGTTCTTTTTACGATACGCTGACTCAGATGATTCGACTGAATAAATGTTTAAAGAAAGACTGGACCAAATTTCAAACACGTTCCCCATGTATACAACTGTAGTTGGTGGCGACTTTAATATACAATTCATGTGTTGGAAAAATACATGTTTAAAACCGAAGACAACCATAAAACTTCGTCCGGGTATTATACTGAACGCATTCAACATAAAATATCTCGAGCAATTTGTTCATGAACCCACTAGAATAGTAAATGGCTGTGAAAACATACTTGACCTCTTAGCAACAAATAATCCGGAGCTAACAAAGAGCATCAAATCAGACACAGGGATAAGGAACACTGAGTCGTTGTAGCGAAAATGAATATCTGATTTCCCAAATGTATCAAAAAATAAAGGGAAAATATATCCATTCAATAAAGCAAATAAGAATTCGATTCACGCTTTCCTGAGTGAGAATCTCTAGTCTTTCGAAACTAAAAATGTTGGTGTTGATCATTTGTGGCTTACATTAAAAGAAAAATAAATAACAACGACAACCATTGACATATTTATATCAAACATATTAAAAAAGAGGGGTCTAACGCGCCGAGGTAAAACTCGAAATGTTCCTCAAACTTCAATGTGAGAAGCTAATAATAAATTTCACGCGTAATTTGGTATGGAATCCTTAGAAATTATGGGTGTATGTACAATATACTAGCAGTAAATCACAATCATTACGTTAACTACGTGATAGTAACGGTGATGTAACTGATGACAGTTCTGCTAAAGCACAATTGCTTAACGTAGCCTTTCGAAACTCCTCCACGAAAGAAGACGAAGCATATACTCCATAATTCGTATCAAGAATAGCTGCCAGAATGCGTAATTTAGTAGTAGATATCTTCGCAGTATTACAGCAACTTCGATAACATATCAATTGTTTTCTTGTCTCGATTGTATACCAATTACTTTCTTTCAGACTATGCTGATGCAATAGCCAAGTAGGTAGGTATCATACACAACCGCTCGCTCAGCTAACGATCCGTACCCAAAGACTGGAAAGTTGCACAGGTTACGCCATTATTCAAGAATAGCAATAGGAGGGATCGGCAAAATTACAGGCCTATATCATTGACGTCGGTTTGCAGCAGTATTTTAGAACATATACTTTCATCAAATATTATAAACTACCACGAAGAAGACGACCTATTCAGCCAAAAGACAACACAGATTCAGAAAGTATCATTCTTCTGAAACACAGCTAGCTCTTTACTGACATGATGTGATGAGTGCTATCTACAAGGAATGTCAAATAGATTCCGTATTTCTAAATTTTTGGAAGTCTTTCCACACTGTATCTGACAACCGTCTCCTAATCAAACTGCGTGCTTATGGAATAACGCAACAGTTGTGCGATTGGATTCGTAATTTTCTGTCAGAAAGGACACAGTACATTGTAACTGACAGAAAGTCATCGAGTAGAACAGAGGTGGTATCTGGCGTTTTTCAATGATGTGTTATAGAACCCCTACTGTTCCTTATTTTTATAGACGATTTAGGAGACAATCTGAGTAGTTCCCATCGATTGTTCCCGGAAGATGCTGTCCCTTATCGGTTAGTAAAGTCACCAGAATATCAAAATCAACTGCAAAATAATTTCGGAAAGATATATGCATGGTGCATAAAATGACAATCAACCCTCAATAGTGAGAAGTGTGAAGTATTCCATATGATCTCTTAAAGAAACCCGTTAAACTTCATTTACACGATAAACCAGTCAAAACTCTAGGCCATAAATTCAACAAAATTCCTAAGAGTATCAACTACAATCAATTAAATTGGAAGGAACACTTCGAAAGTATTGTAGGGAAAGCCAACCAAATACCACGATTCGCTGGGAGAACACTTAGAAGATATAACAGTTCCACTAAAGAAACTGCGTACACCACAATTGTGCTTCCTAATTTGGAGTGTTGTTGCGATTCGTGGGATACCTACCAAGTGAGTCTGCAAGACGAATTAGAGGAAGTACAGACGAAGACAGCTCGGTTTGCATTATCGCGATATAGGGCAGAGAGTGTCACGGAAATGCACGATTTGTGTTGTAAATCGCCGCAGCAGAATAGCCGTGCGCGTTAAGGTGCCCAGCTGTGGTGCGAGCGGCCGTTTGCTGACGGAGGTCCGAGTCTTCCCTCGGGCATGGGTGTTTGTTTTGCCCTTAGCATAAGGTACTTTAAGTTAGTGTGAGTAGTCTCTAAGCTTAGGGACTGATGACCAATGTAATTAAGTCCCTTCGATTTATATATATTTGATCTTTTTTGTGGTGTAAATCATTAAAACAAAGGCGTTATTCGTTGCGGCAAGATATATTTGCGAAATTTATTTCACCAACTTTCTCTTCCGAATGCGAACATATTTTTAACACCCACTTACATAGGATGACATGGTCATCAAAATAAAATAAGAGAAATAATATCGAATACGGAAAGATTTAGGTGTGCCTTTCTTTCCGAACTATTATAGAATGTAACTGTTAAAAAGTATAATAAAAGCGGTTAGATGATCCCTCTGCCATTCAATTCAATGTGACTTGCAGAGTATTTAAGTAGAAGCAGATGTAGTGAGCCACTGCGTAACAACCACCAACGTCAAGTGAAAAGGAGAATTCTACGAACAAAACGACGGTGGAGCTATGGGCTCCCCACTTTTGCCAATTGCAACAGATATATTCATGAAAGCATTTGAAGAAATGGCTGCGATACGTTGATGACACCTTTCTCATCTGGCCAAATGGGGAAGATGAGCTACAGATCTTCTACGAACATCGCAATCGGCATCACAGCAAAATACAATTCACAATACAGTTAGAAAATAATGGGGCGCTGCCTTTCCTTGACGTCGAAGTCCACCGAACGTCTGACGGTAAACTCGGCCACAGAATGTACAGAAACGCCACCAGCACGGACAGGTACCTCCACGCCTCCTCCCACCATCACCACATGCGTAAGAAATCCGCCCTTCCAACTCTAACAAAGAGCTCTACAGGAAAAGCTACGCGGATCACCTACAGGCGGAGCTGCGACGCCACATACCCACCTTTGCGGCCAATAGATATGGCATGTGTGGGATAAACAAAGCAATATCCAGAAAGAATGAGAGTATTGGAGAGGAGCAGGAGGAAGCACGAAACATCGCCGTAACATGTTACATACAAGGCGCTACTGAACGTGTGGGCAAAATTGTTCTTGAGGCAGGCATCAATCCAGTCTTCTGAGTACCAAAAAGTTTAACTATGTCCTAGGTTCAACTAAGGACGCAGTTGACAAAATGAATAATGCCAGCGTCTTTGAAATCAGCTGCGAGTGTGGGCTGGTGAATATAGGAGAGGCCGGACGACAATCAGTTCCAGAATTTATGAAGATGAAAGGTATATACGGCTTGGAAAGCACACAGAGTCAGCGATTTCAGAGCACCACAGTCAGCGCGGAAAAAAGTTATCTTTTGATAAAGCCCGCGTGCTGGCGAAACAACAACTCTGAATGAGGGGGAAGGTTAGAGGGGCTACAGAAATATCCAAGCGCCCCGACAATATGAACAGGAGAGATAAATACAGACTTACAGCGTCCTGACTGCCAGTAGTTGCAACGCTACGAGACGGGACCGCGCGCAGAACGACTCACACATGCGCCCTGGAGGCCACAGAAGGCGTGTGGCGCACACGCAGAGCAGCGGCCCGCCGCCGTCTGCGCCAGGCGAGTAGTGAACAGCGAAACGGAGGTGTTTAACGCTCCATCGGCAGCGTAGTCATTAGAGGCGGTGCTTACGCTCGGGTTGTTTGAGTAAGGATGTGGAAGGAAATGGGCCGTGCCCTTTCAAAGGAACCATCCGGCATTTGCCTAGAATGACTTAGGGAAATCACGGAAAACCTAAATCTGGATAGCCGGAGGTGGATTTGAACCACCATACTCCCGAAAGAACAGCGGCACGCCACAACTGCTAAAAGTTCCCTCATGTCTACCCGCCAATAGCAAGTTCCAAAGCAAAAGTAGGTAAGATGGAAGAATGGAAAACCTTGTCATGAGAACACCAAACGATGACTCCCTTTTCCACGAATGACATGTAATAACACAGACACTAATAAATAAATACCAACATCCTCATCCTCTTCCTCAAACCTCTATTAGCACAACTATATAAGATACAAGCAATCTCACATTCAACTACCAGACACAGACACCAATGAAGGTCCTGCAAAACGGGCCGAAACGTAGGGAGATTTTATAAAATTGCGGTCTCATACCAAGAAGGATTTTATTGACGGGAAAACACTTGTCACCGTCCGCCACACTTTACTTCGTATAAAAAAAAAAAAAAAGTAAACAGCCCACCTACACCCGCCAAATTCAAACTTCTGGTTTCTCCTGAGAACCAAGAAGATGGTATACCACCAACAAAGGAAGAAATAAAGGAGCGAAGCCCTTAAAGCTCAACAATAGAAAGGACAGCGGAGAAGTCTCAATATCATGAGAATTGCCGACTTGAGCAGACCGGATTTCCTTGACGACCTACATCGAATCTTCCAACACATATGGGACAAACAAAAACTGCCAGATGAATTGAAAATGGCACTGATCCACCCCTCCATAAGAAAGGTGATAGACAAAATGTAAACAATTACAGAGGCTTGTCACTACTCCTAATCACCTACAAAATCCGCTCAAAGATTGTTGAATAGACTTCAAATAATCCTAGATTTAAAAAAAAAAAGAAAAAAAGAAAAATTGGAGAATACCAGGGTGGGTTCCAGAATGGCCATTTCTGAGCCGAACTAATTTGTCATTTGAAATCAATAATCAGACACAGAATGCGGAACGTTTATAGTGCTTTTCCTCATTCACTTCAAAGAAGCCTTTGGCTTGGTAGATAGAGAGACTCTAGATAAGATCATCAGAGAATTAGGTGTAAAAAACAAATCGGCAAACATTATCAGAAAAATCGTAACTGGTACAACTTCCAAAGTGATAGTTATGGGAGACTTGTCCCAACCATTTGAAATCAAAACAGTTGTGCGACTGTGACTGATTATCACCAATACTATTAAACGTTGTCCTACAGAAGACTGTGAGAATCCGGAACTCCGAACTTGAAACTAAGTGATTAGCCCAATCCGTCTAGGAAGATAATCTGTTGGAATAAACGTCAATTGCTTAGTTTTCGCAGCTGATTTTGCTATACTTTCAGATAATATAAAAGCGGTAGAGATCAACTTACTAGAAAGGACCACTCGCAAGACAGGACTTACGATCTCGAGACAGAAGACAAAATTAATGGCAAGTGACTAACATGGATCACAATTCCTTGAAACTGAGATTGGACGGGTTGAGAAAGTAAAAATGTCAAATACATCGATAACGGATCTCAAAAGTGGAGAGAGTTATAGATTAACTAAAAACATTTACAACAAAAAGTGCATCACTCGGAATGCCAAAATAGGGCACCAAAATGCTGTAGTAAAACAGTGTGCAAGTATTCCGTCGAATGCCTGTCAATTACTACTTGGAAAAGCTGGAGATATAGACAGAAGAATATAAAGAAAAATTATGGGTTCAATGTAGATTGAAACCGGATGGAAACTGGAGAAAAAATGAAATCAACAAAAGGGTGGACAAAATCTCGCATAACACTAGAAAGAGAGTTCATCTTTCTAGAACACCTGTACAGAATAGACCAAACTAGACTAACCAATTCGACTACCTGAAGCGAAAGAAATGTTAAAGCAGGCCGCGGTGGCCGAGGGGACTGAGGCGCTCCAGTTACGGTCTGAACGGCCACTACGGTCGGGGGTTCGAATCCCCCCTCGGGCATGGATATTTGTGCCGTCCTTAGTATAAGGTAGTTCATAAGTAGTTTGTAAGCTTAGGGACTGATGACCCCGTAGTAAATTTTTTTTCTTTCTCTTTTTTGAGAAATGAAAATGAAAACAATGATGATGCAGTTATCTGAAAAGAATAACTGAAGATCAACTAATAATGGCGAACTCTAACGCTGTGAATAAGTCATAAAAATAGTCAAACCGAACCCTTCACTACTGAGAGCACTTTGCTTACCCAGTTACATTATCAACAGGGGATCTAACATGTACTTTCACCTTGGGTCCATCCTCAGATTAAAATGCCCAATTCTTTGTTTTTCTTTCTAGATTTTTGAAAAGGGAAGTAAGTGACGGGCTTCGCGATAGATTTAATTTTCTCACTGATACAGTACTACAACAATTTCTTTTCTATGCTAATTTCTTTATCTCTGGATAATTCGTATACTCAACATACACTATTTATTATTCTTGACTCTATGCTTCCTTTACAACTTTTGTCCAGAAGAATTAGCTATAATACTGTCTTTGTTTATTGTCTTGTGTCTTAAGACATAATACATCAACCTATCGATTTATCTGATTACTGTTTGTGTTGAAGTCTACTGTACATTAACGTGTAAATATACTGCACTTATTCTCAAGTGACGGCAATGCCGATATGATATTTGCGTATGGGTTTTGTAATGGAACCGCTGCTGTTTTTTGTAGAGGCTATGGCGTAGGATTCCCAAACTGCGGACTACCAGATTCAAGAATTTTTCCTCATGCGTCCAAACACTGCATGACACTTGTACAGTGCCCATTAGTTATAATGATTGATATATTGTACATTAATAGATTGTATCATCATTCGGTCGGTAAAATGTACTCCTTCAATACTATACGTACAATTTCTGCACGTATCTGAGTTCCACATACGATACTGTGGCGGAAATCAGTATCATTTACATCTCATTCAACACCTTCAAACTGGAGATGAAGATACACGATTGCAAGTTTGATACTTGAAAATAACCAAGTAATCCCATATTTACCTTATACTAATGAAGCCACTTTCACCCGTGAGCCCATCAAGAACACACGTAATCCTCATCAGTGGTCCGAAACTGACGCGTATAAAAAGAACAGAGGATCTTTACATTCTGGATTCCAGGGAACATGCTCAGGGGTTCGCATGAATAAAGCTGTTCAGATAATATATTTTAACGGAGTATGTTCTCAACGTGAGTAGGATGGGGGAAGTTGCTCGCAACATAGAACAAACTAGGTAAGTTTCTCACGACCGTGTAACTTTTCCGTTTTCTGAAGTTGTCTCTCTAGCATACTTCGAGATGAGTAACTTCTATTTAGGTTACGTTTTATTGTGGTGTATGATGAAAATGACAAAATTTGTGTTTCTTAGAAGGCAAAAGAAGTTCCTTTATACGTAGTCTGAAGTTATGCGAGAGGAATTAAAAAGGTTATGCAAAGAAAAACATTCTGCTGTCGTGCGCTTCCTTCACAAAAATCGTAAGTTGGGCAATTCAACCATTTCAATACCGACATAGAAATGAGAATGTAGATTCAGCTGCATGTTTTACTCGTTTGCTTGGAATGCATATTTAAAGTTGTAAACAGCTGTATAGTAAAATAATATGCTACTTTTCTTAAGTATGATCTATTAACAAGGCCTTATGACGTTAATTACAAATAATGCGCATCACATGACTTCAGTCTGTATCACAAAATAAACATTGCTGCAATACTGCATACTGAAGTATTGTTTCTTGTACTCCTCTTGTACATTCTATCCAAACAGGATGGCCTATTTATCATGCGTTTTCTGACTTCTTAATCGTAACTTCTGTTATGTTAGAAGTAAGAAAACAAGACACGAAAATTAATAACTGATTAATTACGTACCTAGCATTGTTTCCTGTAGAAAAATTCACATCGGCTATCGCGTTTGAGCAGACCGTGGGGTGTCATATTAAACCAAAATACCTCATGTTAATAAGCTCTTACAGCGTTCCACGTTGAAGCAGATGAGAATGTAATGCGTTCTTCAAATTTAGTTTGCAAATTATGCTAACCCAACTACAATGACAAAAAATTTCTCGCATGACGAAAATTTCGTAACATCATCAGAAGAATACATTTTAGTCAATAGTCTACATCTACCCTTAACAATATGATGCTGCACAAGAAACCAATATCTAAACATAGAACAGGTCTTCCTGAACATGTAGATATCTATTCCAGATTAGTACACAGAATAATTTGCCTGACTGAGCTAGTAAAAGAAATATATGATTGAACAGCTTGAAAGGGGTCTGTCTAGTTTTGTTTATCTGTTTGGGTGGATAAGCGATCGGGTGTTTTCGTGTGGGTATGACACTACTGAATTCTTCTATTAGCCTATGCACAACGGAGATGAGTAAACATAAGGCAAGTGGTTCAATTACGTGTATGTGGTTGAACTGGGGATGCTGCGGAGTTTAATTAATTTCTCATAACTATGGGGTAGGAAAAGCATTGAAAATTATTCTCTGTTTTAGTGGATTATTTTCTACAGAAGCTGATTTAAGACTGTTTCACTAATAATCAAAAACCGTTGCTTCCATGCTATGCAAAAGATCCTATCAAAAACAGTATTTCGAAATTCAATCACAATCAGCAAACACATCAGTTATGTCTTTTTGCAGGTGGGAAATTCGTGAAATACTAATAGTTGACATAACTAGGGTTGGCTGCTTAAAACTTATAAAATTGGAAATTAGCGGAAATGATTTATGATTTACTCATGGGAATAAGAAAGAAAAAAATCGAACCTACCAAATAGACACTTGCTGCGAACAAGAAGACTAATTATTATTGAACATTAATTTTAAAATTACCTAACCCTCTTTGTAATACATATGCCATATAATTCTCCTCAATACTGGTCTTAGTCTGTTCCGTCTCAAAATAGGTGATCAGTATCTCTCTTCCTGGGGCGTTACTTCCTTCCAACAGGAACATATGCAACAGCGGCTCAGTGCGCCGTGCCGGTATAGTTGCAAACAAGTATCCTGTACTTCACAGACTGCTCCCTGGCAGTACTAATCCACGACACTATACATAACGGCGACTTCCACTTGCCACTCGCAACTAGCAAACTCCAACTGGCAATTCGCCACTTCCTTTAACTGACCACTGCCTTCCTTCACGCTGTCTACACAGAAACTATTCACTGACTGTTTACACTCAACCTATCCGCAGTGACTGACCACGTTCCGACCATGGGCCTCCTGCTTCGCCTGACACCCTCCGACCTCCCTCAACAGCCGGCCGCCGTGGCCGAGGTGACTGAGGCGCTCCAGTCACGGTCAGCACGGCCACTACGGTCGGGGGTTCGAATCCCCATCCCCCCTCGGGCATGGATATTTGTGCCGTCCTAGTTCGTAAGTAGTTCATAAGTAGTTGGTAAGTTTAGGGACTGATGACCCCGTAGTTAAGTCCCATAAGCTTAATAAACATTTGAACCTTCCTCAACGCCACCGCTGCTTGCTGGCGCCGCTATACCTCACCTCTTTCAGTTACCAACGCATTTCCTCTACGCATCCCCAAAGAGCCTACTGTGGCTGTCGTCTACCAACGTCTTTCACGGATATGTTAACTCTATAATAAATTTATAACTGTCCTTCAGAAATGTGAAAAATTATAACTTTTGGTACTGGCGTCTAAAGATACAACAAATGTGTTATGGTTTTAGACACACTCCTTTAAAGCTGTTCTGCACCGGAAATGACACACGGAGATCTTCCTCAAACAGGAGGGGGGGGGGGGGGGCGGGGGGAGGGCTAGCGAGAATGAACTTCCTGTTCAGAGCATGTGATTTCAAGTTTCTATTAATATGAAATTGAGAACTTAGCACAGAACTTCTTTTTGCTCTGGAAATCATATCTGGAGCATGTTATTTTTCCTATTTATGCTGCCCAATATCCCACATGGCATTGCAAAGACACAATTTCGCGTCTGCTTTTGTGTGAATGTTTTGTGTGAATGTGTGTTGATGTTTGATAGACAATCCGTCGAATGCGTGTGTTGTCTTTACGTCTTACGGGAATCCGTTATCTAAACTTTATGGATAATGAGCTTCCAGCGTTATTGAAAACTTTTGGCTACAAGAACCCGTATGTAAAAAAATAAAACCTATTTCATCGTTTGGATTACGAATAGTACAGTCATAAATGTACGGTAAGACAAGACCAGAACACCTAAACGTGGTGTATTGAAGAGACATCAAATGTGCATTGAATTGGTGGTGCAGTTTTCGAAATTCAGCTTTGCACATCCTCATTTGCCTCTGCTGTAAGACTATGTTACACACTAACAGCTGTAACTCTGTACTCAATAATATGTTGTTACAAGTTACATAACATTCATTATGCAATTCGTCTATTCTACCTATGCACAAGACTTTCAGGAATTGATTACTGTTTCTTTAGATATTTCTGGGACTACTGAATTGTATTTAGTTAATTAAAGAGTAGTTGTGCATTCCAAATGTGTATGAGATGTAGGTGGAGAGCTGCTTGCATATAATATACGCTTATAATCTTAAGTACATTAGTTGAGAACTTGTTATTTGATTAATCCAGTTCGGATTTATAATTAAGCGCGATATCATTTTTCCCGAATAACCAACAGCAATTCAATATGCAGACGTGTGAAATTTACTGTTATTTGAATTGCATTTGTCTAATTGAAACATAAAAAATTTAACCTTGAAAAGCGCAATCTGTGTAATTAATATTCTCATGCAGATGCGGATATTTGCTGTAACAAGACATTTATTTGCGAAAACAATCTACAGCGAAATTATTTTCTGATTTAATTTAATGTTT
Organism: Locusta migratoria; assembly: GCA_026315105.1. Lineage (NCBI taxonomy): Eukaryota > Metazoa > Arthropoda > Insecta > Orthoptera > Acrididae > Locusta > Locusta migratoria. The sequence continues at coordinate 276,260,925 of CM048751.1, read as the reverse complement.
CCAAATATCTTTATAATATTGTGTTCTCTGGAATTCCCTGGAATAAGACAGTTACTACATCCAAAATGGTCTCCTTTTAAATATCGTACGCTGGGGAAGAGAAACCTATATTGAGGTTCGTGGAACTAACTTAAATTATTAGTAGAAAACAATGAAGCCTCTTCAGAAATTCTGAAATAATGCAAAGAAAATTCCATTTTTTTTTCCTGGTCATTCACAGTTTTTCCTAGCATTTTACAATAATTGACCAATAGACTACGTCATGCGAGATTTTTATAAACTATACAATAAATTTATAGTTACCTTACAGTAAAAGGTAGTTACAGTTCATGCTCGTTTCCGAATATAAAATAGCCGTCTATTTCCATGATATTCAAGAACTGACTGCATTTTCCACGTGAAATTTGGACAAAGAATGGCGTCAATCACAGCATATTATATGTGGTATAATAAGCAATTGCCATCATTGAGCTCAAAGGTAATCTGATACATTAAGCATTAGTTGTGCTCAGCGCCACATTATTGACGGTTCATCTGTCACACTCAATAAAATTTTCAGTATTTTGTGCTTAAAAACACTTTAAAACACTCAAATTTCTAATCGTTTGTTCCAGTTTGCTTTTTACAGGAACTAAATTTGCACAATGACCGCTACCTGTCTTAAACATTTTGATACTATTTACAAAACATCTGAGAAATGGATTAAACCGTACAGCTCCAACGAAACAACGTAAGAAGGGGTAAATTGTATAAAACGTATTCGCCTACGTGATCTACAATAATATTCAGAAGTTGTCTTTCTACAACGTAGCATGTAATGAATATGTTGTACTACTGTAGGCAGATAATTAAAGGTGTGTGTAAAGAAAACAAAGAAGAAAACTAAATTCGAGGCGCCTGATATAAGCAAGACTTTTCGTACAGCATACATATTCAGTCAGTAAGCTACAAACGGATGTCACTGCAAGCAAGAGGCAAATACAGATCTGCATACGACAATGAAGTGTGACACAAACACTAGTTTCGAATAAAAATATAACTCTCCTATGCCTCTGAACCTCACTTCCTTTGCCTTCAGCTATATACAGCCATAAGCGTCACAATTCGTAAACATTATATGTTGAGTAAAGTAATCAATCTTTCATCACCTATTTTCGAAGGCGGCAATCAATGATAGAACAACAAGACCTACAAGTATGTAGTTGCTAACAACAGACTAATACCAGGATTATTAACAGAAATCAGTGGCGATTTTTTATTTATTATAGCAAATCTGTATTACGATCACCGTGTGACCATTATCAATGATTGAACGGGGTTGAAACGTATCACATTTTTCAGTCTCCATGCTGAAGATGATGTTCAGTTTTCTTGAACGTTAATTTCAACGTGAAGAATGAAAGTTTTTCTACGTTTTGAACTATGTTCAAGCTCTGATAATGCCCGCACACTGACTTAAATCTAGATTTGCTGTTAATCATTCGTATATCATAACCGTCAATAAGCACACGGATTCGTAATGAAATAAGACCTCAAAATAATGGACCGTCATCACCATGACTGGTTCAAACCACTATAGTTCTGTAACCAGTGTTTATACTGAGATCGCTGTTGGCCAATCTATCACTGTATATAACCTCTATGGGGCACACCCTTAGATCTGTCGTTGAAGTAGTTGGGTGTGGAAGGCAAAGTTCCAGTTTCGAAACCCGTTCAAGTCCTAATATAAAATCTGTCAGTAATTTTAGAGATAAACTTAGGAGTGGCCAACAACACTTTGCTGCATGTGGTATTGTTGGAGTGTTGCACAGTTGTTCTGCTTCCTTATGTATTTTTTCTCTTTGGAAATCTAACCTGTAATATGAAATATTGTAGGCAACTACTTTTGGCCGTTAGATCTCGTTGCCCCGTAACGGGCCATAAAACGCTACCGGCCCCTTAACAACAGGTTGTCTGTACTTTTTCTGGAACTCCCTGTTGGACAGATCAGCCCATTATACATGCGGCAGCGGTGAATCCACGTCTGACCGTGGAATCGAGAATATGCTCGAGGGACGCCAGAATGGTTGCAGATGAGGCCAACGAGAAAGACCGCAGTGCGCACGTCACGTCGCGTAAGCGAAGTAGTCCTCAGTCGGCACGATCGCTAACTGATTGGCCGGCCGCTGAGGCACAGCCCACTGCCAAATAGCGGCCAGCCACTCAGCTAGCGATCGCGCCGGCCTAGGACTACCTTTGCTTAGATGACATGCTGTGTGCGCCGTGGCCTGTCTTTCTCGTTGGCCTCGGGTTGCAGACTGCCTGCAATCCCCTGACCAGAAGCGGATCCTAAGTCCTCAGCTAGGTGTCACTGCTCTACAGAGAATACTCCTCCTCATGCTTCTCCGTGCATTTCTTTTTTCTCGGCTATGTGATTCTACCACACAATACTAACATATGCACAATGATCAGAATATTGTTTCATTCACAAATTACCTACCACAATAATGTTGGTCATTGTCTAGGGCTGTTAGCCTATCACAGTTTATGATAATCAACAAGTTGTTTGCTTTCTCAAAACCAGTGGTTTCCAAACTTCTTGTTATGGGACCCATAATATTTCTGTAAAGAATTTCATGACCCATTTAACTGGTGGGGGAACCTTATTACACGAAAGAAATACTGCGTCTCACAATAATAAATTACAGTACAAATTAAATGTTAAAATCAGAATGATTTATGGTTTCACTGAAAAAGGTGTTAATTAAACCAACTATGTCTGGATTGAAGTTTGTCAAGTATAAGCGTAATTAGTTGTCCACGGAAAGTTTATTTCATAAATTTTTCAAAGAAACGTGGTCGATTAATGCTATCATTCGAAAAGAACTTGCGAATCCCTTTAATTCCTCGAGAACTGTATTTGATTCAGATGACAAAGGGCTTGATTCCTTAAAGGTTGTTTTCAAACAGGTATCCCGAGCGGTCTAAAGCGTCTCGCTGCAGAGCGCGGTTGCTCGCCGTGGAGGTTCGAGTCCTCCCTGGGGCCGGGTGTGTGTGTTTGTCCTTAGGTCAGTTTACCTAGGTTTAAGTAGTTTGTAAGCTACGGACTGATGACCACGCAGTTTGGTCCGATAGATTTACAAACATTTGATAAACAGGTATCGCGTGTTAATTCCGTCAGGGACTGTAGCTCAATGCTGACAGTTTTATTAGTGTTGGGTTGGTGATTTATTTTAAGTGGTTTATAAAATGGAACAAATCTCCATTAAAAGAATACACACACACACACTAAACATCAAGCAAATCATGCACGATACCACAATCAGAGAAAGAATAAATGGACGAAGTCATCTACATTTATCACATGTGGAAGGGGATAATGGACTGTCGTATCTCAATGAATAACGGACACTACGGCTGTGTTATTTTCATATCGTCCTGAGTAAGTTATTAGAAACATTGGTTTCTTATTTAGAAAGAGTTTTGTACACAACTTTCCAGATGATAAAATCTACTTCTTTAAATACGCGCTCTTGTTTGTTCCGCCAGTAATTTTTTTCAGCTTCATATTTTAAAAGTATTCTGGCGATCCACCTGAACAGATGGCGTGACCCACTGGGAGAACTCATAGTTTATGAACCACTATTGTAAACTATTGCAGCTAATTTTCACAATTCCCATGGCGTCAGTCGATGCAGCGCAGCAACATGCTTTATAACTTTGAAAAGAATATAATCATTTATACGCAACTCTGTGTGCGAGGATAGATTATTGGCCTTTGAGGTGCTTTCCATTGAAAGTTATCTTGTGACAGATTGCAGTCAGTCAACACGTGACGATCAAATTTCTGTCGATAAAAAACAGGAGAGTAAATTTTAAAAACATATGAGGTATGAATATATGCTCTTAGGAATTATAATGTAAATTATGTCGCTTATTTACAGTCTTGTAAACGATGAATGAATTTCATTTCCAGTTGGAACGTCGCTAATTACATAAAGATCTTTTAGTAATTGTAGCATGCATAGCTAGAGACGTGAATCGAGAATATCACGCCGGCCGCGGTGCCCGAGCGCTCTGCGGCGCGCCAGTCACGGTCTGCACGGCCACTGCGGTCGGGGTTCTAATCCCCCTTCGGGCATGGATATTTGTGCCGACCTTAGTATTAGCTAGTTCATAAGTAGTTTCTAAATTCAGGGACTGATGACCCCGTAGGTAGGTCCCATAAGCTCTACAAACATTTGATTTTTGAAAATATCACCTAGTAGGCCAAAACCGACTGGCACCCAAAAGCAGTGAACATGCCAACATCGAAGCTTTACTGTCTAGTCGCTTCTTACAGCAGGCAAGTCAAACTTCGAGTAAATTCCAGAGACAAACCCGAAGAAGGACCCAAACTCTATGGATGTGAATTGTAGAGGAATGTAACATATTCCAAGAGCTATCATTTAATGCCTTTTCTTGAAACTTTTATACCTTAGGACTCTCTGAATAGTTTCCGTCTGTCTTGAAATATCAGTCTGTACACTTCGTTCAACACCTCTATGACATTCTCCCATGGGCGAAACAAATATGTGACCATTCTTGCTGTTATACTTTGTATACATATCAGTGACGCTATTTAGTATGTGTCCCACGGACTTGAGGAATATTATAGGATGGGTACGCCACTGTTTTGTAGGAAAGTCGGCGTTGAAGAATGGCTTAAATTTTGCTCACCACTTCCCGTGACTGAAATTATCTGTACTCAGGAGCAAGAGGTGTCTCGTCTTCTCGATGATAGAGCGGATGAAATCAGACAGGAAGTTTCAGCTGTGTTACACAAATGTTCAAATGTTTGTATAGCTTATGGGACTTAACTACGGGGTTATCAGTCCCTAAACTTACAAACTACTTATGAACTATCTAATTCAAAGGACGGCACAAATATCCATGCCCGAGGGGGGATTCAAATCCCCGACAGTAGTGGCCGTGCAGACCGTGACTGGAGCGCCTCAGTCTTCTCGGCCACCGCGGCCGGCTGTGTTACATAAGTCTCCGCCACCACACAGTAATATCTCGTCTGTTGAGAGGGCAGCTATCCCATCCTTTAGGCAAGATTCGGATTTGGTGATCTTACCAGCGGACAAGGGCAATGCCACACTTCTTCTTACTCGTCACGACTATGTAGACAAAATGGATCGTCTACTTCAAGACTGTGCGTACCGCAAAATGCAAAATGACCCCACAGAACGAGTAAAACGAATGAAGTTTTCGTTTCTGAGAAATAGTTCGTTATCTGAGGAGGTGGTCATAAAACTTCGCCCTAATGCTGCGGTTCCTCCGAGACTATACGGCCTACCGAAGGTACACTTAGATGGGGTGCTATTACGTCCTATAGTGAGTAACATGGGTGCACCGACTTATAACTTGCCGAAGTATTTAGCATCGGTCCTTAGTCCTCATGTTGAAACTGCGAACACCATATTCCCAACTCTTTAGTGTTTACTCAACGTCTGAAATCTTTGTGTCTTGGTCCATCTGATATGCTTGTCAGCTTTGACGTTGTATCTCTGTTTACACGGGTCCCTCTTGAAGAGTCTTTGGAGTTAATTGGTGACAAACTGGACGCAGGAATGACTAAGCTTTGTCGTCATGTGCAAACCTCAACATATTTTTAATTTAATGACCAGTACTTTCGCTTAATTTTAGTTTATAAAAATATGTTCCCACACTGGCAAGGAATCTTCTTCTAATAATAATACTGTTGTCTTGTAACATGTACATCTACAGCTACTTGGGATACTCTGCAAATCACATTTATGTGCCTGGCAGAGGGTTCATCGAACCACAATTATACTATTTATCTCACATTCCATTCTCGAATAGCGCGTGGGAAGAATGAAAATGTGAATCTCTCGGTTCGAGCTCTGATTTGTCGTATTTTATTCTGATGATCATTTCTACCTATGTAGGTGAGAGTCAACTATATATTTTCGCATTCGGAAGAGAATGTTGGCGATTGGAGTTTCGCAAGCAGCCCACGCCGCAGCGATAAGCGCCGTTGTTGTAATGATTCCCATCCCAGATCCTGTATCATTTCCGTAACGCTGTCTCCCTTGTATCGTGACAATACAAAAGGAGCCGTCCTTCTTTGGACTCTTTCGATGTCCTCCGTCAAACCCACCTGATAAGATCCCACATTGGCCTGCAATACTCCAAAAATGGACGGACAAGCGTAGTGTAGTTTCTTTTGTAGTTCTGTTGCATTTTTTAAGGATTCTGCCAATAAAACGCAGTCTCTGGTTCGCCTTTCCCACGATATTATCTACGTGTTCTTTCCAATTTGAGTCTGAAGTAATAGTAATTCTTAGGTATTTTGTAGAGTTTACGGCCTTCACTTCATTTATCTTGTAAACAAAGTTTAACGGATTTCTTTTCGTACTCATGTGGCTGACTTCACACTTCTTATTATTTAGAGTCAATTGCTAATTTTTACACCATACTGATATCTTATTCACATCGTTCTACAGTTGGTTTTGACTTCAGATGACGGCGTCACCTGCACAAAACCTATGATAGTTACTTAGATTTTCCCCTAAATTGTTTATGTAAATAAGGAACAGCAGAGAAACCAATAACACTACCCTGTGGAACGCCCGATATCACCTCTGTTTTAGTCGATGCCTTACCATCGATTACTACGAACTGTGTCCTCTCTGACAAGAAATCCACTATCCAATCTCAAATTTGGGTCGATATACCATAACCACGCAATTTGATTAAAAGCCGTTTGTGAGGTACGGTGTCAAAAGCTTTCTGGAAATCAAGAAATACGGAATCGTTTGCGAACCTTTGTCGATAGCACCAATCACTTCGTGTGAATAAAGAGCTAGTTGTGTTTTGCATGAACGATAGTTTCTAAATCTGTGTTGACCTTGGGTCAATAGATCGTTCTGTTTGAACATGATACAATTACTCGTATTACTACAAGAATATAATTACTATCATTCTCATGAAAAGCGATTCGTATAAAAATTGTAGACTGAGATTAAGACTTGGGTGCCACCCAGTTTCAGGTACACCAGCCACTACTGCTGTAGAGGCAGACCTGACCTGTCTCTGGGCAGAGTTGTCTTCCGCGTTGCGAGATCGGCAGCGTCGCGTCAGCTGGCGGTCTGTCATACGGCGTAACCGCGGGCGACGGAAATCGATAGTCTCTGTGGGACAATGCAAAGCTCATCTCGGCCGCGGCGCGAGCAGACAAAGCCGGCGACGACGACGCCAAAGGGGAAGGCGGGAGCGGAAGGCCCGTGGGGCGCCCCCCCCCCCCTCTCTGTTTACGCGGCTAATCAAAGCCTGCGGCGGCCGACGGTTCGCCACGTCGTCACAGCCCCAGGCACGGGAGGGCCGCCTGACCTATCACAAGCGCCAGCTGTTTCAGCCGCAACGACCCGACAAAGGCGCAATGCCCAATCAGACCGCGCCCCCTCCGTCTAAGCCGAAGCGCCTTACATCGTCCCAATACCACTACACTGCCGAAGAAACACATCGTGACGATCCTACCTATTAGATAAAATTGGACCACCACAAATCCAAACACAAGGTCTAATAATTTAATTTCTTTAAATTAAATGACCTGCTTCGCTGGTGTATACAAAACTCCTGTGTTCATCAGCTTCTCCGCAGTATCACTCACCCCGTTTATATGTGCTCCCAAAACCGGGTTTCGTGAACCGATTTCCCAGTTCCGCTTTTGGTTGGTCATGTAAACACTCCAAATTCGATTCTGGAAATTCGCTTTTGTAAAGCGGTTTTCCAGTTCCATAATCGACTTTCGTGCCCATGTAAACGCAACCGATTTTGAAGTGTTCTTGGCGTGTCAGATTGTATTTCTTGTTACGAAATTTGGCACATATGGACAGAATGACATTTTCTACCATGAAATAAAAGTATAAACATTAGAGTTAGCATGAATATGTGTATTTAAGTAAAGAAAAATAGCGATTGTGCTGACTAAATCAGGAACTGAATCAGCTGTTTTTCAGCCGTCATATGAAGTGGACTAGGAAATACGATTCAGGCTATAGCATGTAAACACGACAGCGAAAAACGGTTTACGAAAATCGTTTTTCGGCTTCAGGAAGATGTGTAGTGAATGTTGTCCTGAAAATATTTGATTTCGCGACCTGAGATTTTCGTAGTAAATGGAAGTAAAACGCTGCGTGCTTGAAACTGTGGAAAACTACGACTGTCTTTCGTCGCGCTCGTATCTGTTCCAGGGAAAAACTGGTACAATTAAAATCCTGGATTATGATTCCGTAAATAAGTTAGACGTCTTACACAAATAATATATACATCAGATTAATCATAATAAACAATAGACAATTTTACAAATCTTTATAGATCATCTACAATTATATACCTATAATATATGCAAAATTTTTATTATAGTCGACATGATCGACTGGAGAGTGTCCGCAACTGCACTATGCTATTTTAAATGTGTTTATTTCCGTCAAAAGTTGCAATATAATTGTTTAATAACATGTTTCGATCACTTGGATCATCTCCAGATCTAAAAAACAAAAGTAAAATACAAATGTACAATTGATAGATTTACTAATGGTTAATTGAACAATAGTTAATTTATACATAAATGGATAGATTTTTCTTTACCTTATAGTTGCGTCCGCAACTCGTCTGGCTGAGTACTACTTGGTACTGAATATTACAGTTTGATGTAGGCATTTATAATTTGGTTGCAGGTGATGGTGGGGAGGGAAAGAGTTGGTTTTGGGGGGGGGGGGGGGGGCGGAGGGAGGGATTACAGTGGATAGCTTGATCCTTAATAAACTAGGGTCTTACACCGCACAATTGCTTGTTATATAAATATTTTCCTAAAAGTGGGGTTCTTGAATATATCCACACATAAAAATTATAAGACTGTATGTGATATAAGTATAAAAATATGGTAAGATAATTAAAACATGCATACGGTGTTTTAAAGCATTGAAGGTGTAAAACAGAGATACGGTATATAAAATTACAAATGTCAGACTTTAAAATTTTTTTATAAACGTCAGTTTGTTAAAATTATCATTAAAATGTTAAAATATAAAACAGTATGCTATGGGCGTTAATTGCCAAAATGACAAAGTAGATTTATAACATTATTTGCATCACAATTTGGTTATGAAAAATGTTTTTTGAAATGATTATTTCATAAATATTGCGAAAATTAATCTGGTTAATTATTGTACTGTTATCTATATTTGTGGAAAATTTCAAATGAAAATAATGTATTGACAGATAAAGGATTGTCTCAGTACCGATGATATACACAAAGTTTCAGAATCTGAGCACCTGTAGCCTAAGGATTTAGAAAATACCAATACATTGGTGGTCCTACTTTTACATACGTAGACCTAAATGTATGGCCGAACCAGGTGGCGCAGTCGTAACACACTGGATTCGCATTCAGGAGGAGGGTGGTTCAAATTCACCTTCGTGCATCCTGCCGCGCGGGAGTAACCGAGCGGTCTGGAGCGCCACGTTGCGGATCACGCGGCCTCCCGCCTCGGACGTTCGAATCCTCCCTCGGGCATGGATGTTTGTGTTGTCTTAGTATAAGTTAGTTCATATGTAGTTTGTAAGTTTAGGGACTGATGACTCCATAGTTAAGTACCATAAGTTTTAAAAAAATATTTGAGCATACTGATTTAGGTTTTCCATGATTTTCCTAAATCACTCCATGAAAATGTCGGGATGGTTCCTTTGAAAGGGTATGGCCGATTTTCTTCCCCATCCTTACCTCCAAATCAGAGAGTGTGCTCCGTTTCTAATGACCACGCTGTCGATTGGACGTTAACCCCTAAGAGTCCTCCCATAAAGTGTTTCGAATACTTCATTAACCAAGACAAATCGATACCCTAGTGCTAAATCCATTGTGATATGGACTGACTAGGAAACAGTAGGTGTATTGATAATAATATCCACATCGCCCGAAAACATATAGCGCAATGGTTCACAAACTGTGGGTCTAGACTCAGTAATGGGTCGCGTTATCTAATCAGGTAGGTCGCCATATACCTTCAAAATATCAGTATAAAGTATCTTATAAAGTTAAACAATGTTAAGAAGACACTACTTTTACAATATTTTTCAACCCCATAAAGAAAAGTAACAATTAACTTCCACTGCTTCTTTACTTAAAATAATAATGGTTATGTAATAATGTTTGATGTTTAATTTCTTTGTGAACTAATATTTTCAAGTTAACGTCAGTAAACGTTGTTTGTTTTATTAGGAGTATTACTTAATACTTTCGTTGCAGCTGACGCTATCCTAAATTGAGCGCGGACGCTTACATGCGTCAGCCGCAACGAAAGTGTTAAAACTGTTTGCTGCTTTAGTGGCTACTTTCCAGCAAATCACGATGAATTGTTATGCGTAAGAAATCAGTTTGTAGAGTACAACCTTATAAACCTACAACTATCAGCACCGGAGGAAGACTCCATGATGGAACTATGATGTGAGTCTTCTTTGAACACTTTGTTTAAAGGCTCAATTGTAATCTCATTTGAAATCAGGAAAGGGAGAATATCGCATGCATGTAAATATAGCTTTGAAGAAATTAATAGGATTCCAAACCACTTACTTATGCTATCATGAAGTTCAGATATTTTTTAATATTAACACAGGAACAAAATGCGCAGAAAACGAGTCATGCCCGCAACCGAAAAGCTTCAATCAGACATGGAAAATATCATTAATACGAAATATTGACAACCTTACAAATCTCGATAGGCTTACCATGTACTTTATATAGAGGAAATTTCTTATTGAACGAAACAATGGTTTTTGGTGTTCCACTCAGCTCTTTCACCACAGATGTCTCTGAAACTGCAACACATATTGAAAAATGACTTTCTAGCGGTTTATTAAAGTATGTATTATGAGACAGTCTAAAACATAAAGAAGTATTACTTTCAACGCAGACTTTTTTTTAATTCGTACTTCACATTATTTCTTACGCAATCAATAACACGAAGAATCACAAAAAGAATGGAGTTGGTCGCATCTCGATACGTCAATTACATCCGGAGAAACTGCGAATTGAAGTTGGATGTATAAGTATATGCGGCACGGTGCTAGCGCATCCCGAGACACACGCGGGAGTCTTTACGTTCCAGACTGTCTCGTAGTAGATACTTTCATAAGCCTCTACCGTGCGTTCATGAGCTTGAAAGTCGTTTTTCATTATATCTTGGGGTGAAAGAGTTGAGTGGGACACCCTATATGGGTCGCGAAAATACGGTTCTCAAAGATTGTGGGTTCCATTACTAAAGCATTGGGAACCGCTAATGTGAGTTGCCAGAGCACCACCTGTATTTATCGTTGAACAGGAGATTGTTACCTTGACGACGATCAGTGTTTTACCAATGTGTGAAGCAAACTGACACCTTGGCACAAAGACGCACTCGCTTCTCCTACGGCCAACTTAGCGAGCTAGAACGGAATGAAACTGTGGCCTTCTAAGTAAGGCACTAGTCGTTTCGGACTATTGTGAAACAAGGTGGAGATATCGCGTCAGTTGTGCAAAGGATGCTGGTATCATTCTCACACCTGTAGAAGAGATGCAGAATGTCCACGTGGCAGAAACGTCCACCAAGATACTGGTATGGAAACGGCAACAACGAAAGATGTTACAGATATCACTGCATAAATAAGAGAGATTGTGAGTCCACAAGTGTCAACACGAACTGTAGCAAACAGGTTACTAGCAGTGGGATTACGGGAGCGCACACCTTTAGCGCGTCTTCCACTCGCCACATTGATGTGAATGGCTCGACTGGTGTCTGCAACAGATCACACTGAAGATAGAATGGCGAACTGGGGTCTTCGGCGATTGAAGCAGATTCTGTCTGCACGGAAGTGACGGTCGTTTGTGATATAGATCTGGTAAGCGCTTTGTCGTAGGTAGAATTCATTCAAGACCTACAGGCTCCATCGCAAGCCTTATTGTCCGGGTTGCAAAAGACTACAACAGTCATTAACGTTGGTGTTTGTGGACGGAACGTTAGTCATCGCTCGGTATGTGTAAAATGTTGTAAGATTCGTCATTTAGGAAGGTGATGTTGTTCCTCACCGATAATGTTCGTCGGCACACTTCGCGTGAGGCTCAACGTGTTGCACTAGATGTGCAGCAACTCCCGCTTCCATCATTATCTCCAAAGGTGTCTCAACCGACCGAGTGTTCGATATGAAGCGACAGCTGCCACGTGCGGCTTGACAGAATTACCAAAGTAGACTATGGAGGCGTGGAATGTTGAGTACCTAGACTGTATTCGTCATCCGCATTATCAGACGGATTGTAGAATCACCGTCTCCATTGCTTCCCACGGAAGCTACAGCACCTGCTAATGCGGAAGTTTCAACGTGAATTGACACTTGCTACCTGAGAACACAATTAACTATAGACCTATAAATATAAACATTTCATGTATTCTATGTCCATTGTTTCAAAAATCAATCGAAAGTGATTTGGGCATCCCTAAGAGGGTGTACTATTGTTTACTTCCGCCACTGTATTACAGTAGCCAGTGGTTCGTGCAGATATGAGTAATGATTTAACGTCCGACATTTCCACAATACCACCAGCAAAACTTGTCACATTTAACCGCTGTGACCGTGTGATTTTGCGGTCGTACATCTAGAAACATTCATTTTAGTCAAGACAGTATCCACACAAAGAATGGTAGAACTCAAAATACAAAAGATATGTAACATTTATACATTTATTTAATTGTAAACTTTATTTATCAATAATATTTGTTTATACTTTTCCAGGAACTAGCATGTATAAATTATTTCGTGATCTCACCACTGAGGAAGCGAAATGAAGCTGTCCGTGTGACAATCATGGAGATGTCAAATCCCTCCGCAGAATTTAGTAGATTCCCTGTGGTTTATTTATGGTAACTGAGATCGCAAGTCATACTGGAAACTGGAGGATATTCAAGTTAAAAGGTAGAGGCCAAGCGCATTGAGCCATCGGTGGTTCGAATCCCCCCTAGGGCATGGATATTTGTGCTGTCTATAGTATAAGGTAGTTCATAAGTAGTTTGTAAGTTTAGGGACTAATGACACCGCAAATGAGGCCCATAAGCTTTACAAACATTTGAACATTTGAACATTCAACAAGTACCCATTATTCCCGATAGATATAACAAAATTTGAAATTATATTTAAAGGTTGTGGCAAGTCGCTAAGTACTCTCATTCTCACATAGTGAGTGAATAAAATCTCCTTGCATTACGTGGCAGTGTTTCGCAACCTCTGTTGTTTCTGACGTTATACCTCCTAATACATGTTTCGTGTGTGGTTTTTATACGTAAAACACCATTAACAAATTTATTGGTCCACTGCGGCGGAATACCCGTGCGCGCTAATGCGCCTGGCTGCGTTGCGCGCGGCCGTTCGCTGTCGGAGGTTCGAGTCCTCCCTCGGGCATGGAAAGTGTGATGTTCTTAGAATAAGTCAGTTTAAGTAGTTTGTAGGTTTAGTGACCGATGACCACTGCAGTTAGGTCCCCTAACTTAACAAACATTTGAAGATTTGTACAAATCGGTCCAGTGGTTTAGGAGAAAATCTGCAGAACTGTCATTTGATGCAGCATTTTCGGCGCATCCAATTGTTTATGTCATATCTCCTGAAATATGTGTTTTACATAAATCTTACACTTATGGCAACCGTCCTATTGGTTTGAAGGACGAGTGTGCAAAATTTCGTAAAGACTGCAACAAAACTGTAGATTTGTGTGCAACATAAACATTTGGACATTTTGCTTTATATATAAAGACTAGCTGAAAACCCGAAGTTTCCAGGGTATTTATTTAGTTTTTCCAGCCTTAAGTTACTACTTCTCCTACTCCTTCTCTCTCTCTCTCTCTCTGCCTCTCTCTCTCTCTCTCTCTCTCTATATATATATATATATATATATATATATATATATATGGTTAGGTTAGGTTAGGTTAGGTTATATATCTTTCCCTCTCTTTCTCTCTGTAAATCTCTTTTTCTTGTATAAGTATGGTACATTTATGGGAGAATATTTTAAGAAATAAGGCTGTCTTGCATAATGGACGAAATTGTAAGTGCAGTATCCAAACAAAGAAAGATAGAAGTCAAAATACAAATGACATATGAAATTTGTGTGATCTCATATTTATTGAATTATATGTTGCAGAATTGTATAATTTTTAACTTATTAATTCATAGGTATAAGTGATATATATCTGTAAAATCTATTGAGAATACAATTAATAGTAAAGAAGTAATAGATTAAAACTTGCTGCGTGATGGGGCGGTTTTCCATGAACGTTAGTGCTTTTGTGATCATATCTCATAAACTACTACGTGTCGTACTGTGATACAATTTCGAATGTACATTCAGCTATATGCCTGTAAAATTTCCTGCGGCTGCAATACCTAGTGTAAGAATCCTGCGCCTTGCTGCAGAGCGCGCAGTTCCTCGCCGTCGGAGGTTCGAGTCCTCCCTGAGGCATGGATGTGCGTGTTGCCATTAGGTTAGTTTACCTCAGTTTCAGTAATTTGTAAGCTACGGACTGACGAGCACGTAGTTTGGTCCGATAGATTTACAAACATATGTTGGTTGTGTTGTAGCAGTTGCTCTCGCATCTCATTGTTTATCCAATCATATCTCATGAACTGTGCGTCTTACTATGATAAATTATGAATGTGCGTTCCGTGATATGTGTGTGTACTGCCTGCAACATTTCTCGCGAATACTATTAATAGTGTACGTGGAATAATGGTAACGTCATACCAAATGCAGTAGTTGTACTGCACAATGCCGAAAAAGTGGTAACCAAAAACCATTTATCTTTTCGTCATTTTTCTGGAGTTGTCAGCGATAAAAAGTTTCCTGAAGGTTTGAAATTATGTTTAAAGTTTGTTGCAAGTCGCTAAGTGCTCTCCTTCTCAAATAGTAGACTTAAAAAGTCACACTATCACGTACCGCAAGATGGGGAAGTTTTCATTGTTTATGACGTCATATTTCCAGAACTATCGACCCTATCGCAACATCGTTTCTTATCTGACGTCTTCCACCTACGAATTATATTCCTGCCAAATTTCAGCTTCATTGGTGAAGTAGTTTACGAGATTTCGTCTTTAGTCAGTGAGTGAGTGAGAGATTAAGTCGGCGTTCAGTGCAGCGAATCACACCGGTACATCGAGACCTGTGGGAGTCTGCTGCTTCATTCCAAAGAAAGAAAGGAACAAACAAAGAAAAAAGACACGGCCCACCACGCTGTGATCCGTGCCTCCTGGGAGCCATAAACTCTGCACTTCATTCGGCGGTCCCAGCAGCCCTCCTTTATTTCAGTCAGAGACGCGTCTCTCCATACACTTCTGCTTGTGTGGCGGGTGCATCGTATCACACACACCATGTTCCGTATAGGTACGTTTTGGCCGTTAGTTGTGCAAAAGACTGCAATCAATCAAGCTTCCTCTATGAATTACTGGATTATTGAACTATTTCGGATCAGGGAGTTTCCACAGACGTTAATATGTGAGTTAAAAGAGACTTAGACGGCACTAAGCAAGTCACGCACTAAGCAAGTCTCCGCAGCGGAGTGTGCACTTTCTGTAAGATCGGGATTCGAACCTAGGAGGAAAAGCTGTGTATTACATAAGCTCACAGATTCATCCATCCATGGTGACTTTACAATCACGCTAGTAGCTAATAAGGTGTTAGCTGATTCCAACCCAGTGGGAAACAAAATCTAATCAGTTTCATCAAAACTAACACACTCATTATGTGGTGTTCACCTGCATGATTAATAAAACTCTCTACTAATACAGCAAAGTTCAAAGACGTATCCACATACAAATAATCATATTGTTCTCCTTTTTATCAAATAAATCAAGGTCGTCAGGATTAATGAAAGCGACAGGCAGTGATATCAGTTCCAACAAATGTAGGGTATGTAAATTGGAAAATTTTTCGTTCGTTGGGATACAGGAACTTTCTGATGTTTTCTTTTTATTTTATTTATGTATTTATTTTTTATTACGGCCCTCTGTCTTCTCAATTTTATCTCTCAAGGTCACTCATTCATCTTCTAGAGTGTTTTTAATTCTGTTTCAGTCTTGTTCTTCCTTTGAAACCCTCATTATCCTATACAATTTCAACATATCCACATTCAATTTCCGTAATTCCATAAAAATTAAATTCTCTTCATTTCGCATGTATCTGCAAATGTCACAAACATTAAACCTCATTTTGAAATCCCTGTCGCAGCATTCTGTACATATAATGAGCCTGAAGCCATCCAATGTCTAGAGGTCCCTTCCATGTAAATAGACTTTCATATATTATAATAAAACCCGGTATCAGGGATAATTAAATCTTACTCTTTGCTATGTGATAGCAAGTGATATCATCTTCCATTGCTTTCTCTCAGTCTGTTTTCATTTACTATTTTCATCTTCATCTCTACGCTACTATCGAATTCCAGGCCATCCTCAGAACAATTAGCATTATGTATTCGTGAAGTATACGAATAATTTCCTTTATTTCGCCCCACATTCCTGCGAATTCTTCAATAACTGTGGAGCTAACCATAACATAAGCTTGGACTCTTATGGTATCTGTTTGCTACACATCTTCCATTTTTTGTGCCAATGCGTTCACTATGCTCTTCACAGAAGCTTTCCCACACTCCTCTTTTCTAACACATTCTGAGACGTACTTCTATATTTCTAACAAAAACTATGCTGACCTGTGAGGTTTCTACAGAAGTATCAGTCAAACCAGTTGTGAATTCAAAATAACGAAAGATATGTTCATAGAAAAACCGAACAAACTTCTGTATAGCTCATGCCTCAAATCAGAAAATTATGCTTAAATTGATAGCGTTATGTACTGAGTGAATTAAAAAAAAAAAAAAAAAAAAAACATAGAAAGAAAATTAAATACTGCGCCTGAAAACATGTCGATTTTGATCTGAAGACGGCTGATGCCACCTGGAGGCTAGCACTTGTCAGACAATGATCGCAATGTCGTCCGCCAACATATATCGTAATAACATAGCTGCCTGTGCAGCCATTAAAGTGAGTGAGATATTTACGTGTGTTGAAAAATGGCGCCATGTTTTGCACTCGAGTTTCCTTCAGACAACCGAGCGACTTTCAAATAAGTAAAATTGTGTCCTTTCGTAGATTTACCATAGAAGTTGTGCGATTTGCGTCAGGTATGCAGCTATGCTGGGTCAGATGGTCATGTGATCAATCTGACATTCACATATGAGATTCCGGTCGTGCGTGCAGCAGGGACGTCAGCGATGGTCATCGCATTTTCAGGGCAGTAGTGGCAGTTCGTAGATCTACTACACACTATCCTCCATTGGACAAGGTTGTTTGTGTTGTCCTAACTATATGTTAGTGGAAGTGGTTTGTAAATCTAGGGACTAATGACTACTGCAGTTTGACTCCACAGCTTTACAAACATTTGAACATTTGGACAGCTACTTCAGCACTGATAACATGTTTGAGAGCACAGGAGTTTCATTGCGAACCGTTGGCAGCCGGTCACTAGCTGTGGGCCTACGTACTCTAACATCTCTATCACGCCATCCACTCATTCACCAAAATCGAAGTGCACTGCTCGATAGGGGCCGTGAGAGGACCACTTGGAAGATTTAATGGAGGGGCTTCCTCTTCAACGATGAAACCAGGCTCTGCATGCACGCAAGTGATTCCGGTTTTCGCGCTGTCTCGGACAGACATGCGTCCAACACAAATTACCCCACCCTAAGCGTCATGGTGTTGGGTACGATAAGATCAAGTTCTGCTTCTATGCTTTGCCTTTGGTGTTTGGGATGAGAAACTGACCACGGCGCGTATTATTTTTGTAACAACATGTGCATGACAATCTATGACGGCTACATCACGTACTAATCAGTGGCGGTGCATGGTGTAGTTTCAGTATTGTATAACGCAAAATTTTTTGAAACTATGTGCGCTCACTTTTCGTACATACTTTTTCCGTTTACGAAGCGTAACCTGTACCATGAAATATGTTACAATCAACTAACTTTGGTTGTACGACATCATATTATCTCGTAACTCACCGAAAACCGGTGTGAGCCTCGTGCCCAGCTCAGGGGGTTTGCACTTCATGTTGCAGTTCCCTGGCGGGCAGCTCGGCCCTAAATATCGTAGGCAACGACGAGTCCAGGCAACACCGCCGAAAGAGAAGGCCGCGACGCGCTCGTGTCAAGTCACGCAAAGCACGTCGCTTTTGTAGCGTCTCTTGTAAGATTTGCTTGAATGTCGTAGAGGAAAAAATATACCAAAAGAAAACTGACAAAATTGTTGGAATAATTTAATACGAGTATTCGTGTTTTCTACTGTGTAATCACGACATATAATAGAACAGGTTTTAACATTTAGAAAAAAGCATAGCATTAACAACTATTCATTAAAATAATAATATCTTAGTATCTACTGATTTCTTTGCGCCGTTCCATTGATTTACCAGAAAATACTTACGAGATTAAGATGATGTGTCTTTCTATGTCTGATGCTACCTGAGAATTAAGAAAGGAGACATAATACTTTCCAGTAGTCTACTGGTTGGCAGTGGCGGCAGTCGGAGGCCCAGGGCCGTATCAAAACAAAAGGAGAGCCCCTTGTCCTTTGGGAAATACATACTATAAAAAAGTAACTTTTGGGATTTGGAGGCTCCAGGATGAGAGGCACGGCCCACTAGGCCCTAGCGACCAGCAACTCAGCCACGTGGCCCCGACGTGTTCTGCCTTGTTTTCAGTGCTGTTGTTCCAGGCAAGACTGTGGCACAGCGTGACAAGCTCACCAGTGGCAGTGACGTCACATGGTGTTGCAGCGAGACCAACGAGAAAGACAGGCCCCAGCGCAGACGTCATGCCATGTAAGCAAGGTAGTTCCGAGCCGGTGCGATCGCTAGCCGATTGGCCGGCCACTGGGGCACTGTCCACTGCCTCATAGCGGCCAACCACTGAGCTAGCGATTGCGCTGGCTTGGAACTTGCTTGCGTACGTAGCACGACGACTGCGCTGGAGGCTGTCTTTCTCGTTGGCCTCGGTGTTGAAGACTGCCTGCATCGAAGTGCAGTACCCACGGCTCTGCTAGGTGGCGCCGTTCAACTGGGGACAATTCTCCCCCACGGCTCTGCTAGGTGGCGCCGTTCAACTGGGGACAATTCTCCCGTCTTTCTCGTTGGCCTCGGTGTTGAAGACTGCCTGCATCGAAGTGCAGTACCCACGGCTCTGCTAGGTGGCACCGTTCAACTGGGGACAATTCTCCCCGTGCTTTTCCCAACATTCTTTCTTCTGGGGAATGTCACTGTGCCACCCACTAATGACGTTCCAGTCTTAATAAATTCGTATCATTTTGAAATTACATACCCATTTAGATGATTATCTGCTGCTGTTAGCCTAGTAGAGCTTATAATAATCAACAACCTAAGGAACACGTTCACTGAGTCATTTAACTTATTGAAGCTATTTTTCCCATTAACTGGAGTTGTACCGCCGTATTTCGAAAATGTTAAATTGCCTATATAAATGCCCTGATTACTCAAGAATTGTTGGGTATATAAATGTGGTGGTTTTATTACATGTTCTCGCATGTTTTGTGATTGTATTGCTCTACAATCACTTTAAATTAACAGCTGGAAAAAATTATGATTTTTTCCTAAAACATACAATTATTGGTGTAAATTTTCAAAATTTTAATTTTCTTGAATTTTAACTATTACAGTAAATGCTACTATATTAGAGCTACAGCATCATTGTACTATCTTGTTATGTGGTAAATAATGCATTGGTGTAGATTCAGAAGTTCCTGAGGAAAAGCGGCATTTATACCGAAAAGTGTCATTTTGAGAAAATTGCATTTAAAGATAAAAGTTTAATGTACAGCCGACTAATACATAAAAAGTATTTTAGAATCCTTCTGGATGCTAGTCCTCATCTCCTCCATCTTCCTATTTCTCTTGGATCTGGCTTCTTTTGACAAATTGTTTGTTGCAATATTTGCCTTCATGATTCACAGTTGGTCCAAGTCCATCACATGTAAAGTAGTGTTGCAACCTTTATGAATTCCAAGACATTCCGAAACCTGTGGTCTTCCGGAACAGCCATCATTAAAAGTAAGAAGAGTGCAAAAAAAGGGAAAAAAATCACAGTCCAACCTTCCAACAAACGCAGAAATAGTGGATAACTGTTGTTGTCAAACACAAGCAAATATACAGTTCAAAGAGTTTACTGCGAAGCTCCACTAGTGGTATGCAGCTTACGAAGCTGACTATTCTCTACAAAACAAAAGAAACCACAACCTTCTGAACTATATAGGTCCAGAGGAAAATGGCAATATGTAAAATGATGGACAACAAAATTCTCATAAATGTCAGTGCATGATTATTTCAAATTTTTTTAATTGTAAATAATCGAATATTTCAATAAAACCAACACCAAATTAAGCATAATCATCCAAATTTTCATAATTTGCATAAGAGTAGAAATGCAAATTTTTGTAATTTTTGGTGCTATGACTCTTCTTAAGTCGAAGCAGAAATGTGCTTTTCAATTTGGAATAAAATCATTCTAATACATCTCCAAGCTTAGGAAAGATTCACTGCCTTCGCGATGCTTCCCATTGAAAAACGTTTTGTGATGGAGATCAGACTTAAATCCGAAGGTGACTGATAAATAACAAATAGAGAGGCAAATTTTTGACATGAAGTAAAAATAAGTATACTTTTAAGTTATAATGTGAAATACGTCTCTCATTTCCAGTCTTTTAAACGGATTGCTGATATATTGTAGCATGCACTCATTCTTTCTCTTCAGCCCTTTCCCGCACACGCAGAGTCGGCTTGTTATTCTGGATTTGGCGTGTTAATATTGACGGGGTGGCCGGATGCCCTTCCTGCCGCTACCCCTGGCCCCCTGGGAGGAAATGTGTACTCCAAATGCCTGTGTATAGTGTTATATGTGTGAAAGTGTAAAGTGTTATGAGATGTTTGCGAATCGTGTAACTGAGGCGGGACTTGGGGATCAGCCCGGTATTGACCTAGAGATGTGGGAAACTGCCCAAAAACCATATCCAGGCTGGCCGTCACTCCAACCCCCTTCGGTAATCCGCCGGTACGCCTCCCCATCTAGGAAAGCGGTGAGTTAGACCATACGGCTAACCGAGCGGGTATGTATCATGTACTCTGTCACAGATATTTTTCTACCACTCTTAAAACTTTTCACAAGATCCTAAATTCTATCTACAAAAAAAAAAACTGAATTTTGTGACCTTCATACGCAGGGAACTCTAGGATTATTTATATCATGACAAATATGAAGAGACCAGGAGTTGATATAAATAATATTCTCCCATGTAGCTGTCTCATACAAAAATGTAACCCTGAGACATGGGGGCAACAAGCAGATTCTGTTACCTCCGGCCGCCACTGGTACTAATAATGGTGTTTCATCGTGGATTGGCACCATTACCGCGTGAGATAATAATGTGTAAACATAATCTTATCATGTACTACATATGCACTGTTTGAGTTAATTGTAGAAGTCCAACGGTTTATACTAATTTTCATTTCCTGCACTATATTACAGCAGGTTTGGAGATTGGATTGTGATTCAGTCTGCCAAACCCGAAGATATAGAATGCTGACAGCCGGCCGCGGTGGCCGAGGAGACTGAGGCGCTCCAGTCACGGTCTGCACGGCCACTACGGTCGGGGGTTCGAATCCCCCCTCGGGCATGGATATTTGTGCCGTCCTTAGTCTTAGGTAGTTCATAAGTAGTTTGTAAGTTTAGGGACTGATAGCCCCGTAGTTGAGTCCCATAGACTTTACAAACATTTGAACATTTTTAGAATGCTGACACCTCTATATACGCCACCAATCAGCACCACCTATAGAAGAAAGCCTGCGCACGACGTCACAACATGGCGGCGGTGAGAGGCTTAGAGTCCACTGAAAGGTTGTAAACATTAGCAGTTCACGGTGTTTATAGTGCATTCTTTCGTTCAAGAGTGTATTTATTACGTAAATTGGTGTTGTGTATCGTGTGATCGCTACGCTGGACGATTTGTGTGTATGAGAACAACGTGTGATCTCTTTTTTACTGACAAAACGCCGTTTCGCTGTTCTGTGCCGAAATGTAGAGGAAATTATGACTGTGGCCCAAAAGTTACCGTCTTTAAACGTCCGGAGAAGAATAAGCTAATGGGGGTGATTACGTAAATAAAACGAATCGCAATATCCAATGGTAAACAGTCATGACTTAAAACTCTTTTATAAGGTTAAACAAAAACGAAAACTTACTCATTAACTTGAAGGAGGAGCCAAGTCATCCTGGGAATTCATTTCTTCTTCTCCGGAAGGTTAAAGACGGTAACTTTTGGGCCACAGTCGTAATTTCCTCTACATTTCGGCACAGAACAGCGAAACGGCATTTTGTCTGTAAAAAAGAGATCACACGTTTTTCTCATACTCAAAAATCGGCCAGAGTAGCGATCACACCGTACACAACACCAATTTACGTAATAAATACACTCCTGAATAAAACACTGTGCAATGCTAATGTTTACAATCTTTCAGAGTTCTCTAAGCCGCTCACCGCCGCCATATTGTGTCGTAGTGCGCAGGCTTTCTTGTGTAGGGGGTGCTGCACCAATTCGCTTGAGACACGTCGTTATCTCTCCCCGCAGTCCAGTGGTGGCACTGTACAACTAGACCTCTCACGTGAGAGGTAGCAGCCAGACCACTCAATGCAAACACGCCAGCTAACCAAGACTCGCAGCACGTGACTCATGTCGGACTAAGCGGCTTATCTAGCGCACTTCCGACAAGGCCGCAGTCCATTCCATGCTGAACCGGGCCCGTGTTCCAGTTTCCAGTCCGCGGGCCTTTGGCTAAGCTCCTTGTTGACGCATCAGTTGGCCGCACTGCGCGACAGTCAGGTGTCTGCAGCGGCGCGGAGCATGTGCGGGCACTGTGCAGCAGCGGGCGCGTGACGTCACTGTGGCCAGCTGACGGCCAGTGGGCGCCGATTAGAGCATTAGTATGCACCGCCACGCACAGCCGTCCGCCGCAGATGCCGCAGTGGACGCCGGAGCAACCGCGCTGCGATGCACCAAACTGCAGCCCTGTCCCGCCTCACAGTTACCCAACTGACACACTGCTTATCATTCAACCTCTTTACATTTAGGTCTATACTTATGCACAATGTTAGCACATGTGAGGGGGCTGACATGGAGCCATTTATTTCGCTTCTCAATGTAATGGGTGGTGTTAAAGAAGTTTTCTTGGTTCACAGTGGCGTAACTATGGGGGGGGGGGGGGGATGACAGGGATAGAACCCACCCCCCCCCCCATAACCCGAAAAAAAAAAGAAAAAAAAAAAGATCGTAGAACTGCAGTCTGGTAAAGGGAAAGATTTAAAACTTGGGGTGTTTTACCATATGCTTTCATTAGAAGGAAGTGAATTAGTTTCTTCAACGGGAGTGTCTGGAAACTGACTAAAATTTTGCTCGGCAAGCAGATCTATCCCCCCCAAAGCCAAGTCCTAGTTACGCCACTGGCTCGAGATGTTACGCAATAGTAGAAAGGGTGAGAGAAAGAGACAGTAGATGAGCTTCTATCCCGTGGGAAAGCTCCTCCCCTATTGCAAGTTGAGATCTGATTGGCTCCCACCTATACTAGTTGTCCGCCAAAACTTTAAGCTTCTTTTATTAATATTTAACTTTCCTGTGTCGTTTAAAATCATCTGTATACTTCCTGTAATGCTTTTGTGCTAATCTATTTTTCGGTTAATTCAAGGATTTAATTATTTGTATATTTTGTAATAAGTTGCACAATGCTAGTCTAGAAGTTTCGCTTGGCGCCAAAACGGTGGCTAGTGGCGCGCAGCGAAAGGCGGCGGCAGTCAATCGAGCGCCGACCGCGATACCTTGCACATTCATGTTAGTTCAGTACGGACCAGGGACAGTTTATACGTTATGTATCAAAAATTGTTCAAATGTTTGTAGAGTCTATGGGACTTAACTACGGGGTCATCAGTCCCTAAACTTACAAACTACTTATGAACTAGCTAATCCTAAGGACGGCACAAATATCCATGCCCGAGGGGGGATTCGAATCCCTGTCCCTAGTGGCCGTGAAGACCGTGACTGGAGCGTCTCATTCCCCTCGGCCACCGCGGCCGGCCGTTATGTATCGTTTATATATTTAATATTACCCAGTCTGTCTATTTGTGCTTTGATATACACTGGCATTTCTTCAATAAAAACAAGCACTTGCATCCTACAAGAGCTAAAGTTATTCGTAGTGCAGTACTTCATGGCCACCTCTTTAAGCATCACTTCAGGTACAACGGATGCGCGACCTGTGTGCTTCACCTGCGCAATGGGGCATCAACTACGACAGAAGACACAAGGTTAGTAAAAGAGTGATTTTAGATATGCACTGAAGTTGCATATCGACACGGCACCTCGCGTGCAGTGCTGCCCCGTTTACAAACCAGGGCACTGGCACGAAGTGCGTTGGTAACATCGCCGAGGGAAGGCATGAAAGAGGGGGGGTGTTTTAGGAACTTTGTCAACTATGCACTGACCTGTCCCTCCCTATCTTTTTAAAAAAGATGCCCCGCCGTAAGGGTCCTCTGAATTATCGGAAGATATTTTTTTCATTATTTCATTATTTATTATTTCATTTCTTCGTCCTGCTTGACTTTTATTAGTTATATTACAGTTCAAAACAGCTCCAAAAACCGTAGATGTACCCTGAAGGATCACTTGACCTCCAACACCCGCCCATGTACTAACTTCAATATGAACATTCGACATAGTCGAGTATGGGGAGCGAATCGGCTCATGAACTCGTACTACACAGTTGTAATTTGTATGTGTACAGGATAACATTCCACCAGCCAAATGAAAGGCCGATTTGATCACATTGGTTGTCTGCAATTACTACAGGCAACCTCAACCATATGACATCATGTAATCTGCCGTCGTCGTCTATTTTTAACTGATGGAATTCACTATCCTACGTTGTATGTTATCTATATGTTACAGTTTCAAGCATGTCAGTAGTATCCCAGTAACGAGCACAGAGGTGGAGTATTTTATGTACTGTGTAAACCAGATGCATGTACCTTCGAAAGTTTCTGTACAGATATCTAATTTTAGTTTTACGTTTGCAAATGACAACTTGCTGTCGAAACTAGTCACGTAATAGAGTGTAGAGTAAAATATGCGATCTAGACGTTCTTCTTTGTGAAGTCTATATAAAATTTCAATATCGTCTATAGCCTTATACACTGGTACGCTGGAATTTCGAAATCTTCTCTTGTAACGAGGCAACTGTGAAGCCGTTCAATTCCATTTGCAAACTTTCGGCATCTGATATAACATGGGCTTGGTGAACCAAAATCTTCATGACACCCATCTTTTGTGCCGGATGGAGGCTTGTAAATGGAGGTCGGTGTGAGTGGGTTTTCTAAACACCGAATGTCCTAATATGCCATCACTTTTACGTCGCACCAAACTATCTAAAACCGGAAGGCAGCCATCTTTCTCCACCTCCATAGAGTTCAGATGTCGAAGAAAATCACGGAGGATTTCCAAACCATGTGATCAAACTATAAAGGTATCATCAATCATCAACGTATCGCCAGAATTCGGTTGATTTTAAACTGGAAGAGGCGAGAGCTTTCTCCTCAAAATCCTCCATAAAGAAACTGGCTACCAGAGGAGACAAAGGACTCCCCATGTCGACACCGTCAGATTGTTCATAATATTCGTTGTTAAATGGTGGACTCACTACACCTCATTGGGAATAGGTTTGGCGCTGATACTACATCACTGTTTGAGCACACTCTCTCCTCAACGTATTTTCTATTTAACAACAAGTTGCCACCATCCGGCACATAGATGTGTTAAGAAGACCTTGATCCACCGAGCCCATGTTATATCAGATGCCGATAGTTTGCAAATGGGATTGGAACACCTGCAATGTGTGTTTCAGAGCATTGGATATTCGTCCCATCACATACAGACAGCGCTGACGACGCACAAAAAAACAGCAAAAAGAAGAGAAAGAGGCCTTCAGAACAACTGTTTGCCTACCTTACATAGGAAATGTTTCAGCGCAAGTAGACCGAATATTGAGGAAGTATAAAGTTAGAATCATTTTTCGTCCTCCTTCCGAAATCTCAGCGCTGTTGAGATCTGTAAAAGACGACCTAGAATTGCGCAAAGCAGTTGTATATAAAATTCCGTGTGAATGCGGCAAGTCTTATATAGGTCAGACGACGCGCACTGTGCAAGATCGCAATGTGGAGCATCAAAGACACACTCGCTTGCTTCAACCTAGTAAGTCCGCTATTGCCAAACACTGCTTCTCCACCGGTCATCTGATGAAATACGACGATACAAAAATGGTGGGTAGCACGACAAAATTTTGAAATTCCATCATCCATGAATCTATGGAAAAGAGATTGTCAGAAAACGAGATCCTTATAAATAGTGATGACGGTTTCCAGGTAAATACTTCGTGGAATCCGATTGTGGAAAAATTTCGTAGAATGTGGAATTCCATGTTACCACGTTTATTTCGTTTGTGATATTAACTGTAAAAGAAAACGTCGTTATGGTTTGAAACGGAATATTCGCTCTTTATTTTAGCGCAGAACAATGTAACATCAACAAAGTCATAACTGAAATACAGAAAATGTAACACAATCTACGCTACAAGGTTCCTTAGCAACAATACCAAAGAGAAACTTTTTAGTGGGCTCAATGATTCTAATTCATGACTTTCAACATAGTCCATAAGTAGTGAATAATTGCATAGAAAAATACAGTTAATTTGTTGGACTGCATACACTTCCCTTCCGTTTCGTTAAGGAACTACAGTTGATACAGCAAACTAGGGCTTTATTTATATATGAACTTCCAGTATCAGCACGTTGTTCAGAACAGTGTTATTCAACCATTTTGAACCGGTGACCCCTTTACGAGTAAAAATGTCCGGCGACAACGTAGGCCCGTAATAAAGCTATGCCAGTAATCCCAAATTCAAAGTATTTAATTTTGTTTCTTAGATGTATGTAAGACCTTCACAACCATTCACGTCTGGTGAAACTTGCAGTAGCGGAAACGAATCAAAAATTAGAGAAAATACTTTATGACTACAAGTATTAGATATATATTTTGTTGTCATGAATAATGAGTCTCAATGTTTAATTTACGGCGTGTTGTCATGTGCGAGTATGAAACCATCAAAGCCGATGAACAACTCCTTAAGATTCCTACGCTGTGCATGAAGTTCGGATTTCTTCTAAAGGATACTGAAAACCCTTAACCTGCAGCAAATTACTGTGATCCAGTAATACAGTAGTTTTGTTATTAGTTGAGTAAAAATAATACTGCATTGAAAACTCCTTACCAGCTGCAACTACAATGATTCAGCAGTAAAATAATATAGTTATGTGTTGATGAAAAATAATATTAAGTAAGTGATTAATTGTTTTTTCTGACATAACAATATTGGAACATTTCACGCATATATAGAAGAAGATTCAAATGTTCAAATGTTTGTTAAGCTTATGGGACTTAACTACGGGGTCATCAGTCCCTAAACTTACAAACTACTTATCAACTACCTTATACTAAGGGCGGCACAAATATCCATGCCCGAGGGGGGATTCGATCCCCCGACCGTAGTGGCCGTGCAGACCGTGACTGGAGTGCCTCAGTCCCCTCGGCCACCGCGGCCGGCTATAGAAGAAGATTGCGACCATTGTAAATAACTGTAGGAGTACTTAACAACGCTGTTAAGTCGCTTAATTAACAAGTCATCATGAGGTGTAAAAATGGCTTCATTGTTTCGCGTTTCGGTCGGTCCATCATGAGAATTGAAGGTGCCATACGTACATCTTATACCTGACACACTTTTGATGTCTGATTAAAGGTCACACGAAACGTGTCGCGATAAATCCAATTTTCCACCTATGGGTGACTTGCTAATTACGTGACTTTCAGTAAACGCTGTTACTTGTCCCATAGTAGTTCAACCTTACAAAACGTAGATTTCCCATCCAACATGATGCTCCTGCATCCTCGTAAGACCGCGACCCTGCGAGTAAGACTTCTAGATCCCCAAAGGGGATGCTACTCACAGTCAGAAAAACACTGGTTTAGAATATCCTTTATTATACTATCCTCCCAGTTTATGGGCATATGCTTCAGAAGTCCATTGTTCAGTTCGTTGTTACGTATTTCACGGCATGTTCATGTAACAGAACGCATTTTAGAGGGAGCACTGTTACATATGCACAACTCTAAACATTGCAGAAGATAGCTCTATTTAGTAACTTGATGAGATTACCCGAAACCCTTCTAGAAGCAAAGGCGAAAAATGTTATCGGCGGGTATCGAATACAAACCATTACAACCCAGCGCGTAGCACACTGCACAACGGCGGACAATTAACGGTATCTTAATTCTCGTACTATTGATGGGAGTTTTTAACTGCCAATTTTGCATTTTAGACACTATATTATGATTTGTCGTCCTAAGAACGCCATATTTTTGTTCATTCTTCAGTGCGCCATTACTTTGAAATAACAACGCTTAAGTGGTAATAAGAAAATCATCAAATACACAAAGCAAGATGGCGTGTCCCAGAGAGAATTTTGGGCGACGAATGTCACGTGACGTCTCCGAACGCCTGGTTATCGTAAAATCAGAGGTCGACGTGAAGTTGTAGAGAATTTTCTCGTCTACAAATGTCGTTATTCAATTGAATCGGTCATTTCAAAAAGGTCATTAGGCATGAAAGTAAAATTTTACAGGAGAAGGACAAAACGTCCTACAGCATAAACCATTTATTTATTTATTGTTATTTCAATATCAATATTTAGTGAGGTGCCAAGCACTGTGTTGCACTGTGTATTTTTGTTTTGAAATTAATAGTTTAAGCACAATATTAATTTAAAAATTACTGACTTTATGACCTTTTTGCAATGAACGACCGCGTGATGCAACAAATGAAAGCATTACTTGCAAATAATTGCCTATTTTATTGAAAAATCAGTTAATATTTAACAGAGTAAAATGAAATTTGAATATTATTATCTGCAGTAACATTTTTCGCAACATTTGTGTGTTTTATAACAACGTGAAAATAGAGTACAATAAACCAAGTCAATCTTCTTGATCATCATCTTCAGTATTTCTTCCCCCTTCCGTTGCCCATTCTTGCAGTTGGTCATAAAATTCCACATATTCAGCTGGAATATACCTCTTCACTTTCAATAAGTCTTGTATTTTTTTACACTGATCGGCACTTGCTTTCCAGGATACGCCAACTCGATTGGAATTACAGGAGCTTTCGAGGGGCTGGAATGTCTCTCTGATGAGAGCATCGATTAATTGCTCTGTTTTTACTTGCCCTGGATAATGTGCATCGTACTGAAAAGTCATCCAATTTGAAGGAGAAAAAGAAACTTGTTATTCTTTGGGAGTTATTCCCATGCTTGATTCGGAGAGGCAAGCCTTTTTAAAATAGGCAGGCCACCAGTTTTTAAAGGCTAATACACCAACATCATCAATAGCTTCCACTGAGTATTTACTTGATGCCTTTTTTATCATTATGGCATACTCTTCAGCTA
This sequence comes from Locusta migratoria, assembly GCA_026315105.1. Classification (NCBI taxonomy): domain Eukaryota; kingdom Metazoa; phylum Arthropoda; class Insecta; order Orthoptera; family Acrididae; genus Locusta; species Locusta migratoria. Next base: position 276,231,208 of record CM048751.1, on the reverse strand, counting down.
AGTAGATCCAGTCCTGACGTTTTATACAATTTTTATGGTCCCAAAATCTCTATTGTTTAGAAGGAAACTATGCCTGGCTATACGGAAGTAATATTTCATCTTCCTAAATCTCCCAGTTGATACAAGTGTTAAACAAAAGCGATTTTTGTTTTGACCAGCACACTCATCAGAGAAGAGATGAAGCTCATTCACATCTTTTGAGATATACTCGATGTAATTATACAGAAATGAGTAAACCTCATTTCCGCCTTTCTTCGCTTCGCTTTCATGGTAGACATAAAAGTGTGACTGCTTGGTTTTCATTTTATGTATGCTAAAAACATTCTTAATTTGGGATCCTCTTTTCGCTGTCTTCTGCACTTGACATCTTGAACTCCGGTTAGCTCTTGCAGGAAGATATCTTGTTGATTCTTATCACTGAAACTGTTCAAGTGAGCAGTGATATCTATCTTCGTGTCATCATCAAACAGAGAAAAACAGTCCTTTTTGCACCTGAAAGAGTCGAAGTTACCAATTAAGATAATGCTTAAATTGCATACTAAGAAGGCATATGCATTTACTTCCATACAGAAACCAAGTACATGTAGTTTACTCACTTGCAGTCATCTCCTGTACTCCGACGCTGAATTTTCTCACCTTTTCAATTCACGTATTCCACTCCCTTTACTTTTGAATCATGAATAATATTCCTTTTGTACTTATCAGCATTTCTTGTCCGTTTCTTGCCTATAGGAGACATTTCAGAGTCCGAAGAAGACAAATACATAATTACACCTCGACAAATAAATGGCTTCTGAATGCGACAGTAATGACCTATTATTTGAACCTACAATGTTGTAAACAGAACAGTGGATTGTTGCAGTGATGCTAACCTCAGACGACAAAATACGCGGGAAAGCAGCTCAACGCCGTCAATAACTTCTGCGTTCGATTAAATACACCTCCACACAGTCATTGCAAAAACGGTAGTAGTCCATGACTCATGAACTTTTTGCAATGAACGAAGATTTCAAGGGTCGATAGTGACACCATTTGAAAGCTGACTTCTGCCCTTCTTGTACATATAAATCTGGCTACACTTTCCCATCCATTTCCAATGGGTAACTCATTTTTTGTAAAAAACGTTGACTTATGACCTTTTTGCAATGACCGATTCTTTGTCATGTCATATGAACGGTTACGTAGTTATTTACATTTAAATTTCGAGCTGTCAAACGGCTATCGCAAAGGCCCACTTTTAGTGTTACTACTGTAACCTAAAGTTGTCAAAACGTCCGCCTCCTTAGCTAGGGAACAGCGTGGTAGATTGCCACGCAGGGGCGCCGTATTTGATTCCCGGTCGGGCAGGAGAGTTTTTCTCCACTCGGGGACTGGGCGTTGTGCTCATCATTATTTCATCATCAGAGACACAAATCATCGACACGAAATTCAGCCATCTGGCGTCACCAAGAGGCTTTCACCAGGTAGTCCGAACACGTTCCCAGCTGCGGTCTAACGGCCAAAAATGCCACAGGAAATTATCATGACCATAAATAAACTTTTGAGACTTGAGGTCCCCCCCAAGGACGAGAGGAACGGAAAAGTCTCAAAAAATAATTTTCGAGATTTCTGGAGGTCCCTAAAGACGAGAGGGCCGGGATACTCCGCCGCTACCCTCCCCCCCCCCCCCCCCCCCATAATCCAAAACTGCTGATGTGTCTGCACTAACCCGCTTCGTTACGTCCCTTGGGGACCAAGCCGAGAACGTGTGTGAAGGAATGTATGTAATTGTCACATACGCTAGTAAACTGTATCCGAGATGAGTAATAAAAACAACAACGGGTTCCATGGTGTCCGCCCTGGCAAATTTAAAAACAGGATGAAGTGGCCCAAAAAATAAGACGTTGTCCAAAACATCAGCCCTCCCAGCACTTGGTCGTCGGGGTCAGTTTTGTGTAATGGAGGTAGGAGGCTATGAAATGGACAGAATTTTATCAGATGTCGTTTTCAACTTTATTTTAATTTTTTTCAGTGTTTTGGATATGTTCACAGTTGCTCAAACTCGTTAATGTATTAAATGTATTTTTTATTATTTCTGTACTACTAATTATTTTCTTGTCTTTGTAGGAGCCAATACTGGTTGAAATAAAGAATTTCTAGTCTAACATTCGGACAGTTATTTTTTATTCTTGCATTTAGCCCGAAAAATAACTTCTCTCACTTTTGCGCTAACAGATAGGGTAAATTTGGGGCACAATTAGAGGGGTCTCACTTGGCGAGGAATGGTTACAGAACAAAACGCCTTTCACACTCTGAAAGAGAAAGGTTAACTCAATCAGAATAACTTAAATTTAGTCAATGCACTACACCTCTTGAAAACATGAGGAAAATAAAAAAATCCGTCTGAAAGTATGCACAGTTAGGAGTAGCGAAGCCAGGATTTCAAACAGCACCCTATTTTATTTATTTATTTATTTTTGAAAGGTGGGCAGGGAGTACTGAATATTGATCTCGTACAACAATAGCTTGAGAGGACTGTCTCTTTCTCCTGTCTGTTCTCTTTTTTTTAACAACTGTATGTTTTTGATGAGACTGTGTGCTTGATGACGTGAGAATCAGAGTCACTTATTTATCCAGATCTGAGTATGTGCCACTGAACTAATTCTAATGAACTTTACTTATAATTTCAAACGGAACTTTGTCCTGATGTCACCTCTCCTTACATATCCTGAAAACATGAGATACAAAGAAGGAATAATGCCTACTTCATTTTCGCTGTACATGCCGTTAAGTCATAATTTTTATTTTTATTTTTCTTACTCTTTTTAAGTTATCAATTGTCTATCACCGCCACTTGTCTAAACATTCTTAGTAGACTTGTCTGAATATATAATTGAATTTTTTACCAAATTATATCATGTTACGATTCAGTTTTCGCATGGACATTGTGATGAATAACTTATTTTTACACACAATGGAGAACAGGACACTCAACTTTATTCTCTTGGTATTCCAATCACTCAGACATCTAAAGGTAGTTTACGCATTGAAGTAGGATCCTTTAAGGAATCTCTGGTTTACTAGATAAGTAGAAATACTTTGTACGTAATGATGTTGTCGTGAATAGGACATTCAGCGTTATTTCTGGTAAGCAGCAGAATGACTCCATCTACCTAAATAAATGAGTTATTCTTTACACAGTTTCCACTCGTAGTCTATATCAGTACGAAGACGCAGTTTTCGTTCCTGTGCACTTTAATAAATGACAGTTGACAGTGGACATAATTTAGCCAGAGATTTAATAGAAAGTCTGACGGGGGTTAAAACGTGCCAGTCGCGTCCATTTGTTACTCTAAATTGCCTTTGTCGCCCTTTACCGTTGTTTAAACTCCTGTCTGCACCATTCCGTTCGTTCGAGAATTAACCTGTTGTGGAGCAGAATTATTCATTCAATAACGAAATATTTGCAGTATGTGTTCATGTTTATACTTGTTACAAAGGACGACGAGAAAATGATACGCAATATTCATTACGGAATACCTTTAATTAAAACTTATTTTGTTCCTCACACTTTCGTGATTCAATTTTGTACATATTAATTATTTTAATTTGCGTGGTTGTTACGGCAAACCAGATTTTAATGACATATTCCATTAGTTTCTACCTACGTAATGTTTATACGTGTAGAATCACACACTAACGTTTGTCTGTCTCCCTTTAAAATTCATATTACTGAGTTCTTGCAAACTCGATCTTCAAAAAAAGAGGTACAACAGAATCTAATAAATTCGTACGGAGCGTAGCCTGGCGGAGTGTAATTAAAGGATGATTATAATTACATTTTATCTTTCAAAACACTGTAAAAATAACACTACTGGTCAGAATGACATAAAAACTAATTAATACTATCGGAAAAGGGTAAAAACTGATACCAGAAGAAAAATATGTTGGTTGTTTTAGTTTTTTTTGGGGGGGGGGGATAGGGGGACCACACTGATAAGGTTACCGGTCGCCAGGTAGAAAGGGCAAGGAGTAAAGATAGGAAAGGAGAGGAAGGGAAAGGAAATGGAGTCCGGGAAGGAAAGAAGGAAGAAAGACTGCATTACCTCGCCACAAACATACAAAAGAACCGTGAGCCTCATGGGGGTGAAAGAAAAATAAATGATGTGAATACTGATCAGTGAATGGCGCTGTACAAAGAAATAACTAACGTCAACTAAAACTGACAAATGAATCATACGTCAATGTCTAATGTATAAGTTAGAAGAGAAACAAACGGAACTACATGCGAGTATATGTGTGATACTGTTAGTTACGCAAGCCTAGCTACCAGGATAAGGTCATATCACATCGGATAGAAAAATTAGTATTTAATTGTCCTGAGACAATAAGCCGGATAAAAAAGAACCAATACATATTCAATATACTGTCTTCCGTTTTCTGCAACAAACTGAAATGTTCCGCAACTTATCGCAGTGTTTCCACGGTCACGTTCAGAATGAGTTGCGCAATGCGTGCTTTCAATGCAGCTACGTTCGCAATAGGAACACCGAATACAATATGTTTCTGATAGGTCCACGGCTGTAAGTCATACGGATAATACCAGCTGATCGAGACGACCAGGCTGAAGGGATATGGAGGCTGATAATCCTAGCATATCCAAAATAGTGCGTCATCCAGCTGCTTAAGTGGATTTGCAATGTGCATATTGCATAAAAATAATCCCATCCACACGTTAACGTTGCTGGAGAGCTGAAATGCCGTGGTGGCGCTTACCTGTGACGGTACAGTTAACATTACTGGAAGCACCTGTCTCGTCGAAAATAATGGCCCTATGATAACTGATGCCTTAAGGCCGAACCACACAGTGACCTTTCGACGACAGGGGTAATGACCCGTTTGCATGTGAGTTTTTTGTTGTCCATATTCGAAAATTCTGTGTATTAACATACGCTGTCAGATGACAGTTAGCTTCGTCTGTACGAAAAATCGCCTATAGCCATTCATTCTCCACTTCCAAGCGAGCAAGAAATTCTAAAGCAAACGTCTCTCTTGCTGACAGGTGAACAAGAAGGAACTCGTCCAATTGGTAAGTTTGATCCTACAGGAAATAAGGATAGTTCTTTGGATTTTACGGACCGTTCTCGAAGGTTTGTCCAATGTTCGGACAATTCCTCATGCCCTACACGTTCGCACACCACCAGTCGATTTCTCCTGCCTTGCTGTGGCCACTTCTTCCACTGACGTCGAATCAATTCGTTTGCTCCCTCTACCAGGTTGCACAACAAAGGAATTTCCGAATCGCGCAGTCAACGTTCTTGTAAAGCTGTTGTATAAGCAGAGTGAGATCCTGCCATGAGACAGTCATAGCGAACATCTCAGACGCAAAATTAGGAAACGCTGTGTACCCGGCGTGTTCATATCAACTTCAATGGGTCTTGCGTCTGGCAGATATTTACATTTGCATATTCTCATATATACAGCGCCATATATTGATCAATTTTTACACAACTTATTTTTCTTCTACCGTACGTTTTCAGCTTTCTCCGATAATATTCCGTTGCAATTGGACATCATTCTGACAGTGGTGTTATTTTTACATCGTTTTGGAAGATTAATTATAATCACCCAGTATATAATATTCACGATTCAAACAATGGACATGGATGAATCTTTATCTGTTTTTATTCTTATGAATCTATATTTAAGACCAACACACTTAAACACACTTAAAAAGCATCCCAAAGCTTCACATTAAGTTTTGAAGTATATGACATGCCATTGGCAATATGATTCTCAAAAATTACATTGAGATTCTTAACGCCTAATACTATGGTTCAGCTTAACTCCCAAATTAACACGTTGCAAACGAGTGTCGATACTATAATGTGTACAGAAATGACCTGGAGTTGAAAGAAAACTGGTTACTACAGATACTCCAATTACTGAGGGCTGCCACCGAATGTTTCCTGTCGATCTCGGACCATATACTCAGTCTATATTAGTCTGTGTTTTATTACAATTAGGCTGAATTATTCGTTACGTTCTATATGTGAAGGCAGCAACTAAGTCATGATTTGTGCTGTTAATAACAAGTAACGGCCGTATTTATTAGATTATCTAAGTATTTATTTCCATGTTCAGTCTGTTTACGGAGTGAGCTTATACACTCCTGGAAAATACAAAAGGAACACCATGAACCAGCACAGAGAAATTTTATTGATACATTATTAATGATGTGTACAACACACGATCACACAGACTGGGCCATACGTACGTGAGAACAGTCAACAGAGCGTGTGCAATATCAACGCTAGTATCGGGTATACACTCATTTTGCAGCAATTGAAACTGCAAATCTCCCGTGGAGACGATCGTTGGAGGTGTCCAATGTAGTCTTGCAGAAAGGCTTGCCATTAAAGTTCCACATAGTGCCTCACGAGGGCCAGAGTTCGCGACGCTCGTACAGAGCATGCAAAATGACGTTTCATCCGCCCAGTATGTGAAAGTAGTGAACCACAAGATTGTCCGCTACGTGACAACCACATTTAGCCAGTGTTGGAGATCTGACTAAGCAATTCCTCCAAATACTTGGGATGCTGATATTTCATGCGCATCCTTGCCGAAGCAGTGTTCTCTCGATAGCAGGTTGGGATGTACCTTAGTTGACTGTCTGCAGCATTTTCGATCCGTTTTTAACTTTAGAACCCCTATACGCCATGAATCTTTCCATCGACAATTTTGATGTCGTGTCTCTTGGCCAAGAGTGTTACAAAACTACTGGTAGACATGTTCAGCAGTCCAGTCCGCTGACACGTCCTTCAATTTACCTATGTTTATGTAAAATGTTCACTTGAAACTTCGATGTATCACTAATCACTACCGCCTAAACGACACGTAGAAGCAGTGCACGTGGTTGACGGCGTTACTCGATCACTGCGTCATCTATCACGGCTTATCTATTCATTGTGCGTGCACAACACAATGACAAGATATTTGTCTCGTCACCAAAAAGTCATTGTACGTTATGGATAACGATTAAGCTGGAAGTATATTTGTCGACAAGAATGATATTGCTGCCAATGACAACGCACGTAATGCTTACAGATGTGAAAGGCGATAACTAGCTGAGAACAACGGCCATTAATGCTGTGTTTGTAGAAAGGGAATTGGGATTACGGTCTTTCTTTTTGGATCAATTGGTCTTACGGCGTTTGGATACTATTTCCCGAGATATGGGCTACGAAATAAACCTTTTATCATCAATTCTTTAATATAAATTTGAAGTATATGACTATGGCTGAGCGCAGGAATAAGTTATAGCAATAAAAAGCATAAGAACAACTTCACTTGAGGTACGTTCATGCTTCGTATTTCTAAATCTAAGGAACATAATTGCTGCGGTTATCAGTCCATAGGCTGATAAACTACTTAAACTAATGTATGCTATGGACAACACACAAACACGTGCCCGAAAGAGGACTGGCTTCTTCGACGGTAAACAATCGCAAGAAACGTAGCAAGGCAGCTTAGAGCGCTCGGCCACTCTTCTGCGGCCAACGTAGATTCCAGCTTGCTTGCTTACAATTCACGTAGTCAGCCTGACAAAAATGAAAATAAACAAGTAAAACATAAAAAATTGAAATAAATTGAGCCCAAAATGAGTGCCCAGTGTTATCACACATAGATTTACATGTATATCACTGATATGGCAGCAAATGATAGACCTACAAAGTTTTGTAATATGTTGAACGCCCACTAGAGAGCATTCGTGACGTCACATCCTTTTGTTGTAATGTTTGTACCGTTCAACTGCCTTGAGCCAGACATGAAGCAAGTCCTTCATGTATAGTACGAAACACCAGCGATATCGTATACAGCCTCTCCACCAATAAACGCTCTTGACAGAGGCATAAGGATCACTGATACGTCACAGCTGCCGTTATTGGAATCAGTTGGAACCTGAAGGCGCATAGTTACGTCATGGAAGTTATGTTCGACCAGGAAAGACCACACAGAGGGAAGACTATCGTGTGGGTAGCGAAACAGTGCGGAATCGCATTAACTCGGCACCCGTCATCCGCGAACATGTATTGCAGGCCATACGACATCTTTCGACTGCCAGTACAGCATCTCACATCGGATGAAATAGGTTCGTACCGCCGCATGTGTCGTTTTCCATTGACACCACAACACCAATGCTGGCGAGTAGAAAGCTATTGTGCCTCGGGAGCGTAGACAGAGGGCGAAAGGCGTCGCATAATGTTCAGTGATGAGTCGTGTATCTACATAACTGCTAGCACTATTGTTTTTAGGTTTGTCGATGCGAAGGTTAGCAACTACAAGTGTTAGACACATGTTACCCCACATATCATGGTGAGGGAAGCCATAGGATATGCATTCAGGTCACCTCTGGTTGTGCCTAGGCAGACATTGAAGCCACAGCAATACGTGACAGGCAGTCTGCGTCTGTTCGTCTTAACGTAACTGCGCTGGTCCTTGGGCTGAGGTTCCAGCGAGATAATTTGCTCTCTCACACAGCTCGTGGCTGACTCTTAGGATTCGCAAAACAACAATTTTTCTTATATTTTCATCACCCTTTTACTCAATGTGGGTGATAAATATTAGCAAAATATGTACTTTAAAATTTTCCCGGCCAATTTCTTGATTAAAAAAAAGTCGAGCGTACAGCCGGATGTCATTTCTTATTTCGCACGATATTTCTGCCAATACCCTTTGGCCATCTTCAAGTGCTGCTTACCGAAGTCTAGCGATAGTTGCTTTTTTTTCCTTTATTGTATTTTACACCAGTACACTACTGGGCTGGCAGCAGCACTATAGGCTGCTCTTCAGTCAAGGGTAATTAAAAGACATATATGAGATGAGAACTAAAATACATAACAGGAGATAAAACAACGGAGATACAATAACATAGACAAGGTGACAGATTGGAGTACATTACAAAAGACGATTAAAACCACATTTAGTTAGTTAAAAATTATGAGCCACGGTGACCTAAAAAAATCCGTGTAGGACGACAATAACACAGGACGGCGAGTACACGGAGATACTAATTAAAACACACGGTGCGACGCATGGCTGATTGCGGTGGCTACAGTTAAAAAACATACACTTCACTGTAGCACAGCACACAACACTTGAGTTAGCACTGTTAAAAATGTCGGTCCAGGACCCCGAGAAGGGGGGCGGGAAGCGCGGGTGAGAGGAAAAACGGCGGGGAAGGAGGCGGTAGGGAGGAGTCGTAGGGACTCCAGGGCGAGGAGGGGTAGCCAAGCGGGGGAGGGGAAGGGTAGGGGGCAGAGGGGTCCCTACATAAGAGCTGGTAGGACGGGTATATGTCAGAACGGAGGACGTCATCAGGGATGGGCAGGAGGCGGAAGTTACCCTGGGAGAGGACATGGAGGGTGTGGAGATGAAGAGAAGGGGGTATAATGCGGTAGAGGCGTGGAAGAGGCCCAGGGTTGGTGAGGGTGTGGTGGACCAGGGAGTTGCGGGAGTCTAATTTACGGGTGGTATAGAGGATATGGATATGCTGGAGGTATTGAAGGAGGTGGGGAAATGGGATCAGGTCATACAGGATCCGCGTGGGGGAAGGGAGCCGGATGTGGTAGGTGAGGCGGAGGGCATGGCGCTCAAGGACTTGGAGGTTTTTGTAAAAGGATGTGAGAGCGGAAACCCAGGCGGGTTGGAAGCTGCACAGGACAGGACGCATGAGGGAGTGGTAGTTGTAGAGGATGGGGGAGGGGCTAGGACCCCACGTCCGACCGGTGAGGAGTTTTAGGAGGTTAAGTTGGGAGTGGGCTTTCTGTCGGACAGTGCGGACGTGGGCGGTCCAGGAAAGGTTAAGATCGAGGGTTAGGCCAAAGTACTCCAGGGTGGGAGTGTGGGGTATAGGGCGGTTGTGGAGGGTAAGGTAGAAATCATGGTGACGGTAGGAGGGGGTGGTACGACCTATGATAATTGCCTGGGATTTGTCAGGATTGATGGAGAGGAGCCACTGGTTACGCCATGAGGCGGTCTTGGTGAGGTGGGACTGGAGCAAAAACTGGGAACGGGCAAGTGAGGGGGCAAGGGCTAGGAAGGCGGTGTCATCAGCATATTGTAGGAGATAGACGTTAGGCTTGGGTTGGAGCATGTCAGCGGAGTATATGACATAAAAGAGAGGAGAGAGGACGGAGCCTTGGGTCACCCCGGCGTAGGGGTAGAACAAACGGGAGTCAGAGTTGCAGACAGTGACATTGGAGGGGCGGTAGGTGAGAAAGGAAGCAATTAGGCGGACGTAATTAATAGGAAGGGCGTAGAAATAGAGCTTGAAAAGGAGACCGGAATGCCATACACGGTCGTAGGCTGTTTGGTTATCTAGGGAGACAACAATTGCAGAGCGATGGGAATTGAGTTGGATAGATAGGAGATGAGTTAGGCGAAGGAGCTGGTCGTCGGCAGAGAAGGAGGATTGGAAGCCACATTGGGAAAGGAGGAGGAAGTGGTGGTGGTGGAGGTGCTGATGGATACGACAGAAAAGGACGGTTTCCAAGACCTTGCTGAACACGGAGGTAAGACTGATGGGACAGTAGGATGAGGTCTGGGATGGGGGCTTGTCAGGTTTAAGGAACATGAGAATACGGGAGGTCTTCCACAGGTCAGGGTAAAAGCCAGTGAAAAGGATGACCTTGTATAAGGTGGCAAGAGCTTCGCGGAAGAAGGGGGGGGGGGCAGGCTCGAAGGTGGCGGTAGGTCAGCCAGTCGTGACCAGGGGCAGTGTTGCGTTTAGTGCAAAGAGTGTCGATTATGTCATGGGTGGTAATACGTGTGTTCAGTTCTGAGAAGGGGGGGGGTGTTGTCAAGTACTGGAACCCAGGGGCAAGCGGGGGAGTGGAGGTATCAGTGCGCTCATGGACGTCTGGGAAGAGAGAAAAGTCAAAGAGGGGATCATCAGGGATGGAAAAAGCTTTGGAGATGTAGGAGGCAAAGTGTTCTGCCTTACTGGCGTTGTCAGGAAAAGGACAGTCATCATGGAGAAGCGGGTAATGGGAGGAGTGACTGCCAGTAAGGTGGCAGAAGGCATGCCAGTACTTGGAGGAGTTGACAGGGAGCATTGAATTTAGGCGGGTGTATGTCTGGCGCCAGTCCCGGCGTTTTTTCGCAGACAAGAGGTTTCGGATGTGTCTTTGGAGCCGGTGGCGTTGGAGTGTATCCCAATCATGGGTCTGGAGGAAGGAGCGGTAAAGATGCCGGGATTCATGAAAGAGAAGGACGGCCTGTGGAGGAAGGGTAGGACTGTGAGGATAAATCCCCCACGTGGGGATGTGGGCATGGACTGCGTCAGCAATGGTCTGCTGGAGGAATGAGGAGGCATGATCAATACCGGCAGGAGTGTGGAGGGGAAATGGGTGGCTTGCGACAGAAGTGTCAATGGAGCGATAGTAGGCATTCCAGTCTGCACGGGAATAGTCGTGAACGAGTTTGGGAGGGGGCATAGGACAGTGAGCGCGGGCAGGGCGGGGGCGGCGGTCAAGGGTAAGTAGGACAGGGGCATGGTCACTGCATATAAGGTCTAGGACATCCGCCGTGATGCGACCAAGGAGGTTAGGAGACGCCAGAATTACGTGAGGTGTGGTGTTGGCTTTGGGGCGGTTTGAGTGGGGAAGAGGAAGGACGTTGTCCTGGACCGATGTGGTGATGAAACTGACGCCACCGCCGGAGTTCATTGGGTGGACGGGAAGAATGGTTAAGGTCGTCGGCAATCACATAGGTTGCGAAGGAGCGGTCTATGTGGGAGAGGAAGGCATATGGAAGGGGAGCAGTGCTGCGGACATAAATGGTGGCGAGGGTGACATTAAGGGATGGGAGGGAGAGGCAGAGGATCAGGTGTTCAGTAGGGTCATTAAGGAGAGGTTGGACCCAGACGGGGTTGTGGCGGAGATGGCCGATCGCCACTCCGCCTCAGGCGAGGAGTGAGTAGCGATAGCTGCATCTGACCGTCACTTATATACCGCGAAGTTGGGCGGTAGCGCATGCATGTAAAGAGTACACGCCTTTTGCAGCGGCGCCTCAGTAAGCAGCGCCCTCGACGGCGAGACCACGAGCTTCATCTGCTTTTTCTTCTGTATTATATTGCATTTGATGTGATCTTTGAGTTCTTAAATCTGAGATTACTGGTTCCCAATCTTTATTCAACTGAAAGAGACAGTGGCTTTCAGCTGAATAAAGATTGGGAACCAGTAATTTCAGTTTTAAGAACGCAAAGATCACATCGTATACAATATAATACAGACGAAAAAGCAGATGAAGCTTGTGGTCTCGCCGTCGAGGGCGCTGCTTACTGTGGCGCCGCTGCAAGAGGCGTGTACTCTTTACGCGCATGCGCTACCGCCCAACTCCGTGGTATATAAGTGACGGTCAGACGCAGCTATAGCTCCCTACCTTGCACGATTTCAACAACTTCTCTAGTCTCACCTCTCACAATTTCCACTTGGTGTAACCAGTGGCTTCTCTCCGTCAACCCCACCAAATATCATGCAATCGTACCATCTGATCCTTCCATCACTGCGAGCTGTACCTCAAACGCTACGACCGTCCCATCCCCAAAACCTCCACTCTCAAATACCTTGGCCTCACCCTGGATCGTTCCCTTTCCTGGAACCCTCACCTTCAAACAGTCCGTCAAAAAGCCCTCTCTCGTCTCAACCTACTCAGGCTTCTTTCTGGCCGGACATGGGGACTTAACCCCTCCACAATCCTGTACACCTATCGTTCGCTGATGCGTACAGTCCTTTGCAGTTTCCGTCATGGTTGGATATCCGCCTCGCCCACCTATTATGAATCGCTCCAAAACCTAGAACGCCACGCCCTCCTCCTCGCTTACCGCATCTGCCTCCGTTCCCCTACGCAGATCCTCTTTGATCTCATTCTTTTCCCTCACCTTCTGAAGTTCCTCTAGCATCTCCGTATCCTCCACACCACCCACGAAATTGAATCCAGTCATCCTGTTTTCTCTTCTCTCCTGCTGATCTCCGGGCCTCTGCCACGTCGGTACCAGCATATCCCTCCCTCTCCACAGTTTCACACTCTCCACATCCTCTCCCAGGGTAACTTTCGCCACCTGCCTCTCCCAGATGACATTCCCCTCCTGATATTTACCCATTCTATCAGACCTGATCCCTTCTTTCCGCATGTATTATGTGCCCCCCTCCACTCCCACTCCCCTCCTTTCCCTCCCACGCTTGGATATCCCTTCCCCTCCCTCGGAGTTCTTACGTTTTCCTTCCCCCCCTCCTCCTACCCTCCACCTCACGGCCCCTTCACGCCACCCTTTCTTCCCCTCTCCCTCTGCGGGTATCCGTGCTGTAATTTTGACCGTGTTTCTCAGAGTGTTTTAAACAGTACACAGGATTAAAGTGTCATGTAACTGTCAAGTGGTTTTAAGACTTATGCAACCGCCGCACAGGCAGAACATTGTGTTGCCAGGTTTTCTTATTGTCTCTTTGTTATCGTCGCCATTCACTATACAAAATCTGTGTTTTTAACCACCGTGGCAGTTTTTAATACTGATAATATGTGTTTTAAGACCTCAATTTCATTGTTTTTAACTCGTCTTTTTTATTTCCTTTTTTAATTTAAATTCAAAACTTTTGTCGTCATTTTTATTGTTAAAATCAACAATTTTATACACCCTTTTAAACTACCATTCACGCTGCCAAATTCATATGTAGACTGGGCTTAAGAGCGGCGTACGAGGCTGCTGCCAGCCTGCCCACGGGGCATTAAAAGTCAATAAAGGAAAAAAAAAAAAAAAAAAAAAAAGCGGCTATCGCTAGTCTTTGGAACGCAGCACCTGAAGATGGGCAAGGGGTTATTGGCCGAAATATCGTGCGAAGTAAGCAATGACATCTGGCTGTACGCCCGACATTATTTTAATCACTGGCAGAATAGTTTTGCAGTTGTACAATAGCTGACTTCGGAACTCGTGCTTATTCTCACATTGTAGGTTTTCTGTGTCCAGGAATGTGATAATAAGCCAACATAAAAAGTTACAAAACGGATTTCCTTTTAGAAGACATCATAAAGAACTTCAAGAAACGACACAATCCCACTTATAATACATGTACGGTTCTGTGAATAATAACAATATTTCGCACGATAATTTATTTTTGCGCGCGTCTTTTCGGATATGACACGCATTTTGAGAGACTGGCGTATTGAAGGGCCGGATTAGTGAGGTTGCTATGTGTGTCTAACACCATCTTGTTTGACTGAAACTTCCTGGCAGAATAAAATTGGGTGCCGGAACCGGAACTCGAACCTGGGACCTTTGCCTTTCGCGGGCAAGCGGTCTACGGACTGAGCTATCCCGACACGACTCACGATGCCGCCTCACAACTTCACTTCCGCCAGTACCTCGCCTCTTACTTTCCAAACTTCATTCTGGAAACATCCCTTAGGCTGTGGCTAAGCCATGTCTCCACCATATGCTTTCTTCCACGAGTGCTAGTATTGCAAGGTTCACAGGGGAGCTTCTGTGACGTTTGGTAAGTAGGAGGCGAGGTACTGGCGGAAGTAAAGTTGTGAGGTGGCATCGTGAGTCGTGTCGGCATAGCTCAGTTGGTAGAGCGCTTGCTCGCAAAAGGCAGAGGTCCCAGATTCGATTCCCGGTTCCGGCACACAATTTTAATCTGCCAGGAAGTTTCATATCAAAATATTCAAATGTTTGTATTGTCTATGGGACTTAACTACGGGGTCATCAGTCGCGGAACTTACAAACTACTTATGAACTACTTACGAAAGAGGACGGCACAAATATCCATGCCCGAGGGTGGATTCAAACCCCCGACCGCAGTGACCGTGCAGACCGTGACTGGAGCGCCTTAGTCCCCTCGGCCACCGCAGCCGGCAGTTTCATATCAGCGCACACTCTGCTGCAGAGTGAAAGTTTCATCTTGTTTGACTATTTTCCATAGTATGATGCAGCACAACACTGTGCATCGGACACTAATACTCAAGCCCTCTCTGCAGAAAGAGCAAGAGTGACAATCTTCAACATTACTTGTTAAGAACACAATCACGTGCCATTACATATGACCAACAAACGCCTGGTGCCATCAAAAGTGGCCGGAGTTGGCAGCACTGCACATACAGTAGAGGTAGCGCGTCCCCTGTCGGGTATTACGTCACTGCCAGCAGCAGGTAGCGGCTCGGCACAGGAGGGCCGGCGTGTCCCTTTGGCTCCAGCCACGGCCCTGCCCTGGCCTGCCCTGGCCGGGCGTTTAACACACGATTACCCGCGGGGCCGCAGCCCGCCGTTTAGGGGCTCTTTACGAGCGCGGTCACTGTGCGCCCCCCAGAGGGCCACATGGCACATGGCACACGGCGATCAATGTGCGACCACCTGCGCCCGTCACGGCACTCCGCTGCAGGCCGCCCATAACTCAATATGGCCGACACGGGTGGGTGGGGTGAGTGGGACCCGACAGGTAGCGTAACTGGCCGGGGTTCCTTGGAAGCAAACAATACGGTGAAAACTGCACGAAACAAGTACACTGGACATATGGACATTATATTCTCAGTTCGAATATAGTAAATTTCCTTGAAACGGAAAAGCTTCTTTCCACGAATCAGCACAGGTTTAGGAAACATCGTTCATGTGAAACTCAGCTTGCCCTTCTCTCACGTGACATCTTGCGAGCCATGAACGAAGGCACAGAGTAACATATATAGAGAAGAAACCACCCCTACACCACTGTCCTACGCTGTCATAGTAGTTCCGTAAGATGCTAGCAGGTGTCAGGCGGATCGCTGGCTTAGGGTGCCTCTCGCACGTCAGAGGGTAGCGTGGAGGGGAGACTGAGGGGAGAGCTTGTGCCGCCTGCCACGAGGCCACGGCAGTGTCCGGCTTGCTGTCGTTCGAGGGGAGGTGGTAGTGGGGGTAGCCGCTACCTGCCGCCTGCTCTGGCCAGTTTAAAGAGCTGCTTCTGACCGTAGCGCCATCATGGGACATCTTACGGAACTGCTGGAAACCCTCCCTCCCCGCACCAATGAGCGTAGGACCGAGCCCTTACGGAGGTTTCCGGTTTGTATATATTTGTCTGTGACGAAGGGCAACAGGCGGATTGTGATTTTCTCGACTTCAAAAAGGTTGTTCGACGCGGTGCCACACTGCATACTGCTAACGAAGATACGAGCTTATGGAATAGGTTCACAGATTTGTGACTGGCTGGAAGACTTCCTAAGTAATAGAGCGCGGTACGTTGTTCTCGACGGCGAGTGTTCATCAGAGACGAGTGTATCGTCAGGCGTGCCCCAGGGGAGTGTGATAGGACCGCTATTATTTTCTGTCTATATAAATGATCTGATGGACAGAGTAAGTTGTAATTTGCGGCTGTTTGCTGATGATGCTGTGGTGTATGGGAGGATGTCGTCCGTAACTGACTGTAATAGCATACAGGATGACTTAGACAAAATTTCTAGTTGGTGCGAAGATTGGCAGCTGGCCGTCATTGTGGAAAAATGAAAGATGATGCTCATGAGTAGAAAAAAACAATCTCATAATGTTCAAATACAGCAATAGTAGTGTGCTTCTTGATGCTGTCGCGTCGTTCAAATATATAGGCGTAACATTGCAGAGCGATATGAAATGGAACGAGAATGTAAGGACAGTTGTGAGTAAGGCAGACAGCCGACTTCGGTTTATTGGGAGAATTTTGGGAAGATGTACTTCACCTGTAAAGGAGACCGCGTATAAAACTCTTGTACGACCATGTCTTGAGTATTGCTCAAGTATTTGGGACCCGCAGCAGATCAGTTTAAAGGAAGACATAGAGGCGGTTCAGAGACGAGCAGCTAGATTTGTTACTGGTAGGTTCGACCAATGCGCGAGTGTCACGGAAATGCCCCGGCAACACAATTGGGGATCGCTGGATGAAAGACGACATTCTTTTCGTGAATTTCTGTTCAGTAAATTTAGAGGGCTGGAATTTGAAGCTGAGTGTAGTACGATCTTGCTGCCGCCTACTTACATTTCGCGTAAAGATCACAAAGACAAGATAAGAGAAATTAGGGCTCGTACGGAGGCATATAGGCATTCTTTTTTTCCTCGTTCAATTTGGGAGTGGAATAGGAAAGGAAATGCCTAGTAGTGGTACAGTGTACCCTCCACCACACACCTTACGGTGAATTGCGAGGTATGTATGTAGATGTAGATGTATCCGCAGTAAGGTCATACCAATATCGTCCAATATCGAATCTACAGGTCTGGTCACCCAAAAATGAAACACCAAGGAGGAGCGGAGCCTTTACGCTAAGTTTACGGAAAGTTTAATGGAAAAAATTAAAAGAAATGAGATTTTACAAAACAAGGCCAAAACTGAACCTTTGGTTCCATATCTTGGTTTATCAGGAGTAATTTCATCTTTGGTTTTGTAAGGTCTTTGGTCGCTGATTTCCTGCTGCCTGCCGGAGGTTGTGTCGGAAACGGCTCAGTACCGAAAGCTTGTGGTCGAAGCACGGAGTGGCTGACAGATACCGATACTAACCTGCTGTGTGATTTGATTCACTCTTACTTGCTGCGTGTTCCCATTTATCCAATCATGCTTGACTCAGATTGTCTCCTACGATCTGGAGCTCATGGTGTCGACATTAACCGGCGTAAGTATCTTATCAAAGATACTGCCTAGTGTTCTTCTGAGGTCTTACTAGGTCACCACATGGGTATCGGATTTTATAATTTTCTTATAATTGTGGTACATGGATTGTTGCCAGCATGATATTGAAGTACCTGGGAAGCAGATTGCTAGCCTTACTTGCCCAGGGGCCCACTGGGTTTCATCCCTAACGGTTGAGGGACTAACCGGTGGATTTGGTAGTCTTTGCCGTCTGAGCACATAGATGGCCACGACTCGGAATATGTCGGAGATGCCCAACCTTTTTCCAAAGTAACTGGTATCCCGTCAAATAGGAGGAACAAAGTTAGAACAGGTAGACAGTTTCAAGTACCTGGGATGTATTTTCTCACAGGATGGCAACATAGCGAAAGAACTGGAATCGAGGTGCAGCAAAGCTAATGCAGTGAGTGCTTAGCTAAGTTCTACTCTCTTCTGCAAAAAGTGAGTAAGTACCAAGACTAAATTAGCAGTGCACCGCTCTATCTTTCGACCAACTTTGTTGTATGTGAGTGAAAGTTGGGTGGATACAGGTTACCTTATTCATAAGATAGAGGTTACAGATATGAAAGAATCAAGAATGATTACAGGGACCAATAGATAGGAACAATGGCAGGAGGGTGTCCATAATGAGGAAATCAAAGAAAAGCTTGGAATGAACACCATAGATGAACCAGTTACAGCGAACAGACTGAGATGGTGGGGTCATGTTACACGCATGGGAGAAGCCAGGTTACCTAAGAGACACATGAGCTCGTCAGTGGAGGGTTACAGTAGTCGAGGTAGACCAAGAAGAAAGTACTTAGACTCGGTGCAGAATGATTTTGAAGTAAAAGGCATAACATCAGACGAGGCATCAATGTTAGCATTGAATAGGGGACATGGAGGAATTTTATTAGAGGTACTAGGCTGCAGACTGAACGCTGAAAGACATAATCAGTCTCTAATTATGATGATGATGATTGTACATGGAGTTCACTACTTAAATAACAATCGGCCAGAGCCATTCGGCAACACTCACAAAAATTATCGAGAAAATTGACTTTGAAATTTTGCCAAGTACATGAAAGTACCAATGATAAAAACAGTTGCAGTATCTGTCGGTGTAGCTCAGCTGGTAGCATTCTGGCATCGAAATCATAGAGACGGCGGATCGAATTCCTCAGTGGCAGAATCTTTTCTTTTCTTTTCTTTTTTATTCTATTTCAGTTATATAAAACACGTTTGGATTGTGTCAGGATTTGTTCATGTGTATGCAGACGAGCTAAAAAACTTGTCGTCACGTATAACGACGGCTGAGTAGGTTAGCTGCTTGCAAAACCATTAGTAACTTTGGAGATGACTTTCGAGAAACAGCGTCTTAGCTCTGTACAAACTGAACAACCAAAGACTAGCATCGTCAAAGAATGGAGGAGCCAAGCCTGCAAAAAGCTTATCACTTTTGATTGAAAACTAGAGATAACTAGTAATATGTGCACTTTTCGTAAAAAATTACCATTAGATATTAAAATTGTGTAAGTATTTGAACACAACGGGAAAAATCTATTATGATAGGACTCGAAACACTGATCCTAGGATTGTAAAGCGGGAACAGTACTACCCGAGTTACACCGACAGACGCTGTAGCTGATGTAATGACTATTACTTACGCTTACTTGCAAAACTTCAAAGTCGATTTTCTCGAGAATGTTAGAGAGTTGCGTCGAATGACTTTGGCTGATTGTTATTTGTGTTCTGAACTTTACGTACCATAAATATAAAAACAATCTAAAATCCGATGCCCATGAGGTCTCCTTGTTAGTTCATTTTGGAGCAGTAACCATGATTGTATATTTGTGCCCGCTAGTTGTGGTTACTAAAGCGACCGAGAGTTCCGTGAGTCAGAATGGTAAAGCACAGTCTAGTGCGTCCTCCGTTTGTGTCTAAGCATTTGTGAGTGAAGGCACAATTCACGTGAAGTTTTATTGTGTTGAGCATGGTGTTAACCTACTACTGACGTATTGTAGAAGCAATAACTGATCTGTTTTATTCAGTGACCACCAGTGGTTGTTTTCCAATGATGTTGGGCACTCGAAAGGTCCATGAGATGTAACCGCCGGAACGGCGTGAAGTAACCGCAGTTTGGTCTGTATCAATACCTTGGTTACAACGATTTTGTGGGCACATTTCTTGCTTTAAGTGTATTTGGTAACTTGTTTCCTAAACCGAATGGCTTTATAAGATAATACAAGTAAATCTCTTAGACCTCAGCTTAAGATGAACCTTTTTTAATTCGTAGTTGTGGTTGTGATCTTCAGTCCGGAGACTGGTTTGATGCAGCTCTCCACAATACCCTATCCTGAGCAAGACTCTTCATCTCCACATAAGAACGGCAACCTACATCTGTCTGAATCTGCTTACTGTATCCATCTCTTAGTCTTCCTCTGCGGTTTTTACCCCACAAACTTCCCTCCAACAATAAATTCACAATTCCTTGATGTCTAAGAAAGTGCCCTACCAATCTATCCCTTCTTTTAGTCAAGGTTTGCCAGAAATTTCTTTTCTCCCCAGTTCTGTTCAGTACCTCCTCATTAGTTACGCGATCCACCCACCTAATCTTCAGCATTCTTCTGTAGCACCACATTTCAAAAGCCTCAATCCTCTTCCTGTCCGCACTGTTTATCGTCCATGTTTCAGTCCCATCAAGGCAACACTCCATACAACTGCCTTCAGAAAGGACTTCCTTAGGCTTAAATCAATATTCGATGTTAACAAATTTCTATTTTTCAAAAACGCTTTTCTACCCATTCCCATTCTGCATTTTATATCCTCTATACTGCGACCATCATTTGTGATTTTACTGCCCAAGTAACAAAACTCATCTACCTCCTTTATTGCTTCGTTTCCCAATCTAATTCCTTCAGCATCACCTGATTTTCTTACACTGCACTCCATTACCCTAGTTTTGCTCTTGTTAATCTTCATCTTATATGCACCTTTCAGCACACTGTCCATTCCGTTCAATTGCTCTTCCAGGTCCTTTGCTGTATCTGACAGAATTACTATGTCGTCGGCAAAACGCAACGTTTTTAATTCTTCCCCCTGAACTTTAATTCCTTCACCAAATTTCTCCTTGCTTTCCTTTATAGCTTGCTCAATGTACAAATTGAATAACATTGGAGAAAGGCTACAACCCTGTCTTACTCCCTTTCCAACCACTGCAAACCTTTCCTGGCCTTCAACTCTGACAACCGCTGTCTGGTTTTTGAACAAGTTGTAAATAACCTTACGCTCCCTATATTTTACTCCAGCTTGCTTCAGAACTTTAAAGAGTTTATTCCAAATTTTATTTATACATGAGTATTGTGGCTGAAGGCGATGGGCAGTTTCTTGCATACTGCTTTCTTGTATCATTTTGCTTTCAGTTTTAAGGCTTTGTTTAAAATTACCTACCTCTGGCATCTTTTCAAAATTCAAATTCAAATGTTTGTAAGTCTTATGGGACTTAAGTACGGGGTCTTCAGTCCCTAAACTTACAAACTACTTATGAGCTACTTACGAACTAGGACGGCACAAGTATCCATTCCCGAGGGGGGATTCGAACCCCCGACCGTAGTGGCCGTGCAGATCGTGACTGAAGTGCCTCAGTCCCCTCGGCCACCGCGGTCGGCCATCTTTTGTTCAGATGTTTGTTAAGCTTATGGGACTTAACTACGGGGTCATCAGTCCCTAAACTTACAAACTACTTATGAACTACTTACGAACTAGGACGGCACAAATATCCATGCCCGAGGGGGGATTCGAACCCCCGACCGTAGTGGCCGCGCAGACCGTGACTGCAGCGCCTCAGTCCCCGCGGCCACCGCAGCCGAGCCATCTTTTCAGTCTGTTATTTTATTGAACTCTTCTTTGGGCTTAAGTTAGTTTTAAGCTCTTTGATGTTATGCTGTTACATTTTATGGAGCCACTCAGCCCTGGGAAGCCGGACGCAACGAATGGTGTCTCCGTCGTAGTGCGAGGTCTAGGTGTCCGCCGTGAGATTGCCTGCTTCTCTTCAGTTAAGTTCTTGTTGCGTTAGGGATATACCGTTCCTTGGGTCAGGTTTTCAATCGGACTGTTCAACTGTCTGGTTTACAGCAAGCTCTTAAAGCTTGCCCCTGTGTTATTTAACTTTTAACTCTGGGGCCTTAAATTATTCCTGGGTGCTCCTTCGGGTTTGTTACCTCGTCAGATTGCTTACCTCAGTATTTGTGAATTCACCTTCTTCACAGGTATCATTGTACCCTCTGAAATATGAACTAATTTGAGATTCATAGTGACAAATTTTTAAATTGTATTTGAAAAGTTTTTGCACAAAATTTCATCGAGATCGGAAGAGAGCTGTAGATTTCCATTATTTACGAACAAAGACACGATCTGACAAACTCACGACATTTGGGTCACCGTACTTTATGTATAATAAGGAGATGGTCAATTTGTGTATAATGTAATGCGGTCTTCGATAGACATATAAACTGCTCAAAAGTGAGAGAAGGTACAATGGGCAGAAATAATCAAATCTCTTGGCAATGTCTACGTTGAAGTACCCAGTTTCGAACGCCGTCAGTGGACATCGTGTAGGTATCTGAAGAAAAAGTATTTTTACACTACACAAGAACGCTTAAAAATCAGAACAACTTCGAAGTGTATCCATTGGTACGTACATAGTGTCATGCAAAAGCTAAGTTAGAAGTCACTGAGCTCTCCCGATCAATGCACTTTGCAACAGATGCTTCTCCCTTAATAATATTATACTATCCGCTTGCTGTTATGCTGCTTTAAGGGTTACTTTATCCAGGCATGCTTCTTGGTCCGTCCTCGCAAGTATACTTCTGTCAATACATCGCCTAGTACTTTCCACACTTCACAGTATTTCTCATGCGAACATGTGCGAATAGAGGTTCGGGCACACAATTTTAATCTTCCAGAAAGTTCCATATCAGCGCAGACTCCTCTGCATAGTGAAAATTACATTCTGTAAACATCCATAAGGCTACGGCTAAGGCATGTCTCCACCATATCCATTCTTCCAGGAGTGCTAGTCCTGCAATGCTCGCAGGAGAAATTCTGTGAAGTTTGGAAAGTATGAGGCGAGGTACTGGCAGAAGCAAAGTTGTGAGGACGTACCGTAAAGCGTGCTGGGGTATCTCAGACGGTAAAGCGCTAGCCTACGAAAGGCAAGGGTTCCTGGTTCTAATCTCCGTTCAGGCACACAATTTTAGTCTGCCAGAAAGTTTCATATCAGCACACACTTCGCTACAGAGTGAAACTTTCATTGAGCATCAGTGTTTTTTCTCGTTATTCTTCTTCACGCTGCTTCTAACACGTCTGGATCGGTTATGTTAACCGTATCAAGTGCTGCAGTTCGTGGCACTCCCAAGGCGCAGCCGGCAATAGAAGACTGCCTGCCCAGTACAGACATTATGTGGATGCCGAACCTAGCCATTTGGCGTGCGTGAAGCACCCTTCATTACTCTATTAAAAAAAAATACTGTCGTCCTGCAATAGCCTGATAAAATTATCCAAACGTACGCAGGCATAAACAAGAGCAGACGTTGAATATCGAAGTAAACCAGATTATTTTTTATCAGCTGGTGTGTTTATTTTGTCGCCGAGTCGCTGTTTTGCAGCACGGCAGTGATCGCAAATGGAATTGGAATCTGGAACGCGATGGGCGGCAGTGAACGAGTGCATCGCTCGGGAGCCCATCTGGCGGCTGTAGCGCTCGATGCACAACGGCCGTATCTCTCGTCCGGCGTTCCGTTATCGCCTGCCCACCTCCCAATCTCTCTGCATACTCCTAACGCTAACGCTGCAGCCGTGGCGTGGTCGACGCGCCGCACAGTAGCCAAGGAGCGATTCGCCATAACGTGCAGCAAACAGTGAGCACGCATCGCTGAAGGCGTTACTCTGTAACCGTTACCATACACAACCACACGTGCACGGCCAGAAAAGACGACGTCGATTTTCATCCGATTGCAGAAGATGCCACCTGGGAGAGCTATTCATACAATGGTGTCAACATCGTTCGCCAGCAGAGACCGCAGAGACACAGCTGGCAAACCAAAATATTAGTTTTCCCTGTCATAGGAAATGTATACGACAATAAGACTCCGAGTGATTTCCAGCTGTGAGGGGAGCAGGTGCTTCCTACAGATAACTGACGGAGTTTTAAAGGGGTCATATTGTGACCACTGAAGTGGTGGGATGTAGTCCTGCGTAGTTCGGAAGAGCGTTCCCACAGAGCTTTACTTACGCCAGTACCTCACCTCCTAATTACCAAACTTCACTCAGTCGGTAGAGCGCTTGCCCGCGAAAGGCAAAGGTCTCAGGTTCGAGTCCCGGGTTCCGACACAAAATTTTAATCTGCCAGGAAGTTTCATATCAGCGCACACTCCACTGCAGAGGAAAGGTTTCACTCTGGAAACATCCCTTAGGCTGTGGCTATGCTATGTCTCCACCATATCCTTACTTCCAGAAGTGCTAGTCTTGCAAGGTTCGCAGGGGAGCTTCTGTAATGTTTGGAAAGTAGGAGGCGAGGTACTGGCGGAAGTAAAGTTGTGAGGCGGCACCGTGAGTCGTGTCGGGGTAGTTCAGTCGGTAGAGCGCTTGCCCGCGAAAGGCAAAAGTCCCAGGTTCGAGCCCCGGTTCTGGCACACAATTTTAATCTGCCAGGAAGTTTCATCCTCCCATTGTTACGGTCAAGTACCTATAGGAAAGGAAGTTCGACGTCCTCCAGTCATGGAGTGAACAATGGCGACGAAACTGCCCTGCCCAGTGTCGAAGCCTGCCCTGCATCGAGGAGAAGCCACCCGGGTTTCAGCAGCCCGGCGCCGTGTGGACAACTTTCAACCGAATCCGCACCGGACATACAAGATATGCAGACGCTGACCACAAATGGGGAAAAACCCCTCTCCAGAATGTGACTGTGGCGCGGAGAGGGAAACTGTGCAGCATATTGTGAAAGAGTGCAGAAAACGCGCATATGGTGGAATATTCAGTGACTTTTAATTTGGGGCTAGTAATTCTGTAATATAAAAACATCTGGACGTTTGCTTATAAATCAATAATGCCGAAAATTGTTGCATAATCTAGGGGTAAACATTTGTAATTAGTAATCTATAACACATCTGACATTGTTATGTTTCAAACTGCCATGAGCTAATGAAATAACTAAAAATTATGGACTTTTATTTTTGGCCCACTTTAGGTTCCGGTAGTAACACTAAAAGTGGGCCTTTGCGATCGTCTCTTGACAGCTCGAAATTTAAATGAATATAACGGCTTAACCATTCATCTGACACGAAAATTGAATAACCGAATTTGTAGAGAAGAAAATTCTCTACAACTTTGCTCTGTCATGTTCTTATCATATCTCGTATCGTTTCAAAGATATTTGCAAAAATAACGGCGATTTTGGGATGTATGTCTGTCTGTCTGTCCGTAAAGTGTTCCCTGTTTTTAAGACGAACCGTTCAACTGATCAGCACCAAATTTTAAAAACATAATTGTAGGCTATCAGAGACCAGAACCTCCCATTTTCAAATTTTTCGGACAAAAAATACGGTAGTAATACCAAAAAAAGCCGTTTGTAATATAATTGTAATTGCAAACGAACCGTTGATGTGACACGAAAATCGAATAACCTAATTGGTAGAGGGGAAAATTCTCTACAACTTCGCTCTATTATGGTTTTTCATATCTTGCATCGTTGCAGAGAGATTTGCAAAAATAACGGCGATTTGACTATGTATGTCTGGCTGTAACGTGTTCCCACTTTTTACGTCGAACCGTTCAACCGATCGGTACCAAATTTTACAGACATAATTGTTTGCTAACAGACACCAGAACCTGGCTTTTTGAAATATTTCGAACAAGAAATACGTTAGTAATACCAAAAAAAGGCGTTTGTAATGTAATTTTAATTGCAAATAAACCGTTCATCTGACGCGAAATTGAATAAACGAATTTGTAGAGGAGAAAATTCGGTACAACTTTGTTCCCTTTCTTTTTTTTCCATATTTCGTATCCTTTGAGAGATATTTGCAAAAATAACAGAGTTTTGACACCCTCCATTGAATTAACGAAAACCAGCCGTTCGCAGATGTCACGCGACATTCCTCGCCCAGAACTCTCTCTGGCATACGCCATCTTGCGTTGCCTATTTAATGATTTTCTCATTGTTACTTATATGTTGTCATTTAAAAGGAATGGCGCACTAAGGAATTAACAAAAACATGTCGTTCTTTGTACGATAAATGACAATCTAGAGACTACAAATGTCATATTAGCATCAGTTAACAACGGCCATCAATAGTATAAAATTAAAGAACCCTACTTTATACTCAGAACCAGAAGGTGATTACACATAATAATATAACTTCTTTATGATTTTCTGCTAAAAAGGAGTTGAGAGATGAAGTACTTGCATCAACCTATACATATTATAGCTAAAAATGTTAAGACCAATTAATAAAAAAATAAAGTTATTAATCTCCTCTAAAATAATAATAATAATAAAACAAATCCGTAGCGTAGTAAAGCAATGCGTTCGACTGTGACGCTGAAGGTTAGTGGTTCGAAACCACTACCATTTTTTTTTTTCCTAAAGGGGTTTCAGACACTCTTATTAATTAATATTTTATTATTTAGATTCTTATTGTGGTCCAAAAGTTTTGCAAAAATTTATAAAACTAATAATCTAAAGTGGGCCGTAAAACGTCAGTGCAATTTCTATTTTCCATTCTAAGTTTCTGCTTCTAATCCCTTCAAGGGTGTATTCCATTTTGAGCTCTTAACGCACGATTGGTAAGCAATGTGCGATTCCAGTGCAACGTGTAGCGGACAGCGTGACAAATGCCAGTACGACAGTCGGCTTGCGACGTTCTTCACCAAGTGAAGCGCACGACGTCTGCTAGCGCGGACACCGCCGCCTGCCAAGTGGACCGCGCGGCGGCGGCGTTTGTCTGCTGTCAGCGGCAGGCGGGGATTTCCAGCGCAGTGCTGCCACCCTGCCGGCTGCCGGCGCCCGCTCTCCGTCTTTCTCCGCCCCGCCCGTATTGCGCACTTGAACTGCGGCGACGTCGCCTCCCTGCCGGTAATGAATTTCCGGAGAATGAATTAACACAGCGCACAATCCAGCAGGCGTTAATTACGAGCCCTGGTTTTCTGGTACCGCCGAGAAACCGCGGCAGTAAGGAACAAAAGAAGCGCGCCGAGAATATTGAGTGCACGGGCACAGTGGTGCCAAGTGGCGCGATTCATTGCTGTGCACCACGGACACGTACCAATAGCGCAGGCATAAGCAGGTACAGCCGTAATCATGGTGACGGCAGTAAATTCCGCAGCAATCACTGTTAAGTTGCTTGAATACTGTAAGCCAATCTAGAATACCGAAACATAGCTATTACAAAAATGCAAAGACAAAAAATGTTCAAATGATTGTATAGTCTATGGGACTTAACTATGGGGTCAACAGTCCCTAAACTTACAAACTACTTATGAACTACTTACGAACTAGGACGGCAAAAATATCCATCCCCGAGGGGGCATTCGAACCCCCGACCATAGTGGCCGTGCAGACCGTGACTGGAGCGCCTTAGTCCCCTCGGCCACCGCGGCCGGCAAAAATGCAAAGACAAAAGCTTACAGCTTATAAAAGATAATAGTCCATCTTTTGTAACTGTGAGAAGTACCGTAACGTTGGGTGATATTGAACAGAAAATCTAGTTTTTACTGTAAATAAATGTCTAAATATTGCACTACTAGGATGAAAATCCTCTATCAAAACGTTTCCTTATATTTTAATCTAAATTGTGTTCCAAGTAACCCCAGGAGTTGGGGTGATTTGGAACACTGACTCTTTTGATAAATAATTGCATTTAAAACATGTGGAGGGGTTAATTGGTACACAGTAAGCACATCTAACAGAACTTTGTTGTGGTGGATGCCTTTACATTACTCCTGTTTAATATTAATTAATGCTGTTTACTGGGTGGAACACCTCTCAATGTATGCTCCAAATTTCTGAAATAGTTTCCTATCTTGTTTGTTAACTTGCACCCTAGCTCTCTTTACACTTTAACTTAAATGTACTGTAAGTTCCTTGTTAAGTGAGATTAGATTTTTCACCCACACATATCCAGGCCTGTCGTCATCAGACCTTCTTTTCCACTCTTCCACTTCGGTCCAAATACCACTTCACAATATCCCTAACCTCACTTGTCTCACCCCATTATGCACATTCAAATAAGCCACTGATTAAAGCACTCTCTTCTTCTGCCAAGACGGTTTGTCCTACTATTTTCAATGGATTTTTATTATTTAACTTTCTTGGCAGTCTACTAACAGGTATTCCATATTTTTAGAAACATTTCTGAGAGATATTTTCCGTGTCTTGACGTCATTCAGAGCTTTTTGGAGGCTTATGTCGCTATAGGTTTGATAGCCAGCTGGCCCAGCCTTCGTTTTGTACACTAGCGTCATGTTTCAATTCACCCTGAAAAAATACGATTTGCATGTTTACACCTCTAATTAAAAGATAACGTAAGCAAATATTATCTAACTTTTCACACATAACTGATAGTTGCCCTTAACATACCAATGTCAGAAAACTGTATTACTATTACTAGAGTAGCTGTGCAATAGCGTGTTTTCAGACATTCATATTACGGGAAATTTTACACTTAAATATATTTTTTTTAGTCGTATACCTCTTTCACATACACAATTTTTGTATTACTGTAACAACTATTATCTCTGGCGACTATGGGGGATGGTTTTCATTAGTTACACCACAGTATCTCTCCACAGCGAAGATGATTTCTTCAAATGGACACAATGTTCCTTTTCAACCCAGTAGTTCCAAATCACCCCATGTTACGGTAGTCTTTTGAGGACGAGACTCATTTCTCTTTGTTTCATAGTATCTACTGTGGACAACTATAATCGCATATTTTTTTTTTTTTTTTTTTTTTTTTTTTTTTTTTTTTTTTTTTTAATTTTGATCCTGATCAGTTGTTATGCTTCGTGTTTCGATATCCAATACCTTAAAGTTAGTTATTAATTCATGTAACAAGGCCGTCTAGACTGCAATTTCCTTTATTTACATGACCATCATCAGACCACAATTGAAATGATAAGTAATAAATTATTAGAGAGGTTAATTACTTCTAGAGTGAGTGTTCAAAATAAGGATAAAACATATAATTACGGGTATATTTTATTCTTATTTTAAACACTCACTTTGGAAATAATTTATTCCTCTAATTTATTATTTATCAATACAGTTGTGGTCTGATGATGATGTTGTAAATGACCGATATCGGTTACCAGGGAAACAAAAGAAATTGCATTGTAGACTGCCTTGTTACATGAATCAATAATTACTTGAAAGATCCCTGTTATCCATAATGTTCTCAAAAATAAAAATTGTTTGTTTATCTATTTGTTCGTATTTTCTGCACGGCCATACCGTACATCCGATTACGATAAAAGTTTGCAAACTCAATGCATGCACCCGCGTGAAGGTTATAAGCATACAAATTGACTTCTTATCGTGAAGCTGTAGGGTGTGTTACAATGAGTTAATCCATTTCTTATGCATTCACGCTGAAATGGATGGACAGATACGAATGAAATTTGGAACAGATGTAGCTTATACTCTGTTTAATTCGTGGGCTACCTTTCGTAAGCCACCGTATGGTGCGTGGGGGTGGGGGGTACCTTTCATTGGGTTAACGGTTTGTTTCTCTTCACTCTGTCACTGCTGGACGGAATTGAATGACATGTAATGAAGAGAGCTTATACGCCGAATTAATACATGGGATAACTTTCGTAAGCCTCCGTAGGTGGCGGAGGGTACGTTACCAAAATATCCAAATTGTTTTACTGGTCACTATGAAAGTCAACACATGTATGTACGTATGTATTGTATGTTTATAACTCAAGATCCAGACAACCATATAACGTGAAATGTGGTTCACGTACACAAAATTACATGGGGAAGGTTGTTAAACAGGTTTCGTTCCATTTTTTGGAAAACCAACCGGAAAATGTGAGAAAAACTGAAAGTGCGTTTCCAAAGTGTCCGTGTAAATCTAGATCTTCACACTGATTTTGATGAAATTTTGCACAGTTGACCTTCAAAACAAGAGGAAGGGCATTGTCTACACTATATTTCGTTCAGTACATGGTGGTGGTACTTATGGATTTCGCCAAAATCCACAGTTTTGTTCCGATCTTTACGAAATTTTGTACAGTTGACCTTGACAACAAGATGAATTTTACTGTCTACATAAAATTTAGTTCGGTGCGTGGGGAGATTATTTACTTACAGACTTTGATTGCAATCTCTACACATATGAGACGCATTTTTGCTCGGTTCTAAATAAAACCTTATTTTAAACCCGGTCAAAGCCGCGTACTTGTAGCTAGTCACTTATAAAGACATACCTTTTCGAAAGTAAAAAAAAAAAAAAAAAAAAAAAAAAAACAAAAAAAAAAAAAACAAAAAAAAAAAAAAAAAAAAAAAAACTGTTGTATATTTTGTGCCCTAACCAGTAAGGTCGAAGATTAGTACTACAGGACTGTAATATATAAACAGAAGGATAAGGTGCGCAAATTTCAGAAATAGAGGATTACTAGAAAAGAAACTCGTAATTGATATACGAAGAGTTCAGTGTTGGTAATAGACTCGGGATTACCGTGTAAGAAATTCAAAAAAGATATTTATTTCAATAGGCCATAAGCAGAAAAATAACCAACTCTGAAAGATTTTGACGTATGCCGATATTACTACTGTTGACCATAGAAGAGGATTGCTGTTACACCGTAAACGGCCAATAAATGTGTGTATCTGGTTCAGTAGTGCCAAGCCTATCTAAAAAACGGTCAGCGTAGACGGCAGGCAGTCTACATCTACATATTTAAGTACCTGGCAGAAGGTTTATCAAACCATTCATATCGTTTCTCTGCCGATCCATTCTCTAATAGCGTGCGAAAAGAGAAAACACGTAAAACATTCGCGTTTTTTATTCTCTCATCCCTACTGCGTGATAATAGAAACGATCTTCATTTCTTTGTACATTTTCTGTACTTGTGTATGGTGCGGACTCTTTCCGACGCAGGAATATTCTACCATAGTGATGGGAATAACAGGACGAAAACAACTGATTCATGTGACTATTAATAAAAATAATCTACTCATTCAGTTGTAGTTTTGCTTTTATGTTGAATTAATCATAATTATTGACCGTGAAATAATTCGATGATAGAAAGGAAAGAAACAGTCGATTCATTCGGATGGACAATTAATTAATTCGTTCTTTCATCTGTAACCAATTGACACAGTCCGTTGGAGTACTCTATGATCATCAAAAATTTTCAAATGTTTGTATTTCTATGTGAACCAAACTACGTTGGTCATCAGTTCCTAGACTTACAAAATACTTAAACTAAGTTAAACTATCCTAAGGACAGCACTCACATCCATGCCCGAGGGAGGATTCGAGCCTCCGACGCGGGGGGCCGCGCGATCCGTAACGTGGCGATGCAGACCACTCGGCTACTCCCGCACGGCTATATGTTCATCATGTCTCTCTATGTAGTCTACAAAATGTCTTCATTAGGACTATTGAATCTTGTAAACGTTCTGTCAAAGTAACTGTAATGAAACTTACAGTCTACAACAAACTGAATGAACCGGGTACCTGTGCTGTGAAGCGGAAACTGCTTAATCAGTACTTGTTGGTACTGGTATATGTTAAAATTTTACCTAATTAATTCAAAATGGCATTTCCTCTCATCTTACTTCTCTGAATGTAGAATGCTACCAACTAAATGAGACAATAAGGTTGAATAAAATTAAGTTAATAAATTAAATTAATAAATTGATAAATTAAAACAGAAAAAGCTTGAAGTATATTTAAGCCCTGATGAACATTGGCAGTAATTATGATACGTCTACCAATGACTAACACAACAGCTCGTTACGACGATACTTTTCGGCATTGTTCAAGCCTAGCAATAGTTGGTACAGTAAGACTGTCAGTCTTACAGTAACTAACGTGTTGAAATAATAGTCATAATGTGCTTGGCATAAAACTACTTTAAATAAAACTAACCTAAGGACAATACACAGATACTTAACACCGAGGGAGGACTTGAAACCCCGGCCGAAGCGTCCTCGCAGTCCCCAACATAGCGCCTAGAGCCGCTCGGTCATACTTGCGCGGTTTACGTCAACAACCATCTACGCTGGTTTAAAAAACGATAAGCACGCGTGACAGACTTGTGACTACAGTTCCCTGTCAATCAACGCCACATGCAAATATCACTGACTTCAAGATGCTAGAGCTCGTGGTTGAACATTGACGGAGTGTGAAATGCAGCTACCAACATAGCACGGTTTCCAGACACAATTGAAACAGATTTCGTACTCAATGATCAGCATTGGTCGTTCAAAAAATGGCCAAGGGCAAAGTTACGAACGTTGCGCTGTCCCCACTTAACGGCGCACACTCTATTTGCGTTACTGGCCACGAGTGAATGTCGGTCTCCAGTGACGAGCATAAATTAGCTCTTCAGAAGGCAGAATCTGTCATTCAATTTAAGCAGATACAGCACTTGAATGCAAAATAGAACCTTTGATTACTGATTATCAGTTTGGATTTAGAAGAAGAAGGGGAACTCGCGAAGTATTTCATCACTGAGGCTGGTTTTGGAAAAAAAAGATTAAGGAAAAACCAAGACACCTTCATAGCCTTTGTGGATTTAGAAAAGGCATTTGATGCTGTGAAATGGTATATTCTGTTTAAAATTTGGAAGAATCACAGGTGAAATATATAGATAGAAGAATAGTATTACAGTGATATAGAGATGAAACAGCTGTAATAAGGTGTGGAGTCTATGTACAGAAAGCAAGAGTGCTCATTGTCATCTATCTTACTCAGTGCATATATTCAAATAGGCTTGGGTGAAGTTAAAGAAAAGATGCAAAATGGGAAAGAAGGTGTGCTGATGCTAGGAGATGAGAATTGTCATGCTTCGATTCATTGACGATATTGAAATGGTATCGGACAATGAAGAAGCGTTAACGAATACGCTCAGTGAAATGAAATCAACCCTTAGCAAGTATGGAATGAAGATTAACAGAAGCAAAACTAAATTTTTAACTGTAAACGAGAACGGAGCCCATGCAACCATTATGTTCGATGGTGCACCCGTTGTGGACGCCAATGAATTTACATACCTGGGAAGCAAGGTCACTTCAGATGCTAAATATAAACGAGACATTCAAAGTAGAATATGTCAAGCAAAAATTGCCTTCAATAAACAACTCACATCCAACAACGTCAACATCCTCTTGTGGAAGAAGTTGTTGTAGACTTTTACATGCAGTGTAATGTTGTATGGAAACATTACCGGAACATCGAAAGATAGACGCGTTCGAGATGTGGTGTTTGTGAAGCTTAAGGGACTTAACTGCGGGGTCATCAGTCCCTAAACTTACAAACTACTTATGAACTACCTTATACTAAAGACGATACAAACATCCATGCCCGAGGGGATTGTCGAGCACCTGACGGGAAACTGCTTCGCGCATTAGCATAGCGCCTCAATGCGCTCGGCCGCTCCGCCGTTGCCTTGATATCTTACATAAATTGTTTTGCAGTTGCTTTTGATCATCTGGTTACTCTGGTTACTTTAATAATAAATGAACGACAACCTTATCCCAGAACAGACTAAGAGAGCTGGTCAGATTGCCTCCTAAATCCTTTATACCTATTGCCGCGAGAGACCACAAACACCGACTGCCGGCGTGGCGCAGGGGATAGCGTCACGGTCGCCGGTTCAATCCCGCCCCCCGGCAAAAATTTATTTCTTTGTAATTAACAATTCCAGAAGGTTCTACATCTTTCTTATGTTCACTTGTAAATTCTACTTGTTTCTTATGTTGACTGTTCTTCTAATTTCTGGTAAATTCTGTCTGTGTATAAATAGCAGAGCACTCTGCCTGAGAGGCATTCCGTGCTGGGTGTATGTTGAGTTCGTAATAAACGTGCTTTCAGTATAAGTGCTGTGTTTAGTTGCCGTCTAAGTTGAGTCTGCTTCCATTCCAACGCGACAATATAAGGAACAGTGGGAAGCCTATGTTGCTCTGGAGCGGCCGAGCGCAGTCACTATGCAACGATGCGCGAGGCAGTTTCCCACCGGGGATTCGAATCCGCCGTCCGGCATGGATGTTTGCGCCGTCTTTAGTATAAGCTAGTTAATAAGTAGTTTGTAAGTTGAGGGACTGATGGCCCCATAGTTAAATCCCAAGAGCTCTACAAACATTTGAACTATTTTTTTTTTTTTTTTTTTTTTTTTTTTTTTGAACACTATATCACTTTTTTCGTGAACGCCATATAAGACTTCTGTTTCACTCAATGACTTTCCGTCACTTCCTACGTACTAGGCCGTTTCTGACAGGAAACAGCAAATACAGTGGCAGAACTGTGGTGATATTTCGTAAGCATGCAATTTGAATAGAAGCCGCTGTTGAGGTACAGTGTCAAACTATGTCCGGAATTCTAGAAATGTGGGATCGATTTTAGACCGCTTGTTGATAGGACTCATAATTTCTTGTATGAAAGAACTAGGTTATTTCAAATGAACGATACAGTCTGATTCAGGTTTGGCTATGCGTCAATATTTCGATCTCTTCGACGTAGTTTGTAACTCAGAGCCAAGATACCATACAGTCCGAGTCAGCCGAGAAAGTACAGACTCCGTTTCGACGTTATTTTCTCGTCGCCATCTGTGAGTCTTGAAAATGCGCGTGGCAAATGGTGAGAACTTTCACCTATTTCAAGTATACCATAATTATCTTCAGCTGCCTGGTAACTGAGGCAATAAACCTAATAATTTGGCATTGCATGTCGAAGATAATTAATAGCAATATGTGATGTGCCCTCTGAAGTAATGTCTACATTTATTAAGAACTATTAAACATTTTCGTCGTAGTTCCCAAGTCATCTGAATCTAATATTGATTAGAAACATTATATTTCAATTTCAGCGATTGGAAGTCTGGCGAAATGTCTGAAGATTAAGAACAGTGTGTTCTCCATCACTTTCTTCTCTCCTTATTACGCAATAAATTTTAGGCTGACTAAAAGCTACAGGGAAGCAAGCTTTCCTATGGTGTGCCTTGTGGCAATTCGATGGCCGTGATTAGATATTTACCAAAGTGTGGCAAGCGGTATTTGTCAAGATGTATAATGCCAAAAGCAAAGTACAAAATATATTTTCTGTGATGGATGATCAAAGAAAAACTTTGAAATCTCAGAGAAAATCTCTGAATGATTCTGCGCCTAGTTTCTTCACTCATTTTGGTTTCACATCGTGTATAAGCAGAAAAGAAAAAAGTAGTCTATGTAAGAGATCTTTTGGAAAAGAAATACAAAGAAATGATACAACGAACTGGGCTTCTATTACCTATCAACCAGTAACATCGTTCAGATACGTGCTTGTTGATTCTCAGAGCTGCAAACAAATCATATAACCTCTGCATTAGGCCGCCCACAGGGTGAAAGAAATACATTGAGAGGTATGCTTTACAGTTCGTATCGTTATCGTTATAGAGGTAATGTACTTACTGAAATTGCTTTCTGACCTTTTCACGTCTTCCGAAATAACTGTCATATCAGATTACTCTCAGAATAGCCTGAAATATTCGTTTTCAATCTGTTAGCCACTCTAATCCATTTCCCTGATATGAGATGGCAGCAGAATGCGAAATTTAATCAACAAGAGCAATGTTGACGAATCAGACGAGTGAGGAAACATAAAAATCTCTGCCCATGTCGTGAATTTGTATGTCCTTTTCAAGTAGTGCGTTACGATATGTAGGTCAATGAATCAATAAACCCTCGCAGGCAATAGAAACTCTTTCCATTAAATACAGTTTACAATTGTTCAGTCAATATAATTTTCAGTCATGGAATGAGGTTGATAACGTAGATGATTCTGAGTATAAGAAAAGTTATCATCACACTATTGTGTGTTTAATAATGTTTTCCGTCTGAAGTATACCCAATGTTATCAACGTAATAATACACGCAGTCGAATCTTAATGTAGATCCCAAATCAGTTTCCTCAACACCTATTAGCAATTCTACAATATATATAAATTCCGAAAGAAGATACATCACACAAATATACATAATTAAGTCCAAAAGTGCCATAGATCACTTCAGTGCAGATTAGCACCATGCACGAAATGTGATCGTTATTTCATTATAAGACCTCCTTATGAGTTGTACGATCAATTTAATGCACCAAAATATAAGCCTATATTGCAGTATGCTTAACTTAATGCAGTTAATGACATAGACAGCCCATATCATCATTTGAAAATATAATTAGAATGCCTTTGTTATTTAAATGCTAGAATGGGAAAACAGTGTTGAGCATAAAATTGTGCATTTAACGAGGTGTACGCTGGCTCTCTTCCACTTCATCGAATTTATGCATTTCTCTTATGATTAGGATAGAAAACTTTATAGAAACGAAACTAATGAAGTCACGCCTGCAACAAATTTGTGGCCTCGTTACCAACTGAATGATAGGATACTGCACGGAGAGGGAAGACATTGCAACTATAAACATCACAGAGCTGGGGAAAAAATTTGTTCGTGTACCGGAGGTTGGCTGGGTTGGGGTTTCAAAGGGACCAAACTACTATCGTTATCAGTCACTTTTTAAAGTCACATAGATGACATAAAATATCGCTAAAATGGGACATAAAGTGTTAAACTACATCAAACCGTAGATGGAAGATGTCAGAAATAAAAGAAGCAACTAAAAGAGGAAGAAAGAAGAGAGAGTTAAAAGAAAATAAGAGTGTCTAGGCTGCGAGCTCACAGAAATAGAAGTACGGCCGCTCTGTAACACATTAAAATCACTGGCCTAATAAAAAATCAAGCAGTTGCAGAGCAAATGGAGAAATCACAGATAAGAAACATCAGATGGAATTGTATAATCCACTGATACGAATAATTGTCACATAAGTGAGGTTTAAGGAGTCAGGGAGATTAAAAGTCTGTCTTGCAGCGGCGAAAGAAGTGCATTTCATTAAGATGTGGGCGGGGTACCTGCGACGAAGGTGTACCAGTTACAGGTTTAATGATTGAGTTTCTTCCGATATATGTTTTCGTACGTTCCGACCTTTCGTGCTCCTACGTCTCCGTGCCATTGTATCAGATCCCCATGACGAGGAACAGAGTTAAGTGTGACAGCAATGGTACATCCAGAGACACTCCTGGACACAGTACCATTGCCACTGGCACGTGAATCGGAATTCTTTACCCAGCCTCGCGATGTGCGGTATGAATAAGAAAGAGAACATGCTTCTTAGTGCAAAAGAACATTCTCTAAATAAGTTCAAAATTTCGTCTGATTATAAATTTTCTAAACATATACTCTCAGCAGGAAGTTCATTCTTGCCAGCTCCCGACCTTGTTGAATAAGTTCTCCGTGTCTCGTGACCGGCACATAACAACTATTCAATCGAATATTTCTTGAAACTAGCCCAGTCAGGCATATTTATCAGTGTAGAAATATGGAGCAGACATCTATGTTTTCAGGAACAACTGTACTACGAATAGATATTAGTTTGTCGTGCAACAGCATATTATTAAGGATAAGTATGGACCTTTTATTAAAATGTTTTCTCCTGACGATGTTATAAAATTTTCGTCATGCGCGGAACTCATTTCCTGTTGAAGTTGGATTAGCGCAATTTGCGAACGAAATTTTAAGACTGCATCACATTTTCATTTGTTTCAACGTGAAACGTTCTCAGAGTTCTCTAACTCGAGACACTTATTAAATATGCAATCTAATGGTCTGATATATTTTCGATAGGCCATGCAATTTTATTTCTTTTACAAGAAACAGACTGCTAAGTATGTAACTAATCAGTTATTAATTTTCATGTTGTGTCTACTTAATTCTAACATAACAGAAGTTACGATTACGTAGTCAGAAAACGCATCTTACATATGCCAACTGGTTTGGGTATAATGAAGGAGAGCAGTAGAACTTCAGTACACGATATTGCAGAAATATTTATTTTGTGATACAGACTGTGAAGTCCTGGGATTCGCTTTATTTGGGATTAACGTCATAAGGCCTTATTAATAAAACCTATTCAAAAACATTAAAAATTATTTTGCCATGAAGCTGTTTGCAACTGTAAATATGAACTCCAAACAAACGGGTAAAACCAACACCACCTAGAGCCAAGGCCTCACAATAGCCTGTGCCACGTCATACCGACCAGACAACGGCCGATAGGTTACTGACTGGCCGCTACAGGGCAGTGAGCTTTACCCAGCGGACAGCCATTCAGCCTGGTCAGGGTGACGTAGCACTGGCTGTTGTGAAGCCTTGTCTCTGGGTGGTGTTGGTAAAACACGCAACTAAGTCCATTTGCGTTTCATTTCTATGTTGATAATCGACTGGAATACACTCTTACAAATTCTGAAGGTAGCAGGGGTAAAATATACGGAGCGCAGAGTTACATTCAACCTATACAAAAAACAGACAACGGTTATTAGAGTCTAAGGGCAAGAAAGGGACGCAGAGGTTTGGAAGGGAGCAATCTGTACATTGTACAGACAGTGAAGGAATGGAAGGAGAAATTTGGAGAGGGCATTAATGTGCAGGGAGAAGAAATAAAAACATTGCGATTTGCCGATGACAGTAATTCTGTCAGAGACCGCAAAAGTTCTGAAAAAGCAATTGCGTGGAATGGAGAGTGTCTTGAAAGGAAAATATAAGATGAAGCTTAACAAGAGTAAAACGAACGTAATGGAATGCAATGTCAGAAAATCAGGGGATGCTGAAGGAATTAGATTAGGTAATGAGGCAATAAAGGTAGTAGATGAATTTTGTTATTTGGGTAGAAAGATAACTTCTAATGGCCGAAGTAAAGAAGATATAAAATGCAGAATGGCTTTGGGAAGAAAAGCGTTTCTAAAGAAGCGAAACTTACTAACACCCAATATTAATTTTAATGTTAGGAAGTCCTTTCTGAAAGCATTTGTCTGGAGTGTAGCATTGTATGGGAGTGAAACGTGGACAATAAGGAGCTGAGATAAAAAGATGACAGAATATTTGAAATCTGGTGCTACAGACGAATGATGAAAATTAGATGGGTAGATCACGTAACTAATGAGGAGGTGCTTAACCGAATCTGGGAGAAAAGGAGTTTCTGGCATATCCTGACTAAGAGAAGGGATAGATTGCTTGGACACATTCTGAGACATCAAAGAATTGTCAACTTATCATTAGAAGGAAGTCTGTGGGGTAAAAATCGTAGAGGGAGACTGAGGGACGAATATAGTAAGCAGATTCAAAAGGATGTAGGTTGCCGAACGTTTTCTCAGATGAAGAGACTTGCACAGGACAGAGTAGCGCGGAGAGCTGCATCAAACCAGTTTGCGGACTGAAGAACACAACAACAACAATGAAAAAACTCCTCTGAAGTGTGACATGATTTTTGTGAAGGAAGCGACTCGTTAAGAAAAATGTTTCCATTTCCATAAAACTTTTAGTTCGTCTCGTATTTCTTCAGACTAACCTACGTATAAAGGAAATCTTTCTCCTTCTAAGCAACACAATTTTCGCCATTTTTATTATAAATCACAGTAAAATGTACCTTTAATAGAAGTTACTCATCTCGAAGTATGCTAGAGAGGTCACTTCAGAAAACGTAGAATGTTCTCCGGTCGTGAGAAAAAATCTCTAGTTCCATTCATACGAAATCGGATAATGTTCTCTTTTGTGAGCAACTTCTTCCACCCTTTTATACAAACAGAGAACATACTCGGTTGAATTATATTCTATGACTCGCTTTATTCATGCGAACCTGAAAAAATGTTCAAATGTTTGTATAGTCTATGGGACTTAACTACGGGGTCATCAGTCCCTAAACTTACAAACTACTTATGAACTACTTACGAACTAGGACGGCACAAATATCCATGCCCGAGGGGGGATTCGAACCCCCGACCGTAGTGGCCGTGCAGACCGTGACTGGAGCGCCTCAGTCTCCTCGGCCACCGCGGCCGGCTGCGAACCTGAGCACGTTGTCTAGAATCCAGAGTTTAAAGTATATACTCTGTTCTATTCATATGAATCAATGGACGTATACCTTTCCGGAGACAGCATACAAAACCGGTTTTACCAGAATGCGTTAATAATCTTGATATGAACAAGTAATGTAAGGATTATGTGCTCTTACTGGGTGGAAGATAAGATCACCTCTGAAACTCCCTGGCAAATTAAAACTCTTTTTCAGACGATGTTTCGAAACAGAAAATTTTAACCTTTGTCGGGAAGTGCTCTCCTGAATGAGATGCCATTGAACACCTCACAGCCCGCCTTCACTGTTTTACTTACGCTAGTTCCTCACCTGAAAACGGGCTTTCAAACCTGCCAGGGTAGCTCAGTCAGCAGAGCGCTTTCCGGTGGAAGGAAGAGAGCCCGATTTCGTAACCGATCCGGCACAGAGTTTAATCGGTCAGTGCACTCTTCGTTGTACAAACTTCTCCATGCCCTCATAAAAGAAGGTTCTCGGTTGAGCTGCGAGCCAGGAATGCGCCGCTTCTTTCATTGCTTCGTCCAAGGCAAATCGACGGCCCCTAAATGCCTATATTGTGTGGACCAAACAAGAGATATTCAGAAAGGGCAAGATCGGGACTGTATGGAGGATGATCCAGTACTTCAAGTTTTAGATTCTGGAGCGTTTCAGCAATGTGGGCAGCAGTAGGCGAACGGACATTTTCGTGCAACAACACAGCACCTCTTGACAGCAATCCTCGTTACTTGCACGGCATATTAGGATGTTTCCATTCTAAACTATGCCGTTTACTCTCCAGCTTGTAATGATGGATCCATGTTTCGTCACCAGTAATGATCCTGTCCAAGAAGTTGTCACCTTTGTTACCATAGCGACCCAAATGATGTTGCAGATGTGCAAGCCCGTTTGTTTATGCAACTGTGTGATTAGTTTTGGGATCCATCTGGCTCAAACTGTATGAGAATCCAAGTCTATTTTAGATGATTTCATTGACAGAACCGTGACTAATTTGCAGACGATGTGCCACTTCGTCAACAGTTAATTGTCTGTCCAAGAGAATCATTTCACGTGAACGCTCAATGGTTTCTTCATTTGTGGCGATAGAGGGTCGTCCGGCTCCTTCATCGTGCGTAACACGTGTGCGATCATTTCAGAATTTCTCAATCCATTCGTATACACGCATTTGTGGCAAAACACTGTTCCCGTACTATACCGAAGTCTTCGATGAGTTACGGCTCCTGATACTCCTTAGGACCACAGGAAATAAATCACTGAACGTTGCTGTACTTTGGTGAAAATAGACAGCGGAACGGCCATGACTAACAGCACGGTAGCGTTAACGAAACTAACATAACAGCTTGAAAATTGCAGATATATAACAGTAATAAACTAAGCATGCGTCATCAACGTAAAGAGACAGTACATCCTATATAAACAAAGTTATAACTAAATTGCGGATAGTAATTGAGTTACCCTTGTACAATCCTTGTATGTGAACTAAGAAACAAGAAGGTCGAAAGGAAAATTATGGTTTGCAGTCCTGTTGACAGTCATTAAAGACAGAGTACAAGCAAGAAAAATGTTTGTCAGGGATGGTGAAAGATATTGGATATGCCATTACAAAGCAACGATCCCAGGATTGACCCGGAATGGTTTAAGAAATCACGGAAAACCTACATCAGAATTGTCGGAATCGGGTTTGAAATGGCGTCCTTCCGAATACGAGTGCAGAG
This sequence comes from Locusta migratoria, assembly GCA_026315105.1. Classification (NCBI taxonomy): domain Eukaryota; kingdom Metazoa; phylum Arthropoda; class Insecta; order Orthoptera; family Acrididae; genus Locusta; species Locusta migratoria. The sequence continues at coordinate 276,189,672 of CM048751.1, read as the reverse complement.
TGTAACCATAGAACTGTCTCGGTGTGTAGACAAGGCAGAATTTCAAAGTGATGTCCACAGTGAGTAGAGTGATAATTTAGAAACTTCGAATACGAAAGGTTTCCATAATTCACAGACAGTAACAATAAAAAATTGTCGCAAAGCTATAAAATATCGATTCTCTTGAGTTAATAATCGCAGGAAACTATTTTCTTCTGAAATAACAGCGTCAGACGACAAAACACGAGAGAATTTTAGTGGAATTTAGTATAATCCCTTTAAAGATCATCGTAGTATAACACGTATCTTATAACAATTGATGAGTATTCAGTACACGCTGTGTAAAGAAGCTGTGTAAAACCAGAATTTGGAAACAACTCTGATATTAATGTACAATAATATCGTATTTTTGTCACAAATGATGAACTCGTTACGTGAAAATTCATTTCAGGGATTGTTACGAACTGCATTCACAGTTTTGTATTACTATGCTTTTCAAACAAGTTACAGTTAATTCCAAATTCAAAACCGTTGGTGATAGTATGATTCTGTATGAATATACTGGAAAGCAACTGATATGCTCACATTGTCAGGATGTAAATTCTATAGCTTAATCGTACAACTCAGTCTGCAGTGCAACGTGTGTCTCAATTTAATACTTACATTGGCAGCAGCAGCAGTCTGAGTGTGCAGAGACTTACCTGAAAGGAAAACCATAAATTAGTTTAAGTACAACATTACTCGTTTAGTCATATATAATTTACATTTAATGAAATTCATAAAATTGTGTATATTAGGACTTATAATCTATGAAGCAACAGTTATTGGTGTTTCATTTTTATATGGATTGAAAGTTTGGGAAAAGAAACGACGTTTAGAGGGAGACCGTTTTTTCTTGTAAACATTTTTGGTGCGGTACTGTTACACATTTATTTGTTGTAATTAGCCTCATTGACTATAAAAGGGAGCTGTATATGGTGATGTCTCCATATGCAAGTTTCTTTGTCTCCATCGTAGATGATGTAACGGGCTTTTCTTTGAGCCCCATGTTCCGGCTGTAATACTGACTGTACCTGATTTGTATTATCTCCGATGATTTGAGAAGCATTGCACAAATTAAAACTGGTGTACATGAATAATTTTGTTGTCAAAGACAGAGACATTTTACATTGGTGCATGAGAATAAATTGTCACTTTCGCACCTCAACTCTTTGGAGAGTTGTTTGGCTCGAGCTCGGTATCAGTGTTACAGTAGCCTTAGATTACAATTTAATAGATCCGCTACTACCAAGGCTGTAGAGTTAAGACGTCCGCCTTCATATACTATTATGTTTGATTTCTCTCTTCCTGTGCATTTCCATAATCATCTAAACATACCGTGTTGGTATTGGGGAATATAACGTAAGCTCTACCACTACCCTAAAAAATAAATCTCACATATTTTATGAAGCTGCAGTAATTTTCCTACTGCAACATGAACAGACACAATTAGAGTATGATATTTTTTCTGGAGAAAATTTTATTTGATATACAGTGATACGTATCTTAGTCAGGAATTGAGATTCGTGATGATCCTCAGATACACACATATATATTAAAAAGTCAGATGTTATTTCGAAATTTGCTGTAATTTTTGACTTATCAGCGCATGTTGAAGTGCTCCATCATTTACTGCAGTGAGAAAATTTGTGCTGGACCTGGAATTGAAACCGGATTTCCTGCTATCCGATACCGGTCGCCTTAACCACTGGTATATCCGAGAATACTGCTCGGGCAGACAGAAACTACCAATATTAAACTTAGCGGCTGCCCAAAGCCACTCGCGGAAAGCAGGTCCGGGTTCGAGTCCTGGTCCGTCATACGTTTTCATTCGTCACAAAGTTATAGACCACCTTAAGAAGAGCACCTATCGATAAACGTTTTAGTAATTTTGGAGTTCATATATGATAAGTTACTATGTATACCTATGGACATTCAGGATCGTTTATTCCTTTCGACCAGACGTACCATAGTAAATATTACGTGCTAGCGGAAATAGTCACTTTCCAATAGCTGATAAGGAGTTGTGGGTATTCACACACAGGTAATAGAGATTTAAGAGATCCTTCAAAACCTGGTGACATATTATTCTGCCAGACGAAAGTCGTTACTTTTACTTTGCTGGTGTGGATTTTCTGCTGAACATTAGCGAACTTTGCAAACTGGTTTGTTCATTATTTCTAAACGAGATGTAAGCAGACAAGAACTTGCACTTAGAGATTTGATGTAGTTCCAGTTTTCATACATCATTTACTGAGTTGTATTCGTCATTTCCTCTGCGGAACATAGGAGATAGAGGACGCGTTTGAGTAGGATGAAAAAACTGGTTTAGTGTTCGTCGACCAATGAACCGCATACGATACGATAAACCATAAAATTCTCACAAAGAAAGTTTAAAAAAAATATCAAAGTTTCGGAAATTGATTTTAATGAAGTTGTCAGATCACTTTCGTCGGAAAGAAGAATCCATGTGGAATTTCAAGAGTAAAGAAGTCACTGAAGGAACCAGAAGAATGGGCTCCCCTCCTCTTTTCAACCTCTATACTAATGACCAACCACTTACAAAGAGTTTTATCTATGCTGATGGTGTAGCCATTGCCTTCCAATCCATATCAATCAGTCGCATTGAGATAAACTTAACTAATGCCCTAGAAGTTATTAATGAATATTAAAACAGGATCCAGCTTCGAGAAAATCCAGACTTGTTTATTTTATCTGAACAATCAGGAAGCAAAAGGGGAATTACAATTGGAATGGAATTCAGATAAACATTGCCCAAACCCAGGTGATCCCGGAGTCATGTTGGATCGATCATTGTCCTAAAAGAAACATGTAGAAAGAACTACAGGGAAAATCAACAGACGGAACGGTATAATCCGCAAACTTACCAACTCACACTGCTCACACTGCTCACACTGAGGAGCAAATATTCAAATTCTAGGTTCATCATTCCTGACACGGTGTTTTGTTCCAGCTGAATATGCATATCACTTATGGAGAAGATCGACGAACGCCCAGAAACTATGAGCAGCACTGAATGATTCATGTCGATTAATTACGGGTTGCCTGAAGCCTAAAAACCGTCATCGCCCTTATATGTGTTCTGGAATAGCCCCCAACCCACACATATGAGACGGCAAACGTTGGGGATGACTGAAAGAAACAGACAGAGCGAGGACAGACGACATCCTCTGTTCCGACATCCGACAGAGGTGTCAAGACAAAATAGAGGAAAGGTTTTATTAAATTTGTTTCACTAAATGAAAGAAGTCAATATAAAGCTCGAGAATCTATGTGGAAACAGTAATTGTAAAAATGCAGCTTGCGATTTTAGAACATTAAAGAAAACTTACGGCTGGATCACAACTAGAATGGAGAGTTTGTAAGAGCCTAAATAGACTTAGGTGTCGATTGGGAAAATCAAAGGATGAACTATTCACGTGGAGATACGCAGAATAGTAGGGATTCGCAGAAGACGAGCCCTGACATTCTGGAGGAAAACAAACAATGACACACCTGCTGATCTGTCATCCTTGCCAGCCCCATGAACTTTCCAAGACCTGTGGTTGGCCAACGACGCTGCAGTGAAGTGTGCCGAACACCGGAGAAACATATGCGCCTGCTATACACAATAGCCGGCCGCGGTGGCCGAGGAGACTGAGGCGCTTCAGTCACGGTCTGCACGGCCACTACGGTCGGGGGTTCGAATCCCCCCTCGGGCATGGATATTTGTGCCGTCATTAGTATAAGGTAGTTCATAAGTAGTTTGTAAGTTTAGGGACTGATGACCCCGTAGTTAAGTCCCATAAGCTTAACAAACATTTGAACATTTTTATACACAATAATGACAAGTGATATGCGAAAATCATGAATGTATATATGAATGTATAAATACTACTTATTTTTTATTTTCAACATAGTATATGTAGCCTGTTTATAAGTTACACACGATTAAATAAATAAATACTGAGTTCTAATCGGTTCCGAAAGTATTTTCCATTAATCTGATAAACAAAAAATGTACAAGGACGGAAAATTAATGTTTATAATAAGATCACCTGAATTATATTAACCCTAGCTTAGTAACATCCGTCACAGCCCTTCTATGCTATCCTCCCCCTACTCAATAAAAAAGAAGTAAAGGGATTGTATATCAAACTAATAAGGCTGAATGTAGCATATAATAAAGAGGTATGAGTGCTGAAAGCATCCTATTTATACATTCTGTATGATAGGAGTAAAAGTAATAATAAGCATGAGCTTTATATTAATTTGTTTGGTGAAAATGATAACATGTAATTTAGTATTTGTTGAAATAGTTTTTTGTAAATTATGGGTATGCCATTCTGTATATAAGTCTTTTGAATGAATAAAACATGTTTTCAATACTTTTTTTCAGCAATTATCTTTCTTTGTAAATAACAGTTGTTTAACAAATGTAGGCAGGTAGAGTGTTGGTTTAGAATCACATCCACCGAATTTACGGGTGTTACCAAAAAAAGGTCAAAACCGCCTGAATGACGGGTGTTAGAAACGAGCATTTAAAAACAGCTGTTAGTAGTGCGGGGTTAACATACCAGTTGCGTTGTATTTACATTAATGTTCCGGTAAAAACTTTAAATAAAAATGTAATAAAACACATCTTGCATCTAGAAGTTACAGAGTGAGAAGACCACCCTTGTATTAAGCATTAGATGTGTTTCAACGGGACGACTGCATCATTCATGACAGGTGCAGGGAGGAATCTATGTTGGGTTATCTGCATCGCTTCATTTCCTCCAACCGTTATTTAAGGTAGATGAATGTTAATGGTGTCTGTTCAACTTACGCCGTGGTGAAAAATCCTAATTTTCATAGAAAGATGTATGCAGTGGATGCAGAATGATGTAAAACCATATGTTACATACATGTGCGGAATGTTTATCAGAAGTAGCATTTGATTAGGACCATCTTCAGTCATTCATTGCTCGCCAATAAGCCTTGTTGGAAACAGTAGAGGTGTATCAAATATTTTCTTACTGATAGAAGCATAATTGTACCAAATATAAGTAAATGGATTTCATCTTCGAGTCCCACATACTATCTTCTTCGCTTAGCCGCCATCGGCTACGTGAGGAGAGGTAGTGATTCCTACGGTGACATTGAATCAGATCATCAGAGAACAATCACCAGTTTCATGACGATGTCAAGCAACAATAAAATTTAGCCGCGTCGTGCCTACCGTCTCTTTCGAATTTGGCACCAGTTGTTAGTCTAGTGACAGTTGATGACTGTCCTCATTAATATAAAAGTAATATGTGTTGCGTTTACACTTTGCTGCACATCAAATTAAATTTGCCTCAAAATCAACAATTGCTCCACACAACGTAAGAGACCACTTACATTTTTATGTAAATTCATATTCAGAAATTTGTTTCACATAATTAAAAAAATATGGGTAGTATTCTTACAATATCACTAAGACATTAAGAGACGGAGAAGCTAATATAATTGTGGTATTGTGATAATAACACTATGGAGCAAAGGGTTAACGCTCGCTTACTTAATGCCACCTACAAACATTTGCAGTAACACATTAAAGAAATTGCAACAGTGTTACAAATGTTATTCTCATTAGCAGGTGTTGATCTCCTTTTTCGTACTACATTCTACACACTAGAATACTCTAGAATATCATAGACTGGTCGGTTTGTACAGGTGGGCACATAAGCAATACCTACCTGTCATCGACGTTCCAACCCTTCGTGACCACTGATCACAAAGAGATCGAAAGGCAGCTCTTATATCAGTGGTCACCAGTGAGTTTACAAGCTGTGACGTAACAGACGTGGCTACCAGACAAGCGCGCGCGCGCACACACGCACACACACACACACACACACACACACACACACAAACACAAACACACACACACACACACATACACTCGCACGCTCCCACAATGTGTTTCTGTATCTCTCTTTTCTTAAAAATATTGTTTCTTCACACTCACAAACCGAGTCTGTATTATTCAGTAGAATACTTTTTGCTTCTTGATCTATGATCTCTTATCTTTGATTTGCTACTGCCATGGATCAGCACTTAACTTGCAATATCTTTGACTTTCGCAGATAACTCTTCACTCCAATTCTACTTAATGGGCTAGGTTGTGAGTAAGAAAACACTGCTTTCCTTTTTATGTCGTTTCTTCTTCCTCCTGTCTCCTGATGTAGAAGTTTTTATTTCCGAAAACTAATTCAATCTTTTATTTTCGTATTTTTGGCGTTGCTGTCTATGGTACTGTGCTGAAGTAAGTACTCGCCAGCCACTCTAACCTTTGAATATCTTCTCCCCATCTACATCTATGATGCAGCATTCATTACTCTTACAATGTTGCTGCACGTAAACAGTACTATTTGAAATTATACTGTCGGTGCTACACTGTAGACTGTGGTCGTCAGTAGTCGAGGATAGAGATGTTTGTAAACTGACGATTAAAAGTTAATAGTTCACATCACACAGGCAGAAGCGCATTTTATGCACTACACAGTAGAGCAATGAATGTTTTCGTGTGGAAGACATCGATGTCAGTTACATTTTTACCCTGTAACAATTACTGTTCTTTTCATCATAATGATACCACTCTCCTGCATCTCCATATGTGAAATTTTGTATTATGGATGTATTTTATTTGGTGTAGTTAAGAGGGTAAACCAGATTAGGTGGCTGTTGGTTACTAATTCTGTGGGATTTATTTTGGGTGGGTAAAAGTAATGAGAATTTGCTCACATTCTGACATTATTTCATTCAAAATTACAACTAATTGTGTGAATTTATGTGAATAATTTCAGCCTCATACAATAACGTCACGCGGTGATGTCCGCCAAAGGTTGTGAACATAGGTGTCCAATTGCATGCAGTGTAGCCATTCCCAATTTTGAAATGAAAAAAGGTTTAGGATTTCCATGAATCACCAATTTTCTAAGTATATGAACCTCAATGCAGGTAACAATAATGACATGTACAGATGTTACAGATAGTGGAAATATTTACTTCGATATTCACCAATGTTTGTCCCTAATTATGCCACGAACAAAACCCTTCAAATCAAGATATCATCTCTAAAGATGGTTCATATAATTCGTACTATCATACTATCAGTTGTCATAATGATCGGTTCTATACTTTTCGAGTTAGGCTGCACGCAAATGTGAGAAAAATAAATTACAGATAAACGTGTTTCAACATTAAACATAGTGTACTAAGCTTACCGATCACTCTCCTATTACAGGATCATATGGTAATCCCTTATCTTTCTCATAGTTTTTGTTTTGAGCTTGCGGCAGTGCTTTTCGAGTTTGCCGACCATCCTCCGATACCAACGAACTATGTCGATTCTGCCGGCTCATGTACTGGTCATTCACTTGTACGGCATAATTGAAGGAAGTCTACTACAATTACTTCGTCGTTCATCATCATCAAAAGCGATGAATTGCCTTCATTGGATACGCACGCTGCTGAATACGATGCCGATTCAACAACTTTTAATCCGGAGTCCAAGTGTTTAGGTATAGTGTAATTGAAAATTTCGTTCACGTTTTGTGTGTGGCTACCTAAACACCTCTCTAATAAATCATACCTTGATAAATCTTCGTAGATTGGAAAAGCTGCCTTCTTTACGTCGGGTGCAATGGGGGTAGGGTGCGGTTAATGCTCCATTTCAAGGGCTGTCCGTTTCTGCCACTCGCACCAGCTCGTAATATGTAAACGGATGCGAATTTCGCTTTGAAACTTTGACAGCATATGATTGTATAGTTAAGCTACCGACCTATGAAAAAGAAAACATGGGATTTTTTTAAAATTCATAATGTTGTTTCCCCTAGCTCTTTATTCACACTAAGTGATGGGTGCTATCGACAAGGCAAATCCATTGCGTATTTCTTGATTACCAGATGGCTTTTGACACCGTACCTCACAAACGGCTTATGATTAAATTGCGTGGTTATGGTATATCGCCCCAAATTTGCGATTGGATAGGGGATTTCCTGTCAGAGAGGACACAGTTCGTAGAAATCAATGGTAAGACATCGACTAAAACAGAGGTGACATCGGGCGTTCCACAGGGTAGTGTTATTGATCCTCTGCTGTTCCTTGTTTACATAACGATTTAGGGGAAGTCTAAGTAGCTCTCTTAGGTTGTTTGCAGACGACGCCGTCATTTACCGTCTAGTAAAATCATCTGAAGATCAAAACCAACTGCAGAATGAACTGAATAGGATCTGAATAAGATAGCGCTATGGTATAAAAATTGTCAATTGACTCTAAATAATGAGAAGTGTGAAGACGTCCACATGAGTACGAAAAGAAATCCGTTAAACTTTGTTTACAAGATAAATTAATCAAAAGTGAAGGCCTTAAACTCAACAAAATACTTAGGAATAACTATTACTTCAGACTTAAATTGGAAAGAACACATAGGTAATGTCGTGGGAAAGGCGAACCGCAGACTGCGTTTTATTGGCAGAAACCCTTAAAACATGCAAGAGAGCTGCAAAAGAAACTGCATACACTACACTTGTCTGTCCATTTTTGGAGTATTGCTGCCCAGTGTAGGATCCTTATCAGGTGACTTTGACGGAGGACATCGAAAGAGTCCAAAGAAGGCAGCTCGTTTCGTATTGTCGTGATACAGGGGAGGCCGCAGTACGGAAATGATAGAGGATCTGGGATGGGTATCATTACAAGAACGGCGCTTATCGCTGCGGCGTGGGATACTTACGAATCTCCAATGGCCAACCTTCTTCTCCGAATGCGAAAATATATGGTTGACTCCCACTTACATAGGTAGAAATGATCATCAGAATAAAATACGAGAAATCAGAATTCGAACGCAGACATTTAGGTGTTCTTTCTTCCCGCACACGCTGTTCGAGAATGGAATTGAAGATAAATAGTATAATGGTGGTTCGATGAACCCTCTGCCAGGCACTGAAATGTAATTTGCAGAGTATCCCATGTAGATGTAGATGTAGAAGGGAGGCAGCAACCTGCCGGAAAATGACGCGTACAAATGGGTCACGTTAGTAAGCCACACATACATGATTCCAAATCATTACTCTCGCTCATCTAGCAGACTTGCTAATGGCAAGGTTGTGATGGGCTTGGAGCTAATGACGCATTCCGCCCGCTCTGGAGTTGTTCTCGTGTGAAGCGTGACGCGCGCCGTGGGGTGCTGCTATGCTGGGCGCGTGCTAAGCGCATTCCTTCGCGCCTGCTCCGGCGGAGGTATGCAGACCCGCGGCACACGAGCGCGTCATAAAGGGAGCCGCATCCGAATCCCCAGCCATTTCTAAGAACACCTGCCCTGCTGAATAGGCACGAACTACTGCCTGCGCATATCTGACTCATCGGAATTCTAGAACTGCCGACGACAGAGTGGCCGATATCTCTGCAGAAATGCTTTGGAATTACCTACTGACACAGTTGACAATTTAGCTTATAGATATACTTGCTGTTTGTTCTTTCAGAAGTATCCGAAAAAACTAACTCCTTCATCTACCTTTACTACTTTCACGAGCAGCAAGTAGCAATTTCTTTGCAGGTGCACAATTAAGTTCGATGGTTTGTGGAAATACAAGTGTAGCTGCGATCAAGAAAGGAAGAGTTGGTGGAAGAAACTGCAAATAGATATGCGCAGTAAGTTCAGGATTAGGGAACGACAGAGTGTTTTCGGATAGAATGACGGTTAAGGAGATCATTGACCCGGAGTTTTATTGGAATTATAGTCCCCGTTGAGAAAAAAATATTGAAGCACTGGTTTTAAAGGTATTTCATCGCCCAGAAATAACCAAGGTATGGAGATAATTCTACACTATGAGAAAAATACACTATTGGCCATTAAAACTGGTACAGCAAGAAGAAGTGCAGATGATAATCGGGTATTCATTGGACAAATATATTATACTAGAACTGACATGTGATTATATTTTCGCGCAATTTCGGTGCATAGAGCCAGAACAACTACCTCTGGCCGTAATAACGGCCTTGATACGCCTTGGGATTGAGTCGAACAGAGCTTGGATGGCGTGTGCAGGTAAAGATGCCCATGCAGCTTCAAAACGATACTACAAGTTGTTTGGCCACCATTGACCAGACGTTTTCATATGGTGTGAGATTTGGAGAATGTTCTAGCCAGAGCTGCAGTCGAACATTTTCCGTATCCAGAAAGGCCCTTGCAGGACCTGCAACATGCGGCCGTGCATTATCCTGCTGAAATTTAGAGTTTCGCAGGGATCGATTAAATGGTAGAGCCACAGGTCGTAACACAATTGAAATGTAACGGCCACTGTTAAAAATGCTATCGATGCGAACAAGAGGTGACAGAGACGTTAACCAATGGCACCCCATACTATCACGCCGGGTGATACGCCAGTATGGCGATGACAAATACACGCTTCCATTGTGCGCTCACCGCGATGTCGCCAAACACGGATGCGACCATCATGATGCTGTAAACAGAACCTGGATTCAACAGAAAAAATTGACGTTTGACCGTTAGTGCACCCAGGTTCGTCATAGCGTACACTATCGCAGGCGCTCCTGTCTGTAATGCAGCGTCAAGGGTAACCGCAGCCATTGTCTCCAGGCTGATAGTCCATGCTGCTGCAAACGTCGTCGAAAAACGGCGTTCCGTATTGCCCTCCTGAACCCACCGATTCCATATTCTGCAAACAGTCATTGGATCGCGACCAACGCGAGCAGGAATGTAGCGATACGATAAACCGCAATGGCGATAGGCTACAATCCGACCTTTATCAAAGTCCTAAACGTGATGGTACCCATTTCTTCTCCTTACAAGTGGCATCACAACAACGTTGTTGGAAACTATCCTCATGTCAGCGCGTTGTAGGTGTCGCCACCAACACCAGCCTTTTGTGAATGCTCTGAAACGCTAATCATTTGCACATCATAGCATCTTCTTCTTGTCGGTTAAATTTCGCGTCTGTAGCACGCCATCTTAGTGGTGTAGTAATTTTAATGGTCAGAAGTGTACATGTATACAGGGTGTACATAAAGTCCGGGAACACTTTCAATTTTTTCTGCACAAGAACCAAACAATGTAAAGATACCATACACTTGTCAATTTGATGAGAAACAATTTTTTTTTCATGTTTACTGCCACAGCATAGTTTGGTAATTTGCTGATAGAAAGTGCTAATCGCAAACATACCGAGTGCAAGTGTTGTACTGGCCATTGGACGGCCTCTGTAGATAGGAAACACTCATGGCACACAAGCTGCAACATATCGAAGTGGAATATCCAGAAATAATGTTCTCCGCGAAGAATAATGGCCTTTACAGTTTTCGACTTGACAAAGCACGAAGATATTCGCCTTTGGGGAATCACACTGATACTCAATGCATCTGTGTGGATGCTTTGCACTGCAGATTCGACACTTATGCCTGTTCACATGATCATCAGCAGGAAAATTGGCTTCGTCGCTAAAAATTAAGCGATCAACAAAGTCATCCCTATCCTCATTCAGTTGTTGCAACTGCGAACAAAACTCGAAACCCTTGTCTTTGTCGTCATCATGGAAATTTTGCACCAGCTTCCAGATCCAATTTTAATGGTTCCATAGACAGTTTCTTTGCATGAAATTCCACACTGTCATTCGAGCCATTTCGATTTCACTGTATGAACGACTCACCGATTTCTTTGGACTCCTTATGAATGTCTCTAGTACGCACGCCACGTTCACCTCACACACACCGAGACGACCGCTTCTCTTTGTCGGGACAATCAACTAGACGTAACCAATTGGTTGTGCCTTGATAAGTGGCCTTCCTTGTCGGTGTCTTCTTAACGTAATGGGTTCTAACACTCGATGAACAGTTGTAGCACACTTATTTTCGTTGAACTTCTCGATGCAGAAAGCTCACTACGCACCTGAACTTGCCATGATAGCGCCTAGCGTTGACTGTCGACAAATTCCCAAACTACGCCGTAATGCTCGAAGACATAATCAGTCTCTAATGATGATGATGATGATAATTTCCTTCTTTATGTTTATTTTAGCAGCTGGAAACCAACAATTAAGAGCTATTTATGGTAAGTATCCAAGAAACGTTCGGTTTTCATCCAAAGTCAACATAAAGTCTTTGTAGACGTCGATTACAACGACCATTAATGTATCAGCTACAAATTTATTTATTTCTTACTTCTTACTGTAGTTGAATGGTTGTGCAAAGGCACACTAAAATGAGAAGCCTCTGCAGGCCAAAATCATTCACGGAATAGATGAGCTTAAAGCACGTCGAAACACTGGCCCAGGTCTAGTGAAGCATTACATGCTCGGTCACAAGAGATAGATTCCATCGAATCGTAGACTCGCTGAAGTCATATATGCTCAGCCAAAGTTATTCGTGAGCGCAGACTACCTATTTGGAATGTAATCGCCAGATAATTTGTGCTCGCTGAGTCAGTCATACTGAACTCTAGCAGAGTTCGCAGACAGGCAGGTATTGACGAACTGCTATTGAGCATACATTTGTTTATGGCGATCGTCGACAGCGATATATTTCAGGAACTGCAGTGTATACTTTGTTGTCATATAAAATTTGATTTATTGTGTTGTGTCGCACAAGTCTAAATTGCGCGCCACCTACTTTCGCCGCGCGCCGCCATGCACGCACGGTGCGGCGTTCTTACGACGTCAGCCACGAGCGCCCTCTGCTGCTATCCCGCTCGTGGCCACCACTGAACGACATCGTTCACTTGTGACTAAGATAGGAACCAGCTAACACTTCGGAATCAGATAGGCACCAGTGAAGACTTGGCTATCGGATAGGTACTAGGCAGGCCTCTAGCTGAACAATGTATCAGCAGTCTGCAGTACTGAGCTATGTAAAAGTTAAGTATTACTAAGTCTCTAAGAAATATATATCTCGTTCTAATTTACTCTAGTGTTTCTAGTTTCTGCTGTCCCACTAGCTGGTCACCCCCTACCTGCACAAGAGTGCATCCTTTATTCCTGTGTCGGTCTTTCTAATCGGCCACCGACACCTACGACGGAAGCGAGAGACAAAAGCGGCGACGAGGCTGGGACACAAAATATTGTGCTACCGAAACCAGTAGCACAGTAAATCAAATTTTACATGGCAGCAAAATGTAAAAGGCATTTCCTGTGCTATTGAGCTGTCAATACAATCGACATTACGCTCTGTAAATATTTGGCAGGTCATATTTGAAAAGAACCTCCATTCCTGTAACTATGTACTCCTAACGACATGTTTGCTCACTGCCTTATGTCGCTCAGATATGATTAAATAAATCCTTATCTTTATATATTAAGAAGAGTGTATTTGTGTTTGTTGGTAAGTATGTACTGCATTCAAACCTACAGTTTAGTTGCAACCTTTATGAAATTTTGCACACATAAGGTTCAATATTTTGCATTTTGCAAGACATTGTAGCTTGTATAATAGTGAATCATATCCGTACGCTACAATCACAGACTGATGGGTTTCTACAGGAGTGCAACATGAGTAGCAACTGCCTGGGACCGACGAAACAACACTTCATAACCACTTATCACAAAGAGATTTAGAGGCGCCCATTATCTCAGTGATTATAAGTGAGGTTACAAGCTGTGTTGTAACATACGTGGCTATCAAACATGCATACCCCCCCCCCCCCCCCCCCCCACACACACAATGTGTTTCTGTATTTCTCTTTTCTTACAATTATTATTTCTTCATACTCACATATCCATTTTCTATTATTCAGTTCACTACCCTTTATTTAAACTTTCTGGACGATTAAAGCTGTGTACCGGAACTGGGATTTGAACCTGGGACCTTTGCCTTTCGCGGGCAAGCGCTCCACCATTTGACCTATCCCAACACGCTTCACGGTACTTCGTTCTTGATCTATTAGCTATTATTTTGATTTGCAATTCCTTTAACTTTTGAACATTACTGTTCACTCAATTTTTACATAATGGCCAAGGTTATAACTAAAAACCGCTTTTCCTTTCATACCGTTTATTCTTCCACCTCTCTCCCACCTGATGAAGGAATTTTTTTCTGAAAACTAATTCAGACACTTATTTTCATCGTTTTGGCGTTGTTATTGACGGTACTGTGCTGAGGTATGTACTGGCCAGCAAACTGTGTCTTTCTAATATTTTTTTTCACATCTACATACAGGATGAACAAAAGTTCGCGCACTCGGACTTCGCTGCGCGATTCCTCAAATGACAGGAATACAAAAATGTCTCTCACAAAATTTCGCTCTGCGCATATTTGCGACAGTAAATGGTTGTCGAAGACAGATGGGTGTTTCTTCTATACGTCGGTGTGTTTCCGAATTACACAATTACTCCAAGAAACTTCTAGAGGGTATAAAAGGCCTCTTGAGGAATAAAATGAGCACAGAGACCCATGCCCGGAAACGTCATCCAACGATGCTACAGAACGACAAAGTTGCTGGAGGGATGTCTAGCGGCAAGAGCCGGTGCCTGCAACTTGGACTCTCCATACCGTCGTTGAATGGCTTTTCCGGGCATGGCTTTCTATGCTCATTTATTTCCTCAGGAGGCCTTCTGTATCCCCTAGAAGTTTATTGGTGTAATTTTGTAATTCTGAAACGCATTGACGTATGGAATACACACCTGTCTCAGTCTTTGTGTTTCATTTACTGCCGCAAATATGCGCAGGTCAAAATTTTTTGAGATACATTTTTTTATTCCTGGAATTTGAGAAATCGCGCTGCAAAGCCCGAGTGCCCGAATTTTGATTCACCATGTTATGAGGCAGCATTCATTACTCTTGAAATATTGCTGCATGTGAACAATACTATTTGAAAGAAATTACACTGTTGCCGCTACGGGTGATAGGCACTGGTCGTTAGTACTCGAGGATAGTGATGTTTGTAAACAGATGATTAAAAGTTAATAGTTCGCAGCACACAGGCAGAAGCACTATTTATGCACGGCGCAGTAGAGTTATAAATGATTTAGTGTGGAAGACACTGATGTTGTGTAGTGGCCAGTGAACATTTTATCAGTTCGATTCTTTCCTTGGAACAATTACTGTTCTTCATCATATTGACACCAGTCATCCTCAACTGTGAAGTGTTGTATAATGGAAGTTTTTTTTTTTTTTTTTTTTTTTTTTTTGTTTTTTTGTTTTTTTTTTTTTTTTTTTTTTGGTGGGGTGGAGGGGGCACCGCATTAGGAAGCTGTTTGTCAGTGATATTGGGGAATTAATTTTGGATTGGAGGAAGTAATGAGAATTTACTCTCTTTCGACATCATTTCATTCATGATTCTCACTGTTTGTGTGAACTTATATATATAACTTCATCCACATATAACAATGTTACGTGTGATTTCTGCGGAAAGTTTGGAGTATTGGTATCCAATTGCATACAGTGTACCAATCCCCAGTTTGATCTGATGTCAAAGAAATTTTGGGTTCCTATTAATAACGTATTTTCTAAGAATATGAATCTCAGTGCAGGTAGGAATAATGAGGAGTACGTATGTTGAAGGCGTTGTAACAATTTACTTCGATATTCACGAAAGTTTGTCTCTACGTATGCAACGAACAAGATCCTTATAAGGAAAAACATGATATCATCTCAAAAGATTGTTCATATTATTCGTACTTGTATAAAGAATCATAATTATCATAAGGATCATTTATATACTTGCGGGGTTAGACTGCAGGCAAATGTATGAAACATAATTTCCAGATGAACGCGTTTGAACATTAAAAATAGCTTACCAAGCTTACCGATTAATCTGAGAATCCAGCACCATAAAGTAATCCCTCATCTCCCTCATATGCTTTGTTTTGCGCTTGCAGCAGTGCTTTCTGAGCTTGTCGTCCATCCTCTGATGCCAACGAACTATGTCGTTTCTGCCGGCTCATGCACTGGTTATTAATTTGTACAGCATAACTGAAGCAAGCCTATTACTATTACTGCCTCGTTCATTATCACAAAGAGCTATGAATTACCTTCATTGAAAATGCACGTTGCTAAATACGATGCCGATTCAACAACTTTTAGTCCGGAGTCCAAGTGTTTAGGAGTTAAACTCCAAATAGTGTACTGGAAACATTCTTTCACGTTTCGTGTGCGGCTACCTGAACATCTCTCCGGTTGAGGGGAAGATATTTAAACATATTGCGCGTAAAATAGAAGGAACAATGTTGGAACAGGTGAACCTCTTGAAATACTAACAGGAATATAACATAGTAAAGGAAGCAGAATAAGGTGGAAAGGTAATGCAGTGAGCGCTTTGCTACTATCTACTCTTCTGCAAGAAAGAATTTGGTACGTTAGGAGTGCTGTGATCAACCTTTCGACCAACTTTAGCTAAATGTGGGTGGGTACAGGATATCTCACTAGTCAGGTTGAGGTTACAGTTATGAAGTAGCAAGGATTACAGCAGGTAATAGTAGCTGGAATAATGGCCGGAGGGTGTCCAAGATGTGCAAATAAAAACATATCTGGGAATGAACGCCATAGATGAAGTAGAACGAACCGTTTTAGTTGGCAGGGTCATGTTACACACATGGAGGAAGTAACGTTATTCGGTCAAGAATGATATCGAAGTTGCAGGCATCAGTGTTAGCATTGAATAATATATCGTGGACGAATTTTGTAAGACGTTCTATGCTCGAGACTGAACGCTAAAGACATTATTTGTCTTAAATAACAAATAAGGACGTGATGGGAGCACTGTGAGGGGGAATGGGAGGGAGCAGGACGGTTTGGATAGGGCGCAATAGTATAATGATTTGGTAGGAACCTGGATTTACTTACACGCCAGCCGAATATGTGTGATAGTGCGAAGTGGCATTGATATTGAACTACGTCTGCAGGTGATTATGGTTTCTTGTCAGGTACTGTAAGGGAGACGAACAGTTATTTTTCTCCAACGGTCCTCCGCCGATAAATCATTAGAAATGGATTAACAGAAATATGTGAATAACTTCCGGTACGAACGATCTGGGGATTCACGCTGTAAATTTCTGAGAGACCGAACAGCGAGTAAGAGTAACGCCCTCAGGGCGAGAACCGAGAAAGGCGTGAACATCTATCAGAGTCGCGCCCTTGTCCGTGAAATATCTGACCGACGTGACTAATGGAATGCAACACCCCTCATATTTCTGCGGTGAAAGAGCTGTCAATTCAAACTGAAAGCGGTCTGCCGTTTCCACCGTTTCCACGGACATATTTTCCTAGAATTGAACACCATATGGGTAACTACATTGCCAGCTGCTGACAGTCACTTATTCTCATATTCAGCCCTAACACCAGAATTTTCTTTCTTAAGATGTTTTATGAATTGATACCACTGAAGAGGCAAGTCGTTGTAAATTTCTGTATGGTTCGAAACCCCAACTTTGTTTTCATTTGTCGTACATCAAATACGTTGTTGCAAAGCATATGTACGCTATCGATGGGACTAAGACTGTAAGGGTGTGGCCTCTGTACTCCTTACGGGTATTTTCTTCGATGACAGTAAACAAAAACAGCATAACGAAAATTCCAGTATAGCGATTTGGTTTTTCGAGTAAGGGATACAATTAAACCAGCTTAATATTACATGGTGAGGGGATTTTTGTCTACGTAGAGAGTGAAACATGTTCTGATGACGTGCGACGTATTATTTTCTCTTTTCTAAAATAGAAATTTAATTAGGATTTATTGCAATTTAATTGATTATTATTTTACAGTTTACCAGGATATACTTTCTCGGGAGTTTCATTGCATACTGTACACTTTATATCTACTAATTTATTCAAATAAATATAGCAAGAGTATTTAAAAGGGGTGTATTCTATTAGTAAACACATGTGTCGTAATATGAAATTTCAAATAGAACATTTTGTAATAGAGAAAACCCTTATTTAAATCGTTAAGAACCTTCTGCTGCATGATGACAAGTACGAAGTGTGTATTCAGTGCTAAACAAACGTGGTCCACGGACATGAATTCTACTCGTTTTACATAAATGCTAGGTCTTCTTCTTCCCATTTTTTTCGTATACGACTTGACAACTCATGCGAATGTTGTACAGTAAAGGAAGTTCATTTTGCAATCTTGTGGTCTTACACGCTAATGCTATCCTTTCTGTCAGCTTTTATATGAACTATATTCTATTTTACCTGCCACTGACGTGCGTATCGATGCATAAGCAGCTGAGAAATCCTGTATACCTGAGACGTCTGTAGCATCCATACATCATCGTAGAAAGACGAATCATTTTGTCAATGAAGTCAGGACCTGCACGGTTTACTGTGGTGTACATAATATCCTATTCGTATGCCAACAGAACATGAATGAAAGTGTTTTTGGCCGAAAAAAGTTCAAATATTTGTTAAGCATATGGGTCTTAACTGCGTCGTCATCAGTTCCTAAACTTACAAAATACTTACAAACTACTTTATACTAATGACTGCACAAACATCCATGCCAGAGGGAGGATTCGAAAGCCGGAAGGGAAACGGCCTCACGTGTCGTAGCATAGCGCCTCAATGCGCTCGGCATCTCCGCCGCGTGGTATTCGGCCGAATTGAATCAGGATGGATAAAGGCGGAAGAGAAATAAAGGGACCAAAACATCACACAAAGTGTACTGTAAGATCATCTCCATAAAGATTCGAAAGATATCTGATAAGAACTGTTGTCTATCTATATGGCATCACCTCTCTAGAAGATTTTCCTACGTCTGTACAACATAAAAATACGCTGGTGGCCAAATAAACGTTGTACAAACATCACCGGAATGAAAATACAGCCCTATGTCAAGTGAGGAATATGATGGCATCAACATTAGGTGTTGATGTAATTTCGGGCCATAATTGCTGCTACAGCCTCAACAATGTATTAAAGAATGTTTTGTTGCGGTTCAGTAGTGCGTGTGGCTTCCAGAATTGCCAAGGTCGATCTGGTGCAGCAGCAGATGGATTCCGGACCAGTCATTTTTCAGTCATCAACCAGACGCTTTCGACAGGTAAAATATAAGGGCCGGCTGCGCTGGCCGAGGGGACTGAGGCGTGCCAGTCACGGTCTGCACGGCCACTACGGTCGGGGGTTCGAATCCCCTCTCGGGCATGGATATTTGTGCCGTCCTTAGTGTTAGCTAGTTCATAAGTAGTTTGTAAGTTTAGGGACTGATGACCGCGTAGTTAAGTCCCATAAGCAATACAAACATTTGAACATTTTAAAGATAGGGACAATGGGACACCTAAAGCGGCATAGCATTCTGACAATGAAGAAAGTTTGAACACTGGAAGCAACTTATGGTGAGCTATTAACCTAGTGCAATGTGCCCGTCAGCAAGCTCTGAGAGTATAGGACTGGAGAAGGATCCAACACGTCAGAGACTTAACACTCACCGAAGAGTTGGTTAGCCTCTGTTCACCACATCCTCCGACCCAATTTCCCAGAGGTGTTAAGTGGCCTTTTTCTTGGTGAAGGCCCGGAAGGCATTTACCACCCCATTGGTACGAGGTGTCGTTCCGAAAGTAGTTCAACAGTGGACGCCACGAAATTAAAACCTTTTGAAGGTCTTCTAAATTATACTCTTTATTACAGAAACTCTTCCTCTTCACAATGACACTGTTGAACATTGTCACCATTACAAGCGAATAATATCCGCTATCGTTGAATCCAGCAGTCGAATTCTATTTCGATGAACTGCACTGTCGAACTTACTACTTCACCTACAATTTCACCTCGCCTGTGTCCTGAAAGTTTCGTCCCAGTACGTCTGTCCTTCATTGGGTCAAACAAGTAGTAGTCGTAAAGTGCTAAATCTATATTGTACGCCAGCTGAGGGACCACTCACGAGCCCAGTTCGCCGCCCTCCTGTCTTGTGGCTAAGAAGTGTCCGGTTTCACATTTTCATGGTGAATTTTGATCAGTTTCAAATTATTGTTTTGTCTCTTGTTTCTTATGACTTCTACTAGCTTCCTGAGTGTTTTAAAGTAGCTATTTTTGTTCACGGTACAACCATGTGGTCCAGAAAATCATCGAGAATGATCCTTTGTTATCCCAAAAAGTTGTAGCTTCCCTGTGATCAGATAATAACTTCTCTTCGGTAGATTCAGATGCTTCCAGAAGCGCAGAGTTAGCTTCCACCGTTCTGTCCTTCAACTGTACAATTTTTTGGAATACTATGGGATCAAACTACTGTGTTCATCGGTCCCTTGACTTAAAAATTACTTAAATTAACTCACGCTAATGACAACACACATACATATGCCCTAGGGAGGACTGAATCTTCCGACGGGAGTAGCCGCGCAATCTTGACATGGGAATTAGAACCGCGTGGTCGTTCCCACGCGGCTACTCTGTCCTACAAATCACTTGTCAGTTGCCTCGTTACCTACTTCGTACACAAATTCCACCATCCTAAACTTTCACCATCTCATTCACGGCATTTCGGCCAATGTCCAGTTCTGCAGTTATCTCAAGAGCTGTGCTCGCTCTGTCCGCACTAACGTAATTCATTCAGTCGTTGGCTATTCACGTCAGAGGTCGCAGTTAGAAGCCTCCCACTTCGTCGCTTGTATTCTCCGCTAGTTTATCATTACTTAACCTTCATTATCTATTTCTGCGCATTGCTCTTACTGACAGTATCGCCTCCGAAATATTTTTGAGCCTTCTGTGGATGTCAGCAAGGCCGCACGCACCCTTTCTCTGTAAAGACTTCAAAAACGCTTCGAATCAATCTCTATTTTCCACGAAGAAAGATATTACGGAAAATTAGTATCTAGGAAGAGCTACTCTACAAACATGTGAAATATGAGCTACATGCCTCAGTCGTTTTACGTATTACTCCCGCCGTTGTATTACTTTCGTAACTGTCCATTATCTGTCGCGCCAGCGTACCTCCATTCCTGTTACTGTGTAATCCTATCGGCTTGTTTGATCACTGCCTTATTATAAAAATGGATTAGACTAGTGTGTGTGTGTGTGTGTGCGTGTGTGTGTTTCTTTGTGTATGTGTATCTCCAACATCGCCTACTAAACTACAGGACCGATTTCAAACAAACTCTATACTCGTATATATACTTACTGTTAAGCAAATATCGCCACTGGGAGCGACGTGCTCTCCAAGGGAGAGGGAGTGAAAAAGTAAAGTACATCACGATCTGTGAGCCATCACATTGAGAGCGAGTATACTCAGCGACGTCTGACAAACCTTACACACCACTTCAGTCTTTGCAGAAAATAGTTCTCGCTCACAAACCCTGTAAAATGACGAAGAAAGAAAAGTTTATAGCTAACTACTATATCGCCATTTATGCTGTAATGATAAGACGTTACAGTTCATTACTATGGCAGTAACAGCTGTATTCGCTCGACACTTTACAGGCTGTATGCACAAATACTGCTCAGCGTACCTTCAGACCTATATAATCGGAAATATTACGTCATAGGCAATGACATGCGTGAAAAACTGTTACATCATGCGTAGTGTGCGTATCGAAATTTCATTTATCCACTTCTTCAGATTTAGTGACATACATCATACATTGCAACCCTTTACTATTTCTTACCGACAACCCTCGGAAAATAATGAATTGAAAGTCATTTCTCACTTAAAACTTTTCTGCTGTGCGTGTAGTAAAGCTACCCAATGTTTACTTGACAATGCACTTCATTCTATCTACATTTCTAGCTGTATCCGTGTGACTATCGAGAGAGTATCCACGTATAACACTTGACGGAAGTTGGAAATGTTGTGGTATTACAACTCATATTTTACCGATAGATACGCGTTGTGTATTATAACGTATTACAAATCACATTTTACCGCTGTATGCAGGTTGGTAATTATGTCGTACTAGCTGGTACCCAGCGGTTTGTTGCCACAAAAGAAATAATTGTGCGAACACCATTTGATATTTGACAGTGTTAGCTTGTTTAATTATGAATGAGAGAAATTAATATTTATTTTGTGGTTAATAATAAATACATATATTAAAATTTAACGATACATAATGGAGAAGTATAAATGGCATCCATTCCATTTTGTTGACGTGCTTACTCAAGTGCTTTAGGGTGGAAAACATTTTATTTCTTTGTCTTACATTCAAACCTCTGCTTCAATGGGCCTTGAAATACACTTATCGGTACGACACTTGCTCCACGTACTGTAAGATAACTATATTATGTCCATAACTTTCGCGTGAGAGCAAGAAGTAAGTTGATAAAGTTTTATCACAATCAGATGAACGAAACTTCCATTAGTCCATCTCCTCCTGTCCCTTCTTCTGTCCTTTTCCTCCCACTCCTCCCTCTTTCCCTCTTTTCGTCTCCTTTCACCAGTCTGTCACCATCACCCATCTCTCATTCTCCTCCTATCCCCTATCTCTTTCCATCTCTTCCTCTATATTCTCTCTCTGTCCGTCTCCTTCCTCCCTTTTCGGTCCGTGTTCTCCTCCACCTCCTCCACTTTCCCTGCAGAATATAAAAACATACATTTATTGGCCAAGTTTCATGGTGACTAGTAAAATGGTGTCAAAGTCGCAAGGTACCCTCTGCCATTTTAAATTCACTGGCCTATAGATAACAAAAATCTCCTTCATGAAAACATAGACTGATGTGCCGACTTTCATGTTGACCAGTCAAACAATTTGGATGTTTGTTGTTACGGAGACTTGTGAAAGGTTAACACGTGTATTAATTCAAGGTATAAGCTATCTTCAATCCGTATTTCATTCAATTGCGTCCAGTCGTTTCTGCGTGAAGAGTAAAAAAAGTGATAAACCATTGTAAGGTACCCTCCGACACACACCATACAGTGGTTTACGTAAAATAGCCGATGTACTAATCAGGGTATAAGCCACCTCTGTTCCAAATTTCATTCATATCCCTCAGCCATTTCCGCGTGAAGGCGTAAGAAACGAATTAACTAATTGTAAATAATCCTCCGCCATACAGTGTATGAAGTTGCCACGTTGGATTAGTCGTGCGTCCTGGAGTGCCGTGCTGCGGTGCGCGCGGTCATCCGCCGTCGGGGGTTCGAATCCCCCCTCGGTCATGCATGTTTGTGCCGTCTTTAGTATAAGGTAGTTCATAAGTAGTATGTACGTTTAGGGACTGATGACCCCACAGTTAAGTCCCTTAAACTTAACAAACCTTTTTTAGTATATGAAGTTAATGTTAGTATACTAATAACCTTCGCACGAGTGGAAATAGAGTTTTATCACAATCAGATGTTAGGTAGAGCCGTGCATAAAATACGAACAAAACAAAAAAAACATACAAACAAACATCAATATTTATGTATTACATTACAACTGATATTTTAGGAGATGTGACGGCATTACGAGTGAGTTGCGAGACACTGCAGGGTGAAGTCCGCTGCAAGACGATAGACAGACGGATAAGAAAGGGATGGACTAACATGCGAATAGAATAAGAACTTACGGGTAAAACGCCAAGAATTGAGGCTAGTTAAAAATACAGGTAATTCCGGGATCAACAAGTACGAAAAATGAACAATTAATTACATAACTCGCAATAATTCTGAAAGTGTGTAAGAAGATTAGATAACATAAATTGTTGGTGAATAATGTAGTATCAGTGCATATTTCTATCTGTATCCTGTTCTGTAATTATACCCGAAAGGTACCCGACATACTCTGATACCACTAGTCATTTAGCACTAACTTTAACGTATCTATTGATATAGCTTATTATTATTTTACAATTCAACGTTACTAGATTTAACATACTAGTTATTTATCTTCGAAATGAAACAATTCCTGCCAATATATTTGTTCTACCATTTTCTATTTCGAGTTACTGACGTATTTCCTAATTGTAACACTAAAATAAATTTTCCAACATTTCGTCACAGAGTACACAATTCGGCACCAAATATATGTAAGGCATGTCGACGATGTATTTGGAAAAATTACGAAATGTAAGTCAATATTCCACCCCCATGAATCACAGGCATTGCCGAGGTGGGGTGGCTTGCGTGCCTCAACGATGCAGTTAGCCGTACCGTAGGTGCAACCACAGCGGAGGGGTATCTGTGGAGAGGCCAGATAAACGTGTGGTTCCTGAAGAGGGGCAGCAGCCTTTTCAATAGTTACACGGGCAACAGTCTGTAGGATTGACTGAGCTGGCCTTGTAACATCAGCTAATATGGCTTTGCCATGCAGTTACTGCGAACGGCTGAAAGCAAGGGGAAACTACAGTCGTTACTTCTCCCGAGGACATGCAGCTCTACTGTATGACTATGCGATGATGGTGTCTACTTGGGTAAAATATTCCGGAGGTAAAAAAGTCCCCCATTCGGATCTCCGGGCGGGGACTACTCAGGAGAATGTCGCCATCAAGAAAAACGAAGGTCAAGAAAGGGACGCAGAGGTTGGGAAGGGAGTAAGACAGGGTTGTAGCCTTTCCCCGATGTTGTTCAATCTGTACATTGAGCAGGGAGTGAAGAAGTGGAAGGAGAAATTTGGAGACGGCATTAAAGTGCAGGGAGAAGAAATAAAAACATTGCGGTTTGCCGATGTCATAGTAATTCTGTCAGAGACTGTAAAATATCTGGAAGACGAATTGAATGGGATGGACAGTGTCCTGAAAGGAAAATATAAGATGAACATTAACAAGAGTAAAACGAAGGTAATGGTATGTAATGTCAGAAAATCAGGCGATGCTGAAGGAATTAGATTAGGTAATGAGACAATAAAAGTAGTAGATGAATGTTGTTATTTGGGTAGCAAGATAACTTCTGAAGGCCGAAGTAAAGAAGATATAAAATGCAGAGTGGCTGTGGGAAGAAAAGCGTTTCTAAAGAAACGAAACTTGTTAACATCCAATATTAATTTAAATGTTAGGAAGTCCTTTCTGAAAACATTTGTCTGGGGTGTAGCATTGTATGGGAGTGAATCGTGAACGATAAGGAGTTCAGACAAAAAAGATTATAGAAGCTTCCGAAATGTGGTGCTATAGACGAATGATGAAAATTAGATGGGTAGATCACGTAACTAATGAGGAGGTGCTTAACCGAATCGGGGAGAGAAGGAGTTTCTGGCATATACTGACTAAGAGAATGGATAGATTGGTTGGACACATTCTGAGAAATCAAGGAATTGTCAACTTAGGATTAGGAGGAAGCGTGTGGGGTAAAAATTGCAAAGGAAGACCGAGGGACGAATATAGTAAGTAGATTCAAAAGGATGTAGTTTGCCGAACGTATTCTCAGGTGAAGAGTCTTGCACAGTACAGGGTAGCGTGGAGAGCTGCATCAAACCAGTCTGCGCACTGAAGACCACAACAAGTCAATATTATATAAAGAAAACTTATAGCTGTTAAGTGTAGACTTCCTCTGTCGTTGGCACTGTCAATATGACTGCAACTAGTAGCGCAAATAAGATCAGCGATGTCAACCATCTAAGTGTGGAACCACAAAATCTTGGATACATTTCGGCCCATGGTTATGGAATGAGGACGAAACACAAAACAATGGCAGCAAATTATAAAAGAGTTAGGGAAGAGCAGAGGAAGATGTAAACATTACCTTATTTAAATACATACATGGGGTTATTGAACTTGTAAGGAAAATATACCGAAATACAATTTTGTATATATTTATTTGGTTATTGCTGTGTATGGCAACTGTAAATTTGTACTTTTCTGACTCGAGAATCATAGAAAACATTGTACATCAGTTAGCAAAACGGAAATAGCATACTTAAAATTAAGGCACGTTCTGATAATGCTGCTCACACGATTACGTAAAACGGCTGTGTTGTATAGTTTCGTCATACGACATCCGTCGCTATTCACACCACTTACACACCTACCACACCTAATAACAACGTGCAACAAAAACGACATTAATTTACATCGGTGGTCGATCCACCCAACCAAGAGAATACAAGCTACTTATTTGCAGACCTGTTAGGTTATATCGGCAACTGAGCATATCTTATTAGCACTTCATTGCATTTCCAGATTCTGTATAAAACAGTAGGCACAAAAAGCCTCCTGAAGGCTGCAATGTGTAGTTATTTATGTCATCCAGTTTATGCCAAGTAACGATTTTCTGTTTGCCGATATTACATCAGGTTGAGGGAAGGCTCGTTCTGACATAACGGACATAGTTATTTTCAGTAGTACGGTTTGTCACTGATAGATGCAGCTGTTATGTTAATAATTTTTGTCGTCATCACTAAATGCAAAAAATGTCAGTCATTTGGTATGTTCACCAAACCATCTCAGCAACTTCCTACTTTTATTTAATAAGCTGATACCAATTATGTACTTGCAACCTGACGCCAAGTAAACTTCCTTTAACAATAGAACCGTCATTCTGACGGTTCTCTGCTTCGAATATATGGTAGTATTCGTCTGCCAAGATTTAAATACTTACGCCTCTAATGAAAAGTGTCACAATTAACTCTGATAAGAAGGACCATCACTCTTCATTTTGATAGGTATGGGCGTGGTAACCAAATTAGTGCAATCTTGTTAGTCTGAGGAATTTGATGCAAAGGACACACACTCAATAGAAGTACGGCGAGATCTGCTTTCACCTGTTATCGCATGTGGAATCATTTCAACCCCTCTTCCTTCTTCGCAGTCTAACATTCCAGGAAGGAAGCAGGATAGGACTTCCCGTCCCATTGACGGCTACTTAATTAAATACGGGTTTAACATTCCAAGTATCAATTTTCCTGTTGTTGAGCAACTCCTTTCATTCAAAGCTATATGCTCTTTCATTCAGTATATCAGCTATAGTGCAGACGAATTAGGAATATCTGGCTTAAAGGTCATAGAAATTCTCGGTATCTGCAGACTGATTCTCTGTACCCTAGTGAAATATGAGCACACCTTTACTATATTATTCTTGTGAAGTATGTTGTTATGCGTCTCATTGGTCCTGTAAGATTAACATTACTTCCGATAGTTTTTAACACAACAAATTAGCAAAGTCTCAAGCGTACGGCTGTGGTGGAGTGTCGTGCACTTTAAGGCGCCTTGCTGCAGATCGTGCGGTTGCTCGCCGTCGGAGGTTCGCAAGTGTGTGTGTGTTGTCCTTAGCATAAGTTAGTTTAAGTAGTTTGTAAGCCTACAAACTGACAACGCATTGGCTAATTCCCTTAGATTTACAAACATATTAATTTTTTTCAGTCATACGAAAACAAAAGTTATTGGTAATATGACTAAGTGGAGTGAAATCCCTCAATAAGCAACTTTAATATTACATACATCAAAACTATATAATCATAAAATGTATACTAAACCTTCGTCCCAATTACAACACGACACATTGCACACAATATCTCTGCATGATAGTTTCTCTGCCCCCATCACCTACTCTGCAGTTCTGTGCTGCAAAACATGTGAAATTACAGGAAAGTAGATAAAGTGTTAAACACACAACTGTCGAAGTATGTTTCTACTCTCTTCAAAATACATGCACGTTCGTAGCAGCTTAGTGTGGTATGCAACGTGTTCCGAGAAGACGACATCATTTGTCAGTTGAATCACCCTATGTATATAATACTTTCGTCATAGATAATCAGTGGCCTGCATTCTAGGGTAGCTTATCATGCATACCATTACGAATTTGCACAAATGCATAATACGATTTGTTTTACAGTAGAACACGAAGTTAAAGCAAGCTTAAATTTTCTTGATGTTAAAATCATTAGAGCAGGTTCTATATTGGTGATAGAAATTTATCGCGGCTGTTCCCACCCGAGGTTCGAGTCCTCCCTAGGGCATGTGTGTGTCGTCCTAAGTGTATGATATTTCAAGTAGTTTGTAACACTAGGAACTGATGACCATAGCAGTTTGATCTAATAGATTGACAAACATTTGAACATCTGAATTTTACATTTTTCGTAAACCCATTGCATATGGCATTATAACTTCTGATTCCCAACATCCCGCAGCGCATAAGCCATAATACTTTTCATACATGTTTCATAGACTGGTCAGGTTAAATTTGGGTGACGATGGCCTCAACAATACGATAGGACTTTTAGTACAGGCGAGCCTAGACAATGGTTTTTCCATATAAAGGCTATAAGTGAGATCGGCAAAAGAATCCTTAGCGAAGTACATCTTCATTCACCGGTTTCTGATACTGTAAACTCCGTCCGACAAGCCTCAGGGTGCCCACTGGGTACTGACCGGCCGCCGTGTCATCCTCTGCCCGAAGGCTTCAGCGGATGCTGTAAGGAGGGGGACGTGGTCAGCGACCCTAATCCCAGCCGTTATGTTAGTCTTCGTGACCGGGGCCGCTACTTCTCAATCAAGTAGCTTCTCAGCTTGCCTCACAAGGGCTGAGTACACGCGCTTGCTAGCCAAGCACGACAGTCCTTAACTTCGGTGATCCAAGGGAACCGGTGTATCCATTGTGGCACGGCCGTTGGCATTGGTTTCTGATAGTAAATACAAATATGTATCTCCTATTTCCTTCTTACTTTGGGCCTTCGTGTAACAAGAGCCACATACAAACAGGCATTCATACAAAGATATAGCTTGGGTTTCTTTTTCGTCACAGCCTTGATACTAAGGGAGGAAAAAACAACAGAAGTTTATAAGATTTCATGCGGATACTGGGATGGGATCAACGCTATGTTGAAACTGACTTACAAGTTCGAGCTCCCTCCATCGGTAATGCTGCCAATCGGTATGGTGTTGGCCCACACCTAACCTTGATGATAGCTTCCACTCTCGCAGACATGCGATGAGTCAGGTGCTAGAAGGATTCTTGGGGAATGGGAGCCTATTCTTCAAGGAGTGCTGCACTGAGGAGAGGTATCGATGTAGGTAGGTGGGGCCTGGCACTAAGTTGGCATCCCGAAAGATCCCAAAGATCTTCTATAGGATTCAAGTCACCACTCTGTTTAAGTCAGTCAATTACAGGTATGTTACTATTGTGTAAGCACTCCGCTAGTTTCCGCGCGTTGTGAACAAGTGCTCAATGATGTTGAAAGATGCACTCGCCATCGCTGACTTGCTCTACAAGATTGTAAAGCAAGAATGTGTTTAAAATAACAATGTAGACCCGTGCTGAAATAGTGTCACACGAAAGGGTGCAAGCTCCTCCATGAAAAACACGACCACGCTATAACACCACTGAATTTTACTTTTGGCACTATATTCGTTGGCAGCTGACGTTCACCGGGCATTCGCCATACCCACACCCTGCCATCAGATCGCCACATTGTGTATTCCACATAACGTTCTTCCACTGTTCAATCGTCCAATGTTTACGCTCCTTACACCAGGCGAGACGTCGTTTGGCACTGACCTACGTGATGTGTGCCTTATGGGCAGCCGCTTGATCCTGAAATCCAAGTTTTCTCACCTTCCATCTAACTTTCATAGTTCTTCCTCTGTGATGGTATGGATAGATGCCTGCCTATGCACTGTACGATCCTCTTCAACCGTCAGCGGTCTCTGTCTGTTAACAGACGAGGTCAGCATGTGCGCTTCCGTGCTGTACGTGTCCCTTCACGTTTCACACTTCGCTGTCACATAAGAAACAGCGGACCTAGGGATGTTTAAGAGTGTGGAAATCTTACGTACAGGCTTTTGATACAAGTGACAACTATTCACCTGACCATGTTCGAAGTGACTTCCGCTGAGCGCCACATTCTAATGGATACTAAGGTCTCTGATACGGAATACCGGCAGCACATTTTACCTAATATGAAAAATGTATGTTTCTAGGGATGTTCGGATACTTTTGAACGCATAGTGTATGTGGGTCAGACGGGAAGAGAGAATACAACAAGATATCGACAACACACGTACAGAGGTAACAATAGAGCTCAAGTTGCCATTCGAAAATTAACGGTCATTCTTCATCTCCTCAATTATGGGTTAAAAATACTTCACACACATTCGAAAGTTAATAAATTTGATGGTTTGAAAGTCCTTGAAATGTATGTACATTACAAGTCAAAGCTCTACCGTAAAGATAACGAGCAAATAGCAAGTAATACGTATGGTTTTTTATTTTTTATTTTAATTTTTATTTTTGATGATTTGTTGGTTCAATGATTTTACTTTTTGTATGCTGGTTCAACGATTTATATACCCATTGCAACGAATGCTTTTCTCTTTATTTAATAAAACATTATTGTATTTATAATTACACTCCCTAATTAATGTGATTGATTTGGAAAAGTCAGATGCTATGCTGCCGATTTTGGGCTTAATGTTCTTTTTATAAATGTGTCATGGTTACGACATCCTGAGCGCAAAAGGTTGCTCTAAAGCAGCATAATAATGGCGTTACTTTTGAAATTCGATCTTTCGTGGTTTTAGCTTGTAGTTTTGTTAAACTTTTATAAAGATGTATTTTAAAATCCCTTTCTTCGCGAACCTTTGTATTTTTTGACGCCATTATGGTCTATGTATTATGCGTTTACTACATTTTAGATTTGTTGGGCTTTTGGTTTTATTGAGGTTTGCTGTTCTCATGTACTGCTCCCATCCTGTGCCGCATGGCTCTTGGTTCTAATACAATTTATTTGTATTTCGCAAACGTATTGTTTTTTCTTTCATATTAGTGGATTTTTACAAAAATAAATTGATACTTCTTTATTCTTATGTATTCTAAATCCCCCCTGTACTTGACTGCTCATGTGCAGACAAGCTAATTTTAAACCTTTTTGATTGTCATTAAATCTTATAATTCGATATTTTATTGTACCACGCGGACGAAATTCTCTTTGTTTTAGGAAAACGTATTATCGTCAAAGGAAGAAGAAACTTCCTTTATTGTCATGTAATATTTTCAAAATTGTATATGTGGACTGTTAAAGGACCCACATTGCACACGCCATCTCGTGAACTTAAAATTGACTTCCCCATGGGAATTTTAAAATTCACTCTTCTGTAACAGCCACACTAGAATGCACGTCACTGATTGCTTATTATGTATAAGGCATTTGTTAGTGCTTCTAATATTGTGAACGATGTACAATGGCTTGTTTGTTTTATTTCATGTCGTTTCATGATTGTGTACAACTCTTCTGCTCCTGATTGTGTATTTCAAAAGATTTTATTATGATGGTCCACGTTCAAAACTAATAATAAATATGCTCTGTCAACTAAAAATCAGGGACCAAGATCCATTTTTTTCTTATAATGTGTTAACGAAATTGGTCACATAACTCATACACGAGTTTAAGTCTTTTTGGAAAAGGATGATTACCGACTCTGGAGCAGGCGATGTGAAATTATCTTTGAGAATTCATTTTGTACATTCTGAACATATATTTGCAATCCCCTCTCTCTGTACGTCACTTCTTCCTCGCTTCTCTACTACCCCCTTCTTTTCCCGCGGCCTCTATCCACATCGCGCTTATTTCCATCTTTACACTTCCTTTGATTTCCTTTAATCTCCCCTTACCTCCTCTCTGTGTACATCTCCTTCGCCACCTTCTCTCTATCAAATTACTTATCCCATCGTCGTTACTATTCAAAATTAAGTAATTAAAAATTAAGAAACTTACCTCACATTTTGGTGACAGAAAAATACTGTTACGTAATAAAAGCAAAATGTTGAAGCCGATAATGAACGTTATTTACAGACCGTGTTTCTACAATGTTTTGATTTCCATTACTGCTAACTTCTTCAACCTAGCAACTGTGACATTCCAGTCGTCCGTTTTCCGTTTGCTAATTAAAATAAAGAAGGAAGTTTAAATGTTTGTAAATCTATAGGAGTTAACAGCTTGGTTCTTAGTCTCTAGCTTACAAACTAACCTAAGGGCAACATGCACACCGATGCCCGAGGGGGGATTCGAACCCGCGACAGCGAACGGCCGCGCTTTGCAGCAAGGCGCGCCAGTGTGCACGGTCATTCCGCCGCGGCTCAAAGCTAAAGATGAAACCTGAACTTTCCTAGACTGTCATATCACGAAGTGTTTTTACTTTCATCTGTCATTTGTACCATAAGTCCTGATCACTGCTCAAGTTGGAAGTACACTGGCATCAACGTTCTATGTTACTCTGTTATTATTAATATTAGTGTTGGAGATTATATAGGTGCATTATAGCTTCCCAGTTACAGTAATAAAACGATTTACTTACTTTGCGCCAATCATCAAAAAAAAAAAAAAGTTCAAATGTTTGTATAGTCTATGGGACTTAACTACGGGGTTATCAGTCCCTAAACTTACAAACTACTTATGAACTACTTACGAACTAGGACGGCACAAATATCCATGCCCGAGGGGGGATTCGAACCCCCGACCGTAGTGGCCGTGCAGACCGTGACTGGAGCGCCTTAGTCTCCTCGGCCACCGCGGCCGGCGCGCCAATCATCACGGCCATTTATTGTAATTTTATTTATATGTTTATTTATATTTTTTTACTCGACAAGGAAACGTTTTATCCTGAATTATTGTACACGTTTCGTCGAAGTTCGGGTATAACTGATACGAAAACAGTGGTGCTTTAATCTTTGTGTTCAGATAGTATTATGATGTTTACAAAAAAAGTAAATTTTCTTTCATTCGCTTGGAGTCAGATCATGGATGTATGTGTAGGTGCTTGAGACTGAAATTGTGTTTCACTTACTGATACAAGTATTGATAACAGCAAGTTGCAGCATGTAATATATCGAAAATTGCGTCACTGGATTATATTCGCAGGCCAGAAATTAAAAAGGAAACTATCAACATACTAGCTCTATCGATAACACAGTATCAGAATATTACAGCATTATTTTACAATGAAATTCAACAAAAGCAATGGAGTTTTTGTTTCTTAGTTAATGTGAATATTTTTCGGGAAATGAAGCTTGGATATGATATTAAGTAAATAGCTGAAATTAATTTAGACAACAGCAGTTTATTTTAACGATTTAAATCAGGGCATGCCTTGCTGTGGTCCAGTGTGACAACAAATGAATCGGAAACTAAGTAAAAGCATTTTCTCACCGAGAAAATATATCAATCAAATCAATTACTGTATTAGTTACTGTAGTTTTCTGGCATTAGTGTTAAAATGGGAAAAACGTGTTTTCTCTGATAATTGTTATTTATGTGAAGCCAGCGAATTTATTACCTTTTTTCTTGGTTCTTCTCTCTCGTAAACAGAAATATAAACAGTTTTATTGGCTGCAGACAATGCGAAATATAGTTTTCCTTGAGAAAAATCAATCGCGTTCTACACTCCCCCTATATCTACTTCCTTCTACACCTCCTCCTGCCACTAGCCCTGTGGTATCTTTGTAAAATCTTGCAATTCTTTTCCTATTGTCTTATATCTCTTCCTTTCTCCCCTGTCACTCAGTCTCCCGGTCCTTATTTCTCTGCATTTCCTTTTTGCATATTGAATTCAGTAATATGAAATTGAGAAACTTTTTGTAACATCTGCAAATGCCACAAAGTTACTCTTACAGCAATCTAAGAGAAAAATGACGGCAATCAACTACGTTATTTATAATAGCCCCATATGGTGACGAAATATATTATTTCTAACTATTTCCGTCCGTAGCCTTGTACTCTTCTCTTTCTCAATGTTAGTTTCGTTTTCAAGCAGCTCAGTCCTTATGATGCCGTATCTCCTGAACGGCGTGTCCTACAAAAAAATTAATTTCCGGGATCGTAGAGTGGATCTGTATGAATCTATGTGCATAGAGTGTTGGAAATGGAGTTAGTGATGAAGACGTATTTAATATCTACATAATGCCTTATGCAATTGATTTTCATTAATTTTTTTGTTTTCTACTTCATATCCTATGAACTCTGAGCCACAATATGATATAATTTCGAAGGTACTAGGTGTATCGAGAAGTAAGTTTCCTTTTTTAAATCAAAGACAACTGCATGAAAAATTAGTGAACTTACTTTCGCGATGTTCACGATGAATCTCGTACATTCGGAGATTTACGTGTCTTGTGTATGCATAATGCATTCAGAACACAGTAGTGAACATGTAATAAATCGAAACTTCATGCGTGATGGGGCGGTTTTCGTGAACCTAATAATTTATGCGCGGTTATCTCATGAACCACATATAGTGCTATAACATAACTTCGATGGTTCATTAAAGGATGTGTGTTCATACCGTCCGTAAATTGTCTGATGAATTTAGGTGGCAGTGTAGAAGTAAAAAATAGTAATGTCTTTACGAATGGCGATGTTGTTCTGCATAAAATGTGGAAAAGTAGAAAGTGATAAATTTCATTTCTTTTATTTTTTATTTACAGTTGTCTGCGAGAAAACGTTTTTTAAACATATGAAATCATGTATAAACTCTGTTGAAAGTTGCTAAGTGCTCCCATTCTCAAACAGTTGATTAATACATTCTCGTTATGTAACAACTCAAAGAAAAAAGTCAAATGTTTGTAGCCGTTGTGGGAATTAACTACGGGGTCATCAGTCCCTAAACTTACAAACTACTTATGAACTAGCTTATACTAAAGATGGAACAAACATCCATGCGCGAGGGGAGATTCGAACCCCCGACCGCAGTGGTCGTACAGACGGTGACTGACTCGCCGAAGACTGCTCGGCGATCGCGGCCATCTCGATCATGGTACATTTTTGTCTCATTATTTAGTAACTAATGTCGGAAGAACAATGTGCCATAGGTGGATTTTAGTCTCAAAGAGATTGTTGCATTACACTAAGGAATATTTGTACGAAATTTTCTAGATAGTTTAGGCTGAGATGAAAAAGGTTTGCGCATAATGAATTTCCTTGTTTGTGATGATATGTCTCCCGTCTCCCGAAGTGAATGTCGTAGGTGGTACATACCAGCACAACAGTTATTGTCTTATAGTGAGGAATATATAGGGAAGAAGGCTTTCCCGTGTTCTCCCCTATGTAAGTTGAGTATCGTGGGATGTGCACTTGCTGTAATCCAATACTCATACCCGATTGCACGACTGGGCATGATGTGCGCATCAACACGTCGGAGCTACAGAACAGCCACATTTACGAAGCATTCCAATACAGTGCATAGTATTCATTCCCGATGTTTATGCCGAAATCATGTTTTTTAATTTCGAGGGGAGTTGGGAAATAAGTTTCCCCTGTCGACTGTGGGCAGAGTATCGTATGAAAGAAAGAAAAAATAGAATGAGACATTAAACATAAGACTTAATTTTACTTTTATACAGAATTTCCAAGTACATTGAGACATTTGTCATATCGTTTTATAAGCATCGAAAACCCTACCAGGAAAAACTCAGGGCGTTGCGTGCGGAAGAAACGGTGAACGGCTTATTTGGCGTCAGTATTGCTTCCAAAGCGTCTTCCGCCAAGAGTCTTCTTCAACGCTGAAAACAGATGGAAGTCACTTGGTGCATGATCGCGACTGTATGGCGGATGGTGTAGGCGCTCCCAACTAAGAGTTGTAATATGGTTTATCGTTGCCGTCGCCGAGTGTGGTCTCGCACTGTCGTACAGAAGCAGAACGCCAGATCTGAGAAGACCAGACTGCTTTTTCCGAATCACCCCTTTCAATTTCGACAGAGTGGCACATGGAAGCTTATAAAGCGATTTGACAAATGTCTCAGTGTACTTGAAAATTATGTAGAATAATAAAGATATGTCTTACCCTTAATGTATCATTCTATTTTCCCCCACTTTCTTACATAACGCTGCACACAGTCGACAGGGGAAACGTATTTTCCAACTCCCCATCGTATGTCCGAATTAATGTAAAATGCTTGGAGAAGTGTGTTTATGGTTGTATTTTAATGACCTATAGAGATACCAGTACTTTTGGCCAACTTTCGGTTACGGTAGTAACACTAAAAGTGGGCCTTTGCGATCGCCTTTTGACAGCTAGAAATTTAAATAAAACTTACGGGTCAACCGTCCATGTCAAACGAAAATTGAATAAACGAATTTGTGAAGGAGAAAGTTCCCAACAAGACTGTTGTGTTTTATCGTATCTCGCATCGTTCCAGAGATACTTACAAAAATACAGGCTCTTTGACACTGTCACTTGGCTTTAGGTAAAACAGTACAGGCACAGAAAAAAAAAAAAAAAAACCTTGAAAAGGTGGGCAAACTAACACGGCAAGACAGGTTATAATACATTAATGCAAAAAGAATATATGGGAGAGGCATTAAAATAATAGTTTAAAGAGGTTAAAGTTAAAAAAAAGTACCTTTCTCAAAGCTAAACTCAAATATCAAATAATTTTTATTATTGTTTGTTAAAATACGGTCAGGAATAATGTTCGTGTACAGTGTGTAGGTATTATCACAATACTAGATTAAAATAGTATTTTCCATAATTTATATCATTTATATTTTCATTATTTTCGTGTGATATCATAAAAAACAGTATAACCTATAGAGCGGACCGTAAAATATGACAGTTCCATTATTTTGCAATAAAAGATGTCTGCCGCAGGACCCCTAAGCGGCTAATAAGCGCGTCGTCGATTTTCGGCCGAGCCGAGCGTATATAAGAAAGCTCTGCAGTAGACAAGGGCAGTTCACGTGATGATCGCATTACACTCCGCATTAGTCGAGACTAGTGGAGACTACCTTTCGATGTTTAATTTCGCTTTGCCATCCATAGACAACTGAAAATCCTCCTTGGAAGTATTAGGAAACTTGTCCATCCTTGAGGCGAGCGCTATTGACTCCAGCTGTTTGATAGTTGGGACAGTAAAACTAAATATATGTCACTTTGTGTGGAAGACGGTAGAAGGAATATTAGGGTTTAAAGTCCCATCAACAGCGTGGTCATAAGGAGCTCACGCTCGGATGTTGGAGTAAGGATGGGAAAGGAAATCGACCGTACCCTTTCGAAGGAACCATCCCGGAATTTACCTGGAGTAATTTAGGGAAATCACGGACAACCTAAATCTGGATGGCTGGAGGCAGATTTGAACCACCGTCCTCCCGAATGCGAGTCCAGAATGTTAGCACTGCGCCACATCACTCCGTCGTGGAAGACGTATTTGAACTGTTTCGAGTGCTGTTTAGATAGAAACACAGTT
Organism: Locusta migratoria; assembly: GCA_026315105.1. Classification (NCBI taxonomy): domain Eukaryota; kingdom Metazoa; phylum Arthropoda; class Insecta; order Orthoptera; family Acrididae; genus Locusta; species Locusta migratoria. The sequence continues at coordinate 276,152,679 of CM048751.1, read as the reverse complement.
GATATATGATGCGCGTGTGACGTTTTTTCTTAAAGAATATACTAATTTATTGAGAGTTTTGTAAATTCATTTTCGTCGTAGTTCCCGAGACCTCTGAATCTAGAGCCTTTTTTTTTATCTTTTCATTCCCTACCCAAAGGGGGATGTGCGCGTTGCTAGAGAGCGTTTCTTATGCTCTATTCAGCCATGTGGGTGATTTTATTCTGTTTTCGCTCTATTTATTTATTTCATGAGGGGGGATTTTGGGGGGGATGGAGTTTGTCCCAGTTGGGAATATTCCGTTGGCATGGGGACAGTTCGGTATTCACCTTACCGCCAACAGGAAACCACGGAAACCTGGGCCAGAGCTGCTTTGTCTTCTTCTTCTCATGGTATGTTCGGGTGCAAGGGCCAGAGTTACCGTCTTCTTCCCCTCTCTTGGCATCCTGTCACTTCTTCTTCTTGTCTTTGCTTGGCCTCTGCACGCCTGACCATTTCTTCCTGCCAGTAGACTGGCGGAAATCGGTAGGTGTAGCCTGGGTACTGTACTTCCCATCTCGTTTTTATTCGACGAGTTAAAGTGTGGACTAGCTGAGTGAAGATTAGGAGCAGTCTGTTCTCCATCGCTTTCTGGCTGCTCCTAACATTAATTCTCAGACGCTAGAAAAGGCAGCGGTTGATAAAAATCAGGCACAATACCTAATAATGTACTGCACGGTACAAAACCATTACCAAACGCGCTGCGCCACAAATATTTGTAGCAAGTTTGGGTGAAATGTGTGCATTATTTCAGAAGGAGATGTGGAACATACATACATTTTTCCAATTGGTGCTACTGAAGCATACGTAAGATAATATGGGTAGATCGCGTAACTAATGAAGAGGTACTGAACATATTTGGGGAGAAAAGGAATATTTGGAGTACCTTAATCCTTTAGCTGCTACCGCCGAGCATCCGGTCTGTCGGGTTGCGCGCGACCTCTCCTCGGCCTGCTGCAGGCGGCTGAGCGAGCAGATATGCCGACCTCGCCGGGTGCTGAATATTCCTTCAGCCAAGGGCGGTCGCGGCTGTCCCGCCTTCTCAGTGTGATCCCAGACACACAATGTATCTGGACACGTTTCTGTGGCTTTGAATCTGCAGATGGATTACTACACAGACCGTATGCGCACTGAGACTTCTTATTGGCCATTCCACGTCAAATGCCCTGATGCTGCTAGATCATCGCCGGCCGCGGTGGCCGAGGAGACTAAGGCGCTTCAGCCACGGTCTGCACGGCCACTACGGTCGGGGGTTCGAATCCCCCCTCGGGCATGGATATTTGTGCCGTCCTAGTTTGTAAGTAGTTCATAAGTAGTTTGTAAGTTTAGGGACTGATAGCCTCGTAGTTGAGTCCCATAGACTGTACAAACATTTGAACATTTTGCTAGATCATCACGGGTTTCGAAGACTTTTTTTATGTATGAACATTTACACATGTTGTCTATGAATACTAGTAAAGTTTCTCAATCGTCCAACTAATACTGGATCAGATATTGCCACTTCTTTGACTTTATGCGCAAAGTTGAGCCGAGAGAATGTAAATATTTGGCGACATTGAGTTTATCTAACTCAGTCAATAATTTGTTAAAAGAAATGTAATTTGTCCAGCGTGAACAACTGCATGAGTTCTCTTAAGAATAATAAACAAAATAATTTTGTGAGTCACATTTAGCAGTAAAATGTTAGGCAAAGTTGCCAGAAAAAATAGGTGCCCAAGAAATTTTCTTAAGTTCGGCATCTTACATCTGAAGGACTGGAAGTACGATGGACATCTAGTTGACATTTGTGTCCTACACTGGAGTCATCAGATTCGTGGTTTAACGACTACTGAACGGCGGCAGTGGCCGAGCGGTCTGCGGCGTGCCAGTTACGGTCTGCACGGCCGCTGCGATCGGCTGTCGTCTTTAGTATAAGGTACTTCATAAGTATTTTAGGGACTGATGACACCGCATTTAAGTCCCTTAAGCTTAAACGTTTGAACATTTTAACGACTAGAAATCGTTTTCTTTGCAGTCAAAGCGAGTGCTTTTCTGAACCATTTCACGGTCGCTATTTTCGGAACATTTTCCGTCTCGTCTATCACAGATTTCTAAGAAGTCTTATATAAACATTCACACATGTGCTCTATGGACGTTGGTGAAGTTGGGCAATGTCGAAGTAATTCTTGACGCGATAAAAACGCTGGTTTGATTTCATGCGCAAATTGCGCAGATTGAGGAAGAATTTCTGGCAACTTTGAGCTATTATACCTGCGCCAATATTCTGTTAAAATAAAAGAAATTGGACCATCTTCTGCAACTACTCGCGTTCTCTTAATAATAGTAAAGCAAATAATTTTGCGAGCCATATTCAGCCAGAAAATGTAAAGTTGATTTTCAGGCATTAAAACATCCGTTTGACGACTCTGCTTCAGGACACAAATGTCAATTCGCTAACGATTCAAGTATTCTCTCACATTTATGTCAGAAGACATGTTACAGTTTGTGTCAGATGAAACAAATCGGTTTTACCGGTGTAACAGAGCGAATACTCCGGAATCTGCACATTCACTGTCGTTTCTAGTGAGTATCTCCAAAATTTCTTTATCTGTGGAACTTCGGTGACGTGAATAATGCCAAACTAACACTCACAAAAACACGAAATGCGAAACAGAAATCAGCGAAGGACCGCAGCAGTAAGCGCAGACGCACATTCGAAATATGCAGCCGATACTCTGAACAGCTACGGAAAGGGTGCGGAAATACAGCTCTGCCTCTTGAGATGCCCACAGCACACAGGAAGAGGGGGTTCGACGCGACTGAACACGTCAACAGCACAGACGGAAAGCCCCAGTCGCGCGCCCGGATACGTCCACAACACCAGGGGAAGGGCACGGAGCCGTGTATATAGGCGTTTATAGCAGTTAAAGGGTTAACTAAAAGAAGGGATCGATTTGTAGGACACATTCTTAGACATCGAGGGATCATAAATTTAGCATTGGAGGCAAGAGTGTGGGGAAAATATTGCAGAGGGAGACGAAAAGATGAATACAGTAAAGTGAAACAGTTGGATGTGGGTTGTCATTCTTATGAGGAGATGAAGAGGATGGCTCATGATAGGGTAGGGTGGAGTGCTGCATCAAGCCAGTCTCCGGACTGAAGACCATAACAACGAAATAGATTAAAATAGGGTATATCAAGTTTCGTGTTCACTTGATAGTGTCATCAAGAGGGGTTGAAAGGTGGTGGTCATTTTTGAATTTCAATTTTGTTATTTAATTGCTTAATTTTGATTTTCGTTGCATGAAATTAACTTATTTTTACATGTTTCCTGACTTCTATATTCTGATATGGGTTGGGAGATTTGCTTTAGGATTCAGATGTATTGGTTTATTTAGATATTCTTTTGGATGTAGTGCTTCTGATTTCAAATTCTTTCCTTACTGTTGAGTCGGCGTTGTAGAGCAGCGTGGGCCAGGGCTCTTGGGCGGTCGGCTAGGTCACAGGAATCCGGTGTGGTGCCAGCTCCTTTCAGGGTTTCGGAGAAATCTGGCCACCCGAGGGGTCCCTATACTGCATTGGGGTGGACCGGCCGTTTTCGCACGGCGACACGACTAACCGCCGGTTACCTGCGGTTTCCGGTGGCGCCGCTGTGCTTCTTTGGCTGTGCGAGCAGGAGAGGAAAAAACGTTTGAAGGTTACCGGACGCCCTCCTTTCTTTCCGTCCCTAAACTTTCGGTTGCAGGTAGCATAGCTTACGATTTAATAAATGGCAGGACGCTTCAAGTTCGCGTCTCTGCGAAGTGAAATCAGTGTGGCACAGTAGGACAGTGCCACCAGCAGTAGTAAAACTAGGCATGAATATGCCGACTAGTTATAATTCGCAAGGAAATTCCTAGTCTTACACGGGCGTACGTGACTTGGCGTGAGAAAGATGTGTGTCTTGGGAGGAGGTTAAAGAGCCGTTGGCGGCAAACTCTGTGAGTGGCTGTCGTTGCTACTTTTTCTAATTTTTGTTGTATGCAAGTCCTGGCCGTGAATTCTGATTGGGAAGGCCATTAGCCTGGTCAATGGGATTGGCTCTTTGACGACTAAGGCGTGGACGCGTGCTCGGGTGGATCTGGGCTGTGGAGATGAGTTTTTTAGTTTTCGCTGGGACTCGGTGAGGCTCTGCTGCCGAGAACGGTAACCTCCACTCTTGCGCGCATCATATCGTTCTCAAGTTGGACACAGCAGTTGCGGTTTGCATGTATCTGTGTTTTCAGAGTGTTGTTTCGCTGGGTGCGACCACATTTCGGCAATTTGTTGTTGCTTTATTATTATAGTATTTTCGCGGATAGAATCCACAGTGTTTCGTTTAGTATTTGCTTGCGCTGCTCCAGTCCTGGTTAGAATTCATCTCTTCGTTCCTAATTTGATCATTTGCTGTTCCTACCTTCTTTCTTTTCACTCAGAGTGGAACGAGATAACGAGGTCTGTTTCTAGATTGACTTTCAATGATAGACTACTAAACGATATAGCCAGTCGTTTGAATTAATTTTCAATTTTACTTAATTTTAGAGGTATTTGGAGTACTCATTTTATTAATTTTTTTGTAATCTAGTGGCACCTAGTCACATACAATTGTATTTGGTTAGGTTGTACATATTTGCCAATATATTTCATTTTTACCAATTTTGTATAACATTTTTCTCTAACCCCAGACACCATTTTTGAGTGAAATAGTTTCTTTCTATTGGCAGTATGAGGAATGATCTGATTATCTTTTCATAAATTGATTCATGATAGAATTTTATTATTATTATTATTTCTTGGCCTTGCTCTGGTACGCCACTGTTCAGTTAGTTCATATTTCCCTTGTTTTGTAAAATATAGTGGCCACCAAAATTTATCAGATCTATAAATCTATAGTTGATTCTATCTCATATCATTTGCATATTTAATTAATTAGATATATTGCGATCAATCGTATTTGGCCATTAGGGTGTTTCACTAAGTGTGTTAGCCTCTGTAGCTTATAAAATAATAGGTGGCGGGTAATTTTAATGCGGTAGGTCAAAACAAGAAATGTCACACTTCATGCGGAGCTATGAACATAGTTTATTGTATCATTTTCCAAAGAGTTACAGCACAAAGATATAATTTTTTTAATGGAACAATAGTTTTTCCTGTCGTGCATTGGATTCGTTGAAACCAGCTGCGTCCAAATCAATTTAAACTGCATTCCTATCACTGTTATTCGAGAGCTACAACCCTTCAAAGTTTCAGGGGCAGATACCACAAGTACTGCGCATAATGCAAAGCGCCTTCTAAATGTGGTGCGGCCGAGTTGTAACGTCGCCGGTGTCACGGAGCAAGAAGCTTCCTCGATGCGCTGTTAGACTGCCGACTGTCGCCGCACATGGCCGTATACCCGACAGTTGGAGCCACACAAACGACCGGGGCTCAATATACCACAGTTACTGACATCGAATGACGATGGCATACACGAACAACGAGTACGTTGACATGTTGCTGATGCTCGGCGAGTCCGACATTATACCACTGAAGCTTCTCGCGACGTTACAACTCGGCCGCACCACATTTAGAAGGCGCATTGCATTATGTGCAGCGTTTGTGGTATCTGCCCCTGAAACTTTGAAGTGTTATAGCTCCCAAACTAACAGTAATAGGAATGTAGTTTAAATTGATTTAGACGCAGCTGGTTTCAACGAATCCAATGCACTACAAAAACTATTGTTCCACTTGAAAAATTATATCTTTGTGCTGTAACTCTTTGGAAAATGATACCATAAACTATGTTCATAGCTCCGCAGAAAGTGTAACATTTCTTGTGTTGACCTGTAGCATTAAAATTTACCGTCACCTAATATTCTATAAGTTACAGAGGCAAACACACTTAGTGAAACACCCTATGGCTCAAGTCACGTTGGGTCTACGATTCATCTTACAGGGTAGGCTCTTGGATGGTGGCGTATGGAGTGAGGGACCACCAGAAAGTGGAGTAGATGATGGTGCTCGGCAGACCACGTGCAAGGCACGCTCTTGCCAGCGCTCGCCATCAACCCCACCCCTACAACCCTCCCTCTACAACCCCCTCCCCCTTCCCTCCATTACGCTCCCATCCTCCGCCACTGCCGGAGTCTGGCGGGCGCCAAGGGGGCCGCTACTTCCGCGTAATTTAACGCTGATTCACTGGGCCCGTGCCTGCCCACCCCGTCTGCTCTCCCCCTTTACCTGGGGGAGAGACGTGGTCGCTTATCGCCGCCGCATCGCCTGCGGCTGCGACTTCTCAGCCGTCGCTACTGAGTACTGGAGAGCTGCCCGCAAATCAAACATCATCAGTGTCTCGGCACACACGCTTCTTTGTGGTAGGAGCTGTCTGACAATGTAAGCAACCTCAGAGACTGTCACGAAATTTGAATAACACGAGTTGTCGCGTTACTGTTTCTGGAGACCGAGGGTAAACTGTTGGTAGTGAATGGCGACATCACCGACGGATATTACGTAGTAAGAAATGTGGCAGTGGCCACAATGCGATTACTATCCGCATTTTGTGAATAGATCTCTCCACGAGATTCGACATTACTTCTCACCAGTGACGTGTTTGACATTGAATTCTAGGATGTGCACAGACACGTGCTTACGAGGCAAACTCCCCATCGCAACCCAGCTGTAATTTAATGTTTCGAGGATCCAGTAGATGGAATGTTAAGATCTTAATACAGATCAAGCGTGAACAGATATTTGGCGACAAGATATGCAGCTGTATGAATATCAAGAACTCAGTCGGAAAACCAATACTAAGCAAAGAGGAGAAGGCTGAACTGTATAAGGAATATATAGTGGGCCTATACAAAGGAAATAAACTTGGAGGCAGTATTCTAGAAATGGAAGACGAAGTGGGGGATGATGAGATAGGAGATATGATACTGCGAGAAGAATTTGACGGAGCGCTGAAAGACTTGAGTCGAAACAAGGCCCCTGGAGTAGATGATATTCCGTCTGAACTGCTGATATCGTTACAAGAGCCAGTCCTGAAAACATTGTATCACTCGGTATGCAAGATGTATGAGACAGGGGAAGTACCCTCCGACTTCAAGAAGAATATAGTAATTCCAGTTCCAAAGAAAGCAAGTGCGGACAAGTGTCAAAATTACAGAACTATCAGTTTAATAAGTCATGGTTGCAAAATACTAACACGAATTATTTACAGACGAATGGAAAAAGTTATAGAATCTGACCTCAGGGAAGATCAATTTGGATTTAGGAGACATGTAGGAACACGGGAGGCAATACTCACATTACGATAGGCTACGAAAAGGCAAACCTACGTTTTTAGCTTTTGTAGATTTGGAGAAAGCTTTTGACAATGTCGACTGGAATACACTCTTCCAAATTCTGAAGGTAGCAGGGGTAAAATATAGGGAGCGAAGAGTTAATTAGAGTCGAAGGACAAGAAAGGGACGCAGAGGTTCGAAAGGGAGTAATACAGAGTTGTAGCCTTTCCCCAATATTGTCCAATCTGTACACTGAGCAGGCAGTGATGGAATGGAAGGAGAAATTTGGAGGGTGCATTAAAGTTCAGGGAGAAGAAATAAAATCATTGCGGTTTGCTGATGACATAGTAATTCTGTCAGAAACCGCAAAAGATCTGGAAGAGCAATTGAATGGAATGGACAGTGTCTTGAAAGGAAGATATAAGATGAACATTAACAAGAGTAAAACTAAAGTAATGGAATGCAATGTAGAAAATCGAGCGATGCTGAATGAATTAGATTACCTAATGAGATAATAAAAGTAGTTGATGAATTTTGTTATTTGGGTAGCAAGATAACTTCTGATGGCCGAAGTAAAGAAGATATAAAATGCAGAATGGCTATGGGGAGAAAAGCGTTTCTAAAGAAGGGAAACTTGTTAATATCCAATATTAATTTAAATGTTAGGAAGTCCTTTCTGAAAGCATTTGTCTGGAGTGTAGCATTGTATGAGAGTGAAACGTGGACGATAATGAGTTCAGATAAAGAGATGATAGAAGCTTTTGAAATGTGGCGCTACAGACGAATGATGAAAGTTAGATGGGTAGATCACGTAACTAATGAGGAGGAGCTAAACCGTATCGGGGAGAAAAGGCGTTTCTGGCGTATCCTAAGAGAAGGGATAGTTTGGTTGGACACATTCTGAGACATCAAGGAATTGTCAACTTAACATTAGAAGGAAGCGTGTGGGTTAAAAATCGTAGAGGGAGAGCGAGGGACGAATATAGTAAGGATATTCAAAAGGATGTAGGTCGCCGAAAGCATTCTCAGATGAAGAGACTTGCACAGGACAGGGTAGCGTGGAGAGCTGCATCAAACCAGTCTACGGACTGAAGACTTCAACAACAAACAAGCGTGAAAACAAGTATAAGGTGTTTGAAACTTTGAAAGAAGAATCAAATTAGGAACAGTGAACCGTTCAAGCTAAATATGTGCACCATTACGATGCATAGCTGGAGAAATGACGTCGTAGTTTTGTGTTCACAGTGCCCGAATGCAAATGGAAAGATCATTCTTTCAAAATTATTTTTTCACAAAATTGTTACATTTGACTGTGTATTGTTTCAATTTTGTGCCAGTGTCGTGGGGTAGAGTCAGTTTGCAACAGTTAGGTAACAGGAAGCGACTTAAACTTTTAATACACACAAGTACCACATGTTATTTATCTCCTGGATTCTATTTTGGAGGTTTTCGCTCTTGATTTCCTTTCTTGTTACCTAGTTCACACCAGTTTGTTAGCCTAGTCAATTTATCCCAAAAATAGAGTACCCTTGCAAAAATACTCGAAATGTTGAACATTTGCATGAACGTTAGGGATATCACTATAACGGCAAGTTGCCATCTATTTTGGATTGTTTGGTGAAACGGTTAGTTTTATGAAAAAATTAGCTGAGACAAAAACTGCAATAAACCGTCGTTATTCTTGAGGGTTCCCTTGTACTGAAAACACGTATTTAATTATTCTTTATTGAAAATCATGCTGTATTCACTTTTAGAAATTTCGCAATTTTGATATATTGGTAATAAAACTTTAAATGCAAATGATACACGGGCGTATATGAGGTGGGGACTCAGGGGGCATCCTCCCACCCACAAGTAATGAGTACAAAAGAGAATAGTATGGTATCTTTTTTTATTTTTAAATGGCATTTTTTGTTATTTAAAGCTGTAAATAAAAATCTTCATCTCAGTAAAGTAAAAGGGACTTCAGCGCAAATTATCCTGTGAACATGAGCGGAAAAATTTATACAAAGTATCGCGCAGTGTTGACTTAAAACGTATGTACTGAAGTTCGGAGTAATTGCTTACCCTAGACGAACAATTTAGTCTGAACGCCCGAAAGAGTTTTCTAACATTATATTTGCATGAGGCACGTAAGAAAAGAAGATAAGGGTCCAAAAATTCTAATTTATCTTTAGAATCGATGTCGAGCCACGGGAAACAAAAGGGCATCACTCACAGACGAGAAACCGACTACTATAGTCAACAAAGAAAAATTTTTATATTAAGGCCGCGACAAAGGTTTGGGGAGGTAACATGATCAACGAGAAAATGTCAGGTAAGTAGTGACTGTATGTAGGATGAAACGAAAAAAAAAAGTAATAGAGCCCATACGACTTTATCGAACATATAAGCGGGAAACCCAACAGTAATAAAAGATTAGAGTAAATAAGCAAACCTTTTCAAAAGAACTCCACAGTAAGATGCAGTTGACGTGCAATATTTTTATAAATTTCTTGTTCCTTTGGGAGAAGAGAGCTCTTTTGTTTAAAATTATTTTTTGTATAAAAATAGTCCACATTACTTATTTCTTATTACTTTGTATCCATCACTGTATCATCTTCACGACTTGTCGGTCTGTAACATACTGTTTTTTACATTTAGAGATTTTATAACTGAACTACATTTGTAATAATATTAAATAAAAAGAAGAAAATAAAATACTAAAATGATGTTACACACAGGGATTGTGCGAAGTGGAACAGAAGCTGTGAGTTACTCCATGCTCTGCGCTGTTGGAAGGAGGAAATTCTGCTGCACCAAAGTAGCAGAAGCACCGCCACTCACATATCCACCCATAGTTAACAGCCAGTGAAATGACAACATACTTTAAACATTGTAATATTATTTTATAAAGTGAAAATCTCAAATATTGAAGGACAAAATATCATAATGCATTTGCAGATTTCATTCCCATTTTTATTCATAACAGATTATTATTTATTGATCAGAGATCCTGTTTACCGATTTTATTTGTTAATAGCTTTTAGGTTTGTAAGAGGTAGTGGAGAAAATTATATCTCTGAATTATCACATTATTAGATTTCGAAGCCAAGACTTCAAACTCTCTCTTGTAGCGTTGTCCTGGTTAGAGGCAAGGGTTTTGTTATTGCTTTGATTTTATTCATTGAAGGTACATAAATTCCGTCTAGTTGTTCTGTTTCATTAGTTTTGGTCCTCTCTTTACCATATTCAAATGATTCACCAGGACAAATTTATTTTTCAGGTTTTTCGCCATTGCGAAAGGGGAGACAGATTGTTCAAGTGAGCACTGGCCAAACATTTAAAGTTATTCTGCATTGGCACAGTAGCCAATCATTAGCGATCTTAGGTTCGTGGCTGGCCGTTTCCATTTCAAAATTTTGCTAGCTGCATGAAACAAAATCCGGTTACAATTACGTTGTAGCGTTCTCGTACTAGCCTGCACAGAGAAGAATACCTAGTATGAAGTATTTAGGCAATAGGAGTTTCCGTTAAATACATTTTGAAAATGTCAGGTAAGTAACGTTCCTTTCAACATTTATAATAGATTATTTCCAGCTTGCACCACCAGTGTTAGAATATAACGTTTCACCAGCGGCCTACGTTGAATATATGTTGTTGTTTGTTATTTAAAAAATTCTGATTTTCTAAGGTCGGCCGGCATTTTAATTTAATTTCTTGCAGAAACGTAAATTTCTTTATCCGGCCCATTGAAAGTAACATTTCAACCAGACGAAAATGTTTGGATCTTAATTAAAAATACATTAATTTGAAATAGTAGCCATAAAAGTAGCTACCAATACATAAAAATTGAACGTAAAATTTTGAAACAAAAACTAGCGTTAATCTCAAATTTTACTTGATTCCCATAGCACTGTCTTCTACATCTGTAAATCCGGATTTATAACAGAAAACTAGTTTCGGCAAAAACTGAAAATCCTTTTCTACTTTTACTAATTATTTTACGAGTGAAGGAATGATATCCAAATAACGCTATGGTCCAGACAAAGAATGTCAAATATGGGGATTCATTTTAATGTCTTATGCAGTGAACTGATTCACACAATTTGGGTGTACGCATAAAAGTAAATACATTTTTGCTTTACACGCGGAATTGAACTTTCATTGTGTAAGATACAAACACGTTTTATTAGAGCTTCAAAACCAAGCGACGGATTCAATTCTAGAGTTCCTTAATAATACGTCGATAGGAGTAGACCGCTTTGAAGACAGGAATTGGAGCCTAGTTGTATCCTCTGTTTATACATAAGACTGCTCTCAATGAAATGAAGAATTATGTAATAATGCTCACAAAGTTTCTTTCATTTTTAACATTCATCAGGCATACACAGCCTTTCTTCAGTCGCACTCTATTTGTCACCCTATTCCATAATCGTTTGTTACATATTGATTTCTCGCATATATCAAAACGTCTGTACTCTTGCTATGGCTTTTTATGAGCTGTTTTCTTTTACTTATTTTATTTTATATTTTATTTTATTTTCATGCAGGTTATGAGAATATAAGCGTAGGAAGTTCGTCTTTCGCGAATATGATTACTTCGTTTTAAAACTGTGACCGGGAGTCAGTTATGAAGCATGATGTGTGGATAATTTAAGTTTTCAAAAAAATTCCTTTGATACGTATAGAGAATTAAGTATTGCCTTTAACTTTTAACACCAATTTAAAGATTGATTTCAATAAGTTATCATGGTTCTAAACATTAGTATAGATAAAGTAATTTATTTTATCTAAATAAATTACGTGTACGTTTCTTAATTTCCTCAGTCTGCTAGAATAATAATTGTTGTAGAGCTAATCAATTTTATGTAGCAAACAGATGATCTCTTGACATTTGTTAAAGTTGGTTAATGCTATAAGATTTCATTTTCTATTACAGAAAACTGTAGAAGCAGCATTACACACGTAAATCACTTTAATCGACTTACTTAATCACGCGGACCTTATTTTTAACATTAATTACATTTTTTGAAATATCTCGGTAATTTTTATCTCCTCTTTTCTACTGTTCATTGTCCGGTGGGGATGTGAAGCTCAATCACAAAGGAGACACTCCTATTAATTGCCCTCGAGAAAAAAATAGTTAATTAGAGGGTAATAATTAAATGTCGAGATGTCGTAACGATCGTGCCATTAGTACTTAGCTCGCAATTTGTGAAATTCAGCTTCACTGGTGTATACGTCTGCCATCTGCCGATCGGTTGCCGCAACTAACTGGCGCCACCGTACTCGCACGCCCCTACGGCATCCGTTGGAACTACGTGAACTTCGGGAGTCTCCTCTCTTTTGTCTCTTTTCCAGCGATTTACAAACTTATTATCGCTGGATGTATGTAGAGACGTCGTGGCAGTATTTTGAAGTAACTTTACCAACGAAAATGCATGAGAGTGTTTTTAAAAGGGTCGTTTTGTAATCTGAAATGTTATGTATAAAGCAGGCTCTTAACGAGAAACAAATGTGACTATTAAATTGTCAAGTTGGTGTCAGAATAGAAGGTGCGTACTATTCTTTCGTAACTGCGTTATAGCAACACCAAGCCTCCTTCCACGAGCAATCTTTAGTTTATAAGGCCATTTATCACTTTGGAATAGAGCATTATTTGCTTATTGACAAATTTGTACATATATATTTACAGTGGCGTTTAATTTTAATTTATACAGTATTCCTATTTCTTATTTTCTTCACAATGGACACATTGATTCTGGATGAATGGAGCTAAAAATGTAAGACCTGAACTAATTAATATTCATTATCATGGCTACCGACCACATTACTTGTTCCTTTGTTTTAAATTTGAAACAATGCTTGTCCAGTTATTTGTGAGGAACAATTCACAACCGGTAACATTACTTCATGTGACAGTACTGCTAAAGTAAGTGCACTGAAGTACTTCCTGCATATGGCAAATCATATATTTTTTTAATGAATCAATTTTGGAGACAAACCGATTGATGACTGTATTGTGTGGATTGAAGCACTTATTAATGAAAGTATGAAATCCTCAAAATTGGAATGATATTTATCAAGAACGCTTACAGAATACGTAATTTCAAGATCACAAAAATGAGAAATGTCCGGTGCTTTATTCAAGCGTGAAGTACACTGAAGTGAATGATGAAATACGACATCGAACACAGCTCTGCGGAGAGGTAGATGAAGTGTATGATTTTGTGTAACAATTCTAAAGCAAAGTGAGTTCTACTACATACAGCTTCTTGAAAACGCAGTTGTAGCTGCTGAAGTTTGTCTGTTAACTTTGGTTATTATTGAATTCGTGAGTGTTGCGATTTGGATCTTAAGACGTTGGAAAAGAAAACTCTAGTACGCTTTGTACTTTACGCTTCGTTCTGCCAAAATCAACGGAAACTCATTTGTGAGACTAAATAGCTTTAAGTTTTGGGATGATAGCTGTTTGTTCGGCGCAAAATAGACGCTGGTTAGGTTACAATTAAATGTCTGACCGAGAGGCTCTTTGGTGTTGTCGCGTATCGTTGGCTCGGTCCAGCTATGCGGACTAGTTACAGTCAATTAATGACTGTTAGTAGTGTGTTTGATTTCAGAACCAGACGGGACTAGGAAAAAATACGCTGATGAAACATGTTAACATCATTCGAGAAAACGTATTGATGACAATCGCGAGGCGATGTTTATGAGACGAAACTTCTTTTAGGAAGGGGATATATTTTTAATTCATTTGTAGAGCGTATACGTTTTCCGCAGACAGTCAAAACAATGTCCTTTTCTCCAGATCTGTCTTTTATATTCTAACGGTGGCTTTTAACCTCTTTATGTTTATGTGTTTTATGTTTTGTGTGATAACAAAATAAATCAAGTTTCGTCTTTTATTCACGTTTTTCCAATAATGACAATCAATTTTTTTTAAAAAAGAATATGAAAAAGTGTAGAAGATATTCTAACGTTAATGCCTGTTACTCAGTGATCGTTAATATAGTGAAAGAAACCTTTGTGTGTCAGTGTCCTTTTTTCTAGCTGCTCACATAAATTTACTTCAGAGAAAATCCAAGTTTGCAGATTGCACTATTTTTCAGGAAGAGTATTATATGTAGACTGAAGATTATCTTAGCTGCATCTCAGCTCCAGTTTGATCATCAGTTGTTATTCAAGCAATCAAATGAATTATAATAATGAAAATATGTAACAGATGATCAGTTCATTTACAGAAAAAACATATAATTCCCGGATTGAAGCTAGCACTAAGTTTCAGAGCCCACAGTAATGCAAACAGTTTCAGCTGGCATTCAAATTAAATTTAATTATTTAAATTTATCTGGTGTTCAGCTCATACACAGTTAGTTTGTATTTGTTCTATAACGGTCATTAATTGTCAGGGCCAACTCAATTCCAGGAAAGTAATATGAATTTTAATTTTCACGTGTTTATAATTTTTAATGATTCAGTCAGGTGTAGTACAGATGCAAGAAACACACAATTACAACTTCCGATAGGAACTTAGCCAGATCATTTTGTAGGTCAGTTTTATTGTGTAGATTAACCAGCATTTTACTTTATTGTACCAGAAGCCAGTCAATCAATGTTCATTCACACACACATTCAGACGAAGCAACAAACTAGAAATTCGCTAGGGCAATTTTCAGGCAGGCTGCATTTTATGTGGCGTTAAGTAAAGATGTGGTCGTTACCCACAGTAGGTAGAAAACTACAGCGAGAACAGTTCAAGGAGGGACGACACGTTCATGAATGAATAAAAATAGCGCGGCTGTGTTTCGATACTTGGAGACATGTATTATTAACAGAGGATATCTGTTTGACCGCAATGCCAATCGGCGCTGCACAATCAATAAAACGAGATGCAGAAGACACTGGATGCACCGTCACTGAACTTACAGCAAGGAGGTCAGTGCAGACATATCTGACCTACTAAATTACAGTCGAATTTTGCGTATAGAGTATATGTCTAAATACATATAACTAAATAAAATAAAGTAAATAAAAGCAACGAAACGTGTATAGGCGCCAAAGTTTTGCATCACTGGATAAATGCATTATTGTTCTTGTATCTCAACTTTTATGTGTAGTACGACTACAAATATCAATTATTGAGTGACTCATATGAACTGTTAATTCCTTTTAACAAATGTTACAGTCAAATAATCGATACTATCTCTCTCTCTCTCTCTCTCTCTCTCTCTCTCTCTCTCTCTCTCTCTCTCTGTCTCTATTCCTCTTTAACTCTCTAACTTTCTGTGTGTGTGTTGAATACAAACGAAGAAATCATTTTAAAATAGGTGATTTTATGTAAGGCACAAAATGTTTGTATAGATTATGGGACTTAACTACGGGTTATCAGTCCCTAAACGTACAAACTACTTATGAACTAGCTAACACTAAGGACGGCACAAACATCTATGCCCGAGGGGGGATTCGAACCCCCGACCCTAGTGGCCGTGCAGACCGTGACTGACGCGCCTCAGTCCCCTCGGCCACCACGGCCGGCTATACCGTATCCTTAATTTCATTTTAATTTTCATTTATGAAAACATCGGTTACTGTATTTACTAAATCATTTTGAATCATTCATAGGAAGATCAAACACACCATTAGCAAAATTAATGCCAAATTCTTGTGGCATCGAAAGTGTAGTTCCTGCTGAATAGCATTGTGCAATACTCAATCTGTTGAATACCTCTCGAGTACATCTCACTTTGCCACAGTGCAGTATTCCATTACTACCCTTCGTTCACAAAAGTAACTAAATAGCACCTCATTTCTAAATGGGATTCAAACAATGTGTTACTAGTCATTTAACGTGCAAGTGTGAATTACAGACTTGAGGTTTCTCCAATACAGTATTATCACTATTTGGGTCAAAAGACCATTTCTTGGTGCAAATATTTCTCTTTTCAACGAATAACAATCAGGTTCAACAATAAAATCTGTGCATCATGTCACAGACACAAATCTAGTACAACAACTTATACGAGTCCTTACGAAAATGCCCCTCAAACTCCTTTCCAGTAGTTAACATTTTGGCTTTACACGTGTTAATGCTTGTTGAAGCAGGACATGATCTGCCATCGCCAATTATTATTTAAATTCTATTTACTTAATTGACATGCCCCATTAAATAGTAATATTATATGTTCGTAGGTTGAATTCATCAGGCACTTAGCCAAATACATACACAGTACTTAAGATGGAAAAATTTACAGGAGATACATTTTGGCTATACAACATTCATCGCTTTAGATAATAAAACCAAACAAGTTTTACACAGGAAGAAACCTCATTGAATGACAGAAGTTGTAAATGTCTGTAGAGAATTTATGTCCAAATCCAGTTTACTGACAGGCCATCCTTCATACTTCGTCAGCTATTTTTCCCTGAGATGGTCCCTCTCTTGCAGGAAGTTACTGAAGTAGAAAATCAGGTGCACAAAATTTCGGATATCTCTCTTACGTATGCTCATTCCATCTTCAAGTATACTGAACCGTTTGTAATATGCATTTAGTTCCCCAAGAATTGTTAACGTTGATAACAAATTCTGATATATTTGGAGTTTAATCATCAAATCTTGTTGGGCCATAGAAAAATATGGTTTAGTGCAATTGCAGTTTTTTTCTTTGCGCACTTGTGTTTTGGTGTAGCTCCTCTATTTCCGTGATCGAGATACTCTCCTAGAGAGATTTTCAGGTAGTTAGATTTCACATACCCCCTTACGTGCTTTAATACATTCAATTTGTATCTTCAATTTTCTGCTTGAACATCGCATTTCTTCTATCGGCATTAGGTTATCGTAACGAATCTAATCTCATCCTGTTATCGGTATTAATTACTGCCACGCATTTCGTCTATTCTCTGTCAAGACAGCTATGGAAAGGTTGTGTGTAATAATGCTGGTACAATACTTTCATTCCAAATTTACCGCAATGTTCACATAGGACTACTCGAGATGTAACGCGACAGCAGCTAGACAAACTGCAGTGATGCAGTGACGAGACAAACGACGCCTTGGGTACTGCCTGGGCGACCAGTGACAGGACCTGACTCATGCGCAGTTGACCGCTATTTACGTGCAAAGCCGTTGCCATAGCCTTGATCATACACTATTGGCTATTAAAATTGCTACGCCACGAAGATGACGTGCTACAGACGCGAAATTTATACGCAAATGATTAGCCTTTCAGAGCATTCACACAAGATTGGCGCCGGTGGCGACACCTACAATGTGCTGACGTGAGGAAAGTTTCCAACCGATTTCCCATACACAAACAGCAGTTGACCGGTGTTGCCTGGTGAAACGTTTTTGTGATGCATCGTGTAAGGAAGATAAATGAATGCCGTCACGTTTCCGACTTTGATAAAGGTCGAATTGTAGCCTATCTCGATTGCGGTTTATCGTATCGCGACATTGCTGCTCGAGGTGGTCGCGATCCACTGACTGTTAGCACAATGTGGAAGCGGTGAGTTCAGGAAGTCAATATGGAACGCCGTGCTGGGTCCCAACGGCCTCGTATCACTAGCAGTCGAGATTACACGCATCTTATCTGCATGGCTAAATCGGATTCCTGAGTCAACAGGTGGGGACGTTTGCAAGACAACAACCATCTGCACGAACAGTTCGACAACGTTTGCAGCATCATGGACTATCAGTTCGGAGACTGTGGTTGCGGTTACCCTTGACGCTGCATCACAGACAGGGGTGCCTGGGATGGTATATGCAACGACGAACCTGCGTGCACGAATGTCCAAACGACATTCTTTTTACAGCATCATGATGGTCGGATCCGTGTTTGGCGACTTCGCGGTGAACGCACATTGAAAGCGTGTATTCGTCAACACCATATTGGCGTATTATCCGTGGTGATGGTATGGGGTGCCATTGGTTACACGTCTCGGTCACCTCTTGTTCGCATTGGCGGCACATTGAACAGTGGCCGTTACATTTCAGATGTGTTAAGACCCGTGGATCTACCCTTCACTCGATCCCTGCGGAAACCTACATTTCAGCAGGATAATGCACGACTGCATGTTGCAGGTCCTGTATGGGCCTCTCTGGATCCTGACTGCTGCCCTGGCCAACACATTCTCCAGATCTCTCACCAATTGGAAACGTCTGGTCAATGGTGGCCGAGCAATTGGCTCGTCACAATACGCCGGTCACTACTCTTGATGAACTGTGGTATCGTATGGAAGCTGTACCCAGAACAACCATCTCTGGCCGTAATAACGGCCTTGATACGCCAGGGTATTGAGTCGCTCAGGGCAAGGATGGCATGTACAGGTACAGATGAATTGAACAATTATCCCAGATGATTTCTCATTCTTGATTTGGGGCATTGTCAGGTAGTATAGCAGACGTAATGTGCCGTATACTGCTTAAGAATTATATCTTATTTTTCTTCTTGTATACAGGTTGAATATGTTGGCCCTATAACAGAAGTGTTGTTTTCTAAATTTTTGACATTCCCAAGTATGGGAAATAATAATATAATAATTTTTTAACGAATTGATGGTTTTGAACGAGGAAAGAAAATAGAGTGGTCAAAATATGTTGTTGTAAAAAGATATAAAAAAGCCAAGATCGCTGATCATCAATTTTTATTTACGACGACCGGTTTCGCTGAACTATGTCAGCATCATCTGGTCAAATAAAATATTTTACAAGGTCGTAATCTTGTAATGTCAATCAGTTATTATATAACAATTTACAGTGCATAGGTGCACTATGTCATTATAATAAAACATAATTATCACAGTGACTGACAAAAGCAAACTGATACATCAGATTTTAACAAACATGTATTTTTATATTAGGTGTACTAGAGGTTGTTTATGCAACAGTATTACATGCAACTAGTCGTTGTTTTAGGAGTTACGCTATTTTCCAAAAAGTCCTGATCATATGATTTGGGTTTGAAATTAAGCATTATGTCCTACTGACTCTTTACTCCTAATAACAGTGTTTAGAGGATTTTGTTATAAGTTCATGACTTTAAAGAGACGTATTTTTGCATTAGGCTCCCTAGAAGACATTTATTTATGCAGCAGTATCACTTAAAATTGTTTGTAGTGTTACCAGTTACATTATTTTCAAAGAAGTGTTGATCAGTCTTCAAGCTTTCCCAACGATCTAATAGCATTTTGGGTTGTTGGGCGTTCTGCTGGATGACAGTGTAACGTTTGCACTTTATTTTGATTACATAGCTCATAATCTTCTCCAGGTGCGCGCTGAGACTGCTCCTGGAGGGGATGTGGTCAATTATTTATGTCTGTAACGTTCCCACTGCTCCCTCTGTGGTCGGCGCCCATTCGCTGTGGTCCGCTGCGGCTCCAGTTGTTCCCTTTGTGGTCCGCACCCATCAGACCCACTCCAGGGATCTCCAATTTCAGGCTGACGCCTATGCAGTCCGCGCCCGCACGCTGCTATTTACTGGACCGTTGTCGATTCATTTAGCGTCGATTCTGAGTGCTTGCTATGTGGTCCACACCTGTCGGACCTGGTTGTCAGCTAATCGAATTCGGACTTGCGCCCATGCCGTCCGCGACCGTCCGCCGTGATCTGTTGGAGCATTGCCGTTTCAGATGGCGTCCACTGCAGTCTTTAATGCTTCCTTGTGGTCTGCGGTCACCGAGTCCAATCCTTTGCATTCTAATTTCGGTGTGGCGCCTTAGCGGTCCGCACCCAATCACGGCACTCTGCTCAAGCGCTGCCCTTCCAACTTTCGTTCCATATGTGGTCTGCGCCCGCCTGGGCGTTCTATCTTGGTATGGTGCGTCTGTAACTCTGCATGGGTATAGTTTTCCATATTTCCACTTTTGCTTCTTCTATTCGGTGTATGGAGCAGCTGTCTACGTTGCTTCTTTAGCAATTCCAGAGCACGATCGAAGGCTCCACTTAGCTGGCAACCAATGTCGCGATTCATACAGTTTCCAGTCGTCTTCATCTCTATTGATTACCGTATAGCACTGTCGCAAAACCTGGGTGTCAGGGATAAGATTTCGGTTACCTCATACTTCATGGAGTGATTCAGTTCGAAACAGTGTTCAGAGATGATGGATTTTGTTGCCTGTCTTAATCGGGTCTGCCTCTGGTGTTCCTTTCAGCTTATATCGACTGTTCTTTTCGTTTGGCCAATGTGGTACATACTAAATTAACAAGCCAGGTTATCTTGGATATTTCACACTTGATCTCGATCATGCTGGAAGGACAGACACAGTCTAACATAAACAGTCACGACACTCAATGCTGTAAAAGTGGTTACCAATTGACAGATGCAACGACACTAGCGCTCCTAGTGGTGGGAAAGCCGCCGAGGCAGTGACGTCTGTTTATAATCAACTTTGTACGTTATTAACGAAATACTGAATATAATTTTTGCGTTATAAGCATTAGGCCACGGCAGATTAGCTGCGAGTACTAGAGCCCGTGTTGCGGAGCGCACTGTCATCCGCCGTCGAAGGTTCGAGTCCCCCCTCGGAAATAGGTGTTTGTGTGTGTCCTTGGGTTAGTTTACCTCAGTTTAAGTAGTTTGTAAGCTACGGACTAATAACCACGCAGCTGAGTCCCATAGATTTACAAAGATTTGAATTTTTTACAAGTATTAGTAAAATATCAAGAGGCATACATAATACGGAAGTTAATGTAGAAACAGTCGAATTTCACTGAGTCAGTGGTATAAAGATCTGCTTCGTCATGAATATATACTTACGAATATGTGTTTATTTGCAGCTTATTCCGCTGAAAGTAAGGAGATTATAATCACAAGAGAAACAAACATTTGTATTATGGTCTATTCTTCGTATGACAGGCAGTTTTTTGACGCTTATCAATTCGGTGTGGAGTCTAATATTTAGCACATTCATTCACCTCATTCGTCTTTCTCATACGCACACGCTCTTTTGATTTTAATTTCTTTAGCTTGAAAAACCATTGATTTGATGATTCTTACTGTATGTGGTTCAACACAATTGTGAATTAGGTTTCTTCTGTGTTGGAAAGTAGTTTGATTACTTTTGCCGTTTTAGTGCCACGTCTGTGATGTTTTCCCTTCAGCCACAGCTGTGGTGACTGATTTGGTACATTAGCTACTGTATTTATTGCATTCACCCTCACTGATTGTACTGGATTGTAGTGAAGAAACCATAACGTTCCTGAGTAGAAAAGCGACGTCTTTCTGCCCAAGGGCAGGTCTTCTGGTGTTTCCTAGCCATTTTTTATTTTTAATAGAAAATGAAATTATTTAGCAGAAGCCTGTACGTTACAAGACAACTGTAAATAAACAGTCCTGTAATGTACCGTTTCGTACGTTGTCATGGATTTTAGGACACTTAAGTAAGACAAATGTGGAGCTATTTTTACGTTACTACCTATTTTTGTAGCATTACATACGTTTCCTAATGTAAAAAGTGTGTTAAATTCAATTTAAACGCTATTATTCGCACTCATCCAATATCATATTCAGAAATGTAGCTTGCTGCCTGCTTGGAGCGCTACTGCATGTATGGCCTGTTCGTTGATGTGCACAATGGCGGATATCTAGTTTTGCAACGATGCTAGTTCCAGTGGTCACGTGAACATTGTCACAGTTGCAGACGTGCTCTCGACGTCCACGCAACACAGGCATCCTCCAGGCCTGTCGTATTGTAACGACGGCAGTGGCAGATAACACATGTAGTACCAGGTTTGAGAGAGCGAAAATGTCAATACCAACTCCTGTGAATCAGGTACCTGCAAGGGACTGTGAGTGCGCACACCTCTACCCTATCTTCCACACGCCACAACATCGACTTGCAGGACTCAAGCGATGACGTCAGAGGATCACTTGGAAGCTGAGATGGCGCTCTTCAACGATATAGAGCACTTTCTTCCTGCACGAAAAAAATGGTCGTTCGCTCGAATGACGTAGGCCAGGTCTGCATTCTGTTGAACACTACATTCGTCCAAGAGAAACGGGCACAGAACCAGGTCAGGTTACACTTACATTCACATGAATTTTCAATAATCTCCTTTTCAAATTATTGAAAATTATATTGTTTGACAATTATTTATATGGTGTTCAAAAATGTTCAAATGTTTGTAAAGCTTATGGGACTGAACTACGAGGTCATCAGTCCCTAAACTTACAAACTACTTATGAACTATTTACGAATTATGACGGCACAAATATCCATGCCCGAGGGGGGATTCGAACCCCCGACCGTTGTGGTCGTGTAGACCGTGACTGAAGCGCCTCAGTCTCCTAGGCCACCGTGGCCGGCTTTATATGGTGTCTGTGTCCGAAGAGAACAGGCATCATATAAATAATTGTACATCTGCCCCAAAAGGCAACTGATAATTTTAGTGCGATCCCATTAATAGGCTCGATCCCTTGCGGGAATCCAGTATAGGCTGCGAACAAGTGGAAGCAAATGGTCAGGGGGCACTACAATTACAGTGTGCTATAAGGTGAGAATTTGGGTTGGAAGAGAGGCGTCCCTGAATAGCTTAATTGGATAAAGACTCTGTAGAAACAAAACTATAGCATAGACCAGACAAAAATAGTATCCGCAATGGAGAAGCAATACCGTGATGTGGCTACTTGGGCATTATAACAGTTACGTCTTTAATAAACTCGGTGATGACAAGAGTTTATGACATATATGGAAACGAAATATGCGAGAACATGTAATTACGTGGCTCACAAGAAGAAGTTTGAGAACTCACTTAAGATAAATTTAAAAATACAGGGATAGGTTGAAACTTCTGCTCCGAAAGAAGATGCAATTATGCGGCCGTTGTTCGTCGGCTCACAGGACTACGTCAATTTAATATATATATATATATATATATATATATATATATATATATATATATACGTGTGTGTGTGTGCGTGCGTGTGTGATTGTGCTTGTGTGTGTGCGTATATACGAGATTTCGTTACTTACTTTGAATATATATATATTCAACATCAGAAAGAATATCGACAATCTCAATAAAATCTGGAAACAAGGCATACACACTGATAAATGCACACGCTCCCACTAATGATTACAATAGAAAAGACCCACAGGTAATAGAAGACTTCTGGGAACTACTGGAGGAAACCTCAAATAAAATTCCTGCACATAATGTGAAAATTCCTTTAGGAGATTTCAATGACCAACTCGGCAAAGAGAAAAAATTCAGGAAAACAACGGGAATTCATACAGCTCACAAGAGCACAAATAAAAACGGCGAGAGACTGATAAACTTATATGAAAATTTTGATCTTAAAATCATGTCCACACAATTCATAAAGCCTGTAAACAAACTTACAACTTGGAAATCACCGAACTCAACTTTGGTTGAGTTTCAGATAGACCATGTTGCTATATCTAACAAGAATGCGAAAGAAATGCTCAACGTTCGAACAAGAAAGGGATTTTTTTAATCAGATCACCATCTGCTGCAAATAAAAATTAAATTTCAACCTAACAGGAAAAAACCACTAATGAACAAAACATTCAGAATTTATCCAGACATAATACCTGAAACTAACAAGAAGGAAATTAGCCAGGAAATTTGGCAATCAAACGCAACGAACTGGAAGGAACTTGCAGAAGTATTAGGCAAACCCCCAAGAAAGAGAAAACACAGATGGTGGAACAGCTCATGTGATCAAGCAATAGAAGAAAGAACACAAGCATGGAAAACTTTCAGTAGCAACAAAACCACAGAAAAATGGCTGGAATTTCTGAGAACACAGAAGAATACATCCAAGGCATTACGAAGAGAAAAACGTACATATGATATAAACCGGCTTGAGGAAATTGAACAAGAATTTCTCAAAAACAACACCAGAAACTTTTACACAATTTTCAAAGAGAACCTAACAGGGTATCAACCGCCTAATCTGTGTTTTCGCCGGCCCGATGGATCACTGGAAACCAACACGAGAAACAACTGTCAGATTTTAGCTAAATATTTTCACGCACTCCTCAACTGTGATCCGCATACAGAACAACTAGATTTCGAAAAATCCCCATCAAATCCCGATTCAAAACCACCTTCACTTAAAGAAGTAAAGGAAATAATCAATTCTCTGAATAACAAAAAGTCTCCAGGTGAGGATGGAATCATAGCAGAAATGTTGAAATTAAATGATAGTATTTTTACACGAGCAACTCACACAATTGTATCAAAGGTTTGGGAAACTTAACAAATTCCTGCAGAGTGGAAATGTGCACTAATCCATCCTCTCCACAAAAAAGGTACAAAAACTGATCCGAATAACTACCGGGGAATTTCACTGCTAATATACAAAATTTTTTTCAAAGGCCTTGTTAAGCAGACAAGAAGAACAGGCGGACCAGTTAATAGGAGAGTATCAGGCAGGGTTGCGTAAAGGTCGATCTTGCGTCGAACAAATATGGAACCTAGAGACTATTTTACAAATGAGAAGATGCAGAAACACTGTGGTGACTTTCGTAGATTTAAAAAAGGCTTATGATTCAATAGACAGACAAACATTATTCCACACATTAGAGGAATTTCGGATTGACAGGAAAACAAGGTCAATTATCCAACATGCATTAACAGGAACAACCTCCAGAGTCAAATTCATGGGAGAAACATCAGAAGCAGTTCACATCCTTACTGGTGTCCGCCAAGGAGATGGACTCCCCTCTTTTGTTTAACTTGGTACTGGAGAAAATTGTGAGGACATGGGAAAAAGAAATTAAGAGAATTCAACTTGGAATTAAAAAGGAGCAGAGAATCAGGGTGAAGTGTTTGGCTTTCGCGGACGATCTTGCCATTCTAACAAACAACAGGGAAGAGGCGAGACTCGCACTGGAGAAGCTTCATGAAATCTCACAGAAAACTGGGCTACAAATCTCTTATGAAAAGACTCAATACATGGAAAACAAGCCTGCAGATAGTCTCCCCATCGCAACTCAATATGGAAAAAAGGCAGAAGTTTCTCACTTCAGATACCTAGGAGAGATGATCCAACCATCAGGATTGAAGTCAATAGCCAGTCAAGAAAGGGTCTCAAGATTACAAAGAGCATATAAGCTAACTTGTAACCATTATAATAAGAAATCCATTTCTGTCAATACAAAACTAAGGCATTACAACACAGTAGTCCTACCAGAGGCACTCTATGCTGCAGAAACTACGGTGATTCATGGTCATACGAAGATCAGAGAGATTGAAAAAGTGGAAAGAAAAATTTTGAGGAAAATATATGGTTTTGCGTTTCGGGAATGAATTTGGATAAAGCGGCCAACTAAAGAGATTTACAAAGACATGAAAACAATAACGGATACCATCAGAAAGAGAAGGATGAAATTTTATGGACATATCATCAGGATGAATGAAACCAGGCTCACAAGGCAAATATTTGAGATTGCAAACAAGAGCAAAAACAAGACAAAGTTGATCACTGAAACAGAAGAGGATATTAAAGAACTGGGAATCACACAAGACAACATAAACAATACAAAACAGTTCAGGAACATTATAAAAAAAACAAAAACTTAAAAAAGAACACACAGAGAACAGAACAGCAAAAAAGTGGTCAGATGAAGAGAACACAGTGAACGCATGAAGAGAATTTGGGAAGAACGAAGGAAGAAGAAGAAGTCATAATTTCTGAAGTTCAATCGCTCTCTTTAAAGGGAATAATCGAAAATAATAATTATATATGAAGAAATTTAGGTTTAAATATGGAAATAATTTTAAAGTATAGCACTAAATGGTCAATCAGTTCAACACTGAAGAATTTACACATGGAGAATATTGCTTTTGTTCGACATTACTTACAGAGCAATCGGTTCATCAGAGAATAATTTGAACAAGTTCTTAAGTTTTGAAGAAGAAATTTGATTTTGTTACAACAATCGTTAGGAGAACAGTCTGAATAAAGTTTCATTTCAGTTCCAGAAACTTCTCTTAAAAAAAAAAAAAAAAAAAAAAAAAAAAAAAAAAAAAAAAAAAAAAAAAAAAAAAAAACGAAGCTTGTAGCAAACGAAGCTCGCCGTTTGAAGGCATAACTGGAGAGCGCAAGGAAGGGCTAGAAAGAGAGATGGGAGACCCCCTCCCCGGCACCCGAGAAATGTTTAGACGACCGCTGGCCCAAAGCGGGAAATGCGGTTTCGAATCCCGGTCCAGCACAAATTTTCAACTTTGTCACTGCATTTATCAATGCCCTGAAACGGTCGAAATGTTTAACTATTTCGTATTCTTGTATTGTTTGAATTTCAAAATACATATAAAATGAACATATTTCATTTGCAGTTAGTTTAATCGTTTTCTTACATAAAGGAACACTAAAACATTTTATTGCCCTTATTTAGATCCCCTGGCCTTAATAAAGACAGTTTGTATATATAAGTAAACAACTTCACTAAATATCTAATTTACATTATGCTAGTAAAATCTGTCATTTTTACAATCAAAACCCACCCTTTTAAAAACTCGGCAAATGTTAATGTGTATTTATTTCGGTTACCTGCCTTATAATTTTTCTGTAGTAAGAGTTCAGTCTCTCAATTCTCGTACTACCTTCGTAATGGAAGATACCGCAGAGCAGCCCGCGATACTCGATTCAGTCTACGGAAGTTATTCGAGTATGAAGTTAGTAACACATGCTCATCACAGCAGATACTGAGGTAAATGCGATGAATAAAAGGAGTATTAGGGTGTAACGTCCCGTCGACAAAGAATCGTTTTTAGGGACGGAAGGCGAGGTTGCAAGGTTTGATTGAGGGTGAGTAAGAAATTCAGCCCTGCCCTTTTTTTCCGGTATTTCCCTGCAGCTGTGTAAGGAATTCTCGGGAACCTAAAACATGGATGGCCTGAGCGTATTTGAACCAACATCTTCTCGAATGCGACAGCAGTGTGGAAACTACTGCGCTCTCTCTCTGTAAATGGGATGAACAGACACTTTGCTGGCTTATTTTTCGGTAACCTGCTTATCATGCTTAAAAAAGGAAGATCAGTGTTTAATGCCCCGTCTACAGCGTGGTCGTTAGAGGCGGAGCTTACGCTCGCATTGGGTAAGGATGTGGAAGGAAATCGGCCGTGCTCTTTGATAGGAACCATACCGACATTAGCCTGGAGTGATTGAGGAAAATCACGGAAAACTTAAATCTCGATGGCCGGAGGTGGATTTGAACCATAGTCCTCCCGAATGCAAATCCAGTGTGTTAGCATTGTGCCACCTCCTCGGTTATCATACTCAAGTTAGGAAATGTGTCACCGTGTTCCAGCTCATAATAATTATTATAACTTGATGTGATTCTTTAGTTTCTCCCGGCGTATTTGATAATCAAAAAATCCACGGGTGTACTGCCGGTCTATAGTGTCCAACGGGCAACATAGTGCCTGTTGGACACTATAGACAGACAGTACACCCGTGGATATTTTGATTATTATAACTTGAATTTGTTAGTGATATTTTTAAGAGCCATTAATGACAAATAAAAGTCACAGATCCAATAGTAAGCTAATTTTTTCGTTTGGATATTATATTTGTCAATTTCATTTAATCATATATTACAAAATTAAGGTATTGCAGAAACTTCCTTTTGTACTACTCAGGAATCTATTTCTCTTTCTTAATGAAGTATGTCACGTCTAACCGGTTATTATGGTAAAGAAATAATTATGGTCGCTAATGGTACTTTGTTAGTTCAGTTGGATGTGTAGTGTCCATTTCCTATTTTTCAATACGACTGCCCCCCTCACAATTTACACGTTTCGGTACGCTGTCCGTAGCGACATGCCACGCCTCTAGACGGGCGTTTGTGGAACTACGTTCTGCTGCAGGAGCTGCCATCTCTCGACAGCAGCCCTGAACGAGAAGATATCGATTACGAGCGCGCTGAAATTTAACAATGTAACTTTCGCTTTTCCTGTGGTTTCTCTTTAAACGCACTAAAAATAGCTACTACTGTCATCTTGTGCTGTTTGACCTCGTTACAATTTCCATCCTGGAAAGATGAAACTGCATTTCATTTCTAGAAGGAAGAGCCTACGCAACGTTCACAGATGAGGCTACTTTCAACACGTAATACCAATTTTTGGGATTTATTTTTAACTTGTCATGTGTTCATATTGATTACTCAAAGGTTTCTCCGGATCGTGAGATGTTTAAGGGGAACTGCATGCTGTTTCAGTTTGCGATTTAGTAGGTTTCATTGGCTCTTTCATTTCATTACGTATAGCAGACTTCTTACTTCTTTCATAGTCAACTATTTGTTGTCCTTCTATTCGACAAATGTCTCTGTCCTAACTAGCCGATTTTTAAGGAATAAGTTGAAAACTGACATCTCGAAACATATTCTATGATTCCATATAGACTACCTAAAACATTTGTTCAAGATGCGATATTGCGATATCTGTTTTCGCAATTTGAATTTAGTATCTTTATAAAAATTTATGAAATTTAGGTACTGATGGATTTTTCGGCAAGTAATTTACTTCAACTGCGTCAAACAATATGTGAAAATTCAAAGGGATACAGTTATGGAAGTATGACAATCTTTGTAGATTTCCTTTAATTTGTAACACATTATAAGACTGATAGCCTATACAATATCACTAAAAATGAAGGTACGTTTATCGAAGAAATAGATAGCAAAAGGTGACCACACTTTAATTTCGTAGTCATCTCTAATGACCATAGAGCTGAAATTTCAACTTATTGAACATATCCTATTCTGCAAGGGAATTTCTTTTGTCGACTTAAATTTCTTTGAAATCCCTGGACTATCGTAAGACTCGTCTTAAGCGTCTGTTGAATTTATGTTATTATGTGTGTAGTTAAGACCAATTAGGTTATTAAAAATTATGAATTTTAGATACGTGATTCACTGGTTTGTTATTTGTATTCCAAATGTTTGTTAAATGTATCGCAGCTCACATATAGCTGATCTAATGGGAAAAATATTGTTATACTACTGATAAAGAACGAACAACCAAGAAAACTATTATACATATTGTTGAGATTTTTTTTGTTCTTCCAAGATTCTTCACTAAAAAATTTTTCTATAGAGTAATGGTGGAATGACGAAATATATAACCCTATATGTCGAGCCTGCTGTAAGATGCAGCAATTGACTATGTATCACAATCTGAAAAACTGACCAGTCAAGATACATTTCTCCTTTCTGATGCTTTAATTAAACTTTGGAGGTACTTTTGGGCGTACGTAAGGAAATTGTGGTAGTTTCCAAATTATTTTAAATGTATACGCAATCAGCTGACTGATTGCAGACGATCACTTAACAAAGTCTCATATTCATGAAGCAAAAGAAGATGTAGTGGGAAAAACTATACAGGAAAACTGACAGTGAGGACAGAAAGAGTCTGAAACCCTTGTGATAGTGTTGATGGTCGGTTATATCTGAAAAGTAATTGTTATATTGACTGACAAGAGTGCTTATGTTGAACCAGTTCTTTTTCTTTTTCAGCTATGAGTCCAAACTATAATGGTGATCAGTCCCTACACATACGAACTACTTAACTTATACTAAGGGCAACGCACTCATACACACTCACACACACACACACACACATTCACACACACACACACACACACACACACACACACACACACACACACACACACACACACACACACAAATATGTCCTAAGGATGACTCCGTAGCAAGGCGCCTTAGACCGGACGACCATTCACATGTGGCTCTCTTTATACCTCACTACGACGTTTAGCATAACTAGGTTACATCTTCAGATGCTCTCACTTCATATATGAGATATCGTCGTTGCTGAAATGGGATTGTGCTTCAGTTATTAAGAATGTTACCATAGTGGGTCTTCACAATTATATATAATTTGATACGTCAGTGTAGGAATTTTGAGCACAAACGATCCCATTTTTCTACATATTGCCTCAACAACGACTTCTGTATTTGCTGTTGAGGGAATATGTGAAAAAAAATGGATTGTAAGATACTTACAATAAGTGTTACGAAAAAATTGTTTATATTGTGCCGTTTCCGATTTATTTAGCACTAAATGTTGCTCTGGTTCGATCACTTATAATGGCCAATTTCCAATTTTATGACTTTCATGTTCAGTTTGAGGAAACCAAACGAAGTACAACTTGGCTAACATGGTCAGTGTGCGACATGGTTGGACCACTTCGCCCATAATTAAATCCATAATCGGCAAAACGTGTCGACTACTTTTATTAGACATTATTTGTTATGACTCCCTACGCTACAAAATCCAAATAAACTCATGACTGCTTTGGCCACTTTGAGGCAGCGCCTACAAAGTGCAACGAGGACCACCCGCAGCACTCTTAAGATAACTTGGTAGCAACAAAAGCAGGAGATCAGCTAGACAGTAGGAAACGAATACTCGGGCAGAAATGCGTTCCGGAAGCACTGTAATATTACGCCCACAAACTGGCCCAAACTCACTCCATCTCAGTCCACTAGAAAATTCCACCAGGTGGAGATGAAAGTGAGTCTTAGTCATCTGAAGTTTAAAGTGAGTCTTAGTCATCTACAGTTTAACGGGAGTTCGGAACCACGGTGCTACTCGGTATTTTTCACATGAGCAATACTGCCAGAGGTGAAAAGTGGGAAGTGACAGATAAAACTCCTAGGACCTGGCGGGGATCGAACCCGCGACCTTTGGATTTGTGGTCTGGCACTCTACCACTGTGCAACCGAGACGCACCTTACTGGATGGAAAAAAAGGAAGGAAGCCTGTAGTTTACCGTCCCGTCGACTGCGTAGTCAATATAGACGGAGCTTAGCCTCGGAGTTTTTAGGTAAGGATATAGAAGGAAATCGGTCGTGCCCTTTCAAAGAAAGCATTCCCGCATTTGCCTGTAATGATTTAACAAAATCACGGTAAACCTAAATCTGGACGGCCGAAGATGGATTTGAACTATCGTCCATCTGAATGCGAGTCCAGTGTGTTACGGTGCGCCACCTGGTTTGGTAATACTGGATGCATCTGCAGCTCTCGCCACCGCATGGCTCTTGTACGATTTGGACCTCACTTGGCTCTCACCGAGGGCTGAGGTTGGTATACCTTACACATTACACCTCTCGTGTGGTTACGTTCTAGACACTCTCTTCTTGAGACGTTAAGTGTCCGAGGTGGACTTACTACGTTAATGGTACGTCAATATAAATAAAATGTTTGCACTTTACATGTGTTTGCTTTCATAACAGATGACTTAAATGTTATTGCCAAAAGTTGAAAAAAAAGTCTATTTATTTCATCATTTCCATTACTGTCCTAATTCCCTCAGCATCAGCTGATTAATTTAATTGTAATTTATTCATTTACACTTAAATTTCTTTTGTTAATTCCTGTATTACATCTGCCCTTCAAATCGTCGTCCATTCCTCTCAGCTGCTCTTTCAAATACGTTTCATTCTTTTGCGGACTTTCTTTTGCAATATCATTGGTGAAATTCGTAGGTTTCTTAATATTTTCGTCCCCGTAAGGTTTAATTATATCTCCAACTTTTCTTTTACTGTTTCTCAACACCCATAAATCTTTTAGATAGACAAATAGAAATGTAATTTTAAGGGAGACAGAAAGAACATTTTACGTTATTGGCAGTAACGCACGCAGGTTAGGCATCTACAATACCACATCTAGATTGTTGATGGTGTTATGAGCAATAGAAATAGAAACACTGTAATAACGAAATAACAAAAAAACCAGGTCTGAAAGGGATAAAGGCGATAATATACCGTGTGCTGATGAGTCGTACAATCGTCTGATCTTTAACTGTAAGGAGAACAACAACATACAAAAAATGTTTTAAATCTACTGTCTCTGCAGTACTCTATAAGCGTCTATAATTTCACGTAACAACAGTAACGGAAAGCAGGGTACTGACTGCATTGATGTATTTTGTCTATGCGTTTGTAGTTTCCAACAATCGTTTTACGTTCAAGGACACAGCAAATTCGGTGGGATACTGTGACACATATTACGTGTTGTTAGTGTACCACACCCCGTATGCCAGCTGCATTTGGATCGATCAAATCAGAAACCCTTCATGTCCGCATGTTAAGCAAAATGAGATAATGGCGGATTATGTATCTCTGAAGGCAGCGACATTAACTGAGACTGAAATAATTCATGTACAGAAACCGGGTTCTACATCATGATATGATACATTTTTTAATGTATCGTTTACTGGACATGAGGCGTTTCTACACAAAATGAGTGTTTGTAAAGTCGTTATTTCTGAGCAGGCCAAGGAGCTAATGTGTCATCGGACAAGAAAATTAAATTTAATGTCTTACAATACAGATAGTTTGTGTTTAAGAAAACCGTGAAAGGTATAGTGACAGTATAGCCCTTCATTGATGGGCTCGTGGCATTTACCTTCATCTTGTCAAGAGAAGTTTCTCCTGCTCATCCTACATCAAGAGCTTACAATGGGACTATGTTCATAAGTCAAGAGGAAATGGAATATATCAAGAAGTTTTTGCCTTACCTGCCTAAAGAACATAAGTTGTGAGTTTTATGTCCAGATCTTTGGGCTTCCCACACACACAGGAACAGAAACTAGAGAGGACTATGAAAATGTGCATGTTGTACAATATTTTCTTGTATTTTAAATACGTTGTTTAAAATGTTGTATTATATATTTTGTTCTTTCAGGAATAAGACACTCAAAATAACATATTTTATTAATTTATTTGATGAAGAAGTACCTCGTGTCCACACTTTTGAGCAGAAGCACTTCATCTTCAGTAGCTATTTATATTTCGATTAATATAACAGATATGTGCAACATTTTTCTGAAAAGGTTTTTCTACTACATATGAGGTAGTTGTGATTTTAGCGATTCGTTTGTATAGAACACCTTCTGTGACGTCCATGTGCTAGTACCTTCTGAAACAAACGACGTCGACGTGAGCTGACGCCGTTGTAACGGGGTACGGTGGCCGGTGGCCGACGGATGGGAGTATCTCTAAGTGAGCTACGGTGCAGAAACTCGGCTTCATATGTACAATCGCGTCGACGTTGTACCGTGAATGGGTGATTGAGGGTGAGGCAGGACACAACAGACGAACTGCATGTTGTAACACCGTCCATGATTATCTTCACCGGCGATATATGTGATGGGTCGTCAGTAGGGACAGAGGGGACACAGTACAATAACTCAATGGTCAATTTTACACAGACGTGCTGGACTCGTCTCCTAACTGATAATCTGCAGACCAAACACATTCGACCCAATGTTAAACAATGGGCAATTAAACTGCTTAAAAATTGCACGGAAACATGTCAGATAGCCACAATCTGGAAAAAGGTTAAGGTTACTGCCATTCTAAAACCAGGAAAAAGTGTTGATGTCCCCAGAAATTATCGACCCATATCACTACTCTGTCATATTTTTTCAATTCTGTCAAAGAGTGTTCCAGGATCGCCTCTCCAAGGCCGAAAAAGCCTACCTGATCCTTCAAAAAGCAGGTCTCCGTCCAGAGAAAAGCACTAAATCGCAGGTAATTAATCTTACTCAGCTGATTGAAGACGGATATGAAAACCGGAAAATAACTGGTGTCTCCTTTATACCTTGACAGCCGCATATGACACCGCCAATGTACGTCTGCTAGTGAAGAAGCTGTATGCCAATACCAGGGACTTTGAATTTACTTCTATAATTAGAAGTCCTTTACAAAGCCGTAAGTTCTCTGTGTGATTCCAAGGGAAGAAAAGTATGCGGTGTGCTCAGAAAAATGGCTATCATCAGGTCAGCGTACTGCCACCCATTCTTTTTAACATATATCGTCCTTATACCTGATGTCTATTTAATGGGCATACAAGTTCCTGTCCTCATATCGAATTCTCCGTATATACACTAGTAATACCTACGTTCCATTTCAATTGATAGTACTTTGCAGCTATTTCGAAGGAGAAACGGTAACTACGATTACTTGATACCAAGTAAGAAGCTTTGTATGCGTGTTAGCATGCTAGGTGAGTATTCCTTATTTAAATTTCTGGAATTTCATTTCGTGAATAAGACACATGCGATATCTGCCTACTAAGTCTGTTATGCAAGTACCAACATCTTTTTTTAATTTTTTATTTATTTATTTTTTGCATTTTCACATTTCATTCATTGCTTCATTATATGCCACCAACACTCACTTGCCACAGTTATGGACACATTTAAAAATCATGAATGTATTTGAAAAAAAATCCAAAAATGTTTGTGAATTTCCTTTTTCTATTCTCTTATTAACATGTACATGATAACTATTTCGATAAAATATTGTGCTAGTGGCCCAAAAAAAATGTTCAAATGATTGTATAGTTTATGGGACTTAACTACGGGGTGATCAGTCCCTAAACTTACAAACTACTTATGAACTACTTACGAACTAGGACGGCACAAATATCCATGCCCGAGGGGGGATTCGAACCCCCGACCGTAGTGGCCGTGCAGACCGTGACTGGAGCACCTCAGTCTCCTCGGCCACCGCAGCCGGCGTGCTAGTGGCCATCAGGTCTCAGGAGGATATACTAAGGACCAACCAATGCCAACTGGTACGGAAAACTATATCTACGCTGATGACCGTGCTATGGCCGTACAGGTTGACCCATTCGATGAGGTCGAGAAGAGGCTTACTCAAGTGCTACAGGTGCTTTGTCATTACTACACTGGCAAACAACTCAAGCCGAATCGCGGAAAAACACACGTTTGTGCCTTCCATCTCAGTAATAACCAGGCATCTCGCAAGCTGCGTGTTTTCTGGAAGGGCACACCACTCGAACACTGTGCCAACCCCTAATACCTTGGTGTAACCTTGGACAGGGCTTTCACGTATAAGCAGCACTGCATTAACACTAAAATGAAGGTAAGCTGCAGTAATAACATTCTCCGGAAAATGACGAACTATTCTTGTGGTGCAAAGCCAGAGGTAGTGAGAACTACAGCGCTAGCAGTTTGCTTCTCAGCAGTCGAATATGCGAGCAGCGTCTGATACAATTCAACCCACGCTAAACGAATCGTCGATGCTCTGAAGGAGATCTGCAGGCTCCACACTGGATATCTGAAACCTACGCCAACCGACAATCTATACCATCTTGCTGGCATTGCACCTCCTGCTGTGAGCAGATAAGCTGCAGCCTACAGTGTAGGAGCGAGTGCCGAGTTGTCTGAGAGCCACCTGCTCCGCAACATTCAGCCAGCCGTCAAACGCCTGAAATCTAGAGCAACCGAGGAACTCAGTGAACTACATGGATCTAGGGTGCAGAGGTGGACGAGGGCGAGAGATAGGCACTGGATGGAACCAAAGGAAGAATTGGCACCAGGCTACAATGAGGAGTGGACGGTTTGGAGATCACTAAACAGGGTACGCACTAAGACTGCACGGTCAACAGATAATCTTCTGCTGAAATGGGATTATTCTACTACATCTAACCTCTGTGATTGTGTAGACGTGCAGACAACCCATGATATGTACAAGTGCCCTGAATGTCCTCACATTGCATTTTACAGGGCCTGATTTTGGCAACCCAAAATGCTGTCGACGTATCCCGCTTAAGGGGCCAAATGTATAATGTTTCTGCTGTCATTTATAGTTTCGTATTTTTGATGTATGTAATTTATTAATTTTTTCTGCTCTATCTTTTATACTCAATGTAGCCTATACATGACACTTCTGTCACGAATTTAAAAAAAAATCTGTCACAAGGACGGAACATGATATGGTGAGACAAAATCACGATTTCAACGGTCCCGTATCGAGGAGAGGCACCCTGTGTCGCTCAAACCACATGAACCGGTAGAGCGAAAATGGTAAGGTCCATGAAGTTGGTGTATCTATTGTTGTCAGGGGTGAATTTTCCTGGTATGGAATAGTCCCCTAGTTGTTGAGGAGGGGCCGCTGAATTTTCCGTGTTGTGGTCAGTTGCTCTACTCACTTTCGCCTTCAATCAGCCTGACGGTACTGAGGTGTTTCGATATGAAAACGCCCTTCCACTTCGCTGCCGCACCGTCCGAGAATGATACCACATAATGCAGGTTTGGTACAAAGACATCGATAGCTACACCGTAGTCAAAACTGAACCATATTGAGCAAATATGGGGTGTGTTGAGACCCATCCTACGCCCTTCCACTTACTCCCGCACCATCCGAGATTGATATCAGATAATGCAGGTTTGGTACAAAGACATAGATAGCTACACCGTAGTCAAAACTGAACCATATTGAGCAAATATGGGGTGTGTTGAGACCCACCCTACACCCTAAAACGGACTATAAGTGGGTGACGCTGTAAAAGCTATTTGGAGTCGGCTCAGTCCAGACGCGTATCAGGCACTTGGAGACTCACATTTACGGAATTTCACTGCAGACCTCAGAGACAGAGAAGACCCCATACAGTATTTTCAAAGTAACCCATGTTACTTTCGATGCTCTTCGTTGATTTGGGACCGGATTTCACCATTCTTCTTACGCAATCGTTGTTTTATATCTGATAAAATAGGATTTCAAGTTAATAAGAAGGCCGGACAACCGTATTTCACCGACTCCTTCAATACACAGTGCAATTAACTGGAGGCTGGAGCAATGATTTGCGTGTCTGAATGTCATATCATGCTCTCTATTACGGCAAAGTTCGGCAACGGCAGTTTATTCCCGTGTGTACTTTGATTTTCAACACATCAATCCGGTACGATTAGTCAGCTCAATTTCTGTCTTTCCACTATGACAGAAGAATTTTTATACACCAGGGTTCTTCAATCCCAAATCAACTTCTACAGTTCCTGGACGCGTTCTATATTTCCCCAAAGGCAATAAAACAATATCGTATGTTTTGCGGATTCTTGAAATTTCTGAATTAATACAGCTGAAGGTAAAAAGCAACTGAATCATAGGTGTCCATAGGTGGTTCACATGGTGGTCCAAATTGTAAAGATCGATAGATTTGTTGACCAGTATAGACATTCTGCCTGGAAACCTCCTTAAGATGATCTAATTTTTGCGTCAAATAATCATAAACAGCAACAGCACAAGTTCTCTTCAGGCGCCTGGAAGACATATAGGTGGAGGTAGCGGTCCGTATGCTTGGATTTTGCGGTGTACACTGTACCCGAAAGTATCTTTCTCTTTTTTCTGTACTAAAACGTCCTAAAAGTTTAATTTGCCATCCTTTTAAAAAGTCCGTCAAAGTATAATGCGTGGATGAAAACAGTTAAACCGCGGTGCAGTGGCCGAGCGCTCCAAGGCGCCTTGATGCGGATCGCGTGGTTGCACATCATCGGAGAATCAAGTCCTCCCTGCGGAATGGGTGTATGTGTTTGTCCTCAGGTTAATTCAAGTTAGTTCAAGTAGTTTGTAAGCCTAAGGGCTAATAACCAGAGTAGTTGAGTCCCATAGAGTTACAAACAAACATTACGACAGTTAAAATTATCGGAACCCCAATGAGTGGCTTTCATTCGATATGGCCAAACAGTAAAAATACCATTCACGGCTCTCAGAAAAGACTTGGGGTTAATAAAATTAGTGCAAAGAGCGATATATTCAAAATCTTCAATCAAATAATGGCGACAATATGGGAAACAGGACTCCTCTTATCCACACTGTTAGTGTCTTCTAAAAATGTCAATACATGGCGACACAGTGGTATCTTGCTACTTGTGAACTCAGGAACTACTTAGAAATTAAAATGTTTGTTAATCTAAGGGACGTAACTACTGCGGTTATCATTCCATAGGCTTGTAAACTGCTTAAACTAAATTATACTAAGGCGAAAACACATACCCATGCCCGAAGGAGGATTCGAGCCTCCGGCGGCGACAAACCTCGCGCTCTGCAACAAGACGCCTTATAGTGCTCGGTTTCTTCACCACGGCACACAGTTCAGTGGTTTGTCATCCTAATGTTGATCAATTAACAACAAGGAACCCCTCAGAGGTACCCGAGTAAATAGTGAAACAACATCAAAACATACTATAAGGTCAGATGTTCCAAGGAGTAGAGACTTCAAGCAATGAATAAAATTAGTCCAGTTACGTCGATGATCAGCTCACTTTATAAAGTAATAACCAAGAACAGATGGAAGATATTTGGCCAAATTTTTAGTAAATGCTCCCAAACTGCTAACAATCGAGCGAAGGGGAGTTACAAGTTTATAGACCTCATTTAAACCATACAACATGGGTAGTACTGCTGCCTCTGGATGAAGTTTTATAGTGATGGACAAGGAGCTCTTCTTAATATGGGGAATGGCCTTCTGCTTCATCCTGTCTGTAGGATGACTCCGATGAAATTCTCCTGTTTGGGGAAGTCCACAAAATTAATCCATGACACGCTGTAAATCAGTGTAGCGAAAACCGAGGCACACTGGCCACAGGGGCAGGACGGCCCAGTCGAATTCATATAATAGACGGAATATCGTGCTAGGTATAGATCGGCATTTAGCTTCCGCTGTCCCCCTCCCTCTAAACGACCATTATGATCGGTGGTGCAGTTTTTTATAAGCCACAGTGATTAACTGTGTTCGTGTGTATTTCAGTAAAATTCTACTCGTCGGTTAAATATGTGTTATTTAACTTTTGTTTAATTTAGGTGCAACGGGTGAGTAGTATAATTAAAGGTCGTAGTGTACGGATTATTTCTATATGGCATGCAGTCCGCAACACAGGGTTTTCCAACAGACAGAAGTTATTGTAAGGATGGCCACCCGGGAAAGGGAAATGAGTCTCTTCCATAGTGACATCACTCCAGTAAAAATAAGCCCTCGAGGAAGTACAAAAAGTTGCAAAAGAAAGGAAGGTACAATTATTGGATGGAAAAATTAAATCACAGGCTAAAGCCACATTTTTGAAAAAGAAAGTACGGTGGATGTTAGAATGAAAGTAACTAAATCTACTTCAGTAGACCATGAACTCGAGTATTTACGAAGGCAAGATGCAATGATGTTGAGACGATTCACAAAACTTAAGATCCTAAAGCCTTTTTAAAATAGTCAACCTCGAAGACAATGGCTGTAGTGCTCAAACAGCCAACGTTGGGCTGATCAGACATGGGTGAAATATTAAATCTCTTAACTATTTTATAACATTTATAACTGTGCAGATCCTTTGCATCTGTACACTGATTAAAGTTGACCGGTTTGTATTAACAATTATAAGTTAATTAATAAGTTTAAGCTTGCCCGTTGTCAAAATGTTATGGATTAAATAAATATTCTACTCGATATTATGCTTCTTAATAACTATTACACTTTATTTTTGCAAAGCAGCCGGACCTAATGAGATAGTGCCAGAATTCTTGAAGGAAGTGGGAATTTTAGGGAGAAGGTGGCTGGGCAAATTCTGCACAGAATGTATCAGTACGAGTGCTCTTCCTAAGATGTGCAAAGAAGCTAAAGTAATTGCAGAGCTGAATCCGGGAAAACTGGAGATAAACAAATAATTATAGACCGATACCCCTGCTGTATACCTACTATAAACCAGTCATGACAGTATTACTGACTAGACTATCTCCATACATCGAAGCCAACTTTCCCGCTTACCAAGCAGTTTTGGAGCCGCAGAAATTGGTGCAATCGAGTTCTCACCTTTACAAACCAAACTGAAAAAGGCTTCCAAAATAGGATGAAAACAGGATAGTTCTGTTAGATTTTGCATTAGCATATGATACAGTGTGGATTGAAAGACTACTGCTTAACCTACCTACATTTAAATGTTCAAATGTTTGTTAAGCTTATGGGACTTAACTACGGGGTCATCAGTCCCTAAACTTACAAACTACTTATGAACTACTTACGAACTAGGACGGCCCGAGGGGGGATTCGAACACCCGACAGTAGTGACCGTGCTGACCGTGACTGGAGTGCCTGTCACCTCGGCCACCGCGGCCGGCCTACCTACATTTATACAATGTAAACAAACTTCGCTACTCAAAATATGCTAACAGACAAGAAAATTACCTTCTCAATGCACGGTACAAACAGCAGCTACGTGATTCTGAATAACGGCCTGCCATAGGGTTCAGCACTTTCACCCGTTCACTTCTATCTGTATACAGATGAAATGGCAGTAACGAAATCACGTAAACTTATGTATGAACATTATTCGCCATTGCCTATCAATGTGAAGACTATAGTGACCTCGACAAAATTCTGAATCCGGATCTGGATGTTCTGAACACCGTTTACTCCAAATGGCATCTACACAAAAAGGAAATAATAATAATAATAATAATAATAATAATAATAATAAACCTTCAGCATCATAATGCACCTCAACATGAGCACTCTCCTGTCGACATTCAGATAGGGAATTCAGGCCGAATTCAGCACAAAAATTCGACTATCAAAATATTAGTCGTGAACTTTCAAAATATTTAAAACAAGGTTACAGAATTTGTCGCGCTGTATGGAAATTCTTGTGCTCAGATAGTTTTAGGCCTAGAAATCTGTCTAAATCATGAGGTGGCAAGTATTAAAAATATTTAGCGAGGCGTGG
The DNA here is from genome assembly GCA_026315105.1 of Locusta migratoria. Classification (NCBI taxonomy): domain Eukaryota; kingdom Metazoa; phylum Arthropoda; class Insecta; order Orthoptera; family Acrididae; genus Locusta; species Locusta migratoria. The sequence goes on along the minus strand of CM048751.1, from coordinate 276,111,917 downwards.
AATGTATATCGGAAAGATAGATCGGACACAATTGAAGGGGAAGTGTTCATCGGCGTGGACAAACGTATTGTTTATACTGAGGTCGAGGTTGAAAGTATCTGTGAAGTTATCTGGGCACGTCTAACAAGTCTAAAAGAAGTAAAGTTAAAAGTTGGCTGATTTTACCGGCTCCGCAGTGATGCTGTAGTAGTTTGTGTTTTTCTCGATTTCCAAAAGACGTTTGGCGCGGTGCCACACTACAGACTGCTAACGAAGATACGAGTATATGGAAGAGGCTAACGTATTTGTGACTGCTGGAAGACTTCCTAAGTAACAGAACGCTGTAAGTTGTTCTCGACGTCGAGTGTTCAGCAGAGACGAGTGTATCGTCAGGCTTGCCCCAGGGAAGCGCTATTATTTTCTGTCTTCATAAATTTTCTGATGGGCAGAATAACTTGTAATTTGAGGCTATTTGTTGATGATGCTGTGGTGTATGGGAACGTGTCGTCTTTAATTGACTGTAATAGCATACATGATGACTTAGACAATATTTCTAGTTGGTGCAAAGAATGGTAGCTAACTTTCAATGTAGAAAAATGCAAGGTGATTCGCGTGAGTTGGAAAAACAATCCCATAATATTGGAATACAGCATAGTATTGAGCTTCTTGTGGCAGTCATGTCGTTCACATATATAGGCGTAAAAATGCAGGGCGATATGAAATGGAAGGAACCTGTACGGACAGTTGTGATTGAGGCGGCCAGCCGACTTCGGTTAATTGGGAGAATTTTGGGAAGATGTACTTCATTCTGTAAAGGAGACCGCGTATAAAACGCTTGTACGACCACGTCTTCAGTATTGCTCAAGTGTTTTGGACGCTCGGCACATCAATTTAAAGGAAGACATAGAAGCATTTCAGAGGTGAGTAGCAACTTAGATTAGATTAGATTAATACTTGTTCCATAGATCATGTATACAACATTTCGTAATGATGTGGAAAGTGTTAGTTTAGTAAATGTTGTCTATACTTGACAATCAATATTTTAAGGATTTTTTTACTGTTTTTCTTATTTTTATTTTATTATATTATTTTAAGTTATATCTAAAAATTCATCTACATTGTAGAAGGAGTTGCCACTCAGAAATTCCTTTAATTTCTTTTTAAATACTAGTTGGCTATCTGTCAGACTTCTTATACTACTTGGTACGTATCCAAAGACTTTTGTGACAGCATAATTCACCCCTTTCTGAGCCAAAGTTAGATTTATCCTTGAATAGTGAATATCATCCTTTCTCCTAATGTTGTTGCTATGCACACTGCTATTACTTATGAATTGGGTCGGATTGTTAATAACATATTTCATGAGTGAATTGTGAAGCTACAGTGAGGATCCCCAGATCCCTAAATAAATGTCTCCAGGATGGTCTTGGGTTGGCTCCAGAAATTATTCTGACTACACGCTTTTGTGCAATGAATACTTTTTTACTCAATGTTGAATTGCCCCTGAATATGCTCCCTATGAAAGCAGTGAATGAAAATAGGCGTAGTAAGCTAATTTACTGAGATGTATATCACCAAATTTTGCAATGACTTTGATAGCATAAGTAGCTGAACTCAAACATTTCAGGAGATCTTCAATATGTTTCTTCCAATTCAGTCCCTCGTCAATGAAAACACCTAAAAATTATGAATATTCTACCTTAGCTACAGATTTATGTTCAAAGTCTAAATTTATTAATGGTGCAATGCCATTTACTGTATGAAACTGTATATACTGGGTTTTATCAAAGTTTAATGAGAGTCCATTTGTAGAGAACCACTTAATAACTATCTGGAAGATATCATTTACAATGTCATCAGTAAATTCCTGTTTGTCAAGTGTGATAGCTATACTTGTATCATAAGCAAAAAGTACTAGCTTAGCATATTCGTGAATGTAGAATGACAAGTCATTAATACATATTAAGAACAGCAAAGGACCCAAGACCGAACTTTGTGGGACCCCATTTTTGATACCTCCACAGTTAGAAGAATTAATTGTTTCATCTATATCATGTGAACTGCTTATTTCAACTTTCTGCTTTCTTCCCATTAAGTATGATTTAAACCATTTGTGCACTGACCCACTCATACCACAATACCTAAGCGTATATAGAAGAATCCCATGATTTACACAATCAAAAGCCTTTGAAAGATCACAAAAAATCACATCTGGTGATGTCCGGTTATTCAAAGCATTTAATATTTCATCAGTGAAGGTATATATAGCATTTTCAGTTGAAAAGCTTTTTTGAAAACCAAACTGACATTTTGTTAATCTTTATTTTTACTAATATGTGAAGCAACTCGAGAATACATAACGTTTACAAAATTTTTGGATAAAGCTGTCAGAAGCTGTACGTTACTGTTATATTCGACCATTGCGTGAGTGTCACGGAAATGCTTGGTGAACTCAAACGGTAATAGCTGCAGGAAAGATTAACTGTTTTTCGAAAAATTCTGTTGAGGAAATTTAGAGACCCGGAATTTGAATCTGAGCGTAGAACGATTTTCCTGCCCCCTACTTACATTTCGCGTAATGATCACAAAGACAAGATAAGAGAAAGACTCGTGCGGGGGCGTATAGGAATTCTTTTTTTTTCATCGTTCTATTTGGGAGTGGAATAGGAAAGGAAATGCCTAGTACTGGTACAGTCTACCCTCCGCCACGCACCTTAAGGTCGATTGACACATGAAGAAGAAATGAAACAGGAACTCCAATCCCACATGTTCTCCTTTCGAAACTGGCTGGAAAGACACGCGGATGTGAGGCGAGTAGTTTGAGGACTTCAGCACTGGCTCTTGTATACAGAATAGCGTAAACTGTTCGCCAGTCTGGATGAGAAGTGCACATGTAGCCAAATTGAATGTCCAGCTGAGGGAGACAACGTCATTCATATCGGAAACACTTAGGGCCACCCCCTGTGCCACTCCCTGAGGTTAGGAGATGAGAGCTGTCCCAATGAACAGGAAAATTATGGGCAACTCGGACCACCCTATCCATCAAGATCTAACACCTATAAATAGGCTTAAATTCAGGACACCTTTATAGAAAATTGGCGCAGAACTCCAAGACTTCCACTCAATAACGGCTTAGAAGAAACTTTGAGGCGCAAGTCAACATAAGAACCAAAATTTGGTGGACGACCCCAACAAAAAGATTGAGGAATTCATTCTGCCAAGGAAGCTATGGGCAGCTCTGAACCGCACAAGGAAAAGCGTTGGAAAATGAAAACAACTGTTGTACAAGTTTGGCCTGTCAGACAGTCCTGAATGTGTGTGTGTGTGTGTGTGTGTGTGTGTGTGAGAGAGAGAGAGAGAGAGAGAGAGAGAGAGAGAGAGATAGGGGGGTTGGGACGAAATGCTATCTATGGCCCTTCCGCTCGTGAGTGTAGTCCGCCACAGGAGCGCAGTGGCTGCGTCGTTGACCACCAAGGCAATGAGCCAGCGTTCTATTCTAGCAAGGGACTGGGTGTTTCGCTCTCTCTGATCGTCACATTTATCGTCATGACAGAAAGTCTCCAAAAGTGGCGTTAAGGATTGTTAGAAGTTCTGCAAAAAATACTGTTGTTAGCATACAATTATAAGAATGTTGCATCTACATCTACACGGGATACTCTGCAAATTACATTTACGTGGCTGGTAGAGGGTTCATTGAACCACCTTCATTCTATTCATCTCCTGTTCCATTCTCGAAAAGCACGCTGGAATAATTAACATATGATCTCTCGCTTCGAGCTCTGACTTCTCGTATTTTATTCTGATGATCATTTCTAACTGTGTAGGTGGGAGTCAACAATATATTTTCGCATTCGGAGGAGAATTTTGGTGATTGGAGTTTCGTAAGTAGCCCACGCCACAGCGATATTCGCTGTTGTTGTAATGATTCCCATCGCATGTCCTGTATCATTTTCGTGACGCTGTCTCTCCTGTACCGTGACAATACAAAACGAGCTGCCCTTATTTGGACTCTTTCGATGTCCTCTGTCAAACCCACCTGACAAGGATCCAACATCGGGCAGCAATATACCAAATATGTATGGACAAGAGTAGTGTATGCAGTCTCTTTAGTAGTTCTGTTGCATCTTTTAAGTGTTCTTCCAATAAAACGCAGTCACTGGTTCGCCTTTCCTATGACATTATCTACGTGTTCTTTTCAGTTTAAGTGTGATGTAATAGTAATTAATAGGTATTTAACGGAGTTTACAGCCTTCATATTCGATTGATTATCTTGTAAGCAAAGTTTAACAGATTACTTTTCGTAGTCATGTGGACGACTTAACATTTCTCATTATTTAGAGTCAATTGCCAATTTTTACACCGTACTGATATCTTATGTAAATCGTTCTGCAGTTGGTTTTGATCTTCAGAAGACTTTATTAGACGGTAAATGACGGCGTCATCTGCAAACAACCTAAGAGAGCTGCTCAGGATATTCTCCAAAATCGTTTATGTAGATACGGAACAGCAGAGGACCAACAACACTATCCTGTTGAACGCCCGATATCACCCCTGTTGTAGTCGACGCCTTACCATCGATTACTACAATTGTGTCCTCTCTGACCGGAAATCACCTATCCAGTCACGAATCTGGGGCGATATTCCATAACCACGCAATTTGAGTAAAAGCCGTTTGTGAATTTGCAATTAACACGAAAAGGAATATTTGACCTTTTTTATGCCAAAATATTAATAAATAAATAATATTAGTTTTACTTTGATATCCTAAAGTTATACTAGTATAACTTATCCTAAGTTTACATGGCACAATGTGCCACAATATCTGGGCCAACATACCCCACAGTAGTAACAGACTGGCTCACTAGACATAAGTCTAGTAACTAATATTTTTATGAATTTTAGCTCATACTTTCAGGACTAACAACTGCCATCCAGATTCAGGAATACCGATCTAAAATTTAACAACAATATCGTAAATTTAAGCATGTAAAATAAACTGATACAGAAAAATGAAGAAAATACGGACAACGTGCCCCTTTCTCCCTTACTTTCCGTCACACAGAGGAATTTTTGGGCTACGCTAAGGCTAATTAATGGCCCATTCCAAGTGGCTACACGGAGAGACCAGTGTTATGGTGACATTGTCAGTGGGCCGCACCACAGACAATTAGATACAGACGGGAAACCTCTGTAAGCACCTGGTCACATGATTAGGGGTGCGGGGCAGGGGGAGCTGAAGCAGTTCTGTAGGATGTCCCATGATGGCGCTGAAGTCAGAAGCAGCCCTTTAAAACTGGCCAGAGCAGGGGCAGGTAGCGGCTAGCCCCACCAACACGTCCCCTCAAACGCCAGCAAGCTAGACACAGCCGTAGCCTCATGGAAGGCAGCCTCCCCTCCACGCTACCCTCTGATGTGCGAGAGGCACCCTCAAAAGCGCCTCTAGTGTGGTTTACCAGTACTAAGCTGGGGAAAGGCCTGACATCTGCTGGCATTTTATGGAGCTACGAGGGGAGCGTAGGACAGAGGTTTAGGGGGGGAGGGCTTCTTCTCTGTATATGCTACTCTGTGGCCGCACTCACCCCAGCGCCTTGGTGGAGATGAGCGGCGTGCGCAGGCTGAGGAAGCCGTTGAGGCGGCCCTCCTTGTGGGCGACGCCTCCCCCGCCGCCCTCCGGGCCGCCCGCGTCGCTGGCGTCGTCGGCGTCCCTCTTGCGCTTCCTGCGGTGCCACCAGTAGCAGGCGGCCAGCCCGCCGCCCAGCACCAGCAGCGCCAGCACCGTCGACGCCACCGCCGTCACGATCACGTCGCGCCGCTCCATCACCAGCTGCCGGGGCACACAAACACCGTCGAGTTAAACACACAGTGGCCTGATGACCCAACCCCACCTAGAGGCAATGCATTACAGTAGCTCGTGTCATGTCACACCGACCATGCTGCAACCAAAAGCTGACTGGCTGGCCGCTACCTGTCAGTGGACTGTGCCACAGTGGTCAGCCACTCAGCTGGCGGTCGCAGCCTTGTTGGTGTGACATGATATGGGCTGTTATGAGGTCTTGTATCTAGATGTTGTTTGGTGTCCCCAATGCAGGGAGAGAAAACCGCTGTCCCAATGCCACCTAGAGGTAATGCCTCATAGTAGCCCGTGTCATGTCACACCGTCCATGCTGCAACCGGCAGCTGACTGGCTGGCCGCTATCTGTCAGTGGACTGTGCCACAGTGGCCAGCCACTCAGCTGGAAGTGGCGGCCTTGTTGGTGTGATGTGACATGGGCTGTTCTGAGGTCTTGTATCTAGATGGTGTTGGGTGTCCCCAATTCAGGGAGAGAAAAAGGCAGCAGACACAATTTGCGCTACAAATGTTATAGTCTTGTCCAAGAGGGTAAGTAAAGATATATGAAAGATAGTGTTGATAATAAGAATATGGTTTTCTGTTCAGCAGGACCTAATTGAGGAGTAGGACTCCAGGGTCTTGGAACAAGCTAATACATGAAGTTCAACACAAGAATGGTAATAGAAAAAATTTAAGTAGTCCTATACACACGACAATCTGAAGACTTAGTGGAAGGAATAAAGAAATAAAAAAGGAATTAGCTTAATTGTTTAACTTTTCTAGGAGTTTAGATTTTAAAACGGTTTGGTTAGTACTAAGATTCTTGAGTTTTTGTGGCAAACTTATTGAAAATGGATGCTGCGGAATATTGTACACCTCTGAGCACAAGTGTCAAGGTGGTGTAATGCAAATGTATATTCGAGTCCTGTCTAGTATTCACCGCATAAAAGCTATTAAGTCGTGGGAATTAGCTGATATTATCAACAAAAAACGACATTAAAGAATATAGGTATTCTGACGCCAGAGACAGCATTCTCGGATTAATGAAAAGGGGTCGTCATGAAGTTCGTGAACTTAAACCACATATTGCTCGAACTTTCCGTTTCTGAGCCAAAAATATCCTTTTTGTCTCAGTCGAGATACCCAAAAAAATAATGCCCTAAGTTGCATCACCACAGTCCTAGGAGTTCATTAACCTTTAAATGAAAATAAAATAGAGCTACACGAAACCAGTAATCTGTTCCCTTTATCGCCCCTGAAAACAGAAACTGTCTAAAGGTATTGAGTGCAAGATGAAGCGTTGAATTAAAATTTTTCCTGCTGCCGGGAATCGAATTCGGGACCTCCTGCTTACTAGGTAGATGCCTTTACCCATCAGGTAACACCGCTTTTCAGATAAGATGGCTACACAGGCTGTCTGAAAGCATGTCTCACTCCACAATACACACTTCTCCTGGGAAATACATATCTACGAGGCGCATTTTTAAAGTAAGCTCCGTTTTGTTGTAGACACTAGTAGTTCGCGCACATTCCGCAAAGAGCGCGTGCGTCGTGTACAGGCATGCCTCAGGAACAACTGTGCTCAATGTCAGATCTGTAGCTAACTTGTACGGTTCCGTTCTCTGCTTTCAAAAAGTTTAAGACTATTAACTCGTCAGCCGCGTGTGAGGTTCGCTTAGTAACATGGTTTTGTTACCAAGGAACCTGTCTGCTGCGGAAATTCATCGTCAGTTTTGCGAAGTGTACAGTGTTATGAGTAAAGGCAAAGTACGTAAGTGGGTACGAGAATTCAAAAATGACAGTGACAACGTCCATAATGAGGACAGCTCCGGTCGTCCATCTTCCATACAGATGATTTGGACGTTGCAGCTGAAGCGAGGAACCGTGAGAAATTACCTTCACAATAACAGGTCTCTAAAACGACTTGCCTGACGTGTCGAGATAAGTGCTTTACAAAACAGCAGTGAACTCTTGGTTATCGGTACAGGCGCGAAGATTGTATGAAGAGGGAATTTTAAAATTGGTTGAGAGGCATATAAGTGTTTTAACAATGGATGTACTTTCTAAAAATAAATTTACTTCTTTGAAATAACCTTTCGTTGTGTACATCTGTTCAACTGGAAGTTTCTTAAAAAAGAAAAGAAAGCTCGTCGTAGTTGCGGGGCTCTCCTACGTTGCAATAGCACCCTAGCCAAGTACGTCAATAGGAAAAAATCTGGCTTTATATCACAGGCAGTGGCGATAAAAATATAACAATAATTCAATTCCTAGAGATATATATTATCTCATTATTCCAAAGTTATTGTATATAAGTTTATGCATTGAATTAAAATTTGTGCTGTGTCCAGGATTCAGGTTAAACCACCTGCCTACTGAGCAGCAGTTCCCGGGTTCGAATCCTGACAACAGCACAAAGTAAAAAACGTGCTTTAAGACAGTCAATGCAGTCCATTAACCATAAGGCTGAGTTAGCTGAGGTGTTAAAGTGTCTGCCTAGTAAGCAGGAGGCCCCGAGTTCGATTCCCGGCCACAGGAAAGATTTTAATTCAACGCCTTTTCTTATATTCAATACTTTTTGTACAATGAGAAAATACTTATGTCTCAAGAAATTGAATATTTTCGATAGAAACTGACTAGTTGTCTAATAATGATATAGACATTCTGAATTTGTGCTGGAGATTGCTGAACACACTAGTGCTCCTAGTACCCGGTAAAACGTCATCTTTCACTGGTGCATCCCTGTGCCGTCGTGACATACAGTCCACTGCATCATGAAGGGACTGTTGGACCAGATTGTCCTACTCCTAAACGGTATTTAGGAGTAGGTCTCTCAGGCAGTTTCGTCGATCTCTTCGTCCAAAAAATGCCCTTTTCAATGTGTCCCAGTCGCGTTATATATATTCAAGTCTCGAGAACATCCTTGCCATTCTAATCATGCGATGCCATAGTAATCAAATAACTAATTCACAACACTCTCACGATGAGCGCGACTAATGTCGTCCATTAAGACGTATCCCTTGCGGAAATGCTGCCGGTATGTTTGCACCACACGTTTGAGGATGTCATCCCTGTACCGTAAAGCCATTTGATTGTATTAAGCGACCACCGGTAGCATACCCTGGCTCCACCTAATCCCACACCTGAACATCAGGTAACCACCACCTTGCTTCAGTCGCTGGACGGTGTGTCGAAGACATTCAGGTCGACCTGCCTGCGATCAAAATTTAAGGCACATGCGACTGTAGTCTTTGAATCAGCACATGATGGCTATTAAGCCTTCTGCTTGGCCCATCTGTACCAAGATGCATGGTGTCTAGGCGTCAAAGGTGGACCTCGCCTTGTTCGTCGCGAATGAAGTTGTATATCATGAGCTTATTACGTACAGTTTCAGTCGAGACACAACGTCCTGTGGCTTCACAAAAGCCATTATTCAGCAGTGTAGCGTTCCTCTCACTCCTCCTCCGAGCAGAGGTTATCAGCTACTGCAACAGGCCTTGGGCGGCCCGAGCGAGGCATATCATTGATAGTGCCTGTATGTCTGTACCTCTTCCACGTTCGAAAAACATCGCTCTGTTTCACTCCAAGATGTCTGGAAACTTCCCATGATGAGAGTCCCTTCCTGTCACAAAGTAACAACGCAAATACTACTAATCTTAGGAAGTGGCCTTTTACGAATGGGAGACCTACGGTCAACATAAGCATTGTGCCTCGTTTCCTGTGTTATATCGGGACCTTATCAGCCGTTTTAGCCTCTCACTTCATTATCACTGCTCATGCGTCCTTCGTTACATTTTGTGTGTGTTGAGTGACATCTACGACTGATCTATGTTACTGTGTTCTTGAAGCAATATACACATTCAACCTCAGTCTTCAGGAGAACTTGCAATCAAGTTGATAAAACACTTTTTCGCCGTGTGTATTTTGGTAATCAGCAATGGTTTCTTTTATTATTTTTTATATATTTCCAGACCTCTTATTCTCTGATTATATGCAAGATTTTTTTGTCGCTCGATACACGCGAACAGCCAATGTCCGACGACGTACAGTTAAAGATGTAGGTGAAGACGAGAGTCCAATGCACGTAATCGAAAACTTAGAAGAAAACAATGTTTAAGAACTCGCATAATATCGCAATAGAATGCACATTGTACGTCCTGACAAATATTTTCATGCGCATGCATTATCCAGGATATTATACTTCGTAATGTGAGTATTGCCTCCCGTGTTCCAACATTTCTCCTAAATCCAAACTGATCTTACCCAAGGTTGGATTCTACAAGTTTTTCGATTCGTCTGTAAATAATTCGTGTTAGTATTTAATTATGGAGTTTAGTGCTGATTATATCGTGCATCGGAAACTTGATTAAAAAAAATACTATAAGTACGAAATTCATGAATTTAAAAAAATAAAAATAAAAATAAAAATGGAAGTACACGAGTTTAACGACGAGAAGAAAGGTTCGGAACACAGAGGGTTTCATATGTTAAGTGCAGCCATAAGTTGAGTGCATTTGTATCTACATTAACAGTCGTAGCAATTTTCAATATTTACATGTGGCAGTTGTTGCATTTTACACGTGATAGGGCTTGGTATTTAGTTCCTATTTCACAGAAAACAACAAAGAAAATGGGCGCTGCCTGATCGCTAATTTTCAGACTTAGATTAAATCCATTTCAGTGCAAGTAACACTGGCAATATCCCAGAATCCTTTGTAAATGGGAAAGTAAAAAGAAATTACAATAACAAAGAGAATTTACGAATTTTCACACTAACAACGCGAAAATAGAGAACATTCGTGAGATGCCACATCCGCTGACGTATTAAAATTCTCTCAAGACTGCCACGTGTTTATTTTTTATACATAAATAACTTGTAATATATACATCCAAGGACAGATAGTAGCTTTTCATATCTTATATTTTAATCAAATTTTCGTTCTGTAACATTTTGTGATTTTTGTTACATATGAATCCAATCCCTCGTAATGAGTTTCTGAAGTATTTTCCGTAAAGCTTTGCTCCTATCCTACAGGCTGAAACGTATCATTGGGTTAAGCAATTTTAAAATGCACATAGGACTGTTACATGAATCACCCACAACTAGTCGAAAACCAAAGAGCGGCCATCGTATGGATAAAGTTGCAGTACAGTCCTTAGTACTGCAGCCAATTCTCGAACAACTTACCCGTAAATGACAGTCTATATGCAAAATCATTTATATGCATTCTTGAAAAAAAAAAGTATTAGTCCGCTGCCGTCTATGACTTAAAATTTTGTAAGACGTTCCTTTACATCAAAACCTAGACGTCCAAGATGCATTATTTGCCTGTATTCTGCTACATTCACGTGAAGAACAACCACAGTCATTTCGAGTAGTGTCGTTCGTCTGTTATGGCTCGGAAATGCATTGCCAAATGCTACTCAGAATAATAGTGACCACCAATGTTGCTGTAATTATGGCTTTAATACTGCTAAGGCTCCTATACCACCGGGATACGTTGTCAGTATTACTTTTACAGCTTGTGCAAGGATACCGTATCATCAGATCCCGAGACATTTAATATGACGATAATTACAGTGAATGACATCAAATTTAAGTACTTAGTGTGTTTTGGAAATTAAAGAACAGGGCATGTCACTCGAGAGCTTGAACACTGGAATTCTTATTTATAGCGGCAAGAGTCTTTTTAATTCCATTTCAATGTGAATGCATTTTACTTGGCCAATGTTTAGGTGACAAAACACAATTCACCAAATAATAATTTCTTTGTTATGAAAAGTAACGAATGATAAATAAGAGGAGTAGGTTCAGCATGATATTGAATCAATAAGACAATACATATTGACGATATGGCCCACTGTTGAAATATATCATTCTGGTGGTCCTGAATAAGGTCCTCCTTCGTAAAATCTGTGCAACTTCAAAGAGTGTTAAACGATACAATAGATATATCCAGTTATTAACGAAACAAGATTTGTCTTCAAATCTCAATAGATAAAGAACTCAATCAAACAAATAATTTCTGGATTATTTCCTTATGAGAAAACAAGGAAAGTAGATGTGAAAAAAAATCAATAAAAAAATAAAAATAAAATTACAACATTCACTGTACGGTGACGAAACTTTTTCCACTATATGAATTTCATCTATTCACTGTGAACTTTACCTACAATTCTAGCTCGAGGAAGAAAGCTATGATCATTTACCTGAATCTCTAATGTATTAAACGTTAATTAATGCTAAACTGGGTTATTGGGGACTCATGATCATGATTCAGCTTGTGGTAAAGTTAGTCAGAAACACTTAGATAATAATTGCTCTTCCCGTTTCACCACGTGCGGTATTTATTTACACTCATATATTTTCTGATCCCTAGATACACATATAGCCTTTACTTATTTTCAAACTGAATTTTTAATTTATTCTCAGTTGTCAGTCGAAAAACAAAAAAAAAAGACTGTACATTAATCTGTTTATGATGTATGGCGTTGATGCATAGTAAAAAGAAAAGGAACTTAATTTCAATAATTGAAGTATCGCTGCATATCTGGTATAATCAGATTATCAATCACTGCTGCCTCTCTTCAGCGAAGCGGAGCACACAGCCGCTAGCGGCCGTTGGTTGAACTATCTGCCCGAGGTACGTGAAAGCACCACTGGAGTCGCTGCTGTCGAGTACAGGCGTCGCATCACAGATGGCGGGACGAGCTACGGAAAGCCATCACTGTGATGAGAGTGGTTTAGATGGAGAGAGAGAGAGAGAGAGAGAGAGAGAGAGAGAGAGAGAGAGATACCATTCTGAATGAAACGTGATGCAGCTTACATCAATGATGATATTACGATTATTTCTTGTAGGTTTAGGTAAGTATGTTGCATCAATAAAAAAGTTGCTTAAAGAAAAGATACTGAAATAAAATGCGACAAAAATATTAAACGTATCATTGCAGTAAGTTAATTGTAGTACGAGTGTTTAAATTCTCCTAAGATTGATGCAATAAAAGGTATTTTTTATCTTTTTGTTAGTGGCAGGTATGTATAATAAGTATAAATAGCAATACATATTATTATTGGTTCATTTTTAATACTTATTTACTCCTAATGTCCTGGTTGGAATTATACGTATTGTGCCTGTATTTTCGGATGTTTGCGAACTCTCTTGAGACGTCGAACGTAACAATACTTCAGTAGTGCTGAACAGAACTAAAAATTAAATCCTCTGCGTATTGTTTCAGAGTAAAGATGAAAATCAGTTAGCAACAATACACAAGTACTGATATACCAATGGACGTAACACATAATTATTTATTGCAGAAATTAAATGACACTGAGACATTATTCAAGTTTTTAATGGGAACTGCATTTCAGTTATTCAGTACTGGAATTATTATTACTTTAATTTACCTTTTATATAAAGGTTATTGTTATGTAGTTGTGATATGAATCCACGTGATGATTGTGGTGCTTAGTGATTTTTATAGAATAAATTATATTTAGGAAACAATCGTAAATGCAGTCTGTAGATTGCTCTTTAGAAGACTGAATTTCTCTTGTCAGAAAGGTTTAATAAAACGTCAGTCCACACACTGAAGTTTTGCATACTTTCTATTAGTGCATAAGAATTAGATCAAAATTACGAAAAAAAGTATTTAGTGCCAAAATTGTCATTATTATTTCACCTAAGTAATGATAAATTTCTTTGTCTTTTGTATGACACGTCTAGGTAATCTTTCATTGAACTGTTTACATGTTATTAATCCCAGTTTCGTTTTTGACTATGCAGCTGAGTGTGTACTGATTTGAAACTTCCTGGTAGACTAAAACTGTCGTGCCTAGATATCATTCGGCTTCTGTTGTTAGTTTACCTGGTAGTGAAGTTAAAGCAGATAGTTACTACCATTTATTATGTTCAGAGGTTATACAAAACAACCGCACAGAAAGTATAACAGGTTCCTTTTACCGACTCAGTTGAGACAGTTACTGAAGGGATTTAAGGAAATTTTAGTGTCATTACAAATGGATACTCCATCCACCCAGTTATAGTTGGTGGCGATATCAATCTAAGCTGAAACTGTCGGCCAAAATATAAGTTCAAAGCCAGTGATAGGAAGAAAACTTGATGAGAAATTTGATCTGAATGCTGTTTCAGAAAATAACTTTCAGCAATAACGTTATCAGTTCACAAGAATTGTAAAAGGTTGGGATACACACTTCACTTCTTAAAAACAATTAAATTCTCAGCAGAAAGAATGCACCGTGACGAATACTCTTATCTTTGGAGAGAGCCATTATACTCAGTGATACTTAACACACATTCTTCGGTTCTGACATTAGTTGACAATTTTCACATTGTCCCCAAGTTACACAAGGTGTTCAATAATCATGCTTCTTAGCATTTATTAACACTTTGCCTACGAAATGTGAAAATCATAAACATTACTTAGGCTACCTAAAGTTCGTAATATTTTCGTTTTACAATCAGTGCAAAATTTTGTGAGTTTGTGACCTGTGTTTAGAACTATAAAAATGAACACGCCTTACTTTTGCTACGCTTTTGCTTTTACATATTGCATTACATTTGAATATGGTACATGTATTTAAATTATGCTATAATTTAACAATTTTTATAATGTTTTTACATTCGGTTTTGTGGGTTAACCAAGGCAGGCAAGGAGCTGTGTACATTGGTGTAGCAGTATTTAGTCATTTGAAATCGCCTACGATGGTATAAAATATAAATAAAATAAATTCACCATTGATCGTTAAACAATAATGTTAAGCAGTTTAGGTAGCATAAGTAATATGGATAATTTTGACCTCTCGAAAATGAAATGTTAATAATGATAATAAGTAAGTTTATTGAATACCGTAAGTAACGTAAGAATAATGTAAAAAATGTTCACTAATATCATAAGCAAAGAACTGTGTTTACGTATATCTCCGGAAAAAATAATTTGTAATCTAAAACCAGCGTATCTTGTCGACGCTAGTCAGATGATTACTGATGATTGTCTAAAAATCGGAATACTAGTTCGCAGGTAATAAACATTAGTGGAATAAAAATATTTGATATACATTCTAAGGAATTCAAATTGAATTCAATTATTCCTGTCAGAGCGAAATAAAAATGCGTCTGAACTCAGACTTTCCTCGCAAGCACGTTCCGGTGCCTGCAGTTCACCTCAAACAATATGTAACACATCCGTGATAGCACCACATTTACCTTCAGCGTCAAATTCGTAATTATTTCTTTGTTCTCTATGTGAGACATCAAGTCAATAGCATCCAAAATAATTGCAGAAACACGTTACGAAGTTTGTAAGGCAATCGCAAGGCAAGATAATGAACTGTGAAAACTATTTCTTTCTTGTGTGATCATACATTATTCTTATGTGATGAACTTTAGTTATATAATGATCTTGAGCTGTTCATTATTAAATTCGATATACCTTCTATTTTTCTGGCTTTGTGCAAACAAAGTTCTTCTCAGAGGAAATGGTGTAATGATTTTTCACATGTATGACGGGTAAGTTACACTGAGTCGATTCTATTCAGCTATTACTGATTCTTGTCTTTCATATTATTAAATTCGCCAAAATTAATTGTAATCAGCCAAGACTTTACACTAAGCTTGACGACGTGTGAACGCTGAATAATCGGTGTTCACCAGCGCACTATTTCCACCTCCAGTGTAACGAAGGATTCTAAGCGTCTTGTGGTTTCTGGCATCATCTGGCATCGTAGAGAGCTGAATGCCAGATTAAAATGACTACCGACGAAAACAAAATCTTGGATTCTAATATGTTCCAGTCACAAAAAATAAATGAAACTTAATCCGCTAAGAAATACATGTATTTCAAAGTTATTTAGACCTACTTCTTGGTCTGCGTTCAACACTTTGTTACGTTAAATTACTTATTTACTTATTACAAAAAGATCAGTTGGGCAAGATATCCATCGTTAGTTACGTCAGATATTTTCCACGCATATAGGATATCGGTGGTTCTGTCCCTGTCCAGTCGTTTTAATTACACTCTATTACTGCTCTTGGATTACTGCCTGTTATATTATTTGCTGTATGATATGATTTTCAGATTGTCTTCCATTTTCTTATAGAAATCATTACACCACGATTCATTTTTAAGTGATATGTATTTTATGTGAGGTTTCACGTAATTCTTGATCCAAGAATCTTTAAATTATATAACGCAGTATATAATATCCAGTATAAACACCTGTTCACACACCATTAACAATAATGTAGCGTAATTAAAATCAGTAAAAAGCGAGAAAACCGACAACGGAATTTAGACTTCGGAGACATATGACATAACCGGATGATGGTAACTATTCTGAAGTAAGATATATGTAAAAATAACATAATTTAACTAGCTACATTTTGGAACTGTAGTTTCATAAAAACGTACTTATGCACTGCAATCTTAATTAGAGCTTTCACACATTATCAGCTTTGAAGGTCAGAAAACAGATGAAGATATGTCCTTACGAACAATAGAAATTTCAAAATAGAAGTACCGTTGTCATAACTAATACTGTGTTCCAAACGTAATAGTGATAGTGTACAGAATGGGTAAATACCAGTGAGGCATGATTCTCCTCAGGCGCAAACGAGGTAAGTTCTTTATTGTAGATATTTAAACAACTCATCAACATAAAGCGAAGTAATTTTACTGTTTATCCGAAAATTAGATTATTTAATATTTTGAAAGCATTAATACATAATCAATGCTGAATTGTGTACCTTACATCAGACATGTGGTACTGAATAGAGCCGATCGAATTTAACTCGATTCGGGGTTTGGGGGGGGGGGGAAGTGCGTACAGGTTCCGGATCGATTAAAATGTTCAAACGTTTGTTGTTCTTTGGGACCGAAATAATCGGTCATCAGTCCTTATGCTTAGAATCCCGTTAAAGTAACGTATACTAAGGACAACACACACAACCATGCCATATGAAGGACTCGAACCTCCGACGGGAGTAGCCACGTGATCCGTAACGTGGCGGTCGAGACCTCACCGGCCGTTTCCACGTGTCGCCCTGGATCTAAAATCCACTAACAACGAGAGCCTACTTGCTGACTAGATGGGTTACGATTTTTGGGTCGTTTCTCTTATTTGAATTTTTGACTATCGGGCCATTACCCTCTTTTAGCCTGTTACAAGTTTCAGAATCATTTTGAAAACATTCTCACACCTTTACATGAAACAATACGAAACTCGACGACATGAGATTGTTGTGTAAAGGTTTCGGGTGATGGATTGCGAAATAACATAAACCACAGGACCCCTACCGCCAAATTCATAACAACTTGCTGACCAGCTGAATATACGTGGTGATAAAAAAATCAGTATAAATTTAATAAATCGCGGAATGATGTAAGTAGAGAAGTAAAAATTGACACACATGCTTGTAATGACATGGGATTTTATTAGAAAAAAAGAAAAGAAAAAGGTATTGCTAGACGCATGAAGGATCTCTTGTGTGCGTCGTTTGATGATGAGCGTGTGCTCAGCCGCCACTTTCCTCCTGATTGGCCTCCCGGGCTTCCAGACCTCAGTCCGTGCTATTACTGGCTTTGGGGTTACCTGAAGTCGCAAGTGTATCGTGATCGACCGACATTTCTAGGGATGCTAAAAGACAACACACGACGCCAATGCCTCACCATAACACCGGACATGCTTTACAGTGCTGTTCACATTATTCCTCGACTACAGCTATTGTTGAGGAATGATGGTGAACATATTGAGCATTTCTTGTAAAGAACATCATCTTTGCTTTGTCTTAATTTGTTATGCTAATTATTGATTTTCAGATCAGATGAAGCGACATCTGTTTTTGTTTTCTGTTTTGGTTTCTATAAAACCCCATGTCATTCCAAGCATGTGTGTCAATTTTTACCTCTCTAACCACAGTATTATGTGAATTATTAAGTTTTCAATGTTATATTGACTTTTTGATCAATCGGTATGTAATAACGCAAGGAAAATAAGCTGTCACAGTGAGTCAGTGAGTGGCAGTAGTATTCGACTTTGGGTATAATGAAATGACTGATTCAACTGTTAAATATTTTTCTGAAATTGACTAATAACTCGGAATGAAATCCAGGGTTGCAGGAACTGGTCTTTAGCCAACTCCTCCCCAAGATGACAATGGTTTTTCCGTTGCCATTCTGCAAGTAATCCAGCATCGCGAAAGTCATACTGTGACACAAAGTTAGAAACACAATGTGTGTATGTTTTATAAATAGTCCATAGGTGAATAAATATTAACACTTGTGTATAAATGTAGATTGCATAAGTCGAAATATTAACTTACTGCATGATGGTATGCGGTATTTATAGTTTTTAAAGAATTTTCATTAAAGAGGTGCTGCTCACCTGTTGCCTGTGTACATGATTTGGAACAATCGACAGGTCTTTGGCTATCATCTTTGACAACTAATATATTAGCATAGTGAGCTATACTGCACCTAAGCTACACTGATAAAGGCATTTAACGACTTCGATAAAACCTCTGTATACGCCATTACATCCCCTTTGTTCTCCAGAAGTAATTCCGTATCTAATATATAAAAATTGATGTTGTTTCTTGCCGACCGCGGTGGCCGAGGGGACTGAGGCGCTTCAGTCACGATCTGCACGGCCACTACGGTCGGGGGTTCGAATCCCCCCTCGGGAATGGATATTTGTGTCGTCCTTAGAATAAGGTAGTTGATAAGTAGTTTGTAAGTTTAGGGACTGATGACCCCGTAGTTAAGTCCCATAAGCTTAACAAACTTTTTTTTTCTTCTTGGTTTCTCTTTTTATTCGTATTTTCTGCACGACCATACCGTACGTTCGATTGCTTTCATGCGCGCGAAGGTTAAAGGCATACTAAAATTAAATTCGTAGAGTGCATTAGATTTAGTTAATTTGATTCTTACCCCTTCAGACTGAAATATCTGGATGGATATGAATGAAATTTGGAAGAGATGTATCTGATAAATACATTGACTACCTTTCGTAAGCCTCCGTATGGCACGTGGCGAAAGCTACGCTACAATCTAATATATAAAAATAAATGTTCGTCGTTCGTATTATATGTGCTGCCGTACCGTTCATCCGATTGCGATGAAACCTTATCAACATATTGTCTCCACTTTTGCTAAGGTTATCGGGAAAATTATATCATTATACGACACACATGTAGGAAATATGAATTAGGGCCACTAATATTCGTGAGAAACTACCGCGTTATGAATGACGTATCAACTTATTACTTCATCACTATTAAATGCTATCGCAACACATTTTTCAAATACTATCAATTTATACCAGTGAATGTACCTGCAAAAGCATTTGATTGTACGACGTATAGTTCGGAAGATATGACGTCATATCCATTGAGACGCCTGGGATATTGCCGTATCGTATTTGTTGGTAAAAACTATAATAATAATTTCGTGTTTGTCATTCGCCTGGTGCAAGACTTTCAATTGGACCCCACTTCCGCGATTTGCGTGTCGCTAACCTATTCCAGTTATCCAACCGGGAATAGGGTACGTACACCTGAACGTGGAATCTGAACCACGTATCGTTTCTGGTGACTCCTCACATCGTTGAGAGGTGAGGCTGGGTTAAAACGCAGACTGAAAAATCCCGAGATTCGAGCTTGTTTCAAACCGCAACCCTTCTGTTTCCAGTCGAGCGCTTTACCCCTAAACCAGCGGGCCAGACATTTGTTGGTACTTTATCCTCTACCGTACCATTCATTCAATTGCGTTGAAACTTTACACTCTTGATCTTCGAAACAAGACTAAAGTTGCTGTTTATGTATAATTTTGTTGATGGCGCATGAGAGAGGATACTTTACCTATTTACCAACGAACTTTCTCAAAATACACGGTCTTATTCCGATATTGATGAAATTTTGCACACTTTAACCTTCAAAACAAGAGAAACATCGCCGTCTTCATAAGACTTCATACAACTCAAGCGGAGGGTACCTTGAAATAAACTTAGACCCTAATTCACTCATTACCATGAAAGTCTAGAGTTGTATAATTTGCCATACATGGAGGAGGCAGTGCACTGACGAGGTGGTGGAGAAGGTCGACAGTGAGAGGAAGAGTTGATTGGCAGAGAAAGTAGGTGGATATCGACAGAGAGAGTGGTAGGATGGGATTAACATAGAGACTTCGAAAGAGAAGTTGGACAGACAGAGATAAGGCAGTGAAAGGTGGACTATGGATTAAATAAGTTCCCGGACAACTACAGGCTGGACGGATCTGAATGAAATGTTGAATGAAGACAGCTTATAAACCGAATTAATGTATGGGCTACCTTTCGAAAGCTTCTGTAGGTGCAAGGCGGAGGGAATGTTACAACAAGCATCCACATTTTCTGACTGGTCACCATTAAAGTAAAGCACATAAAGTCTGTTTTCATGAAGGAGATTTCTATAATCTACAAGCCAGTGAATTTAGCATGGCAGAGAATGTCTTGTGAATCTGATACCTTTTGACGAATCACATTGAGACTTGGCGCATATATTTATGTATTGATGTATAGTAGGGAGAGGGGTAGTTGGAGGAGGAGACGAACTGAGGGTGGGGAGAGGAGGAGGCAGAGAGAGGGGAGATATTGCACAATATTTCATCTGCTGCAGCAGTGCGCCGTGTAACAGCCAGTTCCCTGAAACGAACTGTTGCTATGCTGAGATCGGATCATTTAAACATAATGAGAAAGAGTACTGCTTTATGGAATAATTGGCGATCTTATGTGTGATTTTAATTACTTGAAAATGATGTCCATCAACCGTCATCACGAAACGCACATTACACTGATAGATAAATGCCGAACTCTAGCTCTCAAAGAACGTGGAATACATAACAAGTCAGAAACGAGATATCTGGCTCTCCGTAATATCTGCCGTATTAAACAGCGGTTGTGCACGGCCCAGTTATTTGGAGTGCAGAGATTGGCAGATGGAAGCTTTCCAGGCCAATGATCACGTTATTGAAAATCCGCTGAGCGGATTATATCTGTCTCTGTTGCACATGCCAACAAATTTTTGTGTAGCTCAGTCGTTGTGCTTTTTAATCTGATAAAGGGAGAAGAGGATGTAGGGTGATTATGTCTCCCTATTTCTGACCGCTGTCATCGAATACTCGAAATTGTAATCATTCTCAGCTAATTCTCAATACGACAGCCAACGACAGAATTAGTATTTTTGTTCTTACTGACAAGAATATCACTCAAGACCCCACCTCCCACAGTTTTAATGAATCATACTCTGAAGCGTACAACGTATTCCAACATTTATAACGTTATCAATCTTGAAGTAGGCTTTCTATGACGCTATAATTTCAATAATAAATTCAATGGTGCCACTGTCTGCAAAATATTTTTTCAAGAGAGTTAGTAATACAAATGTATTGGAAATACTGGAAATAAATGACAATATTACAGAGGATGACAGTATAGTATGAAACGTTGAAACGAAGTTTTCCTTTTCCCCTCTACTAAAACAAGTTTCAGTTATCAGTTTGTTAAATGTATCCATTGTTACCATTTGAGTACTATTTTAGGACGTGACAACACAGACATTCACCATGAACCCTCCCCCCCTCCCCCTCCCACTCACCGCGCTTTTAGTAATAAATATTCGAGCTTTGAATCTCTACTTATAAAATCCGTATCCTATATATTTTTATATTTTAGTAACCGTAATTCAGTGCCATGAAAATGTAACACTCTCCTGTGAAAATGTGAATTTGTATCTTCTATAATTTAAAAACCTCTGGAACCAAATCTTATGACATTCAGTTGTTACCTGATAATGCCCTAAGAAGCCGAAAGGCGATTAGTAACTGAATAAATAATTTTGTACAAGATCAGATTTTTTTCTGTTTGATGATACTATCACGTTGTCAAGCAGCGACGGAAAATTCAATTAAAGTTATATATATATATATATATATATATATATATATATATATATATATATATATATATATATATAATCAAACTTTGCGCCTAATGCTATAGTTTCACTGCATGAACGGAGAAAATGCAGATAACAAATAACTTCTCTTTCTCCCATTATTTTGTCAGACGTTACACCGAGAAAAATTGTCGCATATGTTTGAAATCACAGGTAAAGTTATTGGACTGTTCTCATTCTCAAATATTGGATGAAAATAGATTGTATACATTGAATAACGTGAATTACGTTGCCGCAAGACATGCAAACAGTTTATGATTTTAACTGTTGTCTTAGTTTTAAGGAAATACTACATCCCACAATGATTATATTATGTAGGGTGTTTCCAGTTTTAAATAGTGCCAATCATTAAATAAAATAGTGAAAATATAGCTTTTTTATTTCTCTAGAGCGTTGTATCAGTAAACACGGGCGTCCCGACGGTGGGGCATTTGTAGAACTCTACACCTGACCTTACAGGTAAAACTATACGTACAGTATGTTCAAATGTTAAGTTATGGGACCCAACTGCAATGGGCATCGGTCCATAAACATACAAATTACTTAAACTAACTTATCCTGAGAACAACGCAAACACCCGTGCCCCAGGTAAGACCCGAAGCTCCGACGGTAACGGCCGCACATACCAGAGCAAGGCACCTTAGTATGTACGGCTATTCCGCCGCGGCCGTACAGTACGCAAACAGTATTCATTTTCGTAGAATATGTTATGACAATGAATTTATATGTTGATCTCCACACCACGCGAAATAGTGCATTAATGATAATGCATTGTCGATATACCACCCTCCGATCCACTAGGGACTTATAGATTTTGAGAATTTAAAGTGCAGAAAAAAAATAATTTGCGAATTATTGCCATTATTTTTCAATACTTTCAGTTGTTTTATTTGTCCTGAATGCTCCTATTTGTAAATGAACAGTGATATACATATTCAGTTCAACAGTTCAAACAATTTAATGGATGGGTGTGTAGGATAATGCGTATCAGATAAAGGTGGCGAGAGATAGATAGATAGATAGTGAGAGAAAGAGATTGGTTATAGATCATGACTTGCGAGAATGGCCGCGTGGTTTAAAATGTCAGGAGATGGATTGCACGGTCGTTAACGCCGGAGGTTCCAGTCCTCCCTCTTACATGGATGTTTGTTTTGTCCTTAGTGTAAGTGAGTTTAATCAGTTTGTTTGTTTGTGGACTTATTACCTTAGGACTATGTTGCCTCAGGCTTGCAACCACTTTAATGCTTTTTCGAGGAAAAGATGGAATCACGAAAATCGCAGAAGAAGTAAAAAGAGATGCGTGAAGTCCTAAAGAGTTTGGCACATCGAGTGAGCATGTGAAGCGAGCACTGTCTCGCAACATACAGCCTACACAGATTGAGTGTGAAGACATTGTGGAAAGGAGGGCTGGTAACACAGTCTAACATATGAAAAAGCGACACTCACTGCTGCGGAAGTTCTCACCGACTGACATCTGCAACGACACCAGCGCTCCCAGCCGTGGGTATGCAGCAGTAAGAAGAATGTTTGTTTATAATGATTTATTTATGTTACCGAGGAAATGGTTACTATAATTTTTGCATTGCAAGCGAATCAAGAGACGTACATAATTATAAAGGTTACGTTAAAATTATTCAAATGTCACTGATTTAGTTATATAGTAAGTAGAATAAATATTTGAGAGAAAAGTAAGTATCTATTATGGTCTTTTCTTACTATGACAGGCTATGGAGTCTAATGATTCGCAAATTTTTACACTTCACTCGCCTTCCTAATCAACGCATCTTCAGTTACACGTGTGTTTCCTGATTTGGTACATTAAGTAATATACTTATTTCATTCAATGTAAGCTTCTTACGGTACACCCTCACCGACATTCCTAGAATTGGAATAAAGGAACTGTAACCTTCATGAGTGTAAACGTGACATATTACTGTCAAAGGGCAGGTCTTCTAATGTGTAGGCCTACAAGCCACTTTTTGTTTTTAATACGAAGTAAAATTCTTCAGAAAAAATCTGTAGATTAAAAGACAATCGTAAATTAACTATTCGGTCATGTACCGTTTTATATCGTGCCAGAGTTCTAACGAAACCAAGAAAAGAAATGTGAAGTTAGTTTTTAGTTATTTCCCTTTTTGTGGTACCACATTTGTTTCGTATTGTAAGTAATATTTTGTGATCATTATAAATGATACCGTTCGCCCTCATGCAATATCATTATCGGAAATGTAGCTTGCTCACCACTTGGAAAGCTTCTATCGCAGTGCATAACATAAATATGTAGCAATGTCGTGACTGTATATATTAGTATCACGATTTACACTTTATAACAACTACACCGATATATTTGTGCGACTCAGAGTAACTTAAAGCCACTCCTTACGCTCGGCGTAACAGACTTCATTCATGATACAAGTCCAACAGTTTCAGAAAGATACCTTTCAACGATCCAAAATTTTCCAGTCGCTGGACTCCACTATCATGAAGCCAACAGTCATTACCACGGTCATGTACCGATTTATACCGTGCTATAGTTCTAACAAAACCAGGAAAAGAAATGTGAAGTAAGTTTTTAGCGTTTTCCCATTTTTGTGGTACCACATTTGTTTTCTATTGTAAGTAATATGTTGTAATCATTTTAAATGATACTGTTCGCTCTCATGCAATATCATATTCGGAAATGTAGCTTGCTCACCACTTGGAAAGCTTCTATCGCAGTGTATAACATAAATATGTAGCAATGTGGTGACTGTATATATTAGTATCACTATTTACACTTTAGAACAACTACACCGATTTATTTCTACGACTCAGCGTAACTTATAAGCCACTCCTTACGATCGCCATAACAGACATCATTCATGATACAAGTCCAACAGTTTCAGAAAGTTACCTTTCAACGGTCCAAAATTTTACAGTCGCTGGACGCCACTACCATGAAGCCCAAAGTCGTAACCAGCAAACAGAAACGTTAAGCTTCGTCAACAAATCTATTGTCTGATTTTTGTTTCGCTGCTGACACAATCAAGATTGCTATCAAATAGTCGCCGAAAAAACTAAACGTTTTAATGAGTGATATTTAAATTAAAATTCTTCTGCGCAATTATTTTGTTTAAAACAGAGAAAAGAAATTGTTTGTGTATAACTTCCACTGAAGTCGTCTCCCTGTAATAATTTTGCAATATGTATACAGGAAGAGCAATAAATTTGACGTGCGGTGGTGGCCTCCGGTTTAGGGCGCAATGTTATGGATTGCGCGGCAGCTCGCTGCAGAGGTTAGAGTCCTTCCTCGAGTGTGTGTGTGTGTGTGTGTGTGTGTGTGTGTCGTCTTTTAGTGTATATTAGTTTAAGGGGGAACGTTAATGAAATTGACTTAAAAAGTCAACTTTCGATTCATTTTTTATTTGTTATAAAATTCATGGACAAAAATTTCCCAATTTTTCAATGTTGGAATTGCATCCTAAGTGCCTGAAAGTTAATTAAAAGCGTGATGCGGCGTCCCTGTCACGCCCACGTTTTCAAGTAGCACTTCAATACTAGCTCAGTAAACAAAGATTCTGTATATTTCTTTCAACCAGAAATATGGGGGGTATAATTACAAAAGCCGTGATATATACGCTTTCGTTTTATAGATCATCTTTAACTCTGGTCCGTATCATAAAAACAATAACGAACTAGCTGCGTCGTATATGACGAAGCACTTATTTTTTTGTATTGTGATAATGACGGAGATTCATGCAAGTGTACGATTCCTTCTTCATTTAGTTGCACAACGATCATAAAGAGTGTATAAAAACTTCATAAACTGCATTTGAATAAGTTAGTGAATAGAAGACGTGAGAAACAACAAATCAGCATTGAGGCTACGTCCGAAGTAAGAACATCTGCTGAAGATGTGAACTCGTTTCCTAGCAACACCAAGCGAAAATTTACTGAGGTGAAAGCTGGATGTTACAGTGATGAATATCTGTTGGTGACCAATTCTGAACTTCTAAAAAGTGTGTTTATGGCAAAACACAGAATCCAAATGGATATCAAAATTCACTCATATGGAAACAATGCCCTAAAGCCACATTTGCATCTGTTACAGATGCTATAATTGCAAGTTATGATGCAGTTCTTTTATTTAATGATGGGAACGTCGGGAGGATGAAAACACTAGAGAGAATCAACTTCAAGATAGGAAGTTTCACTCAAGACATCATGAGAAAAATAGATTTACAGCGCGTCTCTGCAGCTGAAAAGTCACTTGAAGACCTGGTGAGGAAAAAAAGAAAGACAACAAGAAACAAGAAGAGAAGACTTAAAGGAAGACGACCCTGAGTACAAATGTAGTGCCTTCTGAAGAAGCGATATAAAGAAAGAAGTTAGGTTTGTGTTTCTTGAAAAATTTGTTTTTAAAGTTAATGTACCTTTTCCTAAGATTCTATGAATGCTAGGATTATGACATTTTGCACACATATTTCTGTAAACCTAGTAAATGTTTTCCCTGTAGAAAATTTTTAAACTCTGATTGTAAGGTGAGATATGGGACAAACTGTTTGGAATTTTGCATGAATTTAAAATTGTACTTGTGGAATTATAATTAAAAAAATCATGAATATTATCCTATTTGACCTATTCCAAAAGCCTCATGAGAGAAGCTTACAACATATAAAGAGATTAATTTTTTGTAAAAATGTCTTGAACATTTTCTGAGAAAAAGGAACATACATTATATATTGAAAATAAAATTTAAATAATATATATATATATATATATATATATATATATATATATATATATATATATATATATATATATATATATATAATCAAAGGATTTTATACGTAAATCTGTTACTTTCATGTAAAGCATGGTACGAAATTTCATTACCATACCACGAAAGCTGTGAATTTGGTGCAGTTTTTAAATACTGTGGGGTTTTAATCAACGTCCCCCCTTAAGTAATTTTTCAATCTAGCAAGCAATAGTTTTAGCAATACGGCCCGGCATTTATTTATTTATTTTTTAATTCCCTAATACAGGGCGGGCTGTCAGCGCTCACAGGCGCTCTTCAGTCTACAAGACATTAAAGAACGGATACAATATAATAGGCGATTAAAAGTAGGAGATGTTACAAATAAAATGGAGTGCTTAAAATGGAGTACAAAATTGAAGTGTTTAAAATAGTGAAATACTGATGATGATGATGATGATGATGATGATGCTGGTGAAAACAAACTGTTGGAGACGCTGAGGAACATGAGATGAGCGCGGACGATTGAAAACACTGGGTGGCGACTACGGGTTGGCCGTTCGCTGTTGAATAAAAACAATAAGCACATAGAGAGACCACACATTGTAATAAACACACAATTAAAAACTGAAGGTGTCGGCAGTGGATTGGCCGTTCACTGGCCGTTAATGGACGAGGCACATTCACAAAAGTTGAGGCGTAGGCGATGGGTTGGTCATGCACTGTACGTGAAAATAGTAAAAACAGCACATTAAATGGTTCCACATATGGTGGAGAACTGACAAATAGGAACGGTGAAACGTGGAGGAAAGGGGATGAGAGGGAAAGATATATGGTGCGGATGAGACACTGGTCCAGTGGCGAAGGGGCTTGGGGGAGGATGTCCTAGGAAGGTAGGGGGAAGGAGGTGAGGGAAGGGAAGGATACGGAGGGACAGCAGGATGGAATCAGGAGAGAAGGGGCAGGAGGGCGGAGGGGAAGGAAGGTCGCGCCCTCAGTGATAAGAGGAAAGAGGGAGCAAGGGGAACTATTACACCCGGTAGGAAGGATAGGTGGCAGGTTGGAGGGCATTATCCGGGAGGGGGAGGATACGGAAGTTGTCATGGGAAAGGATACAGAAAGTGGACAAGTGTAGAACAGGGGGATGCAGTGGTGGAGGCGCAGCACAGGACAAGGTACTGTGAGGAGGTGATGGACTAAGGAATTAGGAGGGTCTAATTTGCGAGATAGGTAACGGAGGCAGTGATATTCTATAAAGAGGAAGAGCTGGGGGAAAGGAACTAGGTCGTAGAGGATCCGCGTGAACCGAGCGAGGTGGCGCAGTGGTAACACACTGGACTCGTATTCGGAAGGTTGGTGGTTCAAATCCACCTCCGGCCATCCAGATTTAGGTTTTCCGTGATTTCCCTAAATCACTTTAGGCAAATGCCGGGATGGTTCCTTTCCAAGGGCACGGCCGATTTCCTTCCCCCATCCTTACCCAAACATTCCGAGCGTGAGCTCCGTCTCTTAATGACCACGTTGTCGAAGGGACGTTAAACCCTAAGCTTCCTCCTCCTTCCTCCTCTATCGCCTCTTCCCGCACTTACCGTAGCACTACCGTAACCGTAGATCCGCGTGGGGGAGGGGGGATAAAAGGGAATACGGAAGGCGAGGCGGAGGGCATGGCGCTCCAGTATTTTTTTTTTCCTATGGGACTTAACTACGGGGTCATCAGTCCCTAAACATACAAACTACTTATGAACTACTTACGAACTAGGACGGCACAAATATCCATGCCCGAGGGCGACCGTAGTGGCCGTGCAGACCGTGACTGAAGCGCCTCAGTCTCCTCGGCCACCGCGGCCGGCGCTCCAGTATCTCCAGGGATTTGTAGAAGAATGGGGGAAGGGGCGGACATCCAGACTACGGTCCGTTAGGGTTAGAAGACTCTGGACAT
Source organism: Locusta migratoria (assembly GCA_026315105.1). NCBI lineage: Eukaryota > Metazoa > Arthropoda > Insecta > Orthoptera > Acrididae > Locusta > Locusta migratoria. Next base: position 276,083,427 of record CM048751.1, on the reverse strand, counting down.
TTCTGAGTAATACATTTAAACAGTTAGTAAAATTCAGATTTCACAATGAAGTACTATTACATGAAAATATCACTCTGCACGAGAGAGTGAATTTACGACAGACAATTTTGGTGTTTTCGGAAGGATATAAGTTGTATATCAATGCAAACTTCGAAGCATTGATAAATCGTTGCTAAAAGATGTAGGAGAGACTAGGGCAAAACGATCCCACTGGTAAAAACGATCACGCTTCAGATCTTCCCAGGTAATACATCGGAGACTTCGTGAACTAGGATCTCACACGAGGCCAAAGTTGTGTGTCATATTGTTCCGTTCTGTTTTCTACGACAAGAGTTACACAATAAAACATCGTTTTATGCACTGTGGATTACGTTATAAATCTGTAACTTATGTTACGCTGTGTGTATGAAACTAGTCACAAATATTTAGACTTTTAAGACAACGTATCGGGAGTTTGCATTCATTTAGTTCTTACCATACGCGTTGGCATTCTCTACAGCATTGTGTTTAGGGCATGACGAGGATCTGAGACAAAATAATCACGTGTGATTTCGATAGGAAGAGAGATATTCTCTCAATGCGGATACAAGTGAATGCATAGATATAATTTTATTACATTTATTCAATTTGTCATTTTCAATAACGGGCTTAAAGATTTTATTTTTGAATTTGTAATAAAGATACAAAATTGCATTTCAGACTGATTAAGTTCATTTCATGCAAAACAAGTTGTGTAATTAAGTTTCAGAATATAAGTTGAGTAACAAATGCATGTATGTGAATAATTTAATAACAAACCCAAATTTACAAAAATGGCAGTAGATGCATATTATAAGCCAGAGGATCATTTTACCCCAAAAAGCATGGGTAAAAATCATCCTTTACATTACAATATTTATGCATTTTTGTAGACATCATTTACGTTTCAATATTTTTATAACTTAAATAACATGTAAAATATGTGCAAAACATATTTTCAATTGACTGTATAACATATTCTGAATATTACGCAGACTATGAGGCTGAACGCCTTAAAGGGATAAGGTTAGTGTGAGGAACTCGTCGTGTGGAAGCCTTATAACATCTTAGATTTTATTAGCAACAAGCCAATATACAGGGGCTGAAGCAAGACTTCGATTTGAACTTTTAATTGTTTAATATAAAATCTGTAGCGCCTACACTCGATCAAAAGCTTTACCTTTGGAGAAAAAGTGTCAAACCGATCTTAACGTAACTACTCTGAAACTATTTGTTCTTGAATGTAAACTTATTAAGAAACACAATTACGCTTCCGCTACGTACGTATAACGTGGCACTATGAAAGATAGTTATGAACAGTTTTCACCTCAGTTGTTCCATTATCTGCGCTTCTTTATTGAAAATAGTTAAAGGCTCGCAGTTATTCCTCCCGAGCCTTACGCTCTGTCGAATGAACTGCGACCTTATCTTAGAGGCACTCGACAATGGAATTAAAAACCAACATAGCCGACTGAAAGTAAATTGGGAGATTAACGGTATCGTTATGGCGACTAATTAACGGAGAGCTGTAAATACAGCGAAGTAGCGCTAAGATGTAACAAGGAAAGTTTTTATTGGCTAATGAGATGGACTTCTGCAGCGCTCATAAATACGCTGGCTCTTACTGAACTCCCTCAGTTGGCTATTTTGCGGGTTTTGCCACGGTTTGCAGGTATGTATGTAATTTTCACTCCATTAAGGAGAATAATACGTTTTGCCTATCGACAGAGTTTACACTCGTGAACATTATTAGCTGATCATAGTGTTTACATAAAATCATAAGACACCCAACAATTCACAACATGCTCTCGCAAAACAGCACTGCCTGTCCTACTTAAAAATCACACGCTCATAATTAAAAAAAAAAAAAAAAAAAAAAAAAAAAAAAAAAAAAAAAAAAAAAAAAAACTACGCGTAATATAGAAACTAATATTTACATTTATTATTATTAAAGCTAATTTTATTTTATTATAGCTTAATTTATCTTCCAGTATATTATACGATTTATTTTGCAACGGTCAAGACAAAATGTGCGACCTCTCAAATTTTCAGAGACGGCCGTTAAACGATGCGCTGTGATTGAGAGCATCTGGGATGATAACGACTGCAATATTTAACTTTCCTCTAGCGATGGTATCCTCGATAACATCATAATAAGCAAAAGAAAGTAAAACAACATTGGGTAAGAGAAACAGTGGGTAAAACCTGAAGTCAACTGAGAACGATCGACGATCACTGAGGACAATTGTAGCCAAAAAACAGCCAAACAACCACTCCAGAAGTGACTGCAAAACTACAGAATAATACATTTAAAACTCTCTTTTGGAATATTTGGGAAAAAACTGATTAAAAATAGTTGTAATGTAAGTTGTTCACCTTAAAGAGGGCCATGCACTAAGATAATGTTAGACCTCTCTGAAAAAACCCCGGAGTCGGGAAAGAAGTGACTTTGAATTATTAAATAGGAACTCATATTGTTTGTTGCAGATTTTTGCAGATTCTCTTCGTAAAAAGAAGGAAAAAATAAATGTTGCATGACACTTCTTTTTATCGTTTCATGATGGTTGTCGCTGTGATCGGTAAATAATAATAATAATAATAAAATGAAAAAAATAAAATAAAAAATTGAAGTACGGCACTATATCGGACAAAAAGACATCGTACGCTTCATCTACGTTTAACATTTTCTGTTTGAGCAAACGTTTGGATAATTTTGCGAAAAGCTATCACAGAAGGAATATTCCTATCAAGTAACAGATAAGCATACATTCGACAATCTTCTTCAACATTTCTGTGAGCCTCCGAGTACGAGAAATGACATCTACTCTCTCTCTCTCTGTGGTCGTTAACTTCCTGGAAGAATTGCGTAGAGATGTCTACACTCCGAATTATTGAAGTACACTGAACAGTCTGACCACAGACTAAAAAGTCGATTAAGAGAGGTGTCACGTGAGAGCATCATAAAAATTATCACAAACTTTATTCTATTTTTCCTCTTCTGTTATCGCTTTTCAACAATTTTCAATTCTTTTATTATTATTTACTTAGTTTTGCTGAATTCATTGGCACCTATCATGAGGGAAAAACGTTTGATACAAAGGTTACATATTTTTTCACGGAGAATCAAAATCAGAAATAAAAAGTTGGGGGTGTTATTTGAGATTTCAAGTTCACCCCCCCCCCACCCTTAGGGATGGTAGTGTGGCGTCAAGTTTAATGTTAATAGTTGTAACTCTCCAAAGTGAACAACGTGAATTGCAACTTTTTAATGCGATTTATATTATTACAAATATTCCGAAAAACAGGTTAAAGTGCATCCCTCTGTATACACTGACTTAAGAATTTCTATGTCCATTAAACCAGTAGGGGAATATATTTAAAAATAAAGCCTATTTAATTTATTATTCTACGACTTACTTTTAATATTTTTTATAATGCAGCCATATCCCACGAAAACAATTGCACAAGAAATAAAATGAGTAAGCAGGCATTAATTTCTAAGTGGAAGATGCGCAACTTGGCGGTAATGTAGTGAATATAACCAACCCATAAAATAATTAAGCAACTTCTATGTTATTAGCCAAAGAGAAAGGTCTTTACAGTTTAATTAACATGTGGTCCTATGTATAAAAAAGGAACTAAAATAACACTATTGTTGTTCATTGGATTCGACTCGGTGGCGCCACTGATATGCTACGCAGCTTGACCCCGCATATGAACAATAGGCCCGTAACTTCCGTGTAGCAGGAACAATAGCGGCAGCATCAAAGCTGGTCGCGGCAGCATTAAAACCTCTCACGTAACAGCAGCAAACGTTTTCAGTGGCGGCATCACGTTGGCGACCCATTGCCACGTTCACTTGTGTTTCGCAAATTATAGTTATAATGTAATTTATTACATGTGTACTCTTTCAAATTTTCGGGACCGACCTGGAATTATAAAATAAAAAAATCTTTGGGAGGTGCCGGGGGGGGGGGGGGACTTCAACCCCCTTAGGATAACCTCACCCCTCCCCGTAACTGCGCCACTGGTCCTTTCATGGCTTTGCTCCCACTTAACATCTGATGAGTAAATATACTTTCGAAGTATTTGGCCTCTCCCGAGTAGTTCTCTTAGCTGCTACTTCTACATTATTGAATACAGTGACCTACTCTTCCTCTTATATTAACGGCTGCCCCTCATGAGATACAGTGCTCACTTCCGTATTACGAAAGGGTTTGGATCTGACAAGTACAACAGGAGTGGGCAAAATTATATAAGCTCCTGACATAGACACTGAATTTATTAATTACTAAGGAATTGCCTACTTACGGATCGGTAAAAATTTGCAAGTCTTCGAGGAACAGATTCCTTACGCGTCCATTTATTTTGTGACAAAAGTTATTCATTCTGGTCTGAAGACTTCCACGGGGCATTCCACTATGTTGGATCTGTAAATACAGCCCTCACATAGCAATGTGTTAGCCATAGTAAGCAGTTTCCTGTCGAGGATCATGAGATATTCATTTACAGTTTTCCGATTGATGAGGGTGGTGCCAGAAAGACGTGATTACCACGGTATAGATGCTCGATCATAATGGAAACTCCACCATGCTTGACTGAAATTAGCAGTCATACCGTATCATAAGAATCTTTTGGAGTTTTCGAAACACAGAGCAATGTCAACAATAATTCATCGAAACATGTCGAAATACTTCCGTGTCCAGGTTTTAAGATCTTGGACCATTTTGGTTATTAGCCTTTAACTGGGGAGGTGAGATTTCATAACATAATAAGGGTCGTGGGGTGTTCACAGCATCCAACGTAAATATGGTAGTAAGTTTACGATGTTTTCCTTATTTTTGTTTTTGTTTTAATTTTACAGCAAACATTGCGTTTAGTCTTACTCTAATTCATGTAAGTACAATTTTAATCACTATGGTACATGAATAATTATCCGTAACAGATAAATGAATAACAGTTGTTCGTATACAGACTATTCTTGAAATTAATCAATTAAAGAAAACTTAAACAATTTTAACAACATAGAGAGATATTAATTGACAAAGAAAGACCCTCTCGGTTAGCCGTGTTGTCTAACGCACCACTTTTCGAGACGGGGACGCGTACCAATCCCGGTTCGGAGGGGTTCGGGGGGTCGTACCCGCCCCGGTTCGAAGGGGGGGGGGGGGGGGCGGCGGCGTAACCCCGAAGTGGGTCGAACAGCCGGCTAGGCTGAATGTAGTTATTAGGCGGTTTTCCAGATCCACATAGGTGAACACCGGGCTGGTCCCCAAGTCCCGTTTCAGTTACACGATTCGCAAACATTTCGTAATAGTTTACACTTTCACACATATAACACTATACACAGATATTTGGCGTACACAGTCCCTCCCGGGCGGCATGGGGTGCCGACAGGAAGGGCATCCGGCCACCCTGTAAATATTAACACACGGCAAATCCGTATATAACAGAGCTGACCCTGCTTGTGCTGGAACATGACCAAAGGAAACGAAAGATCAACAGATAAAGCAACACACATATTTCTATTACTTAAACAATCGTTCATTTCAAAAGTCTATAGAAAAATCACGTTTCAGCACTAAACATTTTCATCATCACTTGAAGATTCTGAACTGATACAACTACTGCAGATGTTTTTCACGTGGTATGAACACATTTATTGGTTACACTTGCAGCAGAGCAATCTCTCCGGTGTTGTTGAAAACAAGAATGCCGTGTCTTCATCAGCGCCGTCGTCACTTGAAGTTGCATGATCGCTTTCAGCGCACTGTTCTTCTTCATTGTCATCCGCGTCCTTAAATTTTGGAATATCACAGTCTTCACTTTCATTACAAACTTCTAACACCCTTCTAAGACGTTTTTTCTCCTCGTATTACGTCATGATGTGCACCGCTCAGTATACAAAGTAGCAGTACTACGTATCAGCACCTCAGTGTTTAAAACTTGTGTATATTTTTGCATACGTTTAAAACATGAGCAATGGTTTCGCAACAATGTACATCCCACTGAGCGAAGGTAAGAAGCCGCTCAACAGTGTAACCAACATGCTTCACTAAATATCAGTAAACTATTGCAACTGGGCCACTGTGAATGCGCCACAGCCCCAGGGTTAGAAGCCACAGCCTTTCAATGAATATTAGTCTAACAGCCGTACTGTTAATTCGAACAGTAATTCTCAAATGAGAGTTGAGTTTTGCTGTCGCTTTTACGCCTGGTCACAATCATGTTCGTCGGTCGTTGTTAGTCAACTTCGGGTTTCTGCCATTATTGGTCTTCGCTAATGGTGTTTTACTTAGTTTGGTTGACCCAGTTTTTACTGAGGGTAGTGTCACTGGTGAAATGTTAAATATATGATTCCACTAACTGCGCACGGTGTAGTTGGCGTCTTTTGAAGTCGGAGAGAACAGGTATTTCATCTATAATTTGTGTTGAACGTCACAGCGAAAAACGTATAATGTACTGCAAAGTAGCTCCTATCATTTCATACGTCGCATATCAGATTTATCACGTGGACAATGCTCCCAACTTGCAACAAGAAGTGGTATGCTACATCGTGTTTATATTATTTTGTCCGTATCCCGTTTGTGGATATAGATACGAAGCAATCAAACCATAAATTTAGAATGGTCATTGTAATCTGCCTCTGATTCAGGGTGTCTGCAGAAAACGAAATCCCCGCCGTCTGAAGAGGTGCTTGTAAGTTGCGCTGAGCTTAGTTAGAGTGGGGTAGCCTAAATATACATTCTTGCCTTGGTATTAACTCTATGTAGCAACATCGACGCTTCTCTGTCCACTATGGTTTCCTAATGTCTAATTCTACATAAATTACAGCCCTGTTTCTATGCACAGACACTCCATATTTAATAACTGTTAATATGATCTCGTCAACATATCCCCACATCACGTAAATGAAAAGAAAGCGTGAAACTGAGGGAGTTCTATTGAAGTGAGAGCAGAACCTAGAGAATCACAAGTGAATATACCATATCCAAAACACAAATACAAAATTGCGGTCTTAATTTACAAATAGGCAAAAGGGAATTAAAGGTAGTAAATGCTACCAAATTCCCTTCGAAAGTAAAAAGTCTCTAATTTGGCACCGTCTGCGCAAGTAGGGCTACTAAATTACAATAGTTACGAGTTCAGTTTGCAGTAGTACTATTTCGACTCCACCACCAACCAAACTTGTGTTTCAATTAAGTCGTTGCGTAGCGGCAAGTACTTCACGTAAAGTAGTTGTTGCGGTGTGCGGCGGTCGAGAACCCGAAGTGGTGCGCCGAAACTTAAGTACGGCGGACGGTATATCGGTTAAGCCGAGTGTCCAACAAGAACGCGACTGGTGCTTGATAGAGTTGGTTCTCCACTTTCGGCGTCCAAAGTTGGTGACGCTGCGCCGCCCTCAGCGTCTCGACCAAGACTGTTCTCCTTACGCTCCACGCGTTCTCCAAGCACTCCTAGTGGACTCAGCACCACATTTCTAAACGACCAGAGAGTGTAACACAGGGCACTGTCACCGCACATGGTTGTACAATCGCCTTAAACCAATCACGTACCTTCGCACATACAGATTCTACAAATCTCTCACAAGATCTGATGTTATTTGATCTCAGCATCCCAAGTTTCTGAAAGACAAATGATTCTCAGTCGATAAAAACAGGCATATGCAAACTCTGGTCGCGTCCTGCTAGCGTCGAGACCATTTTCACACCACAGTGCCATAAAAGTTCATTCACCTGGCTGCCCCTTGGAGACGGCCTCAAACGTGCCAAAAGGGACCGTGGCCAGTCTTGAACCATCCAGGCACACCAGACTGCACTGTGCACATTCCCCTTACACAGGCACCTGTAGGCTCTGTGTCTTCGTAGGCTTTTCCAGAGTAACAAATCTTCGTAGTCTCGTCGGGTTTTCTATCGTATACTAAAATCCAAGTGAATCAATATTTCAACCATGCAACTGTCCGTTATCTTCAGGAACCATCGGTGCTGCTGAGACGCGTTAGTGACTGATGCGTCACAATTGCTGCCTTCTAGACTGGGCTGGTGGCACCGAACCTAGTGGAACAAATGTTCAAATGTTCAAATGTATGTAGAGCTTATGGGACTTAACTACGGGCTCATCAGTCCTTAAACTTACAAACTACTTATGAACTAGCTAATACTGAGGACGGCACAAATATCCGTGTCCGAGGGGGGGGGTGATTCGAACATCCGACGGCAGTGGCCGTGCAGACCGTGACTGGCGTGCCGTAGACCGCTCGGCCACTGCGGCCGGCCTACTGGAACAGGGCACAACGATATATCGCTCCTACCGTTAATCGATCACTCGTGCTGTAATCGCAGTTGAAGACAGTAGTTTGATATTGTTTAATAGTGGATTCCATGTCCTACTAAGATGAAACCCCCTGTCTCTCTTTATTTAAATGTCCGTAAAACTGATTTCAATCGCTTCTTTGTAAACACTGTTTCAAAAACCGGGTTCATTGACTACTATGCAGGACTCAACATATATCAGCTTGTGTCCCTCCGTTAAACAGTGTTCTGATACCGCCGATTTTTCCGGCGGCAGTAGTCTCGTGTGGCGGCAATGTTCCACGCATTTGTATTGCACAGCGTGAATCATACGGCTGATGCATGCCTTGCAACACTGAGACAGTATTTTGTAAACACACGGTTTCCTGAGTACCATATCATCTTTGATGGTGCCAAGCAGATGCATAATCTTGGAAGGCGGATGGAATCTGTTAAAACGTTTTAAAAGTCTTCCAGTTTTAAAAGTCTTCCAGTTTTGAAAGACACGCCACCAAGATAAAGAATGAAGGCGAAAACCCTATACTCCTCTTAATGCACTTCTGGAGATGTTTCAAACTCTGGAGATGCTCCAAATACCCGTTTTTCAGAGTATATATTTTCTTTGAAAACAGTCGTCAGATGTTCTAGTTCCAATAGTAAACTTTCCACATGTGAGATGGCATATGCTGTCCGTATGAAAGTTATAAGGACGCCGTTGTGTTGGTATTGTGGATGGTGACTACTGGCATGCAGACACCGATCAGTATGTGTCGGCTATCGATGAACACTATGTCCCAAGGTGCCATCATGTTTTCTGTAAACCATTACGTGGAAAAATGGAAGTTTCCCGTCACTTTCAACCTCCATAGTAAATCTAATGTTTGTATGAAGGCAATTAAATAGTCCAAATAACGATGGAGCTTATCACGTACATGAGGCAAGATGAAAAAATGTCAACGTAGAGTTTGGAGTTTGGTCCCTCTCCAGAAGTGCATGAAGAGAAGTATAGGGCTCCAGCCTTCATTTTTTGAGCTTGGGGTGTCTCTTTGAAAACTGGAGGGCTTTTGAAAAGTTTTAATAGCAAGACCGATTCCTGTCCGCCTTCCAAGATTAGGTCACTGCTTGGCACCATCGAAGATGACATGGTACTCAGGACTCCCAGTATTTACAAAATACCGTCTCATTGTGGCAAGGAATACATCAGCCGTACGATTCGCACTGTGCAAGACGGATGCGTGGGACATAGCCGCCACAGGAGACTACTGCAGCCGGAAATATCGGCAGTAGCAGAACACTGTTTAACGGAGGGACACAATATGATATACTCCCATAGTAGCCAATAGGCTCGGTTTTTGTAACAGAGTTTAGAGGAAGCGACTCAAATCAGGTTGATGGACAATTTAATAAAGAGAGACACAGGGTTTCATACTAGTAGGACATAGAGTCCACTATTAAATAATACGGAACTGCTATGTTTGACTACGATTCCAGCACCAGTGATTGTTCAACGGAAGGTGCGATATATTGTTGTGCCCTGTTCCACTAGGGTCGGCGCCACCAGCCCAGTCTACGAGGCAGCAACTCTGACACATCAGTATTCAGCGAAATTCAGCAGCAGCGACGGTTCCTGAAAATGACGGACAGTTGTACCCATGAAATATTCAATCAATTAGATTTTCGTACTCGACAGAAAAACCGTTTAGACTACGAAATAACACACAAGATCAATTAGCGACATTCTCCCTCTAGCTGCTCTCTCATCGACTAAAACAACATACAGTCCATACTAACCCACTCAAAATTACTTAGGAAATGTCTCAATTCTGTTATACAGAACTCCATGACGTAAAGTTGATATTAATGATTACGTCAGAAACAAAGTGAAAATATTTCTGAAATATAATCACTAAACATGATCACCTCTCCAGTCAGCCGGTATCCTCCAGAAGGTCACATGTTAGTGGAATGGTAGCTGAAGTAAGCACGTGCTTCCTAGCATGCGACGATCATGTCACATCTAAGGAACTGAAGAGGGATGGGAAATTTATTATTTATACCCCGTCGACATTCTGCTCATTAAAGATGCAGCAGACATTGAGATTTATTTTTGCTAAGTAATCGTAAGGATACCTGCCAGCCCCGTTGAAAGGAAATATCTAGGAGTTTACCTGGATTAATTTAGACAAACCACAGAATACCTGGATCAGGATGGCTGATGGCCAGTTTGAACCACCGTCATCCCGAATGCGAGTCCAATGTGTAACCAGTTTGCCACATCGCTCGGTCGACAAAATTTGTGTCAGTCAGAAATTAGCCGTGTGAACTAGTTTACAGCTGTCAGCGAGTCCCATGACATCTCTGAATCCGTAGACTTGACTATCAATAACTAATAATGTCGTGTTGACCCCACTTGCTACTGCACGCTGTTACCAGTTTAACTGACACATCATTAATTGAATCTGTTGTAGCGTAAAACATGATCACCTATATGTACACAAGTGTAAACACTGACTCACAGCACTGCTGCAACATGTAATACACTTGGAAATGGCTATCAATGGGCCCTATGCTAGGGTTGTGTTGGACACAGAGATAGATGGCAAAGTGTTTGGTATAGCCCAGAGCGTAATGATGTTTTGTATAGAGGAATTGGCAAACAGCAGAAAAAAGGCTCTATTGTCTGTAATTATAAGGAACCAATTTACCCTGAGACTTTTAAAATACTGAAACTAACTTTTAACTTATACGAAGGACAACACAAACACCCATACCCAAAAGTGAACTCAAATCTTCGACGTGAGTTGCCGCGCCATTCGTAACATATTACTCCGTACCTGTGGACTGTTGAAATAAAACAAATTTCTTGCTGTTGTTTCACGTTACGTGTATGCTAACATGTGCTGTATACGGCTTATTAAACAACCATATGGTAAAGCGGGATAAGTGAGTCATCCATGGGAAACCATAATTTTCTCTGGGTGCCAAAGTCTATAGTTTTCATTCATCTCAAATCATACAAATTTTAACAATATTACCTTAACATGGTATTCTCATATTAAATACAATTTTTTCGATATGCTAATACGTTGCCTAGATGCAGACGTTCAAATTTAAAATAATTTTTAACAAAAATTGGAAAAGGTAATTTGCGGCTTTTCTTGCACTGTAAATAACTAACCACAATAATTAGGTCAAATTTTAATACTGTAGTCTCTATACATTTCATTATATATTTATTGTACCATTTCGAAAACTCGTCATCTGTAATGAAAATCCACCAGAAAAACCTTGGTGCCAATTAATATGAGCACAGTAAATTAATGTTCAAATGATTGTAAAGCTGAGAGACAAAACCGCGAAGGCAGTCGGTCACTAGACTTACAAACTACTTAAAGTAACTTAAGCTAAAGACAACAAGCACACATATGCGCGTATGAAAACTCGAACTTCCGACAGCAGCGGCTGCGAGATCGTGACATGGCACCTAAGATCGCGCTGCCATTTCCTACTTACTAACAAACGGCAATCTTGCTACCTTCAAATTATCTATCGATTTTAAGAAACATACTAACGATAAAATTTGATTTTTGTGCGCTTCAAGGCTTGAGATCTTCTTTCATGAAAGGTTGATTTTAGTTGCGTTATTCTTCACAATTGTTGTGCAGAATCGTATCATATTCTGAGGAGGTAAAAACACATAGTATACAAATCCTGCAAGGTTGATTTTAGCTCATTCATAGCAGCTAATGTCATTCGGTACAGAAATCAAAATTTTATTTAAAATAGTGAGAAATATTTTCTCTTGTACAGACGAAAGAAAGAGAAACATCTGGAAACAGTTACTGTCGCAACACAAACAGGCAGTTTTTTCCCGACAAAGAGTCAGAAAGGAAAGTGGGGAATCAGCTGAACAGTCCGCATTCTGTCTTCCTCGCCAAAACTTTTGATATTCAAACTTATTCGCGCTTTTTCTTCATTGAAAACAACAGCAGAAGGTGGCAGTGGAAGAGAGAAGATACAGTTCTAGTGGGAAGCAAAGAGACAGCAGGCACTCAAGGTGAACGAAAGTTAATGCCAGTAATTTAAGCTGAATGGAGATAGTAGCAGTTTGACCGAAGGACAGAGAAAGTAGTGAAAACGAAAAAGTGTAATTAGTGGAGACAACGTATAATTTTTGGGGTATGTATCCCGCAAAAAGAAAAAAGTTTTCTACTTCCCCCCATCATGTTAAAATTTCTTTGATTGCTATGTCTATGCAGTACAGGGAAAGTTGCAGAGAAGATGGTGAGGATAAGAATGATCAGAGGAAAGGTATCGAGAAAATTCAATGAGAGAAACAGACTGGACAAAATACCAATAGGAGACAGTGAGGGAAAGTGACAATGTATGTATAAGTACTTCATTACAACTGGGGAATGGGATTACGTTTTGTGTTAAAAGAGCGTAAATAGGTTCGAAATTTGTTTGGTGAGGAAGGCGGAAGACTCTTAAACTGGAACATTCATTTCTGGGAAAAAATGAATTCGTCGACCCAGTAGAGAAAATTTTTATTGACACGTACTTGAGAATGAATACAACACACGATTACATGGGAAGACCCATCGCTATATGAGCTCTTTCACCAGAGCGTAGGCAATGTAGACGCTACTATCGTGTATACGCTCCTGTTTCAGCAATGCAAACTGCAATTCTCTAATGGAAACTACTTAGAGGCCCAAGTGTCGTCTTGCGGTATATAGCCTGCAATGCAGTTCCACATGGTGCCACAGTTGAGCCAGATTTCGTGCCTGTAGTGCAGACCGCGCAAGATGACGTTTTCATTCTGTCCAAAACATGCCTTCTTTTGGCTCCAAAAGAAGAATTTTTCTGGTTAATATATACCGATACAAAATATATAGTGTGTGTCTCAGGACAGTGTACCGAACACTATATGTGGGTGTATGGATGGACATTTATATGTTTTATGTGTCACTATTAAAATTTTGTGATAAATTGATGCTTCAGAGCTTCTTACCCCTGATTAATGGGAATATAGGCATCCAGGTGCTACGCATACATGGAGATACTTTCTAACATAAAAAGTGCTACTTTTAGTAGCAATTTTGAAACTTAATTGTTATTGACCATCAGCTATTCTTCATTTATCAAGGAGCTGATGGTTTCGATCACATATCATTTTCAAGCCACAGCAAAATAAGATCTGCACTTATCCACAACAGAATTGTGAAGCCTTCATAAAGCTTTGAGCTTTAGTTAACAAAACTGTGGATTGATTTATAACAAGATCTACATTTGTACGTGTACGGTCATCTTTCGTGACATATTAAATACCATCTTATTTTTCACCTTGCATTCTTGTAACGTTGATAATCTGTGCATACACTTATCAAAGATTTTAAATTGTAACGTGAAGAAGCTGATCTTGCTCTTCTGTGGCTTTAAAATTATGTATGAAGCAAGCCGGAAGCCCTCAGCCAAATAAAGAAAAGCCCATGGTCACAAACAACGAAATTTCAATATCACTATTAAAAGTCGCACTTTTTTATGTTAGAAAGTATCTGCACATATCTGTAGCACCTGGATACCTATATTTCCATTGATAAGGGGCAGGGGTACGACTCGCGAAAGATTGACTGTACGTTTCTCGTGGCCAGACGTCGTACATTTTCAAACAAGGTACGGCATAACAGAAAACATCAAGCTGCAACGTTTGTATTTGATGTGAAGGATGTCTGATCGGCGCAGACAAACAAGAACTAACGTACTTATATGTGTACATATTAATGCACCACCTATAAAAAATACTTTTACTGAGAAACTTAGTCTGTGTATGTAGAATTACTTATTTGTATTGAATTTCTTACGAGATGAGTGTAAATTTATTTTAATATTCATTATATATTGAGAAATATGTCAATTACACTGAGATACATTGGACACGTACTTATCAGACATTATTGCATCAGTGATGATCAAATCAGAAAATAGGGTTCGAGGATAATGCAGAAGTGTTGTCAACAACTAGTGTTTAAATTTTTAGCATAATTTTACAAAAGTAATTGCAAAAGCTACTCAGCTAACCAGCTTGCTTTTAGCCCATAAAAGCAAGACAAGGAAACAGAAATAGTGAGCATTTTATTCATACAGACACAAAAGCCAAGTTACCCTGTGTAAAGTTTTGGTTTCACGCTAGATGTATGTATTCCAGAAGTGGAGGTGGCAAAAGGAATACAGCCACTGTCTTTCCCTTGAACAAAATTTTCAAGTATTTCGCCTGAAGCTGAACTATGGACTAGAACGTATTCCAGACATCAGTGCTCCTCTAATGGAACACATTTGCATCTCTATACGCCGCAACACTTAATTCTCGTCTCACAATCTGCAAAGTTTGGTGGCACAGGGGTTCGTTAGAGGCCAAATGTCTCTCACAATAGTTCATTTCGCTCTTTCACTGCTACTTTACACCCCTGCGCGCTCTGCAGAGAGAGAAGGAGCCCAAAGAAAAGGGCTTCAGAATCGTCCATCCTGTCAGACTCGTGTTACCCGCGGAAGTACAGCGGGAGAGAATGGCGCCGGCGCAGCTACACACAGACGTAACAGCGGCACCTTGACTGCTGGCGTGTGTAATGGCGGATCCTTCTCGTAAATCCTGCTATTTTACCACATTGAGCACTCTGTTTTCTCAAATAATGTAACGTTTTAAGTTGGTTTTAAATACATCTTTAGGTCTAAAGATACAGAATTCTTAAAGTGGGCACGGTAACGTTAATTTCAGTATAGCTTCCGTACATTTGAATGCCATTCGCCATCGACAAAGCAAAGGTGTGAGGAGAATCTTTTAAAATATTAACAGGTGAAAAAGCAATTGGGTGTTGGTAGACGTGAACCTACTACCGTTGGTTTCACAAGGGATGAAAATGTGAACTGCGATAAATTTTTCACAGTGTCGGCTCCGTATCACGTATATACTTCTCAAATGTTATACCTATTGATTTATTTTTCTAGAAATTGAAACACGACGAATTCAACGGAAATGATGAGCTTCTGAATTGTAACCTTTGTCGGATTTCACTGAAATAATATACTTGCGTAACACGTGAAATTAAAATCCAAATAAGAAAATATTAATAGCGAAATGTAAATTCCTACAATTTAATCAAAACAAATTACCGTATTTACGTGATTATAATATTTCACCGCCTATAGAACCTCTTTTCATTTTCGAGTTAGAAATACGAAATTCCAAAAATTTCGAAAATTCTTGAATTTGTTAATTAGTTGAAATCCGGCAGCACTAATGTACGCAAAATTCGGCAAAATTGCCTGCCGCTGGTTCCTCGAATATTTTTGTTCTTACGACGTAACGGTAGCAATAGCTGACTGTTCCCACCATGCATTCTCCATTCAGGATGGCTAGAATTGCATTTTCCCGCAGTTTGTTTTACATTCAACTTTTTACTTCGAACAACATACTAAAATATGTACCGGTAATCGGAAAATTAGCTTTACTGCATAGTTTAACTTTCGAGCCGAGTTTGCAACGAATAATGGCGTTCTTGTGGTGCTCGTGAATTTGAAGTTTTTGTATTTCAGGTATTTACTTGTTACACCAAATGTTTGTAAACGTAGCAGACCAAATTGCTGCGATCATCAGATACCAGACTTACAAACTACTGACACCAGCTAACCTAAGGACAACGAACCCACCCGAGGAAAATCAACCGCACTCTTCGCAACAAGGTGCCTTAGAGTGCTCAGCGACTACACCGCGGCTTCGTAATAGCACATACCTACTGCCACATAATGAAAGCATAACACAGGCGTAATTTTGCGATGGAATCTATGAGACACTGAATAACATAATTTTTGTTTTAAGGAAAAAGGCATGTCCTTTAAAGCGTGATAAAATGAACAACATACCACATACCGAATTTTGAATTTACGAAGTAAATACGGTATTCCTACATCGACGCGTTTTCGAAATCTTAATTTTCCTGATATTTTGAAACGGCATGCTTTCCTATCAAAAAGACAGCATCACTTCCGGTGGAGGCTGCCCACTTCTATTTGCACCAATTCCTGCGTTCCCGTCGATTCCGCTATTTGCACTGGAGCTGATCCTTCGACCAGTGCATACGCACATGTACAGGGTTTTCACAAAATAATATGATCAACTTACAGACACATCATTTTTGTTTATTAGTAATGATTTGGCCTTCTATTGGTTTCGAGAATTACTGAAATTCTCCGAGAAACAGGTTCCTGCTTTTCAAAGCATTTTTTCACATGTCTAAAAACCATTGCCTGTTAAGATCAACACATAGGATGAAACAATATGAAAAACTCTGAAAAACAGGGTTCATATTATTACAGAGATTTAACATTTGTTTGTCCTGGATTACATTTGTAAGTATAAATAATCATCAATTGTGGGGATAAAAATCACCAACACAAACACTACCCATTTTGAAGCACATTGTGGAAAACAAACGCTGAAAGTCTTTGACTATTAGAGCTATAAAGATGTTCTACTTCTATATTATTGAGATTGTCTACACATACCAAGGTGAGGTGTTTAATTTTATATACACATGTATATATACAAGACAAGGCTGTAACCTATCATCACAATTGTTCAAACTATTTATGGATCATAGTATACTGACTATCTATCAGAGCTCGATCAGAGGTGTAAGGGTTATGGTATGAAGATTAGCGTCTCCAAAACGAAAGTAATGTGTTTTCTAAAGAGACATCAACAGATTTAATGCGAAATAGGAGGTACAAAGCTAGAACAGGTATACATTTGCAAGTACCTAATATGTAATTTCTCACAGGATGACAACATAGTGAAACAACTTGAATCAAGGTGTAGAAAGGGTTATGCAGTGAGTGCTCAGCTGAAATCTACTCTCTTCTGCAAGAAGGAAGTCAGTACCAAGACTAAATTAGCAGAGCACCTCTCAATCTTTTGACCAAATTTGTTGAATGGGAATGAAATCTGGGTGAATAAAGATTACCTAATTGAAAAGATTGAAGTAACAGATATGAAAGTAGCAAGGGTAATTGCAGGAAGTAACAGATGGCAACAATGTCTGGAAGATGTTCATAATTAGGAAATAAAAGATATTTGTTAGTTTGAAAATATATCGGACCAAACTGCGTGGTCATCAATCCGTAGCTTACAAACTACTTAAACTAAGGTAAACTAACCTAAGGACAAACACACACACCCATGCCCCAGGGAGGACTCTAACCTCCTACGGCGAACAACCGCACGCTCTGCTGCGAGGCGCCTTAGACCGCTCGGCTACTCCATCGCAGCAGGAAATAAAAGCAATCTGGGGAATGCACACCACAGATGAAGCACTTAGAGCGAACGGCTGAGATGGTGGGGTCATGTCACACGCATGGGAGAAGCAAGCTTACCTAAGAGACTGATGAAATAAGTTGTAGATGAAATCAGTATTAGAGGGAAAGAGGAAAGTAGGTGGAAGAGGAGAAAACACAAAGGTTCGGTAAAGAACGATTTTGAAGTGAAAGGCTTATCATAAAAAAAAGTTCAAATGTCTGTAAATCTATCGTACCAAACTGCGTGGTCATCAGTCCGTAGCATACAAACTACTTAAACCTAGGTAAACTAACCTACGGAGAAACACACACACCCATGACCCAGGGAGGACTCGAACGTCCACGGCGAGCAACCGCATGCTCCGCAGAGAGGTGCTTTAGACCGCTCGGATACTCCACCGCGGCGTTTATCATCAGACGGTGCATCAGTATTAAATTTGAAGAGGGGAGCATGGAGGAATTTTATTAGCGGGGAACGCTGAAACACATAATGGTGATGATGATGACGATGACGACGATAAATAGGAAACAATATAGGCCGCAGAAGAGGTATCAGATCTCCCTTAACTTTCACTTTAATATATACTCGCTTTGAATCTGCACAATTTTCGTTTCAGACGTTCACCGAACCAGTGAAGAGACAGGCTGTCCACTGATGGTAACAACCATTAATATGGAAGGCTTCACCCAGTAGACCATGCGCCTCATCAAGGTAAACACTGAAACTTGGTACATTTCTCTTTTGGTGGGTGGGGGTAGGGGTGGGCAGAAACTTGACCACCGGACTCCCTAACCCTCTTGATGCGATACTGGTAATCGTCATGATCGGAATAGGACTCTCTGCGATAAAGATCTCAATCCTGCGGCACACAAGAAGCTGTATGACGTCATACAGTCAGGCAGTGACGTAGTCGTCTCAATACCGTACCCGCCACTGCAGCAAAATTTGGCCGCGGTCAGTGTGCGGTCCTCCGGGGCCAGACGTCTCTGCCTGTCGGCCTTTCACCACAGCGTTTATTGGGCGGGGAACTACCGCCGGTATTGGCGGCCGGCTACGAGGCGCCACAGCCAGGGTTGCCAACCCTCGAGGGTGCGTGGCGCTCCGCAGACTCGCAAATCCAATTCCGGCGTCGAACGTCTCTCGGGTCCAGAGGCGCAAGTGATATTCCGCGGCCCGCCCCCCGGCTTTGATGTCGCCATGGAAACCGCCCGCCCGCCGCCTAAAGGCCGGGGTGGATCGTCTTCCCCCCGTTTATCTTTCTGTATCCACTGCTATTTCGCCCGTCTCTTGTGGTAACCTTCTCCTCCTTCTGAAAACTTTTGATTGGACGCCGCTTGCCGCAGCGGAGCGGCCGAGCGCATTGAAGACGTATGCTACGATGCGCGTGGCCGTTCGCCGTAGGGAGTTCCAAACCCCACTCGGGCAGGGATGTTTGTGTCGTCTTTAGTATAATCTAGTTCATAAGTATTTAGTAAGTTTAGAGACTGATGACCAGGCAGTTAAGTCCCATAAGCTTAACAAACATTTGAACATTTTTCTGGATGCTGCTTCTGTGAACCTGAGAAAAATCAGTTCTCCAGTATGTGTCCTAATACACCTTGTTTGAACACCCATCTTTAGTGTTTATCCGGTTGAGTATATGATATGTATATTAGCGCTAAAACGTCTGTTTTACTGTTGCCAGCACTGTTTATATGCCTCATTACCGACGCCAACGGTGCATAGTTCAAGAGAATGTTTGAATGCTTGTAGAGCTCACTACTGCGGTTATCGGTCTCTAGCCTAAAGAACCACTGAAACAGCCTGATGCTAAGAACACACACGCACGCACACACACACACTCACACATACACGCACACACGTACAAGCACAATCTCGTTGGAGTACTCGAACATACGACGAGTTGTCGTCGCAAAATCCGTGGAAAGGCATCTTTAACCGCGTGCACATGCATAGTTGTATCATGTGCGAAAATGATCCTTGACGCTATAGTCAAACTTAGAGCTCCTAAAAACACAGGTTGGCGCATCCGCCATTTTCATTCCTGGGAATGCTAAACACAGCACGCAGCTTATACGAACGGTGGTGTTTTATTTAAGTTTAGCGAAAAGCCTTACATCGTGTTACTTTGAGCTTGCACTCCGCTCTTGTTTACATCGATATGTGGATTATAAACAAACATCTCGCGTTTTCTTTACTTATTTCTGTTTCTGTCCAAATACAGATTAAAGAGCAAGAAAAATATATTTCTGTGATGAAAATCGCGTACTACGTTTGCTGCTGAAATTGGTCATCTAGATAAAAATTTTAAGCGATCTTGGTTTCTATTTGAATAATGACTGTCAATATGCGAGGTTAGTTTGCCGTCTTGCAGTAAGTGTTTGCTGTCTGCTGTAACAAATTAACAACATCGTATTTTTGTACTCAAATTGATGAAAGTACTTCTATTATGTTACCGAGAAAGTTTCAGAATGTATTACAAACACTAAAACTAAAAAGAATATTATTTTACAGGATCTAAAGTTTACTGTTGTAGAGGCACACGGTGCCGATATTGGCAACAACCTGTTTCGTACAGCGAACCGAACGGCTTCTCCTAGTTCTGGCCGTTTGGTGTCTCTACGTGATAGGATCGTCAATGTGTGGCTTTATCAGAAGAGAACATACGTGAAATAACTTGGATAATTTGCGAAAACTCTTCTTAGCTCAACCGAAGCAACTGTCTAAGTAAGAAGCGCTACATTCAAGAAATAGCTTATTTTTCTCCATGTTATGACAAATTTGTCAAAGTGTCCTTTACCATTCATTCTGGGAATACTTATTTAATAACGTTCTTATATTCATGTCAGGACTATCTCCATAAAATTTTCTCATCGGTTACTGATGGTCCTGTACTGCTGCCATTTAATATTCACCAGCAAAGCTAGAGATTAATCTTAATTCGTAACTTAAACTACCTAATACTAAGGAGGACACGCACACCCGTGCCCGAGGGAGGACTCGAACCTCCGACGGCGGGAAACCGCGCGCTTTGCAGCAAGGAGCATTAGAGCACTCCGCCACTGCACCGCGCCTGCTAATTTTTGGACCATTCGCAGTGTACTCACTACTAGAAACTTATACTTCCATTACAACTCTTCATCATAAGACAGTTGCAGAGGTTACAGAGTTAATCAATATACATATATAAAAATGGAATGTGGGACGTGTGTCCGTATATTTCACTTGGTAGCCAAATTTATTTACTGCAGACCAATAGCGGATATGCATGAGAGTAGCCTCTAGGTTCGCAGTGTGCACTATGGTGTTTTGGTAACGGCGTGTGGCGGTGGGTGAGTGTGGCGAACAAAAATCCGTAAAATGTGAAGCAATACAACGATCAACAGATGCTCAAAGATAAAAAGACTCAAAGATAAAACACTGGTAAACACAGACATACATTAACTGACTATTAACTACACTGGTAATACACCAATGATTTTAATATAAACACTGGAAAGACAACCGTAGTACTTAGGATCAAAATTGACAACTGGATTAGACAGACAAATTTACGTCGAGCGTCACGGTTTTATAATACATAGTATCATCTCCATACAATCTTTGAGCTCACTGCAGTACAAAGACTGTAGACATACGTTAATGTATGTCTGTGACGCAAAGTTCGTAAGTTACTTAGTAACAGATACCATTCAGTTAGGTAATTATATAATAAGAGGGTGGAAGATATAGTGCTTGAAAGTCGTCACCTTATATAAAATACGGACTGAAGACCAACGATGACTTTTGACATTATAATAGCAAAGAGGTTGTTTACAGCGAAACGTGATACACATTGTTCAGTTGTTTTCACAACAAGCGTACGAATGAAGAAATATTGTAGTCTGAAAAGTAAATCTACCAAGGAAGAATCTAAAGACGATAGAAACTTGAAACCTGTAGACGTTGTTTATCTTACACTGTAGGCACCAGCGATTTATTTTTCGATATTTCCATACCTAGGACGGTGAAGTAGGGGTTGAACGGTTTTTTGAAAATACGTCGCTATTCAGGCAATTATGAAGCAAGAAATACAAAACTTCAAATTTAGATTTTTGATTGCAATTAAAAAAAAACACATTTTTCGGTACTTTTCGTAATTCATCCATTAAACGAGTGAAAATCTTTAAGGTTGCTACTAAGACAATTTTGATGCTAGAAATGCGAAAATTTGCATTTGGAACCATGATTAGAATTTTAAAGAAAGTGTTTCGGGATGTTTTGAATTCTGACATCAGTGGTGCAATAGGAGGTGGCGTTTTGAATCAAAGTAGTTGATCAGTAAAAATCTTTTAAATCTAAATTTATATTTAGTAGGAAAACAATCAATGCAGACTATTCAACTATGCGTGCGAAGCAATGGGAATTAAGCTTGTCAGTAAATATAAGACATCTATACTGCACACACAATATTAAAAATGTTGATACTGGAAAATGAATTCACATTTAAAAATCAGGTAACGCGCGTTTCATTTAAATTATCACTAATGAAGTCAGCGAATGGAAATTGTTTTGCAGTTAATGAACTATATATATTTATATGCAGTGTATTCCTCATGTAAAGGTCAGGCTAGACCGACTGCGATTTGTACCGCACACGCCTACACACAGTCGGCCACATAGAGTGCGCACATGACGCTGTTGGTCAGTCGTTCACAACGTTTCACCAAAGCGCCGATTTTCAATTATAAATTCCATAGCCCCATCCCTCTTCTTCATATAACAAAAAATTGACACAATATATTTAGACTATTTTGACACTAATGTGGCAAGTGTTATGCTTCACAAATGACGAATTACAAAAATTATTGATAATTCGAAGCACCTAACTGTTACTCCCATAAAACCAGGTCTGATGATCCGTCATTGCTCCTCTCGCTCCCTACCCTCCTCTCTATCTCTCTCTCTCTCTCTCTCTCTCTTGTTCTCTTTCTCTCTCTTGCAAATCACGCGAGAGTAGTTGATTGACTATGCCAGGGAAACGCAGGAGAAGGGAAAAATGTTCAAATGTTTGTTAAGCTTATGGGACTTAACTACGGGGTCATCAGTCCCTAAACTTAAAAAACTACTTATGAACTACTTACGAACTAGGACGGCACAAATATCCATGCCCGAGGGGGGATTCGAACCCCCGACCGTAGTGGCCGTGCTGACCGTGACTGGAGCGCCTCAGTCACCTCGGCCACCGCAGCCGGCGGAGAAGGGAAACTTTAGATTTAACGTCTCGTCGACAGCTTAGTTATTAGAGACAGAGTTTGTTCACAGATGAAGAAGGAATCAGTCGTGGCCTTTGGAAGTAACCAATTGATCGTTTAGGGAAATTACAGAAAAATTAAATATGCATTGCCGGATGTGGGTCTGAACCACTCTCTCCCGAATGCGAGTATAGTGTGTTACGACTGCCCAACCTCACTTGGTAGGAAACGCAGGATCCAGAGGTAAAAAATTTTCAAAATTTGATGGTGAATAACGAAATCCAAAGATAATTTAGTAATAAAAATTTCTTCGAAATTTTACAAAGGTTGATGATATCTGCTTGAAAACAACGGCAATTTCGCTTAATTACTGTTACCATTTCAACACCCTACTTGGCAAAGGCTCATTTTCTGTGTAGTATTCTTTGAAAAGAAATTTAAATTTCGGATATGCATATAAGACGAACTCAGAGTAACTATTTATGATGTTAGAGGCTCGTCCGAGGAAAATTTTGTTTCGTCATTTGGGCATAAGTTGCCAAAAATTATTAGTTAATGACGTTTAGATGTAGTGCTGAGAAATGAATTTTTAAATCGGTTATGGAGCACACATATAGTTTTATCTTCAATTGCTTTAGACATTAACATGGGAGAGAGATGGAGGAAGATATGAACCAAGGCAGAAGGAGAAAGAGAGAGAAAGGGGAGAGAGAGAGAGAGAGAGAGAGAGAGAGAGAGAGAGAGAGAGAGAGAGAGAGAGAGAAGGAGGAGAGGCGGAGATGGACAGACAGAGTAGATGGACTAAAAGTAGCTTTGAAAAATTCAATACCTATAAAAAGATGGGAA
This sequence comes from Locusta migratoria, assembly GCA_026315105.1. Classification (NCBI taxonomy): domain Eukaryota; kingdom Metazoa; phylum Arthropoda; class Insecta; order Orthoptera; family Acrididae; genus Locusta; species Locusta migratoria. Next base: position 276,059,686 of record CM048751.1, on the reverse strand, counting down.
GAAGTGTTGAAAACAAGTCTACGAATCGCTTCCTTTGTCTGCTGTTATATTACTACACTTAAAATTCAAAAATATTTCACTGATCGTGATAGAAGTTAATCACAATGTGAATGGTGGAAAGTCACAAATATCGTTACAAAAGTGCAGCAAACAAATTTCAGTGTGATACTAAACTACGGTTACTGATAAAAAGGTCAGTATCTTGATAGATAACCAACAATTAATATCTGTTTATGTGAAATGTTACCTGAACGCCGTTCCCCGTCGGAGGTTCTAATTCCCCCTCGGGCATGGATGAACGTGTCATCTTTAGTATAAAGTAGTTCATAAGCTGTTTGTAAGTTTAGGGACTGATGACCCCGCATTTAAATCCCTTAAGCTTAACAAACATTTGAACATTTGAATGTGTGTGTTATACTGCTAGGACAACAATCTGATACACCATTTTGCCCGTATCATATATGAATGGAACACTACGACTCGTGACGAACACTGGGAGCAAAAACAGTGGACACACAGGTCGGAATTCGTTCCAAGGGACAAACATATTATCTCTGACCCTGTAGTGCTTTGGGACAGAGTAAACTTGTCAAACTGGGCCTCAAACTATGCGTAATCAAAATGTTTGTGAAGGCATTACTGCTTCAGATTATCTGTATGACAAGTTTCCCAACGTGTCCCATGCTATGTTGATATAGGGCGTGTTCGTCGGTCAACATATTCGAACATTACCACTAGATGAAGGTTTCCATCGCTCAATGAATTCTTTGTGAACGAAAATCTTTGACTGCCTATCTATGTACGTGTAGTTGCAAACATTATGGATTCATTCTGATTTCAGAATATATTGACGTTGTTGAGAACATGCTGATCGAATTCAAAAAGCTAGGATGGTCAACGAATTTGAAGGTAATTTTTTTTACATCCGAACCTCGATTCTTTTCTCTCCAAATCTGGAAGTATGTGATGAAATGGGTGAAGGATTTTATCAGGATATGATGGATATGGAACGATGATACCAGTAAAATTGGAATTTTTGATTATTAAGAAATTTATAATAATAAAAATAAAAAAACGAATCTTTGATAGGAAAAAGTGATATATCACTTACTTACACATAAGGCGTTTCGACCCTTTTGGGCGTCATCAGTTGTTGAACGGGAAATTTACAAATTTTTCTAAGAGGCAGGAGTTAACAATAACTAAAATCTTCCGTAAGCAAGAAATACTATAAATAGGGAAGGCGCAGGCACGACCACATTCACGCTTTGTTGAAGAGTGGGGAGGGAGGACGAACTTTGAACTAATAAAATCCGCAGAAGACAATAATTTAACGTATAAAAGTACTTATTACTGAGATAGCAGCAAGTCAAATTATTAAATACAGGTTACTCTTACGTAAGTAAATAAAATCCACCCGGTTAAGTTATGTTCGGCTTCACCGTTCACGTCGCTGCACACCACTCTCAAGCAAAAGTTACATCTATTTTAAAGTTCTATTTTATTATTTGAAGTCCCTGAAAAGACTGAGAGTTGGAGTTGGAACATCAAAAGTTAAGTTGGAAAGATGGATACACAATGGTCCAAATGATATTCGGTGTGACTGGGGAGAAGACCAGACTTCTCGGCACTTACTTTGGTGTCCCATGTGCCCAGAGGTAACAAACAACAACAACTGCACTTCAAGAGGCCAAGTATTGATCAAAATTAATCTAAACATAACTGTGTAAAATGTCTGTACATGCATCTGCATCAGATCGGAAGCTATGGCTGCGGTTACCCTTGACGCTGCATCACAGACAGGAGCGCCTGTAATGGTGTACGCAACGACGAAACTGGGTGCAACGGCAAAACGGAATGTTTTCGGATGAATGCAGGTTCTGTTTACAGCATCATGATGGTCGCACCCGTGTTTGATGACATCGCGGTCAACGCACACTGGAAGCATGTATTTGTCATCGCCATACTGGCGTATCACCCGGCGTCATGGTATGGTGTGCCATTGGTTACACGTCTCGGTTACGTCTTGTTCGCATCGACGATACTTTGAACAGTGGCCGTTACATTTCAGATGTGTTACTACCCGTGGCACTACCCTTCATTCGATATCTGCGAAACCCTACATTTCAGCAGGATAATGCACGACGGCATGTTGCAGGTCCTGTACGGGCCTTTCTGGATACGGAAAATGTTCGACTGCTGCCCTGGCCAGCACATTATCCAGATCTCTCACCACTTGAAAACTTCTGGTCAGTGGTGCCGAGCAACTGGCTCATCACAATACGCCAGTCATTACTCTTGATGAACTGTGGGAACGTGTTGAAGCTGCATGGGCATCTGTACCTGTATACGCCATCCAAGCTCTGTTTGAGTCAATGCCCAGGCGTATCAAGGCTGTTATTACGGCCAGAGGTGGCTTTTCTGGGTACTGATTTCTAAGGATCCATGCACCCAAATTGCGTGAAAATGTAATCACATGTCAGTTCTAGTATAATATAGTTGTCCAATTAATAGCCGTTTATCATTTGCATTTGTTCTCGGTGTTGCAGTTTTAATGGCCAGTAGTGTAGCTCTAAACAACTTTTGTATGCAAATTTATTACAAATAAGCAATCCCTGAGACGGCTTTACGTCTCGATTATGACAAAGACATTATTAACAAATATGAAGCATTGAATTAAAATTTGTGATGCGGCTGGAAATTGAAACCGGACCTCCACTCTTACTATGCAGACGTCTTAATTGTTAGGCCACCACATAACTAACGATTAAAGCGCCTTGGAACAGTCTAAGTTATGTGGTATATCATAACCTTTCGATTTAACCCTCCTACTACCAGAATTTTTTTGTTACACTGAGTACCGTTGGGGTCAATATGACCCCAAGTAATTATCACTGGATACATTGGCAGTATTTAATTTATTTTAATGAACTGACACAAAAGCATACATTACTGATTGAAACCAGGTGAAGTAGATATATAAGCAAGCACTTACAGATCTTGTCTCAACACTTGATCTTATAGATCCTTACATGTAAAACAAAGCAACTCGTTACATTTAAAACATAGAATATCTGAATGGTGTTTACAGACAAAGGAAAAGCATCTTCTGCACGTTTCTGAATGTTTTCTATCCACTGAACGTTCGCACAGGTAGCACCGTCCACGTTTTACCCCCGTATGCACTTGTGCTGAAGGAGGAGGAGGGCGAGGCAGAGAAGTATTGCTGTGCTGACTTGTGTTTTTCTGTGCTAGACTTGTTCCCAGTTCCACATGAAATTCTCTTCTTTTGTAGTTGGTTTTTTTTTATTCCCTGATTTATTTCTCTATGCTGGCCTTCGCCCTTTCCTGTGTACACCTGCAGGTGTGTGACATAGTAATTAGTGCTGTCACATGCAGCCGAAATCTTTATACCATACTTTCCAGGTTTTGAGGTGATGTACTGGTGAAATGGACACCTACCCCTGAAAGTTACCAGTTGTTCATCAACTGTAATATTCTCATGTGGATCATATGCAACATGCATTGTGCTTACTCACTGCTCAAATAAATCCCTTATAGTAGCCAATTTATCAGGGCTACGATTCTGCCGCCGGTGCTGAGCACCATCAAACTGAATACAGCGTGATATTTCTGTAAATCGGTTCCTAGCCATAGAACTATTGAAAGTAGTTCGGCCATGCTCTTCGTTCCATAAATTCACTATGCCCTCATTGTGACCTTTGTACACCCCCGTAAGAATAAGGAGGCCAAGAAAGCATTCAAATTCTTCTCTATCAATATCTGTCCATTTGTTGCCGAAAGTAATGTTACCCTCTTTGTTGGCCCACTTCAAAATAATATGGAAAATGCTAGGCTTCATACACAGTATTTACGTTCCTTACAGTATGTCTCGTGGGACCTGAAGCTGTCTTCAATATATTTCGTGCTAGATGTCTCCCATGTAATCTAACAGGATTTTTCCCCATGTTTCATTTCCATTTCTCGACCTGAAGAAACTGGTATTACTTACATATTATTATTATTATTAGTAGTAGTAGTAGTAGTATCGGTTTTTGCAAACATATGACAGATTATTTATACTTACTTGAAAACATTCTGATCTGATATGCCATCAGCTTCAGGAATTTCCAAATCTCCAACGTCTTCATCAGAATCTTCAGTTGATTCACTACCTCCAGAAATAACACCGTCAACATCTTCATCGTCATCAGACGCTGTATCTCCTAATTCCTCTTCTTCATTCAAAATTGCTTGTATTTCAGGACTACTCAGAAGTTTTCTAGACATAATGTAGTTCTTGCACACGCTGAGACAAAACACTAGAAACAACAGAGGCAACACACAACTGCTGAGGCAAGAAACGAAACAATGGGTATAAATAAGAAGTGGAAAGTGTTAGTTTCATTGTTGCAGGTGTTTACTATAACATCTGTTCAACGTAATATTCGCTGTTCTGTTTTCATAATGTTACATTCAAGAAACAAAACAAAAAAATTAGATTGGGGTCATGCTGACCCCAGTGGTACTCAGTGCATAGCCCATGAATAAATTTTAATATGTTGTAAATGTAAAACTGAATAATATGTCATTGCATACAAGCAAGTTAGAGAGACAAAGTCAAAAATTTTGAAAATATTCGCATTGAAAATAAGGGAGATATATATTTCAAATGTGCTTATGGGGTCATATTGACCCCAGTGGTAGTAGGAGGGTTAAACATAACTATGGTATTGCGTATCCACGTAACTTTGAATACAAGATATTATTAATAAATCTGAAGCATTGAATTAAAATTTGTGATGCGGCTGGGAATAGAACCCGGACCTCCATTCTTACTATACAGACGTCTTAACCGTTAGACCACCACATCGCTAACGATTAAAGCGCCTTGGAATAGTCTGAGTGATGTGTAGGTCTAACGGTTAAGACGTCTGCCTAGTAAGCATGGAGGTCCGGGTTCGATTCCCGGCCGCATCACAAATTTTAATTCAATGCTTCAGATTTATTAATAATATGTTGTATTCAAAGTTACTTGGATACGCAATACCCTAGTTATGTTCAAATCGAAAGGTTATGATATACCACATAATTTCAAGGTATAGTGAAAATTAAAATCATGAATATTAATGACTTTAAATTAATATAAAGAATGGTGTGGAAGAGTAACTCTGACGTTACGTACTAACTACCAGATGACCAGCAGTGCCCGACATCGAAATGTGGTATTATTACAGGTCTCCAGTATGGGATCCATCTTTGTATTATTCTATGTTGGACAGAACAGTATACATTTCTAACTCGCGTTGCCATATTTATCTCTAATCCCAGAGCAGTTATATGATCTCATTAATACAACTAAATACGATAAGCAGTGTGAGACGTAATGGTTCCGAGAATGTGTTCCAGAGGAGGTCCGTACTGCCAGGAATTCCGCCATCGCGTCAGCTGCCGGCGGCGCGCTGCTGCGTTGTTCGCAGACAGAGGTGGGCACGTAATATCCGCGACCGCATCTCGCATCCAGCAGCCAGCACTTGCGGTGACAATGCGGAGCGTGGGGGTGTAGGGCCCTGCGGAGCGGAGGGAACTGCCGGCAACGGACGTGCGTGGGGCGCAAGTGCGCGCCGTAATCCCGCCCAGGGGCCGGAGATGCGCCAGGCTGAATGGCCGCCTCCACACTAAGGCACACTCGCTGCCGAGCGCAAACTATCGACGTGAAACCTTGTAACTGGACGGACTCTTAATTCTCCTAACTTTGTCTTTGGGGATCACTTATTCCTAGGGTTACCAGATGTCCGTCTTCAGAAAAGAGGACATTTCTAGAGTCATAAAAGAAACTTTTCTGTCTTCCTCTCTCGTATTGACAATTCAAGTATTAGTGATGTCTCTACTGTATTATCAGAATCTTGTTTGTAATACATCTTAAGAAATTCGTTCATCTTCTTACAAATTAAAGAAACATGAGATGTTGAGATCCGTAGAACGAATTACATGACTACATAGCAGTGAAGCCATAATATTTCATCACGTCACCACTTGTAATTATCGTCTTAAGTGCTGAACATTTTTACATACTTATACCTCGCCTCCCCCCCTCCCCGTTTTAAGCTGATAAAGTTACTGTAAAAATTATTTAAGCGTTCCTTGATATAGCTATGTTCCCATTTCGGATCAGACCGACGTGACTATATACATGATTAACATCTAGATTCTACTCAGTTTTTTGGACAATAGCTTTAACTCGATTTTTTCAAAACACTGTTTATGAAGTCACGTCACTTTCGTCCTAAACAGACGAATGGTGACTGTGGCATGTGACCTTATTTGTATGAAGTTTTGAACAAGGTTTCAACTGACGTATAACTAACATTGCACTGGTTTTTGATCTTAAAGTCATAAGTGAGGTTGACAGACACACACAGAGCTGCCGAGTCCCAACACGACGGACTGAACGTCTTATTTTTGGGTTTAGCACTACACTTCGACCAGAGAAAGGGGGGGGGGGGGAGACTTTCATATTGTACTGTGTGTACTGCACTGTGTCTTGCATTGTTGCAGACGTATGGTTTTAATTGGCCGCCTCGAAGTTCGTATTCCGCGACAATTGCGACGCCAATTATTTCAATACTTCCTAAGTAGCTTGTCCTCAGACAGCGACAGCATAGAAACAAGAAAATTAAAAACATTGTTTCAAGAAAGGTTAAGTTCCCTAGAGGCAGTGATTGTGACAGTTCAGAGAGTTGTATTTACGCACTTTCAAGATGAATCAGTTACACAACGGAAAAAAGAGGACATTTCCCCATTTTGTTAAAAACCCGGCCGGACCACCTTTAGGGTCCAAAAAGGAGGACATGTCCGGGTAAAAGAGGACGTCTGGTAACCCTACTTATTCCTGCTGCCGTTCAGCTTGCTGCTGTCCCTACACGTATACATTTATTTCTAAAACTAAATATTATAATAATGAAAAGTCCAGGTTGGAATTAATAATATGGTAAGGACAGTTTACAACTCACCGCAAAGACGTGGCGACGAGCTGCGTCAGGCACATACAAAATACACACACATGCAACACTTTCAGCTATCGGTCATGGCCTTCTTAAAAAAATAGAACACTCACGCAATCACACAGGCACACAACACAGTCATACAACCATTACCTCCGGCCGCAGCACTTCGAATCACGCTCTGTGACGAATCGTGGACGGGAGGGGGAGGGGAGGGGAGAGGGGATAGGATAACCTTCGCTAACTTCCCTATTTATTTCTACATACCTTACAGTTCCTACCTCTCTATCCCAAACCTCACCAATTTTGAGTGATGCGTGAACCGACTAGGTTAGTGGTCGGCCATGGCTGGTCCCCCGACCGGATACGCGGCGGCGCTGCGGTCACCGCCTCGAGTCATCGAAACACCGATGGAGCGCGTCGATGCTGCCACCTCGCGTTCGCCGCTGCCGCCGCCGGTTACAGCGCGCGCAACGTTTATGAGTTTTGACTAATAGGTTCAAGATGGCTCATGCAGCAGAGATGTTACTGAATGTGAGGCAGTGGAGTCGCCAAGCGTTCTAAAGCGCTTTGGTGCGGGGAGTGCTGTTGTTCGGCGTCGGAGGTTCGGGACCTCCCTCAGGAACTGGTATTTGTGATGTCCTTAGCGTAAGTTACTTTAAGTCAGTTTAAGTAATTTGTAAGCCCAACGACTAATAACAAACGTATTTAAATCCCTTAGATTTACAAACATTTGATCATTTTGTTACTGAAGTACCAGGAGCTACATGTGACACAGCTGTGACAGAGACAAGAAAAGAAGCTTCAGAGGATGCCTCAGTTTCTCAATCTCACCAGGCTACCATATCTCTAATATCCCGTGTTACAGAAAAATTTAGCGAGGAATCGCTAGGTAATATGGAAGACATACCTCTCATTAGTACTCCAAGACCTTGGACATATTACACCATTTACATTTTACTTCTTATTCACAACAAAAGTTTAAATATAACTGCGGAAGAGATAGACCAATGCTTTTGCTTTATAAATGCTTTGATAGAGGAAACGAGCGTGCAAATATAACGTTTTGGAAGGACACCAAAACGGAAGAATTAAAAACATTTTTGGATACAAATTTCTCTACATTATAATAGAATATTATCTTCTCAAATGAAAACAAATTAGAGGATATTTCACATTTTATAACGTACACAAAAACGTCAATAAAATGAGTAAATTTACTTATTGGATCAAAATAATGAAATATACCTTCCCTATAACTTTTATTGTTTGTTATGCGTGTGTACATATCTTAACGTCAGAGTTTGTTCCGCTGGCCTGATTACGCCACTGTGCGTGACATCAGGATATACTGTTATGATAGCGTTTTGTTTTCTTAGCATTCGTCCAATTTTTGTGTCATTTAGGTACAGTTTAATGAAAACGAAAGACTTGAATGAAAATGTATCACCAGGAGGTCGTCACGAATGAATTCATGGTGCCATTATACGTTTACAATATCAGTATAACTTTAAAAGGCCGGATTATTTCCTTTGGGTTCTGCCACTGAATGGAAGTCACTTTATTGTCACCACTTTGGCGACTCGCTTGTCGATGATGATGATGATGATAGTAATGATCATGGCAAACACAAAACAGCCGGTTCTTTGCTGTGACAAGCACACAACACCCTGTTCCTTGCCGGGAGACGAATTCGGGACCCTTACGGAGTGGTCAAGGACTCCAATGAGCTTCGAACACAGACGGAATCATAGTAATTTAATGTACAGTATGCTGTACTTAAGAGGAGTTCGTAGCAACATATGGTTCACTCATTAAAAAAATAAACGTTTCTTGGGCCACTCCACATGTGTACTGTGGTGTCTCACAAGTCGAAAGAGCGCGCCACCTACTTTCGCTGCGCGCCGCCATGCACGCACGGTGCGGCGTTATTACGACGCCAGCCACGAGTGCCCTCTGCTACAACTCCGCTCGTGGCCACCACTGGACTGCAACGTTCACTTGGGACTGAGATAGGAACCAGTTAACACTTCGGAATCAGATAGGCACCAATAAAGACTTGGCTATCGGATAGGCACTAGGAATCATCAGTAGGCAGGCCTCTATCTAATCTATGTATCAGCATTCTGCAGTCAAGAACTATGTAAAAGTTAAGTATCACTAAGTCTCTAAGAAATATAGATCTCGTTCTAATTTACTCTAGTGTTTCTAGTTTCTGCTGTCCCACTGGCTGGTCACCACCTACCTGCACAAGCGTGCATCCTTTATTCCTGTGTCGGTCTTTCTACTCGGCCACCGACCTACGACGGAAACGAGACACAAAAGCGGCGACGAGGCTGGGACACAAAATGTACGAACAACATCGTTCCGAAATTGTTTCATTATGATGCAAATGGCTTTGAGAAAATACGTAATCTCTGCTAACAACAAAAATAATGTAATGCCTTTGTTATGCTGTACCCAATGGAATGTTAATGTTAGATTCTTCACAAATGCCCACATTTCGTGCTCGAAATCCGTAGTGCCCGCACCAAACGATTCACATTTTTCGCACGCATCTATCTCTTTCGATCCAGAAATTCTTGATATCTTATCTGCCAGTGGTGTTCGGGATTTTGAGACTCATTCTTCGGAAGGCTTCATAAACGTTCTGGTGCCTTTCCAGGCACTCCATTAAATTACGTGTACCTATTGCTTTCATATCAGCACACTCACGATTCCAAATATTTTCGTGCAGCATAGATATTTAGTTTTTTTCGATCGTCAGAGCCGTTTACATTATCTCGAGATCGGTTAACTAGAGTTTTGATACACATTTATTTTTGCAGTACAAAGGAAAGGGATACAGTAAATACTTAAAATAAGACGTAAATAGAAATAACACAAGTAATAAATTTCTGAGAAACGCAGGCGAAGTGATGATACACAAAAGCGACAATGTACTTCTAGCACCTTGTATCATTCAAGACAGCGACAGTGAAATTTACCAAAATCACGTCCAGAATGTATTTTTTTTTCTTTTATGGGGGTGGGAGGGAGGGGGGGAAACAGCACTACGTCTGCTTGGATAACTTTTAAATGGTTCTAACGGCCGAAATATTCATGACTGAAAATGGAAGAAATTTTCGCAACTTCGGTAGTTGCTACGGCAATGTTTGCCTAAGCTGCTCTCGAAAGGAACTAGAGGATGTGAATTTGTTTTTCTAGCGTAGCGCATTTGCTCAAGGACTCTTTAATGCTGTCGCAAGATTATCTACGAAGTAAAATCTCTCTTCACAAGAAAACGCAGTCTTCTGCAGCTGGCAGTGCTATTTCTGTACCTCCGTTTACTTAGCCGGCTTTGCAAATGTATCTTAAAAGTCAGAGGTTGCGTTGATCTGATGGAACAGCGGTACGAAGTCCACGAAATGGCGTTACGTGACCACTCTGAAAGCATAGAGGTTAAAGCTGGACCGAGAAAAATGTGTCCGACGTCAGGGATACTGAAGCTTTACTGCAAAGGGCACCTTGTAGGTGCAATTCTCCGCGAACATTACAAACTTTTGTAAATACGAGAAGCAGTAATAACCTAGACAAAAAAGTGTGTACACTAGCTTCTACCTGCAGATTATCGCTTGCACGTTAAAATAACGACACACGTTGCAAATACCCCCAAGAGAGCATTTTCTTACATGGGATCAATAAATTGTGAAAATAGGCACATAAATACGCCGCAAGCAACTATTATATCGGTAAGAAAGAAACAATTAAACAGGTAACTTTATATAAATCATAAATAATTCGATTATAACAAGTGTTTTGCTCAAGTCACAAGAAAGACATTCTCTTTAATGAAATGAACTCGACATCTTATTTACAAAAGGAGGCTTATATATACCATTTCTAGGTTCAAGGTACATTCGATGTTACGAAAACTTGTTTTAAGGGGATTTAATTGCCACGCCACCATTACGGGTGTTCTCACCTGAGGCAAGGACTTCCATAATTATGCAAGAGCTAGGATCGGCAGTGTGAGCCACACACGCTGTTATAACTACATTTAATTATCACCTTCAGAAAGATACGTGACTACAAGGTATATTTGAAATTCTTACTCTTTACTGGCATATATCCACGCATGTATGTGCAAATAAGGTCTATATTATTAAGGATAAGTAATATGTAAAAAGCGATTTGCGCGAATAATGTATACAAGCCTGAGGTACCTTTGTATGTGTAGAGAAGTAACTGAATTTAGTCTTATCAGACGTACTTCAGATTAAGTATTGAAGAAGCAGCATGAAAGCTTCAGAAGCACATTTCATTTTCCTTAGCATGAATGTCAATAGTTGTCATCACTTGTTCAATGACTTGTTTGATGACTGAGCCCTGTCGGAAAGTATCCTGGGACAGTGTAAAGGTAAACGAATAAAGCAAGCAATCCTGATGACACAAATAGACTATATCTATATAAATGTATGTATGTATGTCTGTATTTCCGGTATAGGCTCCAAGACGTCTAGAGTAATTTTGATGAAAACTTCAGGAAATCTTAAATTGTTACCGTGGGAGGTCCTGTGAAGTTTGGTAACGTATGCGTAAAATCACAGACAAATATGTACAGACGGGAAACCTCCGTAAGGGCCCAGTCCTACACTCCGGGGTGCGGGGAGGGAGGGTTTCAAGCAGTTCCGTAAGATGTCCCATGATGGCACTGCGGTCAGAAGCAGCTCTTTAAACTGGCCAGAGCAGGCGGCAGGTAGCGGCTGTCCCCACCACCACCTCCCCTCAAACGCCGGCATGCCGGACACAGCTGTAGCCTCATGGCAGGCGGCATGAGCTCTCCCCTCAGCCTCCCCTCCACGCAACCCTCAGACGTGCGAGAGGCACCCTAAGCCAGGGAACGGCCTGACACATACTAGCATCTTACGGAACTACGAGGGGAAACGTAAGACAGTGGTTTAGGGTGGGCTGCTTCTCTGTATATGTTACCCTGTGGTAAAAGATATAAATCTGAAGCCGCGGCGGATTAGCCGTGTGCATTGGGGGCCTTGCTGCGATGTGCTCGTCCGTTCGCCGTCGGGGATTCGAGTCCTCCCTCGGGTATGGGTGTTTGGGATGTCCTGAAGTTAGTTTACCTTAGTTTAAGTAGTTTGTAAGCTACGGACTAATAAACTAGTAGTTAAGTCCGATGTCCGATAGATTTACAATTTTATATACAGAGTGACTAAATTCGTGCACATGGGCTTCGTAGCGCGATTCCTCACCTGCCAATAATGAAAAATTTCGTCCTCCGCATATTTACCCCAGTAAATGGACGCCACAGACTGAGATGGCTGCGTGTACCATAATTACAACAGCAAACTTGTAAGGGATGTGGAAATGAAATGAGCGTGTGGCTTTCTTGGCCGGGAGATCCCTTGTGGGATTGTTCGGCCACCTCAGTCTTTTTTTTTTTTTTTTTTTTTAGTTGACGCCGCGTGGGCGACTTACGTGCCAATGATGATGATATGATGATGATTAGGACAACACACAACACCCAGTCCCCTGCCAGGAATCGAACCCGGGCCTCTGCGTGGTAGTCAGCGACGCTGGCACTGAGCTAGGGAGGCAGACTGTAAGAGATGTATTAGTCGTCTTGAGGAAACCCATGCCGGCAAACGCCTTTCAACGACGCTACGGAGGGTCCAAGTTACAGGCACCAGCTCCTGCCACTAGACATCCCCACCAGCAACTTCGACGCACTGTAGCGTCATTGTATGACGTTTCTAGGCATGCGTTTCTATTCTCATTTTGTTCGTAAAGACACCTACCACATCCCATAGAAGTTAGTTGGTGTGGTATTGTAATTCTGAAACACACTGACGTATCGGAAACACACCCATCTCAGTCTTCGATGTCCATTTGCTGCCGGAAATATGCGCGGGACGAAATTTTGTGACATACTTTTTTTTTATAGCTAGCGTGGAGGAATCGCGGTCGAAGCCCGAATGCACGAATTTACATTCACCATATATATATATATATATATAAAGGAAAATCTTTGACATAAAATTTCTGTCACGGCCGTGTCCTAATGGAGAAAGCCTCAGCCGCCTGTTTATTCTGTAACACTAGTGTTGCCGCTTGTAGCGCTAGCGTCGCTTCCGTGAGCATTGATAGCACCGCTACGCTCCACTCTTTCCCCACCAGGGCCGCTACTGTCGTTCCAAGTGCCAAATGTAAACTTTTAAATGCACGTTATTCTGTAATATTATTATGTAAATGTGGATTAAAAACGCGGAGGATTGTATAAGCAAGGCATGCATTGCACTTAATCATCTTATGTAGATATAGTAACAAACAAAATACACTCAAACATTCATTTGTACAGATACAGAATATAAATGATACCGTTACAAAATTTAGCAGCCCCCTAACTTGCCTTTGTCTTACCCTTGATCGATCCCCCACATGCACACTGTCAGTCAGAAAGCCATGTCCCGTCTCAATCTCCTCACCAGCCGGACGTGGGACTCTGCCCCTCCACGATAATGTACACCCATGGATCCCTCAAGCATCCTGCCCTATATAGCTTCCATCCCGCCTGGGTTTCCGCTCCCGCCACCTATTATAACTTTCCAAATCCTTGAGAGTCACGCCCTCCGCTTCGCCTACCGTATCCTTTCCCTTCCCCCACGCGGATGCTCTACGACTCCGTCCAGTTACCCCATCTCCTGCTGTAACTTGAACACATCCGGAACCTTTACATCAACCGCAAAATAGATTCCCGTACTTTTTTGGTGCACCCCATCCTCACTAAACCTGGGTCTCTGCCACGCCTCCACCACTGCATCCCTCCCTCCCTCCTCCTGCACACGCTCCATATCGTCTCCCATGGTAACTTCCATTACCTCCCCCTGTCAGATCTGCCCTCTATCCTGAAATCTATCCCCACCAATCCTGATTCTCTCCCTGTGGATGCAACGTCCCCTCTCCCTCATCCTCTCCTTTTCCTTCTCACTGCTTGGTTATCCCCTCTCCTGCCCCTGGGGTCCCTATGCTACCTCCTCACCCTCTCCCACCCATTTCTCCCATGCTTCCCACACTACCTCCTCCCTGCCCCTGCAGGGTCCTCAGTGCCATAGTTTTAAACAGTGCTACGTTCAGTGCCAGAGTCTTCAATGCTTCTAAGTGGTTTAACCAGTGTGTCCACTGCCCAGGAGCAAGTGTCGCCGCTTATTTTAACCACTGTTTCCGAGCGTTTCTTCGTGTGTCCAGTGTCCATTTTCTCACTGTGTTTTTATCGCCACCGTGGCTCAAGGATTTTGACTGACAACATGTTTTTATCGTCTGTCTACTGAGTATTTTCATCAGTTACTTCTCTATGTCAAGGATTTTAATACTCCACATTTTAAGGTCATATGATTCTTATTTTAATCTCGGCATGTCCCATGTTTTATTCAGTTCTCTCTGCTGAAGAGCAACGCCTAAGCTGCTGACAGCCTGCCGGCTGTATAATTGTATAGATAACATGAGCCGGCCGCGGTGGCCGAGGGGACTGAGGCGCTCCAGTCACGGTCTGCACGGCCACTACGGTAGGGGGTTCGAATGCCCCCTTGGGCATGGATATTTGTGACGTCCTTAGGATTAGCTAGTTCATAAGTAGTTTGTAAGTTTAAGGACTGATGGCCCCGTAGTTAAGTCCCATAAGCTATACAAACATTTGAATTTGAGATAACATAAAAATAACAATAAAGGAAAAAGAATTCAGCAGGTATTGGTCGCACCCCCTTCCCTCCGCCTCCATGATTTCTACCTTACCTTCCATGATCGTCCTATCTATCATAAACCGCCCTCAAATACCTCGGCCGCACCCTTGACCGATCTCTCGTGGACCACTCACTACTGCACATTTCACCAGATGGCAATCTCCCATCTACACCTCATGAAACACATCGCTCGTCGGATGTGGTGTTTCAACCCATCCACTATCCTATATACCTACAGATCCATCATGCGTCCCGTCCTATGCATCTTCCATCCCGCCTAGGTCTCCGCCCCTCCTACCTATTGTAGCACCCTTCAAGTTCTCGAACGCCACGCCCTCCGCCTCGCCTATCGCATCCGCCGACCTCATCTCATTCACTCACCTCCTCCAGTTTCTCGAATATATCCGATTCCTGTACATTAACTGCAAGACACATTCCCGTAACACCCTCGTGTACCCCCTCCTTACCAATTCCAGTCCTCTGCCATGCCTTCACCATTTTATCTTTTCCTCCTTTACCTCCACGTCTTTTCCCAGGTAACTTCTGACACCTTTTTCTCCCGTCCAGAAACCTATTCCTCGTATCATCCCAGATCCTCTCCCCATGGATTCAACGCCCCCTCTCACCCTCACCCTCCATTTCCCACCCACCGCTTAGTTGTCCCCTTCCTCACCACCTCCTCTGGAGTCCGTACACTCCCTCCCCACTCCTATCCCCTTCCTTCCCATCCTCCAGCGCTTCCTATCCCCAAAAGACTCCTCTCCTGTGGGGTTCTCATTGCCATCTGTTTTAATTAGAACTTCTTCTCCTGTTTTGTGTCTCTGGTGTTTCAGTGTATGATTTTAACAGTGCGTCCACTATCATAAAAACAAGTGCCGCCGCCGTAATTTTTTAAAAGTGTCTTCAGTGCTTCATCGTCTGTCGCGGCTGGTGTTTCTCACTATGTGTGTTTTTTAAAGTCACCGTGGTCCAGCTGTTTTTACAGACATGTGTTTATCGTCTAGCTCTGTGCTGTATGACCAACAAACTTCTCTCAGCCAACGTTTTTAAATACATTTTGTTTTTAACGTCATGTCATTGTTTGTTTTAAATCTTCATGATCATTTTTTCAAGTCACTCGGCTGAAGAGCAACGTAAGAGGCTGCTGCCAGCCTACAGATGTTCTGTACGTTGGTATTAAAATAACAATAAACGAAAAAAAAGTTTAGCAGGTAGCCAGTACGGCATAAATGGTCATGGTTGCAAAATCTTTTAGTTTATGGAACCACATAACAGATGATCACACAGTTAGTGGGACACGGGCAGTTAACTGTAGCTTGACAGATGCTATAGTGAGGACAATTCGCTGCATCTGCTGTTTATAGCATGTGTCCTGTTCCTGCTAAATCTGGCATAGTTGCGCAACATGTTCATTCTACAAAACATGTGCACTGTGTGGCACTAGTACGCTTGATGCAGTCTATACAACCACTGTAGTCATAGCACTTTCTTCTGTGCTTGTTTTGATGTTTACTATCACCGTATTTTTAATTGCCATCACCTTACATCTATAAGTGTTTGTGATTACTGCTGGGCCGCGGCGGAGTGGCCGAGCGCATTGTGGCACTATGCTACGATTCGCGAGCCGTTCCCCGTCGGAGGTTCGAATCCCCCCTCGGGCATGGATGATTGTGCCACGTTTCGTATAAGCTAGTTCATAAGTAGTTTGTAAGTTTAGGGGCTGATGACCCCGTAATTAAGTCCCTTAAGCTCTACAAACATTTGAACATTTGATTACTGCTGTCTTCGTATTCCACTTTTTACTTTTGAATCTGGGACCAAAATTTATGCAATCTCTGCAATCTCTCTTTACATTCTGTGATGCTTACATCATTTGAATTTGCTGAAATTAAGAGGAACGTGTTTTTTCTTAGTGACAGAGCACAACAATTACGGAGAAAATAACGACGTTTCACAAACTTTATATGTTTTGGAATCAAGCTACTCAAACGATCGCGTATTTAGATCGTCTGATGCGTAATAGATTAGACAAATGATTTAAAACTTTGTCTGTCGCTAGATCAAATCCAATTCGATATCAAAATTTTTCCAAATTCAGGGTTATTAATTACTTAATCGTAAAACTTATTGCAGTTTTCTAAAACAAAAGTGACTTGTATTCATTCTATTTAATCTCATACAATTAACAGTAACTGAAAAGATAAACACATTTGCTAGTTAGTGTCTAAATAGTTTCTTAGACTTTTCCAACTACAGTAGGACCAGTGTATGTCTTTGGATGATATCTATAATAAAACATCTATGACATGCAAATGCGAGACACCGTAGAAACGTATTCCTTTACCGACAGATGAAGAATTACAAATAATGCCATGGTTTCATCAGAAAACACCGTAATTACATTATACGCTTTGACTTATAATCAGCTGCAGGCTACACTATTTGAGAAAGTAACAAAAAATACGTTGTTTGCCTCAAAATTATCACCAGAAACGTGAACTAGTTTTCTATTCTCAAAGACATTCACAGAAAATAATGTGACTGTGGCGTAAGTGCCTTCATAATTTGTACGTGTTACTTCTCATTTTTATGTTTCGAAAGAGTTTACTGTAGATATTATCTTGAAGATTTCGTTGGTTTTCGCATAGTTTTAAAAAATTGAACCTAAAACAGTTGACAATGTGAAAGTAAACAAAAGTTATTATACTCATTTTGATTTTCTGTAATTAATTCTGTTGAAGCAAGGAAAGATAATTCTAATTCGATTTGAATTAGGACCAGCAAAAGCAGAGTTCGAAGTTAGTCTGACCAAACACTGCGTGAAGGCTTTTACCCTTTAGAGTCGTGCCAGTTACGGAGCGTTAGGCTTTCCTCATCTGAAAGTTCCAGAAAGACTAAATATGCCTATTGTAGAAAATAAATTTCTAGCCATAATGCTAAAAATGTTTCCTTTCGCATGCTATGTCAAGAACACAGACGATTGTGAACTGCACTTAATGCTGCTGTCATCTCCTTCCTCCAGTGTGTATCTTCATTTTTCATATAAAATTCCATTTTTGTCAACTGTACAGTGCACGATTTGCGATGAATTTGTTCTGCCCAGTAACAAAATTGTAATCTGCTGCTCAGTTCTACTCCCCTTGATAACCCCTCATCCATTTGCTTTGACTTTTTTCCTTTTCCGTTTCACGGGAATAATTGACAATTTCCAACTCAAATTGGCCATGAAAATATCCTAAGAGCTCAAATCAGATTTGGACCGACGGTCGTAATAGCTCAAAACAGATTATATAGCGGGCTGTATTTGGCCCTATTGTCTCACCATTGACTTGTAAATTACAGCTATTTTTGCAAAACTATCACTCTGAAGCATCTATATCATTTGTTTACGAATTTCAATAATCTGTGTATTACAAACGTCTCGATATTTAATTCTTTGTACGTGCGCTTGTGCAGCTCGACGCTGCATTCCTAGTCCGCAGTTGCGACGCTTACCGCTTTAATGATGCAGCACCAATTACTCGTAACGTTGTCGCATCAAATATTTACGGAACGGATTGTTCGCTTTAAGCCGCCCGATATTAATTAGTCGGCAATCGCTCGACGCACGTGTCTACAGTTTAGAGCTCTTGAGTGGTGGAAAGACGACTGCAAACATGCTTCTATAAGAACTGTAATTTCTGTTATATTTTTAAATGTCAATTCCAGGTGTAGGATAATCTTTTATTTGCTTGTATTTACTGATTTTACGCAACAAGCATACCTATTTTTGTTTACAGTGTCGTATTCAAGAGTACTTCAAGGAGAAGCTGGGTATCATGTGCCGCACTGTACATGTGGCCTTCGTTTTATAAATAATTTTTTATATACTATGAAAGCTGAATGACAGCTTGAGTTCGGTTGTCCTATTTAACTTTTGACCCTACATAGCTCTGCAGCAACAATAGTTAATACTGCAGTAAACAAATACTGCAACGAGCCGTAAGATTTTTGTAAATAGATTTATTTCACAGTTACCAGTTCCGGGTCTGAGCCCATCATCAGACGGTAGTGTTGATTTTAGGTATAAATTGGTGTCCTAGAATAACAAAATTATTTGAATCCATAGGTTAGAAAGTGTATATATTTCTAACCTTAATATAACAATGTTTTCGTACTTGTATTGTAAACCCTTTAATGAATAGTGTAGCTGCTCAGCTACCCTCTGCCAGGCACTTAAATGTGAATTGCAGAGTATCCCATGTAGATGTAGATGCACCGTATTTTTTGCATTATCTCTCAAACCGAACTAAATTTTAACAAAAATTCATTTGTAACCACATGCAAACATAGTGTTACATATGCTTTTAGCTCGTCATGGAAATAATAAATCGCAGGGTGCTACTAAATCAGTTCGACACTTAGCTGCATTGAGTTACTCGCAACATGTGCGTTTGTATACTTTAGTATTCCTACTTTGCCATGTAAAGTTAGTCAATAACATGCTACTATTGTATTATGAGTTACATTTTGGAAAGAAACATTTACTGCATTGGGTACATCATTCATCTGACCAGGTATGAACGATTTCTTGTGAGTAGGGAATAATAATTTTAAGGAATTTTTGTTTCAATATTTTTCTCGATATGTAAGCATTATGCATCAGTCGTGGTAATTATTATAGCTTCAAATAAAATGTCACGCATTAAATGGTTAACACCTGAATTAAGATTATATCTATTGATTACACACTCAACATATTTCAGAGAAAGTTTGGCTTTGCACATCATAGGAGAGAGAGATATAGGTGTATTTGTGATGCTCTATGTCGATCTGTGAGGTACACTGTATTCGCGATGTCGGAGTTTCTTTCCATCAGCTGATTTGATGCACCTAAGAACATGACATATTTACAGATATAGCGTACTGCAGCGCAACTGCAAAGATACTAATGCTCCTTTTTTATTTGAATACATTTCATTTTACATTGAAATCACCTTCTTATGGCCAATGAAGGAATTTTCCTATTTGTTAAATGTCATCTTTGTTGGCTTAAATTCTGAAAGTTGTATGGAAACAACAATAGATATTGAATAACTAGTTACAGGGGCATAAACGTAAGGCACGGACTTATGAAAGTAAGTACTGCATACAGACCGTTGTGGTGTCACATTGTTCGCCGCAATTTTAAATTTGCATTTTTTTTTTTTTTTTATTAAGGAAGAGAAAGTGAAGGACAAGAAAGGAAAGGAAATAAATTAGGTGCACTATAGTTCGACTCACAAACAAAGGCTGTCCGAGGTAGGAGAGTTGCAGCCTTGGCCTCAGCATCAGCAGCCTCATTACCAGGCACGCCTGCGTGACCAGGTCCCCACAGGAAGTGTACGCGAGGGCCGTAGGCAGCTAACAATTAAAGGGAGCGGTTGATTCGGTGCACAATAGGATGGGCCGAATAGGGGTCTTTCAGACTCTGGATGGCGCTGAGGGAGTCAGAGCAGATGACACATGAAGGAGAACGGTGTCGTCGGCGGATGTATAGTACAGCCTGATAGCGGGCAAAAAGCTCAGCTGTGAAATTCGAGCAGTGGTCATGAAGCCTCTACTGAAAACGCCCATCCGACACCTTCATTCGTCTTGAACCCATCTGTATAGATGAAATGAGAATTATAGAGCCGAGCACGAAGTTCACGAAACCTCGAGCGACAGAGCGCATCAGAAATGCTTTTCTTCGGGAGTAAGACGAGTTCAAGGTGAACGCGAACTTGAGCCTCAAGCCAAGGTCGCACTGGGCTCTTACCTATATGAAATGTGGAAGGCAGGGTAAAATCGAGCTGCTGAAGCAAGTGACGAAAGCGGACTCCGGGAGGGAGCAGGGCATATTGGCTATCCAGGGAGTTATTAAAGAATGATGTATAGGAAGGGTGGTGGGGCATCGACAGCAGACGGCATGCGTACTGACACAGCAAACCAATTCGGCAGCTTCGGCATAGAGATTGTCAGCAGGGCTAACGTAAAATTATCCTATCGCCAGACGTAACGCCCATTGGTTTAATCGCGTTTAGGGGCGTAAAATGGACGGCCTTGCAGAAGACTACACGAAGCTCCCGCAATCCTGCTTGGATCTGACAGTAGACCGATAGAGGTGAAGCAGGACAATACGATCCGCGCCCCATGATGTATCACTATGAACAGTGAGTACGTTGAGGGAACGAGTACAGGGGGCAGCCATAGAAGACACATTTGGAGACCAGCTAAGTTTCCTATCTAACGTTAGCCCTAAAAATGTCGCCTCACCACAAATGGGAGAACGACTGGGCCGAGATGGGGAGATGGTGGAAGAAACTTTCTGTATCTCCAGAAGTTGACACAGACCGTTTTATCCTGGGAGAAACGGAAGCCGTTTGCGACACTCCAGGAGTAGAGACTGTCAAGTCTATGCTGAAGATGACGCTGCAGGAGACACGTTCTCTGAGCGCTGCAGTAGATCGTGAAGTAGTCCACAAACAGGGATCCTGAAACATCAGCAGGGAGGCAATCCATATATGGGTTAATTGCAATGGCGAAGAGTGATATGCTCAAGACGGAGCCCTGTGGCACCCAATTCTCCTGGCGAAAGGGGTTCGAGATAACAGAGCCCACTCGTACCCTGAACATTCGATATTTTAAAAAGGCACGAATAAAGAGTGGGAGACGGCCGCGAATGCCCCATGTATGCATTGTGCGGTGAATGCCCGCTCGCCAAGTGTCGTAAGCCTTCTCCAAATCGAAGAACACAGCCACCGTCTGACGCTTTCACAAAAAAGGTCGACAAGGCAACGAGGTGATCAACTGCAGAGCGATGCCTTCGAAACCCACATTAGACGTTGGTGAGGAGGCGTCGAGTTTCGAGTAGCCAAACCAGCCGAGCATGAACCATGAGATCCATTACCTTATTACCTTACAGATACAGCTAGTCATTGAAATGGGGCGATAACTGGAAGGAAGATGTTTGTCCTTCCCTGGTTTGGATATGGGGTCAACAACTCCTTCACGCCAGCGAGTGAGAACTTCACTTTCAGTCCAGGCGCCATTATAAGAACGAAGAAGGAAGCATTTCCCTGCAGGGGAGAGGTTCTTCAGCATCTGAATATGAATGGCATTAGGCCCGGGGGCAGAGGACCGGGAGACGGCAAGGGCACGTTATAGCTCCTGCATGGTGAAGGTGGCACTCTAACTTTCACGACTGGGAGATATAAAAGAAGGCGGTCATGCCTCCTCTGCCTATATTCGGGGGAGGATAGCAGGGTCGTTATTAGCTGAGCTTGAGACCTGAGCGCAAGATTGGCCAAAGTATTGAAGATATCAACGGGTTCCAGGAGAACTTCATTTGCTGTGTTCAGGCCGGCGATTGGAGAATGGACGTAATTGCCAGAGGACGGCTGAGGTTACCCCAGACGACTGACGAAGGAGTAAATATGTTGAAAGAACTCGTGAAAAAAGCCCAGTAAGATACTTGTTTTCTTCTCTTATATGACACCATGGCATTTCGCTCGTAGTCTTTTGTAATTAATACAATATTCAACAGTAGGCCGGCGTTTAAACAGACGAAGAGCACGTCGCCTGGCTAGAATAGCATCGCTACATGCTGCATTCTACCAGGAAAAATGTTCAAATGTTTGTGGAGCTTATGGGACTTATCTATGGGGTCATCAGTCCCTTAACGGCCGCATCATGCGATAATATTCTACATCTGTTCCTAATGTACCGATTTCAACCAAATTTGGTACAAATTATCTTAAAGGTCAGGAATCATTTGCTGTGGTTGCAAAAACCACATACGGTACATAATTTACACAATACCACGTCGTAAATAATGATATCTGTCCCGTCTTGCGACGTGTGATAGCGTGATTTTATTCGTCAACTACTTGAGACTGATAGCACTTAGCGTCTTGCAATACATTGTAAACGTAATTTCAAATCTTTACGAAAATGTCACTCTCTGACAACCCTAACAAAATGATGAAAGGAATAAAGTTCATCGCTTACTACTTTTCCGATGTTCATGATGTACATTTACGGCATTTGGCATGACGTAACAAGTCATTATTTTTACGCTGTAAATTTTATACGCCAGACCATTCACAGACAGTACACAAATATACCACTGAATGTTCTTTCGGTATTACATCACAGTTCGACACATAGTTCATGAGTATTGAAGTAATAAACAATTTGGTCCATGAAAAATCGCTTCATCATGCATGAGATTTTGATTTATTACGTCTTTACTGCTAACACCATTCACGACACATTTTGCAGACATTAGGCACATAAACCACTTAATGTACCTTCAAATTTACATCATAATACGAGACACATTTCAGGAGATATGACGTGATAAACAATGAAATTTCCGAATAACTGCTACATCATTCACACTTTTTCCACATATCCTCCTAAAATAATGGACTGATTTCAATTCAAATTCGTACACATATTGCTTACTACCAGCCAACAATCGCTTTGGGGTTAAAAACTACCTACAATAAACCACAATCGCGATAGGTTACAATCCGACCTTAATCAAAGTAGGAAACCTGATGGTACAAATTTCTCCTCCTTACACGAGACACCACAGTAACGTTTCACCAGGCAACGCCGGTGAACTGCTGTTTGTGTTTGAGAAATCGGTTGGAAACTTTCCTCATGTCAGCACGTTGTAGGTGTCGCCAACGGCACCAACCTTTTGTGATTGCTCTGAAAAACTAACAATTTGCATATCACAGCATCTTCTTCCTGTACGTTAAATTTCGCATCTGTAGCACGTCCACTTCGTGGTGTAGCAATTTTAATGGCCAGGAGTGTAATCTTAATATTTTACTGACTGAACCACTTTGTATTATGTGTAGTTACTTCAAATTCATATTAAATCTTGTAAAAGAACTATCAGTATGAACATATGATTAATTAAATTACATTTACTAAAATAACATTTTTATTTTCTTCTTCCTCACGTACAAATCAAATATCAGTGAAACAGTGGTCTAACCAAGAAAACGTGTTGCAGGTGCCTCATAAAAACTGTAATATTTCTAAAACTACTTTACAAAAGAATATATAACATTGTGATTACGTTAACCAAACATCATGGAATACGCCACTACCAAAAAGAAGTGGGATTTCTAAATTCTAAGAAAGTTTCAGTTGGATAACTTTGATCTGCTGTTTCTCTATTTCTTAAATGAATGTCTTAGACTACTGTTGCGCTGACCCCCTTAATTTAAGTACGGCGACTGACATACTCTTAGTACTGGCAGTAACTATCGTGTGGCAGCGGAATTTGACCAATATATGTAATATCGTGTACTGTGAGGCAATCATAAACTTTTGCAGCAAATCGATACTGCCATGGAATCGCATCACGAGTTCGTACAATCCCAGAAGAGGCCGCGCATTACTAACTCCACCACGTGCGAGAAATCTGTTTGGCCGAAGCACAATTAAATATGCGTCTCATATGGCCTTTAAACAAAATGCTCGCCATGTTCACAGAGACCGCAACGTGTTCATCAAGTGTGGGCCTCGAGTTAGCAGTGCTATTATCGACCAAGACTTCTACGGGTTAGGACAACATGCCGCTATGTCGAACATTGCCTCAAGATTTATCTCTTTTTTGACAGTCTAACTTCGAAACTTAAATTTGATGGCTGGACTTCATTAGTCTGTGTGTACTTCCACAACACAAAATTGAGTACACAAAACATAAATATCTTATGGGTTATAAAAGTTGTGGGTTCTTTCTATTAAAAAGTACCTACTAAGACTAACCAACTAACACCCCCACAACTATACAGTAATGCTAAAAAGTGAAAATAAATTTTGCTAAAAAATAGTGTTTTGAGGACCAGATGAAAAACAAAAAAAAAAAACAAAAAAAAAAACGATGAAGTGAATGGAAAAATGACATATAAATGACATATAGAAAGTTACTATATTTAATGGATTAGGAAGGGGTTTTGAAAAAAAAAAGCGAAACAAGTGTGCTATATGTTGATTTTGTTATTAATGGTCCGATACTCATTGTATTGACTATGTGCATCGGAGCCGACGACAAGAACGTAGCGCTGTATAGGGTGAATACCGCCATCCAAGCGACCGCCGCCCTTGTAAACTACGGCGGACTTTAGCGTTGAAGTCGGAACTGTTAATTATAATTTATGGAGGAAGGAACAGGGCTGAATATGAACATGATATCAGAGAGCGTTAAGAAAACAATGAACTAACAATGTTAATCATCTATTTTCCTTTACTGTGAATATTAATGAAAAATTCTACTTCGTCACCGAGATCGACGCGTTTTAGTTTTGAGCACACTAGGTGTAAACTTTTGCGTGCAAATTTTTGTGAAATGTAGTATATATGAATTGCCACCAAAACTTCTTGCGGTTGCATGCAGCCTTTTGCACTTTCTGTAAATATGAAAAACGTTTTGTTGCACTTCGTCATTGTAAATTTAGTGTTATAAAAAGCGTTAATGAGTGATTCAGATTCCTAAACAATACCTGGCGCTATCTGTGCAGTGTAAGTGCAATCTGATTCATCTTGCGCACCCATGTCTCTTGGTGGCTTTAGTTCTTTATTTGAGGACGATGACTAAACATAGTAGGTACCGAGTTAGGCTTCAGTTTCTTAACACCATCTCTGCGGTTTGTCTCGAACTGCTTAGGATTAAAATGTACCTAAAATAACAACCAATTTAAACTGCAGTGCAATTATTGTGGATAACACAACAGATAAAGTAAAGACGATACTAACAGTAACTAAAGTTTATAAAAAGTGCTTCAGAGGGAATTCGAAGTTCATGCCTTTCGCCAGGCAGTCGAGCGTTCTACCAACTGACTTTTGTTACTGAATGTAAGGAATCGTCTGAAATAGAAGTAATACACTAGTTAACTGGAATGCAGAAAAACTTACTGAGTCGGTCTGGCTTCGTATAACAATTTACGGCATAACTCGGCGGCATTCTTCACAATAGAAACGTCGTATATGCCATGTTTAGCTCTTAATTTAATACACAATGAGTCTATAGTTTTCCAATATCTTTAAATACTAAAATAAAGACTGTTAGTCAAAATCTGCCATTTACGCTTGTGGATTGCTTCAACTCAGAATGGTTGGTATGCGCTACCAGCGCTCAACCGACTCATGGCAGCGGTCGATTGTCATCTGCCGAAAAAAAAAACAGTTCTCGTTACTCTTGCTATACGGAGCTCTAAACTCGAAAAGTGTACAGCGCCAGGTTTGCACAAGATGGTCACAAAAGGAACTGATTTTTTTATTAGCTTAATTTGGAATTGCATTAACGCCGTCCATTTCTGTCATGTTCCTCTGCACATACACCGTGTAAGGAGGTGTACTGTTAACACACTGGGCTTACAATCGAGAGGACGCCTGTTCAAACCCACCTCCGGCCATTCTGATTTATGTTGTTGGTGGTACACCAAAATCTCCCCAAGCAAACAGCTGGATGGTTCCATTCAAAGGGCACGGCCGATTTCCTTCGCTATCCATGACAAGAAGTAGCCGAGCGTATTCTCCGTCTGTACTGTCGACAATGTCGACGGGACATTAAACCCTAATCTTCCTTCCTTCTCTGAATACTTACCCTAGGCATTAATTGAGATTCTAACTGTCCTACGTTTGTTTTAAGCTGAACCATATAACACCTCCTGTGAAAAATTTCAATTACATCAGTCGAGTAGTTTCGGAGTTCATCGCGAACAAACACTGTGACACAGACTTTTTCAGATATGTAAAGAAAAGACGAAAATCTGGTGAATTCTAGGTATTACTTATTGCATTCTCTGGTTAGTCTATGCCCTGTTATCTCGTCTCTCTCTCTCTCTCCCTTTCATTATCTCCCTCCATTCATGTCCTCCTCTATCTCTAGTCTGGTCTCCTTTTTCGCCCATCTCCTCCCTCTCTCCGTCCATCTCCGTCTTCTCTCTTCGTATTCCCTTCGCATCCTCTGACGATCGCCTCCCAGCTCACTTTACAAAAAATTATACGTGCCTCTTAAGTATCATTGTGATCGGCAAAAAGGCCCCTAAGCTATACTCAGCCACGCACCGTACGAAATATCACGTTGAGAGTAATTTTCGTATTATTCTGACGGTGCAGTATTATTAAGTTCATATTTATTGGAATAAAACTTTAGATAGCTCTTAATGAGTGTTGTAAGGTATCCTCCACGGGCACCGTATGAAATCTTATATTGACAGTGATATTCCTATTATTGGCCCACTTTAGGTTACGGTAGTAACACTAAAAGTGGGCCTTTGCGATTGTCTTTTGACTTCTCGAAATGTAAATGCAAATAACGCCTTAACCATTCAACTAAGACGAAAATTGAATTAACCAATTTGTAGAGGAGATAAGTATCTACATCTTTGTTCTGTTTTTCTTTTTTTTTCATATCTTGTATCGTTTCAGAGATATATGCAAAAATAAAGTGTTCCCACTTTTTAAGTCGAACTGTTCAACCGATCGGCACCATATTTTACTGACATAGTAGTTGGTCGCTAGAGACCAGAACCTGCTTTTCTCAAATATTTCGGACAAAAATTAAGTTAGCAACACTAAAAGAAGCCGTTTTAATATAATTGTAATTACAAACTAACCGTTCATCTGATACGAAAACTGAATAACCAGATTTGTAGAGGAGAAAATTCTCTACAACTTTTCTCCGTTATGTTTTTTCCATAACTCGGACTGTTACAGATATATTTGCAAAAATAACGGAGATTTGACACCGTCACTTGATTTTACTTGAGGAGATGTCACGTGATTTTCCTCGCCTAGAACTCTCAGGCGTACGCCATCTTGCTTGCTGTATTTCATGATTTTCGTATTATAGCTTGCGCATTATGATTTCTAAGCAATGGCGTACTGAAGGATTAACAAAAACACGCTGTACTTAGTACTATAAAATATAATCTAGTGTTTAAAGTGACATATTAGTAATTAACAACTGACATCAATAGTACGAGAATACAGAAACCGTTACATAACATTTAGCCGTAGTGTAGTGTGCAGCGCGTCAGGTTGTGATACTCATAGTCGGTTGTTCCATACCCACTGCTACCATTATTTTTTTATTATTATTATTATTTTTTTTTTTTTTTTTGCCTTGGCTCCTAAAAGGGTTTACGGCTCCCTTATTAATTAAAAAGAGCTATGTTTAGAATTGTGCACGTGTAAGAGTGCTCCCCTCTAAATTGTGCGTTTGTTCTATTCCGTGAAAATTTCGTGAAATACGTAACAACGAATTGAACACTTGTCTTCTGAAGTATTTACACAACAACGGGAAGGATACTGTGATAACGAATATTCTAAACAACGTGCAGATACTGGTAGTTTCATACATGAATGAAGCCCTCGATTTCTGTGGCAGCTGTCGTTCCTTAATGAAACGGAAGTGTGTACATTGTAAGAAATTACCATTTTTTTTCCTACTCTGCTTACAATTCGTTGGTATGTATTTCAAGGCATGTTCTCGAAACAGTGTAAATGCAGTATTCAGAGAAAGCGCTGTTACCATTGAACAACTCGGAATCTTGCAGAATATAGTTGTGTTCACAAGAGTGTGCGTAAACCTTTTAGGAAGCAAGAGGGGAAACATTACCAGTGGTGGTTATATATATTTATTTATTTTTGTATTTTTGTCTTCAGGGAGATCGATGCATTGCGGTCGTTAGTTAATTGGTTCTTCGGTGTGATCAATGCTTCGTGAACGTTGGTATGTTCTGTTCTATTTTGATCGTTTCGTCGTTCACTCAGTTCTCTCGTTACAGAGGGTGTCGAGCTACCATTCTGGCAACCCTCTGACCGAGCGAGCTGAGCCACCACGCCCTAGCAAGTTTCGAACCACCGTCTAACATGTTCATACATCACAAACCAGTTCGTCGCCCATTACGCTACGGCGAACAGCTTCGACATTAATCCATAATTCTCTTACCATCGATGGACGTTATTATCTGCTAACTTAGCATTTTTAGGCATTGAATTCTAATTCATTGTCCTAAGAACGACGTGCTGTTTATAATTTTCAGTGCGCCATTGCTTTTAAATGTCAACGCTTGAGCTATGATCAGATAATAATCAAATACAGAAAGTAAGATGGCGTATGCAAAAGAGTTTTTGGCGAAGGATGTCACGTGACTGATTTCCGAACGCCTAATGTACGCCGTGTTACATCCGGGCTATAGTCACTCGTCCGAACGGCAAATGTACGCTACGTTCCTTACTGGGTATAGTCAATCGTAACCAATACAGGCAAAGAAAATAAACTTTGAGCATACTACCAAGGTAATATAGATGATAATATTTTAACTGATAAATATAATAAAAATGTGGGAGAGACATTAAACTAATAGTTTAAATAGGAAAAAGGAAAGAAAAAAGAGTATGTTTATCAAAGTTAAGGTCAAATATCAAATAATTTTGGCTGTTTGTTAAAATACGGTCAGAAATAATATTACGTGTTGGGTGCATAGATAATATCACAATAGTAGATTGGTTTCATTATTTAAATTTTTATTATTCTTGTCCGAAATGTTTGAAAAAAAAATATAAAACTACAACCAAATCTAAAGTTGGCCTAAAACACGTCAGTGCGATTTTTTTGAAGTTAAAATGTGCGAAATTTTATCAAAATCATAATATAACAGTAGAATGGAGTCGAATCTCCGAGTAAAGTATCCTCCGCAATACAGCGTAAGAAATTTAAAACCTTCTTGTTGTTTTGATGATCTAGTGTTCAACATTTTTCAAGATCGCAATAAAACTACAGATATTGTCGAAATCGGTGGGTAAATTATCCTCCGTATGCAATGCACCATACGAAATTTAATGAACACCGCGTTTGTATGGTCAAGTGTGCAAAATTTTATGAAGGTCGGAAAAAGACTATAGACTTGAATTGAATAAAAACACCAATATAAAAATACACGAACACAAGAGGAAGACGAGAAGAAGATTATTCAAGTTGGTGTTAAACTGTAGGAAAATATTAAAGGGTGAAAATGCTACTACAACTGTGGCCAATGTGGCTGTTAATATTTCAATTAGCGAAGCTACGCTCTTTCTTGTACCTGCACTTAAACGAAGGAGAAACACGGTCACGGACTGGAGGATCTCGTACCATTAAGGTGATTTACGCTCACCGGAGGAGCGAGCAACAGAGCTTGTGGTTGGGGAGGGTCAGCAGTCGCGTGCGGAGCGGCCATTAGTTGGGGAGCGAGCTCAGCACAATGGTCGTGGGCGCCCCGCGCCTCCATCACAGGAAGCCGTAATCCGCCGTGGGCAGATAACTCTCCGCAACAGCTATATCCGGCCCTGCCCACAGTCACGCCACCAAGCGAGGCATATACTGAAATAGGTGGTACGTCAATGGAAACTAAAGCAGAAACAGACACAGTTTACTTTCGTACATCCATCGATGTATGAGACAGGGGATATACCCTCAGACTTAAGGAAAAATGAAAGAAAACCCATCCCGAAGACAGCATGCGCAGACAGATGTGAAACTTATAGTGCAAGAAAACTGCCTGTTGGAGGTCGTCAAGTAATCTCAAAATTTAGAATGCGTAATAATATACTCTAGTAATAATAATTTCGTTATTGAATGTTGCAGCAAATCACAAGTAATGGGTCGCAACAACACTTTCGCAGTGAAAGTTAAAATTTTGAATAATAAAAAAAAGATATTAATTAACTTGAAACAGTCACTGTGGTAATTAATTATGCTCGCCCCTATCTTACGTAGCATTGCTACAGCCTCCAACTAGCACCTCTTACGATGCACGAACAGCACAACTTCACTAATAAATGTGTCAGAATTCATGTAGTGGGGATGGCGTGTTCGTGTTATAATCAAAATTGTAATAGCAGATACACACTGATTGCAATGATAATAGCTCAGTACAGTGAAACTCCGTGGTGCAATGAGCTTCACAAATACTACTGTCAAAGTTTCCAATAATTTTGATAATATTCTTTAAAGCATTCAAGTTCCTTATAAAACATTGCGTGAACTATTTTTTTTTAATTGATTCCAGGGCCTGGGTAGCGTACGCGTGTAACTGGCTGAGCAGAGTCTGACATTTAACGTGTTTCATAAAAAAAAAATTACTTCCGTCAAGTCTGGTTAATCAACTATAATACTTTGACTACTGTTAGCCTGGTTACTTTCTCTATAAATGAAACCAACTTTACGTGCAAACTCTCTTAAAAGTTAAAATCTTTGAGTTAAAAATTGATTGCTACACTTAGAACAGCACTGCACTTTAATTACTAGTCTCTGTGTTGTAACACGTTTAGCAACTCTTTAACTCTAGCAATTTCTTTAAAACTGATCGTAATTACTTTGAAAAATGATTGAACTTGTTAGTCAATGTATAGGCTTGCATAATCTACATAATCTAATAATGGTGATAATGGGGTGACTACAACTACTTACAAAATTAAGACTGGTTTCAAAATAAGTCAAGTATAATTGAACCAAAATTCTGATTGGGTTGACACTACATTTACATGCATACAAAATAAAATGTTACAAAAGTACTCATCTGCTTTCGTCGTCTTCGTCGTGAAGTCCATACAAGACAGATATGATTACAATAGATACTCTTACTGCTGGTTCAAAATATTTTTATCGGCAACTCTTTGTTCAGCTCGTCTGGCTGAAATCTCCATGCATTGATATCACCTCGATACACCTTCTAGTCTCCATAATTACAACAACGATCACACCCGGTGACAATAGACTTGATAACCAAACAATTACTTTTCTTGCACACATGAAAAAAGGATTACACTGATCACTTTCGAGTATAAATAAACTTGTTTCGCACTTCCTTCAATACATTAAATAGTACGTCTCTCAGGCTTATTGCAATTGCATTAAACTCGCGCCACACTGCGCCTACCGTGCCTCTGCACCATCAACAAAACATTTATGTGTTTACTATAGCGAGTCCGCTCCGCGACTGCTTCAGCAGCGCGACACTCACAGCTACTATTTCTGTACCAAAGACAGTCTTTACAACAGGTTCAACATTTTCTCTGGCGCATTGCCAACTTACAGCATAAGAATGTCCGTGCATTCATGCGGGTTTACACATATAGTACATGTTTACACTAAATGATTCAATATAGAAAATGACGTTACATCAGAAATATATCTAGCATACAAGAAATGAAAAATACAGGAAATAAACAAATTTAAGACTGTGTACATTACGTTAAATCAAACTGTAAGATACAGCGACAGGTGTACTCTTACAATAGAACCATCAGTTTTACAGGTCACGGCACGGTGGCAAAAATTTTAACACGAATTATTTACGGCAGGGTGGAAAAGCTGGTAGAAGCGACCTCCGGGAACATCAGTTCGATTCAGGAACACGAGAGGCAATCATTACTTTACGGCTTATCTTAGAAGATAGATTCAGGAAAGGCAAACCTACATATCTAGCTTTTGGAGATTTGGATACAGCGTTTGACAATGTCGATTGGAGTAGACTCCTTCTAATTCTGAAGCGAGCAGGAGTAAAGTATAGGGAACGGAAGGTTATTTAAAACTTATACAAAGACCAGACGGCAGTTTTTTTTTTAAATTATTTATTATGGCTTTTGGTTACAGTGACCATACAGCCAGCGGTTATTACCGTGACAACATTACAATAGGATTGAGATTCTTACAATGTATAGCACAATATTAATAAGTATCTTACATCATACAGCCTTAGAATAAAAGTAGAAAAATCATATGTACAAGACATAAAACAATACATATTTAACAGAACGAGTGACAATTGTAAGACAACAAAAATGCAAACAGCATAGGACCGTATGAGTGGTGCAAAGACAAATAAAAGTCAAAATATAATATAAAATCACTAATGTAGTTTCACGCTGTGCATATTCAAGGTAGCAGACGGCAGTTATCAGAGTTGAAGAGCTTGAAAGGGATGCAGAGGTTGGGAAGGGAGTAAGACAAGTTTGTAGCCTTTATGCAATCTTATTCAGTTTGTACATTGAGCACGTTATAAAGTAAAGCAAGGAGAAATCTGGAGAAGGAATTAAAGTTCAGGGTGAAGAAATAAAAACATTGCGTTTTGCCGATGACATTGTAGTTCTGTCAGAGACAGTGAAAGACCTGGAAGACCATTTGAACGGAATGGACACTGTGTTGAAAGGTGCATGTAAGATGAACATTGACAAGAGCTAAAAAAGGGTAATGGAGTGCAGTTTTGGAAATTCAGGCGATGCTGAAGAAATTAGGTTAGGTAACGAGACTATAAAGGTGGCACATGAGTTTTGTTACTTGGGCAGTAAATTAACACACAGTGGTCACAGTACAGAGGATGTAAAATGCAGAATGGCCGTCGGAAGGAAAGTGTTTTTGGAAAAGAGAAATTTTGTTAACATGAAATAATAATTTAAGCGTAAGGAAGTCCTTTCTGAAGGCATTTGTGTGGAGTTTTGCTTTGTATGGGATTGATACATCGACGATAAATAATGCCGCAGGAAGAGGATAGAAGCTTTTGAGATTTGGTGTTACAGTCAAATGCTGAAAATTAGGTGGGTGGATCGCGTAATTAATGAGGACGTACTGAACATAATTGGGGAGAAAAGGAATTTCTGGCATACCTTGACTAAAAGAAGGGATCGATTGGTAGGACACATTCTTAGACATCAAGGAATCGTGAATTTAGCAGGTGAGGGAGATGAGTGGGGGTAAAAATCGCAGAGTAAGACCAAGAGATGAATGTAGTATGCAGATTCAAATGAATGTAGTTTCCTCTTCTTATGAGCAGATGAAGAGGCTATCTCGGGATAGAGTAGGGTAGAGAGCTGCATCAAACCAGTATCGGGACTGACGACCACAACAACAACAAAGTCCAACTATTCTCTCGTCTAGTGTAAAAATTTCTAGTGTCACCTATTTTCCTCCAAACCTAGCCCCTTTCTTGCACCTTCAGTATTTTCACCATGTCGTCCATTCACAATGCCATATTTCCACCTAGGTTTCACTGTTAACTCGGGCACTGAAACTGGATAAGTACACTTAATGACAAAAGAAACTGGTACACCTGTTAAGATACACGTAGCAATCACCCCCCCCCCCCCCACAAGGACTCAGACGTGGCATGACTCCTATAATGTCTCAGGTAGGGCCGGAGGGATTTGACACCATGCTTCCTGCAGATTCTACATAAATCCGTAAGAATACGAGTGGGTGAAGATCTTCTGAACAACGCGTTGCAAGACATCCCGGATAGTCTCAATAGTGTTCATCACTGTGGTTTGGTAGCCAGCGATAGTGTTTGAACTCAGAAGAGTGTTCCTAAAGCCATTCTGTAGCAATTCTAGGCATGTGTGGTGTCTCATTATCTTGTTGGAAACGACGATTTCCGTCTGAATGCACAATAGACATGAATGGATGCAGGTGATCAGCCAGGATTCATACGTACATGACCCCTGTCAGAGTTATATCTAGACGCTCTACAACATTATGGAGCCCCACCAACTTAAATAGTCACCTGCTAAAATTGTTCAAATATTTGTAAACCTATAGCACTTAATTCGTATCACCATTAGTCCAAAGAGTTATAAATTGCACTCATGCTCATAAATTAAGACTAATGCTGACACATGGTGAAACAACGTTCTGGTGGGGGGTTGCTGGTTTAATTCACCTCGGGGTCTGACCATGCGGTGCATTTCACCTACGGTCGTTGCACGGTGTCGCTGGCAGCAGTGCTAATACGCCATGTCAGAGTACGGGGCAGCGAATAAGAGTGCAGACGTTTTCAGACGTGTCAGTGGTGACTGTGTTTTGAAAATGGCCGAAGAAATACATACTGCTGACATTATTAGGGGTAGAATACTAAAGCGACTGGAGGCTGGTCAAACATAGCCGGTCATAGTACAGGCCCTACGTGTTCCACAAAGTGTGAATGATTCCAAGAGACAGGAAACGTGTCTATGTGCTATAGTACTGAACTTCCACAGTGTACAACACCAGAAGAACACTGTTTATGTCACTATCAAATGTTCAAATGTTTGTTAAGCTTATGGGACCTAACTACGGGGTCATCAGTCCCTAAACTTACAAACTACTTATGAACTACTTACGAACTAGGACGGCACAAATATCAATGCCCGTGGGGGGATTCGAACCCCCGACCGTAGTGGCCGTGCTGACCGTGACTGGAGCGCCTCAGTCACCTCGGCCACCGCGGCCGGCTTATGTCGCTATCAGTGCCCGCAAACGGTCAAGGAGTAATGAAGGTAGTCTTGCTCGGGACACAGTAACAGTTGTCTCCAGACACACAGTCCACAGACGACTGGACAGACATGGTTTACTCGCCCGGAGATCTGCAAGGTGCATTCCACTGACGCCTGGTCACAGGAGAGTCCGCAAAGCCTGGTATCAAGAACACAGTACATGGTCACTGGCACAGAGTTCCCAGGTTATGTTCATGGAAGGGTCCAGGTGTAGACTGAACAGTGATTCTCGCCGGGTTTTAATTTTTCTTTGAACGAGTCGAATAAGGACTGTATCTCAAAGGGATACACGACTCGTATAAGAGGAGGAAGTGGCAGTGTTACACAAAGCACCCACCGTCACACACCGTGGGGTGTATTCCGGAGTATGGATGCAGGTGGAGACCACCCGCTGTTGTTTAAGCGCCCTTCCGGAGCTAACACCGTTGTTGTAGTTAGCACGCGTGTGACGGTGATTCTGCAGAATCGGATTAGCCGCGCATCAGGGTGTTTACAGATGGGGAGGGGAAAAAACAACGCCCTCTCGCCCTCGGTGTGTGCGCAAGGCGGCCGGCAGTCGGGCTGTAATCGGGTTATGTCGGCGTAACGAGCGGCGGGGCGCGCTGACGCCGGCTTTGGTAGCTTACGTTAGGTTAGGTTAGGTTGGGTTAGGACCTGCTCGCCCGGCTTCGTCGGCTGTAGCCAGCGGAGCCTGCGGCATCGACCCAGCGGGCGACCTCAGCCACCACAGGCGGCGGCGCGCTGCTGAGAGCTGTGCGGCCGGCGAGTGGACGAACTGCTAGACATCCAAATAGCGCCGAGGAAACGCAACCGTCTGGCCAACCTCAGGTTTTGTGGTAATATGTTGCGACTGATTTTCAAAAATGTTCCAGTGTTGGTAAATCTATGGGATTACTCTACCGTGAACGTCAGACCCTAGACTTACTAAATGTCTTAACGGAAGCTAAAGCCATAGACGCACGGAGCGTGTGTCTAAACGTGGGTGGTCAACGTGCCGAGTCCACCGTTCGGCTGAATGCCAGGAGACGGCACAACTTGAGCATACGAGACGTGAGCCTCAACGAGCTACACGCGACCACAGCGCGCTCCAGCGACAGTTGTTGGCGGTATCAGTTGCTGGAATCACACTATTTATCAAATCAAAATGAGTGCAATTCCTGCTTTACCTCTATTGAACCGCTTATTTCCGCGCTTGTGCTTATGTTCGTTATGTTCTGTGATAGTCCTAAATAAATAACAACAAAATACCTATGAACATAAGACTCTTATAAAAGTTGCATTTTATGTCAATAAGTGCAGTGAATAATAAAAGTTGCATGACAAACTTTGCGATATAAAATTAGAATAAGTCTTTACAACACAAAGATTATTGCAAGAGTCTCGCTTTTTAGTAAATCTTATAAGATCATGCTTCCACGGTCAATGTTACTATTCAATAGAAGAATGTTAAGAAAGTTCTTTTTTTTTTTTTTTTTTTGCTCTATGGGTAGTTCTTGTCCTTTCGGACGCTAAACGTGTTAGTTCGTTTTGGTTCTACGTGTTCTTTGGCTCAGTTTTTTTTATTACAGAGAGCGTTCAGTCCTCTGACCGCGAGCGCTGAGCCCCGGCGCCCGGACCGCTACGGCGAATTACATCACAAATTTAACCTCACCTACGGCATTAGACGTGTCTTGTAACTACTGGGTGATATGTATGTTGTTGACGTGTAATTACAAAAATGATACAAAGAACTATTAGTGTTGATAGATCTTCAGTCTGCCTTGCCTTGAAACGGCAGATTACTGTAATACGGATATTTTTTAACCACGTATAAGACGATTCCAGTCATTTATTCAAACAAATAGTACCTTAATGGCCGGTTTCAAAGAGATTCTCAATTTACTCAGTTACTTTGTTTGCTTTGAAATGTCATACATTCATAATACCTAAGTTGTATACATAAAAACCACGAAATACGACGGCCAACATGGCATCTTCGTCTCTCTACCGAAAAGAGCTGCCCCCGCCACGGATAGCCACGTGGTGTGACGTCGGAGGCGTTCTCTCACCTCATTGGTGATCGTTCAGACGCTCGTTGAGAATATCTGGCATGGTTGATACTGCCCCACACGTTGGGAAATCCTCGCCAACGTGCGGTTCGCTCGTTGTTACGTCAGAGACACGCTCCGTGTGCCAACGGTTTAAGGGCAACAGAGACACATGTCCGAGGATGGACTGCAACCTCCTGCGGACGCGGCCTCGCGTCCCTGATAAGGTGCCTAGAAGCACGCGGCTATTCGCGAGCTGTGCGATTAATGCCCGTCATTAGCTCACACTTTCGTGTTTTGCGGCAAATTTTAGGTTTTCCTGCATTTTTATGGTTTTAAGATACTTTGAACAAAATATAATACTATTATAAATAATTGAAAATAACATGTATCTTATTTATTTATTTATTCGTGTCAAAAGCGTTGCGTACAAAGGT
Organism: Locusta migratoria; assembly: GCA_026315105.1. NCBI lineage: Eukaryota > Metazoa > Arthropoda > Insecta > Orthoptera > Acrididae > Locusta > Locusta migratoria. Next base: position 276,022,172 of record CM048751.1, on the reverse strand, counting down.
CAAAGACAAGAGTAAAAACTATGATACAAAACAAAAGAGATTATATATAAACAAATTAAAAAAAACCACTAAATATAATCAGACCAAAAATTAGCAAGCTCGACGGCATTCTACTTGGCCAGCAATAGGTCCTCCAGCGTGCAGGATACTGGGCCCTGATGACAGCTGTACAGGTGCTTGGTGGTTTATTCGGATCCACATTCGCAGAGAGTTGATTCATCAAAAAAATGTTCAAATGTTTGTATAGCTTATAGGACTTAACTACGGGGTCATCAGTCCCTAAACTTAGAAACTACTTATGAACTAGCTAATACTACTGACGGCACAAATATCCATGCCCGAGGGGAGATTCGAACCCCCGGCCGCAGTGGCCGTGCAGACCGTGACTGGAGCGCCTCAGTCCCCTCGGCCACCGCGGCCGGCGTTGATTCATCCCCGAGGTAGTTCCATCTGGCCATGTTGTCCTTTGTTCTACCCACCCCACTTCTTAGTTTGTTGAAGGACTTCCACGTTTTCTAAGGCAGGGGGAGGGCCTCCAGAGGTGGAATCCACGTTGCGATATCAGCATTTCTGGTTGTCCACAGGATTTTTCGTGCGGTTGAAGGTGATGAACTACAGTTGACAGTAGTTTTCATAAAAGTCTTCGTGGATTTCAGACGGGTTGAGGAAGTTTGTGGGCCATGTAGCTGGTGACCAGCGTTTTTTCTACTTTACGTTTCTCTATATTTGTGGCAGCTTCCCGTCTTATATCTGGTGGGGTTATCCCCGCGAGATTGTATAGTTTGTGAGTAGGCGTTGCTTTCAAGCTTCCTGTTGTTATTCCACAGGTCACATTGAGGGCAACATCTATATGCCTGGCATGACAAATGAATACCAAACACGGCAGTTGTATTCAGCAGCATAGTAACATAGTGCAATTGCCGTTGTTCTGAGTACTGTCGGTTTGGCACCCCATCCGCTGTTTGTTAGTTTTCTTATGATGTTATTGCGTGCGGATACTTTTTGTTTAATGTTTATTCAGTGCTTCTTAAATGTCAACGCACGATCCAATGTGTCCCCCAGGTATTTTGGGTTATGGCAGCGCTCCAGCTCTGTGCCATTTAAACAGTATGATATACTACTTGGTACCCAGTGCGTTGCTGCGGCAGAATTAATAATTGTACAAATAAAGTTTGCAATTTGAAAGTGTTAGCATGTTAATTACATATTCTATTTGAATGGCCCTTCAAATACATTTGCCGGTACCATACACACGCCTGTACTATGTCCATCATTTTCGCTTCAGGGCAAGAAGTAAAAGAACGTATTTTTATCGCAATGATATCAACGCAATGGCAGTCATAAAATGAGACGAAAAGAACAAAGGTATGTGAGATTTTCCAATCCTCCTACAGTCCGAATTCTTCCCCTTCTCTTTGTTCACCTGTTCTTCGCCCCGTCTCCTCGTGTCCCTTTCTCTATCCATTTCCTCCTCCACCTTTTCCTGTTCATCTCCTTTAACCTCTCTGTTATCATCTCCATTCTCTCATTCTCCTCCTCGCCACACTCTCTCTCCGTCTCCTCCTCTACCCTCTCTCTGTCCGTCTCCTCCCTCCCCTTTCTGTCCGTCTCCTCGTCTACCTGTTCCCCTCTTTCTTATATACGAAAACATACATATATTCGCCAAGATTCATTTTGACTGGTCAAAAGGTGTAAAAGTCCCAATGTATTCTCAGCTAAGCTAAATTCACTGGCTTGCATATTATAAAAATCTCCTTTAGGAAAACGTACATTTATGTGATGACTTTCACGGTGACCAGTCAAATAATTTTGATATTTGTTGTAACGTACTCTCCGCCATACGCCAACGGAGGATTACGTACGGTAGTCCCTGTATTAATTCTGGGTACAAAACTATCTCCAATTGTACATTTAATTGAAGGGCGTCTGCCGTATCAGCGTGAAGTGTAACAAACGTGTTAACGCAATGTAAGGTACCCTCAGACAAACACCGTACGGTGGCTTCCTAAACATAGCCCATGTATTAATGCAGGATATAAGCTATCTTCATTACAAATTTCATTCAAATCTGTCTACCCCTTTCAGCATAAAAGAGTAGAAAACATATTAACACATTCCAAGGTACTCTTAGCCACGCACCATACGGTTCCTTACGAAAGGTAGCCCATGTGTGAATCACGGTATAAGCTACTTCTGTACCAAATTACATTCATATCCGTCCAGTCAATTCAGCATGAAGCCGTAGTAGACGAATTAACGAATTGTGAAACACCCCCCGCCATGCACCATACGAAGTTAATTTTGGTATGCCTGTAACCTTGCGCGAGTTCAAGCAATGAGATGCCAAAGTTTTACCACAATCTTATATACGGTATGCCCGTGCATAAAATACGAACAAAAAGACAAACAAACAAATATCAACTATTACATATTAGATAATGTACGAGGTACGTCCAGAAAGTAAGTTCCGTTTCGTTATATAAAACAAACGTGTACAGATACAGAAAAAATATTTATTGTACAAAAATCTACAACTGTTAAACTACTTTTCTACATAACTGCCGAAATTTTGTAGCCACTCCTCTGAGCGTGGCACAAGTTTCTGTATGATGTCTTCATGGAAGGTTGCCGCCTGTGTATTCAGCCATGTGGTAGCATGTTCTTTCAGCTCGTCATCATCGTTGAAATGTTGACCACCAAGGACAGATATTTAGGTGTAAGAAGAGGTGAAAGTGGCTAGGAGCGAGGCCCGGGCTGTACGAATGATGGTCAAAGACGTCCCAGTGAAATTCCCGTATAAGTTGTTCGGTCACATTCGCCACATGAGGTCGGGCACTATCGTGTAAACAAACACCACCTTTTGATAGAAATCCTCTTCTTACACCTAAAATTTGTCCTATCAACACTTCACGATAGTGCCCGACCTCATGTGGCGAATGTGACCAAACAACTTATACGGGAATTTCACTGGGACGTCTTTGACCATCATTCGTACAGCCCGGGCCTCGCTCCTAGCCACTTTCACCTCTTCTTACACCTAAATATCTGTCCTTGGTGGTCAACATTTCAACGATGATGACGAGCTGAAAGAACATGCTACCACATGACTGAATACACATGCGGCAACCTTCTATGAAGAAGGCATACAGAAACTTGTGCCACGCTATGACAAGTGCCTACAAAATTTCGGCAGCTATGTAGAAAAGTAGTTTAACAGTTGTAGATTTTTGTACAATAAATATTTTTTCTGTATCTGTACACGTCTGTTTTATATAACGAAACGGAACTTACTTTATGGACGTACCTCGTATAAGAAAATAATTCAAAGTTAAACATACAAAATGTAATATTATAATACATTATATTTCCAGATCATTAAGTTTATGTTATTTATTTTGAAACTGTTTATATTTACATTACTTTTGTTTAGGATATTTGTAAAAGTGGACCGTAAAACAGGCCACTGCGACTGTTATTTTTATAATTTCTTTATCCATTTTTCTTTTACTTTTCGCAGCAGATTTATTTGTAGCCAGTTTAGTTAGTCTGTTATAGTATCATATTATATTGTCATCTTTATTTTCCACGTAATATTTAAATTTTATATTTAATTTTAAAGAGGACCTTTGTTCATCCAAATGTCTTACTGATACAATATCTTACTACAACGACAAAATCACTTAAAGTGACCACTTCCTCTTACATTTTATGTTCTTACCTATCGGTTTTAATCAGTTTAATGTAATGTATTACTTTACTTCATTAAATTTTATAGAAATTAATAATTTTAATAAAATTCCATCATTTTCTTAGCTATTATTATTAACAACAAGGAGAAATCACACAGTATTGTTTAAAAATATTTAGTTACTTAAACTATGACTTCCTTATAAATTGATCTTTAACTTCTAGACGTTCTTTCCAGTTGGAGCTTCATTTAATGTTTGTTATAGGTTCGCAGGCTCTAGCTGCAAAGTGTGTCAACCACATGAATATGGATATTTAAGAAACTAAGAAACGGTTCATAGTTTCAATAAATAAACGTTTAATACCATACTTGTAGATGCTCGCTGTTTTTGTTTATAACCATCATAATACCGTAGCAACAGTTCTCAGTAGGTCAGGTTGTGTGTGGTTTTATTTATTTTTTTTTTTTTTATTATTTTTTTTTTTTTACAAAGTAGCGATATAAAGTATGTAAATGATTCTAAAAGTACTTTTATGTTGCTGGAATAATCTCTTACCCGTTGAAAATAGATTACCTATTTTTATTTGAGGACATTATTTCACCAATAGCACATCATTGGAGACCGATATAACATATATATAGCAATGAGTCATTTCAGTTTCTTATCAAAAGATACAGATATTAGTGTATATGCCTACGTCGTGTAGTGCCGTATAAGATCAAACATAAAAAAACGTAAATGTTTCATAGTTATTGTAAAATGTATACTTTCACGGCCGGAATGGTCAAAATTACTAAAATTTTCCGGGCTATTATGCCGTGGTCTTGTGGATTTATTATGGAAACCCAAAGTTTCGTCCCAGACTGCGGAGGTCATTTTCGAGGGGGTTCGTGGCACTTCTGAATGTCCGATGCACACCCTGGCTCGCTACTGACTGAAGCCAAACTCAGTTACGAGGGCTCGCGCGCAGAGGTGTGACGTCAGATGTTTTTGATATTCGCGCGCAATTCGTCGTTGCCGATTGCCGCCGACCGTTAATATCGTCCCATGGTGGAAGACTTACATTTCTTCTTCAAAACCGGAATCAAGATTTCATTTAGTCTCACGCCCTATTCAATTCTATTGACATTATTGGGGTGTTTTACAATTTCTATAGCCCCTCTGTACAGTCTTTCGTGGTATCCAATTGTGGCTGCTAAAACCTGTGTCTTATCAGAATAAATAAGGTGGTCAGCAACAGCTGATCTATCAATCTCTCTCTTTCTACAGTTACCCTTGTGCTCATCTTGTCGTTTTTTTTTTTATTTTTTTTTTTTTTTATTTTTATTTTTATTTTTTTTTTATTTTATTTTATTTTTTTTGTGCTATCCACGTATACGTCTCCACAGCTACACAGAATCCTATAAATTCCTGCTTTTTCCAGCGGTTTGCGAGCATCCTTTGCCTTTTTGAGGTGACCCTGTATCTTCCGAGTGGGTTTGTAAATAACGGCAACATTCCGTTTCGTCAACATTTTAGCGATGCGGTTGGTGATATCCTCAATAAAAGGCAGGAAGACTTTGGACATTACAGGAACCCTTTCATCGTTTTCAATTCTGCGTGTCGGTCTCAAGGCTCTCCTTATCTCTGTAGGCGAATAGCCATTCTTAAGTAAGGCATTACTCAGGTGTTACAATTCCGCGTCGAGTAATTCCGGCTCGCAGATGTTCCTTGCTCTGTCCACCAACGACTTTATAATGCCTCGCTTTTGCTGTGGGTGGTGGTTTCAATCGCGGTGCGATAGCGTTCTGTGTGTGTGGGCTTCTGATAAACTGTATGGCCCAATCTGCCATTTCCCTTTTTGAAAACTGACACTCCTTCTCCATGGTAAACTGGATTCTAGAATTAATCCCGTTGAGGTGTTGAAGATAACGATCTAGTTCTTCTCTACCATGTCTCCACACAACAAACGTATCGTTTACATAGCGAAACCAAATAGCAGGTTTTCTGTTTGCTGTTTTCAATGTCTGTTCCTCGAAATTTTCCATATAGATATTTGCTATAACCAGGCTTAAAGGACTCCCCACAGCTACACCATCTGTCCGTTCATAGAAATCATCGTTCCATTTGAAGTAAGTAGTCGTGAGGCAATATTTTAACAGATCTGCAATGTCGGGTGGAAAGAGGAGATTCAGCTGTTGCAGCACCTCATTCACTGGAACCATAGTACATAGGGATACCACGTCAAAAATAACTAATATGTCCTCTGGAATGACCAATATATCATGCAATTTACTTATAAAATGTCTCGAATTTTTTATATAGAAATCTGAGCGCTCCACATGCGGCCGTAATATTGTTATCAAGAAATTGACAATCAAATAGGTGGGTGAAGCAATTGCACTAACAATTGGTCTCAGAGGGGGAACATTTTCCTTTTCTTTGTGGACTTTCGTTAACCCATAAAGTCTTGACGGTAGTGCAACTGAATTGAACAGACTTTTTTGAACACACTGTTGAATGGAAGACGTTTTATATTAACTCTGTAACAGTTCTAAGAAATTTGTCAGTAGGATCTTTACTAAGCTTCCTGTATGTCTGCGAATCTACCAATTCCTTAACCTTGCAGTGGTAGTCAGTCACATTTAGAAACACTGTGCAATTTCTCTTATCTGAGGGGAGAATGATAATACTATCGTCCTCATTCAGGCTTTTTATAGCTTTTTTCTCACCCGTTGTTAAATTACTTTTTGGAGGCTTTGCGCGAACCAATACTCTGACAACTTCTATACGTATTTCCTCGGCTGTAACCTTGTCTGAATTGCGAATACCCGCTTCTATATTGGCTATAATTTCCTCTGTAGGCACAACTAGCGGACTAACGGCAAAATTTCCGCCCCTGGCAAGCACCAGATAATTTGAGACGAAAAACCGTCTCAGGGTTTCTTAATTTATATTTAAATTGATATTTATATCATCTTAGCAGGAATGTTCCACTATGTCCATTGCCGGGGTGCTATTCCGCTGCATGGAGAGCCTTGGCAGTAGTGGCAATTACCTTAGGAACAAGGAAGCTGAATTAAAGTTTTGGTGTGGAGGGATGTCGTACTTAGACTATTCCGAGGCGCCTTAACTGTTAGTGGTGCTGTGGTCTAACGATCAGACTTATGCCTAAAAAGCATGAAGGTCCGGGTTTGATTCCCGGTCGCATCACAAATTTTAATTCATTGCTTCACCTTCATCTTCAAAATTTAAAGAAAAGTACGAAAATCATGGTCATAAGAAAAATTCAAAAAACAGCACAGCCAATAGAATCTACGTTTGATCAAACCACTGACACGATTAATCCGTCATATCTACTGACTGCAATTTGAAATAAATTGCTAGGAATAACGATTGCGAACAACTTAAATCGGGGAAAAAAATCACAGAGGGAAAGTGCAAAAAAGGCTACGTTTCATTGAGAGATCGCTTAGAAGATGCAACAGTTCTACTAAAGAAACAACCTAAACTACACTTGTGCTTCTTATTTTGGATATTTGCTGGAATGAAAATCATTAACAGTAAATCGTTATTCGTTGCGGCGAGATTTCTTTCTTTCATGAACTTTTTCTACCGAATATGAACATATTTTGTTAGCACCTACCTCAATAGGGAGACTTGATGAGCAAAATAAAGTAAGAGAAAACATATCGAATGAGGAAAGATTTATATGTTCCTTTTTACCGTGCAGTGTTGGACAATGGAACGGTAGGGAAATTTCATAACAGGGGTCCAATGAACCCTCTGCCAGGCACATTGAAACGTGTCTATAGAAAATGTATATTGCTGAATTCGTAAGAAAATGGCTAATATTGTGCCTCCGGTTTTGTGTCGAGTAACTTGCTTGCAAGAAAATGTATAATATTGCTTCTACTGTGTGTGTCGATATGTGTACATATATCTGTGAACTTTCATCTTTGGCAAAGATTATGTACCGCATAGCTTTGTAGCTCGTGCAGAGAGACAGAGAGTCAGACTTGTGGTTCAGCTCGCTTAGAGAGCAGTTATGTTTTGTATGTGGCTCCGATGTAGAGCAGAGGCTGCTGTGCCAGCAAGTTGATTTGATTGTATTTTGAATATATTGTATTACTTACAATTATGAAAAACGTTGTACCACTTCTGGAATTAAGTGGATTTCATGTAATTATGAAAAGGTTGTAACATTTCGGTAATGTAATGGTGATTATTAATAATAAGTAACAAAGTTGACCCTTCTTCCCGTTTCATTGACGTAGTTAGAAGATTAACCTACTTCCTTTGTTTGATAATTAGTTATTTTTAGATTTAAAGTGCAGTATTGATTTTGGTAATCTTGTTGAACAGATTTCTTTATGGGTATCGTAGTAAATGACTGTTATGTAACACTGCAGTTAATTGAGTATGATACTTAATTTTGATAATCAGGTACTGATCTGCATAAAATTCTCATAGTCGAACATTACGAAAGTGGTTTGTGTTTTTAATATCTTTCTCGCAGTCAAATTTTTCGAATGTAGTCCATGTGTGTTCCATGCAGGTTATATGTCACAGTTGTTTTGTTAAAAGATCCGTTGCGCAGATAATCAGTTTAATGCACTGTTTCTTATTTAACAGTATATACATCAATAATAGGGCCATAATTAAACCAACTAAAGGTCGAGGGTTCGATCCCCGCCAGGTCCTAGGATTTTCATCTGTCACTTTCCACTTCTTTCACCTCTGGCAGTATTGCTCATGTGAAAAATAGCAACGGCATACCACCTCCAAACAGGACCATGTCTAGTAAAGCACTGTGGTGTTCAAACCAATCTTCGGATTGTTGACTGCTTTACCTTATACAGTGAAGGTGAACCAAAGACTACGTTTCATTGGTAGAACACTTAGAAGATGCAACAGTTCTACTGAAGAAACAACCTAAACTACACTTGTGCGTCTTATTTCGGACATTTGCTGGAGTGTAAATCATTAACAGAAAATCGTTATTCGTTGCGGCGGGATTTATACCATTCATGTATTTTTTTTTTTTTTTTTTTTTCGAATATGAACTTATTTTGTTAGCACCTACCTCAATAGGGATACTTGATGAGCAAAATTAAGTAAGAGAAAACATATAGACTGAGGAACGATTTACATTTTCCTTTTTCCCGTGCAGTATTGGACAATTCAACGGTAGGGAAATTTCATAACAGGGTTTCGATGAACCCTCTGCCAGGCACGTCAATGTGATTTACAGAGTATTTATGACGATGCAGAATCCTGTTAAAGGAAACTAAGTGTCCTCTGTGATAAAGAGCCATTTTTTCTGCCAGGATGCCTCACTTTGTTAACACAGTTGTTTGATAAAGAGGCAGCGCGTTCCAATCGCGGCATTTTGCTGGTTCACTGGACCACGGGATTGCAGCGCAGGTGTTTGGTGATTAATATGGCGGCCGGAAAACAGCCGCGCCGGATTTTAAAGCCCGCATAGTAATGCCCTGCATTATTCATGAGGCCCGAGGCCGCACAGTGATTCCGTTTACGCGGAGCAGCCCACTGTCTCCGCGTGTGTGTACCCCTGCTTTTTTTCGCGTTTTTCTCGGATGTGACACTGGCACATTTCCTATCCGTACGTCAATTTATCTCGATTTGTACCGTGATTTCCCTAAATCATTCCAGGCAAATGCCGGGATGGTTCCTTTCAAAAGGCACGGCCGGTTTCCTTCCCCATCCTTACCCAAAAATCCAAGCGTAAGCTCCATCTCTACTGACCATGCTGTCGACGGGACTGTTAAACCCTAAGTTTCCTTCCTTCCTCCTCCAGATTCGTACCACTTCGAGCTTAAAGTAGTAGTGCCACAGTCATTGTATGTGGGATGATGTTACACACCTACAAGAATTTTGCATTAGGATATATACCCTGAGAAACAAAGGTGATGGGTACAGAGGACATACGACCGCATAAATCATGGATACCTGACAAAAGAACTGACGAAAATGGGTTTTGGCCTACGGTTTATCAAATTAATGCAACATCGCATCTCTAGTGCTCCCTCATGTATCGTGCTTAGCGGCCACTTAACAGACAAAATAACAATTATGAGGTCTACCGGCAAGGTCGTCCTGTAGTCCTAGCATATAGGAACTGAAAAGGTGCCTTTGCATGTGACATCTGCAACCGTCGAATCCACTGCAAACCTTGTCGATGTAATAACCGACATGCTGTTCAAGATCAGAGCCGCAACTTGCAGCTTTTCTGAAAGAGAATTGGATCTACTGCAAATAGTTCATACGGTCAGCCTATCTATAGCGACTAGAATGTGTTTCCTAGGTCCAGTCTTGCCAGTCTTCAGTCACCTTGCAGCCAGCATACAGAAGGCATTTTCTTGGTTTTTTTTTTCCGAGACCATGTTTTAAAAGAGAGTATTGAAGTACGAATTCTACCGAATTCGAGGACGACGTGGCCTCATAGTTACTAAAAACGTGTCAGACTCAACTTATAAACTGCACGCATCGAACTGTCACCAATACTCCTATACTCCTCATGTTTGATCAAGAGATCAGAATCCCTTTGTGGACCGTGCAGCTTAAAACCACAGGTAAATGAACCTCGATACCCATAGTTTTTCCGTCACATCAGACACTACGGCACCTAGTTCAGTTACGTCCGCCCACCTTATACGAGCGACAAGGTGTATACTTGTCTTACAACAGGAAGCAGTGAAGATAGTCATCCTAAAATTCCTACAAATTAAATAAAATGCCATCTTTATTAATATTTTTTTTTGTATCACGCATACGGTCTGTGTGGTACCTAATGGTTAATGATAAAGATTTAAAGATTACTCCTAAGAAAAATTCCACAGTATCATCCTCAAACCATCGCAGCCCAATGCGACATGTGGTATTATAGGCAACTTACCTCACAGACTCACATATTAAACAGCCGGACAGATCGACACACACGTGCAAACTCACGTGTCGATAATCGTCTGCACGGTTCCACCCAAAGCCCACATTATGGAACTACTCAGACCAGAGAAACACAACACTGCGATATGGATAGCCCTGTTAATTAAATAAATGCGTGTAAAACATTCTTAGTCATTTGAATTACCGCGGAAATGTAGAGCACTTCTTAATCTTCCTTTGGTACACTGTTAATGCATCGCAGTTCTTTCATTGATGTGATATCTGTGACTCCAAAGCAATTTGAATTTCAGCACGCAGACCTTGGGATGTTTAGTTGTATACGTGTGATTGTTCAGTTTGTATTCTGTGCGTTTCCTGTGGGAAATCGAACTTCATAATTTTTTCCTGTTACTCGGTAAGTCAATTTATGACAATGATTGGTTAGGATCGCAATATATTACAAATTCTCAGAATAAATCTGTAAATATCAATTGGTACTTGTAAATTTCTTCAGGCCTATATAATATCATTTGATTTGGTTTTTCTTTATAACAAACATATCTCCCAACACTTGAAATACCACAGAAATATTTCGAAATATCAAAGGAAAAGATAAAAACTCAGGCCATAAAGGGTTACGACGCCTTACGCTACGACCGATCGTCACGCTGCCCTTGATGGCAAATGTGCATACCTGAAATTCGAACACGGCGTGATACTAAGGTAGTATGCAGATACATATGGCAACACGTTGAATATTATGGTGCAGTTATGAAGAAAAAAAGAAGAAAGAAAACATAAGCTAAAAGGAAAAATACATCTAAAATGTATTATCTATGACCACGGGGGTTTCGGAGTACGGGGCCATCAAATCAGAAGGCGACACACAAAATCCCAACACTTCGAACTACCAATGTACTATACCAACGAGATAAGAAGAGAAAACAAGGAATATTAAACTCACCTCTTCGATCCAACACTTCGAACTACCAATGTACTATGCCAACGAGATAAAAGAGAAAACAAGGAATATTACACTCACCTCTTCGATCCAACACTTCGAACTACCAATGTACTATGCCAACGAGATAAGAAGAGAAAACAAGGAATATTACACTCACCTCTTCGATCCAACACTTCGAACTACCAATGTACTATGCCAACGAGATAAAAGAGAAAACAAGGAATATTACACTCACCTCTTCGATCCAACACTTCGAACTACCAATGTACTATACCAACGAGATAAGAAGAGAAAACAAGGAATATTACACTCACCTCTTCGAGAAGGCGAAATTTGAAGCACTGTGAAAAGAAAGCTACCGTGGGAGGAAGGGTTACCTTCAATATGAAAAATGTTCAAACGTTTGTATACCTTATGGGACTCAACTACTGGGTCATCAGTCCCTAAACTTACAAACTACTTATGAACTAGCTAATACTACAGACGGCACAAATATCCATGCCCGAGGGGGGATTCGAACCCCCGACCGTAGTTGCCGTGCAGACAATGACTGGAGCGCCTCAGTCCCCTCGGCCACCGCGGCCGGCCTTCAATAAGAGAAAATGTTGTCCATGAAAGGAAAAATGTTATTTTTGATATCTTATGTAAAGAAAAATGTACACCGCCATTCTAACTTTTATATTATTTATTTCATGTACTTAATTTAATAGACACGTCGATAATGATTAAGCCTCGAATCAGTATTGTAGAACTGTACAGTTCATTGTATAACATGATAATACAATTAATTTATATTACAAAGAAAAGGTAGTGTGTCGAAGTGAATGATGAAAGAACGGGCCACTTCCATGACCTGATTAGAATACGAGATCAGCGTGCTATAGGAAATTGCTTTATATATATATATAAGTGAGTGTTTGCCTGTATGTCCTCTGTGTTCATAAATCATTTATTCGATTACAGTGAAACTTTGGTGAAATGTTCACCGTACGCCCACAAAGGTTTATGACCCAAAAACAAAAGAGCATGACACTTAGTTTAGGAAATATGTCATAAATAATGAGAGGCCACCGTGTGAGAATACCCAGAATTATATGTCAATTATTGAAAATAGGAGTAGTTAGGGACCTGCAACATAGTGTGCATATAATATTGGACGTTTATTAAGTGTCTTGTAACTGCCCCCCCCCCCCCCCCCCTAAAAAATGCTTAAACGAAAAGAAGTCTACCGCTGAGAACAATTTCGCTGCAGATGCCGTAAAACAGTCGCATCAGGCATGTCCTTGTATCAAATAAAGTTAGCATTACAGTTTTGCATGTTACTATTTATTTTTTTCTGCAAGTCTCCCTTAATTCTCTTGCATCCACATTACGCAATCTGATTTCTTAATCTCTATCTATATAAATGCGAAAGACATTCATGTACTCACTGTCTAAACACGTAATCTCGAAAATTACTTCACCTATGAAGCTAAAATTTGGCAGGAATGTAGTTTACAGGTAGAAAACGTCAGCTAAGAAAATATTTTGTGTTAGGTGCATGGCGGAGCATACTTCTCTTACAGACTGACGAAATCTACAGTTTCATTCCGAACTTCACGAAATTTTGCACGTTTGACCTTAAAAAAAAAGAGGAAGATCACCGTCTACCTTAAGTTTCATACGGTGGATGGGGAAGGGTACTTTGCAACATAAAAATGGACCCCTAAATACCTAGGTAGCGCCATAACTTGAGAACGGCTCGATCTATTTCACACATACTTTTTATTTTATTATTTTTTTTTTTTCTTTATTCTCAGAACAAGGGTTGTATGAAATAAAACTTGCATATTTGAGAACAACAAAGTGCATTTTTCATTGTGATCCTGCGTTTCTAATGCGTAGAAATCTATAGTTTTGTTCCCATATAGATGAAATTTTGCACACTCTACCTTAAAAACAAGAGGAATGTCACTGCCTGTATAAATGTTCGTTCGGTGCATGGTGGAGGTTACTTAACTTACGTAATTTTACAAAATGCATAGTTTTGCCTTTATGAATTTTTGCACACATGACGTGTAGCCAGCCGCGGTGGCCGAGGGGACTGAGGCGCTCCAGTCACGGCCTGCACGGCCACTACGGTCGGGGGTTCGAATCCCCCCTCGGGCATGGATATTTGTGCCGTCCTTAGTATAAGGTAGTTGATATGTAGTTTGTAAGTTTAGGGACTGATGACCCCGTAGTTAAGTCTCATAAGCTTAACAAACATTTGAACATGACGTGTAAACCAAGAGGAAGATCACTGGGTACATAAATGTTTGTATGGTACATGCCAGAGGGTAGCTTGCAGAAAACTTTGCCGAGGAAGGGAAAAGTGGAAACGAATAGAGTTGGGAGATATAGAGATGGATGCAGAGAGAGGGGGAAGGGGAGGTGGACTAGGAGAGTGTGGGATAAATAAATACCCGGGCAACGCCGGGCTTACAGCTAGTCCGAAATAATTATTGTGGTGACTAATGTTAAAGCCCAGTACTCTGAAGAAAGAAGCTTTGCACAAATTAGAAGATGGTGTACCTTTGATATACTGTACTGAGCATTATGTAATAAAGAACACATTTTTGATGCAGGTTTCTTTCTGACATGTTTCTAGAAGATTTATTAATGCTTGTTTGGTCGCAATTCGTGTGCCAGATTTGTCAACACAATGTTCGCTTAAATTGTAGGATAAACGCACTCCTTACGAGCAGTTTGTAAATGTATATGCTCCAGGCACTTTATTCCGGGCTGATCGTTCGTGAACACCTGGATCAGACTTTCCTTGAAATGTAAGGAAAATAAATTTATTTTTCGTGGTCGACAAGATGACAAGGTACCATTTGACTTTACTTCATGTTGTGTGGTCATGTGACAATTCTTGTGTTCGAGACTCCTGTCCCGACTGATAAGGACCTACTGGCACGAATTGACGCTGTCTGCGATACCGTTGAAATGATAGCAGGGACATTACAGTGGGTGCGATAGAAAATTGACGACGATGAAGCGTCTTCATTTAAGCTGTCGGACGCCATTTTGAACTATTGTTGTACTTGTAGCAGCTTTTGAAAGTTGGACATGTCAACTGAATTCATGACTACTGTATTTTCGGCCTGTCTGATGTCGAATGACAGGCGCAGTAACTAGTTCGTCGACAGGGCAACTGACAGATGATACAGGGCAGTTATCGACTCGATTTTATTTCGGAAAATGATTTCTCGAGGCTAAGCGAAACAGTTTGTAGTTTTTCGCTTATATGATGTACTACGTCGTTTCCGGGCTATGGTCCATAACCCCAAAATGAGACGTTTCCATTCCCCTTCTTCCCTGTACGTCACAAGGAAACTACTCGATACGCGGAGAATGGGGGAAATGTAATACACAATAAAAAGAGACAAAATATTTACTGATTTTTAAGGTGTTGGCCAACCATTGCCATTAAGAACAAATCCAATCTCCAATTCTGAGAGCAACTTCGTCGACGTTGGACCTGTAAATTACGTTCTCAAACTCTGTTCTTAAACTCCGCTTAACGGATCGATTATGTTGGAAATTGTCACTATTTCTGCCAGATAGCACCAACGATTATTTTCGGATGCTGGCACATCTCAACCTTTTTGGATGTTGTTATACAGAATCATTTAGGTATACGACAGTGCTTGTTAGAAATATATTATTTATACTAAACAGTTTGCTATCGAGGATTGTGGGATTATTATTCCCATACTATACAGATGCCCAAATCATGACGAAATAAGCCCAGTGCTTGACTATAGCATGCAGGTATGCCGTATAGCAAGTTTCCGATTCACTCAGTCGCCTCTTGTTGGAATCAATGTCAATGAGTTTTCAAAATCGTATGATTCCAGTCATCAAGTGTCAGTGTATTTATGATAGTGGGAGACTGTCCTTCCCAACTTCTTATTACCTTTCATTATTACAGGTTCAGTCAGAATCGCAAAATTCTTGTCAAAATATAAGGGGTTGTTGAATTTGTACCAAAGTTAGTACGTAAGGGATAACGAAGTTTATGATTAAAATATGATATCAAAACGTGAAAAAAATGACGAATCCAACATGGCAGGCTCTATGTATACCAATGTCTATTTAATCGTATAAAAGTAATATTTAGGGAATTGTCGAGGTTACTGATGAAGAATTATTTCAAAAGGTGAAAAATACAAAATGGCAGAACCAAGATGGTGTGCTCTATGTACACTACAGTTATTTTAATCATGTAACTGTAATTATTTAGGAACTATTGAGGTTGCTGGTGAAGATTTCAGTTAATAAGGAAAAAAATGAAGTGCATCCTAGATGGCAGTTAGAAATTGATGTCTTTTCATATATTTATATTTTATGTATATATTTATTTATATTTATATTAAATTTAGTATTTAGTAGTTGTTATAGTTAATTGTGAAAATATATAACAAAAAAGTGGAAAGTTCGACGAATGGACAAAACAGAGGATAGAGGATGGTGTAAAATTCTACAACTTATTATCTCATTTCAAGTACAGTTGTTTATTTTGTAAATTTTAGAAAAAAATATCTTTGCTCGAAAATCCGATTCTGGAAATCGTTCGATCAGAGGAAATTGAAATTAAAAAAGAAAATAATCTGTGTTACACTTTGTCATTTTTCTATTTATTTTATTGTGTACAATACTTCTCGCTTCCATTTTAATTTAAGCAGTACAAATTGATTTCACAATTGTCATTTCTGAATATGTCTCAACAATGACATTTTGATTTTTAATTGTGGCTCGAAGTCAGATTAGCAACTAGTAGCAGTATTTGATGCTTATTTCACAAAGATAATAATATATACTTGCGGACACAGTGAAAAAGAAATCGGAATGCCATGAAATTCGTAACTTACCTCTGTTTACAATTTTCTTGTCCTGTTTCCTGTAGCGAGTTAATTAGAAAATAAACGTTCATAATTGATGATTTAATAGTGATAAAATGTTTTTCCATTAGTACATACCTCATGAAATACCCCCGATACTGACAGTATTGGCTTTACTTGCACAAAACCAAAATAACTCTCTTCAAGAACAGGAGTGCTTTTGTACCCTGGCCAGCAGCACGCACGATAACAATGAACTGCCGCATTTGACGATAGATACAACCGAACGAATGAACATCTGGTCGTCTGCACACTTACGTAAATACTCGCTTGAGGGAATCAGGTATAGGCTTCCAGCAAGAGGAAGTAACATTCAGGGAGTACTGCCATGGTAGTATGCTAAAAGATGGGCTTTTGGGCAGAGAGGGAGGCGTGACGGCTAACCTAATTGGTCTAGGAGACTGCTGGCCCCAAGTGGGAAATGCGGACTCGAATCCCAGTCCAGCCTTAACATATTACGGGAAAGTTAGGCTACACTTACACTAACAACTCAACAGTAGGTGCTGATCTCCACTCTTCTCGCCATCACCTTACCTTTCTACACGAACTGTGCCAACAGTTTCAATTTTCGTTACTAACTATGATACACAGCGTACATTGCATATTACCTACATTGTATTTCTTTCTAGTTCAGACAATAAGGGTAACTTGATATGCCAGATAGTGCATTGTACTGTACAGGAGGCAATATGTTTCAAGCTCCCACTGAATAATGAACAGATTGTCATGCACTTGTGTAATGATCGAGGTACGTACCGCGGAATATTATTAAACTGTTTGACAATGACTTGCTAAATACGTACCTGATGCATAACTCGATGGTTTTTCATGCATCTCATTGTATACGACATTATATTTCATCATCTATATCTCGTACTCATTCAGTGGCATTTGTTGACTGGGTCTGCAATGTCTGTCGCGAATAGAGTCCGTAATAAAGACGTAATGAATTCAAACCTCGTCAATAACGACTTGATTTTGAATGAACGTTACGTTGATGATATATATCCCGATCACGTGTCGTACAAGATATCATTATGAAGGTACATTGAATGGCATTTGACCATACTGTCTATGAAATTGTTCGTGAATAAAAGGAAAGGAAGCTTAGGTTTAACGTCCCATCGATAGCGTAGTCATTAGAGACGGATCTCAAGGTCGGTTTTTGTGCTAAGGAAATCGGCCGTGCCGTCCAAAGGAACCAATCCAGCTTTAGCCTGGGGTGATTTAGGGAAATCACAGAAAACCTAAATCAGGTTTGTAAGGAAGGGGTGGGGTGAGTGGTAAAATATCATAAATTATTTTTGAGGATCGATGAGAAAATGTATCTACTGTGTTCGGTTACGTGGCTTTTCCTAATCTTCAACTCTCGATAAATTTACGTTAAACTTGTAAATTTAGCAAATGGAAGTGATTCAATTTAGATTTATTAACAAAACGATTCGTGTTAGTTAGCAGCCGGCCGCGGTGGCCGAGGGGACTGAGGCGCTCCAGTCACGGTCTGCACGGCCACTACGGTCGGGGGTTCGAATCCCCCCTCGGGCATGGATATTTGTGCCGTCCTTAGGATTAGCTAGTTCATAAGTAGTTTGTCAGTTTAGGGACTGATGACCCCGTAGTTAAGTCCCATAAGCTTAACAAACATTTGAACATTTTTTGTTAGTTAGCAAAACTATTGTCTCCTTACAGTCTCCTTTCCGAGAGACACACACGCCAAATACATGAAAATAGCTTCACGTAGGTGTAATGCGTGCGACATGCGAGTAATTTGTACACATATCGTTGTAATTTTATTTAGTGTCACGTCGTTGGTAGGTAGGTGCTAACCAACTACTGCTCTTAATATTTCTCTGATTAAATTTCTTTTTGGAAAACAATTGTAACATTACGTAAATTACACTTTGAAAAATTACTTTGCTTTCATAAACTTGAAAGCAAAATCTGTCATAAAAGTTTTATTATTATAGGCAGTAGTAAGTTTTCTTGAACACAGGCACTACTGTGTTCACTGAATGCCTCTGCACTAATTCTGCAACTAAAGATTTTAAATGAATAGTAATCTTTGAACATTTTTTTGTCAAAATATGTGATCATCAAAGTCCTAACAGAATTAAGTACTGTTCGTTAACTGAAATCGAAACAATAGCGACTGCCATACAATGGTCATGTGCCATTAAACAATTAAGTTCACAGTCAATATTTAAGTTTCCACTTCAAAATCTTATTCTCAAACGAAAGACTGATCTATCCAGTTACTATCCAACAGCTTCGTTACTCAAATCAAGAAAGGGGATGGTATCCATTATAAAAACAATGGCATAATGTCACATTTTGTATTATGAAGACCAAAGTCAGTGAACCCTTTTATAATATACATACGTTACAAAATTTAACATACATATAAAGTTACTAGCAATCTCATCTGGAGATCCAGCGGAGAGCGCGGTTGCTCGCCGTGGAGGTTCGAGTCCTCCCTGGGGCATGGGTGTGTGTGTTTGTCCGTAGGTTAGTTTACCTAGGTTTAAGTAGTTTGAAAGCTACGGACTGATGACCACGCAGTTTGGTCCAATAGAATTACAAACCGTTGAAACAGTTGATAATTTGGATGTTTCCATCCCATACTCTGCCGTTTACTCTCCGGCTGGTAATGATTCATACATGTTTCGTCACCAGTAATGATTCTGTCTAAGACGTTGTCCACTTCGTTACCATAGCGATCCAAATGTTTTTTGCAGATGTCGAGACGTGTTTACTTATGCAACTGTGCGAGTTGTTTTGGGACCCCTCTTGCACAAACTTTACGAAACCCAAGTCTGTTGTGCATAATTTCATAGGCAGAACCATGACTAATTTGAAGACGATGAGCCACTTCATCAATAGTTAATCGTCTGTCTAAGAGAATCATTTCACTTGATCGCTCAGTGGTTTCTTCATTTGTGGCGGTAAACGGTCGTCCGACTCCTTCATCGTGCTTAACACTCGTGCGACCATTTCGGAATTATTCAATCTACTCGTACACACTTCGTTGTGACAAAACACTGCTCCCGTACTGTACTGAAAGTCTTCTATGAATTTCGGCACCTGATACATCTTCCACTCACACGTATCACTGAACGTTGCTCTTCTTTGGTGCAAATAGACAGCGGAGCAGCCATGATTAACAGCACGGCAGCGACAACGAAACTAACGTAGCAGCTTGAAAATTGCAAAGATATAACAACAAATAAACAAAGCATGCGTCACCAACGTAAAACGACAGTACTACCAACATAAAGAAAAATATAACTAAATTGCGGATAATAATTGACTTACCCTCATATGACAATAAAATATAGTGCATGCACAGCGTACATACACGAAAATAAGATACAGGAACTAATGAATTAGATCTAATAGCAATAGGAGCAATACACTGACATTTCATGCAATACATTTACTTAAAATGTCAATAAATAACTCCAAATTATTCGTTAATGGCTGTCCCGTGTATGTGACGCCATACAGGATGGCCGGAGGTCGATTTGAATTTGCGTCCTCCCGAACGGTGTTCAGTGTGTTTGCACTGCACCACCTCGCTTGGTCATGAATAAAATTGCCGCGGCGGATTAGCCGTGCATAGCGGGGCGCCGTGCTGCGGTACGCGCAGTCGTTCGCAGTCGGAGGTTCTAGTCCCCCGTCGGGGATGGGTGTTTGTGTTGTCCTTATGCTAGTTTACCTCAGTTTAAGTAGCTTGTAAGCTACGGACTAATAATCACGCTGTTGAGTCCCACAGATATTTAAATATTTGAACATTTATTTTTGAATAACATTAGTGGTGTTGTTGCATCATCAGCCGGAACGTTGTAGTTTCCCATCAAGGACAGTGGAAAAGAAGTAAGTGATAAATAATTTCCTTTTACAATTCGCTTCGAGCAGTCAGGAAAGAAATATTTCGTATAAGTTTGAATTTATGTGTAAATGTTAAAACTCGTTAAGTACTATCGTCTTAAACAGGATACGAACAAATCCTTGTTTTTTTAGGCGCCACATGCGTAATGCGGCTGATCTATGTAACGTCGACTTACTCTAAGTATTGGTCGTAGGTGTCTCTTATTCCCATGCTATTGTTGTCTTGTTGTCTGACACTAAGAAATGTGTGTGACAAATCTGACTACAACACACACACACACACACATACACACACACACACATACACACACACTCACGCACACTATTGAATACTGATGTACACAAATATACAATTTCCTTACAACTGCAGAAGAGGAACATCTACATCGAAAGAGACTTGCTGTCAGTACTTCCTATAAAGCAACAGAGTGAAGTGGCGCAAAGGTTCAGTGGTTGTCACATTGGATTCACATTCGAGACTCCAACAGGACTACTTATTTTTAGGTCACCAGTTATTTCCGTAAATTGCTCCAGGCATTTTCCGGGATGAATAAACACACCCATTAGCAAGGAACTCATGAGCGACCAGTGCACAGAGACTCACACCTATCTGCAACCACCGACATGTATAGGAGACAACACTCTATCCGGAGGCGCACGAATGGTAATGGCACACGGACGAGCAAGGAGTCCTGCCCAGGAGCTGTATTGACACAAACCCGACACCTGAATATGCCAACTAAGACAGCTGTTGAAACTTGGTCGCAGAACCATTTCTTGACATTGCTGATATATCGAGAGGACTTTATCTTGGAGAGTTTCTTAGAGAGGTTAATTCGAAAATACAATGAGGATAAATTTGTTATGTAAAACAGCCAAGATCGCAAATTATCTATATTGAGATCACCGTTGTCGGCAGTTTAATCTGCCATGATTGAATCTGAAAGCATAGACTGAAGGCGTCCATTACTCAACAAACTATATCAAAACTTCAGAGTAATGCATCAGTAAATACATCCACCTTACCAACCAACCCACTCTCTGTTCGTTTAGTCTCTTCCGACTCTTCGTGCCCCCATGAACCGAAGCACGCTAGTTTTCTCTGTCCTGCATTTTCACCTGTAGACGTCCCATGTTGGAAAACGTTGCTTCTGTGATGCCATCGATCGACCTCATACTTTGATGTCCACTTCATCCAGTTCTTTCGATCTTTCCTACCATTAATGTTGTTTTTTTTTTTTTTTTCAGTGAGGCTTGTCTTCGCATTATTTTTCCAAAATACTCCAGGTTTTGTTATTAGATATTCCAGGTAGTAATATGGTTTTATTTGCTCAATATTGATCTGCTGGTTCTAGTTTCCTTCTATGAAACTCAAATAATTTTGTCCAGCACCACAATTCAACGATTCAATTTTTCGCTACTCAGCCTTCCTAATGATCAAGGTCTCACATCTATACATCACAACTTGGAAGAGCACTGTACGTATGTAAAGTTATATCTCTAGACCTTACAATTTTGTCAACGTTTGACATTGCCTTTCTACCGACTAATAAACGTCTCCTGATTTCGTGGCTGCAGTAGCCATCATCAGAGATTTCGAAACCGACATAATTGAACGTGGACACTACCTCCATGGATCCTCCTCCTATATCCCATTAATTGATAGGTATAGTTGTAATAATTTTTGTTTTCTTCCAATTTAGCTGTAGACTGGCCGTTTCACTTTCCTTTCTCACATTCAGCAAGACAGTAAAATGTTCAAATGTTTGTAGAGCTTATGGGAATTAGCTACGGGGTGATCAGTTCCTGTACTTACAATCTACTTATGAACTAGCTTATACTAAAGACAGCACAAACATCCAAACCCGAGGGGGTTTCAAACCCCCTACGGGGAATGGTCTCGCGCACTGTAGCATAGCGCCTCAATGCGCTCGGCCGCTCCGCTGCGGCAGCAATATTGTCTTTCATTCATGCTCAATTTCTGCCAGCTGTATGGTATCATCTCCGTATCTGCGGTTGTTTATACTTAATGCAGCTACTTTAATACCCGTCTTTTCTTCATTTATCCTGGCATTCCTCATAACGTGCTCTACTTTCAGATTGAATAAGTACTGAGATAATATGCAGCCTTACCTGGTCTTTTCTGAATCTTTATCCATTTTGATGTACCATAAAAAATCTCAGCGAGGCTTCTGGCCAAGGTATAATCACCGCATCATATGACCAAGGTGAACTGGTGCACCTATGTTTTTGAATACGGATGATAGAAAACTTGGAGTTTAACGTGCCGTCGACAGCATCGTTATTAGAGGCGGAGCTTACGTTCGTAAAATGTAGGTATGGATGTGGAAGAAAAATTGGCCGTGCCCTTTCAAAGGAACCATCCCGGCATTTGCCTAGAATGATTTAGGGAAATAACGGAAAATCTGGATTTGAACCACCATCCTTCCGAATGCGAGCCCTATGTGTCACCACTACCACCTTCCTCTGTTTTTGATTACGTCCCATAATTTGTTGCGATCTACGCACTCAAAGGCTTTGGCATAATCAATAAAACAGATAAACAATGCTGTTATTATTCCACAATCCACCGAATGCTGGCAATCTGATCCACTATTCCTTTTCCTTTCTAAATCCAGAATTTTATTTCGGTATCTCTCGATCTAGATATTGGCGAAGTCTGTTTTGTAAGATTTTCAGGAAGACTTTGCTACCATGGAAGAGATGTGCGATTGTACAGTGATGAGGACTTTCTTTTACAGATTACATTCTTTGGAATTGGGATAAATACTGATCTTTTCCAACCTTCTGGCCACTGTTGTGAGCTCCAAATTAGTTGACACTGAGTACAGCACATTCACTGCATCCTTTCCAGTGACTTCTATCAATTCTTCTGGTATACCAACATGACGACAACTTTTTTTCGTAGCTATATTTTTAAAGGCAAACTGGACTTCTCTCTCCACCACATCACAAAATCAGATTTATTAAAAGTAATTTTTCACGAACATTAGAATTGCCATGTCAAAACACAAATAAAACTTCAAACACACCATACTTAATCTGATGAGGTCACAGTAAAGTTAGAACAATACTGACTGCATAAGCTGCCCTCGCCACAGTATTATACGAGGGCTGGAACTTAAATAGTGGACACATTATACAATTGTCTCTGATAGTACACCTTGTTGACATACCTTCCTTTACCCTGGAGCATATGGACTCGACAGTCCCATGTCACCGGCGCGCGCACAATCGAGGTAAAAGCAGACACTTGTAAACGAGCGGTCTAACGTGACGGTGTCGTTATGTTTTCGAAACAGGAACGCGCGAGTTGGACCAAGATTGAATGTGCCAGACGTCGCACAGCACGACAGTGTCACCTAGGCCTTCAAGTGCGTCAGGGCTCCAGTATGGTGAAAGTTATGGTGATTCTCGTGTACGACTGTGATGTTGTTTTTCTAACTTTCCTCCACGGCAGACCGTCAGTGCACATTATTACGGCTCGTTTTTGGAGCATCACCTGCGACCAGCTTTGCGAAAGAAGCGACAACACTTTCTGCGCAACCCACCTATCATTTTTCACGACATATAGCGCAAGCTGTGACTACTCTGTCCTGTCGATCGGACTCGGAAGTACTGTACCATCCACCATACTCCTCGGACTTAAGTCCTTGTGAGTTTGATTTGATTCCGAAAATGAGGGAACCACTTAGTGGCATTCACTACAGATCTCCGACAGGCAGTAGACCGCTTCATTCTCACCATAAACAAAACACATTTGGTTAACGGTATACCATGCCTTTCTATATAGCTGGCAACTTGTTCTATACAACGCCAGCGAATATTTTGAAAGACAGCAACAGGTGCAAACAAGTAACGCTTTTGTATCGGTTGTCAACAAATAATTGTCATTATTTAAGTTCCAACTATCGTATGATACGGTGCTACAGTCATACTATTTCAGCATCACACATTTTCTAATGGTAAGAACACCGATCTTGTAGATATGAAACGAAATTACAATCAGTCAATCGTAAAGTTACCAATAAAATTTCTGAACAGTTCATTAGGTATCACTTAACACAGATCATAAAATTTAAGGTCAGATGATAAAATGATAAAATATGCTGATCTAAAATTACTAACAGCTTAATGTTTAGGTTAGAAATATAGTGCCCAATGTAGTCTAATTACAGTATATGGACAATTATAAGTAATAATGTAAAATAAATACAATAATTTTTTCCTTAATACGTTAGACAGCTATTTAAAATCATAAGAACAGAGGATATGAAGTAATAAAATCCCTACATCTTTTGACATATATACAGACAAACGCTTCGTAAGCAGAAGTTTGTCTTTAGTCATCGTATATCATTTGTGTGTCTTTATGTAAACCCAAATACAGTATGTTGAAAAAAAGTCCCTGTGTTATTGTGAGAGTGGATTTTTTTTTTTTTTTTTTTTTTTTTAACAATCCTCATTATACTGGTCAATTCCAAACTGCACTTCCCACTTTTAAGGGTTAAATTTGCACAACTTCATGTTTTTTTTATTATTTTTTTTAATTAGTGGTGTCCTATGGAACCACCATAACCAATAAAACTCACAAAAGAATGTTTATGAGTATGGAAACAGATAAAAGAAGTTTACTAATTGTTGGATACCACATTTTCGTTCGGGGTTGTTGTCGCTGTTGTTGTTGATGATGATGATAATGGTGATTTTGGTGCTAATACATTACAACAACATAATTACTGAAGGTAACATCCATTTCAGTATCTGTACTCAACGAACTTCGTAGCACAGTTTATGATTTGGTACTGAGGTCCAGTGGGAAATGAGCACGCGAGTTACACATGACAGCGAATTCATCAGCATTTTCCTCTGCTTATAGGACACACAGTTCCACACAATGCGGGTCCCTAGCCCGTCCGCACAAACAAAGTTGGCACTGTGCGTTGGCTGATGAGATAGTAATAGAGAAATGCCCTTACGATCGGTCGCTCCCTCTCAAGAGGCACCGCGCCAGGTGGCAACTTTGTTTACGCGAACAGTATTACCTCGTCTGCTCAGTTTGTGACAGTTGCACCGGGCGCTCGAATATATTTTGTCCATAACGCTGCTTCGGCCGCTAGGGGACCAGCCCTATTTGAAACTTTTCCGGTTACTATTCATGATGTTTACTACGCTTTGGCACAATTCGCTTTTGATCAAAACCACATCGAATGTGAAATAGGGCCTGTACTGTAGTCCTATGTCATTCAGAATTTACATTACATTTATGTGGACAGTTATTTTTGTCCAAATAATAGAAATAGAATTTTTTTTTTTTTTTTTGTGTCCCAACCTCGTCGCTGCTTTTGTGTCTCGTTTCCGTCGTAGGTGTCGGTGGCCGAGTGGAAAGAGAGCGACACAGGAATAAAGGATGCACGCTTGTGCCGGTACGGAGGTGAGCAGCCAGAGGGACAGCAGAAACTAGAAACACTAGAGTAAATTAGAACGAGATATATATTGCACAGAATTTATACAATACTTAACTTTTACATAGCTCAGTAGTACTGCAGAATACTGATACATAGTTGAGCTAGAGTCCTGCTTAGTGCCTGTCCGATAGCGAAGTCTTCACTGGTGCCTATCTGATTCCGAAGTGTTAACTGGTGCCGCGCCGTGCGTGCATGGCGGCGCGCGGCGAAAGTAGGTGGCGCGCACTTTAGACTTGTGCGACACCACAGTTTTGATGATACAGTCTGCAGAGGATTTTCATTACATGGAATATCTCCTTTGACAAACTTCGTATATACTAGATTTAGTTGAACGATTTCATTGCTTGCTTTAGTCTCCTTTGCTAAATTCTTGAAAACTACAGTTACTGTTAGTCTACGTAACAATATTTACGTTCTTTTCTATCGCTGCGAGCGTGCTCTATAAAGTGAATTTTCACTGTATCATGGCTTGTTAAATGAGTCATAAAATATTGGAAATTTGGCAGCTACCAAACTTTACAAGTACCTAACATTTCGGCTGTAAAGCATTCAGCCATATTCGTAGTCAGCCAGGAATAAAATTGTCAATGCTCTGCTTTAGTTATTTCATTCCCTCACCCTAATCTGGAAGACGGGTGGCTGCCAGTGCTACAAGATTATCTTCTTCAGACAAAAATGATACTAATTTTGACTGTAAAGTACTACCTAATGTCCTTTGTGGACTCACTGAAACACTGCAAGTGATAAAACCGAAGTTAATTGTTAACTGATCCACAATTGGTAACTATATGTTAGTTAAATACACCACTTCATTAACTTGTTCTAGCCTCTCTCTCTCTCTCTCCCCCCCCCCTCTCTCCCTCTATATATCTATCTATTACTCTTCTTGTCCCCCCCCCCCCCGAATAATTTATCGATATTATCCTTCATCTCTCAGTCACTCTTTTCATCTCCTCCTACACCTATATCTACATCTCCTTCTCCATCCCTTTGTACATCCCCTTCTCCCCTCCTTCTGATATAAACTGTCGTACTTGAAATTCAGAGTGACATTTCCGACTTTATATTCTCCTTCGAATCTTCCATTACTCCATCATTTACTCTCTATTGTTACCTTCTCCGCAATTTCCCTGTACTCATCCTCTTACTCCTCATTCTGTACATCTCCTCCTCCTCTCTCAGTGAAACTCCTGGACCCCCTTTCTATCTCCTCATCTCCGCTATCTGTGAAAAATGCATATTCCTGCCAACATTCATGGTGAGTGATCAAACAGTGTAGAATTCTATTCCAAGTTGCCCTCCGGAATGTACCATACAGAGACATAAAGGTTCGCACTTGAAAATGTATTTCCAGATTTACCTTCAAACGTAGTATATGAGTCTCAGTGACTTTACGATCATGTATATGGATTGCGTTGCACGTACGCAGCCGCAGGGGAGTTGCCGTGCGCTCTAAGGCGCCTGACTGCGTAGAGAGCGGTTGCTCGCCGTCGGAGGTTCGTGGCCTCCCTCGGGCGTGTGCGCGTGTGTTGTCCTTAGTGTAAGTTAGTTTAAGCAGTTTGTAAGTGCAGGGACTGATGACAATAACAGTTTGGTCCAATATTATTGCAAACATTTGAACATTTTTTCGTACGCCGACCGATATTACAAAGCTTCAGTGGTTTCATTTTTTTAAATTTTTTTTCTGAAAAAATAAACCACGAATGGAAATCAAATGAATGTTTGCAACACACCAAATTATGGCAAAATAATATCAATTTAGCCGCTGCAACAACAAACAAAAGCTCACCTCCAACAGCACACCGAACTATCGCTTCCAGTTGAATTCTTGTTTTCAAAATATCAGAATTCAATGCGGATTTGGTTATTGTTATGAAAACATGCCATAGCAGAACTAAAGATCAAAAATTTATATTTTTGTGAAAACAGTTGACAGTGGAATTGTCAAAGTGATAATTACATGTTTTAATTGAGATTTTCATTCAAAAATATCGTCAATAATTTCAGAAATTTTCAGTGGATTTTCAAACAACTGCTTTTTCATATAAACCTGTCCTGGCTATAAGTAATAAACAGCACCAAATTCAGCCAAATCTGTCGAGTCATGCTCTTACACACATGTGGCAATTTGTTTCTTTTCATGTAGATTATGACGTTTAAAACTGACATACAAAATGAAATAAAACTGGAATATAAAGCACAATAAACAGATGTAATCCTCTATTAGTTGGACAAATATACAAGAACAAAATAAAACTTAAATCAGTAAATATCGACGAGCACGTAATACTAAAAAGAAACACAAGATAAAGTAAATAAACGTTATACATACCCACCAAATACTTCGGTATTATTTCGAAAAAGACACAACTAGTTATCAAAAACACTAGCATACTTTCGCATATAAGGGCAAAGACAAGTTAAAATCCACTATCAACTCTTGAATTACGAAACCTCCAATACACACCAGCACAGGAAATTTAGAATTAGGTGTAATACATGATACAAAATTTTTATAGGACCAGCTTAAATGCTGGGTACATATAACGCACAAAAGAAAGCGAGAACAACCCATCCACGTTCGCCTGCGCTTACTAAATGAAAATCACGCTATAAAACAGGCAATGAACATCCTTCATATTTCATTAGTAGGCGAAAAAATAAATGGTTTTCTGGAAACACTCCAACGATATTGTATGGTTACGTAAGAAAGTATCACATATTTACAATTACATTTAAATCCAAATTAGTTGTATTGTAACATACAACAGAATTACGTGTGTTACAAACATATTGTTGCAGCCGGAGGCTATTGTGCAAATAGAAATGCGCCAATAGAAAGCTAAAGCAGTATCTTTGGCCTACACATCTCAATATGTCATATATTTATATGTCATCTAGCTGCCCCGGCAGACGTTGTTCTATTGTCTCTAAAATAACACTACATTGACTTTTTTTTATCTCAATAAGTCTTCCCCGACAGTATTTGTTTTGTCAAAAGTTACTGGCCCTTCTCAGCAATAAAAAATATTTCAGAGTATCACTTTATTTACAGATTTGTGTCTTCATAATAAACAAGAATTACTTACAAATATAAGTTATCTTCTATGTACATTGCAAGACTTTAGTAGTAGTAGTAATGTGGTATTTTCATGGTAATGCCTTATGGTACACGATATTTTTTGTTTGATTGCCAGGCACCTAAGTAAACAAAGTCGCGGTTGGTTGATATTTCGTAACATAACTGTAATGAGATATATACCGTAATCTCTTCTCTTCTTCCGTTCCTCCCTGCATTATTATCTCCTCTTCCTCCTTTCTTTTTCCATATCCTTCACACCACTCCCTCTTACCCCACACCATATCCATATCCTTCCCCCTCCTTTCTGCGTCTATATCATCCCCCTTTTTAAATCCATTTCATTTCCCCATTCTTATCGTCTCCTCCCCCTCTCTCTGATCTTATTTATTGTTATTGCAGTCGTGACCTTGATTGGGAATAGAAGTCACAATGGATGGGTAAATCAATTGGAAACAGGTTATTGACATTGTTCATTGTTCCGAAACCAACTGATACACCCGGTGCGTTATCGACTACTGGATCGTATGTGAACGCCAAACGTTCAGTTTTAATCGTCACATGTTGCCGTCCGTTTTGTCGACGATCGAAATTATTCTGTGCTTAAACTGCAAAAGAGTCGAACTCGACTGAACTCGTTGTTCCAGAGTCATAACGGATCCGCTTCAGAATTTCTTTCTCGAATTACCTCCAAGCGCTTGTACGATCTTCGTCGGTCTCATAGACTCTACGATCAAGTAGTAGGATTGCGTTGCGCCTACGCCGACCGATATTACGAATCCGCAATTGGAGGCATTGTGGTAAAAAAATAAACCACGATCTGTGCTCAGTTTGTTTGTAACACTAAAAAATACCACGAACTGGAATCAATTGTATCTTTGTCACGCTTCAAAGATATGATTACCACCGACAACATAATGGAGGTAAGAATATTACTGAGAGTCTTCTAAAGAATTAAAGTTTCATGTTAAATCTGTCTGGCTGTTTTAAGCTTGAGTGCATAACGCCATCTCTCTTTATTCGAACCTCCTTGGCGTACTGGTTCGCTCCGTTACAATGTATTTGGTCGCTAGGCGAGTAGCTAATGAATATCTGATTGTTGGAGAATCTAGAAAATGATCCGAGCCGGAAGCGTACTTTCAGTTTTTCTTTTTCTCAATTCTGATATTTTTTCCAAAAATTTTCTTTCATACAAACCTTGACCTGAGGATTACGAACAGAGCAAAGAAAAGATCAGCCAAATCGGTGAAGTCATTCTCGAGTTTTACGCTTAGCAACACTTTTGGAGATTCATTTTTATTTATATAGATGAAAGACATCCAGATGTTATCGTGACTTCAACATTCGCGACAAATAAATGTAAACATCCGAATATGACATGAACACAACATGACTGCACTTCTTTAAAACCCACCCATCGTTCTGTTCTATCGAGAACGTTCTCCAACTCATATCGTTGTGCTTCGCTGTAAACATGAACATCACGGACGGTATAGTTGTAGGTTAATACACTGGGGTTGTTGCTGTTATGTCATATAATGAGGTTGTCCATGAGTTCAAAAAGTAATTGAGTCAGGTATGCGTATCACCAAGGAGTCACGAAAACTGAGCCATCCACCTGCAATTCGATTGGCCTGTGATTTCATCACAACTTACTATCAATGAAACCGGGTAGCAGTAAGTCTACATACATAATAATCAAACTTCATATGCATATATGACAACCGAGGAATGTCCTGGACCCTCTTCCACGACTGTTTGAACGCAAGCAAAAGTCTTCGTTTCTGGTAGAAGTATGACGTCTTCTGTGTGGAAAGGGCTACTTTTGGGTACTTGCATATACTTGCAGCTGAAAATGTCTTCAAATAGTTTCTGATTATACTGAGAAAGGACTCAGACAACTTATGTCTGACAGAATACATACACGCGATTAAATTATACAAAGGGCAAAGAATCATATCTATATATTTACTCTGGTAGACGTGACGTAAAGTGGATGAAAATAAGAAGTTTTTAAGACCAGGAAGGAATTTTACTGTAGTAGTTGTCACTGGATTACATGGACTCCTGTACATGTAGCACGAATGAAAAGACCAGGACCAGGACGTTTTGTCGCGAAATCGGGAACATGCATCGCGGTCGCTACAGTAAGTGGGAAACCGTGTACGGTACGCCTCACGTCAGGCACGAAAAGGCCCCAAGCGCACCGCCACTATATTCGCGACAGGTAGCGCCCTCTCCGTTCCGCCCGTTTTTTGATCTTAATGTGACACATCTGCTGCCATACGTTCACTATTAAGCGGTAGTTGAAGCGTAGTATATACAGGAGGCGGAGAAAATAATGTCAACAGCATGCAGTGTACTACATCATGTTGTCAACAGATGTTACATCTGTTCCCATATTACAATTGGCAACACATGCCATGTCTAATATTTAATAGCGTACTGTTGGCAAACAGATGCCACGTTTATATTCACTGTTGAATAGACTACATATAGCTTGTGATAATGCTTAATATTTCATGCAAAATGCAGATCACAGAAATCAACAGAAACCATTTGCTGCATAAAGGCATGAAAGTGGTATGGAACTGTGATAAAAGAATGCAAATGTAAACACTGAACTGTTAAAGTGAATGATGTGCAACATGAAGGGAGCGTGAGAGGCTCTATCACACTGGTTAACACTTCCCCAGGGAACTCTTATAGAGCTCCTACTGCTCCTTATTTTATAAACGTTTTAGGAGGTAATCTGAATAGCTCAGTAAGACTGTTCGCGGATGATGCTGTCACGTATCGGTTACTAAAGTCACTAAAGATCAAATGAAACTGAAAAATTATTTAGATAACAGCATAGAGAAAAAAATGGCAATTGAGCATTGATAATGAGAAGTGTAAAGTCATCCGTGAGACCACTAAAAGAAGCCCGTTAACCATCATTGATACGATATATCAGACAAAACTACAGGCCGTAAATTCAACTAAATACCTAGGAGTAACAATTACAAACAACTTAAATTGGAAAGAACACACATAATATATTGTAGTGAAAGCTATCAAAAGACTACGTTTCATTGGTAGAAACTTAGAAGATGCAATAATTCTACTAAAGTAACTGCCTACACCACACTGCTGCGTCCTATTTTGGAGTATTATTGAGCATTGTGGGATCCCCACCGAGTGGGATTGACAGACGATTTCGAGAAAGATCAGAGATGGGCAATTCGTTAGGTATTATCGCGATATAGGAAACTGAGTGTCACGGAAATGATGCACGAGTTGGGGTAGAAATCATTAAAAGAAACACGTTACTCGTTGCGACAAGATCCGTTTGTGAAATTTCTTTCAACAACATTCTCTTCCGAATGCGAACAGATTTTGTTAGCACTCACCTACATAGGAAAACATGATCATCAATATAAATAAGATATAACAGATCGAAAACTGAAATATACAGGTATTCATTTTTTCCGGGAGTTATTAGAGAATGGAACTGTAGACAAACATCATAAAAGCGTTTCGATGAACCCTCTGCCATGCACTTCAATGTGACTTGCAGAGTATTTATGTACATGTAGATGTTATGTGGTCATGGTGTTAAAGTACTAGGCTAGAGATCTGTGTTCGACACTCCGTCACCTTTATACATAAAGCACGGTATCCGTGTGTTTTTGTGTTTATTTGTGTGTACGTACTGCATACAAGTCTACAGTATTGTTCCAATGTTTATGAAATTTGACGACGGCCCCAGTAAGTGTAAGGGTCGCGTACAACACGTAGTTCACGAGATATGACGCCATTAAGAATGAGCTGCGAGAAAATGTAGCACATTTTTTTCTTAAACCACTCGACCGATTTCAACCAAATTTGATACACATTTTCCATACCGTGAGGTAACAGTTACTGCAGGGGTAGGAATCACATACGACACATGGTTCAAGAGATATGACGTCACAAACAACAGGAATCGTAATAAATAAATAAATAAAATAAAAACTGTCAGATACTGCGAGGAGACTTATTCATTCAGTGTATGCGAATGGCAGTATTTAGCAAGTTACAACAGACTTTAAAGAGAATTTCAAACCTGTATTATATTTATTCTCGCTGACAAACACAGTAAAATGCTTACTACTTTCCCGCTGTTCATGGACCAAAGCTACGGCATTCGGTATGACGTTTCAATTATTAATTCATATATTTCAAATTGCATTCGCGGAATTTTTACAGACAGTATACACACATACAGCTGAATATACCATCAGAATTGTATCACAGTGCGACACGTAATTCATGGGATATGAGATCATAAACAGTAACACTTTTGGATAACCGCCCCATCAGGAACCAAGTTATAATCTATAGCTACTGTACTACTAATTGTATTCGCAACAGGTCTTAGAGACATACAGCACTTACACAAATGAATATATACCTGAAAAACTGTACAATTGTACACCACATCATTCAATAAACATGAGATCGTACGAATTTTAAGTCATTTGCATTTCGATTACTAAAAGTTTGTATACTGCATTTATAATTTTTTACATTATGAGAGACATCCTTTTTCTTATATATTGTCCGATAAATGTAAAATGTTCTTAGAAAAAAGGAGATGGTCAGTGAGAGATGGGACAGGAGAAGTTCTAACTCAAGGCAGGAATAAATAAATAAATACCCGGGCAACGCAGGGTTTTCAGCTAGTGCTGCATATTTATATTTCTTGTGCAAATGAAATATTTCTAAACCTATTGGACCAATTTTCTATGGTCATCAGTCACTAGACTTACAAGTTACTTCAATTAGCACTAAAAATAACTTACTCACGAATGACTGAGAAAGCACTCGAACCTCCAAAGGGAATGGGCGCCCAGTCCATAGCATGCCTCCAAGACGTGATTCTGCGTAGCTTTCACTTTCTTTTTTATCAGAAGTTATCAACCTCGAGTTCCATCTTTGAAATGATTTTTCAATGCTTCAAACTTTGTATCTGTGTTGTGGTGAAAAGTCGTAATGCACAAGTGTTCTATTGAAAGTCGTAATGGAGCCGCAAACATTTGATGTCAAAACGACGCCCGCCCGAATCTTCCACTGGAAAACACATCTGATCATACACAACGTATCTGACACTGTGTCCGTCACAAGAAAGGAATCGCATATTGGCACACTTCACTTGTACGCCTGGTGAGTGAGTGAGATATGACTCGTCCGTCCCATGCTTTCGTATGAACGTGAATGTGATCGTTCCCAAAGAAATGATGGAAGTACAACAATTCGGCAATACGTGCAACAGGTCAATGAAACAGTTTCTGTGTCACTATCAAAACATTTCTTTAAACGTTTTTCAATTTTCTAATATTTACACCATCAAATTCTGCATATATTCACTG
Organism: Locusta migratoria; assembly: GCA_026315105.1. Classification (NCBI taxonomy): domain Eukaryota; kingdom Metazoa; phylum Arthropoda; class Insecta; order Orthoptera; family Acrididae; genus Locusta; species Locusta migratoria. The sequence goes on along the minus strand of CM048751.1, from coordinate 275,987,857 downwards.
CAAGCATAACGAGTAAAGGAACTTCGGAGACCGAAGCTGATTACCTTTATAATTTTTTATTTTTTTTTTATTTTTGGGAGAGGTCTTATTTGATGTCGTTACATTACATTTACTTGCGACGGTAACATGTACTTACCGTATGACTTAGGTACATTATGACAATTTCCAGGGCTAAAAACCGAGAACGGTAACGTCAATGACCGAAGCAATGTTTGACAAGTTTGTGAAAAACAAAAAGTAAAAATTCATAGATAAAGAAGGTTTGAACTCGGACTTCCAATATCACATTCCACCACCACCACAGAACCATGACGCCACGGCCCTACCACTAAGCTCGATGTTGCGTATCTTGCACTCCGCCCATTAATTGTTTCTGTTTTCCGTTTTTTATTCCACAGTCCCATACAACTTGTTCCTGTTTTCTTGCCTCATCTGTGTTCAGTTTTTGATGGGGTATCCGTTACGTCATCTTACCATAAAATATGACAGGGATGCATTGTGGAGTTGCCCTTGTAGGCGGTGACCGCTGACCGCAACGGAAACAGGACATCTTCAGCATTACCTGCAGTACATCGTATGTTTTGATCTGCGACGCTCGACGAGCTTAAATTTCATAGAGTGGCTAATAAAGCCGCGCAGGAGCAGCCGAGCGGTCTGGGGCGCAACGTTTCGGATCGCGCGACCTCCCGCGTCTGAGGTTCGAATCCTCTCTCGGGCATGGATGTTTGTGCTGTCTTTAGTATAAGGTAGTTCATAATTAGTTTGTAATTTTAGGAACTGATGACCACGAAGTTAAGTCCCATAAGCTTAACAAACATTTGAACATTAGGCTAATAAAGGGATTAAGCGCACTTTGTGGTAACCTATACAAACTCTAGCGCCATATCTGTGGTGGCCAGTACACTTCAGTGGAGTCTGTCTATCGTTTCTAGGGTTGCTTGATCTCCGGGCGCCGCCCGGAGTGCTCGGGTTTGGAATGAATTCTCCGGGTCTACGGGCCAATGACTTGAATGTAACCTTCATCTTAACCCTTTTTTTTACGATTCTTTTTAAGTACTATGCTCATGTAGCGACGATCTACATCGAACTTAACGTAACTTAAACTAAAGACGAACACAACATCCATGCCCTAGGGAGGGATGCGAACCTCTGGCGGGAGCAGCCTCGCGCACCGTGGCAAGACGCCTCAGTGCGCTCGGCCATTCCCGGAGGGCTCCTCTCTATTAGTTATGAATAACTTTATATAAATGTCAATTTCTTATTGCAACAAAACGCTACTTTTCTATTCTTCCTCTGAAAACTTTTCATTGTTGCGTCGGTAGTAATCGGCTAGCGCATTATTAAGCGTTGCGGCAACGTGTCAGCTGGCGACGTCTATTATTTGTGTTCGTTCGTTCATTGTTTATCAGTTTACCGGCAATTTTTGGAATACTTGGATCGTGTGTGAACAGAGAAGCTTACATTAACTCAGATTAGTGAGTTAACAGTGAAATGAAGAGACGATATCAAAGTTCGTTCCGTGAAGAATGGTTGCAGGAAGAAAATTATAAAGAGTGGCTACAAAAAGTCGATGCTGATGAGTGTATGCGTAAATGCAGAATATGCAGTATCTCATTTACTGTTAAGTACGACGAAGTGAAAGCTGTGAATAAACATTTACAATCAGAAATACACAAAGCGAATATTACTACACAAAAGAAGAATCAGTCGCTTCTTAATTTCTTGCCGAAACTATTTTCTGCAGAAGACGACAATCCTAGTTGGGGGGGGAGGGGTTGAGTTGGTCGCAGTTGGGGGTGGGGGTGAGTCATTGGCCAATGGGCAGGGCGGCACGTCTGATCTCCGGGCCTGCCTCGTGTTCAATCTGGCAACTCTAACCGTTTCTTGTATTTAGTGTATATTGTATTTAATGTATATTGTGTTTGCTGCTGAAATATGACTAAACCTTGCTCAGTGCAAGAACACGAAATGTTTCGCATTATTTGATCACCGGCTGTCTATACTCAAACAATATTCCTGACTCATCGCACTTAGCTGCCCAAAGCGTAAAGCTCAGATGACCTATCCTGGAATTTCCTTGAAGTAAACACCACAAAAATGCGTATTTTTCCACCTATTGTTGGTGTATTTATGAGATATTTCTTATTCTGTTGCTCCTGTGGTTGACGAAACCACACATTTGAGTAACTACATCTTCTTTACAAATATTTTCGTTTGTTGTTGACAATACTCGATTGATCAAGGTTGAGATGTAACCATTTAAATGTAGAAACAGTAAAGATAGTCGGAATTCTATCATTTGTACATGTATAGGATGTTTGCAACAAATAAGTACTTATTTCAGCGTGGCAACAGCGAAAATAATTATTGATACGTTGTTTCGATTTAAAATTCTTTTGTGTCAGATAACCTACGCGCATTTTTGACTGCAGTATTTTATTGTCACAATCGTCTTTGTACTCAGATTTTGTCCACCAAAGTACACAAGCAAATCTTTTGACAGCAATTTTACAAGTTAGTAGACTCAATACTTTTAGTAAATATAAGATAAATGATACTAGCCTTTATGAAAGCAATTGTTACATACATTAACAATAGATGCAAATCCAAGGCTATGACTGTTCGTCACTACAGTTACTGTACAGTAACTTTCGCAGCCCCTTTAGACCATGTACTTGCATTAAAATGAACAAATATTTACACAGCGTCACTTTCATGCTTATTGCAAGCCTCAGCTAACTGTTATACTTCGATCTGGAACTGTATTACTGACAGGTTCGTGCGTGAGGTTTCATTACTGCCTTTTTAGGAAATATACTGCCAGGATCGTCAAACGCAGCATCGATAAAGAATGACCGAATTTGAAGCACATCCGCATTCAACAGTCAATTTTTATTTAAAACGTAGAACTGTAAATAGGTAAAATTATAGAGTGGGTGTGGTACACTAGCTGACAGACAACACCCAAATAACATGGTGAACGCCAGTTCAGCTTGCCTCGAACATGGCGGATCTATGGCCACGGTATGAAATGCAAGCTCTTTGGCGACGCTCAATACAAATGGTCGGTGAAATGCGTCATCTTCCAGTATTCGAAAGAGCCCAATCGGATGGTGCGCAGATAGTGTGAACCTGTCTGACAAAAACGGCGGCAAATGTTTAACGTTTCACTACAGACAATATCAACGGTCATGACATCGTAGCCGTCCGCGGTGGCCGAGGTGACTGAGGCGCTCCAGTCACGGTCAGCACGGCCACTACGGTCGGGGGTTCGAATCCCCCCTCGAGTATGGATATTTGTGCCGTTCTAGTTCGTAAGTAGTTCATAAGTAGTTTAGGGACTGATGACCCCGTAGTTAAGTCCCATAAGCTTAACAAACATTTGAACATTTTTGGAATGACATCGTAAATGAAACACGGTAAACCGTAACTGGCGAAGATACTTAGTGGGCGAAACTGTAATTTAGCTGACAACTAACATTAAGAAAGAAGGTGGCAAGAAACATAACTGACACGTTAAATGAGACTGCAAAACTCAACACTCATTTGAATAACACTCTTTCGATGGAAACAGTCCGTGTGAAGTTTAAACATTCATGAAAGATCTGCCGTTATTTATCCAACGCGAATTTTTCCTTGTACACCATGGCAATGAATATAGACAGTTGGTTCGGATCAAACTGTGGCAAGTGTATATTTACGTAGCCATGCCCTACAACGAAGTTTTGATATCTTTTTATGAAACTCTAGCAGTGATAATGGCCATCCTGTAGTCGAAATCTACATCTGGCTACATAAAAATTTAAAATAAATGACGAGATATTGCTGCCAACTACAGATATAAAAATGAAACGAAACTGTGACGTCATTGGAGTACATATAATTTCCCTTCTATGGTAGTGATTTATTTTCACTTTATCTTTCTCTGTTAAAATGTTAATATTGGACTAATGGTACGTTTTCCGTGGAAATTACAATATATACTAACTCTTTTATGATAGAATATTGTCATAATAATCTTTTCGATCGTTCAAGGTCAAAGGGCCCCTATTTGGTGCAGAAGTGAGGGGAAATTGAGGATAATTTAATTTACTGACAACAAAAAATAACGACGACGAAGTCATATACAAGGGACGACATTTTCCTCTTAGTATCCACGAATGATATGAGAACTAACGGATACGATAGGAATTGTAAACAAGGTCAGCATAAAACCGCGGAAGGCCTCGTGCACCCCTTACACAGGGGATTACTCTGGTGGAACACGTGGCTCTTGATAGCGTAAATATCGAGGAGTGCTTCCACTGTCTGCGGCGGCAATAAACGTTACGATGTGTGCCAACACCGTACGTTGCCACTAACGGCAAGCAACACAACTCTGTTTATTGCCAAATAAACGCTTCCGTGCTACCCTGATCTCTGAAGGTTACCCACATGCCGCCTGATAACCTTAGCAAACCGCTCAGAACGTTCCCAGCTGGGCAGTCCAACTTAATGACTCTACTCAACGTAAAAGTTGCACTTAATCGTACGAAGTCTCAGTAATTAATCTCGAACTTACGACTGAATGTTTATGTGTTAGAACAGCATGCATCTGAAGAAGAGCGGAAACGCAAGTGTGATCCACCTGAAAATACTAACAGCTGTAGTACATTACCACATCAAAATAAGGGCTTCCTACAATAGTTTGTAGTTTCGAAGAACAGTTTGAAATGGACTTGGGCGGCGCAGTTTATAGCCTATAAACCGCTCAAAAAGGTAACAGTTTTCTGGACGTCGTCTTCAGTCTTACGTTCTAATCAATATTGCAGTTAGTTTGAGTTGTACAATGTAACGACAACACAGAATTACATATAGTATTTGGTAGATGTAAATGGTGCATTGTTGTTTTATATATGTGGATCCGTCAGTGTAACGTTACAATAGTTACTCTAATATTTTAATATGTCAACAGCCCGTATATAGGCTACCATTTTAAAAGATCATAAAACTTTTCTCTTTACACAATACGCGAGGTTTAAGAAGCATCTAAAACCATGTAATACAATATCTTTATGATTGCATTTAGCTGATTCTGGCATTGAGAATAGTATGCCTACTCTGCACAGGGCATGGTCGTGTTTTTCATTTATTGGAATTATAAAGCAAGATACGCATATATTGCTCTTACAATAGTTGTTTTTTCTCGATTTCAAAAAGGCATTTCACCTGATGCCACACTGCAGACTGCTAACGAAGATACGAGCATATGGATTAGGCTCACAGATTTGTGACTGGCTGGAAGACTTCCTAAGTAATAGAACAGAGTACGTTGTTATCGACAACGAGTGTTCATCAAAGATGAGTGTATCGTCAGGCGTGCCCCAGGGGAGTGTGATAAGACCGTTATTTCCTATCTATATAAATGATCTCATGGACACAGTAACTTGTAATTTGCGGCTGTTTGATGATAATGCTGTGATGTGTGAGAGGGTGTCGTCATAATTGACTGTAATAGCATACAGGATGACGCAGAAAAGTGAAGAATGGCAACTAGCTCTAAATGTAGAATAATGTAAGGTGATGCACATGAGTAGGATAAACAATCGCATAATGCTGGAATACAGCATTAGTCTTGAGCTTATTGATGGAGTCATGTAGTTCAAATATCTAGCAGTATGAACTGGCGATATGAAATGGAACGAACATGTAAGGGCAGTTGTGAGTAAGGCAGATAGCCGATTACGGTTTATGGGGAGAATTTTGGGAAGAAGTAATTCATCTGTAATGGAGACCGCGTATAAAACGCTTGTAAGACAAGGTCTTCATTTTTGCTCAAATGTTTGGGACCCGCAGCAGATCAGTTTAAAGGAAAACATGGAAGCAGTTCAGAGGCGAGCAGATAGGTTCATTACTGGTAGGTGAGACCAAATCGCGAGCGCCACAGTAATGCTCTGGGAACTGAAATTAGAACCTCTGGAGGAAAGACGACATCGTATTAGAGATATTCTGTTGAGGAAATTTAGAGGGCCGGAATTTGAAGCTGACTGCAAGAGTATCTTATTGCCGCCTACTTTTCGCGTAAAGATCACAACGAGAAGATGAGAAAAATAAGGGCTCGTACAAAGGCATATAGATATTTTCCCCTCGTTCTATTTCGGAAGGGAATAGGAAAGGAAATACCTAGTGGTGGTAGAGTTTACCCTCCTCCATACACCTTAGCGTTGATTGCGGAGTATATATGTAGATGTAGGGTGATTCTGAAACATGTGCATACTTTGTTTGACGTTTTTATCATGCCTTAAGTATTGAGTGCCTCATTACGTGTCTTTTCGTTATGTGGTATTAAGTGCATAACTTACACTAAAGGCCGGCCGCGGTGGCCGAGGGGACTGCGGCGCGCCAGTCACGGTCAGCACGGCCACTACGGCCGGGGGCTCGAATCCCCCTTCGGGCATGGATATTTGTGCCGTCCTTAGTGTAAGCTAGTTCATAATTAGTAAGTTTAGGAACTGATGACCCAGTAGTTAAGTCCCATAAGCTACGTAAACATTTCAACATTTTTTACACTAAAGTGCCAAAGAAAATTATGGACCTGCTTAACCCTTTCGCGGCTACAAGGGCGATCACCCTGTCTGCCCGCCTGGCTGACGGCGCGAGACCAGCTGTGGGCCTGAGTGGCGGCTGAGGCGGCTGACCGGGCCCCACGGCCGCTATGGGCCACGGCGCAGCTGTGACCACACGACTGATCCCAATAACGATGTTTATAAAATCAGTGTCTCACTGCTCTGCCACAGCTGTGGCAGTTTGTGATACGAAACAGCCTTTCAAATCTAAACCACACTTTTAGAAGATTATCGTCAGCTGAGAACGAAAATATTTAAGTCGATTCAAATACCTTTTTGATTTGTTATTGAAAAAACTATAACTTGAGGTGTACGTTACCAAAATATATTACTATAACGTATTTCATTAACATCGGTCGAGTATGTTTCCCAACGTTTAGTTTTAAAGTCAGTTGTTTGTAGGGAAAACCTGCAAAACTCCGAGAGTTCTAGCTATAATCGTAAATAAAAAACAGTTATTGAAATTTATGTTGTGCCATGTAGCACAATGAAGAATTAAATAAGAAAAATAATGATGTAATAATGATATGGAAACAATAAAATAAAAATATTGATAGGTCGTTTGCATCGTTTGAAATTAAAGTGTAATTTCGATTCACTGTGCTAAATGATCCGATGATAAGCATCTGCATGCTTTATGCTAGCGGATTTATTTTTCAGATATTCACGGAGTGGTAGAGTTTGACTTAGTGGTTTCCCATCGTTATTTCTAACACAGGCATTCGACTGCCCCCGCAGTTGAGTTCCATAAAAAAATAAATAAAAATTATTTCCTTGTTTGATAAACAACATTCCGACATTGTAACGACAGTACAGTGAAAAGCTGTTCTCTCGCCAAACAGAAAATACAGGACGACCCCGTTGGAGAGCTCGTGAGCAGCAAGACCCGGAAGTGAAAACTGTTGTGCATACCGACATAACAAAGAAGACCTGTTAATGGCCGTGACACCAGGAATGCTGAGCCGCGGGTAAAACCGAGTCGCCGCCGCTCCATTGTGCGCTCGGGCCCCGGGCGTACATGAATATTGTGAGAAGCCGGCCGCGGTGGCCGAGAAGACTAAGGCGCTCCAGTCACGGTCTGCACGGTCACTACGGTCGGGGGTTCGAATCCCCCCTCGGGCATGGATATTTGTGCCGTCCTAGTTCGTAAGTAGTTCATAAGTAGTTTGTAAGTTTAGGGACTGATAACCCCGTAGTTAAGTCCCATAGACTATACAAACATTTGAACATTTTTGAATATTGTGAGGCCTTCATGCCGCTCTACCTGCTGGGCGTATATGAATGCCCGTAGCCGTCTGCGCCCCCTGCCTGCCGGGCGTACATGTATGCCAGTAGCCGCGAAAGGGTTAATATCGCATGGGGCCCGCGCGTAGGCAGACCTGTCGCAACACATCGCACCAACTCGATTAATATCTGAAGTGGTGCGGGAGAGATTTGATACCAAGCATCCTGCAGAGCTGTCAGTAAATCAGTAAGGGTATACGCGGGTGAAGACCTCTTCTGAACAGCTCGTTGCAAAGCATCTAAGACATGCTTGATAATGCTCATGTCTATTGAATCAGATGGCCAGCGATGGTGTTTAAAACCCCAAGATTGTTATTGGGCCCACTCTGAACCAAATGTGAACATGTAGTGAGTAGCATTGGCCTGCTGGATTTGGAAACGTCCATCGGAATACAAAACGGACATAATTTGATACAGGTGATCAGACACGTTGATTATGTTAGTGACACCTGCCCAAGTGGTACCACGACGTATTAGGGATCCAATATCACTCCAACTGCACACGACCACCACACCAATATATATATCCTCCAGCAGCTTTAAGAGTCCCCTGCAGATATGAGGGGTCAATGGGTACATTACGTTTGTCTTCATACCCGTACACATCCATCCGCTCAATACATTTGGAAATGGCACTCGACCGACTTCGCAAAATGTTTCCAATCCTCAACAGCCCACAATAGGTGTTGACGGACTCAGACGAGGCGTAAAGCTTTGTCGTGCAGTTATCAAGAGCACACGAATGGGTCTTCGGTTGATGATGTTTCGTTGAATGGTTCGCTCTCAGACTTGTTGACGGACCAGCATTGAAATGTTGAAATGTTTGTAGAGCTTAAAGGACTTAACTTCGGGGTCATTAGTCCATAAACTTACAAACTGTTTATGAACTACCTTATACTAAAGACGGCACAAACGATCCATGCCCGAGCGGGATTAGAACCTCCGACGGGGAGCGGCCTCGCGCATCGTAACGTAGCGCCTCAATGCGCTCGGCCGCGGCACGAGCATTAAAATCCGCAGCATATTAAAGAAGGGTTGGACATCAGTAACACTGAACGATTCTCTTGCAGCATGGTCTCATTCCTTCAGCATCTATTTTAGGTTGCAGCGACGTCGCCTATGTCACGTTCTGCCAACCGTAGCGCCGTCATCTAAATCCATACATTTCTCTTTGTTTGCATACGCATATCTATGTCGTTTCTTTGGTTCTTCAGTGTACGTCTGATCATCTACCCGTTTAATTGCCTTTTTATTTCTGTAATGTTTTATTGGCTATTTAATCTGATGGTTACGGGACACTTACGGGAGCTACTTGCTGCACGCCATGTTATGGTCTGACGCTTAAATTTTTCCAACAACGTCTCGCCTTTAGACACACTCTGACGACCATGCCAAGGAGGGTGTCGATTTGTGATTATTAAATACACAGTTAGACAGCATTGTGTGAAGGGTTTCTTATTCTTGTACCTCGTGTTCCCATCTATTTCGTTACAGCATACAACAAAAATTCTGTATTATCCTTGGAGGCTACTAACTTCAACACAATGATTACCCAAACAATGAACTATAAAATCTCTTCAGATCATCTGAAATAATGTAAATTAAATTTAACTTTTCTCTGGTCTATTTACATTTCCTCAGAGTGTTGCAACAAATATGAAATACAATGCATCACATTTCATTCTAATTTAATCTCTATTCGTATATCAGTCGACATACATTACATAGCGACCTAGAATGTACGCTATGTGATATTCAACAAGTGACTCTATTTGGCCGGCCGCGGTGGCCGAGGGGACTGAGGCGCTCCAGTCACAGTCTGCACGGCCACTACGGTCGGGGGTTCGAATCTCCCCTCGGGCATGGATATTTGTGCCATCTTTAGTCTTAGATAGTTCATAAGTAGTTTGTAAGCTTATGGACTGATGTCCACGTAGTTAAGTCCCATAAGTGCTACAAACATTTGAAAATTTGATTTGACTCTATTTGCCGAGCAAACTTTGGTAAAATGTGGACTCCGTGTGTGCGTATTTTCCGTGACGTACGGTACAGTTTCCATTATCCCCCACCTCTCTCTCTCTCTCTCTCTCTCTCTCCTTCTGTCTCTGTATATGGAATATGTAAGGTGGGTTAATTGTTGAATGTACAGGACGGCAATTGTTGAACCATACGGCGGGGTGTTTTTTTAGACGACAGGGAAGGTCGGTGCATAGTTGACAAAGTCCCTAAAACACCTCCCCTCTTTCACGCCGATGTTACCAACGCACTTCATGCCAGTGCCCTGGTTTGTAAACAGGGCAGCGCTACACGCGAGATGCCATGTCGATATGCAACTTCAGTGCATATCTAAAATCACTCTTTTACTAACCTTGTGTCTTCTGTCGTAATTGATGTCCAATTGCGCAGTTGAAGCACACAGGTCGCGCATCCGTTGTACCTGAATTGATGCTTAAAGAGGTGTTGAAATGTGGCTAGGAAGTACTGCACTATGATTAACTTTAGTTTTTTTAGGATGCCAGTGCTTGTTTTTATTGAAGAAATGCCAGTGTATATCCAAGCACAAATATACAGACTGAGTAATATTGAATATATAAGCGATACGTATAAACTGTCCCTGGCCAGCACTGAACTAACATGAATGTGCAAGGTATCGCGGTCGGCGCTCGACTGACTGCCACCGCCTCTCGCTGCGCGCCACAAGCCACCGTTTTGGCCCCAAGCGAAACTTGTAGCCTAACTTTGTTAAACTTATTACAAAATATACAAATAATTAAATCTTTGAATTAACCGAAATATAACTTAGCACAAAGGCATTGCAGAAAGTATACAGATGATTTTAATAGACACAGGAAAGTTAAATATTAATAAAAGAAGCTTAAAGTTTTGGCAAACAACTAGTATAGGCGGCAGCCAATCAGATCTCAACTTGCAATAGGGGCTGAGCTTTCCCACGGGATACAACCTCATCTACTGTTTCTTTCTCACACCCTTTCTACTATTACATCTAATAAAACTTCTTTAACACTTAATATATTGATATGCGAAATAAACGGCTCCATGTCAGCCCCCCTCACAACCATATGGAGTAGGACGTAAATTAGGTACAAACTGCGGCGTGCACACACTTTAAATGTTCAAAGGTTTGTAAATTCAAAGGAAGTAACTACTTTGGTCATCAGTCCCCAGGCTTACCAACCACTAAAACTAACTTACGCTAAGTACATCACACACACATGTGTCGGAGGTGTCCAGTCCGCCTGTGACAGCGGCAACATGCACAACACGAAGGCGTCGCGGGTTGCCGAGCAGCTAGGCGGACAGTCCACGGTCTTCTACGAGTATGCACACGGCGCTAGTAGATGTCCAGATGGCGCAGTAAAACGGGACCTACTCGCGTCCGCCGGACACGTGATCGCGTAGTTACGACCGGCAGATATCCTTCCGCGTCCTATTTAAGGACGAGCACTGCCTAGCCAAGTCAAGAGCAGCCACCGCAGCTGCTGCCAGCCTGCCAACTGTTTCTACAGCTGGCTTTAAAAAACAAAACAAAAAACTAGCCAAGTCAGTCGGACGCCAGCCTAGAGACCTGTTACGCCTCCGCCCTCCGACGTCGCCGCCATCCAGCCGCTCCGCCCAGGATGCCTTCGGGTTCCGCGCTCGGCCACTCCACCGCGGCCACACTCTTTATTCAAAATGCAAACGTCACTATAGATATCCCGATTCATCTTATTACTTGTTGGCTATGCTTGCCACTCCCATGAACCACAGACATTGCCGAGGTGGGGTGGCTTGCGTGCCTCAACGATACAGATAGCCGTACCGTAGGTGCAACCACAGCGGAGGGGTATATGTGGAGAGGCCAGACAAACGTGTGGTTCCTGAAGAGGGGCAGCAGCTTTTTCAGTAGTTACAGGGGCAACAGTCTGGATGATTGACTGAGCCTTGTAACATCAGCTAATGTGGCTTTGCCACACAGCTACTGCGAACGGCTGAAAGCAAGGGGAAACTACAGCCGTTACCTTTCCCGAGGACATGCAGCTCTACTGTATGAACATATGATGATGGCATCCTCTCGGGTAAAATATTCCGGAGGTTAAATAGTCCCCCATTCGGATCTCCGGGCGGGGACTACCCAGGAGGATGTGATCATCAGGAAAGACAATACTGGCATTCTACGGGTCGGAGCGTGGAATGTTAGATCCCTTAATAGAGTAGGAAAATTAGAAAATTTAAAAAGGGAAATGGATAGGTTGAAGTTAGATATAGTGGGGATTAGTGAAGTTCGGTGGCAGGATGAACAGGATTTCTGGTCAGGTGAGTACAGGATTATAAATACAAAATCAATTGGGGGTATCACAGGAGTAGGAGTGATAATGAATAAGAAAATAGGAATGCGGGTAAACTACTATGACCAGCACAGTGATCGCATTATCATTGTCAAGATAGATACGAAGCCAACACCGACAACAGTAGTACAGGTTTATATGCCAACTAGCTCTGCCGATGATGAGGAAATCGAAGAAATATATGAGGAGCTAAAGGAAATTATTCAGACAATTAAGGGAGAGGAAAACTTAATTGTTATGGGAGACTGGAATTCGGTAGTGGGACAAGGAAGGGAAGGGAAGATAGTAGGTGAATATGGTCTGGGCAAAAGGAATGAAAGAGGAAGCCGCCTGGTAGAATTTTGCACGGAACATAATTTAGTTATAACAAACACCTGGTTCAAGAATCACAAAAGAAGGTTGTATACGTGGAAGAGACCAGGAGACACCGGGAGATACCAGATAGATTTTATAATGGTAAGACATAGATTTCGGAACCAGGTTTTACAGTGTAAGACATACCCAGGGGCAGATATAGACTCTGACCATAACTTGTTGGTTATGAACTGTAGGCTGAAACTAAAGAAACTACAAAAAGGTAGGAAAATAAGGAGATGGGACCTGGATAAATTGAAGGAACCTGAGGTTCTTAAGAATTTCAGAGGGAGCTTTAGGCAACAATTGACAGAAACAAGGGAAAATAAAACAGTAGAGGAGGAATGGGTAAAATTGAGAGATGAAATAGTGACAGTAGCAGAGGACAAAATAGGTAGGAAGGCAAGACCTACGAAAAATCCTTGGATATCACAGGAGATACTAAATTTAATCGATGAAAGGAGAAAATATAAAAATGCAGTTAATGAAACAGGCAAAATGGAGTACAGACGACTAAGAAATGAGATTGACAGGAAGTGCAAAATGGCTAAGCAGGAGTGGCTAGAAGGCAAATGCAAGGATGTAGAGGAATGTATAAATAGGGGAAAAATAGATGCAGCCTACAGGAAAATAAAAGAAACATTTGGAGATAAGAAAAACAGCTCTATGAATATCAAGGACATGGATGGAAAACCAGTTCTCAGCAAAGAAGGGAAAGCTGAAAGGTGGAAAGAGTATATAGAGGGGCTCTACAAAGGAAATGAACTTCGAGACAATATTGTAGGAAGGGAAGAGGATGTAGATGAAGATGAAATACGAGATACTGTACTGAGAGAAGAATTTGACAGAGCCCTGAAAGACCTAAGTCGAAACAAGGCCCCTGGAGTAGATGATATTCCCTCAGAGCTACTGAAGACTCTGGGAGAACCAGCCATGACAAACCTGTTTCACCTGGTGTGTAAGATGTATGAGACAGGCGAAGTACCCTCAGACTTTAAGAAAAATGTTATAATCCCCATTCCAAAGAAAGCAGGTGCAGACAGGTGTGAGAACTACAGAACCATCAGTTTAATAAGTCATGGTTGCAAAATATTAACACGAATTATATACAGAAGGATGGAAAAACTGGTAGAAGCCGACCTCGGGGAAGATCAGTTTGGGTTCAGGAGAAATGTAGGAACTCGGGAGGCAATACTCACTTTACGGCTTATCCTAGAAGATAGATTAAGAAAAGGCAAACCTACATTTCTAGCTTTTGTAGATTTGGAGAAGGCTTTTGACAATGTTGATTGGAATAAACTCTTTCAAGTTCTGAAGCAAGCAGGAGTAAAATATAGGGAGCGCAAGGTTATTTACAACTTGTACAAAAACCAGACAGCGGTTGTCAGAATTGAAGGGCATGAAAGGGATGCAGTGGTTGGAAAGGGAGTAAGACAGGGTTGTAGCCTTTCTCCAATGTTATTCAATTTGTACATTGAACAAGCTATAAAGGAAAGCAAGGAGAAATTTGGTGAAGGAATAAAAGTTCAGGGGGAACAATTAAAAACATTCCGTTTTGCTGACGACATAGTAGTCCTGTCAGATACAGCAAAGGACCTGGAAGAGCAATTGAACGGAATGGACAGTGTGCTGAAAGGTGCATATAAGATGAAGATTAACAAGAGCAAAACTAGGGTAATGGAGTGCAGTGTAAGAAAATCAGGTGATGCTGAAGGAATTAGATTAGGTAACGAAGCAATAAAGGAGGTAGATGAGTTTTGTTACTTGGGCAGTAAAATAACAAATGATGGTCGCAGTACAGAGGATATAAAATGCAGAATGGCAATGGGTAGGAAAGCGTTCTTGAAAAAGAGAAATTTGTTAACATCGAATATTGATTTAAGCCTAAGGAAGTGTTGCCTTGTATGGGAGTGAGACATGGACGATGAACAGTGCGGACAGGAAGAGGACTGAGGCTTTTGAAATATGGTGCTACAGAAGAATGCTGAAGATTAGGTGGGTGGATCGCGTAACTAATGAGGAGGTACTGAACAGAATTGGGGAGAAAAGTAATTTCTGGCATACCTTGACTAAAAGAAGGGATAGATTGGTGGGACACATTCTTAGACATCAAGGAATTGTGAATTTAGCATTAGAGGGAAGTGTGTGGGGTAAAAACCGCAGAGGAAGACCAAGAGATGGATACAGTAAGCAGATTCAAACAGATGTAGGTTGCCGTTCTTATGTGGAGATGAAGAGGCTTGCTCAGGATAGGGTATTGTGGAGAGCTGCATCAAACCAGTCTCCGGACTGAAGACCACAACAACAACAACATGCTTGCCACAAATAGAGAAATTCATCAAATCATTTTTTTTTTATTCTTTGGGTATTAACAACTCTGGTTATCAGTCCCTAGTTTTACCACCTACTTTAACTTAAGCTAAGAACAATACGTACACACACCCCTGTTCCAATACGTGTTAACCTGTCCCGAATCAATGGCACCGAGCCTACAAATTGTTAATACCTATGTTAAGGATGGGCTTAGGAATATGGGAAATTAAAGGAATGATGTTGTAGCCTTCCGCGCGTAATGAAAAGTTAATTATGAGATTTTGTTGAAAGGGAGGGGATGTTATAGCCGCCAGGTTTATCAGAATATATAGCCCACGCAGGTAGTAGCCTGTCACCTTAACCGCCGCCGCCGCACAATGGTCTGAAAGGTCAGAAAAGCTGGACAAAAGTCGACGGTCATGTTTAGAGGACAGATGGCAGCACTATTTATTACGTCTCAGGTAGAGGAAGCTACCTCTGATACCGAAGAAAGTAGTTCAAAGTTACGGTTGGCGGAGGAACACACGCTGTGCACAACCGCTTCGGGTTACATACCGTGCTTAAAGTGTGAATAACCCTTGTTGTAAGTTATCATTTTCAGTTGTGTTTGATGGAGGATGTTAAGGAAGGTACAAAGGATATGTTGTGGCGTAAAGTCAGCGCCACACGCCAGACGCACGAGAACGATCGTGAACAAGGCAGCGGATGATCGGCAGCCAATCGCACGCCGGCCCCGCGCCTCCTGGAGGGAGGAAGAATGAAGCGCGACCTCTACAAGCTGCTATTTCTAGGCCACCGACATGCGTCTGGAAGAGCCCATCTGAACTACGCCCCGAAATAGGCAGTTACTAGGACTCGGCGCAGCTAGCGTCGAAGTAGAAGACGCCACCGCGAGAAGAGACAGACATAAGTTTAAAAGTTGAGTAACTTTGTGTATAATAGTAAATAAAACTTGTATTACTAATCAGTATAGCTGTTTTAGCTGTCCACTCATCCCACGCGTCCTGAGACGAACCTTTCCTGAAAGACAGACCGAATATTCCACGGCACCTATTTGGTCGACCTTACATGGAGTTCACAGGTGCTAGTGATCTTACGACATCAGTCTGTTGTTGCTTTGTCTGACAAACGAATCAGCTTAAGTCTACGATATAGGTGAATTTTGTAACGAAAATTGTTCTTGTACAGTTTCAAATTTAACACTGTAGTCTTTTTATTGTAAAAACTTTTTCCTATGTAATTAATCCTATACTTGTAATCAGCGATACCAATTATTCTTATTTTACAAACTTACATTAAAGCGTAATAAGTTTTTATTAAATAACTTGGTTTATTTTATCCTCCATTTGTAATTTTTTACTTTTGCTCTCAAAATCCAATTAAGCGACCCAAGAAACCTTTATAGACAAATTTGCAATCTTATCCGAATATTTTTCGATTTCTGGCAAACTTTTCGGTCGTTTCAAACCACTGTGCGCCGCCGACACTTGCCAGGCGATTTATTATGCTGTAAGAATGGTTTATTTGTTTAATAAATGTATTTTGTATTAGTGGTGTTACTTTAATACCGCAAATCGAGACAAAGAAAATATCCCAAAAACCCATATGTTTGTGAGATGTCTATTAGATGTGCCGTCCTGTTAATAAAATGATACCCTGTAGTTAAAGCTGGCCATTCTGACAATAGAGCAATGCATTTACAGAAAAGTCATTGTAGCTTCGTCATCCCTTTCTTTTAATGTCAGCAGTAGATAAAGCTACGAATTAAAATTTCTGATGCGTCCGGGAATCGAACCCTGACCTCCATGCTTACTAGGCAGATGTATTACCACTTTTATATCTCTTTTCTCCCTTTTTTTTTCTCTACCACTAGACCACCCAACAACTAGCGATTTAAGCGCCTCGAAATAGCCTAAGTACGACTTCCCTCCACTTCACTGCGTTCCATAGAATATTGCCACTAGTGCCAAGGCTCTCCATGTAGTGAAATATCACTTCGGCCACATCACAAATTTTAATTCATTGTCTTACATTAATCTTTAATGTCTTTGACATGTTCAAGACGAAAATGGTCTCAGGGTTTGTGAATTTCTATTTAGATTGATATTTATATAACCTTACCAAAAGGTTAAAGGCAGGAATGTTCCAATATGTCCATTGCCGAGGTGTTATTCCGCTGCATGGAGAGCCTTGTCAGTAGTGGAAATATTCTACGGAACACAGAAGCTGAATTAAGGTTTGTGACGTGGAGCGAAGTCATACATAGACTATTCCGAGGCGATTTACTCACTAATGGTGTGGTGGTCTAATGATGCCGAGCGCCGTGGCTCAGCGCCCCCGATCAGGAGGCTCAACGCCCTCTGTAATAAAAAAGCTGAGCGACATGATCAAAGAACGTCCAAGAACGAACTGAAATGACGACCGCAAAGTATAGATCTACCCCCTCCCCCCAAAAAAAAGTCAGATGTCTGCCTAGTAAGCATAGAGTGTAGAGTTCGATTCTCGGTCGCATCGTAAGTTTTAATTTATTGCTTCTCTTTTATCTTTAATATCACTGACATGTTCAAGAAAAACAGTCTCAGGGTTTGTGAATTTCTATATAGATTGATGGTAGTACAGTTGTTGTAGTGTTAATTCTTTAGCAAAGCGGCAACGGAACTCTTTAGATCGTGTCTTCAGTATGGTTGCACCCATCCAACTGAAAGAGGGCTTTCTCGGTAAACGAAAGCGCATTCTCATCAAATGTCGCATACCTCACAAACGGCTTTTAATCAAATTGCATGGTTATGGTATATCACCCCAAATTTTCGATTGGATAGAGGATTTCCTGTCGGAGAGGACACAGTTCGTAGTAATCGATGGTAAGGCATCGACTAAAACAGAGGTGATATTGGGCGTTCCACAGGGTAGTGTTATTGGTCCTCTGCTGTTCCTTGTTTACATAAACGATTTAGGGGAAAATCTGAGTAGCTCTCTTAGGTTGTTTGCAGATGACGCCGTCATTTAACGTCTAGTAAAATCATCTGAAGATGAAAACCATGTAGTCGTCCACATGAGTACGAAAAGAAATCCGTTAAACTTTGTTCACAAAATAAATCCATGAAACGTGAAGCCCGTAAACTTGACAAAATACCTAGGAATTACTATTACTTCAGAATTTAACTGGAAAGAACATGTAAATGATGTCGTGGGAAAGGCGAACCAGAGACTGCGTTTTATTGGCAGAACCCTTAAAAGATGCAAACGAACTATAAAAGAAATTAAATACACTACGCTTGTCCGTCCATTTTTGGTGTTTTCCTGCCCAGTGTGCAATCCTTATCAGGTGAGTTTGACGAAGCACATAGAAAGCGTCCAAAGAAGGGCAGCTCGTTTCGTATTGTCACGATACAGGGGAGACAGTGTTACGGAAATGATACAGGATCTGGGATGGGAATCATTACAACAACGGCACTTATCGCTGTGGCGTGAGATACATACGAAACTCCAATCGCCAACATTCTCCCCCGAATGCGAAAATATATTGTTGACTCACACTTACATAGGTAGAAATGATCATCAGAATAAAATACGAGAAATCGGAGCCCCAACGGGGAGATTCGGGTGTTCTTTCTTCCCACGCGCTATTCGAGAATGGAATGTGAGATAAATAGTATAATGGTGGTTAGATGAACTCTCTGCCAGGCACTTAAATGTGATTGGCAGGGTATCCCATGTAGATGTAGATATCTCAGCCACCACCAGTGCAGTTTGAACGTCCTAAAGCAAGCCCTTCACACGTGCAGTGGCGGCTGTTGATAATGTGCTGCAGCACACTGTAAATATGTTACTAAAATTATGCCATTTATCTTCGAATGCAAGCGAGAAATCGTTGTAAAATTACATCCTTTCTCTTGGAATACGACCCAGATATCACAATAAAGTTATGCCAATTCCCTTCCAGTGCGTATTAGAATGCTAGTAATGAGGATAAAAACGCATTTCGGAGCGCTCTCGCCGCGATAGCTGGAAACCAGCTCCGTGTGCTGAAGTGGGATGCAGCCGCGCTGGTGCGTGAGCAGGGAGGCGGCGCAGTGGTCTGCTCGCTACTGCGCATGCGCAGACGTGACGTCAGTCGTGGCGACTCATGTGTGCTGAGACCGACTGCAGCACCACATCAATATATCTCTTCGCGCTGCGTGTAACGGCTGCGGAAGAATAGTATATGACGAATATTGCGGCTTACAGAGTCAAATAGCGCGCTGACTCAGGCGTCTTGGGCGTTGTCTCTCCAACCTCCCTGTGTGAGGCTCGTATTCAAATACCTGAGGCTAAATTTTTAATTTCTGTAAATAAAATTAATATTTTTAAACGTTATATTTACTGCCAGCAGTGAATACATGCAGTTGGCGGCGCTGTTATAGTTTCCCCTGAAGGTCTTATTGTCAATACAGTATTAATTTATATTTAATTATAGGCAATCATACAAAGGTTCACTTTTTATTTTAGTATATTTTGTTTCCTGTTTATTTTTATAATATTGTAGCACACTGGTCAAATTTTGTACGAGCCGCCACTGCACACGTGTTGACAACTTTATTTCCTGCAGTTCAGTATTTGTCATGCTGTAAGTCAGGTGTAAATAATTGTTCTTCAACATGAGATACAACTTGACAGCGCTTCATCAAAAAGACTCGCTGCATAGAAGCCTGCTTGTATGCAAACAGGCGCCGTGCCCTGCTATAAACTCCCGTCGCATTGCACCTGTGCGCCCGCGGCGGCAATAATCGTTTCGCTGCGTAATCGCTGACCCGCGGGCAGCGCCTCTGACGGCACAAATCGAAAACTGTTTACTGCGAAGCGGACGCAACGCCAGCCTTTGACCTCCGCCCGCTGCCAGCATCGTAAATGCCCCCCCCCCCCACTCTTCCTCCCCCCCTCACACCTCCTGCCCGAACATTAATAGGCCGCGAATCGCGAGCGATAGCCAATAACCGGAACGATTTCGGATTTAACTGCCCCTGCGGTGCTCCCAGAGAGTTATAGCAGCAGTCGCTACTAACAGCTATGAAGCGATTAGGCTGCTTTCGTCATTTCGTTCCGGTTCATTGTCAGATTAATACTTCTCGCACCGGATATGCACAACTAAAATGACGATAACATATTTTATTTATGAAACGTATTGAATACGTACAGTCGTGTATCTAAGAACGTTTCTCTCCCCCCTCCAAATGATTAAAATAAGGAACATCCACAAAAATTTTCTTTTTAGGCATCAGTTTTAGATACGATGCCAATGCTTACTGTTGCCCTATCTCACCCCCCCCCCCAACACCGCCGACACTATATGAATTGCAGCACAGCATAAACAAGAACCTGTTTTTGATTTCGTTATAGTCGCTTTTTTTTACATCTAAGAGGCGGTCTGTTCTGACAGGAGTGAAAGTGTCGGCTGCAATGGCCGAGTGGCCTGCGGCGCGCCAGTCTCTGTGTGCACGGACGCTACTTATGGGGGTTCGAATGCCCCCTCGGGCATGGTTATTTGTGCCGTCCTTAGTGTTGGCTTGTTCATAAGTAGTTTCTATGTTTATGGACTGATGACACCGTAGTTAAGTCCCATAAACTCTACGAACATTTGAATTTGGAGTGACAGTCATGGAGGAAGTCCCGGAAATACGACCTTGTTTACCTCATCCATCCCAGCCCCCTCCACATACACACACACACACACACACACACACACGTGGTTCATTAAGCCTTTATAACATCCCTTTTATTTCGGTTTCTTACTCAGTGATATACTGTCTTACACATTAGTTTTAGTTTCGTTCAAAATTAAACAAGAATTTAAAGCGCCGTGTTTCTGATTACAAATTTATGTGTGTACTGTAGTCTTTGAAGTGGACTGTACTCGTAGTCTTCCTAATTTTTGGTTGAACGTCTTATGTCGGGCGGAGCAAAAGATTCCACGTTTCTCTACATTTCTCTACATCCTCAGTCCGAAGAATAGTTTGATGCAGCTCTCCAACGTAATCTATCTCGAGCAAGTTTCTTCATCTCCTCATAATAACGGCAATAGATATCAGTTTGAAACTGTTAACTGTATCCGTCTCTCGGTCACCCTCTGCGTTTTATACCACACACGTTTTTCTGCAACGTTATATTCACGATTTCTTGATGTCAATGAATGTGTCCTACCAATCGATCCCTTCTGTCATGCCATTAGTCAGAGTCCCTGGCAAGCAGACCACCAGCTGGTCGTCAGTGCAAAACAGGCAGCGGCACATCAGGCGTTTACCAGAGACGCCGGCTGTGACTTGTTAACATCGACCAGACAGGAAAAATCGACCTTAATGTCAAAGATGTAAATAGGGCAGTATATTTTGCAGGGGTCGCTGGAACCGGACTCGTACAATCGAGGATCCTTCCGCCGTCTGTTGATTCGTCGCAATCCGCTATATCAGGATGAGACACCGACGCTGACGACAGTTCGCCGTGAGTCATGCAGACAGCCATGACCACCTCGTAGACCGTCTACTGCCGACCTACGCCTGCTCTCTGGACTTCTACTCGAGTGTTCGTCGGTATTGCGTTGATGCTGTTCCATCTTCGAACTTCTACTTGTCTACAGATTGGTGTACCTAATAACGACTTGGCCTTTGTGATTCCGGGCTGCGCCCCGAGTTCTCTGGACTGAGTGAAGTAGTGTTTCTTTGTGCCTTTCAAGGAATGGATCTTAACGTTTCTTTTAACAGTGAACATAAACGAATGTTCACTTAGACTTTTATGTTGTGAATAAATTGTGTTATCGGAAGTTTTGTGTTGTATTACTCAAAACACCTTCTTTTAGTCAAAATATGCCAGAAATTCCTTTTCTCCTCAATTCTTTTCAGTAACTTCTCACGCGATCTTCCCATCTAATCTTCAGCATTCTTCTGTAGCATTACATTAAAAAGCCGCTATCTTCTTCATCTCTGAGCTATGTATCGACCATGTTTTACTCCAGTATCAGGCAACACTTCATGCAGACGCTTTCAGAAAACACTTCCTTACACTTAAATTAATATTCTATGTTAGCAGATGTCCCTTTTTCACAAACGATCTTCTTCCCATTGAAATTCTGCATTTTGTATCCTCTGTACTGTAACATCATATGTTATTTTACTGCCCAACTAACAAATCTCATCCATCTCTTTTATGGTTTCTTTGCCTAATCTAATTTTTTCAGCATCGCCTGATGCATTCCATATCCATTCTGTTATTTGTCACCTTACATGCTCCTTTTCACTCTGAACTTTAATTTCTTCTCCAAATGTCTCCTTGCTCAATGTACAAATTTAATAACATGCCCTTCGACCCTATAGACTGCTGTCTGTATTGTGTACAAGTTGTAAATAAAATTTCCAGTCCCTATATTTTATTCCTGCTGACTTTAGGAACCAAAAAATGCGAGTTACTATTTTTCAGGCATAACTAATTAACCTGATGCTTCTGTTCTGTAATTTTCATAGTTGACTGAGCCTTTCTTTCGAATGTGGATAATTACATTTTTCTTAAAGTTTAAAAGTATTTCGCCTGTCTCATACATGTTAGGCAGCAGGTAAAGTAGTTTTTCCATGGCTAGCTCTCCCAGTGACTTCATACCTCTGAGGGAATGTTGTATTCTCCAGGGACCTTGTTCCGACTTAGGTCTTTCAGTGGTCGGTCACATTATTCTCTCAGTATACTATCTCCTATTTCATATTCATCTAATTTCCTTTGTAGAGCCCCTCTGTGTATTCTATATAATACTTGTTTTATAAGAAACAGAATGTACAATCTTCATATAGTGCTCTATTTATATTTCTTGTAGCTTACAAACCTTGTGTGAAATGGTTGGCTTAAATATATCACCCGTATAATTTTTATTTAAATTAACATGTGTTTATCGTAATTCTCATATCTTGCTGATAAATACATTTTATCAGCTGTTGACTGTTTTTACTCAACTTTATTACATCATGTTACATAATTAGATCTTATATATTATTTCAATTGCGAATAAATTTTGATTGGAATCGGGATTTGATTTCGGCTAGAAAGTATGATTTGTTGCACCTACATGATACTAACGTGTCAGCACTTATGCGTAACAGCTTGTTAATTTCGAGTTAGGTAGCATTAGTCACTAAAGCTACAAAGAATACTCAAGAAGCGACGCCATTAAGATGAAAATTACTTACACGTCCTGTGACGAGATGTAACAAAATAGAATAACAAAGTCGTTAAGATGGAGTTCTTCATGAAATGATGGTAGCAAAAATGGTTGAGAACGAAAATAGAGGAGATACTTGCAATACGCACACAATGCGTGTGTGTTCATGCACTACACACAAGAAGCCGTTATCTGTTTCACAATGCCACGAAACCAGCCTCTGTGTCATGTGACGCCAGGTGATTTCGTTTTGAGATGTTCTAGGCCGCTGATATTTGTAACTAATGATGGCAAATGTTAAAATGTTTGTAAATTCATAAGACCTAACGTCTGAGGTCATTGGTCCTCACGCTTACAAATTACTTTAACTAAACTAACTTAAGGACAACAAACACACCCATGCCCCAGGGAGGATTCTAACCGTCGACAGCTAGCAACCGCCTGATTATGGTCACACGTTCGATATTGCAATATTAGCTTTTACAAAAAAAAAAAAAAAAAAAAAAAAAAAAAAAAAAAAAAAAAAAAAAAAAAATATTTTGCAGTCAAAATGTAAACACGAAGGTATTTACAAAATAAATAAAAGCTAATAATGGAAACGATTGTTAATAGTTTTAATATGAGTTTAATATGTTTAATATGAGTTTAAAGTTCCTTATTACGAAACTATAAACTCAGCATAGTCGAGAGCTTGATTTATTCCAATCTTTTGTTACACCTATTCCTCTTTCCTTATCACTCAATCTACTTAGTCGACCCCCATCTCTCTCTTTATCCTCTTCTACCCCTCTCTCTGCCCTTTAACCATCCTGCTCCCTGCCGAACACCGTCTCTTCACTAGGTTTCTCTCCTTCTACACGTCTGCATTTCATCGCTCCCGCTTCCCCGTTTACAAAGCAAAGGAAAAAATGTTTATCCCCTGTTGGTTACAACTAATATGGTATTCAAGGAAACGTTGTCGAAGGTTATTTCGCCGCGTTGGAATAGCCGAGCGGTCTGGTGCGCCACGTTACGGATCACGTAGGCTCCCGCGTCGGAGGTTCGAATCCTTCCTCGGTCATGTATGTGTGTGTTGTCCTTAGGTTCGTCTAACTTAGTTTGAGTAGTTTGTAAGATTAGGGACTGATGGTCAACGTAGTTTGGTCCCATAGAATTACAAACACTTGTATTCGAAGGTTATTTCGAGGTGTCGTCTGTAGCATCAAACGGGTCTGTGAATAATATAAAAACCGTCGAATTGTGTTGTTAGGTAAACTCCGTCATCTACCGAGACAAGGATGTATATATTACAGGCCACTGATGATGCCTTCCTAATAAAGGCGAAATGCATATGGCAATAAAATATGTTATTAATCATTTGCATAGACGGATAACCTAAATATCTACACTATAATATAAGGATCGTCGTCTTTAGAAAATCAAATCTTCGAACTTTCATGAAGATGGGAATATAACTGTTGATTTGGATTAACTTAGTTTACTTTCATAATTTGTCTATAAATCAATCAAACTGTTGTATGGAAATTGGGTTTTAAAATGCAATTGACTCCAAATTGAGGACGGAGTAGTATTATATCAGCAAAAAGACATAGTACAAAGGTGGACAAAATATCTCAAACAAATTGTATGCAGAAAATAATGTAATTATGGAACTGGAAATGCTGAGGAAGTCGATCTGTAAGAAGGCGGAGACTATATCCTGCGCGATGAATTCGATTTTGCAGTCAAGCAGCTAAATTTTGAAATAGCCGCTTGAGTTGTGATATACCCGCAGAAATCACGCAAACCCGGGGAGCTCCCAGCAAATTTTTAATAAGTATGTCACAGTGCGAATGCCAAAGAAAACTTCAACGAACTGATGTGAAAGATAGAGAATCGTCGGTTTCGTAACACACACATACAAAATCTTGACCACTGTCATTCTAAAGAATGTTCAAATGTTTGTAAAGCTTATGGGACTTCATTGCGGGGTCATCAGTCCCTAAACTTACAAACTACTTATGAACTAACTTATACTAAAGACAACACAAACATCCATGCCCGAGGGAGGATTCGAATCTGCGACGCGGGAGGCCGCACGATCTGCAATGTGGCGCTCCAGACTGTCATTCTAATCCAGATCGAAGGCACTACAGCCGCGGCGGAGTGATTAAGCGCATTGAGGTGCTATGCTCCGATGCGCGAGGCCGTTCCCCTTCGGGGGTTCGAATCGCCCCTCGGGCATAGATGTTTGTGTCGTCTTTAGTATGAGTTAGTTGATAAGTAGTTATAAAGTTTAGGAACTGATGACCCCGCAGTTAAGTCCCTTAAGCTTAACTAACATTTGAACATTTTTGAAGGCACTATAGTTTCAGTTGTCATAGACGACCAGTTTGGCTTTAGAAGAGGTATGGGCACACAAGGTGTAATAGTCGGCTCTAGATTAATTCTTGAGAAAAGATTATGGAAAGCGAAAACCCATATTGCCTTCGTCGACTTAGAGAAAGCATTTGACATGGCAGACTGGCGACAGATCTTTACCATGATATTTAGATAAATTATAACTATATAAGAGTAAGTCAGAGACAAGAGAGAGAGATGATGTGTCTCTGTTAAGATTTGAAAACATGAAGAACAAGCCAATACTGTACGAGGTTGCGGTGCTGCTCACTCCTTCCCGTCTTATTCAGTGGATACATTTGGAGGACAATCCATGAAGTTACGGAGAAACTAGAAACTATGTGAGGAATTAAAGCCCTCAGCAAGAAAATATACATTTTAACACTTGCTAATGACATACCAGTGCTAAGTGAAGATGCAGAACCATTACTAGCGATGTTGTTTCATATGGATACTACACTTAGGTCCACCTACAATATCTTAACAAAGGAAAAATAAAAATCTTAGTCTCTGTATGTCCTTTCTGATCTAACAAGGAAAGTACTTGGGCTCGAACCAACACATATACACCAAAATCGTATGAGAGATATTGTAAAGGTCCCTTATTGCACTAGTGATACTCCCGCATATCCAAAACTCTGCAGTCGTCCGTTAGAGGCCTCTGCGTATGCCATACCACATTACACTTTGACCTGTCGGTTCGCCAGTAGGGACGGTGCAGTGTACTTCCGAAGTTGCGTTTTGTGATGTTATTTGTGTGGTGAAGCGTCAGATGGGGCGGCGATTGGTAATCAATCCTGCTAATGTACTGCGATTGGTTGAGGTGAAGTTACAAAGAATCCTTCTTCTTGAAGATGGTATTAGTGTATAAGATGAATCATTCGCATGCTTTCTCGTATTTATTATGGTACAGAAATATTAGCATAAGTTAGATACTGTTGTAACAATAACACATAATTATGACAATAGGGATGATAATGACGAACAACTCATTGCAAGCGTTAGTGGTACGGTAAGTGCGGGAAGAGGCGATGGAAGCAGTGACAATGAATACCAACAGTCTTCCGAGAAGAAGGTTAAAGTTGCAACTATCATCACGGCTTTTGATGACAATACGCGAGAGAACATGTACGATGATTATTACCTAAGTTATAGTTAAGATTCTGCACTACGTATGGCGTCTAAAATTACATCTACAGTACTATCTGGAGCATGATTGCAAAGTTTTGCATAAAAACGACACCCACCAGCACATTGCGGTGTACGTAGAGATCCTGTAAGAAAACGTTCATACAGATGTATTTGATTGGGCCCGTGTACTTTCCTTGTACGATGACTGGGACAGGCCTATATAACTGCTAAGAAATAGACGAACACATCGTCTACCCTTAATTTTGTATCTCCTTTATTGCTAGTTTCGGCAACTCATCTTTAACATCTGCAGACCCCAGATTAGTTAACTATCATCACATAAGCAGGGTCCATAACACTGTTATTCACGAATATATGCAAATATTTTAATATGTTATACTAAGAGTTATACGAAATAAAAAGTTCTCGTAAACATAGATCGTAAAATGTTGAATATGATAAATCTAATAAAATATGTCGCAGACGTTAATCTGCAGTAGATTTCCAGAAATTCCGAAGATTATAGTAATAAATTATAGGGATTATAGAAGCAAGTTTCTTGACTTCCAATTAATAGTGCTGACAACCGTTACGGAGTAGTTTCAGTCGTCTCCAAATCTTGAAAGCAGTTACTTTTTAGACTTCATTTAAAGAACATAAAAACAACAGTGTATTAAGTAAAATTACAAAGTAACTGTTGTTTATAGATTTCATTTTCATTTTTCATATTTACGAAAGACGAATACTCCGATATGGTGTTCATTTATGGCAAATCTGATGGCAATCTTACGGCTGCAGTTAATGATTAGCGCGTACGTTATCCAACTCGTAAGATTCGGAGTGGACTTGTGCTAAGGCATTAATGAAAGCAGAATATCTGACACATTGATACAGTTGTAGTTAACTTCATTACCATCAATTTCCAAAATTGAGTTCAATACTATTTCTCTTTAAAACTTCGTGTAACTACCTGCTATTTAAAAATAATTGGCCAAGTAGTTAACAACTTAGAAATTTTCCAAATTATTTTTCTGCTACTCCGGACTTTCTGAAAAAATGTTGCAGATACACGGCTGGATCATGTTTTATTCGCTTCACCAGATTTATAACGACGTAATAAATTAAAATCGTGCTTTTCTGTGACCACATACAGTTTTGCGATAGCTTCACATATACGAGGTCACTTAGCACATAAGCTGCCAAAATATGGTACGTTATGAAGTACAGAGCTATTGTAAAAGTGCACATTAAGAACCAAGGTACTCAAATGTGTACTATGAAAACATCGGCATTTATTCCCCAGGAAAATTGAAACATTTCACATTTGCTGTATTTCATATGATTCTGCAAACTTCACTTATCACTCACTACAACAAAGATAAATACATAAAGCTTAATGTATTATTTACTTGTTACATTCTATCATAACGACGCTGCCGGGCTGCCAGCTTGACTAATATCAAACTTCTGATTCGTGTAGCTCAAGAAGTACTGCTGTAAGAGCTATGCAAGTGGCGTCATTTGAAAGCAAAAAGATACACGATTGTTCACTCGCGGTATGAGCACACAAAATACGCCACAGACAGAGAAAACAGTTTACGAACCAAGTTGCACATATGTGCACCTATAGACTGAAGAGGTTAAAGCTTTTCTGCATTTTAATCTGCCTCAGACACATACTTTACTGACTGTTCAACATTAACACTTCGAATGTGCCCATGCTTGTCCACAAAATTTTCAAAGTAATGGTGATGTTCATGCTAAACTAATAAGATTAACTAATATCGTTCACTGTACGGCGTTTGACACGAATTCAGATCAATATGCATTCTTCTGCTGCTTCTGTGATTTATTGACCCTAGGACGTAGTTATCTGCACCATCAGTTATTACTGACAATAAACAACTTTAGCTTCTTCAGAACTTGCGACAACAAGCTATGTGTTCATTTGCCAAGAATAAACATGACTGCATGGTTCTCGTTATAATATGCAAACTCCTTGCTTCCCATGAGATGACAATAATTACTGTGCAGTGCTACTCACTTGAGAAGTTATGAAACTAGGATGTCACGTTTTCTTATTTGTCCCGGCTACTTCCGTAACAACACAAGTCCTGCACTTCTATAGTTTGGTAACTTCACTTCAACATGGGCAAAATTTTCGAAACCTGTGTTCTGACACGTATTTTTCTCTGTTTCAAGAGTAACTTTGCAATGATACATGCTGCATAAACTGTTCCTAATTACTACTACGTCAGAAGAGAAGTATATTCAAAAACGTTCACTACAAAGGACGAAGTCGTGACTCTGCAAGAGGAAGGATCGATATAAAAGTGTAAGGGACTTCACCGGGACATCTTAGAAGCATGAAACGGCTTAGCTGCATAGAGGCGAACTTGGGAAATAAAACGTTAATGTGCCCTTGAGTACACCGCTGTACAAGCAGTAAGTTTGCAGTGCAGTTTTACTGCACGATAATTTCGAACAGAACTCAGTCTTATTAAGACGTGACATTTTCTTTGAAGAAATTCTGCAGCCATTAAGATTAGATAGTGTCAGACCTGCAGATTATACCAAATTATTTACAGACGCTGCTGCCAAGACTCTGTAGCACAGTAACTCAAAGACTGGGAGGAGAACCAGTGGAGTATTTTAACTGTAGCATGACTTACGATGTAAATACACTACGTTACGAGCTAGAGATGTCCTCCAGTACAAAGGAATTATAGTCGATTTTTCTAACCGCCTGGGTTTCTGTTATTTTCACAAACATATTCGTTCCTCAAAGAAGTAGTTATTAGAATTTCTGCTGTTGCACTGCTAGGGTCACCTGATGTAATCGTGTAAAAAAAGAGGGTAAACAGCTTCAAAAAGAAGGACAAAGTAAGAAAAGACAGGACGCACTAAACATAAGATCCAATTTAATAAATAGGTTGATTAATAATACAGAAAACATTCACAGCGGCACGTTCAGGCAGATAACATTATCGCGATTTTCCGTTTTTTCACTTTGTAAACAATTCGGGCTTAATTTGTACTTACGCCGGTGGCGCCATTTTATTGTAATGTTGGTAAAAAATCGTATCGGAGACACGCCTACTTATAAAACAACCTATTTGTATATTGAACAAACTGCTACACTAATATAGTGACTGATTCTCGATGTTCTTCTTCAGTTCACGATTTCTTAGCTGTTTTCCAACATCACCCGTAAAAATTATGTCCACAACACTGAATAGTTTACAAAACGAAAAACATAAAGCCATTCACCTCCCGTCATTCGTGTGCAGCTACCAACAACTACAAGGCAAACAGCGGCCGCCGACATGGAACCTCTATTTCATCTTTCCGAATTAATGTCAACTGAATAACTGAGAAACTATGAAATTCAACGGCGACGGTTCGAGTCCTCCCTCAGTCATGAATGTGTGTTGTTCTTAGTGTAAGTTAGCTTAGGTAAATCCAGGGACTGATGACCACAAGCAGTTGGCTCTCATTAGTTTACAGACATTTGACCCCCCCTTTTTTTTTATTTTTTTTTTTTTTTATTTTACAATCCGCGGCAGTAAAAGTATCTGTCCAGTTATTTCTTACATTTGACATGAAACCTATAATGCCAACTGCCAAGCAACGATAATTTGAATTCGGAACTGAAGTACGGGACAGAAATGTTAAGTAATCAATGTTTTCAATCGCTTATCGATCCATCCAAGATGAAACTGACGATCCTGCTGCAACTTATAGCACAACCTTCGGCCTTCTGCCTCATGTAAGCAGTGCCTATAGATAGAGTACTCGTTATTTAAGAAAAGAGCGTCAGAACGAGATTAATTATAAATTTAATTTTATTACCCTCAACGGTTATAAAAAAGAGGATAATGTAAATATCCGACCAGAACCAGGACAAAGAGCTAAAAACGAGGTCATGTTCGGGCGAATCCGAACGTCTCGTCACCCTACACACTGGCTGAAATCACTTTTGTTATAAAGAGTGTGAATGGTGCTTTAGCTATGTCGTAGTTACTGAATTCAAAACATTATCGCGGTCATCTACCACTAACAAAATATTTTTTAAAACGCTGCATATTGTTTACTTTGGTGTTGTTTCATTAATTCGTTTTATTTATTTTTGGGAAAGAAATTGATCATAAAAAATCAAAATATGAGAACACAGAATTATTGCCACACATGATCTTCAGTACGCCTACCGATCTTCACCAGCAGGGTACGAAGAAAGTAACTGAGACACACTCGCAATGCAACGCGTCGCTTTGTGACACAATGTTCAATTGTTTGTAAATCAATCGGATTCAACTGCGTAGTCATTAGTCCGTAGCTTACAAAGTACTTAAACTAAGGTAAACTAACGTAAGGACATCACGAACACCCATGCCGAAAGGGGGACTCGAACCCCCAAAGGCGAACGGCAGCATGCACCGCACCACGGCGCTCCAGTGCGTACGGCTCTTCCTGACTCCTGCGTCTCATTAGTGAAACAGGTCTGACCTTGAGAACTGCGTTCCGGCATGTCACTGAAGATTTTGTTTCGTTCGATATCTCGTTTTGCGACAAAAAATGAGACGACAACATTCGCTGTTTGACAGATGCTGTGTTCTTGACAGGTTGCGCGACAGGATCACGGCAGATGCCCTCTAGAGTCCTATGATTTGAAGGGAACCAACGGATCACAAGACATATCCTGTTATTTCTGCAGACTGCTATATTTGGACCTCATCTTAAACGAGGATAACGGCGCTATATTCCAATTTATCCTCTCCTGTAACACCTTAAATTGGCGGTACCAGCACCACGTAAGAATGTGACAGTGACTGAAAATGCCCACCTAACATTTCAGGCCCCTGTCGTTCAACAGCGACAGTTTATTTTATGTAGGGGATCTCATCAGAAAATCGAAATTTAAAATTTCGAAACAACAGACTGAGCTTCTAACTTCACGTTTAAGAAAAAGCAATCTTCTTCTTCTTGATAGAACCGCGAGTGTTTCTGACTTATGCTGGACTTTACGAAGTAGCAATAAATAGTAAACATACGGTTGGATTCTTGTTCCCATTGTTTTCAATTTTTTAGACCATTGATATTCCAAATAAGAAGTCAAGAAAGTTAATTTACGGTGACTATGTTGCCATTGCGTCTCAACTCAGAGACATTCGTTTATCGGAAACTACAATGACATCTTACCTCTCTTTCCTCAGAAATAACTTTGCAGTGTTAAAACGAAAGCCTAATCCACCTCCATAATAGGATAGCTGCCTTTAAATTTAACATCTTGTTTGATGGAGTTCAAACAAGAACACAGTGAATATCTAAAGTACTCAGGAGTCATCATGCATTAAGTATCACCTTCCGGCCAGGTAAAACTGGGACTTATCAGGCCCGTGGTAAGGTTTTGAGTACAACAGCTACTCCGCCGCAGAGTTCTGTTCTCTTGTTTGGTTCAATAGTTCTCATGTTAGAGAAGTTGACGTACAATTAAGTAGGGCAAGGAGGGTGATCTGCGGCATTCTGATAACTAAATCCCTTCAATGGATCCAACTATTATGCAATGTCGCCCTTCGTGATATAATGCAAGGAAGCCTTAATGACTTTTACAAGACCTTATACACACCTACGCTTTCTAGTTTGCAAGATTTTCCGCCAATTAAATAGCGTAAACCACCTCTTAAAAGAGCATTCCAGCCATATATAGGAGTAGTTTCTCGACTAAATCCAACGTGGGATTCGTGTAAGGGACAAAATAATGGACAGACGATCCTTTGAAGGATATTCAAGGAATGATCTTTGAGAAACCGCTCCCGTACTGGTGTTGATCGGTTCAACTGTTGGATATTCAAATGGGAACAGGCAGATTATCGATCCTGATTCTGTGGATCGGACTATTGCCCACATACGTACTAACTGTCCATTGGATCATTTTCACGTGAGATGACCGATCTCCATCTGGTCATTCAGGAAGCTGTCCAACGGTGAAATGAGTTGCACTGGGCTCTGTCACGGAGCTATGATTACCTTGTTGTAAACTAGTATTTTAACACAGGAATTTTAATATTTTTACATAGCTGACATTATAGCATACGATATATTAGTATTACGACAGACGGAGGTTTCAATGCGTGACAGAGAATGTAAATGAGAGTTGTAGATATGAAATCTTCGATTCCCAGTTATCGATGTTAATAGCCAGGTTCGTACAACATTTTTGTATGTGTGAATTTATGAGAAACAACTTTAGAAGCACGTAAATTTCCTAGAACTCGTGAAATTAATGTTAATGTTTGGAACTTCAACTAACGGCCTCACGTGTTAATATTTATATCGAAAGAGTCCATAAAAAAGAAAGTCAGTTTGACAGGCCGTTCCATCGCAACGATTTTCCTTTTCTTCTTCTCTTCAAAGGAAAGTTATTCACCAGATATTTGTCATCACTAAACAATCGTCTTCCTCTGTTTATACTCGAAACCGATTCCCTTCGCTGCATTTTCTATAGCAATGTCCTTACTGTGAGTATTGTAATCGGTTGCTTGTACTATGTCTTCGGTAGTAAAGAAGATACGCAGTTTGTTTTGGCGTAAGAACACTCACCGGATGAAGCTCTTTCATTTTAACTTTTAAACTCATATATTCATGATTCTGAAGAAGCTTTGGAGGCCACATTCAACTTTAATTTGGATGGTAGAAAGGTTCAACAATGGGTCCTGTCGCCTTGCATAGATCTATCGCAAACTGAAGCTATAGCTCGAAGCAGAGGAAATTTTTTAAAGAGACTAGATTATGAACGTGTCATCACTATCATGATACAGAGGGGTCCTAAAAAATGAATACACTGTTTAAAGGTGCATAACTTGCAAACTAGACGGAGACGGAGTAGTCTCATCTTTGGTAGTGTAATAGTTTGTAGTTCCGGGAATTGCAACACAAGCGTTGAATTGCGTTGTTTTGCTTTGTCAAATAACATTTGCCGGATAGTCAGTGTTTTGTTCTTACTTTCACATAGTTTGCAAGACCTTTAAACAGTGGATTCATGTTTAGGACCCCTCTGTATTGTGAATATCTGTCGCGTATTGCCAGCCGCGGTGGTCGAGGGGACTGAGGCGCTACAGTCACGGTCTGCACGGCCACTACGATCGGGGGATCGAATCCCCCTACGGGCATGGATATTTGTGCCGTCCTTAGGTTTAGCTAGTTCATAAGTAGTTTGTAAGTTTAGGGACTGATGACCCCGTAGTTAAGTCCCATAAACTATACAAACATTTGAACATTTTTGTCGCGTATTGGTGCGGAACTGTAGGGATGAAGTATGGGTTTTAAAGTATTGTTATGTTATTAATTGTAAGAAAAATACACTAGCATATAATATTGCCTATAACTGTAATATCTGAATAACGTACATTCACTTGATAAATATTTACATTCCCTTAATTTCACTTTACGTTACTATACTCTAACTGTGCAAAGTATTTGCAAAGTGTTGTTTAGTGTTACTACTGCCGCGGTGGAGTGGCCGAGCATTCCAAAGCGCCTGGCTGCGGAGAGCGCTCTGCTCGCCGTCGGAGGTTCGAGTCCTCCAATGTTGTTCAATCGTTTATTAAGCTTATGGGACATAACTACGCAGTCATCAGTTCCTAAACTTACAAACTACTTACAAACTACCTTATACTAAAGACGGCACAAATATCCATGCCCGAGGGGGGATTCGAACCCCCAACCGTAGTGGCCGCGCAGACCGTGACTGAAGCGCCTCAGTCTCCTTGGCAACCGCGGCCGGCTCGAGTCCTCCCTTGAGCATGGGTGTACTTGTCTTTTTCGCAAGTTGGATTAAGTAGCTTGTCAGCTTAGGGACTGATGACCAGAGTAGTTAACTCCCATAGATTTAGAAACGTTTGAACATTTGAGTATTATTATTACTATTATTAGTTTAGTGTGATATTTGTACTTGATTTTACGGATACAGGTTTGCCTCACTGTCTCTCATAAACTAGTATTTATTACAATGTAAGTACAACGAAGTGCGTATCAACGGATGCGGAGCTGATTGCTAACTACGCGTGGGTTAACAGTGCGGCAACCACACGTGAGTTATCTAGCACGGGAGAGATACCGCGCTGGCAGCGTGTTGCGACCGCCGAACCGTGAACGTCAGATTGTCGACTGCCTGCGGGAGGCCGCCGTGATAACGCTGCCGAAGGCGGGCCGCCCTCGCTGACGTCACGCCACATTGGTGACGTCACTGCTGTTTACACGCCTTAATTGCGCTCCTTCCGCAAGCGGGGCGGACCTTCATTTCACCGCGACGTCGCTCGTCTCGTCTCTCCGCAAAGAGGGCGCCACTGGTAATTAACGCGGCTTTTTCCAATGAATGACGGCTCGTCAAAAGAGGGGGTGCAGGGGCCCTTCGACGGATTACCTCGTGAGTAATTCACTGACGTGAAGGGCGAATGAAGGTAAAAGTTTGAAGCGAGTAAATTATGCAGAGGGGTTCTTTGCTCGCGCGCGTAACCTCGCTGGCCGGTAGCAACGGCGTTCTTGTAAAGTAGTTCCGGGCGGTTCGTCGTTAGCAGAGATGCTGGCAAGAAGACGACTGATACGGTAACAGCTGCCTGCATTTATCAAGCTAGGGTTATCATAACGTGTAGGCTTTCACGGCCGGCGTTTTCAGTAATTAAAACTTCCGGGTTAAGAGGCCGTGGTCGAACAGTAGAAATTTCTTCCCCTGACGTTTCGTTGCCGGCTGCGGGCAACATCTTCTGAAGTGAGACGACTCACCTCAGAAGATGTTCCCCGCAGTCGGCAACGAAACGTCAGGGGAAGAAATTTCTACTGTTCGACCACGGCATCTTAGCCCGGAAGTTTTAATTACTGAAGCTTGGGTTAGATAAAATTTTGCAGAAATGGAGTTGAAGAAATTTTGAGAGGTCAATTTTTGTCACGTTATTCTCGCTGTGATGATTTTTCAACCGCTATTACATTGTGAGGTCAGTAGCATTATCTGCATTGACGGCTTCAAAAGGACAACAATAATTAACCATTTCAGTCCTACATTATGAAATCAGCTTTGGAAAAATTAAGTGTTTTCTGTCTTAATGCAGTGCATTAAACATCTAAATATGTGTTCTGAAAATTTGGTCGAACTATTGAGTTTTTATGTCACGTAATTCATGTACAACACAGACGTTTGTATCTCGGTATTACATGACTTGGACGTTATTTTGTTGACTGTTAAGACTGACAGATCAATAATATTAGCATTTTTTTGCCACAGCACCAAAGACAAGACAGTTCACTGCTGGAATAAAATTCGAGTACAAGGAACCACACTCACGCTCACACTCTCAGCCACGTGCAGACGGAACGCAACACAACCTCCAAGATGGACACTTGAATGCCTCAGAAGTGGCTACACGCCGTACCAAGCGGCAAACATTCGTACTCGAAGCAAGTTGTTCATCAACAAAACGCAACTTTAAACATTGATGCACAGAATACGGTACAAGAAAACTTTTAATACTTTGTGATTCTTCAGTTTCTCCCGGCGTATCTGATAATCAAAATATCCACGGGTGTACTGCCGGTCTATAGTGTCCAACGAGCACGTGGATATTTTGATTTTAATACGTTGTTGTCCAGGAACAACACTGGGAACGAAAGGGTTAATTAAGTGAATTACGTAATTTTGTAAGGAGTAGTATATAACTTTTGCTTTTTATATTTTATTAACTAATATAACGTCCTGATTGTCTAAGATTATAGCTGCCTTCTTGTTATGCAGTAACTGAATCCATAGCGCTAATATCTCAGAAATGTTTATTAAAATCCTTCCCATTACTGGGAAGATCTACAAAGAATATTGGATCAAAAAGAGTATGGCTGAAATATAATACGTTTGGAAACCCGAAAGTTTTATAATTATATGAGAACCATCTAGAAAAACGACGTCCTCAATTTTAAACAGAGAGAAGACAGTTACAACATGCAAAACTTTATTGCCAACAGGTACAGTAATATTAAACTTTCATGCGACATGGTCACCGAAAGAACGGTACACTTGTCATAATGTGGGATCAACTGTTGTATTTCTGTATTGTAGTTAACATTAGACGCCACTTGTTCTGAATAGTACATCTTTTTTTCACAGTAAGTGTTAAGAGTGAATGTCACACGCGGGTCCAATTCGCACGTGTCATTGCTGTACCTGTTGCCAATTTTTTCATGTAACTATGTTGTCCTAATTTCGATAAAGGATAACAGAGGAAAATGTTTAGGTTAGTAACCGGACACGCCTCGCATCTTGGAGAAAGTAACCGAAAGTGCCATTCAGTGAATACTCTTTCTGTGAATTTCGATTTTGCAGTGCCTTGTGGAATCCGGAAATACCTTGCACGTACACTGTATTCTTTCGAGAAAGAATAACTGTTTTGGAATAAAATGAGGCTGCACCGAACTAAGTATAACCGATAGCTGAATTATCAAGCAGCATAATAAATAAGCAAATATAATTGCAGAAGAAGTTAAAACTTGTCGGTTGAGCAAAGCTGTCACTAATAAAAATCACCAGGTAGTTTCTATAAATAGCTCAAAGAGGCTGTTCGAGTAACTCAGTCAGAATGAAGCAAAATTAAGCAGATGGATTAGTTATGTATATGTGTGTACACATAGTTATATATTTAAAAGAATCCGATTGTGTCTGTGGGCCTAGTAGTGCAACAATTCTGTTTCCACAGCGTTTTTGAAGCAGCAATTACACACATATACAATTCTTCACAATCTCCAATCCGTGAAACAAAACTTAAAACACATGGCGAAATAATCAGATTTGTGTAGTAAAAACAAGTAATCTTAACCGCCGTTGACAAAATCCTGTGAATCCTATAAATGTGCCTGCTTCTGATCGTGACGTAGCACAATTCGAAAAAAAACGTGTTTGTCTTCCTTATCTTCTGGATAAGGATTTGTTACACGTGTTCACGATTAACAATGTTCCTGTTCTTTTTGTTTCATGAAAACGATAGCCCAATGGCATACAATTTATGGAATAAAAGGGGGTGGTGCATCATGAACATCCACTATACTCATACCTTAATCTTCTACAATTTTCTCTATTCTGTTGGCTCAAACTCGCTTTGAAAGGAAATGTATTTGATGATATTCCTGACATCCAGCGAAATGTGATGGAGCTTTCCAGCACTAGCTCAATGGAAGACTTTGTTCAGTGTTTCGACATGTGTAGCAGAGCTCAACAGTGCATCGTTATGGCAGGTGACTTTTTCGAAGAACAGTGAGGTAAATGAAGTTCATAGTTCGTCTACGTTAATGTTACAGGCCTATTCAACAAACATTATTATAAGAGGTTGTACTATCAATACAAAGACAGAAATTCACTAATTTCATTATTTACTTTTCCTGGAATTTCTCGCCATAATAGGCAAAATGAATCACCAGGAAACTCTACAGTTTAGAGTTCAGAAAGGGTGGATTACGACTAAGAGATTTGACTTCCTACACGCGGAATGTATGACATTAACTGCTAATGGGTAAATCTGAACTGGGACTCTCAGTTAATGCAATACATTCCGTGAACATGAATAGATAATAAATGCAGGATCAAGAGTTACGTCTGTTCTATCTGACACGTCCGAAAGAGCAGTCGCTACACACACGCACAAACACACACACGCACACACATACACGCACACATAACTTTTAGATTTTAATTCTTATGCTGGTGGGGGGGGGGGGGGGCTCACAGGAGCAAATATTTGCACCATAATAAAATAACTAAGGGTTAAATTATACAAAAATATATATATATATATATTTTTTTACGTCTTTTTTCACAAGTTCCGCCATGGAATCAAGCCTGGTAAAAACGTACGTCTAAGTGAAGTTTATTTTATGTTAAAATTACGGAATTTTTTGAGTACCATTAATTATGAATTGATCTTAGGTTGTTTTATAATGAATAGTGTTAATGATGATTAAATAAGCGCAAACCCTAAAAGCTATTTTCAGGAACCAATCGATTGGTAGAAGATCATGATACAATAAATAATTCTGAAAAATTAAAAAATGAGATCTAATTCTTTAAAAATTGTCAATACTAAGGGCCTTTATTTAATGGCCATGATTCATTTCGGAGTCTTATATGAAATTCGAAACTCTCGTTAAGCAAAATAAACATTTTTCTGTCGGAAATCATATAAAAATAGGATAATGTATTCCAAGTCCGGAAAATTCACAAGAAACTTCGTTCAACAATTTAAAACAGCTGTAACAAAATAATGAAGATTAAAAGTGTTCTTCTTTTGATTAATAGCTAATCGTTTCCATTCACAGAGTAACCACCATCAGTGAAGATCTTCAAGCACTTGTACCTGGCACGGCTAGAAAAGAAAAATGTATATCAAATTCTACAACATAATGCATATGTTGTTGTTGTTATGGTCTTCAGTCCGCAGACTGGTTTGATGCAGCTCTCCATGATATCCTATCCTGAGCAAGCCTCTTCAACTCCACATAAGAACGGCACCCCACATCTGTTTGAATCTGCTTACTGTATCCATCTCTTGGTCTTCTTCTGCGGTTTTTACCCTACACACTTCCCTCCAACGCTAAATTCACAATTACTTGATGTCTAAGAATGTGTCCTACGAATCCATCCCTTCTTTTAGTCAAGGTATGCCGGGAATTCCTTTTCTCCCTAATTCTGTTCAATACCTCCTCATTAATTACGCGACCCACCCATATAATCATCAGCATTCTTCTGTAGCACCACATTTCAAAAGCCTCAATCCTGTTCCTGTCCACACTGTCTATCGTCCATGTTTCACTCCGATACAAGGCAATACTCCATACAAATGCCTTCAGAAAGAACTTCCTTAGGCTTAAATCAATATTCGATGTTAACAAATTTCTCTTTTTCAAGAACGATTTTCTATCCATTGCCATTCTGCATTTTACATCCTCTGTACTGCGACCAGAA
Source organism: Locusta migratoria (assembly GCA_026315105.1). Lineage (NCBI taxonomy): Eukaryota > Metazoa > Arthropoda > Insecta > Orthoptera > Acrididae > Locusta > Locusta migratoria. The sequence continues at coordinate 275,948,278 of CM048751.1, read as the reverse complement.
TTTGTTATTTTACTATCCAAGTAACAAATCTCATCTACCTCCTTTATTGTTTCGTTACCTAATCTAATTTCTTCAGCATCACCAGATTTTCTTAGTCTGCACTCCATTACCCTCGTTTTGCTTTTGTTAATCTTCATCTTATATGCACCTTTCAGCACCTTTCCGTTCAACTGCTCTTCCAGGTCCTTTGCTGTCTCTGACAGAATTACTATGTCGTCGGCAAAACGCAGTGTTTTTAATTCTTCGCCCTGAACTTTAATTCCTTCTCGAAATTTCTCCTTGCTTTCCTTTATAGCTTGCTCAATGTACAAATTTAATAACATCGGAGAAAGGCTACAACCCTGTCTTGCTGTCTAATGGTAATTTCTTTTGTAACCAATTTCACATGAGTGCTTGAAGATCTGCACTGATGGTGGTCATTCTGTGATTGAAATCGATTTGCTACTAATAAAGCTAGGCTTACGACCAAAGCTGCTCATTCCATGTGTTGCATTAATTACATTGTGGTTGTCGTGCACACCGATTCATGAAATGGAATCGCATATCAAAGGGGGTCGCCAGAATAATTTTACTTGGAAGGGGATCGCATATTCGAAAAGGTTGAAAAACACTGTGATGAAGTATGTCAATGGTAGTGGCTTTTGGGAGATGATGAGGCATGCACAGGGTAGAATCTCGAACTCCAAATATGCCTGTTACGTTTTCCATTAGTTGGGGCTGGGGTAACACTTCGACATCAGATGTTAGTTGCGTCTGTAATTAATCGGAACTGTAGTGTGAGTAGCTTCCGACGGGCATCAAAGGGCAGCTGTCAGATTGCACGAAGAGACCATCCGGCACTCGATACGCCGGGGGCAGCAGGGCGACCGAATAGCGACAGCGGCTGTGCGGATAGCCGCGGCGTGCGCTAGCAGAGGCAGAGGCAGTGATAGCAGCGGGCCGAGGGCAGCGACGTATTCCAATGCGGGCGGCAATCTGCGCCACAGAGGCTCGCAGCGCGGCCGTTATTGGTGCCGCGTCACGTGAGGGCTGGGCGCTGCGCTGTGCTGTGCTGTGCCGCGATATTGCGGTCTGGCGTGCGTCGAGCGCACCCCGACCTCTGTAGGCGCACCCGGCTGCTGGCTTCCTTAGCCAGCACGGGTTTCGCAGCAGCCGGCTGCCATGCAAAGCTCGTCTGCCCGCTTAACCTCCTGTACCCGAACTGCTAAAACTTCCCTAGTAATCTATCTGGGATCATACATGAACCCAATCAAAATGTGAATGTGTGTACTAATCATTTATAAAACAACGTACTGTAGTTTAATACTGTTTGTTTACATTTGATTGATTCTTTATACAGGTTTCACAGCATTTTTCAAATGTTCAAATGTTTGTAAAGTCTATGGGATTTAACTACGGGGTCATAAGTCCCTAAACTTACAAACTACTTATGAACTAACTAAGACTAAGGACGGCACAAATATCCATGCCCGAGGGGGGATTCGAACCCCCGACCATAGTGGCCGTGCAGACCGTGACTGGAGCGCCTCAGTCTCCTCGGCCACCGCGGCACACAGCATTTTTAACAGGTATGTACACAGTAGAATTAAATATGGTAGAGTCATATGTCATAATGTCTTTCAGCCATAAATGTTATACAATGGCTTTAAATTTGTAGAAAATGTGATGAACAACTGAACAGGAAACACGTTGCAAAATCTTTAACCGGTATCTGTACCTTAGCCGTCTGCACAAATTTTGCATGTGGGATGACTTAGTTGCAATGGCCGATTCGATTGAAAAGTTGCATATTAATATTTCAGAGCTCGATCAGAGATACAAGGATTATGATATAAAGATCAGCATCTTCAAAACGAAAGTATTGTGTGTGAGAAAGAGATTTAAACAGATCGAGTGCCAAATAGGAGGAACAAAGTTAGAACTGGTAGACAGTATCAAGTACCTGGGTTGTATTTTCTCACAGGATGGCAACATTGTGAAAGAATTGGAATCAAGGTGCAGCAAAGCCAATGTAGTGAGTGCTCAGCTAATATCTACTCTCTTCTGCAAGAAGGAGGTAAGTACCAAGACTAAGTTAGCAGTGCACCGCTCTATCTTTCGACCAACTTTGTTGTATGGAAATGAAAGTTGTGTTGATACAGGTTACCTTATTCATAAATTAGAGGTTAGAGATATGAAAGTAGCAAGAATGATTGCAGGTACTAATAGATGAGAACAATGGCAGGAGTGTGTCCATAATGAGGAAATCAAAGAAAAACTGGGAATGAACACCATAGATGAAGCAATTAGGGCGAACAGGCTGAGATGTTGGGGCCATGTTACACGCATGGGAGAACAAAGTTTAGCTAAGAGACTAATGGGCTCGGCAGCGGAGGGTAAGAGGAATCGAATCGAGGTAGACCAAGAAGAAAGTACTTGGATTCGCTGAAGAATGATTTTGAAGTAAAAGGCATAACATCAGACAAGGCATCAATGTTAGCATTGAATAGGGTATCATGGAGGACTTTTATTAGAGGTACTAGGCTCCAGACTGAACGCTGAAAGGTATAATCAGTCTCTAATGATGATTAATAATTTAAGAATGTTCCTTGCAAAGAAATTTGTTACAATTTTTGCAGGTGGAACTGTATCTTGTTTCCATTGATCGGGGGCAAATTGAGCATTTCCCCCACTTTCTCTTCTGTTTGTCGGATATTTCGTCTGGATATCCATTGTCTAATAGACAATAGACTTGCTTGTGGTGAACTCAAAAGACGTTCCGCTTGCGGTTTTGCCATTGTCTTTTTACGTTATTAGAAATAGACGTCTCTCTGGTTTCTCAATAGCAACACAGAAAAGGCTCTAGGCATTGAGCGCAGCTATATCGACAAGGTCATAAAATACTGCTAATGGCCAACTTTTGTATCGTTTTTCACAGTATAGTAAGAGCTCATTTATCCAGAGTATCTGTGGTGTAGCACAAGTCCAAACTGCGCGCCACATGCTTTCGCCGCGCGCCGCCATGCACGCAGGGCGCTGCGTTCTTACGACGTCAGCCACGAGCGCCCTCTGCTACAACTTCGCTCGTGGCCACCACTGAACGACATCGTTCACTTGGGACTGAGATAGGAACCAGTTAACACTTCGGAATCAAATAGGCACCAGTGAAGACTTGGCTATCGGACAGGCACTAGGCAGGCCTCTAGCTCAACTATGTATCAGCCTTCTGCAGTACTGAGCTATGTAAAAGTTAAGTATTGTATAAATTCTGTGCAATATATATATATATATCGTTCTAATTTACTCTAGTGTTTCTAGTTTCTGCTGTCCCGCTGGTTGCTCACCTCCGTACCTGCACAAGCGTGCATCCTTATTCCTGTGTCGGACTCTTTCTACTCGGCCACCGACACCTACGACGGATACGAGACAGAAAAGCGGCGACGAGGCTGGGACACAAAAGTATCAACACCTGATTTTGTTGAGTGGCAGCACAACACTACTTCAGATTTTCGTTTCAAGTTGGTTTCCTCGCGCACTGCAAATAATTGATGCTGTGTTGGCAGGAGTAACACAGCTTTATTTATTTATTTATTATTAGCGTTTGCCACTGTATTCAAACCTTGTAATGCATTCTTCCCTAGTTTTTGAAAGAAAAAACTCCTTTGGGGCTTCCTTTCTTGTAGAATGTAGATTACCTAGAAGTGTCAAATTTATTTTCGACAATTCTTGGCCGAGGTCATAGCTCGTGAAAGAGAGTGTTACCAACTCAAATTACCTAAGAAAGAGTCTGACAGTTGATCATCTATAAATCTGGAGTCATAATTTACCCCAACCCTAGTTTTTGTTAAATATTGATGTAAATATTGCATCAAGCGCTCTATGTTGTTTTTTTTCATTTTTTTGTTGTTGTAAAAGTACTGCAACCCTGTGTTGTAATAGTGACAAAATTCTAGACCTTTACATGAAACGGAAGTATTGTTTCACTCATAGTAAAGATGCATGGGATCACCTATGATCCCATATAGAGTCCTAGGAATAATAAACGGACACGTAGAGGAGAAAAATTCTCTAAAACTGCCCTTTTATGAGATTTTCCACATCTCGCACGGTTCGAAAAATATACGCAAAAATTACTGAAGGAAATATTATAACAACTACAGAGGCATCTCTTTAATTAGCATTGTGGGCAATACTGTTATTGTTGAATGAACAGTGCGAATATTGGTTGGAGACAAGTTGGATGAAAATTAGTGTGGGTTTATGTCTCTTTAGAGGCTGTCAGAGCAGATCTTTAGCTGGCGGCAGATAAAGGAGAAATGCTGTGAGTGGAACAGATAATTGTATTTACAAGCATGTTGTACAAACCTAGAAAAGGCTTATGACCGTGTTCCTAGGAGGAAGCTACTGTCAGTTCTACAATATTATGGAATAGGACGTGAACGTCTACAAGCAGTTAAAGGTATTTACGTAGACTGTCATCAGGCAGCAGTTACAGTTGATGGAAAATTGAGGTTATGGTTCACGGTACTTTCATGGGTAAGACAAGGCTGTAACCTGTCACTACTGCTGTTCATACTATTCGTGGCTCACGTGTTGAAATCAAAAGACTGGCAGGTTGAGATTAAAATAGGTGAAAACTAGCACCCTGGCATATGTAGACGACTTAGTTATGATAACAGATTCGATTCAGAGGTTGCAATCTTATATTTCAGTGCTCAATCAGAGGTGTGAGGAGTATGAAACGAAGGTCAGGATCTCGAAAACTAATGTAATGTCTGGGGGAAAAAGATTTAAACAGATTTTTTTCGAAATAGGAGGAAATAAATAGAATAGGTTGTTAGATTTAACTACATATGATTTATTTACTTACAGGATGACAAAATAGTTAAAGTACTGGAATTAGGGAATATCAAAGCTAATGCAATGGCTGCTCAGCTTCGATCTACTGTGTTCTGCAAGAAGGAAGTCAGAACCGAAACTAGTTAGCAGTGCACCGCTCTAACATTCTACTAACATTGTTCTAAGGGAGTGAAAGCTGGATGGATACTGCTTACCTTATTAATATGGCTGAAGTTACGGATAAGAAAGAGAAGGGATAATTGCAGGTAGTAAAAGATGGGAACAATGCAGGTTGGTGTCCGTATTGAAGATATAAAGGAAAAACTGGCAAAGAACACCGCAAATGAAGAATTTAGAGCGAACAGTCTGAGAAGGTGGAGTCATGTTACAAGCTTAGCAAAAGCAAGGCTAACTAAGAGTCGTATGGGTTCAGTAGTAGGAAAAGGGGAATCGAGGTAGACCAAGGTAAAAGTACTTGGGTTCCGTGAAGACTGATTTTGAAGTAACAGGCATTACATCAGGCGAGGCATCCATGATAGCACTGAATAGGAGATGATAAAGGAATTTTATAAGGGGTACTATGCCACAGATTGAATGCTGAAAGGCGTAATCAGTCTTTAATGGTGATGATGTTGTTGAAATAACGGTAATTTGACATTTGTGTCGTTCTTTAAAATGATCCTACTCTTTAGGTTCCCCATTCCACCGATCGGTAACAGATTTTACAGACGATTTATTGGTCGCAAGCGAACCTAAAATTACCCGTGGTGGAATAACCGGATGTCATCTAGAGGCTAGACTGGAAAAAAATTCAAGTAAAATTCTTCCAGAATTCACTATCGTGTAACTGTTGCTAGAATTGTTTCTATATTTTGACTTTGAAAGTAGGTACACACGTCTAAAGGTATAACTTTTCAAAATTTCTCTACCGTCATGTGCTCTTAATTTATATAAATTAGTAGAATTTCGAAAAAATTTTTGTGGTAATTATTTATTCTAGGGATCAATATATCAAAGGATAATACCGTTTTATAAAGAAACAGAAAAATTAATAAAATAATGCACTTTAATTATTAATCATAATTATTGTGATTGGTTTCGTTATTTCCGAAAGCGCCCGCATATGTATCAAAATTTCTCATCATTGCCACAACATAAGAAAAGTACAACCCTGTAAGAGGAAACCATGGGTATAGTATCTGTGGCTACATGTTACAGCGCGTATTAGACTTCTGTAATAAAGTAAATGGCCTCTACCAGAGAAAAAATGTGTTTCAGATCATCAATTTATCAGACGTTCTTATCCCATAACATATTCTGTATCCATCCGTGGATTTGTAGTACATGGTATAAAAATCACACTGTTTGCGTCCGAGTCCGTGTGTTTGTATGGAATACAGATCTACAGCTTCAGTCCGATCGTCATGAAATTTCGCACACGTGACCTTCAAATCAAGAGAAATGTGACAGTGCAATTAAATTTCTTTATGGTGAATGATGGAAGTTACTTAAACAACCGGCTTCGAGACGTACCTACAGTTCTATGACAGTCTTGCAGAAATTTTGCAGTTCTAAGCATCAAACCAATACGAACATCATAACTTTTCGTGGAATGTGTAACAGAGGGTACTTCATAAATGACGTCAACACCGTTTCACAATTATCATGAAAGTTAACTCATATATTTGTGTTTTAATAGAAAAAAGATGTCAGAATTCGCAAGCAACCGTACAGTGCAAGGCAGAGAGTTCCTTCCAGTAAAATTTGACACTGCTTCATTTTCCACCGCGAAATATGACATACTTATATGAGTTTTGATGTGTATATATGGGATGGTGGTAATGAACTACGGAAGCAGAGCTGAGCAGTGAGAGAGCGACAGAGAGAGAGAGAGGGGGGGGGGGGAATGCACGAGGGAGCGGAACGGATGGGGAGGGGAAGGGGGTACGAGAGAATTGCCGAGGGAGGGAAGGAGGCAATGAACGGAGAGATGGAAGAGCAAGAAATGGACAGGAGGAGGAGGGGAATGGGGATGGATTAATGAGAGTGTGCGATTAAGAAATATCAATGTATCGCCGCATTTTCAGGGGGTATCTAATACATCTACATCCACACTCCGCAAACCACCCGACGTAGTGTGGCGGAGAATACCTTGAGTAGGCTACCACAATGAGTTCTCCCTCCTATTCCAGTCACGTATTGTTCGCGGAAAGAAAGATTTCCGTTATGCCTCTGGGTGGGCTCTAACCTCTCTGATTTTATCCTCATGATCTCTTCGCGAGATATACGTAGGAGGGAGCAATATACTACTCGACTCCTCGGTAAAGGTATGTTCTCGAAACTTCGACAAAAGCCTGTACCGAGCGACAGAGCGTCTCTCCTGCAGTGTCTTCCACTGGATTTTATTGATCATCTACCCACGAGTCAAAAACAATGTGTTGTCAGTGTTGGAACTAACAACGGATAGATTATTTCTTGGTGTACTTTTCTCACAATTTAACTCGTGGTAAATAGTTAAGTTACGATAAAGTGGAGACGTTGGCACAGTGAAAATGATGTATTATCATTATAACAAGAACTTTCTATTATAATCTATTACCACTACTCGTGCAGCAACTGTAATTGTTTATAGGTATGTAATATGGTTGTAAATGGGACTGCAGTTCCAATATTTGCGATCAAATTCTATATCCAATAAAAATCCTATGAAGTGTTCCACGGAATAATTCAACATTTACGTTAAAATAGTAGCCATATTGTCGGAAATACATCCTAATTCTCTGGAATCTTTCGTCGCAATGCAATGGCAATGCAGGCAAGAGCAAACGATGTCAAAACGTCTCGAGCTGCCAATTACCATCGCGTAATACTGTTGCTCCAAAATTAATAAAATTATTAAACCATCACCTTAGGGAAAGGTAAATTTCACAAGAAAAGTTACGCTTAAAAGTAAAATATCGTGGGATATCTTGGAAGTTCTGGGATCGATACGAATCCAGTGTCTAACTCAATAACAGGTAGAATTGGTCGGGGTACTCGATTGCCATAATTGATTAACTACTGTTTAAGTGTACGTATTTCTGATTCAGATCTGCTTACCATTGGAAACGGTGTGCTCAAAGTCCGTTTTAATGTGCATAAATGAAGGTACAACAGCATTGGGAAAAGACTTTTTTAATTTTTTATTGCAGTTGGCTTCACACACTGTGTAGTTAATATGATCGTTGGTACATATGACGGTCCATGTGTTTTTTATGTACGTTAAATCCTACTGACTTTAATATAATGCATTGAAGAAAAATACGCAATAGCTGAAATAGATCTGCAATATATAAACGCAGTTCTGTCTTTACTCTTGTTAGCATGCGAAACCTACTCAAATGTATCAGCTAATAAATTAGGTGACATCAGTATGCAAAGAGACTATTCCAAGACGATGCTTAAATTTTGGTATAATATTACCCATCACTGGAACCTTAAGGTAGATGTTTTAATGCTCTGTAACGAAAATAAAAAATAAGACCCGTATCATAACTATTGAAAAATATGTTTCCGTTTGTATTTGCTGTTTTCTGATTAGTTTAATTAATTAATTACCTACGACAGAGTTTGAAATTTCTACACCGCAAATTGTAAAACACCACTTGTTTGGTCATTAGTGACTCAGTTAAAAATTTTACATTTACTACAATCATTACACTAACTGGTGAAGGGTACGAAAGTTGCAAGAATAATAAAAGTATATAATTTAGAACATTTTTTTCAGGTGTGCATTCACGCTCTATAAGCAACTTGCAGTAATGTATCAATGTGAAAACATTACTTCTGTTCATTGACCACTAAAGAATGAAACCACTGTAAACAAAATAGAAATACTGGTTGCACAGTATCAGGTAGGAAAATAGACAATGGATGTTTCAAGGCAACGATACCGGCAGTCACCTTAGAATTTTAATGAACCATATAAGCCTAGAATGAAGTTTGAATAGTTATTTGAACAACAATCCTGGTAATATGCGTTCTTTCTCTAACTACTGTGCTTCCTGACATGGTAAATTACTTTTCAAAGACATAACATTATCTCTCCTGTTAGTGTAGCTAATGAGCTATATCTAGTTCCTACCACAATATTGATTAAATACCTTCTAAGTACTTCATGTTTTCGTCAATACAGTTGACTGGAGTATCAGGAAAAAGTGTGTGTATGTGTTCTGGAACATAAAATGAACGGTTTCCTCTATTTTCAGTTGATGAAGTTAAAAACATTACTGCGACAATGCCTTAGGACACTTCTGTTTGGTTCGAAAACTTTTAAAATGGAAAACAGTATCCACAGAACATAAGCGGAATCGCAATTAGCAAAAACTGTTTTTTTCTGAGCAGTACGTTCCGTAGACCCAATAACATTGCGTTTCTCTTCAACCTCTGAAGCGGTGCTGCAACATTAAGTATCATATACAAAGGTCTATATTCCGACACGATGATAGTAAGTTAATATTAAAACAAAAATGAAATTATTGAAAGTCTCAGCATAATATGTCCCAACAAGGGGTGCAACCTAAACGTTGGACGAGACCAAGCGTTGAAAAATACGAGTAAAAGCTGGTTCATTCTAGGACAGGGACAACAAAATGAAAATTCCTCCGCCGCTGTTACGGCGTCTGCGAAATGAAGCCTGGCTGGTGAAGCACGGCAAGAGCTGTTAACTTGGCGTGCCTTTATGACAGTAAACTTGTGAGAATATTTCGGAATTTCGTTCGTAATTTACAGTGAAAGAGCGCTAGGTCTCTACGACGGCGTATGAAAACAAAAATAATCTCAAGATATATAACAAATGCAACTCGCAACCATCGTGAAATATTTTATTCACCTTTGGTTTATATAGAGCGATGTGTGGAATGAATCATTCTCAAATGTAATCAAAAATTCATTAAGTTGCTGACGTGACTGAAAGTATGTGAAGTAGCTTAAATTTCATAGACATACACAACTACACGATCGTATACTCTACAAAATATTTGTTTTCTTTTAGAAAGAACATGACGGTAAGATGACTTCGACAACGCTAAGATCTGTTACTCATAAGAAACACGATACAGCCTATTACAGTTTTTCATGCATAGTCGCAACACTCACTACTGTGAAACTTGGTACCAACTGATAGTTACAACGACAATAGTGCTCTTACTGATTACAAAGGTACCGTAAGAGTTACGCTTGTTTATAATTAGGTTTCTACGTTTATAAATAAAGAGTAACGGTAATTTTTCGTTCCAAGCTTTAGTAAAATTATCTACAGACGTAAATAATTGTGAAATAAATGCAAAAAACAACATAATTTCACTGATTCAGTGACACAAATAACAACTCATTCCTAAAGTAATACTTAGGAATATGTGTATATTTGCAGCTTATTCCGCTGAAAGTAAGTAGAATATAAACATAAGAGACATACAAATTCATGTTACGGACTGTTTTTACAAAAAGGCACTTTCTTTGACGTATATCAATTCGGTATGGAGTGTAATGATTCGTAAATTTTTACACTTCACTCGTCTTTCGTTGAAGTGTAATTACTTTTGCTTACAAAACAAATGTCTTGAATATTTTTGCCGTTTGTGGTTGAGATGTAGCAATATTAGTGGATTTCTTTGTGCTTTGATGAGGATTTTGTTTCCTTTATTCCACGATAATGCCCAACCTCACACTGGAATTTCACCGATGAAGACGAGCTGAAGGAACATGTTACCAAATGATTGAATTCTCAGGTGGCAATCTTTTATGAAGGAGGCATACAAAAACGTGTGCCACGCTGTGATTGGGGGTGGGGGGAGCTACAAAATTTCGGAAGCTATGTAGAAAAGTAGTTTAACAGTTGTAGATTTTTGTAGAATAGAATTTATCTGTATTTGTGCACGTTTGTTTTATATAACCAAACGGAACTTACTTTGTGGTCATACCTCGTATATGCAATGTAGAGTTTGATTTTAAATTGATTTCAATAAACATTAATTTGAAATGGCTTAGTTACACATGGAGACCCTTAAGATAAGAACTGCTCAACCATGACGAATTATTTGAAATCCTCAGGCCTTAGTGCAACAGTGAAATAGCCGACCAGAATGGAAGAACGTAATGATACAGATGTATAAATATAAACAAAGATGCCGTGGAGGTAACGAGAAAGTTGCTAATCTGGAGTGCCAGAGAATGACTTATGGCTTTGTTGCACCCAGTTGGTAAACAACCGAATGGAAACAATCGATTCATTCGACTCAAAATCGTTATAGTTTTACACGTGGGTTGAATTACTCAATTATTGTTTTCAATTGAGAGATTCTATGGGTGCAAAAACAATTCCACGGTGATTTGAGTAGGCTGGGTTTTTCAGTCATTCTTTCGAGTGAAACCATTAGACGGAAGTATCAAATGAAAAAAAAAATCTACGCTGTGTACCTTTGACATTGACTGAATCACTGAATCGTAAGGCACTTTTCTGTCAGTGGTATCATGAAATCATTCTTTCAACTGAAACCACTCTTTCGTGGTTTAGCTGACTGATCAATTACCATTTTTCTTAATAAGCTAGCATTCACTACTTTCATCGGACTGACTAAATCAGTCCTACATTATACCGCTAAAGGTTTATCTTCCCTCCCATAAAAACATTAAGCACTCAGCAGAGAATATATTTTCATAAAGTAAAAGTGATTTCTATTTTGCTGTGGAGTAAGTTGTTCTTGGTGCCATGAACACGTAAGTAATTACGCTGACGTATCGATGGATTAAAGCCTTCCATTATTTGAATTTCCGCACGCAAACCGTAACTTGGTAAAACTTGCTAATCTGGGTCAGATATAATTATTTTCCCAAACACTATCTTTGTACTGTATATTGGTCGATGACCACCGAGTATTGCGGGAAACGGGGTCATGAGAAGGGAAGTAATTCCTCGATAGCGTTTCACTACTGACAAAGCCAGAGGGCGTGCGGAATACAAATTATACAAAATTAAATTGTATGGTGAGCGGTTTTGTGTGTTACTGCATGCGTTCGCTGATGTTCGTCGCAATCGCTATCGCAATAAGTAAAACTGAAAAACAAGCGGTGTCCAAAATTATTTATATTCACCTTGTGCTGCGATTAGCGTCTTGAACAAGTTGGGAAACCAAACTGAAACCACGTCCTCACTTTGTGAGGTTGTGCGGTCACCAAACATTATAGATGTCGGATGTCGTGGGCTGGGAGTCTGGCAAGACAGGTGAGGACGAAATTGTTGTGAAAGTAAACTAAAGTCGTTTGGCATGAATGGCTAGGATACCCCGAAGGGCGGTTTTAGCCGCCTAACTGGAAAGGTTTTCCCTATCCTTTTGCGTCCGAAGGCACCTTTCCGTTGTAAAGTATGAGAACAGTGTAATGACGTGTCTACGATACGTGTAGATGACTGTAATTGGTGCGTGTGTTGTGTAGGGCATACTGGGATTAATATTACTTGTTAGTTGATAGTTCACAGGCCGGAGCTGCTTTCCTCCAATGAGAGTTCTAAACGTCACGCTCGAACTGTTCGCCGTTGTCAAACAGCCACAACGTCTGCTCAGTTCACTTCTATTTACTTGTCTGGCTCTGTTTCTCCATTTCTTTTGTTACTGATTCATTGCTCTTCCCTTTTTATTTCACATTTTACCACTAAATTATTACCATACAAAAACATTACACTAAATTAGGAGAACCAACTCCGAACCACGTGACAAGGCACGCGAGTGGCGACGCGCACAGCAACAGGCGACCACCTGCAATCTATGAACGGAGTTTAGTCGGGCTCGCGTCACCAAGTTAAGTATACGTGCCCTGTGTTTGTTTTTCGTCGAATTCTTAGGAAAATTGTGAATTTTTGTGGCGTTACTGCTTGTAAAAGGTAAGTCTTGTTACTATTTTGTTTGTACGAAACATATCTACGAAGTATAGGTTGTCATAATTGATATTTGAACACGGAAAGTGGTTACCAGTTTCTAAATACGTCAATTTAACATTGGAGGCATGGTTATGGGCAAGATGGAAATGTGTATTTAAGGGCAAGATGGAAAAGGTACATTTTGCCTGCATAGTACTACTATCATGATTTGTGAGTTTTTCGATTAATAGCGATATTGTTTTTGTTTCTAGATGGTATCGAAATATAAACGGAAGAGTACCAGACGGTCTTGGGGTGAACAAACAATGCAGAAGGCGATGGATGAAGCTACAATCACAACTATAAGGCAGATTTGAAGAAATATGGAATTCCGATTGGAACTTTGCATCGCCACATCAAAAAAGGCGACGCATCAAAAATGTTAGGAAGATTTCAGCCTGTTTTTTCTAAAGAAATGAAACAGCTGTGTGATCTCGCAGTCGAACGCGATACGCTGTTTTATGGCCTAACAAAGGATAGCCTGCAGACATTAGCTTATGAGTTGGCGACACACAATAAAATTCCGCATCCGTTTGCACGTGAAAAGGCCGGTCGAGCGTGGGTCGAAGGCTTTTTGGCAAGACATCCCCAACTAACATTCCGTACACCTGAACCCGCAGCTCTAGCACATTGCTCTGCTTTTAATCGCACTCGGGTTGAATGCTTCTATGATAACTTACGGACTGTTTTTTCTCAGCATCAGTTTTTGGCGAGGCCTGGAGACATATATAACATGGACCAGAATGGTGTCACGACCAGCGCCTCCCGACCTCCTCGAGTAATTTCCGTAAAAGATAAACGACACGTAGGAGTCGTCGCAACTGCAGAAAATGATTTGTGCTTGCAGTGTCACTGGTCGCTTCATACCACCATGTTTTATATTTGGGCAAAGGAAACGAATGAATGAGCGTCTCTTGCATGGTGCTCCTAACAAATATCAAGCTTGGTGTTCTGAATCTAGCTGGATAACTCTTTTAATAACTGGCTGCAGCTATTTATCGAAAAGACGCGACCATCAGCTGACAGACCCGTTTTATTGATTTTAGACAATCACAAAACCCATCAAAATCTGGTAGGTTTAAATATAGCATTAATAAATTATGTAATCATGGTTAGCATTCCACCACACACGAGCCACAAGCTTCAGCCACTAGATGTGTCGGTTTACCAATTTCAAATGTTTGTAGAACTTATGGGACTTAACTACGGGGTCATCAGTCCCTAAGCTTACAAACTACTTATGAACTTCCTATGACTAAGGACGACACAAATATCCATGCCCGAGGGGGGATTCGAACCCCCGACCGTAGTGGCCGTGCAGACCGTGACTGGAGCGCCTCAGTCCCATCGGCCACCGCGGCCGGCTGTCGGTTTACCGCTCATTTAAAGTAGCCTTTGAACATATACACTTTTCAAAAAACCATCCTGGAAGACTGGTTTGCACCGCCTACGAAACAGCGCTACTATGCAGAATGCCACAAGTGGTTTCAGAAATGCGGGTATTTTTTCGTATAACAGACATTTGTTCACAGATTTAGATTTTGCACCAGCCACCGTTTATAAAAATGCTCCAGTGATGGTAGGTGATCAGAATGCCGCTGCGACTCAGAAGGGGGGACAACAATGCTGATAATGAAATTACAGACAATTTGGCGGAAACCAATCCATTGCCTGAAGTCAATGAAGACTGGCCTATGACCAATGACGAGGATGATGTTATAACCACAGAAAATAACTGCGCAGACAATGCAGCTACTATTAATGACAGTTCTAAACGTCATGACAACGCCGACATTGATATTGTTACTAACGAAGGCGAGAATCCTGACATCACTATTGATGAAAACGACGTCATGTCTGTTAATGAGAAGGACGTTGTATTAAAAGCACAAGATATTCAGCAGAACATTGTGGAAGACAGCGGAGGTGCATCTAGTGTACATCCTGTTGACGTTTTTGCACTACCGTCTACATCGTACGCCATCTCTCCGCGGAAAATACTTCCGTTACCAAAAGTTACACCATCAATTAAAAAAAGGAAAGTCAGGAGTCAAAAATCAGAGATTCTTACGAGTTCGCTAGTGAGATCAATAACTGAAAAGAGAATGAAGTGAGGAAAAAACCAAAATTAGACCTAGTCCAGACCATTAAAGGAAATGAATATAAGCGAGAACACAACAGAATGTAAAAGGAAAGGTAAAAGATAAGGAAAGGGAAAACGGACAAAGAAAGACGAGAAAATATCGCAAAATCAAGAGGCATCCAGTCATGCAGATGTGTTTTGCCTACTTTGCGGTGAACAATACATCGATACACCCACAGAAGACTGGTTGGAATGTGCATCGTGTCATGGTTGGGCACATGAGTTGTGCACCGATACGGAAAATTGTTATTTTCTGTGTGTCCATTGTGAAATGTAAGATAAACCCAAACATTCCATCTTTTCCGTTCAAGCTTTCCACTTTGCCTTCAGGGTGAGGGGCAGATGGAATTTTCTTTAGTTTTCTTTTATGAGTCATATCACCTGATTTATCAAATATTGATTGTTATTAGCTACAACGTTTTGTAGTTTAATAGGATACTTTCATGACTGATTAAAATAAAATGTTTTCATTTGCAAATTTTCTTATTATTTTGTCGTTATCTTAACCCTTCCGTCTTGCTCTACCTTCCCCTATTACCATACAAAAGCAAGCCTTCTCAGAACGGTGGAAACGAGATACGTTCTCAATACACAACACTAAGCACACGCTACTGAATCCTTTCGTTCTGGGGTGATTTACTGTCACACACAAAAGTGTTTTATCACAGATATGAGGTTAAAATTGCATGATCTTCGTATGATTTAGGTACAAACAAGCTCTTCGGAGGATACAGTTAAAAAAACCGGTGTTTATTGTCAGGGAAAGACGTTGTGTGGCACAGTGGTAAAGCAGTGCCCATGCGCAAGATCTTAGGTTAGAAGCCCGCTGTGTGTAATTTGTTTTAATTTGTAAATTAAAATTACTTTGTTTGTTATTTTCATTAAATTGTTAATTGAATGTTTAATAGCTCTAATACCCAGTTACGTTCTTTTCATTGTAGGACTGATATTGTTTTCCGCTGTTATTATTTTTGTTCTGTGACTTTTTTAATTGGTTTGGCATCGGCTTTTGTTGTTAATAACATGTAATTAAATGCCAAGCTGGACTACTGAGTGGTTCGTAACACGGAGGTTCGTGTAATCATTAGCCAACGCGAGGATATTTTCTGGTAATCAATTATAGCGAGAAATTATAATTTCTTTTTATACGTGTAACAAAGATTTTCCTGTCTTAATCATCTCAGAGAAGTTAGTTTTAACGAAGCGATCACTATTTGAGTGCTGTTGGAGATTGTTAGCCGCCTTTTTCTCGGTCACATAATGCATCAATTGTGATTAGGTTATGTGGGATTAAATTAAGATCTACTGAACGCATCTACCGCTTCAGTTCAGTCGCTGATCACTTAAGATTAACTGTTCGTAGAGATCTTCGCAATGGCTGCTTTATCTGTTGGCGGCCTCTTCCAATATTGCCCCCGATTTATGAAATTTTGTTAACAGCATTTTTTAAGTGATCCGCCGTGTTTGTGCTTCGCCAAAGCTAAGAGTTATCCGCATGCCTATGCGGCATACTGTAGCGCCATGTGACAAGCGGAACTAGCAAGTAAATTCAACAGGACTATGTGTCGTGTTCGTGTTGTATGATGGGAGAGGGTAGAACCCGGTGGCGGCACACAGCTTACTCCTCACGAAAAACATCAAGTGGGCTGCCGAGCTTAAAGTCCCCATGGGACGTATGGATCACTAACAACAATCGGCCATGCCCTCACTTCATAAGACACTGCGGAGAGGTTTGGAATTTAATCCAGGACATTGGCGCAAAGACTGGTGACTAGGACTTTGCACTATCCCACACCCCCCACCCCAGTACCCTCTCACGTAAGGAAAACGGAACATTGTCAACAGCACGTCACGTACTCGGACGGTAACCCATTCCATGCCAGACAGTATTAGGCAATCTGACGGAAACCGGTGTATCCAACTCGGCACTGCCTTTGACGTTGTGAAAGTAACATGAGATGTTAATGCTGGGACGAGAACAAGTCTGCCTGAATTACATTGCTCGGAACACTCCTAATAATAGGCCTCCGCAGCCAACGACCCCGTTGGTGCCGTCGTATAGCATATTATGATCTAATGAAATCCGGTACCGGTGCGAATCCGTACACTTAGAGAGAAACAGCTCCTTGACATATGGGCTGTGGGACGGAGAAAAGCTGTCAGCGAATCAACAATGCTGTGGTAAACATTGACAAGGGTATCCGTGTATACAGTTGAGCTCGTGCTACTCACCATAACGGCCAAGAAAAGCTCAAGTATGCTCTGATAAACATTGACACGGTTATCTGTGGATGCTGTGGCGCTCGTGCGAGCCAACATGGCCGACAGGAATAGTTGGCAGCGCCTCAATTATGCTCTGATAAACATTCACAAGGATATCCATTGATGCAGTGGAGCTCGTGCGAGCCAACATGGCGGCCAAGATTGGTCGTGAACTGGATGAAGAAAACCTACACTCCTTTATGACGAAAATGTTTCCGAGTGGTAGCACTTTACAGCAAGATATTAGGCCATGTTATAAGGCCAGGTACTCACCGTTCTGATCCCGAACGAATGGGCCTGTGATGTGATTGAAAATTGCGCCAGGACTCATGGCCCTGGTTCTACGAATTTACATTACATTACTTGTGTTTGCAGCCGTAGAATTTACGTGACAGTACCCAGCGTGTTTAGTGGCTAAGTGCCATGTTTTCGTGGTTGTGTAGTAAGTTAGTTACTTACGTGATGAAAAATGCTGCACGTTAAGCCTATCAACTGTTTACATTTCCGTTTGATACTCACATAAAAGTTAGAGGCTCGATGAGCGCGGTACGAATTTGCTCAACATACATTTCTGTGAGAAGTATTTTATACAAACAAGTAGTACCTTTCGTGATTTATTTACATTTATGATCACTTGTCATGTTTTTCAGAAGAAAACAGGTACGTGGTTTCAATGCAAGTACTACGTAGGAAACACACTGTCATGTTTCCATAAAATCATGGAGTTGCAAACAAACTGTAAAGAATAAACTTAAAAAATCGACTCACTCAACTGTCTAGTGTCCAAATATGGATGAACTAGAGTAATACATGATACTGTATTTAATTTTCTCAAATAGAATGTATAATAAACATTAATAATCACACCAAACACAAATAATATCAAAAAATGAAAATTACATTTCCTACTTTGATTTGTGTTTTTTACTGGTATTAGTGTTTCTCAACAATTTTAAATAAATTTTAATTTTTGTCAAATACAGCTCCATCTATCATAAAATGAGAAAACGTTTCATAAAAAAAGTTACATTTTATCAAGAAGAATCTAAATCTTAAATATAAATTACTATTTTTATTGAAGATTTCAAAGCCACCCCCTAGCTGCCCATGGCTGTTGTGCATGAAGTCGAGTTGAATACTAATCTAGTCTCTCGTCTAGGTGAACAATATTTATTGCTACTTTTTAAAATCAGATTCTATCGTTCGAAATATTATGATAATTAGTATATATATGTAGATAATCCTTATGCTGGGGCATGTCGTGGGGACATTAAATAAATTATTAATAAAAAATGTAGATATACAAAGGTTCACCATCCCTAGTATAGAACATTTGTGAGATTAATACTCCCTGTAGGATGTTTTCAGGACGTTTCCCTTAGTAAAAACTGTTTGCAAAGACTTTCAAGCATGCAGTACCTTGGAGTAAAGTGCTTCAGGTAACAAACTCTGGTACCAAGCTTTGGACTTTCTGTTACACAAACACGATAATATCATCAGGTACTGCTTGTATATTGATAGCTTATATTGCATCTGCATGAGAATGAAGTCCTTGGTACCTTACCTTGATTCATATAATGTGATGGTTTGTGGTCTTGATAAACAGCTATAGCCAAATGCGAGAAAGTCCTCCTAATCATAGTTTAGTTTTAATCTGTTGTATAAATTACCCGGCACTTCTCTCAAATTTTCTAAATGTCACTGTTACATTACAATAGTCCCGTTTGCCCTCTTCACAAACTATTATTGTAAGTGATATGGAACCATTCTCCCAGCTGTCACTCCTTCTCCTGCCCGAAATTATATAGCTAGTTGTTTGAAATATAGTTACACAGATTAATAACAGTATTACTCTCTGAAACCGTACTTTGCTATTCTTTTGTAAACTTTGGAAGATTAAAGCCCTCCGAATCCATCTGAACACACTTTAACCATCCCACAGATTTGGTCATGAAGCTGCTTTGAAATACACGTGCTACATGTAAGTTGTGCTTTCACTTTAGTAGCATTTGGTAATCCACAGTAAACATCTTACATGGTTATCTTTACAAGTTTCATCTTAATATTCCATTCCAGAATAATGCATTGTGTCCTGTAGAAGAAAATAGGACGAGGAAGTCATTCGCCTTAATTATTATTCACATTGTAACTGTAAATATTCAGTTATTTACAAATTTATTCCTAATGAAACTAACTGCCTGATTTGTGTGTGAGGTCTAAAATTGTTTCCAGATTTAAACTGTTCAATGACAAGTAATTAAGAGATGTTAAATGGAACACAATTATTCTTAAATAAATTTGAAGTCTTCAAATATCTCATTTGGTGTTTTCGGCACTTGAATTTCATAAAGAGATATTCAGTGCTTTGGAATCTTGAATTCTGGTATCACTGTGTTCCACAAGCTCTTCAGGAGAACGAAAACTCCGTTTCATCCCTACGCGGGAAAGGAGATGCTCAAAGTTCTTAATTTGATGAAAAAGAACATTGTCGGGAACAGCAATGGCGTAACATTTCTGGTAGCCACTCGTAAAAAATTAAGCGCTGACAGTTGAAACATGAAAGGCCTATGCTGAAGCAGCAGCTTTAGAACTTTAAATTGGCGGTGGAGGCTGGCGCAACAAAGCAGTTGCTGCACGGTGTTGCTGTGATGGGTTTTATACTGTACAGTATTTACTGCTTAAAAGTTCGCCAGTCCCAGTAATTACGTTATACAGAGTCCCACGCATTATGTTTGCTACATTTACACACAGTTTGTCAAACAACATTTTGTTGTTGGAATCGTCTACACTACTTTAATCAACACAAATCCTTACAATACGAATTTGTATCCGTATGTTTTTATGTACGTATATATGCATGTGAGAGAGGGTTTGCGTGTATGTGTGTGCGTATTTTCAACATCTCCGCCTAAATACCGAAACTGATATCAAGATCTGAACTATCAGAGAACACTTGCTGCGTGGTTGATTACTACCTAGGACAGATAGTTACAAAGATGTAATAAACATGAAATTTTGGTAAAACTAATATGATGGTTAAACTGCCAGCCACAAGGGAACACCTTGCAAATTGACAGTCAGTATTACTGAGCTTTTTTTTAATCCCATCACGTGTTGGAGTGGTTATTAATGTTCGGTGCCGTTTTTTAAGTTTCGCTAGTGATGTAATATTACAGGGAAGTAACTTGGTGGATCTGGCACATTTAAGTCATTTTATAAATAGCAGACCCGAAAACGAGGCGGAATCTGACTTTAAAGTTTAACGTCGGTAGTAATATGGAATAAAAGCAACACCTGAGCGCAATATTACACAAACAAACTACCAGATTCCGCAATGACCTTTCTTACGAACATGTTTGTTTCAAGTTGATTGGATCGTAGCACATGAGGCTGTAAAAACTCTTGTTGCATTATGTAAAATGATGCTTGATTTACTTAGAGCGGATTATGCTAACTGAATGACCGTGAAAAAATATTAAGTTAACTTTCGTGACAAAAGGCTGTTTAAATCGATCGGATTTTGTTTTACTCCAAAGATTTCCTTGCAGGCAGTACTATAAAGTCACATTCATGGAGGTTACATACAGGGTGTTTCACTAAGTGTGTTTACCTCTGTAACTTATAAAATAATAGGTGATGGGAAGTTTTAATGCGGTAGGTCAACACAAGAAATGTTACACTTTCTGCGGACCTATGAACATAGTTTATTGTATCATTTTCGAAAGAGTTACACCACAAATATATATATTTTTTTAATGGAACAATGGTTTTTTCTATCGTGTATTGTACTGGTTTAAACCAGCTGCGTCCAAATCAATTTAAACTACATTCCTATCACTGTTAGTTTGGGAGCTACAACCCTTCAAAGTTCCGGGGGCGGAGGCTGCGATAGCGTAGCTGACTGGCCGAGTGGCTATCCCCTGGGGCACGGCCCACTGTCTCATGACCACCAGCCAGTTAGCTACGCTGTCGTAGCCTCCGCCACCTAAACTTTGTAGTTTTGTAGCTCCCAAACTAACAGTGATAGGAATGTAGTTTAAAGTGATTTGGACGCAGCTGGTTTCAACGAATCCACTGCACGATAGAAAAAAAAATAATGTTCCATTTAAAAAATTATATCTTTGTGCTGTAGGTCTTTGGCAAATGATACAATAAACTATGTTCATATCTCCGCAGAAAGTGTAACATTTCTTGTGTTGACCTACCGCATTAAAATGTCCCGTCACATATTATTTTATAAGCTTCAGAGGCAAACACACTTAGTGAAACACCCTGTATAATAATTTCTAGAAGTTAATAGTAAATTATAGATAATAGTCCAAAATTGGCTCCAAGCATCATCTTATATAATAAAGATTACTGCTGGAAAAAATAAAGTCTTTTCATGAATTATTAAAAGGAAGGTTATTCTAAATAAGTACAGAATTAGACTAACTATATTTTCATCATTTTTAAAGAGAAAAGCGAACCCACATATTCACATTTGGTAGTAACGTAGTCCCTGATGTACGTATGATCTTAGCGAAGGGTAAAACATGAAAGACGAAGTGTACAACCGCGTTCTGGGCAGCTC
Source organism: Locusta migratoria (assembly GCA_026315105.1). Lineage (NCBI taxonomy): Eukaryota > Metazoa > Arthropoda > Insecta > Orthoptera > Acrididae > Locusta > Locusta migratoria. The sequence continues at coordinate 275,926,531 of CM048751.1, read as the reverse complement.
GTAAAACATCGATGAACTTCAAAAAAAATATGAAGAACGTAATTAGCTGCCAGAGAAAGTGGTGGTCAGCGTCAAGCGTCGCAGATATATTTTTTACTAAATAAAATTTTCAATGTATCATTACAAGGCCAACAAAAAGCTGTTTCCACCAGAATGCCTAGACACTACGTTAACAGGAGCACCAACAGGTCTTAGAGGAATATAAAAAGACGCTTTGCGACTCGGAGGTCAAGGACAGCAACTTGGGAACTCCATGTCACTACTCTGGCCCAGGACTGCCCAGAATCATCTACATAACCTCGGCCAGACCTCACTCCATGCAGTTCATCTCGAGCCATCGCAGTATATGCCACGGTTCGAAGAATCTCCGAGAAAGAAGCTGGCCGTTGACCGGAAGATATTTCTAGCAGAATCCTGTCACCACATCAGCCAGTCTCGACTTTGGTCGCTGGCTCACCACCAATAAAATCTGTTGAAAGGCCTCTGTGAAGCACAGTCATTGTGACTCTCTACAGTTAGAAGTTCTTCAATAAACTACGGTAGAGAAGAGACCACTGAGTTCATTGCAATGGTGAAATGTACATCTTCTCCTAAACTAAAGGAACGATTTGAACTAGATTTGGAAGAAACACCCTCTTTGACGAGTAAACAATCGTCATGGAGTAAGAAACCAGTACACGAAATAGTTAAGAAAAAATGGCGTTTTAAGCGATGAGAAACAAGGAACCTACGCTATCTCGAGAAGGAACGTAATTTATTCATTTATTCATAAGAGGCTTAAGCACTTGCAATAAAACTGATCTATAATCTAAAACATGTTCAAATGTTTGTAAATCTATCGGACCAAACTGCATGGTCATCAGTCCGTAGCTTAAAAAACTAACCTAAGGACAAACACACACACCCATACCCCACGGAGGACTCGACCGTCCGACGGCGAGCAAGTACCCATAATCTCAGTCCATTCCGAAATAACTTCTCAATGACAACCATCGTTAAATAATGGAAAAAAGTAGATTTTTGATTACAAATTTATCGATGTTCATTCCGTAAAGCTGCATCATTCGGCATGACATTACAATTTATTACTTCTACATTATTAATTGCGTACTCGAATAACTTTACTGGCAGTACGACTGAATATACCTCCAAATTTATATCATATGAAGATACACAGCTAATCAGGTTAATGGATTATAAGGGCATAAAAAATTGGTTCACGAACAATAGCTCCATCAGACATGGGTTCCGATTTATTACGTCCACACTACTAACTCTGTTTGCTACAGGTATTTCAGACAATGTGTAAATATACTACTGAATGAAGTTTCGCAATTACATTAGACTATGTCATATTGTTTGGTAAACAATGAAATTAATATTAATACGGCCGATGACAGATATGTTGAACTGTATTACTGTATTACTACCACCTCAATTCGGAACATATAGAGCCGACAGTATCCGATAGATCCGCTATATAAAGCCGGATAAATATTTTATTGTATGACACACAGGTAATAATAGATATCGCCATAGACCGAGAGTAGAAGGTGAAGAAGAAACAAAACGCAACAGCAGGATACGACGATAGTGTCTCCGTGTAAATGTTTGGACGATAGTGTGTTCTTTCCCTGACGAATCCAAATGGCTGAAAACTGAAATTGTGTCTTTTTTCATTTGCCTTTCACGGCTCTATGTGTGCACTTATGGTGAGTTGCCAACTATCCTGAAGATGTTCTTCATTATAACACGTTCATTTTCTATCACTTTATTTAAAAAGTAAAGTCGATCAATATTTCTCTTCAGTATCAATTTCATAAAAAAACTTGATTACTGATACATTTCGTGTACGGTCGGGGGTTCGAATCGACCCACGGGCATGGATATTTGTGCCGTCCTTAGTATTAGCTAGTTCATAAGTAGTTTGTAAGTTTAGGAACTGATGATCCCGTAGTTAAGTCCCATAAGCTCTACAAACATTTCAACATTTCGTGTAACAAACTACTTTACAGCATTGCGCCAAAGTAAAGCACAATTACGATCTGCTACGTAAAGCCGTGTATCAGATGCCAGTAGCAGGAAACAGAATTCTGCGAACATTTTAAGGTTTTTCTCTTCGCGGTTAGGCCGCAGATAGCATCTGGCAGTGAGGTGTCAGAACAGGCAGCTGAGTGCTGCCAACGCTCCGGCGCGAAAAGCCAGATGGCGGAGATAGGAATTCCCGCGACAGGCTTCCAATACCAGCGCCCTGGAGCGCCAGCAACGCAGCTGTTCTTCCGTTCCTGGAACGCAGCGTGACGGCGCGGAAGATTTCCTCGGCTGCCGTCCGCTTCTCCCACTCTGATACACACAGTCTGTGCGAAGTAGTCGGAACAACACCGGGCAAACATTTCACTCCTCTTTCTCTTCTAACTGTAAACACTGGAAACGACACCAGCAAACGCGTTACAGCTATTATTTCCAAAGTTGTAATAATATTAGGATGTAACAATCTTGTCTGGAACACATTCTTTCAAATTCTGAAGGTAGCAGCGGTAAAATATAGGAACGAAATATAATATTCAACTTGTATCAAATTCAGACAGAAGAGTCGAAGTGCGTGAAAGGGAAGCACTGGTTGGGAATACGGTAGGGCAGATCTGTTGTCTTTCCTCATTGTTATTTAATGTGTAGACTGAGCAAGACGGCCGCAGTGGCCGAGGGGACTGAAGCGCTCAAGTCACGGTCTGCACGGCCACTACGGTCGGGGGTTCGAATCCCCCCTCGGGCATGAATATTTGTGCCGTCCTTAGTCTTAGCTAGTTCATAAGTAGTTTGTAAGTTTAGGGACTGATGACCCCGTAGTTAAGTCCCATAATCTCTACAGACATTTGAACATTTGAGACTGAGCAAGCTGAGATGCTGTGAAGGAATGCAAGGAAGAATTGGGAAGAGGAATTAAGGGGCAGGGAGAAGAAATAATGCCGCGGTGGAGTGGCCGAGCGGTCTAAAGCGCCATGCTGCGGAACACGCGGTTGCTCGTCGTCAGGGGTTCGAGTCCTCCCTCGGGCATGGGTGTTTGTGTTGTCTTTTAGTTTTAAGGTAGTTTAATCAGTTTGTACGCTTAGGGACTGATAACCCCAGACGTTAAGTCCCATAAGATTTACAATCATTTGAACATTTGAAGAAATAAAAACACTGCTGTTTCCCGGTGTCATTGTAATTCTGTCAGAGATAGCAAAGGGCCTGGAAGAGCAATTGAACGAATTGTACAGGGTATTGAAAGATGAGTGTAAGATGAACGTTACTTAGAATAAAACAAGGGTAATAGAATGCAGTGTTAGATAATAAGGCGATCCTGAAGGAATTAGATTAGGTAATGACACAATAAAGTTAGTAGCTGAATCTTGCTATTTGGGTAGCAAACTATCTTCTGGTGGTCGAATTAAAGTAGACATAATATGCAGAATGTCTATGGGTAGACAAACTTTTCTGAATAAGTGATATGTGTTAACATCCAATATTAAATTGAATCTCAGGGAGTCATTTCTGAAAGAATTTGTCTGGGGCGTTGCATCGTATGGAAGTAAACGTGGCCGATGATGAGTGCAGCGAAAAGACTATAGCAGATTTTGAAATGAGGTGTTACAGACTATTGGTGAAGATCGAATGGGTAGTTCATACAGCTAATGAGGAAGTTTTTATACTGAAGTAGAGGCAATTAATGAAAATTTATTACGCGACCGGGAATCGAACCCAAGACCTTCCATAACCATTTGGCTACCGAGATTTAATGGATACAGGAACTGCATTGACGGACATAAATTGCGTCCCTCTCCACTGCACAAATTTCAACTATGCCTCAAGTTCCCTTATAAATTCGTGTCAAATTGCCAAGGGTCTTCAACAACGGAATAGCACCCCAGCAAAGAACGTTAACAGAATATCCTGCATTACATCAGGAACAAATGATATATAAATTACAGATAAACAATGTACAGAGAAATATTTTGTCTCGCTGTCTATTATAGATACTAAACTGAAGTAGAGGCATTGAATTAAAATTTACGTCACGAATCCCCGCCGCGACATAAATTTTAATTCAGTACCTCCACTTCCGATTAATATCTTTAATACATAACGAGGCAAAGTATGTCTGTGGACATTACTTATTTGATACTTGTAATGAGGAGGTGATTCAATGAATATGAGGAAAGGAGTTTCTGCCATATTCTGACTAAGAGAAATAATAGGTTGGTGGGACACAGACTGTAACATGATAGAATAGACTAGCATTAGAGAGCCATGTGTGGTTGTAGAGGAAGACAGAGTGACGACTACAGAAAGCAGGTTCAAAAGGATGTAGATTGTCTTCGCTCGCGTGTTAGTTGATTATGATAGATAACCTATCTTTCAGTAGTGTGTTATGAGACTGGTTTTCAAGGATGAAATGAAATACAATACCTTCTTTGGAAACAAACATTTTTAATCAACATTCAAATAAAAAAAAAATGTGAAGTGCATAATGATTTACAATAAATAATATATACATTATTCCTTATAGACTGTGTTGCAATATCTCAACACGTATGACGAGAGTAATGTCCAAATTAATTTTAATTTCATTTTAGGGCATTCTGGGAAACTACATATTTTTAGTATTGTACTTGATGTAGTGCGCGAAACGTCAAATCTATTTTTTAAAAAGATGTATTAAAAGAGATTTCTTTTTACTGCTTTATTTATTTATTCGTATATTTCCTTATTCGTATGCTTATCCTCACAGAGAAAGAGCTGAAGACATTGTAGCACGAATAGACCAAAGATATGGTTTCTGGCATCACGCTTCGCTGTATGTAACCTCCTTTCTATAGAGTCGCAAACGTCATCCCTGGCCTTCACTCCGAATTTTTTTATAATTGGACGAATTTCGACCACCATATCTTCCACCCCCTTTTAGCTATCGGCATGGAACTGCTATGGTGTACAACGGGAGACTTCGGACAACAATTACACACAGACAATTCGTTTGTGTTCTGTAGTTTTCTCTGCAGATCGAAATATTAACAGACACACAGACACGTAGAATTTTATATAGACCGATAACTTTCCATCCCAATATACTGTACACTTTTATCTTTATCAACCCTCAAGCCACAATGCAACCTATAAAACCATTTTAAAGAGTAAACATAATTTTCAAAGAGTAATTATTGTACCGCATTTCGCGTTATATTCTTCAAATTACTAAATATCTATCAGATCGCTATAAAACCGTGCCGTAAACCATCCTTAGGTATAAATTAGTAACTGTACAAATATTTAAATCTATGTGTCTTGTCGTTCGGATGTGATAATCGTACACCGAGCAGACATTAACATTATATATACAGATAAATAGCTATCCGAACGCCATAAAACCGTGCCTAAAGCCTTCCCCGGGTAGACATTAGTAACTGTACAAATTATCAGCTCTTTATGTCTTGTGGTTCAGACGTGATAAACGTACACCGAACAGACATTCACATTTATAGATATAGATAGATGAGGCTTATATAGGACACGATATCGTGTAAAGCTGCATCAAATCAGTCCGTGAACTGAAGCCCACAACAAGAACATCAACAACATTACATGAAATTATTTGGATGTATGGAATGATCAGAATGTGTCTGGAAAGCTTGTAAGTGTTTGCATGGGATGTTATGCGAAAAAAAAAAAAAAAAAACAATATCATGAAATAATTTTGATGTGTTGTGCCATTTCCAATTCAGTGAACATTGCTGTTGGGCAGTCGGGTAGTTAAGCTAAAACATTAAACTAGCAGCCAGTTACGGCGTGGCGACTCAGTTTTTCAGTTACCATTTGACCAACCAAATTTCTTTGAGTCATACTCTTACTCAGAAAAAAAACAGTTTACCTTGATAAACTTGAGATAAGAAGTTCATATAGACAGATCGTGTTCATTAGTGCTTACTCAACACATTATTAGCATTTCAGCCACCTCGGTTTAGCATGTGTCTTGTTGCTGGGTAGTAATAAGGTCCGCCTTGAGACTTGATAAATTGCAATGAAGGAAGATTTGTATTTAACCTTTCGTCGACAGCATTGTCATTAGACTCGGAGGTCATGCTCGGAGTGCTTGAGTAAGGACGGGGAAGGAAATCGGCCATGCCCTTCCAAATGAATCATTTGCATAGAGTGTGTTAGGGACGTCACGATGAACCTACATCTTGATGGCCAGAGGTGGATTTGAAGCACCGTCCTCACGAATGTGATTCCACGGGTTTTCAATGCGCCACCTCTTTCGATCAGGTAAACTATAACATGTGTGATGGCATAGACTCGGATAAGACGTTCTCCGTTATAGCACAGCCATTCCTGCTGTATTCACTTAGTACGGAAGTGCTATATCTCTACTATGCGGTAGGTTCAGCAGGTGGACCGTGACGGGAAGGAAGTGGGTATAGGTCTGTAACTAAAACTATTGATTAGTCCGCATATACTTTTATTACATATTAGCAAACCCGGCAACGCTTCGCTGTAGCTAATATGTATGGGATATATACTGTGATCTCTTCTTGTCTTCTCCCTATGTCTATCCCTCCCTGTCCCCTTCCTTAGTCCATCTCCTCCTCCCAATACCTTCGCACGACTCCCTCTTATACCGCAACATCTCCATTTCCTCTCCCCTCCTCTTTGAATCTATACCATCCAGCCCCTTTTTTTAAACCCATTTCATTTCCCCATTCTCTATCTCCTCCTCCCCCTTTCTCTTATCATACTTTTGTTATTGTTGAGGCGTAAAGTCAGCGCTACACGCCAGACGTAACGATAGTGCAGAAGGCAGCGATCGACTGAAAGCCAATCGTAAGCATGCGCCGCGCATCCTGGAGGGAGTAACCGAAGATGCGCGCCCTCTACAAGTGGCTATATCTAGGCCGACATACGTCTGGACGCCCTCACTTACTAGTGAGGACTCGGCAGTTACTAGTGAGAGCTCAGGCAGCTACGAAGACAGAATTAGGACAGTACTAAGTTAGAACGCGGCTACGAGCTTAGCAGTAACTAGGTCACAGCGCAGCTAGCATCATACGGACGACGCCGCGAGAAGAGAGAAGAAACAGACATATGTTCTAAAGTTGAGTATTGTGTATTTCAGTCAATAAATATCTTGTAATACTAACTATGTCAATGTTTTAGATGTCAAAGGATTCTGCACCAATACCTTTATTGACAACCAGACCGGGACGAGTGTTCAACAAAACGCGACGAGGTCACAACAGTTATTGCAATCGGGACCTTGATTTTGAACAGAAGTCGAAATTAATGGGTAAATGAATTGCAAACGGCTTATTAGACAGATCTCTCGAGCTGCTCTATCAACGAGGTTAGTACTTTTAATGGTTATATTGTACGTACAGGTATAATTATAAATTTTGGCATAAAAACCACTTTCCCGTTTTATGTTAAAAATGACTAGGAAGGTGAAAACGAAACCGAACATTTTTACAGCACAACTTACCAAGTTTTTCTCGCAGCGAGCAGAATAGAAATGTTTTTATAACATTTCCATATCTTCTTAAGAGTTTTTGAATTGAATACAAAATAATTGTAGCATGACCATAATTTAAAGTAGATATTCCATATGAAATTAAAAGTTTATTATAATAATATAAGTACAGTGAGATATCGAATGAAATTTTAAATGGCGACAGTTTGTTCCGAAACCAACTGATTCATCCGCTGCGTAATCGACTGCAGGATCGTGTCTGAATGCCAAACGTTCAGTTCTAATCGTCACACGTGGCCGTCTGTTTTGTCGACGATCCATATTATTTTGTGCGTAAACTGCAACTGAGCGAGTCGAACTCGACTATACCCGTTGTTCCAGAGTCATAACAGATCGCGCTTGAGAATTTCTTTCTCGTTTTACCTGCAAGCGTTGTGTACATGTTCGTCGGTTTTATTGGCTTCCACGATCAGGCAGTAAGTTTGCGTTGCGCGTGTGCCGACCGATATTACGACACCGCAATGGAGGAATTTGAAAGAAAAAATAAGTAAAAACTACAATTTGTTTGTACATAAATTCTGTCATAAATTCTGTCTTTGCAACGATCCAAATATATGATCACTACCGATAACAGCAAGGAGGTACGAACAATAGGAAGGGGCTTGTAAAGAAATAACGTTTGATGTTAAATCTGGCTGTTTCAACATTGTCTGCATTACACCATCTCCCTTCATTCTAACCTCCTTGTCGTATTTGTTCGCTTTGCTACAGCTTATTTCGTCGCTAGGTGAGTAGCGAATGAGTAAGCTGATTGTTGGAGAATCTAGAAAATGATCCCAACTGGACGCGTACTTTCAATTTCTCAAATTCTGATGTTTTTCGGTAGTTTTTCCAAAACTTTTTTTCATAAGAATCTTGATCTGAGAATTACGAACAGAACAAAGAAGAGATCATCCAAGTGATGCGCTTTTATATATGTGGCAATTCACTTTTATTACCATTTATGAAATGAATATTTACCTTTGATCTGCTTGTGATAGTACAATGTCTTCTTACTAATACATAGTTCTGCTAGGCAATAGAAAACTTTTACGGCTTGTGCATAGACAAACTGCTGGCTCTCGTCTGTTGAACTTATACATTGGAACAGACGAACTGCGTGGACCTGTCCCGCACTGTCTATATGATGCTGTGGTGAGCGGGCATATGTAAGCGAGACCCCTTCTTCCTATTTGCCGGTACACAAGGTGTGCAAATAGTGCTTTTTCTTAGCGCCCGAATCAAAACTGAGATATACCCAAGGATAATAAGCTAAAACTAATACAACAAAAGGAAGAGCTACAAGTCCTCTGGCAAATTGGTCATGTTGACAAAATTCAATACTCGAGCAACAGCTCGTGCGTCATCAGCTAAAATTTCTTCCAATGTATCCGGTAGATACAGTGCAAACAGAAAAGGAGTAAAATTTGAACAAGACAATAAAACATGGCACACCGTCAGTGGATGACCACAGGATCAAAACTGTGCGGGGTCACCAGTTAGAAAGTGGTGGTGGCTGAACTGGCAATGTCCGATCCGTAACCGGGCCAAGATGACGTCGTAGCGAGCGGCGTGAGGTGGCATCCAAGCCACCGGGAGCGGTTTTATGATTCGAAGCTTATTATTTGTAAGCGAGGACCACACATTATGCCACGACGATATAAGGCGACGGGAAAGAGCCCCTCGAATGTCATGGGATGGGACAGAGACTGCGGGCACCCTCGGTGGCCGATGTACTGTACGGAGATATCGCTGTTCTTGAAGTGACACGGCGACTTGCGTAGACCGCCGGCGTCGTGGCGAATAGAGACGCCACAACAGATACTACTTCTGTGATTCTTGGCATTGGGCTGCCGTGCAATGGCCGAGCGCTCTTAGACACAACCAGTCCTGTAATAAACAGTGACCAGGGACGGACTGTCACGACTAATAGTGGACCAGTGCAGTGGCGGACTAAGGCTCCCAGTCCACTTGGAAATACATGTATTACTATACTAAAGTAACTTTGGGATTTGGAGCCCCGCCGGCCGCGGTGGCCGAGGAGACTGAGGCGCTTCAGTCACAGTCTGCACGGCCACTAATGTCGGGGATTCGAATCCCCCCTCGGGCAAGGATATTTGTGCCGTCTTTAGTATTAAGTAATTCATAAGTAGTTTGTAAGTTTAGGGATTGATGACCCCGTAGTTAAGTCCCATAAGCTTAACAAACATTTGATTTGAATTTGGAGCCCCCCCTCCTCCTCCCACCTCTCCGCCCCCCCCCCCCCCCCCCGAAGACGAGAGGCGCGGGACTGTCTAAAAAAAATTGCTTTCCATATTAGGAGGACCCAGAAGAAGAGGCCCAGGGCGAGGAAAAAAAAAGAACTGCTTTCAAGGTATTTGCAGTCCCCTCCCCCCCCCTTGTCAATCACTGTGCCAGTGTTGCGTCAGTGCGAAGGAGGATGCAGATCTGTCCAGTAATGCCATTCAGGTGAGGTTTCGATCTTCTCGGGGAGTGAACCATTTCGTCGGGATATACAACCCACCGCGAACCATTTTGCGCACTTGTTCCACTCCGAAACTCTTCGTCCCACTCATACTATCAGCACTTTTGCGGATTGATGCACCACATTCTCTCACACCAACATTGCGTTATCTTTGCAACTCACTGATCTGCCAGTACGGTCCGCACATACGTTTGCAAAAAATCTACACGTCTGCCTTGGACATACTGATCTATTTATTTATTTATTTATTTATTGCGACAACGAAAGCCATAGCTATATTGTACCTGGTACGTGAAATTGCGCCCCGAAATATAAATTGACTTTGAAATCGTAGTTCGACATGTTTCATATTCTCACCATTTCTAAATAAATGATTATTAATCTACATGTCTTGTGTGTATAAACATCCTATCTCTAGGCTTCCAAGTTGTTAATTTTGGTTTTCTTAACATGGTCGTAGAATCAGACGAAATGTCGTATATGAATGTTTGGGCCCACTCGCCAGACGTGCTGGGACGCTATGATGGTTAATGCGATTCCTGTAGAGAAGCTGGATGGGAGTTGCTTTGCGCCAAACAATTTTATACAACAGGAACAAGTTACACAGTTGATACTTAGACATAATCACATTGTCCTTCGGTAGCTTTTCTGACGTTACAACGAACAAGAGGGCGATATGAAAGTAGGACACTGGACTGTAACTACGTTGGTACACCAGCCAATAATTCAATTGTCTCTTGTTTCTTTTAATCGGTTTCATTTAAGTTAAAGAAAAGACGTTTAGCAACACCATTTTTCCCGCAACGCTCAAACTCACGTGCACAAGCACCTGACTGGTTAACTTTGGTGGCAGCGGCACGAGGGACTGGATTTTTTGTTAAGAATCATTTCTCTGCAGAACCTACGCTGCAAGAACCTTGCAAGCTTTTCACACAATTTTTGAAAATCATGTGTAAAACACACACACACACACACACACACACACACACACACACAGAGAGAGAGAGAGAGAGAGAGAGAGAGAGAGAGAGAGAGAGAGAGAGAGAGAGAGAGAGAGAGAGACTACAAAATGTATTGATACACCCATCACTTCAGACATGTAGTGAAAATGGTCAGTAGAGAAACAGTCAACACAAATGTGATACACTGTGTAATGCGATGTTTGATCACTGTTGATAAAGGTATAACTTATTTATTAAGACAGTTCCGTGAAAGTTTTTCAGAGTCACAAGAAAGAAAATCATGCGGCAGTGAGTATCTTGTAGACAAAGTTATTTGTGTAGAACCACTATCCATCGTTGGTATTAGAAAATTAAATGAACAGTAAGAGAAAGCCATATCAGGAACTGTTCAATAGCTTGGAATTGGAGGCATGAGTCAAACAATGGACTGTGCTAGGCAGTAGCTGTACGAGATTGATAACTATAGGACTGAAATGATTGAAAATAAGACGAATCGAAGACGGGAATTTGTTCTACGATGTGTCGTTTACAGTAACGCCTCCCTCCGCTAACTATAATTAAAATGAGGATTAATTAATAATTTTATTATACGTATATATCATTTTACAACTAATCTGATTCCCAGTGCTAAAGCTCTAATTTGTTCAAATGGAAAAGAGTGATTAATATTAATACTATCGCAGTTGTAATTAAGAAGAATTTCTTACGAAAATTAACGTGTATATTTGAACTCAGGTTGGAGAAACAAATTGAGCGAATTATGATACGTGTGCAACTAGAAGGCTATACGCTGTTGGAGTATAAATACTGATAGGCAGAGTCAGTACAGAGTGACGCTAACCATTACATGATTTTCTAAACTACGAAGAACGAACCAGCACTCGAAAAATACAAACGGATCATGATGAAAAGCTTTGTAACATGGCGCTCGATGGTCGACTGGAAACCGAAGGATCGCAGTTTCGGAACTCGGTTGGACCTCGGATTCTTTCAGTCTACTTTTTAACCCAGCCTTCAACTCTCAACGAAATGAGGGGAGGGTTCGAAACCCGGTCGAACCTCGAATTTTTTCAATCTGTTTTTCAACCCATACTTTACCTCCCAACGATATAAGAAGTCGCAAAAATATACACGTGGTTCGGATTCCACGTTAAGCTGTAGGTCCCCTTTTCCCGGTTGGATAATTGGAGTAGGCTGTAGACACGCAAGTTGTCGAAGTGTCGTCCAATTGAAAGACTAGCATTAAGCCAGTGAGCCACACAAACTTGTTTTTATCTAATCAGTTTTTAGTATTTAGTATTATTGATTTTACAATACTAAACGGTCAAACAGTAGGTTATTCCTCAGTATAATACACTAGATCATCAGTATTTAGTCTTCCTGACACTACTTTTTATTTACGAGTACCATCCAAAAAAAAATATTCCCCTTTGTTTGTAAACAAAGACAACATACAGTAGTTACATTAAAAACTTAACTGGCAAGAGGTACAGCAATATTGGAAGTACTTGTTGACACAGTCACCAAAAGAACTGGGGTAGGTTTCATAACGTAGGATGAACTTTCTGTATTAAGTTCTTGCCACCAATATACGTATGGTAACTGGCATCGCGGATTTTAGTTTCAAATTAGTACCAAACGGATAAAGCTCAAGAAATTTCAATTATTCTACTCGACAATTTCTTTAGAAGTCGAACGGGCTACAAGATCGTCCGAGTGAAGGATGATTCGGTTTAGTATTCGAAACTTTCAGATGGAAAGCTTTGGGCAGTAAATCTGTAAGCCTCACATGCCATCTCTTCCACGGAGTCTTATCTCTGCTTCCACACGCTTAAAAATGAGGGGACCTTATAGCTTCCGCTAGTATGGTGTAAGTATGAGATACGCTATTGTTTTGACGAGTTACTGATGGTTACTTCTGTTCTTGCAATCGTGTTGTACTATCACATTCCATTATAATTATCTGTAGTGTGTTAAGTAATAAATAACAAAGTAGCGTAGGATAGAGCTAAAGTTGGTAGAATATGTGAAGTCTTCCCTCTAATTTTAATAAGTTGCTGTAGTGACAGCAGCGGTTAGAAGTGCATGCAGCATTTTGCTTTGTTTCATAATCTCGACGTGAGTCTCCATTATGCTCATCGGCTTGGGAAGCTCGCAATTTGCGCAGCACTCTACGTCTCGTCAACCAACAGAACACAATGTGGATGGCAGTGTTTACGCAGAGAAGTATAAAGGCCTTTAGGGTCCCTAATTAGTGAGAGAGTCGATGTGGCACCAGTCAAAAACGAGACAGAACGGAGAGGCAACTAATCGACGCAGATCTCTGGGTGGCATCCTCGTGCCTACTGAAGCTTTCATCTCGTGTAATCAAATTTTCCGAGCTCGTCTGAAAGCTTTGCTCCGTGCTAATTACGGGACAGCATGAAATGGGCGAGCTGCGCGATTAAAAGGCGACGTTACACAGAAGGAAACTTGAAAATGTGGGTCGTCATTTCGCAGACCAACAGTTCACTCTTAAAGATTCAGTTGGGTCAGTTCAAGGGGATTATCACTTAATGAATTAAATTATCTCTGAAATACTTAATCATGTCTGATAACACGCGGTATATATATATATATATATATATATATATATATATATATATAGAGAGAGAGAGAGAGAGAGAGAGAGAGAGAGAGAGAGAGTGGAAGGGGGAAGGGAGGGGAGGGTGGTAGAGAGATAGAGAGAAAGATATGACATCTCACATGCAGCGTTTTTTTATTTTATTTTCATGTTTCCCAGGGACGCGTTATGGGGCCCCCTACTCTTCCTTATTTTTATAAACGATTTAGCAGTCAATCTGAGCAGGTCTCTTACACTGTTCGCGGATGATGATGTCATTTCTCGGTTAGTAAAGTCACCAGACGATTAAATGGAACTGCAAAATGATTCTGATAAGATATTTCTGCATCGTTCAAAAATGGCAATTCATCCTTAATAATTATATATGTGCGGGTAAACCTCAGTTACATGATAAATAAGTGAAACGTACAGGCCGTCAGTTTCTACTAAATACCTAGGACTAACAATTACGAACAACTATGTGATTTGCATATTGTCCATGAAGATGTGAATATTTTCATATTTTTAATTATTCCTTGTCAAGATACAAAGTTAATTTTCAAGGAAATATATTCCACGTCATCCAATGTAGACACACTTACTTTGCAGTTATTCCAACAATGAAACTTCAGCTATCTCTAAATGTTCAAATGTTAGTACAGTTTATGGGACTTAACTACGGGGTCATCAGTCCCTAAACTTACAAACTACTTACGACCTAGTACGGCACAAATATCCATACCCGAGGGGGGATTCGAACCCCCGACCGTAGTGGCCGTGCAGACCGTGACTGGAGCGCCTCGGTCCCCTCGGCAACCGCGGCCGGCCAGCTGTCTCCCTTAAACTACCGATCAAGCAAGGATGCGTAATGGTAAATAGACTCATATTTTAGTTAACGCTAGTTCAAAACCACCTACTACCATCTGGACTTAATTACTCCGTGATTTTCCTAAATAATGCCTTGCAAACGCCGGGATAAAACGTGAGCAAATCCTAAAAAAGAAAAGAGAGAGAGAGAAAGAAAACCGTGATTGATCTCAGATTGTCATGACCACGCTTCCTTAGTATCTTTCTTGAATTGCTGAACGAGAAGTTGCTCTGATAGTGCACTAGGGTATACCTTCAGAGATAACATAGCTCAGCGTTGGCATCTGGCAGATTATATAGGGCAGGACTGAAACTGAAGTTAGAATAAACGTTTCGAAAAGATCATTTGTGAAATATGTAGTGGAGGACATATTTTTATCTTGTATCCAAACAACCGTATTCGGTTTAAGCATATTACAGTGATCCGTAATTTGGACACTCTCACGCAAATTAGCGAGAGCAGACGTTACACCTGTGTTCGCATACTGCTATAAATTACTTTTAAGGGAAAAGGAATAGGGAAACATTGAAAAGGATTACATTCATCTGCATTAGGGTATTATAGTAAATCAATTATAGTAAATCAACAACGGCTAATGAAAATTTGTTTCTGTCCGGGTTTCGAAAGCGTGATTACCAGCCCATATTTACACACGTTTCTCGGTTAATAAAAACCAAAATTAATGAATAAAATAAAAAATAATAAAAAAATTATTTCCGCTGTTGTTCGTAGTCCTCTAACGCCTGCCATAGCCGATTGCCGCAAGCCAAAGAACGATCTTGCCACATTTGCGGCGAAGAAACGAACACAAAACTATAACTGCATTGACTGGCTCTATCTGACATCAAGTACAATTATATACAAGTATATGATCAGGTAACTCACCACAGTGTATGTGTATGATAGGGATAATCTAAGTGGGCTACTGTAAAGATTTTAAAATGGTTTTCACTAGTAAATTGTGTAGCTAAAAGTGTTCAGATTTTTGTAAAGCTTATGGGACTTAACTGCGGGGTCATCAGTCCCTAAACTTACAATCTACTTATGAACTAACTTACACTAAAGACAACACAAACATCCACGCCCGACGTAGGATTTGATCCTCCGACGCGGGAGACCGTGCGATCCGCAACGTTGCGCTCCAGACCGCTCGGCTACTCCCAAGCGGCAATAGTATGATTGACGAGGGGGCTTGAGAATGTAATAAATCATTATTTTCCGTGGATACCCTGAACATTGTTGTAGCTAAAGTCGACTGCCACTGTGTAAATGTTTCAATAGCGGTGTAGTAGTGAATAGAAGAACTATTTGGATGCACAGATCAGTGCGTCATAGTACCTCATCAGAATGTGCGAGTCTTGCGCAAACGCCAGTATAAAATGAGGAAACCACTATATTATTCTCAAGCAGTATGAATTATGTGATGACTGAGACGTTTCCTGATAATTCCCAAAATTAAATAAAAACTTGACAAATATTTTCCTAATTTACAAGTAAATTACTTCTATTTTGAAAAGTTTATTTTGCCAAGGCTTCTTTACCTGTACAACTGTAATAGATTTATTACCTTTAGTGATTATAATCCCCAAATAACAGAAATCCCCAACCTGTTGTGGAACGTCATCCTCTAGTTTGATATTGGATTTACCATTTCCTTTTGTTTTTCCTAGTACCATAGTTTTTGTGTTCTTTTTATTTATCAGATTCAATTATCTTAGTATTTTGGCAAACATTTGCAACGTAAACTCCACTGCTTTCACTGAGTCCGAACAAAGTATTTCCCTTCATTTTAATTCATCCTGTTAATTTCAATTTTTCCATGGATTTTTCAAGTAATAGGTAACCCATATAAGGTGTTAATGAGCGTCCTTGCATTACATCCGTCCTTATTTTCGCTTTCTTCTTCACACCATTCACTTCTATATTTGTTCCCTGTCGTTTGAACAGATTCCAAATTAAGCTTCTATCTCTCCATTCAAGATTTATTTCCCCCATTGTCTGAAATAACAGAATTTCCAGTCAACCATGTCAAAATCTTTTTGTATATCAATAAATGTTTAGTATGGTTTCCTATTAACCACATTTGGTATTTATAATACTATCCAAGAGCTAGTATTGCCTCTCTAGTTCCGTTTCAATATCTGAATCCAAACTCGTCTTTCCCCAAGTTTGCCTCAATTTTCTTTTTTATTATAATTTTTGTAGGTTTAAAATTATTTTGGATGTTTGGTATAATAATAAGATATGTCTATATTTTCCATAGTACAAAGCATTTCCTTCTTCTCTAATTATTACTGGTTTACTACTTAGTAAATCTGTAGGTTGCTCTGGTCCTGTTTCATAGTACATTTTTATGAGTTAATGTAAGTGTTCTTTTCTTGATTCTCCTACTTCCTTCAATATTTTTGCTGGGATGATATCTATGCGTTCATTGTTAAACTGCTCTTTAGAGAAGAATGTTTACTCATTGACAGTATTTTCTCCCTCATGTAATTCCTCGATCTATTCTTTCCTCTCATACTGCTGAATATCCTCATACATTACCTGCATCCACTTTCCTTTTTCCACTCTACATTTCTGCGTAATTAAGGTAAACTGCTACACCTAGGAAAGTATCAGTTTCAGCTGTGTTTATTCTAGACAATCTGCCTAGTTCTGCCATTGTTTTGTGTGGTACTTCCACTCCTTGTTTTTTCACACGCTATCGTGTGATGCGGCAGATGCTCTGCCTCAGATTCACGTGAGCTTCTTGTGGCCAGGCTACCATTTTTACGTGTAACTGCATCTGGCAGCCACAACCAAGTTTCGCCCTCCTCGAGTGTGCAGGAAAGTGATTCTGACAGCTTAAAGCGGCACCGCTTCGCCTGCTGCAGTCGCGAACTCCGGCTGCGAAGTTTGGGGGTAGGTGATAAATCCACAGCTAATAAAAACAGACTCGCGTTTTGTGTGTTCGTAGTTGCATTAGGGAAAGATGATTTTTAATTCTACATTCGCTCTTACTGACTATGGCAAATTACAAAATGGTGACTCTAGGAAAAATGGAGCTGACCATACGACAGGTCCACTTCAGTCACGACAGCTATTAATCCTACAAAAGGAACTTACGTTCGAATTCCAAACTTAATTTTACGGGTCACAGCTGTTAATTCTGGTCTCTTCCTCTTGTCCTTATCACGTTGCATCAGGACGCACGCATTTGTTGGGTATACATTGTCTGTCAAATCGCTGTTGATGATTTAATTCTATCCTCAATGTACTTCCCTAAAAAGTGTGCTTCCTTGAAGCGATAAATGATTCCAGTTACTGTTCACCAGAAAATTGTGTGTTCGTATGACAACTGACATGCTGTATCAGGAAATGTAATTAATTCGATGAAGCTAGATGTTTCCAGTGAATGACCACCCATTTTATGACGAGACAGTGCTTACTATGAAAATTGTAACAGACGTTGTCTTCGAGTCAGTATGATTACATATAAAAGGTCAATAAAAATGAAAAGTAAATAAATAAAATAAAAAGTCATTAGATACAGTTTCCTTACATCGAAAAAAGATACAGGTCCAGTAAGAAAAGCCTCAAAATACAAAATTTATTTGATACTCAATTAGATTCATCAGCGGAATCTTCTGGTGAAAATTGTGTACGAAATTTGTTCTCTTCAAAATAGGCTATTATTAATATGTCCGTACTTACCCATCGTATACATCCGTTCAGTGTACGACATATCCTTACCTACAATCTGGCAAGTTTCACACGTCACATCAACACCAAAGAAACGACGTAGAAATAAACCACTGAATTACAGATCATTATTCCTGCATGGTGATGGACCATGATCGCCACGCACATTACGGTGGAATGTAGATGTAAAAGTAGCTCTTTAATCGAAATTATTTCGCTAAAACGATTACCTCACTGCTTCATTATATTAAGTATAGACGAACATTCACATTATGACATGAGAAAATTCGTCACGGTCCGTATTTCCCACTTTTGGTGACTGCTCGTCTTACCATATGCCTATCCGAGCATTGCTGAACCCTTTGTTTGCCACACGGACTATATATTTAAGTCACAACAGTTATCCCACTGTGATCTCAGATTGAATGTTAACTATTGCCAGTAAATTGTTGGTCATACACAGTTCTCTAGCGTTAGGAATAAGCTCCAAGAAAACGATCTATTGATACATACTCACTGTTATGTGTGTGTGTGTGTGTGTGTGTGTGTGTGTGTGTGTGTGTGTGTCACAATTCAACGGGCGCCATTGTAACACCACATCGCGAGCATAGCATTGGAATAACGGTATTCCAACATTTTTCTTCATTTAGTAATTTTAATATTTTTTTAATATGCAGAATTTTCTCATTTTTCAAAATTTTTAGTAAATTCAAATTATATCAGCGTAGTTCAGAGTAATACTTGGGTCAAAACATCTCGTATATCAGAGATCATTTGTCAGATTGCTATTATAAATAGTACCCGCAGTTGAGTAACTCTCTCTGTCTCTATGTGCTCAGCTCTCTATGTGCTCAGATTTCTCTATGTGCTCAGCTTTCTTTATGTGTTGAACTCTCTACGTGCTTAGCTCTCAGTGGGACAAGCCCTCAGTACTTAGCTTAAAGTATTACACGCGGTTTAATTCCAAGAAAGGGAAAACCCGAGAAAATATTAAATTTTTATTATATACTTTTGTATCGTGATCATACGAGAAAGCGAACATTATTTTTGGACTTTGATCGGGATAGGCTAGGACGGAAGAACTAGAAACTTCTGCCTCCCGTAATAAACTGACGAACATTCGTGAGATTGAAATTTGAACTTATTTGGCAAAAATAATGCAATAACTTTTCAAAGACGTATCTTGAAGAATTAAAGTTCGTAATCAATGTATAGGATCCAGAGAGATTAATACAAAAAAACTTTGACGAAAATAATCACGAATTGTTAACTTATAAAGTGTGTACTGTGAAAGTGTTGTGAATGTAACTATTGATTTCAGAATAGAGAGCCTATAAACCTTAAAAAAAGGATTAAACAGTTATTCGAGTACTTAGTTCCCTAATATTGCCCCAGCATATTCTAAAAGTGAAAATATATCCGTGACGTTCCTAAGAAATTAATTAATGTGTGAAGGAATATATCTAACTGTTTTGGTCAGGAGAAACTTATGGTGAAATTTTCTAAAGAATAATTCTATAAAGGAAAAGGATCAGGGGAAACAGTATCCTTGTGACGGGCGTCAAATTATCTAAACTACCGGGACCCAATGATTTAAATTTTTATTCTTTGGTTTATTAAATATCAGCCCCTGAGAAACGTATTTTCATGCCCAAACATTACAAACAGTCTTTAAGTTTAAGTGAAACCTAGAACCAATATTTACAGGTGAAAAATTCAACAAGGATATAAATTTCATTAACTGCGAAGAAGTACCAGATCTACCAACTTAATTTTCATAATCAGATGACGAATAGAATTTTGAACCTATACATCCAATACAACTGTGAAAATCAAGACGTAATCAACAGCTTAAAAGTCGCAAGCTAAACCCAAATATAAAACGAAGTCAAAACAACTGCCGCTCCAGTGACCAAACCAAACCATTTCGCCGCCCAGTAAGACCATGTCATTCAGACAAGTAAGTTTGAGGGTTACTGTGTTAGTTCAAAATGTTCAGATGTTTGCAAATCTATGGAACATAACTGCTTCGTCATTAGTCCTTATCTTACAAACTACTTAAACCAAGTTAAACTAACCTAAGGACAGCATATACACTAATTCCCGAGGGATGACTCGAACATCCGGCGGCGAACGGCCGCGTGCACCGCAGCAGGGTTCCACAGTACGCACGTCTGATCCGCCGCGGCGCTGTGTTAGATCAATCGTATGTAACAATACGTGTCTGAACGATGTCCCATTTGTTACATACTTAAACGCGGACCGTTCCTCGTAACCAGAAAATCTAGATCGTGTTTCCTTTGGTACTCTTTACCACCTTAATGGGATATTTTGTTTTAACGTGGAGACTATTCAGATCTCCAAGAAATCCACGGACATGGCTTCACACTTTACGTTTAGAAGACGTTAATATATTTCCACGTCGAATTTGGCCACCAATTATGTTGGGGTTTCTTATGAAGTCTTCCTCTATTGTAGAAAACGTACGGCATTTGCACTTCGCAGACACTAGATTTACCCTTTATTTAAGCAAACGATTAATGTAATATCGATTTGTTCATGAAAGCATGCTTATGCAGGAACGAAGTAAATTAGTACTACTTATTTACTCACTGGTAATATCGGACTTGAAAGTCCATTACCGCAGCAACATGTTTTCGCCATTTGTCCCTGTCTTGCGCTATTTCCTTCCTGTCGCCTCCAACACCTAGAGTCCTCAAATCGGCCTACACATTGTCCGTCCATTTACAACTCGTTCTCTCCACAGGAGTTTACCCTGCAAGTGTCCTAGCAATAATCTGCAGGCTGCCATGCCTTCATCCAGTTTAGCTACGTGGCCCACCCAACGCAGTTCAGGTGTTTTAACAACACTGATTATGTTAGGGCTTAAATAGAGTTCGTGAACCTCTTCGTTAGGCAATTTTCACCACTCCCCGCTAATGTCATCCCTTTATGCTCCGAAAATTTACCTCAAAATTTTGTTCTCAAATGTTCGAAACGGTTTTTCATTTTGGAAAGTGAGAGATCAAATTTCACTCCCATACAGCACAAATGGAAGAATGATAGTTTTGTGTATTCCGGTATTTAAACTTCTGGAAAATGACCATGATGAGGGAATTCTATCTCCAGCCCATAACCTCTTCCTCAGCTCGGAGTCAATCTCAATACTCAAACGCATTCACATTTTCAAACTGTATATGACCAACTCTTAACATTTCCTGATCTATTGCTGTTGCAATTCTAGTAGCAACCAAGTACTTCTTTTTGTCTTCGCTTATCCTGAGACCTACGTCTTCACTAGCCTTGATTAACGCATTCGCATTTACTGTTACTCTAATGGTGTTCAGATTATCCGCATACCCTAATATCCTAAGATTCCCATTTAGCTCCACACCTTGTGAGTTATCTGCTGCCATTCGCACAATTTATTCTATGACTAAATTAAAAAGTAACGGGGACAGGGCGTCTCCCTGCTCAACTCCGTCCTTTATTTCGAATTTTTCTGACTCTAATTTCTCCATTCATACTCTACCTTTTGTGGTTTTGGAACTCGCTGCTATAAGCCTAACATACTTGTTTGGTATTCCTAGTTCCATAAGAATTCTGTACAATTAAAGTAGTAAAGAAGAGTAATACGAGTCATTTTCCCCCTATCAAGCTAGGATGTACTTCTCCTATTGGAAGTACAACCACGACAGTTGTAAAATATTCAGCCCAGCTATTATACAATCTCTGAGTTCATACCTTTCGTGCGTGTCTGCTACTGCTCGTGTCTGACGCCATAAATCGTGACCGCGTGATACCTTCTGACTGATAACGCTGAGCAATCGCTGTGGAGTTGAAGCTTCACTTTGTTTTGTTTTGAAGTTTAAGCGTGGCAGAAACAAACGGTAGGATAATGACCGCTATAGGCCACTAGGAGGACTGAAAAACAAATCTTGAATTTCAGTTTACCCGGATTACCAAACGCCATACTAGGTGAATGGTGGTCAATATTTATGTGGTCCATATAAAACATAACAAGAATGACATATAGGAATTCTTCTGAAGATATCTAACATATTCACGGAATGTATGACAGTAACTGCGAATGGGCAAAGTTGAAAATGTGTACCCAGCCGGAACTCGAACCCGGGTCTGCTGCTTTCTTGGCAGCTACGCTGACCTCCACACCACTGAGGACACAGCGATCACCAAAACTGCACGAAATTACTCAAGCACGCCTCCTGTCAAATACAAATTCTCAACTCCACGTTGCCCAACTAGAACTCAAACTCGTTGTTATTGTAAACTAATTCCCGTAAGATTAAGGTCATAGGAGTGCCTTCGCACTGAAGAACAGGATCATTGCCCTTCTTCGGCTAATTATATGAGTTATATATCTGCATGTTGTTTCTGTTCTTTCGGACAGACACCACATATTCGAGAGTTGGACATTAAATAGTGGCAACACTGCTGTGGAGACACTATGCAATGGAGTCTACTATTGTCGGTGATAGTTCAGTAACATACCTACCGTACCTCCGGACAAATGGACTCGACCGTTCCACGTCACCGGCATGTGCATAATCGAGGGAAACACAGTCAGTTGTGAGCGAGCGATCTAACGTAACGGTGTCACTGAGTGAGACATGGACTACATCGTACGAACACGAACGAAAACTGAAACGCCAATCCAATGAATGGCATCATTATGGGTTGCCTAGAAAGTCGAAAGTGTGTCTGAGCCCAAGTATGGTAAAAGTTATGTTTATTCTCGTGTACGACTGTGATGGTGTAACCTAAAGCATTGCGGTCCTTACGGCAGACCGTCAATGCACAGTATTAATGCTCGGTTTGAGAAAATCACCTGCGACCAGCTTTGTGAAAGAAGCAACCCACCCTTCATTTTGCACTACAGTGCACGGGCGCATACACTGCAAGTTGTGGCTGGTCTTTTCTGTCAATGGAACTTGGATGTACTATACCATCCACCATACTGCCCGAACTCAAGTTCTTGTGACTTTGATTTGATTCTGAAGATGAAGGAACCACTTGGTGGCATTCGCTTCAGAACTGTTCCAGAGATTCGACAGGCAGTAGACCGCTTCATTCGCACCATCAACAGAACAGGCTCTGCTAACGGTGTACTACGCTTTGCACATCGCTGGAACGTGATCCATACTACGCTGGTGAGTTCTTTGGAGTACAGTAACAGATGCAAATACGTAATGCTTTTGTGTCGGTTGTGAATAAATAGTTCTCACTTTTTAATATCCGATCATCGTATATAACTTGTCTAGATACGTTCATAAACTTGTCACGACATATGTGTTTCAGTAAAATTTACAACAGTGAGGCGTGGTTTTCATCAATACTATATTGTGAATCAAGTGGTTCACCTAATAGTACTAGAAAATCTCCATTGTTTCTAGTATGAGTGTACACATTTTAGCGGAGATATGGGATACCGTTGATCCCGCCTGTCTTTCCCCGTTGAGTACCGGCTTCATCCGTATTTTAATTTTTACTATCTGACAGATGTTTGATTTCATTTCCATTATGTGTACATAAGACACCTATTATATTACGTTTGTGTAAAATTCTGGTGTTAACCATGAATGTTTCTTTCCTGATTTGTATTAGTAGGCAGCAGCAATATCACTCAGACGCTATTTATGTAAATGAAGTAACTAAAAGATTTTATACATCGAACTATCTGTGTTACACCATTTTAATTAACCTACAGTGGTAGAAATTTCTATAAAATGTTGATTTTATTATATAAATCTTTGAGCCTTAATTAATACGTTTCCGTGTATTTTAAAATTTATGTGATACAGAAACGTGTTATTAATTTAGCAAATCATCTGACTGTAGCCAACTTTGAAATGAAATAGGATGAAAGAAAGAGAAACCATTAATCTGTGATGACTAACAGGCTTTTCAAATTCACGTACAGAAAAGTTTTGAATAGGTTATAGGCGTCATTCATGAGTTTGAGTCATACTTGTAATGTATATTGAGTGTTTAAAACAAGTTGTTTATTTTGAGAGGTGTTAGTGTTCACAGAAAGAAGAAAAAAGACGAATAAATAATGCTATACAGTGGATACTGTGTATAATAACAAATTTTGATCTTTATAAATGAGATGCTAATCGTTCTATTTATATTTATAAACTTTAATTCTGACGTTCTTTTGAGTTACTTCATCACATCTCTGAAATTAGTGACGTTTAAGTACAGATAACGAAAATTTGACTGCACTTGCTTCTTTACCTACTTGCTACTGTAGTTACACGTGACAGATGCGTTTTGCAGAATAGAGGTAACGTATTTGAGTCATATAAGGAGATAAATATCACTGCTGTCTCTAGAGGGAATATCTGCTAATAGTGGTGACGTAACCGCTGTTATTGACAGCACTTACCACAGGTCATCGTGCAAGAGTATCGAGTTTCTGTCTATGAGCTGCAAGGAAACTGTGGTTTGTGGCGAGCTAGGTACTACTAGTGGTAACCGTAGAACTGGTTGGATTCTGGGGGACACTAAGGCCATGTACCAAACTCACATGATTACTCCACATAGTTCTGTGTTTTGCTGCGACTTTCCCAGATAATTAATTACCGTTATTTTACATATAATATAAATATCTTTGTGCAAAGTATTCATGGGTCTCTCCCTTGGTATTTTACCTTATGAATTCTCCCCGTATATTAGAGACAAAATTTAGTTCTCTTGCATTCCCATTGAGTGGTCAGCGCATTGAAGCGTTCTAACAATAACTAGGTTCACTATTGTTGTGCTAGAATGTGGATTTCTCTGTTGTGTTTCTCTTCCAGATTCGTTATTCCCTACTGTAATGTGGAACAAAGAGTTTAAGTTTACTGAAAAAATGTGTTTTGCAAATTAAATAAGTAGATGTAAATGGAGATGTAAAAAGAGGAGACAGAGTATCTTATTCCGAGTTTTATTATTGCAACGATTATACTTTTGTCAATTTACCAAAACCCTGCTTGTAAATTGACCCATGCATACTTTGCAAAAGATTTATTAGTTACATTAGGACTACGGTCGGGGGTTCGAATCCCCCCTCGGGCCATGGATATTTGTGCCGTCCTTAGCAGTAGCTAGTTTATAAGTAGTTTGTAAGTTTAGGGACTGATGACCCCGTAGTTAAGTCCCATAAGCTCTAAAAACATTTGAACATTTTGTTACATTAGGAGTCCAAATTTGTTAACTGGATTACAAAGGCTTTGTGAATGTATTGATATGCATCTATGAAATCAATATAAACAGGTAGTGTATTCTTTGTTTATATTCCCAAACATTTACATTTATTATTTTCTTTTCATATACAGGGAGAATCACCCAATACTTGCACCACAAATATTGCTGAAACGGAAAGTGCGATTTTCACAGAATGGATTGGTAGTCAGGGGCTCGAATTTTTAGCCAACAAACAGATTTTAATATTACTTAGAAAGTGCAATTTTCATGTAAACATACAGTTTTTTAAATGGAACAATAGTTGTTTCTATCGTGCACTGGAATTTTTGACACCAACTCTGTGCAAAGAATTTTGAATAACATTTTTATCACGTTTAGTTTGGCAGCTACGACCGTTCAGAGTATCGGGGACGGAAAATGCGATAGCTTAGCTGCCTGGCCGAGTGTCTAGCCCCTGGGGCAGTGCTCACATTCTCATGACCACCATCCAGTCAGCTACGCTGTCGTAGCCTCCGCCCCCAAAACTTTGAATGGTGGTAGCTGCCAAGCTAAACGTGATAAAAATTCCATTAAAATTATTTGTACACAGCTGGTGTCAAAACGTCCAGTACATGATAGAAATAGGCATTGTTCCATTTGAAAAATTATATGTTTAAATAAAAAATACACTTTCTAAGTGTTTTTACAATCTGTTTATTAGCTAAAAATAAGAGTCCTTGACTACCAACCAATTTTGTAAAAACCGCACATCAATCGCACTTTTCGTGTCCGCAGTATTTGCGGTGTAAGAGTTAGGAGATTCACGCTGTATATTATCAGTAGGCTATCTTCTTCTATTGAAGCCATTCTCATTATCACCAGTTATATTTTCTCCGTATAGTTTCCAGCAATTTCGTAGTTAAGATACGGTCCTACAACCTGTGTTACCTAACGATATTTCTCCAAGTTTCCTGAAATTTTACCTGTTTCCCTCTTCATTTATCGAGTCGATTAATAATTGTGTTGGAATGCTCTCTCTATTCCATATTACGTGTATGAAATGAAATGATTGTCTATGCTATGACTCTCCTCCTATTACCTCCAGTTGCATTGCATCACGTCATCAAATGTAGATTTGGGAATTACCTCACAATACGTGGAGTGTTACTGGAGTAATTGGTGCTTCTGGATCAGCTGAATTTAGTTCATTGTCAAATTATACCTTGTTTGTCGTTGCAATTGTGCATAAATTCTCCTTCTCACAAAATCTACATTATTGAAATTCTTTTCTTGGCGGTTATTTTTATAGCTTCCGAAACACGGATGAAGAAATTTCTGTTTCCACCCCTATGCCACTATGAAATGTCGTTTCTCCCATTACAGCTCACCGTCATGGTAGTTAAGGGAATTTTCACAATAAATATTTTTCAAGTATTTCTGTGTATTTAAAATTATCTAAAATGAAGGGGAGGAATGACTGGCTCATACTTAGGTTTGTTTCCTTGGAGTGCATTTACAATAATTTCTTTTTAATCTCTGAAGTTGAAAATATTCTTGAAATCAGTGAACTACCCTAAATAAAAATAATTCCCGGAAAATAATAAAACATTACGGAGCAAGTGAAATGACAGAGAACGAGTATATCCAGCAAAATAGGTAAAATTATAGGGTCCTACACATCAGATACCAAAAAGAACAACAGAAATCAGGAACTAAAAGATCTACACAACATTAACAAAAAACTAAAAGAAAATAACACTTTAGCATTGAAAGCAGATAAAGGTAATACTATTGTCTTGATGAAGAAGAATGAATATATAAATAGAACGCTTGATTTCTTTAACTCAAATAACATTACACGTATAGACAAAGACCCTACAAACCGATTTCAAGCTTTGATAAAAAGAGCTATAAAAAAGTCTGAGTTTCTTTTAACACAAAAAGAACAAAACAGATAAATAGTTATGAATCCACAATGCCCCAAGCTCAGAGCACAACCAAAGGTCCATAAAATAAATGTTCCGATTTGACCAATTGTAAATCTGATAAACAGCCCAGCTTACCTAATAGAGAAAAAACTTAACAAAATCATATGTGAAAATTACATATACAGCAGACAATATACTGTCAAAAGCTCGACAGACTTAATTGCAAAAATACAAGACATAAAAATCCCTGACAACAGTAGATTCCTTTCTTTAGATGTAACTAATCTATACACTAATGTACCCATTGATGAAACTATTGCTATCATAAAAGAAAACCTCTTAAAATATAGAAAAATCTCTGCAGCAGAAGTTTATGAAATAATAGAACTACTAACCATAATATTATCCCATAACTATTTTAGTTTCAATGGACATGTATACACACAAAATGATGGTCTTGCAATGGGTAGCTGCCTGTCTGGTACACTAGCAAATATTTTTCTAGACCACCTAGAAAACAAAACTTTTTGAAGAGCAAAACCAATTGAAAACAAAAGTAGTATACGATTTCAGATATATAGATGACACTATAATTCTATTTAATGAATCTATAGAAGAAATTGAAGACTTCCATCAAAGGTTTAACAATATGCACAAGAAGATAACCTTCACAAATGAACATGAAATTAACAACAGCATTAACTTTCTCGACTTAACAATAAGTAAGACTAACTCAGTACATACTTTCAATATATTCCGAAAACCCACAACTACAGACATAATAATTCATAATAGCTCTTGTCACCCACAAAGCCATAAAGAAGCATATTTTAGATCAGAAATAGATCGTATCACCAAATATCCTCTCTGTAACAAAAATATAAATTCAGAGCTAAATACACTCAAAGATATAGCAATCAGTAATGGATATAACCCAGAACTAGTCAATAATCTGTATAAATCGAAATTAACTTCAAAACAGAAGAATATTAAAGATGAAATCACTTTAACAAAAACTGAAACAAGAAAGAAAGACAAATTTGTAATACTGCCATACTGGGGACAAATTTCAGATAGAATAAAATATGCACTGAAGAAAACAAATCTTAAAATTGGCATCTACACTAACAACACTTTAGGAACCAATATCATACATAAAATAGAAAAAATTGATCGCTATAGTCAATCTGGAGTTTACAAAATCGAATGCAATGAATGTGACAAAGCCTACATTGGACAGACAGGCAGACCTTTCAAAATTAGATTTAGAGAACATATAAATACAAGCGAAAATAATGTTTCAGCATTCGGCACACACCTCAGAGAAAATAAACATTCGACTGAGAGTATAGAAGAAAATCTCAAAATTTTACATATTGTAAGCAAAGGGCAACTAATGGACGTTTTAGAAGAATTACAAATCTATACACATATGACTAAGTACCCAGAACAAATGTTAAATGAACAAACAGAAATGCGCAATAAAAAATTCATCGAAAATTTCCATAACACCTTGGCCAGCATATAAAATACAGTCCATCCTACCGTAATATACTTCAAAATATGCAACGAAACGCGATAAATTATAGTAGCACCGCAATATTATCCCTGTATTACAATATAGGACACAAATCAATTTATTACACTTAAAATAGTTCGGAATGAAATCTAAAATTTATTGTACAATTTTTATCATGGTATTGTTTATGTCACACTGCATATAACCAACGATATTGATACAAACAAAATTAAGCAAAGCATATTTAATAAAACATCTTTGGATCAACAGCTCTGTAAATTACACCAAAGTAATTACGACAAACAGCGTGACACAAACAGTAACCAAATATAAATGTACACGAATGTAAGTAATTATAACCTGTATAATCAATATAACATTACTATATTAATGTATTTTCATGTAAAACACACTTTGTTCTCTGTAATAGGTGACTTAGAAAATGAGCAAAGCCCGAAACTAGTCGTCAGCATTTAAATAAAAGCAGCTTTGATGCATATTTAAAAATGTCTTTTCTTCAATATTTAAGAGCTGCAAAACACGACATATCAAAAAGAAATAAATATCTGTTGGTGAACTAGATGTGGCGAAAATATGCGGTTGTGGCATTGGAAGCAACAGGAAGAACGTAACAGATTTACGATGGTCTTGTCGAAAAAGACATGAATTTTGTTGTATGTGTAAGCGAAAAATAACAAATATGAAGAGAGTAAAAGTTACAGACGTTAACGTTATAAGTGTTGTTGACAGATGAAAGCTGAAAAGTCAGAAATACCTGCTAGGAGCTGCTTCAACAAATCGGCTGTGGCTAGAAGTACATATCTAAAGAAGACACACTGTAGTCTCTCTCCTCACATAGGACGTAGGAAGAAGGCATTTCGAGGTGTGCGGCGTAAGCTTAACAGTAACAATAGACGTAGTCGGAAGAGGTGCCAAAAGAACTTCGTTCTCATGCTTCAGTTCCACTGAAATAATACCATTTGCTAAAAATCCACGACGTAAGTACTCATTTGTTCAACAGTGAGTACTTGTGTTGTGCCCATTTATAACCCGACGAAGCCTTTTAGTTTTTGTACTTAGTTCTAAAATTAGAACATGCTAACACAGTATTTTCAGTTACATGGTTTTATACAGTGTTGGAAGTTTTTATCTCAAGCTCTCTCGACGCTACTTGTGAACAATGCATAATCTTTTTCTACCCCGTTTCACCTCGAAATATCCTTAACCTTATTATTGAAAACATGTACATAGGATAAACGAAGCTTTGAAGCCATTATGGGTATTGACTTATTTTAAATGCTACGATATGTTTTGGAAACTGATACAGTAGCTAGATTTAGTCCCTTATCATCAACACTTACCAAATTATTTATGAAAGATTTAAAAAGGTGGTAATACCAAAGGCTTATTGAAACATATTTTCTGAGCTACGCATCCTTAATCGTGTGGCTAGCGGAACTAGATGCTGTTAAACTTTTTTTTTGTATTATTTGTACTTCCACAGGCGTATACCAAAGTAACAATTAATGGAGGAACTTCCTTTTCTGAAGTCTCTGGTGGAAAGAATTGACAGGACTGTAAGGTAATTTTAATAGAAACACAACATATACGACACATTATAAGCATGCGATTTGTTGTCATCCACCGAACTGACGCAGATATGGTCAAAGGAAGTTGACAAGAAAATATACGACAACTATGATGTGCCGATGTGATAATTTTCACAACAGAACTAAACTAAAAACTTTAAACTTGTGTACGAACACAACGGATACACAAGTTCAGAAACTTGCCAAAACTAGCGTAACACAGGCATTTGAGTTGCTTTTCTATCAAATACACTTTGATATCAAATATGCCAGACTCAGTGATCCATTATCACTTAATAATTAGTAAATCAGTCAGAGATCGCATTAATTATATCTTGAAATTATAATCGGCTTCGGCCTCTTATTAGACTACCTTGAGATCCATGTGAATCGTGACAGACAGATTTTTTTCTTGGATCACCTAACGAATTTAACATGTGTATTACCAACAAAGGAGTCAGTTAAAGTGTTCTGAGATATTCTTTACCTGAGGTACGTCAAGGGAATAATTTTCAAGTCCCGGGTCACAGGTAAAACGAAGCAGGCCATGCGTCTAAAATCAGGTCTCACTGCCATTCCGCCTCTGAAGAGATCGATAGTGAAAGAATAAAAGTCTGGCCCATCTCTTTTCCTCGATAAGTCAAACATGCCACATTACACGTTTTTTTCTTTATTTGTATGTAATTACTAGTATGAAGATATTAATTTATGAATGCTGACATTATTATTGTATTTTCCCGCTCTAGCAGACGTATTTTAGCTCCTAAGATGCGATTTGAAAATTTCGCAACCTTGTCACATGTTTGCGTGTACGGTCAGGATCAATTCGTCTCACGAACTACAGTGGCCAAACGCCGCTGGAGATCAGGTTAGGATAAAACGTGTAGCCATAGCTTGCCTAGTGAGTCATTCACTTGAATGTCAGGTCCGAGGTCAATACGAGGTCCGGCGATAAGAAGTCATGTACCCCGACAGGCACAATCAAAGGAGCTACGATCTCTCTCTCTCTCTCTCTCTCTCTCTCTCTTTCACACACACAATATCTATCCCCCTATCACACACTTTTTTTACTCTATAACTCTCTCTCTCTCTCTTTCCTTCTTACCAGCAATATCACCGCTATAGCTTGTTTAACTCTCATGTCTTTATATCCCACAACGTTATAAGCAACGCAACTTCTGCTCACATTCAGAAGAAAATCACAACTAACGACGTATAATAATAAAGATAAAGGAAAACGTACTACACTTAGAAGTTGGCTCAGTTGTGGTTGCCCATAAGTAATACAATCAAAATTGTATCTAAAAAACAGACCATGGAACACACGATGAGTTGGCAGTGCTACATAAGCAGAGGTTCCCAAATTATTTCGTCGTAGAACCCTTGCCGTTTCCAATATGCACTCATTGCTCGTAGCACTTTGACGATTACCTCAAGAGCTTAGGCGTAATGTGCATTTATACTTAAGGCTGGATCTGTTGTCTTCTCCTGAGTTCATATGTTTATGTGGCGTCTGTTCTTTCAAAAGAACGGTCACCACACTTATATGTATATAGAAAAAACTTTCAAGATTCACTTTTTGGTGGTATTCCAGTTAAAATGTCTGAAAATTGAACATCGGTGTGTCATTTACTTACCACATTTATGATTACAGACAAGGGTGATGAATTTCACGTAGGAACTGCAACTATTCTCGGTCCCTACTTTCTGAATTATCTACATCAGTCTTCACAAGGTCAATGAGGAGGCGATTCACGCTGCAGCTGTTCGCTGCCTATATGAATATGTTCCAATGTTTTTTAAGCTTAAGGGATATAACTGCGGGGTCATCAGCGCCTCAATGCACTTGGCCACTCCGCCGTGACAACATGAAAATGTCGACGCACTGTCAAGATTAAGTGGCAGCAGCTCTCAATTAGAAACTGGAGCGAGAGTAACATTCTACTCACTCTCTGACAGAGCTACAAACTTCTATATCGAACTGAGAAATATTTGAGGCAGATTAAGCTGCTGTCTAGAAAACACCTCAGAAAAGCTAAGCCAATTTTACAGTGATATTGAAGTTATATATTCATCGTGAAAATTGCGACAATTGATCCTAAACATAAATATGTGTATAGCTCACCACATGATTACCAGAAAATTTTCGTCAGGCCTTGAGAAATCGATAAATAAAGGAAACTTAAGGATTATACATCTAACGAAATTTCTGGTGGGTACAATTGAGTACAACGTTAACCGGGAAAAATACATGTTTTGGCGAAGATAAAACAAGCAGCCTGTTATTGACACGACCATTGGATGATTAAAACCTCTCCCAAGGAGACTGCCAACCTTACAACTGCTCCACCTCTTCCGCAGTATTGCTGAGCAGTGTGCGATTACTACCTGACGGGATAGAGGGAGGACGCTGAAAAAGTTGAAAAAAGGTGTCAGATTGTGCGATATAGTGAATCAGCGGATAGAAGGTCGCGGATGTTTTCTGTTTTTTTTTTAATTAGGTTGGGTAGGGTGCGGAGAGGGCAGGGGGATAAGGTGGGGCGCAATATTAAAACAAAAGCGTGTTCAGTGTAGCACGCTTCATCCTTGAGATTTCAATCACCAACCTTCTCCTACGAATGCAAAGAGCTCTTGTGCTCATTTCCGTACCAAATATGGTGTTACAATTGTAAGAAGGCCGCGCGGTCTAAGGCGCCATGTCATGGATCGGGTTGCTGCTGGCGTTGGAGGTTCAAGTCCTCCCTCGGGCATGGGCATGTGTGTCTTTTCCTTAAAATAAGTTAGTTTAAGTACTGTGTAAGCTTAGGGACTGTTTATCTTCGCATTTAAGTCCCATACGATTTCACACACATTTGAACATTTGATATGAATTTTAAGAATAACATAATGGTAATTCTAACTCGCACATATCCTTTTTGGTACTTGTTTTTCTCGATCTTCGTATAAGCTTGGAACAGACGAGAAACTGAAGCGGTTCTATAAACCCTGACGAAACACTTCACTGTGAATAACAGAACAATCGTGTAAATGGTTGGTCCCAGCAGAAGGTAACTTCCGTTGTGTGGCACATATTGTTTCAGAAACATTGAGAACACTTTATAAGTGCACAAATAGCCAATGATATACTACATATATACATTTGTGTTGTTGATACCAGAACTGTTTAATTTTACAACATGCATAGTTTTCTAGGTTGAATACATATTTTCTTGTGAATAGATCTAATACAGAGCGCTGAAAAGAAAGATAGTTTCCTGTGTCGTATGATTGCTATCTAGGTGAAACATTATGTGGTAGCTACGTTTATGTTCAAATGTTCAAATGTTTGTAGAGTCTATGGGACTTAACTACGGGGTCATCAGTCCCTAAACTTACAAACTACTTATGAACTAACTAAGACTAAGGACGGCACAAATATCCATGCCCGAGGGGGGATTCGAACCCCCGACCGTAGTGGCCGTGCGGACCGTGACTGGAGCGCCTCAATGCCCACGTCCACCGGCTAGCTACGTTTATCATGATATCACGATTATATACCTTAACTTCGTTAAATATTTGAATGAAGTGTCAAAAGATAATGTGGATGCTTATTTTATAGCAAAATAGCTTTAGCTGTGTTAGTTTATACTACACATTAGGGTAGGTTTGCAGAAACAGGTAATACTTCAGCCGGCCGCGGTGGCCGAGTGGACTAAGGCGCTCCAGTCACGGTCTGCACGGCCACTACGGTCGGGGTTTCGAATCCCCCCTCGGGCATGGATATTTGTGCCGTCCTAGTTCGTAAGTATTTCATAAGTAGTTTGTAAGTTTAGGGACTGATGACCCCGTAGTTAAGTCCCATAGACTATACAAACATTTGAACATTTTTTGTGATACTTCAAGGTTTGAGCCTGGCTTTGTGACCGGGCCCTGTTAGCCATGGCGCGCGAGCTACGTGCTGGCCGGTCAACCACAGCTGGTGCCGAGGCGAGGCTTGGCGGAAACCAGCCAGCTGGCGGTCGCGGTGGCGTCCTACAGCCCCCAGCATGGCTCAAAGCGGGGCTCTGATGTAAATACAGAACGCTTATTTCCTGGCATCATAGTAAGAGAGGAAAGCGGAAATACGAATCAGGCCGTCTCACTGCGAGCAACCAACTCGAGATAGAGTCGTCGCTTTTACTGAAGAGAAGATGCGTTATAGGTTATATGCTGAGATGCATTACAGAAGAAACAAATAATGAGGCATTCTGAGTAAATTATTACTCCTTAATTTCTTTTTCTTTTTTAATCTCATCTCTGTTGTCATATTTGTAAGTAAGAGACTATTGAAGATCTCTTGGCAACTGAAACAAAATAGAGATTTTTTCCTTTGAGCTACCTTTATATTGATTTTGGTTAAATATACAGTTCCCTTATCATCCTATTTTTATTATAAATTTATATACCTAAAGACAGTTTTCCGCGTCAATATGTGAAAGACATTGAGTGAACGGAACAGTATGTATGGAAGTTTGGGTTCGATTCCCGCCCATGGCTCAGATTTTAATTCAATGCTTCTGACTTAACTCAATATCCTATTTTTATTTCATTTGTTCCCAGCCTCCATGCATACAGAGTAATCAGTTTAGACGGACGCTGTTGAAGTAATTTTTGTTATTTCAAGTACGTCTCTCTCCCCCCCTCCATCCATTAATACACCCTCCGTCCTTCACAAAATATGCAAACGATTTGTTTTGCATTTATTCGCTGCTAATTTCTTCTCCAATATTCTCTCTCTCTCTCTCTCTCTCTCTCTCTCTCTCTCTCTCTCTCTCTCTCTCTCTGTCACCTCCCTTACACTACAACCTCTGTTGCCCATTTTCCCATTTGGTCTATTACCCCAAAACGCTGTAAAAATTAGTGTTTTCCTTTAAAACAATAGTCTCCTTTAGTGTCTACTTCAATTACTGTCCATTGGTCCTCTCTATGAAGCAATGTCCTTTTATATATCCAATAATCCATCCTTTGTTCTGTAAAACATTCGTTCCTTCTCTCGGCCCTAAAACAAACTGTGATGTATGTCTACGTAAGGAGTACTTTGCAAGATTTCACTATTTTATTTTCCAGTTCTGCACTCCAGATACCCCACAGTTGACATATTTATTTGTATCTACGTTCTTTTTTCCACAATTTTGTGCTTGGGAGACTCTCTCTCTCTCTCTCTCTCTCTCTCTCTCTCTCTCTCTCTCTCTTTTTTTTTCCCCCATGTCACTGTTTTTATTTCTCTGCCGCTGACTGTCGAAAAGCACGTGGATGTAATGGACAACTGAACCCCTACCATGCAGCTACTGATATATAAATTGAAATGGACATCTATTCCGACATATCCTAGTATCCAATCTTTGAAATGCAGACACTGACGTTCTCCCCATCCTTCCCATTTCGATATTATGCTTCGCATGTAATCGCATTTTCGATGATGCGACATTGTATCAGAATCCACAATGCTGTTTTTTAATCTCAATATGACCATTGATGGCAACCAAACGGTGAAGAATATTTGCTCGACACACTTGCCAGTTATCGAATACTTTGTCATTTACCCTATTAGTAAATCACAGAAAACTTGATCGAAGTCTGTTTTCCTGAACGTGGTGAATAATAGATGTCAAAACGAAGTTACTTTCTCAATTTCAGAAGCCATTTTCTAATGCATTATAGACGCTCCTCACAACTTTAAAAATGCGTAATATTCAAGTTATCGTGGCAACAGCTACCCCACAATCTTGATTAAAATTTTCCCATAGTTAAATAAGCTTATAGCAAAGTGCCGTACCAAATCGTAATGTAGCATACTAAAACGTAATATAATTTCACGCAAAATTCGCGATAAGGCGCCTCAGACTACGTGGCCTTTCCGTGCGGCCAAGAATGTCTTACCTAGACAGACACTTTTGTGCTCTTTGAATGGTCGTACCGTATAATGAGTACTCCATTATGACAAAACATTATGCTAAAACATCTGTAATTTGCTGGAGGCCGGGGTGAGGTTAACTTGTAATGGCTAAGGCATGGGTCCGATTACCACTGGGGGTAACAGTTTTAACGACCACAAAAATACCATCTGCACCTCCAGTAACGCAAAGCATAGAACGCAGGACTCTGCC
Organism: Locusta migratoria; assembly: GCA_026315105.1. Lineage (NCBI taxonomy): Eukaryota > Metazoa > Arthropoda > Insecta > Orthoptera > Acrididae > Locusta > Locusta migratoria. The sequence continues at coordinate 275,890,050 of CM048751.1, read as the reverse complement.
TTGTTTCAAATCAAAGTTGCTCATGTCCATGCGCTACTAAGTTAAACAAAGTTTTCGCAAAATACTAAACCCCTCCACTTCTCTACGAACGGTATGATCCTAACTACTGGTGAACGACAATGTGATAGTTGACTCCTCATGGTGTCAGGTCAAGAGTGACGGTATGTGCGGAGTTGGAGTCCCTGGAAGAAACAATAAATATATCAGCAGTTTCCTTCCTATCATACAATAGCAAATGGTGCCGGGTTCGAGTCCCTGCGAAAAATATTTAATCGTCGTTTCAGGTACTAGTGTAACGCTATTTCTGAACATATTTAATATCTGATATCTGATCGTATTTAATTAGGAAATCATCAATATATTCCACTCTATTCCACAACTTTATGATGTATGACATCTGTGAGTTGCACTATGCTACATATATTCAGCGGTTACTTCTCAGCAACAAAATGAGCTTTATGAAATTCCTGGTGCAATGCTAAGATTATCATTTATTTCAGAGTTCAGATATCGGTCTTGGAAACCGATACTAATGAAAACTTCAGTGTTGTACGTCTATTTATGCCTAGAAATCACGCACTTAAACGTTACCCCTGAGCGGAGAATGTTGGGAGCTGAAGCTTGCATTCAGCTTGTAGCGCATTGGTTGTTAGAATAAGTCCCGTCTCTTTCTCCCAGTGCCGTCAGCTTACGGCGTATAGATTCCAGGTTTTAAAAGAAACATGATGCAAGGGGTTATGGCGTGAGAAATGCAGCACGAAATTAAGTATCCCTTTGATGTTGAGTAATAGAAAATAGACAATAATCGAAACCAAGCACAAATCAACAGTACATGGACGAGGTCTGCTGTGTACAATGCTGTTACGAGGTAAGGTTGGTAGAGAGCATAAACATTCTGTAGACACACGAACTCAGTTCACTTCTGCCGATCAGAGAGTGGCACGCAAAATTGCGTGACCTGTAAACGCATCTCGATCAGGCTCACATCTGTTGTTTGCTTAAAAGTGCGTTCAGATTCAGATCGCGAACAAAAACATATCATGTCATTAAGCAAGTGTGATAACGTATCTGACTTTTCACTTATTGCAAGACATTTAATTTACATGTGTTACTGTCTCATCTCTAATGTGTAATCTAATATTTGTTGCAGGAAAGTATTGGTTTGCACCTTGCCTGAATGCCATAAGGAGAAATAGGAGATTTACTTAGTACCTATTGTGCGTATGTAATAACTGTACTGTGGAATGATTTGACGACCTGTGACACAGCTACGCCATGTTGGTTGCATAGCGTCAAGTGCGGCTTCAAAATGTTTGTATAGCTTATGGGACTTAACTATGGGGTCACCAGTCCCTAAACTTACAAACTACTTATGAACTAGCTAATACTAAGGACGGCACAAATATCCATGCCCGAGGGGCGATACGAACCTCCGACTGTAGTGGCCGTGCAGACCGTGACTGGTGCGCGTCGGTCAACTCAGCCACTTTGGAATTCATGGGTGATCAACTTTTTTTGCTGTCAAGTGTACCATTGCTTCTTGAGGCTACACGTATAGTAAATTCAGTAGCAATGCCACTTTTGCGAAGTGTTTGATTTGTAAGATTTATTTCGACAGTCGCAGAATGTTTAAACGATTTGACATGAAAACGTTTTAATTTCAGAATGAAGCTGACTGTGACAGATACAGTAATGTGGTAACATGAGCCACACAGTCCCAATAAGCGTCAGTAACATTTCTTTATATATCTGCTTATTTGGTATTACGTATTACGTTAATTCTGTGAACTCTGTCAGTGATCAAAAAATACAGTCGCTGAAAATGAAACACCAACACCATGAATTTGTCGACCCTGCAGAGGGAAATTTTATTGATATATTCTTGAAGACGCATACAACACAAGATCACGCAGACAGAGCAATACCGCCGCGGTGTAGTAGCCGGTTGCTCACCGTGGAGGTTCGAGTCCTCCCTGGGGCATGGGTGTGTGTGTGTTTGTCCGTAGGTTAGTTTACCTAGGTTTAAGTAGTTTGTAAGCTACGGACTGATGACTACGCAGTTTGCTCCAAAATGTTTGTTAAGCTTATGGGACTTAACTACGGGGTCATCAGTCCCTAAACTTACAAACTACTTATGAACTACTTACGAACTAGGACGGCACACATATCCATGCCCGAGGGGGGATTCGAACCCCCGACCGTAGTGGCCGTGCTGACCGTGACTGGAGCGCCTCAGTCACCTCGGCCACCGCGGCCGGCCAGTTTGCTCCGATAGATTTACAAACATTTGAACATTAGAGCAATACGCACATGAGTACAGTCACCGGAGCATCCACAATGTCATCGCTAACACCGCATATACCCTTCTTTTGTAGCATTGCAAGCCTTAATTCTCCCGTGGAAACGATCGTGGTGGTGCCGAATGTAGTCTTGCCGAATTTCCACCTGGTGCCTCAGTTGGGCCAGATTGTTTGCCGGTTGTGCAGACCGCGCAAGGTGACATTACGTCTGGTCGCAAACATGTTCAATATTGGACGGATCTGGGGATCGTGCTGGCCACGGCAGTTAACTGTACAATTTCAACATTACGTTGAGTGGTACTACATACATGAGGACGTAGATTGTCCTGTTGGAATGTGGTGAATGAATGGTAGTAACACGGGTTGGATGATAGTTTCAATGTAACTTGCATCCTTCAATGTTCCGTCGACAGTCACGAGAGGAGAACCGCCGGTATAGGATATGGCTCCCCACACCATGATAGCTGCTGTCGGTCCCGTGTTCCTCTGTCGTGTACAGATTTTTGCTCTGCGCAACACGACACATGCGTACGACGATCACAAGCACCGAGGCAGAGGTGACTCTTCACTGAAGACGATCGTCTCCATACGTCCCTCCATAAACGCCTATCGCGACCCCACTAGAGGCCGGCTGAACGTTACATTTGGGAGTGAGCGAAGGACTCCCAAACGGAACGCTTGATAGGGCATCATGATCTGGGAATCCAAATCCTTCACTAGCCGTTGTCCTTTGGTGATTGTCGAGGAAGCAATGAAACATTGAAACCAATGTTCAACCCGTCTCTCTGCTGTTCTTGCACCAACAAAGCAATATGTTTCTCCAACAGGACAATGAACTTACACATTTATCTCGTACCACCCAACTTGCACTTCAAGCGGTACGCGAACTACCCTGGCCAGCAGAATCCCCACATCTGTCCCTCATTGAGCATGTTTGGTACCGGATGGACCGTCATCTTGCACGGTCTACAAGACCGCAGAAAATTTTCCCAGCTGAGGTGCAAGTAGAAATTGCATGGCAGCCCATACAGCAAGACTACATTCGGTCCCTCTAAGATCATATCCATGGGAGAATTACAGCTTGCATTGCTGTAAAAGGAGGGAACACACGGTACTAACGTCGACATTACATCTGCATATACGCTCCACAATTCACCCACTGTTGCGTGCGGAAGGTACTCAATACAACTACTAGTTACTTGATCTCCTTTTCCATTCCCATAGAGAACGAGGCTAAAACGAATACTTGTGTGCATCCGTACGAGCCGTAATCTCTCTAATATTATCCTTGTGGCCTTTACACGAATTGTAGGTTGGTGGCAGTAGAATCGTTCAGCAGTCAGGCTCAAATTTTGGCCCTCTAATTTTCTTCAACACTGCTTCTCGCAAAGAATGTCGCCTCCCTTCCAACGACTCCTATTTGAGTTCCCTAAGCATACGGTAAAAATCGCGCGTCGATCGAATCTACCTGTTAAAAAATGTTTATATAGTTTATGGGACTTAACTACTGGGTCATCAGTCCCTAAACTTACAAACTACTTATGAACTAACTAAGTATAAGGACGGCACAAATATCAATGTCCGAGGGGAATTCGAACCCCCGACCGCAGTGGCCGTGCAGACCGTGACTGGAGCGCCTCAGTCCCTCGGCCATCGCGGCCGGCAATCTCCCTGTTACAAACTTCGCCGCACGCCTCTGAACTGTCGGTATATCCTTTCAACCGATCTGTCGAGGATCCCGAGCACTTGAGCAATACTTGAGGACGGGGTCTACAAGCTTTTCACGTGCTGTCTCCTTTACAGACGAATCACACTTTCCCAAAATTCCCCCAATAAACCGAAGTCGAACATTCGCCTTCCCTATGACTGTTTTTATATGCTCGTTTCATTTATCACTGTAGAGCGTTACTCTTAGTTAATTAATGGACGCGACTCTGTCAAGAAGCCCACTACAAATGCTGTATTCGAACATTGAGGTATTGTTTCTCTTACTCATCTGCATCAAAAAATTGTTCAAATGTTTAAGCTTATGGGACGTAATTACGGGGTCATCAGTCCCTAAACTTACAAACTACTTATGAACTAGCTAATCCTAAGGACGGCACAAATATCCATGCCAGAGGAGGGATTCGAACTCCCGACCACGACGATGGAAACACGATCTCATTTGAGGAAATGGAGAAAATGGTCAGTAAATTACAGTGCAATAAAGCGGTTGGGTGGATGAAATTAAGCCGGAACTCGTCAGATACAGGGGAATATCAGATCTCAAATAGTTAGACAGGATACTTGAGAAGGCGTGGGAATCGGGACAGGTTCCGTCTGACTGGACGAAAGCGGCAAACACGCCAATTTCAAACATGGAAACAGGAAAGATTGTAACAACTATCAAAGTATCTCTTTAATTAGCGTTGTAGGGAAAATATTCTCAGGTATTGTTGAAAGGAGAGTGCGAGTATTAATTGAGGACAAGTTAGATGAATATCAGTGTGGATTTAGGCCTCTTAGAGGCTGTCAGGACCAGATCTTTAGCTTACGGCAGGTAATGGAAAAGTGCTATGAGTGAAACAGGTAACTGTATCTATGTTTCATAGATCTAGAAAAGGCAAACTTCTGCAGGCAATTAAAGGGCTTTACGTAGACTTTCAGGCAGCAGTTAGAGTAGATTGTAAATTAATCTCATGGCTCAGGGTAGTTACAGGGTAAGACAAGGCTTTAACCTGTCACTACTGTTGTTCATACCATTCATGGATCATGCTCTGAAAGCAGTAGACTGGCAGGGCGGGATTAAAATAGCTCAAAACAAAATAATCAGTCTCGCATATGCGGATGACTTAGTTGTAATGGCAGATTCGATAGAAAGTTTGCAAACTAATATTTCAGAGCTCGATCAGAGGTGGAAGTATTATGATATGAAGATCGGCATCTCCAAAACGAAAGTTATGTATGTGAGAAAGAGATTTAAACAGATTGAGTGCCAATTAGGAGGAACAAAGTTAGAATAGGTAGACAGTTTCAAGTACCTGGGATGTATTTTCTCACAGGATGAGAAAGAACTGCAATCGAGGTGCAACAAAGCTAATGTATTGAGTGCTCAGCTAAGATCTACTCTCTTTTGCATGAAGGAAGTCAGCACCAAGACTAAGTTAGCAGGGCACTGCTCTATCTTTCGACCAACTTTGTTGTATGGGAGTGAAAGTTGGGTGGTTAGAGGTTACATTGTTCATAAGGTAGAGGTTACATATATGAAAGTAGCAAGAATGATTGCAGGTACTAATGGATGGGAACAATGGCAGGAGGGTGTCCATAATGAGGAAATCAAAGAAAAAGAATGAACACCATAGATGAAGCAGTTAGAGCGAACAGACTGAGATGGTCGGATCATGTTACACGCATGGGAGAAGCAACGTTACCTAAGAGACTGATGGGCTCGGCAGCAGAGGGCAAGAGGAGTCGAGGTAGACCAAGAAGAAAGTACTTAGATTCGGTGCAGAATGATTTTGAATTCAAAGGCATAACATCACACGAGGCATCAATGTTAGCATCATCAGGGGATCATGGAGAAATTTTACTAGGTACTACACACAAGATTGAACGCTGAAAGGCATAATCAGTCTCTAATAATGATGATGATGATGACATATTTTCGATGGGTATATTTGGAGGAACAACGACCTGTTTAATTTTCTTGTGCATCTAAAGGACAGTGGCTTCATGTTTTGGGTGCGAGTGGACTTGAAGCTCACGGGAAAGGACGCGGACATCTGCAAATGAAGTTTCCCGAATTAACCAGCGCGGGAATTAGAGAGCCTTTTTTTTCCTCTCTCGGTACGCCGCCACATATCAGGACTCCCTAATTGTCGCAGATTCTATTAACTCCGGCACAAGCGAGAGGGTGTCACACCTCTCTTCCGACAGCGCAGTACATTTGAGAACGCTGCGCAATCTGCTCGCTGCAGCCGGCGAAATCAAATAAAATGCGTTGGCGGCGATGGCGGTGTCCAGCATCCGGTGGTAGTGGGCGGTTGTGGTGGTAGTAGTGGTGGCGGGGCCAATTTCGTCTCGCAGGAGCAGCGTCGCTGTGGTTCCACGCCGGGGGATCGCAATCTCGTTAAGTACCGGCGAATGAATCCTGCCGCCGGACAAAGCAAGTGCTGGTGCACTCTCGCTCGGTCGGTCTGTACCCGTGGCAGAATCTGCCGTGAGTGGCGCTAGCACACGAGCACGTGCTCCGTTATGCATCCATGGGGATTCATTTTGCATGCACTCGACTGTCCTCGCTAAATGGCTCGTATCTACAGCTCAGCGCCTTCCGTCGCGTTTGTGATAATCTATATGCATAAATATGAATGTCTGTTCGGTGTACGTTTATCACGTCTGAGCCACAAGACATAAAGAGCTAAAAATTTGTACAGTTACTAATGTCTACCTGGGGAAGGCTTTAGGCACGGTTTTATGGCAATCTGATAGCTATTTATCTATATACATTAATGTGAACGTTCGGTGTACCTTATCACGTCCAAGCGATAAGACGCAGAGACTTGCCGCGGTGGAGTAGCCGAGCGGTCTAAAGCGTCTCATTGCGGAGCGCGCGGTTGCTCGCCGTGGAGGTTCGAGTACTCCCTGGGGCATGGGTGTGTGTGTCTGTCCATAGGTTAGTCTACCTAGGTTTAAGTAGTTTGTAAGCTACGGACTGATGGCCCCGCAGTTTGGTCCGATAGATTTACAAACATTTGAACATTTGATTTGAACGCAGAGACTTAAATATTTGTTCAGTCACTAATCTATACCTGAGAAAGGGTTTAGGTATGGTTTTATTGCGATATGATAGATATTTATTAATTTGAAGAATATAACGCGAAAAGCGGAACAATAATTACTCTTTGAAAATTACATTTACTCTTTGAAAATGGTTTTTTTGGTTGCATTGTTGATTGAGGTTTTATAATGATAAGAGGGTGGAGTATATTGGGATGGAAAGTTATCGGCGTATATAAAATTCTACATGTGTGTGTGTGTGTGTGTGTGTGTGTGTGTGTGTGTGTGTGTGTGTGTTAATATTTCGCTTTGCAGCAAAAACTACAGAACGCAAACGAATGGTCTGCGTGTAATTGTTGTCAGAAGTCTCACGTTGTACACCATAGCAGTTACATGCCGCTAACTATAAGGATGTGGAAGATATGGTGGTTGAAAGTCGTTAAATTATAAAAAAATTCGGACTGAAGGCCAGCGATGACGTTTGCGACTCTATAGCAAGGAGGTTACACAAAGCGAAACGTGATGCCACAGACTATATCTTTGGTCTATGTGTGCTACAATGTCTTCAGTTCTTTCTCTGTAAAGATAAGCATACGAATAAGGAAATATAATAATAAATAAATATCACACTACTGAAAGATAGCTTATCTATCATAACAACCAACACGCGAGCGGAGCCGCGGGCTTAAGCTAGTCTATATCTATAAATGTGAATGTCTGTTCGGTGTACGTTTATCACGTCTGAACCACAAGACATAAAGAGCTAAAAATTTGTACAGTTACTAATGTCTACCTGGGGAAGGCTTTAGACACGGTTTTACAGCGATCGGATAGCTGTTTATGTATATATATATATTAATGTGAATGTCTGTTCGGTGTACGCTTATCACGTCCGAACGACAAGACACAGAGACTTAAATATTTGTACAGTTACTAATCAATACCTGAGGAAGGTTTTAGGTATGGTTTCATAGCGATCTGATAGATATTTATTAATTTGAAGAATATAACGCGAAATGCGGAACAAATATTACTCTTTGAAAATTACATTTACTCTTTGAAAATGGTTGTATTGGTTGCATTGTTGATTGAGTGTTGATAATGATAAAAGGGTGGAGTATATTGGGATGGAAAGTTATCGGTGCATATAAAATTCAACGTGTGTGTGTTTGTTTGTGGGTTAATATTTCGCTCTGCAGCGAAAATTACAGAACACAAATGAATGGTCCGTGTTTAATTGTTGTCCGAGGTCTGCCGTTGTACACCAAAGCAGTTTCATGCCGATAGCTATAAGGGGGTGGAAGATATGGTGGTTCAAAGTCGTCAAATTATAAAAAAATTCGGACTGAAGGCCAGCGATGACGTTTGATACTCTATAGCGAGGAGGTTACATACAAGGAAACGTGATGCCACAGACCATATCATTGGTCTATGCGTGCTACAATGTCTTCGGCTCTTTCTTTGTAAGGATAAGCATACGATTAAGGAAACATGAGAATAAATAAATAAAGTAGTAAAAAAGAAATTTCTTTTATTACATATCTTTAAAAAATCGATTTGATCACAATACGAGATTGATCTGTGATGTTATTACAATCATTATTTCTGAATTTCGTGATTGGATTCTTCGAAACAAGTGTATTTTAAGTGCTTTTTACCTACCAACACGCGAGCGGAGCCACGGGTTTAAGCTAGTTGTCTGATAATTTTAAGTCCGGTAACTTTGTGGAGACATAATCACAGTACAGGGAGCATATAGATAGAAAACTCTGCTGGTTCTGTGCGCCAGCAAGCAATAAGTTCGCAATCTTGACAAATAGTAACTGGCTGTCTTTGGAGCGAAAAGCGACTAAATACGTTCTCTTTACATTATGAACTGTGCATTTTAAATGCTTGGATTACGTACAAGTAAACAATTACTTGATGGACTATAAAATGTAGACATTTGTGGTAACATTGGAGCTAATCACCTTTCTAATGAGCAGCAGTTATAGAAAAGACGGTCGATGGTATTCAGTCTCTAATTGACGAAATAATTCTAATGTAAATAGGAACATAAACTATTTTACCTTTGCAAAGATGTATAACACTAATAAGGAGACCAAATGGGTATCGGACTTTAGAATTTCTTGAAATTTATTATACGTAAAGTTCAGAACTTCAATACTAATCAGCCGATCCCATTCGACGCAACTCTAAAAATTTTCTCAAGAAAATCTCTTTTGAAGTTTCGAATGTATACGTAAGTACCAATAATTAATATTATTTCATCATCCGTGCATATACCTCAGGTGTTAGGGTTCTGGCCTCACAATCATATACTCGTGATTCGAATCCCGCTGAGGTAAACATTTCTCCGTTGTCTTCGAATTTAGTTATATAACACAGATTGGGTTCTCTAATTCCAACGTGTTGTGTCAGTTTTTGCTATGTGTATGTAGACGAGCTGAACACTTTGTCCTCACGTAATATAATGGTTGAGTGGATTAGGTGCTTGGTAAGTCAGTTGTAGCTATGTAGATGACTTTCCAAAAACAGTGTCGTAGCTCTTCACAAATTAAACAATCGAAGACTACCGTCGTCAACTAATAGTGAATCAAATACTGTAAAACTTTAACTTATATTTTTTGGTTGAAACCATCGTTATTAACAATTTTTTTATAAAATATAGAAAATTACGAACAAATTACGAATTTCGTAAAAGTTATCATTAGGTCTTTAAATCGTGTAAGTCTTCGAACACGACGGAAAAATTAAAACATCTGTCACGGCAGGATTCGAACCACGTACGCTACGGTTGGAAGGCTAGAACGCTACCACTATATATTTATTTATTATTTTATCATTATGATTATTATTTTTCTTTATCTTGAGCTGCACTGACAGATGGTGCAGCTGTTTTCAAAGGTTCAAAGGTTTGTAGAGCTTATGGGACTTAGCTACGGGGTCATCAGTCCCTAAACTTACAAACTACTTATGAACTACCTACAACTAAGGACGGCACAAATATCCATGCCCGAGGGGGGATTCGAACCCCAGACCGTAGTGGCCGTGCGGACCGTGACTGAAGCGCCTCAGTCCCCTCGGCCACCGCGGCCGCCGCAGCTGTTTTAATGAATGGTCAATATGTGTACTTGCAAAACTTCAAAGTTGAGCTTCTCGAAAATTTTTGAGAGTTGGGTCCAATTACTTTGGCTGATTGTTATTTCTTTTCTGAACCTCACGTACCATTAAAAAAAATTAAAAATTAAAATCCAAAACCCATGTAGTTTTCTTGTATGTTTACGATAAATTTAATATCAGTTACATGTCATCAATTTGAAGTCAGAGCAATATATATATATATATATATATATATATATATATATATATATATATATATATATATATATATATCATGTAATTGGACAACTGGATAGATTGCGTACAGTTGGCTCTTCCCTTGACGATAACTCTCGCTGTTGTTGTAGCAAATCGAGAGTTCTTAAGTATTTAGTTTTATGTAAATTTCATAATTAAAAGTTTAATGTTGCAAGGAATAACGCAAAATGGAAAATATATCGTCATTAGTGAGAGTCGAACCCATGTCGCAGAATTAGCCATCAATTACATTTGTCAGCATGTAACGACACATATGATTGCAGTGTCACTGAAACTGCCTTACACTGTAATCGGACGTGATCGTAAATCCTTCGGAAGTGTGTCCTGTCTTCCTATTGCCCACTTAGCCGAAATGTGTATGGCATTTATTAGGTTTATATACCTGCTTGTTCTCCCTTACTTTGTGTTAAATTATAAAATTCGACTAACGGTAGTAGCATCGGTATTGTGCTTATGTGAGCAATGGCCGTTGAGGGCTGGGTAAAATTATACTTATGGCAACGGTGAGGGTAGTCTGTAGATGTTGGCAACAACCGCTGCTTGCTCCGTTAAAATTCAGTAATATAGATTAATGAGATTAATCTTTCGTTTTGTCATGATACAAATAATTAATGGTGTTCGGGATCTACGGGGGCCTGGCTGTTGTACGTGCGCTTCTCAGTTCTGTGAAGTCTTATTGATTACAGCAATCTATTTTCATAAACCTTATTTGGTGTTACAAGGTTTTTTATAGAGATAAGTCGCCTTTTTAGGATCAGAAAGACATAAATACAAACTATGTATTATATCCATTTAAACGTGTTATTCCAAAGACGGAATACTTTCTAACTGGTTTTCCTGGAATTTTTAAGTTATAAATAATAAGTCTATTTTGCTCATTGCTGTTTTCTATTACGTATTACATATTGTAACAAGTCAGTAAATAATAATGAAAAATATAGTTGGTCTGTCTGTTCCCAAAATGTTTGTAATGTTTGTAAATCTAAGGGACTTAACTACGTTGCTCATCAGTCCCTATGTTAGAAAATACTTACAATAACTTCAAGTAACTAACACTAAGGACAACACAAATACCCATGCCCAAGGGAGTACTCGAACCACCTGTGGCGAACGGCTGCGCGCTCCGCAGCAGGACGCGTTAGCGCGCATTGGTATTCTGCCGTAGTAGTCTGTTCCTAAATGAGCGAATTTGCAAATAAAAAAGACTTTAATTTCATGAAAGAGTTTCATTATAACTTTTTGAAAATTATTTGACTTAAGTTAAGTGCAGGAACAGGGCGCAAATGAAATAGGAAATAACAGAACGCCATTTCCTTTTGTGCAAAATGTCTATTTCCAGTTGTAGTATTAAGTGGCTAACCCTCCTATTTTACTTCCTCTCTCTCTCTCTCTCTCTATCTCTCTCTCTCTCTCTCTGTATGTGTGTGTGTGTGTGTGTGTGTGTGTGTGTGTGTGTGTGTGTGTGTGTGTGTGAGAGAGAGAGAGAGAGAGAGAGAGAGAGAGAGTGTCAATATGACGTAGAGCTTGACTGCATACAGATCGTAGGAGCCATACCCTGCTTTTCCTTCTGTATGCTTCGCATTCTGTGTCGTAATCGTGACAGGACACGTTTTCATGACGATTAGCCATGTGGTCGCAGCCCTCACTGCCTCATACCACCTTAATGCAATCATTAACATTTTAATATTTAATCAAATTACACCGCTATTAAACGTTTCTTTCCTGTAAAATTTGTATTGTATTAATTACTCTCTGTACCCCCCCCCATGTGTTGCTGTAACTTGTTACTTATCAATTAAAACAGAAGGAATGCACACATGTTATAATGCTTTGTCTGTTCTCTGCTCTCTCCCCCTCTCCTCATTCCCCTCATTTTAATCATATGTCTCTCCCTCCTCTCTGTCTATTTACTCCTCCCCCCTCACCCTTTTCATCTCCTTCTCCCCAGTTCACATAATACGCAAGGGACAGCTAATTCCTTTGACTGGGGAGCTTTCAAAAATGGGGTATCTCCTTCACTGTCCTTGATATTCATTAAAGGCTTGCCATATTATATTCAGAAAGATGCTAAGCTAGTTCTTTTGGCTGACGTTACACGTACAGCTATCATGCCTGACAAGTAGGAATTAACTAATTAAATTGTAAATGATGTCTTTCAGATAATTATTAAGTGGTTTTCTAAAAATATATCCTCATTAAAGTTTGATAAAACCCAGTATATGCAGTTTCATATAGTAAACGGCAAAATATGATAAAAACCTATATAATTTGAACAGGAATCTGTACCCAGGGTAGAATATTGAAAATTTTTATGTGTTTGCATTGATGAGGGATGTAATAGGAAGAAACACGTTGTAGATCTGCTGAAACGTTGGCGTTCATGTACTTATGCTATCAGGGTCACAGACAAATTTCGTGATATTCATCTCAGTAAATAAGATTTCTATGACTACTTTCATTCACTGCTTTCGTATGGGGCAATTCAACATTCAGTAAAAAATATTCATTGCACAACAGTGTGTAATAAGAATAATTGCTGGAGCACACCCAATATCAACCTGCAGACATCTATTTAATGATCTAGGAATATTCACACTACGGTCGGGGTTCGAATCCCCCTCGGGCATGGATATTTGTGCCGTCTTTAGTTGTAGGTAGTTCATAAGTAGTTTGTAAGTTTAGGGACTGATTACCCCGTAGTTAAGTCCCTTAAGCTTAACAAACATTTGAACATTTGAGGGATATTCACTGTAACTTCACAATATCTGTATTCCCATATGAACTTTTCGACCCAGTTCAAAAGTAATAGCAGTGAGCAAGGCTACAGAACTAGGACAAAGATTGATATTCAGTATTCAAGGTCAGTATGACTTCGGCACAGAAAGGGGTGAATTACGCTGCCACAAAAGTCTTTGGCTACCTACATAGTAGCATAAACCTGACAACCTGTTGTTGTTGTTGTTTAGAGAGGACTAGAGGGCTTGGTCATCAGTCCCTTTCTGAATGGCAACTCCTTCTACACTTCAGATGAATTTTTAGATCAAATTAGCAATTTCGCTAAAAGAATGCAAAAAATAAGACATCCTTTAATTATTGTCATGTATAGACGCTATTTATTAATCTGCCACGTCGCGAAATGACGTAATTATGATCTGCGGAACATGTATTACTCTAATGTAATCTAACCATCTCCTTTACCTTTCAAATCTCCGTTCCTCTATTTCTGCGCATTCTCACCTGCTTCTTCGCCCTGTCTACCACACCATCACGCTCTCCCAGTTCATCTCCTCCTCACCCTCTCTATATAAATTCCTTCCCCTTGCAATATCTCTTCTTACAACCTACTTTAGTGTTATGTTCAAAGCCTTACATTCATCGAAATTATAGACCGATACCTTAGCTTTTATGACATAGTGCCGCACTGTACTAAGCCAAATTTTTAAATTGTGTACAGATTTTGTAAAGAACGCATGTACTAAACGACTTTCCAGATTTTCAAAATCATTTTTGGTCGTAGTAGCAGTCAATAAACGGCTATACACTATAAAGACGACATTGTCCAACGTACTGAGCAAGTCGGTGAGATTTTGTGTTAATGGTCGACAGTTCTCGCGCTCATTGTGCACAGACTGTGTTTGCGTGCCGGCCGCGGTGGCCGAGGGGACTGAGGCGCGCCAGTCACGGTCTGCACGGCCACTACGGTCGGGGGTTCGAATCCTCCTTCGGGCATGGATATTTGTGCCGTCCTCAGTGTTAGCTAGTTCATAAGTAGTTTGTAAGTTTAGGGACTGATGACCCCGTAGTTAAGTACCACAAGCTATACAAACATTTGAACATTTTTGTGATTGCGTCCTTTCATGACTGCGAGGTCGTGATATTTAATTGACCAGCATGTTCTCAAGAACCGAAACTTATTCAACATGCCTGAGAAACATGGAAAAGTGCTGTTGTTGAATGAGATTACCCACGAACAAATCAGATGTACGCAAAATCGATAAATAAAACTTCTCCTCAACGTTTCGTTTCCGTCTGCGTAAGTCATCATGTAAGGTGTTCTGTTATCTACCGGCAAACGCCACTGGGGTTTGTGGGTCTCTCGCATTTACAAACCGCACCACCATCCATCACATGATGTTCACTGTGTGGCTAACACTCGACGATTTCGTTCTACCCAACTAAAAGTAATCGAATGCTACTTTTCTGTCGTAGAGTCGACAACCATATTTTGTCTGACTTAGATACTCTTTTCTTTTAAAACTATCCCGGTGTTGGCGAATTTCTACTATCATGTCCTTGATAAAATGCATGTTCACTAAATTCTATTTCACGGTTTCCATCACGAAATACATGTTCAACTACCGTCAATTTTTCGGTTTTCCTAGACGAGAGTTGCTTTTCGCCTAATAGGGTCTTAATTCTTCTTTTAGTTGTTTTATATATATTTCATCATAACTGCATAGAATTGTGCGTACTCCAGGTGTTGCTGAGTGATTACTTGCGTCATTTACGATCTCAAAAACTCTTTAATCTTCTTGGAGGCTCTGTAGAGCGTTCCAATACCATGCTTGGCCAAAGCTTTTCCAATGCGACTGTAATTGTACTAATGAACGCGAGGAACACTTTTCCAGACAGTCGCCAATGTTGCTCACTGCGTTGGATTATTCTTTTCGTGGATGGAGTGCTCCAAAAAAATATTTTCAAATGCTTGTAAACCAAAGGGACTCAACTACGTTGGTCATCAGTCCCTAGGCTTACAAGCTATTTAAACTAACTTCAAGTAACTTACGCTAAGGACAACACAAACACACGTGACCGAGGGAGGATTCGAACCTCCGACGGCGAACGGCTGCGCAAACCACAGACGCCGCCTTAGTGCACACGGTTATTCTGCCGTGTCGATGGAGTGCTCTATCACTCTCCAGGCTAGCATATCAATTTTTTGAAGGCCGTCCGTAGGTGATTCATTTCATACTTCCAGTAAGCTGATTCACAGATTTTGTTGGCTCTTTCCAGCAAGGTTTGTATGATACTTAATGAAGATAATGAACAAGCACGTTGTTTTCCAGCATCACCTGAGAAATAGAAAATTCCTTGCAGTTGTGTTCAAGTGTACAAACGAAAAACTAAAAGATGAGACAACACCCGCTTAGCCGAACACAGAAGCTGAAAATGTTTTTCGTGATGGAAATCAAATAAATAAATAAATGACAGAGGATATAGAGATTCACACACGGCAGAATAATTGCAACAGTAAAAAAATAATAAATAAATAAATAAAAATGTGTTACATGAAACAAAATAGGGATATCGGCTTTCGGACAGCAAAATGACAATCGACTATTTTTAATCGAGAGCGACGACTGCAACCAGAGGTATCCACACAGTAATGATCACGATATGATGGTAATGCACTCTATAAATGTGAGAGCTCTTTGACTCACAGTGGGAGTTGATGGTGCACCACAGAAGACGTCAGATGCTGTGTCCCACAGATGGAGACACAACGTCAGGGAAAAGTGCTATTAATCGACCACGGCCTAAAAACCCTGAAGCCTTACCTGAAAAATTGACTTTGAACTTTGATCGGACTTATTAGTTCTGATCTGATAAATGGTCCTGTTAAAATTTGAGACTCGTAACATTTAATATTGGATAACCTGTATTCTAACAGACACCGCCGTCCAACTGGTCTAGTAGAACAGAAAAAGTAATATTTCAATATTATATTTATCTCTATGTCTATTATTTACATATTTATCCCACATATCATACGTTTCACACTCCACAAGGCCTCACGGAACGTTCCTTCTCAACACTTGCCCTTCATCCTTCTCCCACCCCTCCCCTATGCTCCTCACCTCACACATTGTCAAGCTGTTTGTTGCACTGGAGCCGCCAGCCCTGATCTTCATGTGTGATAGAGTAATGTCTAGGTGATACTGTTTATGAATGAATGTGTGATTGCTGTAGTCGAATATTGTGTGAACGTCATTGTGATAGTCTATTCTTGGTGCCTGTCTGCGGGTTAGCGGTTGTCTTTACCGTGATTTGCTATAAAACCTATATTTTTGATAATTATAGGTTCACTTAATTTCGTATTGTAGGCAGACTGCTACAAACACGCACCACTGGTTAAGCAACATGAGCCAACAATTTTATTAAATTAATTTTATAAGAGAAATTTCAATGTACTTATTGCTTGTACTCATTTTAGCTGTTATCGCAGGGTTTTTATTTTCTAGGAGTTACACTGGCTGTATAATTGCGATTGCAGATGTGTGGTTAAGGATGGAATAATCGCTCAGTGACAAAGACCATCTACGGTCCTATTTGGATGTCAATGTTAATTAATGCATGGAGATGAATAGCTCTTGAGTGTCCTAATACTGATTTGAAAGCTTGGAGTAACGCGATACTGTCAGCCAATTTAATGCATCATAATTATGCAAATCTGTTTAATTGTCCTGCCTTGTGTTGCTCGCTCATTACGCTCAAGCAAGTATAAAGAAAGGTAATGCTGTGACGTTCCATGTATGACACCAACTGTGGATTGATTGGCCGCTAATTTGCAGCTGTGCCTCATTATAATGTGGAACCGAACATTCACTGTCGTTCCCTATTATCATCCTACACAGTTTTCTGACTGCTATCTGATATGCAGTGACTATGAACGAGCACTCCCCTCTGATAAGCTGCGGGCAGTAAAGTGATGGATCAGCGTCAAAACTGTCGACCGACTCATTCGCTAAAGTCACTCTGTACGGGTATGTACCCCTGCAATAAAAATTCCTTTCTGATATTATGTATATTGGTGTTTGTTATTCTTACATATTCATTAGGGCTAGTTCGTTCAAGATATCCCGCGTTTATATGTCAAATTGCTGAGAGGGTTTAAGAAATACTGTTTAACGCTAATCAACAACAATGAATTGTGGAGAGGCTGTAAGGAAAAGGCTAGACAGGAGGTCCTAAGACATCAGATTTGTGGAAAGTATCGCATCACTGCCGTAAGACCAGCTCGAATCTGTAACATACGTCTGTTAACACTTTTATGCGGAAAATAACGCTTGTTATATGTTTTTTTTTTACTTAGTCTAGAATATAGCATTGCCCACTGCGAACCGTGTGGAATGAAGTACATAAGTCGACAATTGAGATGCGTAACGACAGATATAAGCATCATATCAAAAAGGGTTACTTCGTCATCATTTGCTAGAGGATGGAAACAGAAAAAAAAGGGTAGGATACCTTCAACGTCAGTTGTTGATCGGTCACCAATAGAGAATTTTATATATATACACGACATACTGAAACATTGTTGTGTGTCACAGTACCCACCCGCACTAAAATAAACACCAAGAAAATCTCATCTATCGTCACAACTGTATGGTTGGCCAGAACACTTCGTTATTATGCACTAGTCGTATAGACGTTATTTGCATCTTTCGACGTAAGAATGTTACCTAAGAATATGTCTATCCTTCGGCAATTTGCATTTAATTCCACATAGTGTAGCCACATCAATATTCCCGTGCTGCGTCTTCATTTCTCCCATTATTTATCACGCACAGCATGCGTTAAAAAAACACGTAACCTTATTCTTAGAGCCACCCATATTCCTCGAAATTCGTTATGCGTGAATTTAAGCTGCAGTTCCTGGAAGAAGGGCAATATCAGTTGCTATCACCCCCAATTTGATTGTGGCACTGACGCTTGCTGTTCTAATACCAATATCAACAATTTGTAAACATTACTTAGGCTTTTCCTGCAATATAAATTTTAATACCGATCAGGTCATACACAGATTACAATCGATTTTATAAATAAATTACCGACCAAAAATGCAACATCGCTAAGAACTGCGTTCAGTGGCAACAGGGTACAATACATTATGTTCAAAGAAAATAAGTCCAATAAACATGGATACGGAAAAGCATACGTTCTGAGATAAAGACGTCGTCATAGACCGTGATCCACTCGGCGTCCATTCATGGCAACACATCCCTCAGCCCTTCGGCGTAATAAATGCATCCTTTGAAGTATTCCTGGTTGTTGTTGTAGGTACTTGCCGGTTCGTGATGAAGACGCAAGGCCGCACTATTTGCAGACGCTGACTGCTGTTACATAGATCACTTAAAATGAATGAGTAATTGAGGTCTGGGGAACGAGGAGACCTAGGTGTAAAGCTTTCTGAGCACTTCAGCAGTCCTGAAGTATGTGTGATGCATTTTCGGGCAAAGTGTTGCGAAATTGTTCTATCGCACCATCGGCGATGAACCACAGCTGTAATCGATGGTAACTTGGCAATTCAGCAGCAAAGTAGACAATACATTGAAGAGATGTAACCTTTATATTGGCTTGTATGGTCCTATTCTTCTTGCATCAAGTTCGCCTGCACATTTCTTGATTGAGAATTGGATACCGTCTTTCCTCAATTGCTTGGTGGGTTACATTCGCCCATACATGCTTGTTATCGAAATCCACAACACAGTCTTTTGTGAACTATTCATCTTGAGGTTTGAAAAGCTTTTCAATCTCCGTGTTTGCTTACAAAATAAATTTGCTTTATATGTATGGTCCGCCTTGAGCAAACACAAATGTTTTTTGATTTTTCCCATACATGTTTCGCTGGCGTTGCAGCATCATGAGTCGGATGTTTTAATTCGTATTGTCTGTCAAGTTAACAATGGAATGATTGTTACTTTTGTACGTGTACAAAAGTAACAATCATTCCATTGTTAATTTGACGGACAATACGAATTAAAACATCCCACTGATGATGCTGCAACGCCAGCGAAATATGTATGGGAAAAATCAAAAAAACATTTGTGTTTGCTCAAGGCGGACCTTACATATAAAGCAAATTTCTTTTGTGAACGCTACCTGATTGGTAAATAAAGTATATGATGTGATCAGTGATATGTGTTGTGTCCTGGGGATGCTGTAGGTTCGAACGGTGGTGGGCCACGGCTTGCAAAGATGTGGACAAGGTGTGAAACTAAAGGAAGTGATCGGTTCACATATACTTTTGTTACACACAAAAGTACTACCTAACTTCGATGTGCTTGCGATTGTAAAATGTCGTATCTAATATACAGTCTGCTATGTTTCACTTTCAATAGCAAATGTTGCGACTTGTATTAAGACTGCTGGCTAGTAAGTGGATGGCTCTCTTCTATTGACTCGATTTCCTGGTACTGACTGGCACTTCCGTACTCCTCAGTACTGACTGTCGTGGCTGTGCTGAGCCAGCATATCTAGGCGAGTCCCTGTCTTCCAGTGTGATATCCGTACCAATTTCATTATGTCGGTCAGTGGTTCGAGTGTCTGCTAACACCGAGGATCCATCTGAGGACTATGTTCTGAACTACCTGAAGACGTCCGAGTTGCATTGGACTGGCAAGACCTCACACAGAGCTCCCATACAGTATTTTTGAGAGGACTGTTGCTTTGTATAGTCGCAGTTGACGTCTGTACTACGGAAAAATGGGAAAGGTTGCTTTGCCATTTCGTAACCTTTATTTGACAAATGACAAATATTTGTAGAGCTTATGTGACTTAACTACGGGGTCATCAGTCCCTAAACTTACAAACTACTTATCAACTAGCTAACACTAAGGACGGCACAAATATCCATGTCCGAAGGGGATTCGAACCCCCGACTGCAGTGGCCGTGCAGACTGTGACTGGCGCGCCGCAGCCGGCTTTATTTCAGAGTGACTCAACGTGTCGACGAAGAAAGAACTACTTGTCCAAGGTGACTCCTCGGTACTTCACCGTTGCAACCCAAGGAAAGTTTTGCCCATTAAGTTGTAAGGTGGTTGGGATCAGTGAGCGTTTTTTGCTAAAATAAATCGCTGTTGTTTTTTCAGCATTCACTTAAGTCTTATTCGCTTTGCACCATGTAGTAGTGGCGTGTAGTTGTTGGTAGAGACTGCGGATATTGGTCCGTACATATCGAAAAAGAGCGGTGTCATCAGCGTGTCGAAAATTTACCCACTGTTCTCGTTACATTTACGCACATATTTCTAAAAATTGACGAATGTGATTGCTGAAGCAAATATCTGATTTTGTTTTTAATACTTTCTGCAGCTTTTGGACATTTGCCTGTCTACTTCAAAATGTTCAAATGTCTGTACAGTTTATGGGACTTAACTACGGGGTCATCAGTCCCTAAACTTACAAACTACTTATGAACTACTTACAAACTAGGACGACACAAATATCCATGCCCGAGGGGGGATTCGAATCCCCGACCGTAGTGGTCTTGCAGAGCGTGACTGGAGCGCCTCAGTCACCTCGGCCACCGCGGCCGGCTGTCTACTTCCTCACAATGTTCTAGATGGTTTTCATCTTATGTTACGAACATTCAATTTCTTTCCTAGGTATAAGGTTTCACAGTTTTGTAAAACAGCCATAAGATTCTTACAGTACGATGTAAGTTACAATGCGCACTTTTTCTTTCGCTTTCGGCATCCACATTGGAGTAATAGTTATATGAGCCAAAGATATCAATCAATCATTATTATTACTTACATTTGTGTAATTTTTAGGCGAATCTTAACGATAACATTTTACGAATACGATTAGGTTAGATATCTTATAGGGTGCTTAAGAAATGTGAAATATGAAAATAAGGTATCATTTTCAGGTTGCACGCTTTGACTTGCCTGGCAAGGAATGACGAAATAGCAGGGCATTACGTAACCTCGTTTCGACTCATGCAGTTCTATAAATTTGACAAATAACAGATACATTACTCTCACAACCTAGGAAAATATCATTGCGCTACAAGCGTTCCCCGTTCAGAAACCCATCACGAAAACGAATATAAGTTGCGAGTAGCAGAACGTACAGTGCACGAGATACTGGCAACTCAGTAGTTTCCCTTGCTGGTCCTTTGGCGCACTGATATCGAGGTAGGTAAATAAATTTCTCTCGAGTATTTTGACCGGTATATTACACAGCAGACATATATGACGGAGCGTCAATCCAACGAATTTACTAATATCCAAGTGCAGCCCTTCCTTTAAACACGTATTTACATGTTAGATAGTATGCGTTTCAAGTGAAAACTGCATATTTAGTTCGCGTTTAACACATTTTGGTTGTTTCAAATTAAATCTATCGGATTTAACTGCTAGTTTATTACTCCGTAGCTTACAAACTACTTGAAATGAGGTAAACTTACCTAAGGACAACACAAACACCCATGCCCGAGGGGAGACTCGAATTCCCGACAGCGGACGGCAGCGCGCACGGCAACACGGCACTCCAGTATGCACGACTAATCCGCCGCGGCTTTGGTTGTTTGGTTGTTTGTTTGTTTAGAGTTTGTGACACTAGCGGGGAGTGACACTTGCGGGGAAAGGGAATGTGTAGACACGTTCGGGGAGACCCGGACACTGCAGGTAGTGAACAGGGTGTTCCAGAAGTAGGGATACACACCCCTACTCCACGCCCTCCAGCCGCTACCTGTGCCGTATTCAGGGAAAGGCCAACCGGACCGGCCGCGCAATTTGTGACACAAATTACATGTTTGATAATATCAATTTAATGCATAGAAGTATGAAATCACATCAAGACTACTTCCTGCAAACATTTCCACAAAAAAGTTGGCACTCAGTTCAGAAAAACAAAATTCTGGTAAATTGGATTTTAACATTTTATCAAAAAATAAAAGTTACGACAACAGATACAGCCATTCAAATTTACGGGCACCATAACGTTTTCCCTTCCTGAGTAAATGAGCTGCTTCTTGCAGTTTCAACATCACAGTAGCCTTTTCCTTGAATGTTCTGAATATAAATCTTCACACAGACTTCTTGAGGAGGAGAGTGATATGGATATCTGAATGTAAACCACTGCCTATTACCTTACACCTTTTTGACTGTACTGAACAGGAGTTCCGCGTATTCCGTAATTTATATTTACACAGTTATCAGGCAATGCAATTTATAACCAACTATTGGCTGCCAATATCGCTCCATTTTTCCTGGAAGTCTTGGGACTTGTTTCTCCCTGTTGGTTTATGCCAAGTTCGAAGTAAAAATGGTTCTATATGACGGTGATAGAAAATAGAATTTATCTTTAGAATTTTCGGTTTGTGGCATTCCCTTACACATTCCGTATTTCATACTTTTATTAGATGTATTTGTAATTCGAATACAGCGAAATCGGTTTGGGGTCTCGAATAAACGGATCAAGTATGTAAAATACTCGTTGACTTATTATTAACGTTTTTAATTGAAGGTTTAAGGTTGCGTCTCCTATTAAAAAGCAGAGTAGCTATTTTTAAAGAGATGAAAGTTGCGTGATAGTGTGGTTAACTACATAGCGGTCAATTACATCAACGTATCTGTGTAGGATGCCTAATATATTTATTGCTTGCGCAGGTGTCTTGATATGCTTAGTGTTCTGAATAATATGCTTGTAGGAAGTATGACTGTTGAAATTCATCGTCTTCTAGTAGCAGAGAATGTCTTAATAACTCTCAAAACATTATCACTGTTAAAATACCGTTTTTTTTTTTTCAGGACGAACACTCAACGAATTAATATGTAGTTAGAACAAGTTTCGTGTTATGTTCACAGTGCTAGACTTCTTGGTGTGCCTATACCCAGGAAAAGCTATTAGCCGCCCCAAGGGCCCCGGGATCCCCGCAAGTGTCACTCCCCACAAGTGTTCCAACCCCGTTTGTTTAAAGGAGACAAAACTGCCAAGGTCATCACTTCTTGTTGGACAACAGCCAGTACTAAACCTGATATCAATGTAATTACTTTAGTGAAATGACTATGTAAGTTTGTTCTACCTTTCAGTGCGTTTTGTAATCAGTCATATACTAAACGTAGCGTACTCCATAACCTTCATACAACAGCCAGTGACATTTTGTTCGGTAGTGATTTCAAGAAAAGGTACTTACGTCAATGACCTAGCCACTGTGCAAATGAATTCAGTATTTTTACTATGTTAGTTTGCTGAAATCACTGAAAACCATATGTTCGTCCAATAGAGCTACGCTGTACTCCGTAACGTCCCTTCGTCCGAAAACGTTATTAGTATCGTTGCTTATGTAGTGAATAGCAATCAAGTATACTCCAAAGTATAACGGCAGCTGCGTTTAATATTGAAATGCAGAGACATTAACAATACGTTATAGCGGAGACTATGTAAGAATGATATGTAATTTTATCTCAGCAATTTTTATTAAAATATAACAGCAATTGTAGAATTTGTGGGAAATAGATTTAAAGATGGAAGCTATTGAAAATCATTGTTATATTGTTTTGTCAAGATCACGTGAACAAGAACGCACTAGAAGGTACTAGAAGTACCACGTGGGTCACTTTTGAACCATAGGTTTGTTTCGAGAGCCCTACCCGCCACAATATTCATCGTAGAACGAAACCCTCTTGCCACTCTTAATCTTCTATAACTTCTGTAACTCACCAAAATTTCATCTCTCTAGGCCACCCAGAAATATGAAAAATTTATCTCTTACACTAATAGTAGCATGTAGGTCAATTTCGATCCAGACGCAGTTTAACGTAATCCGATATCCGCAACACCATTTTATAAATGGGAAGTAATATCTGTGCGTGTCTCGACGTTGTTTAATAGATGTCGGAGTATTTGTGACTCTTTAAGCCACAAATAATGAGAAATACGAAAAATTTGGAGGTCAGATGAAGCCTTATACGAATGCGCCGCTTTCGGTTTTCTGTGGACTGGCGCCATGCAGACCTACCACGTCGCAGTCAGAAGTCACAAAATAACCACACCTCTGGCTGAGGGACAGCTAATAGTTCTGAGACACGACAGCAGATGTCTGTCACGTCTTGCGTACAGACGTTTTCCATGTATTTTTGCCTTCGGTTAAGCTAAGTAGGCTCAGACATACCGGGTAGCAGCAACGTGAGCTTCCGGTTTATTGTGGCGAGTTTGCGTCATTGATAATACGATCGCAAAGTGATATTTTCTCACAAATGCCGAGATTCACTGCCATCGAACCTTCACCGACGAAATAAAGTGACGAATCCCGTAGAGGGACTATTGCAGAGAAGGACGGCGATTTTGTTCCACTGGAAACTGTCGACTCAAGTGATTCAGATTTATTTATCAAATGATCGGCAAACAGAATCTGAAACATCTGGCAGTGTTTCACAACGTAAATATGTACCATTCTACCTACTGTTTTGAACTAGAAAGCACGCAGTCCACTGTACATCTTTCTTCAGACGCCGGATATCTGGGTGTACTTTTTATGCGTAACATGAATGCTGGACGTCAGGTCAATGAGAAGAAACTTCCAGAAACTGTGTAGTTTTATAGTGAAACCAAGAGCGGAATTGGTATGGTTGACTAAATGGCAATACATTACAGTGTCTCATCAGGCACCCACTGATGGCCTGTGCATGTCTTTCACAACATTCCTGACCTTGAAATGATCAGTGCTCCCATAATTTTTAAGTTATGTCTGTATGTGTAAGGAGACGTCCCGGCGAGGATTTGTTCTCAGAGTACGAGAACTTCCTCCCCCCTACCAACTGCAGAGAAAAGCCAATCTTCACTTGCAAACATATGGCACGCGTAATGGCTAATATGAAAACAGAAGGCATTGTCAAAACGATGTCTCCTCTAAAATTGTTTGTTCTTATATTTTTGCCCTTTGATTGCAATGAGCAAGAAAACATGTTGAATTTCAGACTCTTTAGCAAACACTCGGAACTTACCTTATATGCCAGTACAATTAAAAGTACAAAATTTCATTGTACGTTTTGACCCTGTTTCATTCTTTCTATAAAGATAAACATTGTAAAATTCTTTTACGTACTTTATTCAACAGACAGATTGATAGAAGACTGCAGAATTTCGTCTTTAAAATGAAAATGAAAATATTATATTCTTCTTAAAATTAACTTTTGATTGTGTACTATTCATTTTAGACACCGGGAACATTTTCTTGTACATTAGAATTTTCTTGAACGTAATGTGAACATGTAGTAACCGAAACCACTACCCAAATATCAATAAAGTGGTAGTGTCCTAGTGTGGGTAAAAAATAACGCACAAAAATCCAACGTTGAACAAGCTTATTCAGAATTCTTTGATCTTGCAGCAACATCTACAACAATGTCGCTGGGCTGCAACTGTACATTAAGACTACCTTGATTTTAAAGCTATATGGAACGGAGATAAACAGAAAGAGGATTAATAATTTTATAGCTCGGATGACGATGTAAATATGACTATTTTCTTGAAGTTGACTCTGAGAAAATACACGTATGTACGTCCATGGGTCCAGACACACTTTAAATGAATATTTGCAAATAAAGTAAAAACTGACTTATTAACGATCTATGTTTTGATTCATTTCTTGTGGCGAACATATATAGTGTTTTTACTAAGGAACTCAACTATGATAAAGCACACGGACTAGTTCTCATACAATGAAACAGTTTTACTGCGTAAAGGAGAACCGAACTATTCACATACTTACATTGCTGTGACTACTCAGAATTATTAGAATATTACACCACATACAATAAATTTCTAGTAGACAACAGTTACAGAACACAGTAGAAATAATTTTATAAAACATAATAATAATTTATCTGGGAACGCGACAAGAGATTGCCGAGAGCCTAACAGTCCCTTACTAGTCCACAGAAAATTTTATAATAACGCCACGACTTAGGTATTATTATTCACCTTTACACTGCGCTTAAAAGTGAACCCATAATCTACCGTTAAGAAGCCAAGGTAAACGAAATAGCTTGCACCATGAGAATGTGTCACACGTGCCGCTACTTACCAACATGTATACTCTGAGGGCAGCTACTAACAGTATTGTACAGCGTAAAAAGG
The DNA here is from genome assembly GCA_026315105.1 of Locusta migratoria. Classification (NCBI taxonomy): domain Eukaryota; kingdom Metazoa; phylum Arthropoda; class Insecta; order Orthoptera; family Acrididae; genus Locusta; species Locusta migratoria. The sequence goes on along the minus strand of CM048751.1, from coordinate 275,863,744 downwards.
AACTCACCTGAAAAAGAACAGAAACACACGTCTCAGAATTTACAGCTTAAAGCACTGTCACTGTGTATATTAACTACCAAATAGCGCCATAGTTAGTTAATGAGTTCTCTATAAGTTGTCAGGCAATGTCATTAAATGTCGACGACGTCTAAAATAAAGTATAATGTCTAAATTATAATGTTTAAAAGTGACAAACCTATCTTCATAAATTATGTCAAAAGTAAACTAAACTTACTTCTGGTTTAATTGGCAGAAATTCTCCGGCTGGGACTGCTCGACCTTCAGGTGTAAGTCTTTCTACTATATGCCGCTGTAAAGCGGCGATAGCAACCTCCTCGTTGGGCTTCTTTATTTTATTACCTAATGCCACAAGTTGTGTGCAACTTTAACAGCACAGGAAATGTTTGACGGTTGTCGCCACGGTAGTTTCGTAACATATATCAGTGGACGTATCACCGTCACTGTTTCAAACGACACATGTAAGACCTAATTGCGTGATAACAAAAGGGTAATTTACAGTTTAAGCGATCTTGCAGTGAGAGAAAGTCCACTAGGTATACAGAATATTTGATTCACTGCAAGTACTATATATTTTACTAGACAAGTCAATAAACAAAGTAATTAATTGTTTCAGTAGAGTCTCGATTATCCGACCTAAACCGACCGCGGCAAGGTCGGATAACCGGGAAGGTCGGATAACACAGAAAATAATAGGCCTACAAAAAATTAATTAATTAATTAATTAAAATAAAATAAAAAATTGAAAAATTTATTTGGACATAAAAACTTATTAAATACGTGAACAAGAACTAAATATAACGTTCTAATACATTATACGGCATTCAAAGAAAAGTGATAAGATAGTACGTTTCAAAAAAATCAATCTAAAGTAGGCCAAATGAGTTAAAAATTTAATTCAGCTCAAATCAAATTAGACTGAATAAATATTTACTTACGTCCGGCAGTTCACTGTTGTGTTGTGAAAGACTTCATTGAACTACAAAAACATATTGAAATCTGTGAAAAGAAGTTAATATCTTTTGTGTACCTGCTGTTTGCCGCGCTAAATCACGTAGTCTCTTAAGATGCAATACCTCGGTAGACGATGTTTCCTGCAGCTGATGTACGTACATCCACTTCATCGTCTTTTTCTCCCTTTTCGTTTACCATGTTGCCTATATCTTCATTTGTCACTTCAAATTCTTCATCTTGGACAATCCATTCATTTACTGCATCTTCTGCGGCGTCAAAACATCCCGGAACTTTTCGTAACAATGAAAGTAGGGTAGTATTTTGGAGTTCGGTCTACTGCTGTAGATTATCATCATCTGGAGAATTTCTTGATTTACATATAGCAAAATTTTCCAGGATTTTGCAGTTATATTTGCCCTAACACTCTCCCAAGATTGGGCCAGGTCATTCAAATTAATACGGTGCAACTTCTCTACCATGTCTTGTCCCTCTTCCATAGCATTAATTAAAGAAGGGAAGCAATTTTCTGCGGTAGTTTCTCATCAGTGTCTGAGGTTCCCTGGTCTATAGTCTGACATAAGGATGTGACATTTGGAAGCAAAACATGCCCTTTTACATATCGAGTTGAAGTTTATCCTCATTTGGATGACAAGTGGCATTGTCTAGAAGCAAGAGTGCTTTACAAGGAAAGTTGTTGGCTTTCAAAACCTTTTCAGTTTGTGGCTCGAAGTTCTTAAAAAAGCATTCTTTAAAAATGTCTGAGCTTATCCAAGCATTATTTTGCGTACAGTCCCCGCGCGGGGAAAGGGTCGTATAACACGGAAGGTCGGATAACCGAAGATCGGATAATCGAGACTCTACTGTATAATGATTATTAATATAATTTCAGTAATCGGTCGAAATAACTGAAATTATCTGGAAACTTTTGTATGTGGTGGCGACATTTGGCGCTCGTGTGCTATTGGTTCCCCGGGCATAATAGACCAATTTGCAGCGCTTTTGCTACATCACTGTTTCAGCCCCCCATCTCGAAAACGTGAGATGTCTGCACGATTTTCCCCGCTTCGGTCCTATAGGTACCTGCGCTACACTACAAACAGGGCTTCGTGAACTCAGCCACGATACCGGGGGTTTCAGTTGCTGACGACGGAGGGAGTTGGTTGCGAGAATATCCGTCTATCGGCGAGCGGCTCTATGAGGCGGATGGAGTGGAATGGCGAGGCGAGCGGTAGGCGCAACTAATCGAGACAGGCTGACCGCTGGCTACCGGTCTTACAGGCCCCATGGGAGCAGCGGCGAAGAAGGCAGAGTGGACACGATCGCAGGCCGACGGCGCAGTGACGTGAGGAGGTGGCCGAGAGGAGGTGGAGCCGACGTGAGGAGGTGGCCGAGAGAGGAGGTGCAGCCGACGCGAGGAGGTGGCCGAGGTAAGAGGTGGATCCCACGTTAAGAGGTGGCCAATGGATTCGAACGTGCCTGCGTGGCAGCGGCGCTCACACCCACGCTTTCTGCAGCATCTCTCTCTCTCTCTCTCTCTTTCTCTTTCTCTTTCTCTTTCTCTTTCTCTTTCTCTCTCTCTCTCTCTCTTTCACACACACACACACACACACACACACACACAGTGGGCGACCAGCAATGACTCTGACGGCGAGCTTAATTGTATAGGGAAACTAAATGCTAGATGAAATCTGTGTGACGGAACCTGGGAATTTTGCCTTTCGCGGGCAAACACTCTATCATCCTGGAAACTCTAGAGGTCTGACCTGGAACCCTCTGAGAGAATTAAGGGGATATTCATCTATCATACAAAGCGTGAAACAAAAAACAATTTTGTCCTAGCCTACAATACCTTCATTTTTAGATGAATCTGTTGATGGTTCTCACGCCGATATCAGGTACCGACTACAATACTATAAGTATATAGTCGCAAAAGTTCCCTAAGTAGGTGGGTGCTAGCTAAATATTTTCACATTCAGAAGTAAAAGTCGGTGATTGAAACTTCGCGAAAAAACCACGGCGCAATGAATAACGTCTTTCTTTTAATGATTTCCACCCCAATTCGTGGGACATTTCTGTGTAGCTTTCCCCCGGCAACGTGATAGAACAAAAGGAGCTGCTCTTCTTCGAACCTTCTCAATATCTTTCGTCAGTCCCATCTCGTGAGGGTCCCACAATCTACATCTACATACATACTCCGCAATCCACCGTAAGGTGCGTTGCGGAGGGTACACTGTACCACTACTAGGCATTTCCTTTCCTATTCCACTCCCAAATGGAACGAGGAAAAAAAATGCCTGCATGTCTTCGTACGAGCCCTAATTTCTCTTCTCTTGTCTTTGTGATCTTTACGCGAAATGTAAGTAGGCGGCAGCAAGATCGTACGACACTCAGCTTCAAATTCCGTCCCTCTAAATTTACTTAACAGAAATTCACGAAAAGATCGTCGCCTTTCTTCCAGCGATCCACAATTGAGTTGCCGGAGCATTTCCGTGAAAGTCCCGCATTGGTCGAACCTACCAGTAACAAACCTAGCTGCTCGCCTCTGAACTGCCTCTATGTCTTCCTTTAAACTGATCTGCTGCGGGTCCCAAACACTTGAACAATACTCAAGATGTGGTCGTACAAGCTTTTTATACGCGGTCTCCTTTACAGGTGAAGTACATCTTCCCAAAATTCTCCCAATAAATCGAAGTCGGCTGTCCGCATAACTCACAACTGTCCTTACATGTTCAAATGTTCAAATGTTTGTTAAGCTTATGGGACTTAACTACGGGGTCGTCAGTCCCTAAACTTACAAACTACTTATGAGCTACTTACGAACTAGGATGGCACAAATATCTGTGCCAGAGGGGGGATTCGAACCCCCGACCGTAGTGGTCATGCAGACCGTGACTGGAGCGCCTCAGTCCCCTCGGCCACCGCGGCCGGCCTTACATGTTCGTTCTATTTCATATCGCTCTGCAATGTTACGCCTAGATATGTGAACGACTCGACAGCATCAAGAAGCTCACTACTAATGCTGTATTCGAACATTATGAGTTTGTTTTTCCTACTCTTGCGCGTCACCTTAGATTTTTTTACATTGAGAGCTAGCTGCCATTCTTCGCACTAACTAGAAATTTTGTCTAAGTCATCCTGTATGCTATTACACTCAGTTACAGACGACACCCTCCCATATACCACAGCATCATCAGCAAACAGCCGCAAATTACAACTTACTCTGTCCATCAGATCATTTATATAGATAGAAAATAATAGCGGTCCTATCACACTCCCCTGGGGCACGCCTGACGATACACTCGTCTCTGATGAACACTCGCCGTCGAGAACAACGTACTGCGTTTTATTACTTAGGAAGTCTCCCAGCCAGTCACAAATCTGCGAACCTATTCTATAAGCTCGTATCTTCGTTAGCAGTCTGCAGTGTGGCACCACGTCGAACGCCTTTTTGAAGTCGAGAAAAACACAATCCGCCTGTTGCCCTTCATCCATGGCTCGCAAGATTTCATGTGAGAAAAGAGCAAGCTGAACCCTTGCTGGTTCGTAGACAGAAGCATTTCCGTCTCAAGCTAATTAACTATATTCGAGCTTAGAATATGCTCCAAAATTCTACATGAAACTGATGTCAACGATATTGGCCTGTAAATGTGTGGGTCAGTTCTCTTTCCTTTCTTATAAACGGGAGTCACCTGCGCTTTTTTCCAATCACTAGGAACTTAGCGCTGAATTAAAGATTCGTGATAAATGCAAGCGACGTAATGGGCCAATGCCGCAGAATACTCTCTGTAAAACCGAACTGGTATTCCATCCGGACCAGCAGACGTTTTCGTATTTAGCTGTCTCAGCTTCTTCTCTACACCGGAAATACCTATTACTATCTCCTCCATGTCGGAATTAGTAAGTCGATCAAATTATCGTATATTTGTGCGGTCCTCCTACGTGAAACATTTATTAAAGGTTAAAATTAAAACTACAGCTTTCCGTTTGTTTTCTTCTATTACTGCCCCCGATTGATCAACGAGTGACTGGATTGTGGGCTTTGACCCGCTTATCGATTTTACATAGGACCAGAATTTTTTGGGGTTCTCGGAAAGATCTTTTGCTACGGTATGACTGTGGTAATTATTGTATAATTGGCGCATCGATCTTTTTATAGACGCACGAATCTCTACTAACTTTTGCCTATCATTTCCGTGTTCTTTTTTGAATCGAGAGTGCAACAGCCTTTGCTTTCTCAGCAGCTTTCTAACGTTATTATTATACCACGGTGGATCTTTTCCATCCTTAATCGTCTTTACTAGCACATATTTCTCTAACCCTTTATTAACAATGCACATAAATTTAGTCCACAATTCCTCTACATCCATAATCCCGGAATTAAAACCATGCCCATTCATTTTCTAAGTGCGATAGTAACATTTGCTTATCGGCTCTTCCCAACAAAAACACGCTCCTAGCCTTCTTGATTGGTTTATGAACTTTGGTCACCATCGACGCTATGACGATATCATGATCACTAATTCCTGTCTCTACACAGACATCGTTAATAAGGTCAGGACTGTTTGTGGCTACAAGGTCTAGAATATTTCCATTGCGCGTGAGTTGCCGGTTTAACTGCTCTAGACAGTTTTCGGAGAATGTGTCCAAGAGTAGCTCGCAAGACTGCTTGTTTGTACCACCTGAAATGTAACTATCGAGGAACCAATCTATACTCTTAAGGATGAAGTCTCTTACGACTAATATTACATGGCCCGGTTACCTATGCACTACCTGGTGTAGGCTTTCTTTGGGGCAAAAGTACTCCAGGAGAGGACGCACAATTGTGATGTGGGCAGTCTCTTTGGTGGAGCTGGTGCATCTTCGATGCGTTCTGCCAATGAAACGTAATCTTTGGTTCGCCTTCCCCACAATATTTTCTGTGTGTACTCTCCAGTCTAAGTTGTTCGTAATTGTAAGTCCTAGGTTTTGGTAGAATTTGCGATCTCGAGGTTTAACTGATTTATTGCGTAATTGAAGTTCAGCGGATTTCTTTTAGTGGTCATGTATTACTTCACATTTTTCTTTATTTAGTGTCAATTGCCAATTTCGTACCATGTAGAAATTTTATCTAAATCGCTTTGCAGTTGCTTTTGATCCTATGTTGACATCACTAACCGATAAACAACAGCCCTATCCGCGATAAGTCTAAGGGAGCTATTCAGATTGTCTCCTAAATCGTTTATGAACTCAAGGAAGAGTAGGGGACCTATAACGCTTCCTTGGGTAACGCCTGATATCACTTGGTGTTTTACTCGATGACTTACCGTCAACGATCGTGTTAAGGGGTTACAACTAATCTGACAGGAATTATTCAGTTGAAAATGCTGCAGAAAAGCGGTGAAGGGATAATATTTGTGACATCTTCAATACAAAAAGTTTCACCATTTGCCTTAACCCTTTCGGTCCCTCATTATGACATAAGCTTTGGAAATTCAGTATTTTATGTTTTAAAGCAATGCCCTAAACATAAAAAAATGTTCTTTAATATTTTTGACCAAACAGTTATAATGTTTTTCATGCACAACACAAATTTGTTTAGAGTTATATTGATACTTCGGAAGTTATTTTGTTGATTTTTATCACTGTCAGATTAATAATGATAGCATAATCACCACCGCAGCAAGGCAAGACAATTCCCTGTTGAAATAAAATAACACAAACCATATGCGCACTCGCACTCATGGCCGAATACAGACTGCATCGTCACACGACTCACAAGTCGGAGAGATTAATGCATCTGAAGTCGATACATGCTCCACTATGCAGCAAAACGTCGTTATATAACAATTTTTTCCCTCAACAACAACATGAATTTAAGGATTGGTACCCATAAAACTGTGTAAAGCAGGTTTTAATACGCTGTCGTCTAGAAACTACACTGGGAATGAAAGTGGTAAGAAGAAATATAAATCGAAATATTTAGCTCTGTTAATACTTTTCATCAAAATTGTCTGAACAACTGGTTTCATCTTTAATAGGTTGAATATTTGAAACGTATGGGCTCATAGAAACATCTTTGCTTTTGTACAGTTTTCAACTGTTTGAATCATGGTGTATGGTTTAAATGATTAGAATTACAAACAAAATATGATATTGAAATTTAGTATATTATCAAACAGCTTCGCTCACCACTTGTAGCCAGATAATTTACTCATAATCCAAAATAAAACTAGCCTCCTCCTTGTGCTCTCCCCCTTATGCCAATGTCAACACAAACACCAATGCCAGAGAAAGAACTCGAACCTTCAACGAGAGGGGCCGAGCAATCCGTGACATAGTGCCTTAGAGCCCATTCAAATGTTCAAATGTTTGTAGAACTTTTGGGACTTAACTACGGGGTCATCAGTCCCTAAGCTTACAAACTACTTATGAACTAGCTAAGACTAAGGACGGCACAAATATCCATGCCCGAGGGGTGATTCGAATCCCCGACCGCAGTGGCCGTGTTGACCGTGACTGGAGCGCCCCAGTCCCCTCGGCCACCGCGGCCGGCTTAGAGCCCGTGACCATTCCTGAGCGGGAGTTGTAACTTTTACAGCTATATGCTATATGTTTATACCTTTGTTGTCAGTACTGATGATGGCATAAAAGGCGAAAACGGTTCGTTTAATAATAAAAATACCCCGGAATATTATATATGTGTCTTCTGTTTCACGCAAAATGTATCAAACATTCTTTAAAGAAGTGACGCAAAAGTTAGATAATACAATTTACATCGTTATTTGACGTAAGGTCCCAATGTCAGTCAACAGCCTCAATGTCGATAGTAATACGATGTGACGACAAAAGTGATAGTAAATGATTTGTCCTAATATTGTGTCCGGCCTCCTTTTAACCAGTGAAGTATAGTAACTAATGAAGTAATTAACTTCAACTGTCTTTCTAAGCCCCCTTCTAGAATACTGAGCCATTTCGACTCTATAGCTACCCACAAATGCGAATGTGTTCCTCCATAACCCCTTGTCTGTTGCTACATGAGAGTAGTAATGTACAAGTTCCCTTGCCCTGATAAGACTCCTGCCTCACACCTTAGCCTCTCACCTCCGATAACAATTTCCTGTCTCATAACCATACATTCTCCAACGGCCGTGTAACAGTGCACACATTGATTCCCTCCGATTGTTGAAGTTCAGTATTATCGGGCATAGCTAGGAAATCGATGTGTCACCTGCCTGGTCTACCGAGTGCTGTTTGCAAGTGGAGTGCACCAGCACCGTCTAGTGACAAGGCCTCGGTGCAGTCCGTGTTACGTCACACCAAGTAGTCCACCAGCGCTACCTGTCTGGCTGGCCACCGGGGCACAGAGCACTGCCTCGTAGTGATCAGTCAGCGATGGCGGCCTACTCGATGTGACGTGACACGGACTGTGCTGAGGCCTTGTCTCTAGACTGTGTTGGATTTACTCAGGCCTTATGAAGCCAGTTGGGGAAGTACTTGATTGAGAAGTAGCGGCTCCCGTCTCGAAAACCAACGTATTAGCCAGGAATGTGTGCCGATGGCCACGTTCCATTATTTAACACACCCGTTGACGCTTTTGGATGGGAGATGACTCAACGGCCAGTTGCTACGCAGTGGTCCCTTCGAGGCCTTTAAGACGGAATTTCACAGTTGATAACAATATACAGCCAGTGCCTCTCCCGAACCTGATTTCCAGTGGCCGGCGTCAGGCCATACCGTAGTAGAGGCATAGCAGAAACCATATTCATCTCCGAACCTACTGCCCAATCTGCCGAGGGCAGGAGGCACTCCACTCACGGTCTGCACGACCACTACGGTCGGGGGTTCGAATCCCCACTCGTGCATGGATATTTGTGCCGTCCTTAGTATTAGTTAGTTCATAAGTAGTTTGTATGTTTAGGGACTGATGACCACGTAGTTAAGTCCTTTAAGCTATACAAAAATTTGAATTTGAACATTTGTCTCATCCACAGAAGCACCACCAGACTCCACTCAATGATACACTCACTTCAAAGAAGTCTGACTTCACTCCAGAATATAGTGCTGTATATGCGCAGTGTAAGATAGGAAACACAGAGTGGGAGCGGTCTTTCTCGACATCTAGAATTATGTCGCATAGTCTAACATTATGGCTTTGTATAGTAAGTGGCACAGTTAGACAATCCAAGATACAAGCTCGGTATGACTAAATGGTTCCTGACGGTGATGAAATCATATGTCGCCTGCGGCAGACATACCAGCATAGTGGTGAAAACGGTGGCAGAAGTCGCCTAAGGGTTCTCTCTTGGCCCCTCACTGCGCTCTATTTATACAAACGACATGCCAGGCAACCAGAAAACGAGCTAGCAATATATGTCAACTTTCCAGACGTATTCAAAAGTAATTTTAAACTACGGATGGATAAATAAATTAATTTTTGCAGTTGAATTACTAACGGACGGATGGCATTCATATTTTCGCACATATAGATATGATAGCATAGTCTTATATCATCCTAGAGCTTAAAAAGTTGAATTTCATTAACAATCAAAATTTTATGGCACAGTATTCTGACGCAAATCAGATTTCTTTACAAGCCCTATCACGAACATTTCTAAATGTTTTATCCATTGCAGCAACTATGTTCTATAGGTTGGTACAGTAAACAGCCACCAGTTGCAACGTTGCAGAATTAATCACAACCGGTTTCGAGCAATTATTGTCGTTCTTCAGGTATCTGTACAGGAAACAGTTAAGAATAATATACAAATACGAATATTACATAAAATTCCCCGTAGAATTAAAGAGGCAAGAGGTACACTATATATGAACCTTTCTTCAAAAGTGACATAATGTGAAACATTAATACACTATTCTGCTGTATATTGATAAATAAGGAACTGTGCAAAGTATTAAGTTCATATAAACGAACAATTTTTGGGTACTTTCATAAATTGTGCCCTATAGGTTTGAACTTCAGGTTCAGTGTGATTACAAAATATTCTCAGTAAACCTATAGGACACAATTTATGTAAGTACCGAAAAAATTTTCGTTTATATGAACTTAATACTTTGCACAGTTCCTTATTATATCGATATGCAGCAGAATAGCATATTAATATTTCACATTTTGTCACTATTCGAGAAAGCTTTATATAAAGTGTACTTCTTGCCCCTTTAATCCTGTGATTGTAGTGCGAATTTTATGCAACATTTTTATTTGTATAATATTCTTAACTGTTTCCTGTACAGATACCTGAAAAAGGGCAATAATTGATCGAAACTAGTTGTAAAATCAATCTGCAACGTTGCAACTGGTAGCTGTTTACTTTTCCAACTAACGAACATTTCTGGTGTGTTTTTTTTCCAATCTGCAGTTTTAGACCTATCACACTACCTTTTCAATCACCAAAATTGCAAATAAATCTTTATATTTTATATAAAGCAAAGTGTCCGAATGTTTGTGAGTACGTGTGAATACAAATCTACAGTATTGATCCAATCGTTTTCAAATTTTGTACTCGTAAGCTTCAGTCCATGTGTACGGTCGCTGTAAGTTTAAGAATCATGTAAGATACATAGTTCGCGAGAAATGACGTCATAAACAATTATATACGGGGGAAAACTGCTGCATTTAGCGACATTGCTGCTCATTTCCTCCTAAACCACTGGACCGATTTCAACCAAATTTGGTACATACATTACTTGCCGCGAGGTAACTGTGGTGTCGCACAAGTACAAAGTGCGCGCCACCTACTTTCGCCGCGCGCCGCCATGCATGCACGGCGCGGCGTTCTTCCGACGACAGCCACGAGCGCCCTCTGGTACAACGCCGCTCGTGGCCACCACTGAAGGACATCGGCCACTTCGCACTTCGGACTGAGATAGCAACGAGTTAGGACCTTCGTAATCCGATAGGCACGAGTGAAGACTTTGCTATTGTACAGGCACTAGGCAGGCCTCTAACAACTATGTATCAACATTCTGCCGTACTATGTAAAAGTTAAGTATTGTTACATTCTGTGCAATATATCTCTTTCTAATTTACTCGAGTGTTTATAGTTTCTGGCTGCTCCCCTCCGTACCTGCACCAGTGTGACGGTCACATTCCACTCGGCCACCGACACCTACGACGAGGCTGGGACACAAAAGCGGCGACGAAGTCGGGACACAAAAGTGGCGACGAGGAGTGATAGAACCTTGGACCAGCCCGCTTGCAGCAGCCAGACAGCAGCAGTCGGAGCACGCAGAAATTGCTCCCGCCCACCCACCCTTAATATAAGAATTTTGGGGGAAGATATTTTGTTACGTGTTTTGTGGACTTTTTTGTTGCAGAGCGAGTCCTCTTTCGTATTGCATTTGTGTTTTGTTATAATTTACTTGTATGCGCGGCGCCTAATCGGTCAGCATGGCCACTACCCCGAACCCAAACTTAATGGAAATTATTCAGTTACAGACGGCGCAAATCACCCAGTTGCTCCAGGCGGTGGCCGAGCTGACAGCGCGGGCAGCTAACCAACAACAACAGCCGCCGCTTCAGCAGCCCACACCTGCCGCCGCAACACTTCCTACGTTTCGCCAATACAACGAACGTGAGGAAGAATGGAGTGATTATCTGGCGCAGTTTCAAGAACTCGTCGCGGCTCATCAACTTACAGGTCAGACTGTTAAGCATCTTTTATTGTCTGTGGTGGGCCCCAAAACTTTCGTGTTACTGCAAAAACTATTCCCGCACGCATCTCCTCGTGATGTAGACTTTGAACAAATTGTAGATGCACTGAATGCTCATTATGAGAGAAAAGTTCTTGTAGCCGCTGCACGATACCGATTTTTCAGACTTAAAAAATTACCGCAGCAGTCACACCAAGAGTGGATTACGGAATTGAAGGGCTTAACCCGCCAATGTAAATTTACTTGCTCTTGTGGACTTTCGTATAGTGACGTGATGTTGAGGGATGCGATTACGCAGAACATTCAGGACCCCAGAATTAGGGCAGCAATTCTGAAACAGTCTGACCCCTCATTAGACAGTGTACTGCAGCTTATAGAAGCGCATGATACTTTTGACTTAGCAGATGTAGAAATGCAAAGCCACAGTGTAAATTCAGTGCGCCGCAACGGACGCTTTCCTAGCCGTAGTTCTCAGTATAGCACTAGTGATTCTTATTTTTCTACCGGCCGTGCTGAACAGACAGTGAACAGTAGCCAGAGTAAAAGTGCGACGCAAAGGTCGCCCCGTAGTGTTAGACACAGTAATTTGCATAACGGGCGCCAACGCTCATTTCAGAAAAATGTTCGTAAGTCTTGCCCCCAGTGTGTGTCTCGCCACAAGCGTGCTCATTGCCCTAGTCGCAACGCAACCTGTTATCAATGTGGCAAATCGGGACATGTGCAGTCTGTGTGTATGCAAATTAAAAACTCAAAGAACAGTAACGTTAGAAACGGTGCTTCGCAAAGTGCGAGAACAGTTCATTCTGTAAATGTTATACGGGCTGTGGAATTGAACAGTGCTTTCCTTGGATCTCAATTTCAAGAAAGTAGTTCTGCGCCTATGGCAAAACTATATAGTGCACCACGTAGCAAGCGCCGACGAGCGCGTAAAACAGTGCAACGGAAAAGGGTTCGGGACAAGCAAAATGACTATGAACAGTGCATTCCTGTAGTGAATATAGTGCCTTCTGCAACTGCTCCTTGTAATAGTGCCCAGTACTGTGTAGCTAGTGACAGTAGACTTGTTGTAGATACTGAAAGTAATTTTAGTGCAGTAGCCCCGCATTGCGCGGACGCCGATCCGGCGGTAGTGTCATCTAGTGACAGTGTTGTTAATCCGCTGTGTGCCGAGTCTGAGCCGCTTCCTTCACAACGCGGCCCGCGCATACGCAGCACACAAACCGTAGCAGACGTTGCCCACATTCGCGCACCTGTCGAGCGCCGCAAGCAAAAACTTTTTGTGAATCTTTCCATTGACAATAAGACTGTGCAATTTCAGCTCGATACTGGTTCCTCTGTCACATTAATGAATAAAGATACTTATGAACTTCTGGGTTCGCCAAAATTATCGCTGTGTCAAAAAGTGTTAACAGCTTATACAGGTCAAAATATTCCCGTGCTAGGAACGTGTAGCCTGCCTGCCTCTTTTCAAGGTGTTACGAAAACAGTTGCTTTTGTTGTTCTTCAGGCCAAATCGACACAGAACATTTTTGGACTAGATGCATTCGACTTGTTTGGCTTATCGATTCAAAGAGATGTGCTTCAAATTTCGTCAATAGTGCCTCAGGATAAAATCAATGCATTGTGTGACAAATATAGTGACCTGTTTTCGCCGGAACTAGGTTGTGCAAAAGACTTCGTGGCACATGTAACTTTAAAAGAAACTGCAGTTCCAAAATTTCGTAAAGCTAGACCAGTGCCTATCGCATTGCGTGATACAGTTGCCGACCAACTTAAACGTTGGCAAGATAGTGGGGTGATTTCTCCTGTTTCTGCGAGTCAGTGGGCCTCGCCTATAGTAATTATACCCAAGCCGACAGGAAAACTTCGTCTCTGTGCGGACTTCAAATCAACTGTCAACAGTCAAACAATTGTAGACACTTACCCCCTGCCCAGACCTGACGAACTAATGGACAAATTAGGACAGTCTCGCTTCTTTTCTAAGATTGATTTAGCAGAGGCATACTTACAAATTCCACTTGATGACGAGTCAAAAAAGTTTTTCGTCATTAATACTCACATGGGCCTTTTTCAATTCCAACGCCTACCCTTTGGCAGTTCTTCCGCTCCCGCTATTTTTCAGCGCTTTTTGGAACAGCTGACAGTTTCTGTACCGTGTTGTTCGAACTATTTAGATGATATTGTGGTATCCGGACGTACAGTTGAAGAACATTTAGCAAACCTGGAGTGCCTTTTCAAAGTTTTGACTGCAGCAGGTCTACGTTGCAATAAAGCAAAGTGTTCGTTTTTTCAAACTGAAATAGAGTACTTAGGCCATGTGATTAATGCCCAAGGTATCCATCCCTTACAGTCACATCTTCGAGCAATCAAAGACTTGCCTCCTCCTAAGAATGTGCACGAATTGCAAGCAGTGATGGGAAAGCTGAACTATTATTTCAGGTTTATTCCCAATGCCTCTCAGATTGCAGCTCCACTGCATCGCTTACGTAGGAAAAATGTTCCTTTTGTATGGTCTAAAGATTGTCAGGTTGCCTTTGACAAATTAAAGTCTGCACTACTCAGTGATGCGTGTTTGATTCCCTTTGACCCCCAGAAGCCTGTAGTGTTAGCAGTTGACGCCTCATCGTACGGTGTGGGCGCGATTCTGTCACATCGTATTGGATGTCACGATCGTCCTATTGCCTTTGCATCCAAGCTACTGACGCCGACGCAACAGAATTACAGTCAGATAGAAAAGGAGGCCTTAGCAATCATTTATGGCGTCACAAAGTTTCATCATTATCTCTATGGCAGAAAATTCTATTTGTTGACAGACCACAAGCCTCTCACGTCGTTGTTCTCACCCACAAAGCCAATTCCGCCACGAACGGCACAAAAGCTTCAGAGATGGTCCTTGATATTGTCAAATTATCAGTATGAGATTTTGTACCGACCTACCACTAAACATGCCAACGCGGACACACTTTCCCGACTTCCGGTTGGCCAGGATGTATCATTTGATTCTTCAGAAATGGCATGTTGTCAGATAGACTCCAGAGATGCTTCCGCTGTCGCAGACTTTCCTTTGAACTCTCGTCGGGTTGCACAGGAAACAGCTGCGGATGCAGACCTAAGTGTAGTAGCACGTTTTGTTCGCTCAGGGTGGCCTGCCAGAGCCAAAGACATTGATCGGCCTCTGGTTCGACGTTATTTTGCACAACGTCATGCATTATCTTTAAGTCAGGGTGTACTGTTGTTGCATACCGACAACGACCAAGCAAGAGTGATTGTTCCTCGTTCCCTGCAACGTGAAGTGTTACGCCTCCTGCATCAAGGACATTGGGGCATTGTTAGGACAAAGCAACTGGCCAGACGTCATTGTACCTGGGTTGGTATGGACGCTCAGATAGAGGACATGACGTCACAGTGTACTGTTTGTGCGGAGCATCAGGCGGCTCCACCGCAACGTTTCTCAGACTGGCCACGCCCCAAGGGACCATGGCAACGTTTACATATTGACTTTGCCGGACCTTTCTGGAATACGCGCTGGTTAATTGTTGTAGACGCTTTCAGCAAGTTTCCTTTTGTGATTGCCATGAACTCAACGACGGCGTCTAGTACAATCAGTGCCTTAACATCAGTGTTTTGCATCGAAGGCTTGCCTGAAACTATCGTCAGTGACAATGGACCTCAGTTTGTTAGTGCGGAATTTCAACAGTTTTGTCTTGTGAATGGCATTCAGCATATCACCACCGCACCTTTTCACCCTCAGTCCAATGGTGAAGCAGAACGTTTCGTTCGAACATTCAAGTCTCACATGGAGAAGATGAAAGGTCAGCACTCCAGGCAGCAAGCTCTTCAAATTTTCCTGTCTACGTATCGGTGCATGCCACGTGACGGCCCGTCTCCTGCCGAGCTGCTACACGGCCGCCGTCACCGCACTCTCCTTCACCTGCTGCAGCCTCCCACGCACCGAGTCGGTTCGTATGGCGCTACGCGTTTTCAGGTTTCCACGCCGGTGCTGTACAGGGTGTTTGCTGGAAACAAGAAGACATGGTTGCCGGGCACCATTCAACGCGTGCTTGGGCGCAATATGTTTGTTGTACGTTCTTCCACAGGGTCGGAGCTGCGGCGCCACGCAAACCAATTGCGCCTGCACAGACCGCGCGATCCTGTCTCCGGTTTCTTGATTCCAGACCCAGCTCACCGCCAGGGAGCACAACCACATCGTTCGTCCCCGGACTACGAGATCCCTATGGACGTCGACGTACATCCGACGCAGTCGTCGCCGCCGCTGTCGCCGCCGCAGATGACAGCGTCACCGAGAGGGACTCCGGGACCGTGCGGGCCCCCCCAGCTTGGGCCACGCACCTCAGAAGAAGATGACCTGCTCCCTCTGGGCGGGGGCGGGCGCCCTTCCCCAGGTTTCGGCGGGTTCCCTGGAGGATCGCAAGGCGGATGCCGGGGCGCGGACGGCGTCTCGATCCCGGCCTCCGCTACGACGCCCGTCCCACCAGTAACGCCCCCGCCCAGGCCCTCCTCCCAGTGCCGTCGCCGTGGCCCTCAGCCCTACGCCACGACGGCGCGGCGGTTTGGGGGGGAGGGGTGTGGTGTCGCACAAGTACAAAGTGCGCGCCACCTACTTTCGCCGCGCGCCGCCATGCATGCACGGCGCGGCGTTCTTCCGACGACAGCCACGAGCGCCCTCTGGTACAACGCCGCTCGTGGCCACCACTGAAGGACATCGGCCACTTCGCACTTCGGACTGAGATAGCAACGAGTTAGGACCTTCGTAATCCGATAGGCACGAGTGAAGACTTTGCTATTGTACAGGCACTAGGCAGGCCTCTAACAACTATGTATCAACATTCTGCCGTACTATGTAAAAGTTAAGTATTGTTACATTCTGTGCAATATATCTCTTTCTAATTTACTCGAGTGTTTATAGTTTCTGGCTGCTCCCCTCCGTACCTGCACCAGTGTGACGGTCACATTCCACTCGGCCACCGACACCTACGACGAGGCTGGGACACAAAAGCGGCGACGAAGTCGGGACACAAAAGTAACAATTGCTGCAGGCTTTACAATCACATACTATACATGGTTCACAAGATACGATGTCATAAAGAATAGGAATCGCAAAAAAACTGCCACATAATGCGGCGAGACTTTATAAATACGCTATATGAGAATGAGAGTACTTAGCGTCTTGCAACGAACATAATTTCAAATCTTGATTACACTATTCTCGCTGACAACCATAGCAAAATTATGAAAGGAAAAAAGTTCCCCGCTTGATACTTTTCCGCTGTTCATGGACTAAAAGTACTGCATTCGGTGTGACGTTACAAATTCCTACACTAGAAATTGTAGCCGCAGGAAATTTTACAGACAGTATTCTCGCATGTAGCTGAGTGTACCTTCTAAATCGTATCGCCGGCCGCGGTGGCCGACGGGACTGAGGCGCTCCAGTCACGGTCTGCACGGCCACTACGGTCGGGGGTTCGAATCCCACGTCGTGCATGGATATTTGTGCCGTCCTTAGTCTTAGCTAGTTCATAAGTAGTTTGTAAGTTTAGGGACTGATGACCCCGTTGTTAAGTCCCATAAGTTCTACAAATATTTGAACATTTTTTATTCTAAATCGTATCACAGTACGACGCGCAGTTCATGAGATATGGGCACATAAACAGTAACGTTCACGGAAAACCGCCCCCCAAGCATCAAGTTTTAAACTATTACTTCTTTACTACTAACTGTATTCGAAACAGATTTTACAGACATACAGCCCTTATAAAAATGAATTTATACCCGAAAAATGGAAGGAATAAATAAATAAATACCCGGGCAGCGCTTTGTTTTCAGCTAGTAAATAGATAATGAAAAATAAAAGAAATTCGCAACTACAAACTAGTTTCAACATTATTCACAAAAGCTTATGAATATCATCTTATCTGTTGAAGATTTCAGACTAACTGTATTCGAAACAGATTTTACAGACATACAGCCCTTATACAAATGAATATATACCCGAAAAATGGAAGGAATAAATAAATGCCGGCCGCGGTGGAAGAGGGGACTGAGGCGCTCCAGTCACGGTCTGCACGGCCACTACGGTCGGGGGTTCGAATCCCCCCTCGGGCATGGATAATTGTGTCGTCCTAGTTCGAAAGTAGTTCATAAGTAGTTTGTAAGTTTAGGGACTGATGACCCCGTAGTTAAGTCCCATAACTTAACAAACATTAAATAAATAAATAAATAAATACCCGGGCAGTGCCGTGTTTTCAGCTAGTAAATAGATAATAAAAAATAAAAACAAATCGCAACTACAAACCAGTTTCAACATCAGCCACAAAGGCTTTTTAATTTCATCCTATCTGTGAAGATTTCAGTGGATACTGATGGCTGCAAAAGCTGCTTGTGATGATAAACGCATATCAGAGTGCTGCAATAAAAGCACTAGGAAAGGTAACAAGGAACTACCGGAGCGAATAGGGGGGCTCAGAATCGGGCTCTCCCGTTTGAGGCAAACGCTTGTCCTGACGAGAGCCCCGACTGCGGGATTTAGTGCGCAGTAAAAGGGCGACTCGTGCTGCGCTTTGCTCCTGACCGGAGTGGCCCTGGCCGCGAATCACAGCGCCACCAAAAGCGGAGCCCGTCCGCTCTCGCCCTCGCCCTGCAGCCCGCAGCCACTCTCGTGATTGCGTGGGCTCCAGCTGACGTCACGGCGGCTGCGTCACTGCACACGCTGCGCGGGCACTCCAGGCAAGCGGAGGGCTAGCTGGAAGCGCCCGGGGCGGAACTCGGATTCGCTTAAGAGTGAAACTCTGCTCGCGTACCTTTACACACTTTGCAAGTTCTGGACACCCTTCAACAACTTACTATGCTAGAATTAAAAACTTGCTGTTGAACCGCGTAGCGTAGCAGCAATGCACCGCCCTGTATTTTTTCCGGTACTTCAATTTTATTATCTGGGAGCCAAACGGACGGACGCTGATGTACGCCAGGTGTGGCGATAATCGAGATATGCTATTGGGCAGTAGCAAGTAGCATCGCCAACAAGTAGGGTACATTTTGAAATGTAGAGGTCAGCACTATGCCGAAAAACGGACTAATATCAGGTTACGAAATTAATCCCGATAAGTTACTATCTTCTAAAAAGGTAAACCAGTCATCAATCCGAAGATTGGTTTGAACAGCACAGTGCTTTACTAGGCATGGTCCTGTTTGGAAGTGGTATGCTGTTGCCTTCCTCCGACCTTCGAACTGACTTACCCAGCCAGTTATAGGGGGACCTACAGTTTAACGTGGGTTCCGAACGACGGTGCTACTCGGTATTTTTCACATGGGCAATATTGCCAGAGGTGAAAGAAGTGGAAAATGATAGATAAAATTCCTAGGACCTGGCGGGGATCGAACCCGCGACCTTTGGATTTGTAGTCTGACACTCTACTACTGTCCAACTGAGGCGCACTACTATCATCTATATCTATAATTTCGAATGTCTGTTGGGTCTACGTTTATCACGTCCGAACTACAAGACATAAAGGGCTAATAATTTGTACAGTTACTAATGTCTACCCGGGGAAGGCTTTAGGCGCGGATCGGATAGATAATTAGTAATTTGAAGAATATAATGCGAAATTTGGAACAATAATTACTCTTTGAAAATTATATTTCCTCTTTGAAAATGGTTTTATTGGTTGCATTGTTGCTTGAGGATTGATAATGATAAATGAGTGGAGTATATTGGGATGGAAAGTTATCGGTGTACATAAAATTCTAAGTGTGTGTGTGTGTGTGTGTGTGTGTGTGTGTGTGTGTGTGTGTGTTAATATTTTTAATATTTCGCTCAGCAGCGAAAACTACAGAACACAAACTAAGGGTCTGTGTAATTGTTCTCCGAAGTTTCCCGTTGTACACCACAGCAGTTCCATGCCGATAGCTATCAGGGGGTGGAAGATATGGTGGTTGAAAGTCGTCAAATTATAAAAAAATTCGAACTGAAAGCCAGCGATGACGTTTGCGACTTTATAGCAAGGAGGTTACATACAGCTAAACGTAAATATCACAGACCATATCTTTGGTCTATGCTTGCTACAAGGTCTTCAGCTCTTTCTCTGTAAGGATAGGCATACGAATGAGGAAATATAAGAATAAATAAATAAAGCAGTAAAAGAGAAATTTCGTTTAATACATCTGTTTAAAAAATCGATTTGACGTTTCGCGCATTATCTATCATAATCAACCAACACGCGAGCGGAGCCGCGGGTTTAAGTTAGTAGTAAATATTTTAAAGTTAACAATAATTAATTATGTTTCTAAGTTTGGCCATGTGTAAATGTTCGTTTGATGAGAAAGTAAGCTGACGACAACAACTGTTATTTACATTTCACTAGTCTATTTACAGCTCTATCAATAATGTGTGCCTATGTGAATAATGGGAG
Source organism: Locusta migratoria (assembly GCA_026315105.1). NCBI lineage: Eukaryota > Metazoa > Arthropoda > Insecta > Orthoptera > Acrididae > Locusta > Locusta migratoria. The sequence continues at coordinate 275,843,699 of CM048751.1, read as the reverse complement.
ATAATCTGTAAATAAATGTTTGTCTGTTTGTGGTAACGAGGAATCGCGCAATAAACATAAACATGCTTAATTCTTTAAAGTGTAATTAAATTTTATTTTAATAATCTTATTAGTGGTAGGGAGTTCTGCAAATTTTGATAATTTTTTATTGGATCCTAGAAAAAAAAACGCGTTATCGCGGTAATATTTCGTAAATCAGTTTGCTAGTAATATGCCTTAGCCAATAAAATTACAACACGTTCACTCGTTCCGTCTGGAGGACACACAGGGTTTGAGGAGAAAAAGCGAGTCGGAGAACTGGACTGACACTGGTAACATCGCCAAGTAAGTGCTGGGAACATTTTGGAACTGTTGAACGGAATTATTTGGATGTCTTGAATAAGAAGTGCTACATCATATGCCATATTTCGTGCACATTGCAGACTAGTAGAATTCCGGCACCTTTCTGTCAGTTATGACTGTTTTTATGCAACTTTAAGCACGCGTGGCACGAGTGCCGATTTACGTAGCATTGTGGGAACAAATTCAAGAATGTACAGCTATTTAATAAACTTTTAACACAATTAGTAATTGCTATGTGAGTGCTGACTTACAAGTAATTGTGTCATTTGGACGGGTTTGACAGTAAATTGTATCTTGGAAAAGAGTAAGAATTAGTGCGTTTAACTAAATCCCGTGTTATAGTTCATTTAGAAAAGGAATGGAACGTACATCTGTAAACGTTTTCGAGGCATATTGAAAACTTTTGAAAAGCTGCAGTACCGTCACTTTCCTTCACAGGTTTTCTTAGCGGAGCTACAACAGTAGGTTTTCATGCAGATTAGCAAGGGATGGACTGTTAAACAAAAATGAATTGAAGGTGTGAGTGGATCCATTGACTGCAGGAACTCGGTTGCTAAATGGCAAACTGGGTACAGGAATAGGCGAGCGATACCAATAGGTGGCCAGTAAATAGCCCTTGAAGAGAACTATGTAACTGTACTAATATACAAAATTACAGTGGCATTAAAGTGTGTATTTTTAATAGTTCATATTCTTTTTAAATATTCACGAAAATTCTGTGTAAATGTGGAATAAATAATTTCAAAACGATGTAACACATGTTTCAAGAGAGTTACTGAGAACCTTTACTTGTGGCTGAAGCTAAAATTATAAAAGACCTATTTAATTTAAAAGCGCTTGAGGGAATCATGTTCTCTAAAAAAAAAACAACGCAACTTTTGCTTTATCCATGTTAGAACTACTGCATTGTGTAACTGTCAGCTTTGAGAGATTATTGTAAGTGGTGGAACGTCTGTTGCACCACAACACGTGATTGTAATTACAGAAGGAATGATCAGCACTTGTTTAAGCAACTTAAACCACCATATTTCTTATCATCAAAAACGAATCTAACAACGAGACTACACAGATATCGAATTTTAGAATTTTTTAATATTTGTCGTTCGCGAAGATCAGAACTTAAATGACAATCAGTCAAAAGCATTCGACACAACTGTCAGAAATTCTTGAGAAAATCGACTTTGAAATATCGAAAGTACGTGTAAGTACCAGTAACTGAAACCTTACGTCATTTGCACGTGTAGCTCAGGTAGTAGCGTTCTGGCCTCACAACCGTGGAGTCGCGCTTTCGAATCCCTCTGTGACATACATTTTTCAGTTGTTTTTGTTTTTAGTTATATAAAACATTTTGGGATCTCTAATTCCACGAGTTGCGGCTGTTTTTGTTTATGTGTGGAGAATAGCTGCACGCTTTGTGTCACCTAAAACGATACTTCATTAGGTCCGCTGCTTGGAAAGCCATTTATAAAATATATACAACTACGAATAAACAAAAATACTTGTATTTCTCTCAAAAATGAATATTAGACATTAAAACTGTGTAAGAAAGCGTATTTTAACCCAAAGAAGGGGAAAAAAGGAAGTATGTTACTGTGGGATTCGACCCAATGGTTACAAGACCATAACGCTACCACTTGAGCTACACCGACATCTGCTAACTTCATTTAAATATTAGTGCTTACGTGTATTTGCAAAATTTTCAAGTCGATTTTCACGAAAATTATTCAGAGTTGCATTGAATGACTTTGGCTGCTCCTTATTTGATTTCTGAACCTAACGTACTATAAGTATATTTAAAAAAATATATAAAACCAGATACCTATGTAGCATCCTTGTGAGAACTGCACATACGAATATCTGTATGTTACAAATGAACATACTTCGTGTTGTGACCTCGTCGCCTTTGTTGTTTACTCGTCCCGGCCTAGTTGTCAAACCTGTTAGTATATGATCCTTTGACATCTAAAACATTGATATAGTTAGTATTATAAGATATTTATTGACTGAAAAGTATAATACTCAACTTTAGAACATATGTCTGTTTCTTCTGGCTTCTCGCGGCGGCGTCGTTATGAAGCTACCTGCGCTGAGACCTAGTTACTGTTAAGTTCGTAGCCGCGTTCTGACTTAGTACTGCCCTACTTCTGACTTAGCACTGTCCTAGTTCTGACTTCGTAGCTGCCTAGTAACTGCCCGAGTTCTAAATAGTAACTGCCGAGTGCTCACTAGTAACTGACGAGTTCTCACTAGTAACGGACGGACCGCCCAGATATATGTCGACATAGATATAGCCGCTTGTAGAGGGCGCGCATCTTCGGTTACTCCTTCCAGGATGAGCGGCGCCGATTGGCTTTCGGTCGATCGCTGCCTTCTCAACGATCGTTCTCTTACGTCTGGCGTGTGGCGCTGACTTTACGCCACAACACTTCGTACAATATTAAGAAAAAGCGGACATATTTTTGATTCGGTACCCATACTACGTACGAGCTATATATAGTACAAGACGTAACATTGGCAGTAGGAATATGAGACGTCAGTTTATTTTCAACATATCTAAATATAGTGATGTGCAGTAATATTGTTCTTTAGCAGTTTTAGGTCTTGCAAACATTAAAAAAATAAACTGTTGTCTCACACTTGAACAACACAGAACAAACACTATCGACCGCAACAAACCGATCTGCCCATAGATCACCCAAAATAAACCATGAAAACGTGGATATAGAGTCGCCGTAGAAGAGTAGCCGAGCGGTTTGGAGCGCCACGATGCGGATCGCGTGGTCTCCTGCGTCCGAGGTTCGAATCCTCCCTCGGGCACGGATCTTTGTGTTACCTTTAGTATTAGTTAGTTCATAAGTAGTATGTAAGTTTAGGGACTGATGACCCCACAGTTAGGTCGCATAAGATTCACAAAACATTTTAACATTTTGATAAAGCGTCTGGCTGCACAAATTTTATTTCAGTGCCTCCCCTTCTATTCAAAATCTTTGAAGTACGGGGCGTGTAACAGCAACGATACCTAGAACGTGGTCTAATACGGCCCGTGTGGTTTTCATCTAGGTGACGTTTTTAACACAATTTTCAAGGTTGCTTTCTGCAACACCTGCAGCTTTTCTGTGTGTCAAGCAGAATTTTCCTACTTGGAGCAGGCGTGCTGCAAAACTGAGTGGTGTCCCTTAATAAAAAATTATTGTTTCACTACACTGTGTAATTGTGGAACATCATTTACCAGGCGGGTTCAACCAAGCTATCATTATAATGACGGTTTTAGTTGACCATCATTACAGAAGCGGGTTAGAACCTTTGTCTTTACGGAAATTGTAAATTTAAATTCAATGTAGTTAACACAATGGGCAGTAAATTCACGTGAAATAAGCATTTAATTAGTTTTTATATGTGGAGCAACTGACTTTACAGATAAAGCGTTTATTGGGAATACTGCTGCTGTCATGACCAACACTACTTTATGTGCACGATGTAAAATTTTAAATGTTTGGAACGTGACAAATATATTAATTATTTTTAACAATTTTATATATCAGCCAACCGGTTGCGTAGTTAACCAGCCATGTTCAAAATTGTAAATTATATTAATGCAAATTAATAAAATTTAATAAAAAATAATGTTATTTTGTGCAAAACTGTTATCTCCGAACGCTCTTAACGGATTGAATTCAAAATTTCATACAAAGTCGCAATATAATGCAAAATAGATTTTATATACCTATTTCTTTAATATGTCATAAATAAACGATACATATGTAAATTTTTGCCGTTTTTGTAACAACGTTTCGCCATTATATAAATTTTATAAATGTATATGAGTGAGCTATTACTAAAGAAGGCATATTAAAACACGCTCGTGATTCGTACATAACATTATTCAAAACGTCAAACCATTTGGTCATTATTATTCAGAGATTTGCGATAAGAAACAACTACATTTTATATTACATTCGAATGCAAATTTTCGTGTGTTCAAAATTTCAGATTCCGGAAAAATATTCACAGATTCCGTTGAAAATTTGTCTCTATCTTGCATACTCTTTCCCACATGTTTTTATTCAGCAATGCAACACCATCTGGAACGTGGTTAATATACAAGGTGAGTCACTTAAAGGTGTTTTTCGGAATATTTGTAAAATCACAAAACGGATAAAAAAAAAAAAAAGTTGCAATGAAAGTTGTACACCTCCAGGACTGACATCCGGTAACATGAAGCTCACCCTCCTGCACCACCTACATTGGCGGGGGGGGGGGGGGGGGTTGAAGGGGTTAGAGTGACTTTGAAATCTAAAATACGAATCCCGAATTTTTATTGCAGATTTGGATTCTCCGTGAAAAAAAGTGACTTTTGCTTGAAACATTTTTTTTTTTCATGACAAATTGTGCTGCAGTCGGTAAAAATTAAATGGAGTCACCTATTGTTGGTGAAGAGTAACGTCTCAAACACGCATTGGACTCTTTTTCAAGGTTTAACATTTCCACTTGCAGTAAGCAGTTGAAAAAATTAGTGAAAGTCGCTGCAGAAATACATTCCTATCAAGGAAAAGATTAGCATACGTTTAACGAACTCTTACTTTTAGTCTCAAAGGAATCCATATTTATTCACTCTGAAATCGTTAAGATAATGAAAGAATTGCTTAGAGACATGTACTGTCCAAATTATTGAGGTACACTGAACAGTCTGATCAAAGAATGAAGCATGATCACAATCTGTACTTCATTCGTTTGTGGTACTAGTCTATGATGTAACAAAATAAGTGTTTCATACGAAAGTTAGTTACCTTTCACGGAGACTACAAGTCTGAAATTAAAATTAGGGGTTCCTATTTTAGATTTCAAAATCACTCTCCCTCCTTCCACTAGGGATTTCGCAAGGAGTCGACCTTTGTATTAATGGAAGTCCTTCTTCGAGCTGAACTACTCTTAACAAAACTTAGCATTTTTCTAAATATTCCGAAGAATTGTTTAAAATGCCTTTATGAATAATAAATAATGTAAATGTTTATTTATTCATATTCCTTAATCTTCCAAAATCTTGACCAGTTACTATGATAGGTTTGAAACAACTCAGAATATATCCACTACCGCCGTATCCCGGCCTTTCGTGGATATGTATTAACTGCATCTCGACTTACCTTCTCTCTCTCAATTTCGTCCTGCCTCATCCTTCCTTCCACCCCATCTCCCCCTCCCCCATCTTTCTTTCCTAATAAAAATCCTCTTCGTCTTCTTGCTGCTGTCCTGTATCTTTCCTTCTCTGTCTATCTCCTCCTACCATTGTTCTGATATAGAATATGCTTCATTTAATTATCAATAATATGTGCATATAAACTTTCGAGAATTTTGTGACACCGAATTCCCTATAATAAAAATTATATAAATTCATACACGTGATACGTTAAAAAATTATCTACGTGGAACACGCGCAGGTAAAACTGTAGTGTTGAGTCAAAATTTGATAGTAATCATTTAGGAACATTCTCAGATACATGATTCTGAACGTAAGACCAAAGACAAGGATTTAATTTCGGCAGCGTCGAATTAGTGTTTAGAGGGAGGGTGTTGGGAGGGGTTGGGTGGCATAAAATTAACGTAGAGAGAGGGGATGAGTAGATGGGTACAGAATCTGCACGAAAAGGGAGGAGGTGAAGATGAGGAGAGAGAAACGGAAGGAAGATTAGAGAAACTAATAGAGGAGGACGAGATTATATTCCTTTTTCATTTAATCTGTAACAAGCAATGCAGACCGATTGCAGCCAGTATTTGGATAACAAGATTACTTCTGAAAACGGACTTTTCATGTGCACCGTGCAGAGCGGACGCCGATTCCTCTAGTGACGTATTGGATTTATCGATTTATTCAACCGTGACTGTCCAACACAAAAAGTAAGCATCGGACCAGCATCTACAGCGCTGGTAACTTTCCTGGTCCCATTCACGTGACACGCAGTGAACAGCATGGAACCACGCAGGAGGGAGTATACAGAAAGATAATCCGCTGCAATCTGTGCGCCAGACTTTGGTGCGCATGCGCGAAGTCCGCCATTGTGAAAGAGAGCATATTGATGTCTTTGAAGCGAAACGCGACTGAATGCGTTTTGTTTCTTTTATCAACTGTTTGGATTACGTACAAGTAAACTGTTATTTGATGCACTATAATAGGTAGAAAAACGTGTTAATACTTAGAGATGTATCGTTCTTAATATGAACATTAATAAGAGAAGAATCATGAGAAATGCAGTGAACAGCTTTGGTCGTATGAAACCTTTATTGATTATAGACAATAATAATAAATCTGAAGCATAGAATTAAAATTTGTGATGCGGCCGGGAATCGAACCCGGACCTCCATGCTTACTAGACAGACGTCTTGCCGTTATTATTTTTTTTAAGTGATACTGACATTACTTTAAAATTAATTGAGTATTTTATTTAATAGAAATAAACAATCCTGAGACGGATTTTCGTCTCGAATATGTAATAGACAATAATGATAAATCTGAAGCATAGAATTAAAATTTTGTGATGCGACTGGGAATCGAACCCGGACCTCCATGAATACTAGGCAGACGTCTCACCGTTACGCCACAATACCACTAACGATTAAGATGCCTCGGAATAATCTAAGTATGATTTACCTCCACGCGTCACAAACTTTAATTCAGCTTCTGTGTTCCAAAGATAATTGCCACTAGTGCCAACGCTCTCCAAGCAGCGGAATAGCACCTCGGCTATGTACATATTGGAACAATCTTGTTAAGGTGATATAAATATCAATTTAATACAAATAAACAATTCCTGAGACGGATTTTCCTCTCGAATATCTTAAAGACAATAACGGTAAATCTGAAGCACAGAAGTAATTATCTTTGGAACACAGAAGCTGAATTAAAATTTGTGACATGGGGAGAAATCGTACTTAAACTGTTCCGGGACGCCTTAATCGTTACTGGTGTGGTGGTCCAACTGTAAGACGCATGCCTAGTATGCATGGAGGTCCGGGTTCGATTCCCCCCGCATCACAAAATTTAATTCTATGCTTAAGATTTATCATTATCGTCTATTACACATTCGAGACGAAAATCCGTCTCAGGGATTGTTTACTTGTATTACATTGATATTTATTGCTTGCATTTCTGCAAATCCATTTCGGACACTGAGTGACGAACATCAGTGCTAGAACAGGATGAACTGTCCGCCCACGTAACTAACAACATTCATCAATACCAAATTCAGAAGAGAATGCCATCATTGTCCATTTACCATGACGGCATTATTTTATGAATTTTGTTATTGATGAACGTTGCTAGTTATGTCGGCCCACAGTGCATCCTGTTCTAGCTCTGAAGTGGCCACTCATTGACAGAAATAGGTTTGCAGAATTAAAAGCAATAAAGAATTCATGCGACCAATGCTGCTTCCTGCATTGCTAATGATGGCTCTTGATGGAGTCGTCTGTAAGCAAATAACAGAAATGACTGACGATGATGATTAGAGCCTAAATGCCGAAATAATATTCTAATGTAACTAAAAACATAAGCTTTTTCACTTTTACAATATATGTATAACGGTAAATGAAAGTCGCCACATATTTAGTAAGAGTTAAATGGTATCAATTTCGAATCAGAACAATGTGTGTATAATAACTGCAAGTAGTCACTCATCTAATCGGAAAACTGTGTAGATGCTGTACAATTGTATGAGTTTTAATTGGACCTTTCTAGACGGCAACTCTTGTTCTCACTGTAGCAATTTAAGTGTACTGAAATATTTAAATTTTAGTTTAAGGCTACAAGGAATGACGTATAATGAAAAAATGTATTCGTAAGTAGTGCGACTCGAACCCGTGCCGGAGAATTAGCAATCTGCTACATTTCTCACTATATCACGCCCCCCTTGATTGTCGTGTTACTCATACTACCTTACACTGTAATAGAAAATTTGTCACGATTATTTTATGTTTTACTATTGCCCACTTAAGCGAGATATTTCAGAAGTTAAATAGGTTTATCTACATATCTCTTCTCCCTTAGATTGAATTAAGTAGTAAAATTATACTTAGGGCAACAGCAATGGTAATATGATTACGTGGGCAACGATCCAACGACCGTTGAACGTGCGGTAAACACTTACTTGTGCTACCGGTGGTGTTAGTGTGCTGGTGTTGTCATATATAATAGGGGAATAATATTTGGTGTTCACCATGAAGTAAATAATTAATGCTGTTCCTGCTTGATTATGGATAGGTTCTTTCACGTATTCTTCTCAGTTCAGTACTGTCGTATTTACTACTGGTGTCTATTTTCGTAAACATTATGTAGCTTCACGAAGTTTACTATGGAAATAAGTCATCCTTTTGGGATCCTACAGACGTAACTACAAATCATATCTTGAATAGATATAAAGGGTTTGGTGTAAGGACGGAAAACTATCTAATAGGTTTTTAAGAAACTTTAAATTGTAAATGAAAAAGTTTCTTTCATTCAAAGTAGTTTCCTACTACATTTTACATATTGTAACGACTCTGTAAGTGATAATTAAAAATGGAGTTCCGTTTATCTGATCCTAAATGAGTGATGTAACAAATAAAAGAAGTATGTTTTATCGTACAGTTTCGTTATTATTTCTAAATAATTTAACTGGATTACAAAAAATCAAATGTTTGTATAGCTAATGGGACTTAACTACGTGGACATCAGTTCCTAAACTGAAAAACTACTTATGAACTAGCTAACACTAAGGACGGCACAATTATCCATGCCCGAGGGGGGATTCGAACCCCCGATTGTAGTGGCCGTGCAGAACGTGACTGGCGCGCCGCACTCCACCATTTTTTTCTTTTTCTTTTTAATTTTTATTTACTCTATTACTTGCACATTCTACTGTATATAGTGAACATCAATTATGACATCTTAGAATACATATGCAACCAGTAAGATACTTTACAAAGGTACTCATAATGATACACTCACACATACAGAATCATAAGACCAACATGTTGATCTACTAGAGGTCTGCAAATCGCCGGTTTCGCTCGCTCGTACTCGGTCGAGTGCGCAACGCTCGGCGGAGGCGCGGCGAGTGTGTTACGCTCGGAGCAAGCGTGTTGACACTCGAACGAAGCAACGTGGGCCGGGGCGGGCAGAGGCCGCACAGCGTGGCGCTGCCGCTGTACTTACAAGGAAACCTACCAAAGTGTCACTCTCCGACTTTTATCAAATTTGCATATTTTATAATATAAGAAAAAGTATGGGACACGTAACTTTTTTAGCGGCGTAAAAACATATTTAAGGGGTGAAACGGTCCCTCCAAAATTGTCGCTAAAATAGAAACATGGCGATAACTTAGATATTAGTGAAGCGATTTTAATGATTTTTGGTATGAAAGTATCTTTTGATAAAAGACAAATTTCATAGATTCAACTTCGATTAAATCAAAAAGAATTTTGAACACAAAAATTGGTCACTTTAGGTGTAGTTAATCTCTAAGTTATCACGATTTTTATATTTTAGCCCCAATTTTGGAGGGACCGTTTCACCCCTTAAATATGTTTTTCCACCGCTTAAAAAATAAATAAATAAAAATAAAAATACGGGTCCCACAGTTTTTCATGTATTATAACAAATGAAAATTTTATAAAAATCGGAGAATGACACTTGGGTAGGTTTCCTTGTCAGTCGCTACGGCAGCGGCTCTGTGGCTCTGAGGTGTGGGCTGCTGTTGAGTCTGACGCACTCCCGCTAACTAAAGAAACTAAAATCAGTTTTGCTCTAGACGTGTATTCCTGCATAGTAGCATGTAACCGCAATATCATTATACCGCAAACGAGACAAAAGGTTGTTTTCATAACTACAACATTTGAAAGTAATGTATACGATCTAAAGAGAAACTACGGAACGAACAACGTTATTATTGCAATGGACAAAAGTGAAAGTTACCGTACAACAAAGTATACATCGAAAAGTAACATTAGCCCCATACTATTCGTTAGTGGCATTGTAACTGCAATGTATTGTTAAAATATCATTGACACGTTGTAGATCGAGTCTAGTTCTTCTATCAGAGAACAGGTTCCCTGCCGCACTGAAAGTGCGTTCACTAGGTGTATTTGATGCGGGCACACAAAATACTGTTTGCCAATACAGCTAGCTTAGGAAAGAGAGTACTGTTGCGTTTCTACCATTCAAGCAGGTCATCGTCATCACCATCGATTGGTGCTAAATAAAGGTCCACCTTATTGGCGGACTGCGTCTCGCGCATTTCGCAGTCTAGCCATTCCAAAAACACGCACTTCATTCTTTTGGCTGGTGCACCCGGGTGACATTCTTCAGACGGCCCTAAATAAATATAACACAGATATCACTGAAACAGCAGGAGCACCATAAATTCGTACAGCTGTGTGAACAGTTGGAATAAGAGGATTTAAAACAGGTACAGGATATATGAGCATTAGACCGGAATATTACCCTGACGACGGAAGAAAGCGCGGATCCTATATATTGCACAAAAGCTTGTATGCGTTCTTTATTATGTAGATAAGAAAGACGACAGTGGTGTGGGGAATATATGAATGTTACAGTTGGAAAAATTCCCGTTAAGGTTCACTCGGAAAAGGTAGAGGCGTAGCAACCACGCACAGTGCCAAAATGCTACGGGAATATATATTAACGGGGTGCAACAGAGAGAGAGAGAGAGAGAGAGAGAGAGAGAGAGAGAGAGAGAGAGAGATGCACAAGCCTACCCTAACGGGTGTACATCAATATCGTGTATTTAATATCAAAATAAAAGACAGACAAAGTATTCCAGGACTTGAGAGGGATAAGAGGAATGGATATAAAAACAGTCATTTGCTCGCTAAGACGGCAAGTAATACCTACCACTAAACAGGAACTAACAGTCCACAAAATGGGTACAAGAAAGTAAGAAAGATCATGGAAAACTCATTTCGTAAATTATCTTAGTATTAGTTAGTTCATAAGTAGTTTGTAAGTTTAGGGACTGATGACCCCGTAGTTAAGTCCCATAAGCTATACAAATATTGAACATTTCTAAAACGATTAATCGGTTGTACCACTAGATGTAAGCAGGCCTTTACGCTGGAGTGATTTGAAAAATATACAGGAAGAGTTTCAACAGTTAACAAATATGATTCAAGATTCTTCGAAATGTAAAATCTGTCAAGTCTACTGCAGGAATTATGAGCAATATATGTATACTGTACAAATGCGGGATGTTTGATCTCCCACACATCCTGTAAATTCAAGTGTTTGACTAGTTATTTCAATACAGCAGAATAATTAAAATTTGGTTGCTGGTCCCTCTTATTAAGAACGCAACTGAAATCACCACCCATTATCAGATTTTGTGGATTTTTTTCTTAGGAGATATATAAGTTCCTCACTAAAAAAACTGTGTTCGGTCTGTTCTATAGGCACTGCCTGAAGGGGCATATATGTTGATTAAGGTCAAATCAAATAACTGTATGCTTATTTCTTTTCCTGATTCTAAACGTTCTACTGTTGTGACTGGAATACGTTCTCGTATCAAAATGGCAGCCCCATCACTCGTGTCGTGTAACACATTTATATATTCAACAAACCTTGTAATTGTTAGTTTGGGGATCACTACTTCCTGCAGAAGGGCGATATCTGTCCCTGATTCATATAAAAATTCTCTAAGTGCTGCTATTTTCAAATCTGATTGAATTCTGTTTATATTTATAGTGGTGATAATATTGGCCTGACGCACGACGTACCCACTTTTTTATCTGTTAGCAAGTTACTAATTTTTTACCTGGTCTCTTTATCAGTTTTTCAATAAAAAAAAAAAACTAAATACTAACAGATCTATGCATTGTTCGCCGGATCTACTGATTTGTCGTGTGTATCAAAACAGCATGAAGTTTCGTTAGGTTCAACAGCTAAGTCATGTTGTGATCCACGTCTGATGATATAATGTCTCACATTCTTTGATTTGGTTGTGTCTTTCCCAGGTTTAGATTTCACATGACTGCGTTGAACATTGAGATTTGTCTGAGGCTTTATTTACGACATGTGGCATCGTGAGGTTGTAACCCTGCTTTAAGATTTTCTGTTTTTGAAATCTTCTCTTTGCCATTGTCAATTGTTATGCCCTGTTTATCAACTAATGATTCAGTACCGCTGACATATACCTCCTGAGGGCAAAAATCAAGAGTAGGGGGCACGTCAGGGACACTTTTCTGAACATTTTCTGTACTAACCACTGCTTCTTCAGTTGGTTCGGGGCTGTTACTTGATAAATCCCCGCTTGCAGACTCGCTTTCCAACATAGTTTCCGAGACTCGAGTGTCCATTTCCATCGACACTACCTATCTCTGAACCTCTTGCTGAATCACCTTATCGCACTGTTTTTGTTTACGTACTGAATGAGGTGTGTCGGATAATTCCGCGTCTAAACAGCTGTCAGTATTTGCATGCGGTCTCTTTTTTTTTTTTTTTTTTTTTTTTTTTTTTTTTTTTTTTTTTTTTTTTTTTTTTTTTTTTTTTTTTTGCCTGAATATCACTATCATGACCAGAGTCAATAATAGGCTTCTTAACTAATGGTGGAAACTGAGACTTATCTTCGAGAGGGACGTCAGAACAGCTTGCTATATTTTCTACGTTTTCAGACTCATCCGATTGTGCCAGAACAGAAGGCTGCAACACATCAATAACAGCAAGACTCTGGCGTGGTTTTAAATTACTTTTTAACACAAAAACTTGCCGAGGACAGTCCTGTCTGAAATGTCCTAACTAATTACATATGTGACACGTAGGTTCCTGTCCTGAATACACTACTATACACTACTTGTGCCCTGTAATCACCCACAACGATGTGTGACGGAATATTTGCTTTAACTTCAACCTCCAACGAACGAATGCCATTGAAACACTGTAATTTGTAATGTCTCGACCAACGTTCATTTGTAATAGACATGATAGTGCCACATTGACTAAGTACATCCTTGATTACTTCATTATCAAGTTAAATTGGGAGGTTCAACACTCTTACGTTTGTATAAACTATATCGACTCTCCAAATAGATACTTTGCTTTTCCTGTTATCTCTATGAGTAAACTCGACTTCATTACCCCACTCCAGTAACAGTTTATCAACATAAACAGGGCTCAAAACCTTGACAAATATGCAGAATTTATCGTTGTCTAATTGAAAAGTATGAACAGATTCATAAGTAACACCGATTAACCTCAGTTATCCAATCGTGAATTTTTCCAGCGACATCGGCTGCACATTGCGGGTTTCCTTGTCAAAAGAAAAAACTAGTGTATACTTCCGTAGAATAGTAGACATGATGCAGTAACAGGAGAACTCCGGTTAAAAATAAACCGAAATCATGTTAATCATTATCAGAATGAAAAACACCACACCACTACAGTCGGGGGTTCGAATCCCCCGTCGGGCATGGATATTTGTGGCGTCCTAGTTCGTAAGTAGTTCATAAGTAGTTTGTAAATTTAGGGTCTGATGACCCCGTAGTTAAGTCCCATAAGATTTACAAACATTTGAACATTTTGAAAAACACCACACGTAAACACGAAGCAAACCACGTGTCTAGTAGAAGTAAACACTGTTTAAATACTAGTTATTGCTATACTTTTAATTATTTTTAAATTTATCCGCGTTGTTTATTTTGCTCACCAAAGATAGTATATGTGGCCGTGCAGACCGTGACTCGCCGCAGTCCCCTCGGCCACCGCGGTCGGCAACTGGATCACAATTAGGTACAAGAAGAGGGTGCACACAGAGAGAAGCGCAGCGGAACGCTATTTGCTGTCGTTTAAGTCTTCGTTTGGTCGGGGATATTGGCTGCGGATCGAGAAAATGTTCATATCCAGCCGTAGTATTAAGTGGTTGTTGTTCCGCTTTTATCCTCTCTCAATATGACGTCGAGAGCAACATTGGCTGCATGTAGATCAAAGAAGTCGCCATCGGCTTTCTCTTCTGCATAATTACTATTCTTTGATGGTACTGCCAGAATACAAATCTATTTTAAGGAGTCGTGCAGTTTTCTCCGGAAATAGTTTCACTGATACAGGAATGTTACTATGTTGTACAAGTGAATGACTACTACAAGGGTGGTTCGAAACGTTCTCGTAACGGAATAGAAAAAAAAGGACATCACTGAAATATTTTCCTTTTTCAATGAAGTCGCCATGTAGATAAATGCAATTGGTCCAACGATGTTTTGGTGCCTTGATACCATATCGAGGCTCCCACAAGGCCAACCTCTCGTCGTGCGAGACGGGCAACGGCGTGAAGTAAGGGATTGTCTGTAAGGGTGAAGTACAGTGGAGACTATGCGTGGTCCGCGACCGCTACGGTAGCTGTGAAGGCCTTACAGGAACCCTGAAAACCGGCGGCTAACGGGGCTCTGGTGAAGGTGTGAGGCGTAGCTGGCCAGCGGTGGATTGAAGCGTGCTTTCAAGACTAAAACAAGGGTCGGATGTATAAAAGAAATTACTGGACATGACACTTCTCCAGGGACCTCACGAAAATATGGCGGCCAAAAACCTGAAGCATATTGGAGATCCCTGAAGACACAAAAACCAACAAAGAAACAAAAACTCAGACTTGGAACTCTAAACATCCTCACGCTCACTGGTAAATGTGAAGAATTGTTGACCTAATGGATAGGCGCAAGGTAACGATATTAGGCCTAAGTGAAACCAAGTGGATTGGGTCTGGCAAGAAAACCCTCAGAAGTGGATATATACTGCACTGGTGTGGTAGTCAGAGACCAGAAATTGAGTCGCCCTGCTCCTGCATAAATATGTAGCCATACATACGGACATCAGCTATGTGAGTGATCGAATCATTCAAATGAAACTACATGTTGACAACACCTATATAACCATCTTCCAAGTCTATGCCCCATAACTGATGAGAAAGAACAGTTCCTGGAAAACCTAAAGGACCTAATAGTGGTAGATAATGTCATCATCATGGGTGATCTAAATGCCCAAGTGGGTAAGAAGAGGCAGAGGTGCGAAAATATTATCGGGCCTTATGGATATGGTAAGAGAAGCCCTGAGGCAGAACAGCTGCTACATTTGTGTGTACGAAACAAGCTAATCATCAAGAACACTTGGTATCAGAAAAGAGAGAGTCACAAAATAACCCGTTACAGCTGGGATGGACAACATAAAACTGTCATAGACTACATTATTACAGACCAAAAAGCTAGTAAGACTGTTATTCCAAGTGAATGTATGGACAGTGATCACCGACTGTTAACTGCGGATCTGAAGAATGTACGAGACCCATTAGTTAAGTACAAGAAAATTTCAAAGATTAATACATCGCTGTTGAGAGACCCTGAAAAGAAACAAGAGTACCAGAAAAAGATCAAGGATAGAATATCCAAAACTGAAAAACTTGGGGTAGAAGAAGAATGGAAACTCTTTAAAGAGACCCTTGTTACAGAAGCTGTCCACATTTGTGGGAAAACAAGTGCAGCACAAAGAGAGAAGGAAACCTTGGTGGAATGACAGAGTAAAGACAGCAATTAAAGAAAGAAACGTGTTAAAGAAGAAATTAGACCGGGAAAAACAAAATAGAGTAGATGTAAGAAATGACACTGGAATTGAACGTCTGTCTCAGGAATATCGAAACAAGAAGTAGGCTGTTAAAAGGCTGATCCAAAACGAGAAGGATAAATGTTGACATGACTTCATCACCAATTACAAGAAGACTGTGAAGGTAATAAAAAACTGCTATATAAGGTAGTCAAGCATAAAAGATATGAACGTACTAACATCGTTGTGCTAGACACTGAGGAAAAGAAGCTATTGAGAACAAAATCCGAAATTAGGAGTGAAATGAGGAACCATTTCAACTCGCTGTTGAATGGGAATGTTGACAGCAGTGATGATAGTGATTGTCCAGCTGAAGAAACACCAGAGGTTCTACAACCACTAACTTGGCTGGAGATTGAGTCTGCTCTGAGAAATATGCGAAACGGAAAGTCTCCAGGCTTTGATGAGCTAAGCTCAGATATGATGAAGGCAGCCGGATCACCTGGCCTACAATGGATCTACAGAGTTCTGTCAGTCATCTGAGCAAACAACAAATTTCCGGATGACTGGACAAAAGGGATCATTATTCCACTGTTTAAAATAGGAGACCGAAAGAAGTGTGGAAACTATTGAGGTATCACCCTACTTTCACATACCCTAAAGCTGCTGGAAAAAATTATAGAAACCAGACTTAGGAAGATAGTTGAACCATTATTAGAAGAAGAACAGCATGGCTTCAGGAAAGGGTGAAGTACTATAGACCTCATCTTTGCGGCAAGTATTTTGTCAGAGAAATACTGGGAACATGGAAAGACCTTAGTGATGGTGTTCTTAGACCTTGAGAAGGCATATGATAGTGTCCCTCGCAATAAAATATGGAAATGCCTGGAAGATGTAAAAGTGCCCAATTACCTGATTGACAGAGTAAAGATGCTGTATCAAACTTGCAATAGTAGTGTCCAAATAGGAAATGGTCGCTCTGAATGGTTTGAAACGAAGAGGGGAGTCCAGCAGGGAAGTGCTCTATCAGCACTCTTGTTTATTATTGTAATGGACAGAATGCTAAAATCTGTTAAGGAAACTGCAAATGAGTCGAGATCACTGTCATTTGCAGATGTTGTAATATGGGGAGAAACAGAAACAGAAGTGCAGAATAGCCTGACTGTCTGGATCAATAACTTTAAAGAATTTAACCTGAAAATCAGCAAGACCAAGACGGTTGAGATGACCATAAACAGAGAGGGATCAAGTTCAAACATCTGCTTGGAGGGAACAAAAATTAAATCAGTTTCCTACTTTCAGTACCTTGGAAGTATTTTCTCCAAGGACAACACCATCCGGCAAGAAATCCCCAACAGAACACAAAAAGCATCAAATTTCTACTTGCAAGTTCGGAATCTACTCTGGGACAAAAATGTACCCCAGGCAGCAAAGTTAACTTTGTATAACACTTACTTCAGTCCAATCCTTATATATGGTATGGAACATGTACATTGTTAAAAAAGGATTACAGCAGGATCCAAGCAACAGAAATGAGGTTTATCAGGACTATGAATCAAAGTACCAGGAGAGGCAAGATAAGAAATGAGGCACACAGGGAAACAGTTGGTATCAGGGTCCCTATTGCGAACATCTTGGGGAAATGAAGGCTGCAGTGGTATGACCATGTAATGAGAATGGAAAGCACAAGAACAGCTAAAAATACTTCAGAATGGAAGTGGGAGGAAGAAGACTAAGAGGAAGGCCAAGGAGATGATGGATAGAGGCAGTTAAATCAGACATAAAGAAGAACGGTTTTAACTGGGATGATGTCCAAGACCAAATGTTATATCAAGATCGGATGAGATGGAGAGCGCTTGTTAGCCACACCAGGGAAACTGGAGATAGAAAATGATGATGATGATACCATATCGAAAATTAGATTCCTTTAGGCCTTCCAAACAGTTGTCAATCGTGTTTCCAGTTCGTCTGAAGTGAATCATCGTCCACCAAGAACAATTTTCAGTCACGGTCAAAACTGATCATTTTATAGACCGTGACTGAACATCGCTGCTCAAGACAACCAGTGGACAATATATGAGGGCCGTGCCGCGGTGGCCGAGGGGACTGAGGCGCTCCAGTCACGGTCAGCACGGCCACTACGGTCGGGAGTTCGAATCCCCCCTCGGGCATGGATATTTGTGCCGTCCTAGTTCGTAAGTAGTTCATAAGTAGTTTGTAAGTTTAGGGACTGATGACCCCGTATTTAAGTCCAATAAGCTTAACAAACATTTGAACATTTTTGAATATATGAGGATGGCAAAATACTTTGCCGAAACCGGTCATTTAAAAAATAAAATATTGCAATCTTTTTAACTGCTTAATTAATTTCTCCTGTTATAATAGATGTTGAACTCCCGCAACAATGTTTTCTAAAATTATTACTGTATCTCTGGCGTGAAAAAATTACCGTACACAATTATTTGCAAACTTTGTCTAAAGTAACAGTTCGTACAGTTGGAAGGATGGAAGATAATGAATTAACGTCCTGTGGATAACGTGGTCATCAGTTCCGCTGCCGCGCGGAGTTGCCGAGCGGTCTGGAGCGCCACGTTGCGGACCACGAGGCCTCCCGCGTCGGAGGTTCGAATCCTCTCGCTGGCATAGATGTGTGTGTTGTCTTTAGGTTAGTTTAACTTAGTTGAAGTGGTTTGTAAGCTACAGACTAATAACCAAGCAGTTCTGTCCGATTGATTCACAAACATTTGAACATTTTTCAGCTCCGCTTGTTTCTGGTTAAAGACAGAAACGAAATGGGCTATTCCCCTTGAAACGCACCATCTCGGCACTTGCCTTGACCGATGAAAGGAAATCACGGATAATCTAAATCTAATTGATCGGAAGCAAATTCTGATCGCCTTCGTCGTGAATGCGAGTTCATTCTGTTACCACTAGGCCATCGTTCTGTAGTATGCCTCGGATTGAGTGTTTTAAAATTGAAAAAAGTGAATACGACGCCGCAGAAGCGAGCGCACTGGCTTTTGTATTAACAACATTAATTCGAAATACGAGCGTGGTGATTTACTACTCCCGTTGTATACACAACGATTTCATTGTATGGGTTCCGACTGTCCTGACTGAAAAGAAATATGAGCTTACCTAGAGCTTGCCCTTTAATGGAATACCATTAGAAAACTGGCTTTAGTGTCATCCGCTTCACAAATAAGGTTAATAGTCAGTTTCGTCTTCTAGTCAAAAGATTTCATTCGATTCCGCTTTCGTTTCTCCCAATTTTCTTTATGTGGGGCCAACCTGTTAAGAAGTATGATGTATATTTTTTTTTCGAGCACGCGGAATATTTGCCTCGTATTGCTGTAATTGGAGGATCAGAATATTACGATCTTTTCAGATCCACAGCAAAATAATGAAACAATTTCTGTTTACTTAGACTCCATGTTTCCTAGGAGTTATTGTTTTCTGTGTCCATTATATGAGTCAGTTCAAAACAATCCGCAACTTTGGAAATAAAATATTTATACACTAACCTTATACTTATTTTGTATGATATGTTTTGAATTAGTCTCGCCACAACTGAAACATCGGTACCGACGTCGTTTCATTTCCGGAAGCAGTTTCGGAAGGCCTGTTGCTGTATCGTGCGCATCTCCGTGTGTATTTTCTTTTGTACTCGTCTATCGTTGAAAAACAAATTTGAAAATAAAAATAGTCCACAAGGTGTCAACTGCGCAATACAGAACTCGTCAAAGATTGCAAAAAATGGTCTTTCTGGTTTGACTTATGAGCCGTGGAACGAAACTGCTGGCTACACGATGCATTCCAAAATGTTGTTTTAGGGTTTCATGAGATGATCATGATCCAACTGAATTCTTTCAGACTGTAGGTCTTAACTCTTCCATCTTCAAGTAAAATTTCCTCGGCGTCCTGACGTGCGATCGTCGGTAGACGTCAAAGATTGTCCTTGACAAACACCACCTTTAACTTCCGTTCGGCTATTCTTAAACCACGTTTACTATTCTCAACACGGAAAAAGGCTTAAAACCTCATTACCATTGGTTTCCTGAATCGCTTGGTATGATTCAATAAATTTAATGCAGACGCTTTGCTCCTTTAACTCTACCATTTCAAAATTCTCAGTACAACAATGAACATTAACTAACAGACAATCAATAATTCAACTTTCAGCGACTACACATTTAATGCCGACCACTTTCCGTTCTAATACACCACCGACACGAAATTACGAATGTTGCAGAATTTTTTGAACGGATCTCGACATGCATAAAATAAAATAAAAATACATAAGTTTTTAATAACAAATTCTAGCGACATAATTGCTCGGTAGATAGAAGAACCGATTAACGCAGATTTAGTTAGCTGTCAGTGTTCGAGATCCATGAAGTTGCAATTATGTTGCAGGATTTGAACTCCTTCCCAATGAATGACTTACGACACACAGAAACGTTTCTAGGAACTTTTTCGACTTTGTTCACATTCAGTGAAGAATTTGGAGGGTGAGTGAATGGATGATCACAATGCAGAAGACCTGAAGAAAATAGGGTAACCTGATAGAATTTCGATAGTTTTGTAGTTTCTATCAGCCTAAGATTTGGTGCCATACCTCAATTTAGTAGTGTCAGTGACCCTTGCGTTTGTGTGGCGTTGCAGTCGGGAAGGTATCTGCAGCTCCCATTGTCTCTTCCGTGATTACTCCGGTTTGTGCTACAGATCTTCAAACTATTTTGTTGTCAAAAGATACGTTAAGTTTTATAAGACTGCTTGGTTTTCACGTGCTTGCAGATGGTATAGTGGTGACGGTGGAGACTTGTTTTTGATTCTCGAGTGTTCTGAGGCAGCGATAAGGGAGGACTGTGTCATTTTCGCTGCTGTATCTTCGCAGAGATCATTAACACTAAGTCGTGATTTCACTAATGGCAATAGTACATTAACGATAAGAGAAAAGGAACGATTTAAACACCCTAGTACAATTTATTATACAGTTATTTGTTAATGAAGCACTGTTTATTATCTGACGCCCACACTCAAAGAAACAAAAACCGGTGGGTAGTACTATTGCTATCATTACTGACAATCACGATAGCTATACCAGCATGGAAGGTGTTCAGTACTGTAAGCAAATGGGATAGAACTTTTCGAACTGACTCCTTACAGAACACACATATCCCGAAAGTAGACAGACCTTTCTTCAAGTCTGTAAAGGCTCAGTCTCACAGAAATGCACCTAATCGTAAAGCCAATTAAAACATTACAAAACAGATATACAGTACTATTTTCTATGATGTGTGGAGCAAAACTGCATCTATTGGCTGTGCTATTATGGGAGTCCAGTACACAGAACTACTGCTCTTCTTTAAAGACATTGTTCCTGAGAATAAATTTGTACCTTTAACGTTATTCGAAGTTCCTGCTCTTCGACCTCCACCAATCAAGCTAATACCAGTATACTGGACGAACAGAGCATGTCTTAAAAATGTACCGGTAACTGAAGAGCGTGGCAAGTCCATACCACCAGCATCCAACACAAATTCTCAGCACGATGTTGTCAATGACACATCGCCAAATCCAAAGAAGAATGTGTCTCCTCGGAAAACACTGACATCTATTCAAGTCACGCGAGATAAAAACCTCTGAAATTTCCAAAGCAAGAAAAAACTTTTTCTACAAGTATAAAAGAAAAAAAAAAAGAATAATTCTCCAAGAACAAAAAATAATTAATGTATTCACCAACAGCCGTATCAATTTGTTGTTTTATTGAGCGACCGGTTTCGGTATTACAATAATACCATCTTCAGACTATGTCATAGCATGTAACCAAGTAAACTGTCGAAATGGCCTTTTATACCGGTTTATTTAATAATTCACAGATCCTGAATAAACATGTGTTAATTTACAACTCTCAAAATAAGTGACAGTAATAAAATCAAAAGTCTGTGAATTATTAAATAAAAAGGCCATTTCGACAATTTACTCGGTTATATGTTATGACATAGCCTGGAGATGGTATTATTGAAATAACGAAACCGGTCATTCAGTAAAACAATATAAATTTTAAAATGATTTCCAATCCATGGTGGACAGCAGCAATCAGTTGGATTAAATTTCACGGCTGTTGGTAAACACATTAATTATTTGGAATTGAAACTAGACCTGCCGCAGTCACTATTCCAATATAACGTGGAACTACATCGATAGAAATGTAGATCTGTGAGACATAATGTTCAAAGTAGTCAAATCTTCCAACTGGCAACAAACGAGAATAACAGTGGGTTTTGTTCCTTTAACCATTATAGCGAGGAATCATTGGAAAAGAGTGACAAGATTCTGTGCCAAAAATGCGTCGATTTCAGAGGAAAGAGTGTGGAAGATGTCTGTGATCAGAACTGTACCGAGAATGATCACAATAAACTGTAACTAGTACGGTATATTTTACATCAATTTTACACATATCTATAACGTTAACTCGTTTAATATTTGTGTTACATATTAATCAACATCAAAGAAGAACTGAATTAATGTAAATTAATGACTTTCCTCAATCAATTTCAAATTACGGTAGCATTAGTCCGAAATTATCCAATTTGTACCACCTTACCGTATATTGTTCCCTATCTCTCATGTTATATTTGAGATTGGTGATCTGTGAGAAGAACTGTTTGTGATATAAACGGCTTGCATGTGCATTGACAAACTTCAGGACAATCACTGTCAATAACTCATGGTTGTATTGTTAGATAGCGTACGGTCTTCTCTTCTTACTAAGGGCGTTTGGTCGTTGTCACTTACGAACTTTACCTTAAATGCGAAAATGTTGATATTGTTTCATTTGACTAACATAATTCGATGCCTCTGCCTTTACGTCATTCACGCAGTAATAACTACGTCTAGTATCAAATAACTAAGTCCTTAATCTCTCAGCGCATTTTAGTCGATCGCATTTTATTAGCGATCAACAGGCTCAAACATAATAAATTCGTATAGACTGAAAGGTTAAAATGTAAGGGAATGGCGAAGGTAGAGTAGCCGATCGGTCTAAGGCGCCTCGCTGCGGAGCGCATGGTTGCTCGCCGTCTGGGGTTCGAGTCCTCCCTGGAGCATGTGTGTGTTGTCCTTAGGTTAGTTCGTTAAGTAGTTCGTAACGTACGGACTGAAGACCTCGCAGTTTGGTCCAATAGATTTACAAACATTTGAACATTGTTTTGAAAGGGAATGACATTATTCTAGAGTTAAATGAAGGCTTCATTGGGAACAGTGTGCACTAAGACCGTAAAGAAATTGATAGCAAAAGAAATTTAAACTCTGATCATACGGTCGATGTTATTCAACTTTACATATCAATTTCCACTATTTTAATATTGATCATCAGTGCGTTTACAATCAGTAAGACTGACATGGGCACAATCGGAAATATTAAGGAAATATTCAGGCAATTTGTACAACATATTTTAAGCCAGTACTTACAGCGACGGAATAGAAAACTAAATTGTTCATGAATACAGCTGAAGAAAGAGGTATGTCATTGAAATGCAAAGTTACAATAAACAAAGTGAGGCGAGGGAATGAAACTGAATTAATGGCAGAAGGAAGGAAGATGATGGTTGAACTTTCCGTCGACGTCGTTGTCAGTAGAGACGGAGCACACGTTCGGATTAATTTGTGCTGAGGATTGGTAAGTTAAATCGGTCGTATCTTTTGAAATGAACCATTCCGAGATTTTTGTGGGGGGATCAACGGAAATAACGAAAGAATTAAATCAGGAAGGCCGGACGCGGGTTTGAACAGCCGGTCCGCCGAATGCAAGCCCAGCTTCTTACCACTGCACCATCTAGTTGCGTGAAATCGACAGATAGCGGGGAGAGAAAACGACACGGGACAGGGATGTGTAACTGCATAGAAAGGAGGAGGAGGAGGAGGAGGAGGAGGAGGAGGCGATGGTGGTGGTGGTGGTGGTGGAGCATATAGATGTGTAGAGAAAGAGGGAAGAAAAGATAGAAAAATGAAGGAAGATTTGGGTTTAACGCCCAGTCTATAGCGTGATTATTAGAGGCGGAGCTCACGCTAGTGTAGTTTTGTCAGGGCACGCGCATGCCCATCATTTCTCTTGACCTCCACCTAGAGCGGGTGCATGTCACTATACTCCGTTCACCGAAACGAGAGACGGACTGTAAACACAGCGAGGCGCGTGAGCAAGAGTAGACAAAACAGAGGCACTTGCTCAATGTCGCCCAATCCATTTCAGGTGTAAAGCTTTCATGTGTGTGTATGTGTTATAAGGCGTGATATTAGAGAATGGCCAGAAATTTCATCTTAAAGTACCAGTTGCTGAATAGCAGCACAAGTATTAAGATTTCATATTCTCTTTTTTCTGTTTCTCGTCTGAATTGGCCAAGGATGAACTCATGAGGTCCTACATTTGGAATCCAAGCAAGAAGCGATCAAAGAAGAAATCATTAAGTTCTTAATGTGTATAAAACGGAGCTGTTGTGTCCAGAACAATAAATGACAGATACTGTTGTAAAACAGCTGCACCTACGGGTGTCGTTCCCCAGTTTCTCATATGGTAATTGATTACAAGGTCACACACTCTTTGAAGTCTCCAATAAGATAGCTTACAGAAAGTGCTGATGACTTTCACAGAAATGGGATAGGAACGAAAGTGTAGGATTAGTTGTTTTGTTCACATAGTTCGTAGAAGAAAATGCAGATTTGGGCAATTTTGAGAGATTCTATGAATTATTAAGAGAAATGTATTTTTAATAGCTGTGGTGGCTAATATCACTGCTATTTAGTAAAACACAGTACCACTTTACACCTGATACAGAGGTTTTGCCGGCCGCGGTGGCCGAGGGGACTGAGGCGCGTCATTCACGGTCCGCACTGCCACTACGGTCGGGGGCTCGAATCACCCCTCGGGCGTGGATATTTGTGCCGTCGTTAGTGTTAGCTAGTTCATAAGTAGTTTGTAAGTTTAGGGACTGATGACCCCGTAGCTAAGTCCCATAAGCTATACAAACATTTGAACATTTGAACAGATGTTTTAATTCAAAATTATTTACTTATCCACCAACAACCGTAAAGTTTATCTTCTATTATTTTACGACCGGTTTCGGTATTGCATTAATACCATCTTCAGCCCCTATACAAATTCAGTTGTGAATTAGTATTGTATCCATAATATCAAGAAGAATTAATGTAATACTGAAACTAGTCGTTAAATAAAGCAACATGAACTTTACGGCTGTTGGTGGATAAGTTAATAATTTGGAATTATAACTCGATTAACAGCCGCAGTTCCTATTCCATTACAACGTGGAACCACATCGATTGATACACAGGAAGCGACATTGAGCGAGCAAAATGTTCAAATGTTTGTTAAGCTTATGGGACTTAACTACGGGGTCATCAGTCCCTAAACTTACAAACTACTTATGAACTACTTACGAACTAGGACGGCACAAATATCCATGCCAGAGGGGGGATTCGAACCCCCGACCGTAGTGGCCGTGCTGACCGTGACTGGAGCGCCTCAGTACCTCGGCCACCGCGGCCGGCTTGAGCGAGCAACCTGTTTTTGTCCACCCCTGGTCACGCGCCCCAGTCATTCTATCGTTTCGGTGAACGGAGTATAGTGTTCTTATGCCTCTACCAATACACAGTGCTCACTCGTCCTGTGTGTGGCGTTGCTCCACAATTTTATCTTTCAGACATTTGTTTTAAATTTATTCCACGATATCGAGTCAGCCGCATACAGCCACTTCATTTTATTTACAACAACCTTAATGTAAGCTAAATGAAAACCTTCTGAGGAAAGCAAAATTACTTTAGCGGGAACCCGGGTCAAGGTTTATGTATATAAACCATTCAAATGCAACTTGTTGGCTTAAAAATTTTGTTCACTTTTGTAAACAGACTATAATATTCCTTACTCAATCACTTTTATGGTTCAGATGTTTTTCCTTAGGATTGTTATACAAATTCACTATTCTGGAATCCGACTATAAAAGAGGTAATTTTATATATGATTTTGAATCACTTCTGGTACGTAATGATAGATAGTTTATGCTGATGCCTCGCATTTCATGTGGTAGATAATAAAATGTTAATATCACTTATAAATGATAAGCAATGTAAGTGAGTCAATTTCCTACACGTAGCTACCGATCAGTGTACATCTAAACATTCGAATTGTTTCCACTGACAGAATTTAATGACTCTGTCGGTTTTCTGACATCACTCCAAGTGTATGAGGCGATTTATAACCACAGAACGGATAAATTCCTAACGTTCCATCACGATTTTATCAATGCCTGAAGACAATGACATTTTGAGAAACCAGCATTTAAAAATGCGTTTGGTGTTAATTTTCTGAGAAGAAGATATGCCAGTCGGAATCTTTTAAGATGAACACAGTTATTTTAGGGAGAAATGATACACAAAGTCTAAGTGTTTGGTGCCTGTTTTACTGGCATAGTAGGGGAAGCAATGCGAATCAGGAATATGATATTAATTTTCTGGGTATTTTGCATGTTCATCGACGTAAGGTATAGAACTGCCCCATACCTTCTAAATTTTACACATTACATAATCAATATCTGTAAATGTGAATGTCTGTTCTGTGTACGTTTATGACGTCTGAACCACAAGACATAAAGAGCTAAAAATTTGTACAGTTACTAGTGTCTAATGAGGAAATAACTAAATAAAGCAGTAAAAAAGAAATTTCTTTTAATCCGTCTCTTTAAAAAAATCGATGTAACGTGTCGCGCATACATCAAGTGATCGATCTGTGATATTATTACAATCATTAGTGTTGAATTTCGTGATTGGATTCTTCGAAACGAGTGCATTTTTACGTGTGATTTGATCTGAACTACTTACTTTCTTGAAAACGGTTAGTGCATAGACTTCTGCAATCTGATTGGAATATTTTTAATTCCGCTTTATCAGCGACATTTTCTCAAAAATGAGTGAAATTAATTACATTAATTTAATTGTTATAATTAAAAAATATGACATCTTACGAAATTTATAAGTCCTTTGTATTTTAATTTCTATCTTTCTTTGTTTGGATATTGCACTTATAATTTTGTACATTATGCAAACAGCGTTACGTCTCACATATTCTCCAAGAAGTATAACATCATTTTAGAAAAAGAGAAATGCACATAGAGAGAAGGGATAAGTGAAGTACTAATTCAATGCAGGAATAAATAAATAAGCACCCGGGCAACGCCGGGTTTTCAGCTAGTTCACTATAAAATTCAGTGCATATGAGGAAGGTATATAATGTAGGTCATCTTTCGACTAATAGTAAATTATCGGAGAAAATCACAATGTGAAGTAATACATAATAAAATTCCTAGGAATAAATTATTGAAATTATTATTTTTCAGCAACAGAATTATAGATAACGCACAGTTTATTGTGGTAATAATAACTAATATTTTTGAATGTACTGAATGCGGAAAATTGTTTTGCTGTTTCAAGCATTGCTTCAGTACATATAACATTACGGCGATTTATATTACTACATCTACATATTTACTGTGCAAATGTCTGGAAAGGGTTACATCGAATCGCTTTCATATTTCTCTACCGCTCCATTCTCTAATAGTATGTAGAAGCAAACTTTTGGCGCTCCTTTCACCTCGCGCTGTTAGAGAATGGAGACGTAGGCATTAGATTTCCCTTATATCATCATGATGGTTATATCACTCTATGTGGGAAAATGCTAACCAAAGTTTGCACATTCGGAGATAAATGATGAAAGAAATTTTGTAAATGTATATTCGCCGCAAGGATTACCTCCGAATTATTAATGATATCCATACCAACTAGTACAACACTCCCGTATCCTATCTCCCCTGTTTGGAGGTAATTTGGGGGTAATACCATTGATTATTAGTCACCACACGATACTTCATAATTTTAGATAAACCTGTGTCTTCCAAAATCCTGCTGAAAACGAATGTTCAGACTGTTCAAATGTTTGTAAATCTATCGAACGAAACTACGTGGTCATCAGTCTGTAGCTTACAAACTACTTAAACTAAGATAAACTAACCTAAGGACAACACACATACCCATGTCCCAGGGAGGACTCGAGCTTCCAATGGCGAGCAACCGCGTGCTCCGCAGCGAGGCGCCTTAGGCCGCTCGGCTACTCCACCGCGGTTGCTGAAAACGGACGTCAGTGACATAGGCATGTAAGTTTTCGGATCACTTCTGTTGAGACTCCTTCCTTACGTAATTTACCATGTTTTCACTGTACCGCTGATCTTCAGTTTAACAATATATTTGTGGTTTGGTAGCTGTGGCTTAGCAGTAATACAGTACAAAATATTTTCCCCCAGAGTGAGTTTAAAACTCTGTTTCAGTTTGGAACTTCATTTCGTAATACATTGCTGTATTTAACATGTGTCGTCGAAGCTCAGGACTCCATTTTATTGTTTACAATATATGCTCCTATCGCGATTGATTAATTACTTTTTATATTTGTTTGAGAACACATGTGTATCAGGTGCACTTACAACTACAGTCCGGATAGATTCCTAATATTTAATCGCTCTGATATAATTACCTGGAGAAAATGATCTTTTAACAAACCAGCATTTTTAAAACTGCGTTTGGTTTTCATATTCTTAAAATAGCCTCCATACTGAAAGTTGGCTGTGCTTTAGTATCCTGAAGCACTACAAATGCTGTTGCAAATTCTGCCCATTACCTGCAGCACCCCAACTTTGCTCCAAGCTCCTTGCTGTGGCTGACCTGACGGAAATCCACCAACCGCTGCGAAGCGCTAACAGGCACAGACAAGGGCCAGCCAGGCTTGTAAACCCGCGAATTTGGTTGACGTCCAGCTCAGTTAAATTACAGGAACTACGGGGAAAGCCACAGCAGGGTACTGGCGCGAGCCTGCGCTTCTCCCGATTTAGATACTAGGAAAAGCTGTACATTTGCAACAGCAATTTAGTTTCCAAGGTAAACTATGTAAATAAAATTCAGTTGCCACATGAATAAAAGATAATCACTTAAGAATGTCCCGACCGATTTCTCTGTTTTTGAGAATTTTTATGATGTATCTGTATCTATAAGAACAAGGTCTGATTTAAAGATAAAGTTGAAAAACATTCTGGGAATAGTAAAAATTGGGAAAAAATTGCTTTTCTTGATGGGATCTTCATGTGGAGACAAAACAGAGCAACTGATAGATGCGTATAATTGTGTGTGTATGTGTGTTTGTACGCGCGCGTGCACGTGCGTATCTGTAAGTCTTTTTTTATTTTATTTTTTTTTAATTTTTATTTTATTTTAAGTGCGGTTGTGGAAGTTATCAGGAATTAGAAAAGAAATTCAATTGAAACTCAGAAAATTCGGACAAAGTGCAAAAAAATATGCAATGAAAAGTTTGCTCAGCAGTGGAATGTGCCCCTATAAGAAACTTCATGGTACATTTAACGAAGGATGCTTACCTTCCGGGTGCAAGCACACCAATGCTTTTATTATCATTATTATTTTAATTTAACCGCGGTTTTTTACTGGCGTTGCATTGATTTTGTTCTACGTCAATAACTGAGTTTCTTATAACAGTGGGTAATCTCGCCGTCGAAAATGATGGCAAACAAGCAGTCCTCAAAGTTACCTGCGCACGCCTCAGGGATCATGCTCACAAAGACCAACATAGCACAAACACGATACCACGTCAGCAATGAACCGATCCTTCCCAACAGAAGGAAAAAAAAAAGATGAGCGCTTACCCACAAATGCTGTGGGTTCGATTCCCTGTCTAATACACAGTTGTAACCTGCCAGGAAGTTGCAAAAAATATCTAGCTTTCAATATACACTGCATCGTAACTAACGGTAGGACTCTCATACCGATTAGGTCACCGCGATGTATCACACATGTATGCATTTCGCTATGGACAAGGTTCTAAACTCGACAGGACAAGTTATGATGCATGACGGAGGGTATTTTACAATGCACGTCGATTACGTTTGATCGACCGTAGTGAAGTTTAGCAAATGTTTGTATGTATGGAGAGTTCAGTTCACTCCGAAAGCCAACGCATGTTGCATGGTAACAGGAACATGCAGCAGACTTCAACACCGTTTGACCACCAGTCGTTGATATTTGCAGATATTCGATGCAGTGAAATCGGAAGGGGGAAATGGAGTTACATAAGAGAAACAAATAAATACCTGGGTAAGGCCGTGTTTTCGGTTAGTGGCAACTATGTACAATAACAAGATAATGAAAAAAGACTATTTTTTTCTGATTCATATGTTTAGTACTGCACTGACTGAATGACAATGAACCTTTCCCTCACTGCCGTTCTTGCGACTTCACAGTCACATTTCTATAAGCAGATCTATTGGCACCGTTTACAAAATATTTAATGTTAACGACCGCATATGTGAACTCTTGACTAAACGGGATATTTCAGTGATATAAAAATTCACAGAAATATTCAGTATCATTTAAATTTGGGAAGTAAGCTCACATACAGCAAAACACGGTATTGAATTTACAGGATTGAAATGTTCAAATGTTTGTAAATCTATCAGACCAAGGTGCGTGGTCATCAGTCCGTAGCTTACAACTACTTAAACTAGGGTAAACTAACCTGAGGACAACACACACACCCATGCCCCAGGCAGGACTCGAACCTCCGACGGCGAGCAAACGCGCGCCTTAGACAGCTCGGCTACTCCACCGAGGCTCTACAGGATTCCGAGGAGTTTTGGTTACGTATTAAAAAAAAAGTTAAAGGTGAGTGCCAGAGGAAAACGGTAATAATAGAAGGGGGGGGGGGAGATTGAGAGAAAGCTTTCGTGAAATATTTTTCTACGAGGAGCCCATGAGGTGCAATTTGATATAGATTCCGTAGTGGCAGCCTCAGGCGTGTAGCGTGAAGAGGTACCCAGAAAGACAATTTAAAAAATGAAGAACAACAAGTATCTTAGTAGAGAGAAGGAAGGCGAGAAGTTGAATGACATGTGGATTCCGGTCCTGAAGAAATGTGTATTAGTCTTCGAGCATTTGACAAGAGCAACGGTCATTGTAGGATTTGGGCATTCAAAGAAGCTACGATCCTTACCGCTGATGGGTAAGAAGCACTGGGTTTGAAAAGAAAATCCATACGACCACGGCATAATAGCCCACCATATGGAATATATTTTTAACACTGGCATTTCCAAGGGTGAATATTCATATTTTACAATGAAAGTAATGAAGTGGAACAAAGCTCCACGAGAAGATGGACACCTCATGTAAATCGCATTAAGGAGTAATCTACGCCCACCTCGGTTCTGGCGCAATGGTGGAAAACATCGGGCATTGTTAGGAACGACTGTCCATCGCTGTTTATTATGCCACAGGTTAAGTGACATCGTCCATTTCTCCGCCAACCTTTGTCTGATATTCAAGAACATGCAACACGGCAATGGTGCATGGAATGATGTCAATGCATAGGAAATGTAATCGGATAGTTTGATCATATTGTGATGGTGCAGCTCTTATTCCTTCCGTGCTTCCTATGATATATTTGTAAAGAAATACGCCTTATGCAAGACACCTTATTTTATTTTATTATCCAAATATGGTCGAAACTTAGTATACCGTCTTCTGTAGTTTTTTTTTTCCTTTTATTTTCTAGAATAACATTTTACATGTTGGAGACTGTACAGTTATATGGACGAGATGTTAGATTTAACAATTATGTTGGCCAAATATACCCATCTAACTGTTTAATAATCAGAAACTTGTAACATGTTATTCTAGAAAATAAAAGGAAAAAAAACCCTTAGAAGGGGTAATAAAGCAAAAGAAGGTGTCTTCCATAATGCGGATTTTTTCACAAATGTAATCGGATAGTGTTTTCGTGCGGTTAGAGGTTATGTTTATTTAAAAAAGGTTCCCAAATTTTTATTGTAGCAGATAGAGTTCGTGGCATAAGGTAGGCTCTGTAAGACATAAAGCTCCAACTCAGGATCTTGGTGAGCGGTATAGCCACAAACCACAATTGATGCGTGTCAAAAGTACAGTGTATTGTTCGACCGACGTAAATGACACACTGTGACCTGTATAGACATACTCTTATTGCAGGTCGCACAAGATGCCATTTTTCACCAAGACAATGTCCAAAAAAATGTATCATCATGAACACGTGCAACAGGATGTCAGCATTTTGCCTTGGTCCGTCGTATCATCAGACTGGTCACGAATCGAAAATGTGTGGGATATCGCGAAACGGTGGGTGTTGCACAGTGACCCAAAGCTAACCACCACAGCTGAGCTCTGGAAGCAAGTGAATGTAGCGTGTATAACAGCACGACGGAACCCCGTCAGGCCCGGCGGGCACTTGACGTGGGACACGCAGAGCAGAGGCAGAGGAAAGGCAGATGAGTGGCCTCTGCTGGTCAGCGCACACTGCACGCAGCCCAGGCAGAGCGAAGCAGCGGCTAGCGCTCTGCTAACACTGCACGGGCTGCACGTCCAGTGCAGACGTCTCGATGCTTTTAGCCTTAACTCCCGAGTCTCCTTAAAATCACTCAATTTATCGTGTGTGTGTGTGTGTGTGTGTGTGTGTGTGTGTGTGTGTGTGTGTGTGCCTGTTATGTGGTTAAGTGCATCATATATCAGCAATGGAAGGTTTCTGTTGATCAACAGGCCAAGGTAACGAATATATGGCGAACTTGGGTGGTCTATGGAAGTTTAGTATCAGCTATTCATGTAACTCTTTTGACATAGTAGATGGCAGTTCTAAGAAATACACTGGTCTGCCATCGTAGTCCAGTAGACAGCGTGCTAGATTTCCACCCAAGGTCCCGTTTAGATTCCCGGTCAGGTTGGAGATTTTCTCCACTTTGGGACTGGGTGTTGTGTCGTCCCCCTCATCATTTCATCATCATAGACGCACAAGCCGCCCATGTGGGACAGCTTAAAGACTTGCACGAGGCAGGCTGAACCTGGTCCCAGCGGCGATTTAACTTTAGACAATGCCAGACCAAATCAACATCATCAAAGATATGAGAGACGCTATACCTACTGAAGAAAAATTTGGGACACGTTTTACATACGGAATTAAAATCAGATTTAGATTCCTTTCTTTTTTTTCTAATTAAGTAAAGAAGTGTCACTGCAATTTCAATAATTGAAAGAACCTTTACGCACCTCACATATTTATTAATGAATGTGGTATATTTTTTACGATCTGTAATACCTTTATTCTCAGTAACACTTGAAGGCTTTTAACAGATCTTTGGTTGAAAGACAAATCTATCAGACAAATTTGTGCATATCATAGTTTATTTTGGTTAACTGCAATTGCAGGGGAAGCATTTCATTCCTTAGCTCTTTATTCATAGCTCTTCATGGCCCTGTGTTCTATAATATTGGCGTCTGTTTTTCTTTCTTGTTTTTGGCAGCAGATGTAGGTCCAGTATTTTATTACAATACTGTTGCTGTATCATTTCTAATGATAATTATCATCAGCAACAGTATTTATTGGCAGTAGAGTAAGGGTAGTATTATTGCAACAGTTGAAGTTCGGAAAGTAGTATAAAATTCAATTGAGGAGTACTCACGAGGAACGTTTCTTGATGATTCATTATCTATGGCGTAGCAGTGATTTGTGAACACGAAGAGGTTGGTGTATGTTTCAAGAAATGTAATAAGGCCCCTTTTGATAAAGGAAATCCTTTCGCACTCCTCGCGGCTTAGACGAGCTGATCATTCAGAAGTAACAGGAATTTTAGCTTATATAGTTATTTCACGTCTATTACAAAGTTTACTGAAATCAGGGTCTATAGACCGAAAAAATATAGTCATCATTTTAAGCCGATGAATATCCGTGTCTTTTCATTTCAGTAAGTTGTTCATTTGCAGCTTTGCAGGTTGGCAGCACACGACGAAGGGAAACACTAGGCAGCTCCGAACTCGGCACAGCAGGCGGCTACAGCCGTGCGTGTGGCGCGTATCTGCAAACTGCAAATGTTATCTCACGTACTTTCTCGAGAATGGAAAGAGGTATGGCTCTCCTCCCACCGTTAAAAACAATTTCGTACGCAGTAATGTATGGTGTAAAATGAATCACACGAAAAGTGATCAGCGACTACATTTTTTACTGCAAACTCTTTAAAATATGTGTGGCATTGTGCTGTAGTTCTTATTATAACAATAAATATAGATAATAACTACAAGAAAACCAGTCCACTATCATGCGGTGACTTTTGGGAAAATAATTCAGAAACATTCTTCATTTCTACCGACAATATGTGCAAAATCGATTGAGGAAACAAACTTAAGGACAACACACATGCCCGAGGGAGGACTCGAACCTCCGATGGATAAATACCGCGCGCTCCGCAGCCAAGCACCTTAGAGCGCTCGGCCACTCCACCGCTGCGATATTAACTCCCTACCTCTAGTGTATCAAGGTGCTTAGATTTTTTTTTTCTGAACATGATTGTATTTAGGATCTTGATTTGTGTAGTCACCAAACGAGACGAGAAACTCTACATGCGGATTTTCGATGTGTGACGAAGATAATATGGCCGGTTAATAACTAATTTACTCCAGTTACTAATACAACTTCTAAACTGAGAAAAAGATCGTAGGCAAAGTTTGGAAGCGGAAAGATACATATATTAATCACGTCACTCGCTCTACCAGAGTCTTGTGTCCTGTGGTTGTGTCACGCCGAGGTAGGTCTGTCTGTGGAAGGACTTTCTTCACTGTAGTCGCAGGAGGAAGCAGACTGTCGACTAGTGGTGGAGAAATTATTTCTGTTACTTTGATTTTACCAGCACACCGATTCAGTTTTTAATTAGGTAATGGTGGAAGTGTTAATGTTTCAATTACATAATTCCGCTTACTGTGATAAAGTTGAAAATTTCAGCTTAGTTGGAAAGTGTTTTCCGGTATCTTGTATTATCGACCAAGATAGATTTGTTAATACGGAAGATGCATTCTTGAAACTGTCCCGCGAGACATTATTGGGAAGAAATACATTTTTCAAATATTATATTGCTTTAACGATACGATTCTAAACTAAAATCCGTCATATTGTAATTAAAAAAAAAAAAAAAAATCTTGTAAAAAGTTTAAACCACAGGGAAACAGTGTTTAACATTTCAGTCAGAACTATAAAGTTATAATGATATTAGTTTAAACATTGTGTTTGATTTCCGTAATTGTAGCTCATCCGTTCACAATATACATACGAAAGTTTTTACTTGTATATCTTATCACAGAGTACCTTCACTGCACCTAACAGTACACAATAGTGAGTTTTCCAGCCCATACCACTTTATGTTTACCTAACAGAAAGCTTGACACTGCGCGAAGTATATTCTTTTACGGACTTATTTATTAAATATCACTGTTATTTCCGAGCATTCCGAGCATTCTAATAGCTAAAAATTGCATTTACAATACTTTTCAGAGTGGGTATATTCTTTGCACTTCACTGTTCGATATAATTGTATGCCTTTTGTTTCGCGTCACTGTCAGTCTCTGTTGTTCCCATATCCTGTAGGTTAGTACCTGTGAAGTTATTTCATGTATTTTGTGTACCATTCTTGTATGAAGGGTTATTTAAGATGAAATCTTTAACTGTGAAACTGTTGTGATACTAAAAGATAAAAAAGTCGAACATGTTCACTGCGCGTCAACACACAGCTATAGTTGATTGCATATTGTCAGCGCATTACTAAGTTTTCAGTGACAGTACCATTCAAAACGTCAACGAAACTTGCTATCATCGGTATTTCCTCCGATGCATAAATTTTCTCGCTGATTAGTGGCTCCGACTACCATAATGTGCAGATCCCTGACACTCCCCATTCAATACATTAGATTAGTTGGTTCGTTTCATAGATCCGTGTTGAGATGATCCTCGTGGATGTGAAACATGTCAATTCTATTTTTATTCTGTTATTTTACAATTTGATAATATAATATTACTAAAACAGGTACATACACTTTTACAAGCTGATAATATAATAATACTAATAGTATGGAGACATATACATGCATCATTTGCTTCTGTTTAAAAATTCTTCAGTGGAGTAGAAGGAGTTGGTCACTAGAAAGTCTTCCAGGCTTCTCTTAAACTGGTCTTTATTTGTAGCTAAATTTAATATGATTGTTGGTAAAATATTGAAAATGTGTGTTCCTGACTAGTGGACCACTTTTTGAACTAAATTTAGTGCTTTTAAGTCCTTGTGTATATCAATTTAGTTCCTAGTACTGAAGGTATGAACTGAGCTGTTTGTTGGGAAAAGAGATATACTATTTATGACAATTTTCATTAAGTAATAAATATACTGAGAGGCAGTAGTTGATATACCCAGTTCTATGAGAGCCTTCTGCAGGATGTCCGTGAATTTACACCACAAATAATACGTATTGCACGCTTCTGGAATCTGAAAACTTTTTCTTGTCTTGAAGAGTTACCCCAAAAAATTATACCATATGACATTATGGAATGAAAGTAAGCGAAGTATGCTAGCATTTTTATTTTTATATCTCCTACGTCTGATACCACTCGTACTGCAAATACAGAATTGTTAAGTCATTTCAGGAGTTCTGTGTTGTGCTCCTCTCAACTGAATTTGGCATCAAGCTTTAATCCCAGGAATTTTATACTGTCAACTTCTTCTATCTGCTCTTATTTGTACTTTATGGATATACTGGAGGGGAATCTCTTACATGTTCTGAACTGCATGTAGTGAGTCTTTTCAAAGTTGGCTTTAAACCATTTGTTAATGTTAATGAAAATATAATTAGAAGACCTTTCTAAAACTAAGCTTGACATGCTACTTATTTCAATACTTGTATCATATTCAAACAAAACGAATTCTGCATCTGGCAGTGTAACTGATGAGAGATCACTAATATACACAAGAAAAACATGGCCCTAAGATGGATCCTTGTGGAACACCACATGTAATTTCTTCCCAATCTGATGACGACTGTTGACTTAATTCACTAGTCCCTTGCGCTGACACACTTTGTTTCCTGTTAGCAAGGTGCGACTTGAACCATTTTACAACAACTCCCGTGACATCATAGATTTCTAATTTTCTTGAAAGGATGATTTGGTTCACACAATCAAATGCCTGTGTTAAATCACAGAAAATACCTGCTGCTTGTGATTTATTACCTAATGAATTACGTACATTCTCACTGTATGTGTAAGCCTTCTCGATATCGGAACCTTTCAGAAATCCAAACTGTGTTCTAGACAATATGTCATTTGGGGTTAGGTGGTTGAGAAGCTGGTTGTACATTACCTTTTCAAGAATTTTTGAGAATGCTGGTAAAAGTGAAATCGGTCTGTAGTTTGATGCTTTCTCTTTATCCCCTTTCACGAATAGAGGTTTAACATCTGCATGTTTTAACCAATCAGGAAATGTTTCAACTATAATAGATTGGTCACATGTATAATTTAAAATTGTCGTAAATTCACTAGAGGAAGCTTTAATTAACTTTGTTGATATTTTATCATTACCAATAGAATGCTTTGTTCTTAAATATTTTATTATGGAAGTTATTTCTTGTGGTGAAGTGACTGACATATTCATGTTTCTGAAGTTATTTGTAAATGCTAGTTTCATATACTCAATGGCATTATCTACTGACCCTGACAATGCCATACTATCAGTAACAGCTACAAAGTAATTGTTAAATAGATTTGCCACACTATGTCCATCGGTTACTTTGTATCATATACTTTTAATGCTATCTGCTCCTGTTCCTGTTCCTTTCTGTTTCTACCAGTCTCCTCTTTCACTATGTCCCATATTGCTTTTCAAAATGTTCAAATGTTTGTTAAGCTTAAGGAACTTAACTACGGGGTCATCAGTCCCTAAACTACTAAGGACGGCACAAATATCCATGCCCGAGGGGGATTCGAACCCCCCACCGTAATGGCCGTGCAGACCGTGACTAAAGCACCTCAGTCCCCTCGGCCACCGCGGCCGGCCATATTTCTTTTATTTTGTTTTCTGATTTTACTATCTTTTCCTCATAGTGCATTTGTTTAGATGTCTGAATTACTTTTTTAAATATTTTACAGTATTCCTAATATTTAACTAAGTCATCATCATTGCTCTTAGCTGTGAGATACAGCTTCCTTTTCTCTTGCGTGAAATCTTTATTCCTTGCGTAATCCATGGTTTCATTATAGACTTCTGTTTAATTTGAGTTACTTTTAGAGGAATTAGTTTTCCAACCAACTAATGACATTATTAATGAATATGTTATATTTTTCATTCACGCCAAGAGCAATATATACATCTTTCCAGTTCATATTTTTGAGCAGTTTACTAAAATTCTCAATGAGTGTGTTCTTATGAGACAGTACCATTAATCCCTTCAAAACGTATCTGTGGGCTTCACAAAATCTCCATCGTACGGTGGCTGTAAACCATAGTTTCAGCCCTAATATTTTAATGCGGTTTTTTGGTGACCGCCTCAAAGGACCTATCATCCTCTCATACATCCCCACGAGCGAGATATTTCTGCACTTCCTGTAAAAGAATTTGTCCGCTCTCCTAGATGGCTTATCTCTAATGATACGTAAGGTAATACTGCGACTACACAATGGTGCTCCAGCTCACTTTCCCATTTCCGTTAAGCGGCACATAGACAGCGTCTCTCGAGATTGATGGACAGGACAAGGTGTGGTCTGTACATGAGGAGATTCTTGAAAGACGTATATGTGAAATGCTTCCAGAAACTGCAGACACTGCAGTCATTAAGTTGTGCTCACAGCATTTCGTGCACTATATCCTACTGTATATGTACCATGAATTTATGAAAATCGTTTAACATCAAGGTCACGTATTTCCACCCATAACTCCATCATACCTACTTTTCTACATATGTTGTTGTTGATTATGTAGCACCAATATCTTGGGTTACCTAACGGCTGAAGGAAGGCAGATGCACATGACAGATAGTCCAGCCCTGTGACAAAGGAAGAGTGACAGCAGATTCGGTTCTTACGTGAAATTACGATTAGAATGATATCGGTCGCTGGCTGATCGGCCCAGTACTTTACAAGTTGCATAATTTAATTGCCAATTTAATTACATAAAATGAATTTTCCCCGACAACTAGGAATCTCCACAGGCTTGGCTGACATCTTGATTCGCTACCGGCGGAGGATTTATAATTTTGTCATGTCTCGTTTAATTAATACGGAAATGAAGAAATATAGCGTACTCTTGAAAGCCCCGTTTGGCCGTTAGCTTTAATTCGCTTCTTCCTCGCCAACGGCGGAGGGACACACGCCTTCGCGCCGTTTGGCGGAAGAACCGCTATTCCAGGTGCCCCAACCACCCAGGGCGCCGAACCTTGCCGCGCGGGCCGGGGGAAGGGCGCAGAAGGCGCGTTGTCAGGTTGGCTGCGGAGCCCCTCTTCTCCTCGGCGGAGCAATACAGTGTCCTGGAGCGACGGACATAAAACTGACGGGAGACGCTCCCGACGGCAGACTTGCGCAGTTCTACGCCAGTGCTAGTTGAGCCAGCAGTCGTCCGCTATTTTTATCGGTTATGTTTCCGCCGGGACGAGGAAAAGTGTTCACCAAGCAACGGGCGAAAGTGTACGCGAGGTTACCGTTAGGACTGTAGCCGTTGCCCCTGCCTGGGCTATTTTCGTTAACTCTCAAAGTTACGTAATGTTTCTCAGCGCACTCTCTCTCTCTGCTAGGGGTTGGACTATTCGAGTTTGAATGAATTTACTGAATTAACTTTCATAGTGTCTTGGTCCTGCAGCGAGACTTATTATTTCATGTGTAACAGGCTACCTCACATTCTTCTTGTTTAAAAGAACAATACAGACAGTAATACCGAATAAACCTGTTTCCTTACTTCGTCTGTAACTCCTCCACTGCTGTCCTATTAGTAAGGTTCAGTAGCACTGAAACCCTGCTAGAAGAGACGGAGTTCGATGCCAGCCACGGTCAGGCAGCAGCAAAAGTACAGGTGAGGTGAATGATCGCCACTTCTCCAGGGGAAAGAAGTAGCAAGCAGTCAATTCCAACGTTCGAACGTTCCCACCAAACAACCCAAAGGACTACAATTACTTCTTGTAGTTTCCTCCCGAACATCAAAATCACCGTGTATACACAACTACATGAACACTTGTAGTTTCCAGGATTTTAATTTATCCTATTTTCGTTAGTCCATCTCTTATTCACGGCTTTCTCCTTTCATCTCCCCTCCACCTTATGACAGAAACGATGTAACCTGTAATTCACATTGGTACTACCGACATTATACATTTTTTACAGTAATCCATAGTCAATTTGTCCTTCCCCCTTTTACTGTTCATCCACTCCTCCACTTGGAACATTTTTGGTCCCTCGTCATTTCTGAGCTTTCCACCTCCTCATTAATCTACTCTTCGGCGTCTCTATTTCCTCCTCCTGTCTGTAAAATATTACGTATAACTGGAAAAATTCATGGTCACCGATCAAGCGTTGTCAAAGATTATTGTAATTCTCCACCATGCGCCAAAGTGACTTGCGGGTTATAACATTCTTTGAGAAAATTTGCACGCGTGTACCGACGTTCATGATGATTGCTCAAACGGTATCTGTCTCGTTTGAAGATGCCCTCCACAGTACTAAATTTCATGCAGACAATAACTTTAAGCCGCGGTGGAGTAGCCGAGCGGTCTAAAGTGTCTCGCTGCGGACCGCACGGTTGCTCGCCGTGGAGGTTCGAGTCCTCCCTGCGGCATGGGTGTGTGTGTGTTTGTCCTTAGGTTAGTTTACCTAGTTTGTAAGCTACGGACTGATGACCACGCAGTTTGGTCCGATAGATTTACAAACATCTGAACATTTTTGAATAACATTAAACATGTTTTGCAGGTGCCAAAAGCGAAATAAAACTTCAGAAATATGGTGAAGACATTTTTAAAGTGCCCTTTGACATGCACCATACGATATTTCATGTAGGCAGCTATCTTACTCTTAATTTGAAGGTCAAAAGTGTGATATTTCATCAAAAACTGGAATAAGGATATCAGTTTCTATGAATTAAAGAAAAAGAGCTGAATCACCCCACTTCATGTTTGTGGCGCTGGCACAGCAACCGTAATAGAGATAAAAAATTCTTTGTTCCACAAAAGCGATGCTTCACTCATTTATACATAACGCGTTTCGTCTCTTCTGGGCATCATCAGACGTTGTAGAGGCAAGTTTACAAACTCGTTAAAGAAACGGAATTGACTAAAAATATGTAAAATCTTTCCTAAGCAAGAAATATTATAAAAAGGAAAGGTGAAAACTGATAAAACTGCAGGCCACGTGTCAACATTCATGTTTTGGTGTGGGGGGAACGACGACTGAACTAATAAATACCGATGAAGAGCATGGTTTAACGAATAAAATTACTTTTCACTGAGGTAGCAGACCGACAAATTGTTAAATTCAATAAAACAGAACCTATAACATAGATGTGGTAACTGTTGTTCAAGTAGAACCTTAGGCAACAGCGCATCTTAACTTTTTATTTATGTACTTACGCTCTAAAAATTATTTTAAATTTAATTTTGTCGGGACCAAGATGATAAAGATGTTAATTATTAAAATTGATAAATGTTTTATGACTTTATTTTCTTTGCTTCCTTTTCTATTTTTTTTTAAATTTTTATTTTATTTCAGTTATTTATTTATTTTTGCACATCAGGTATCACAATTCAGTCCTATTTCAGTCAAGATGTCAGGGTTAATATTAAAGAATTTCGACTGGCAGTAGCCCACAAACTGAAAGGTTAAATAGTTCTTATTTGGGTACTTTGCA
This sequence comes from Locusta migratoria, assembly GCA_026315105.1. Classification (NCBI taxonomy): domain Eukaryota; kingdom Metazoa; phylum Arthropoda; class Insecta; order Orthoptera; family Acrididae; genus Locusta; species Locusta migratoria. The sequence goes on along the minus strand of CM048751.1, from coordinate 275,801,960 downwards.
AGTTATGCTACATTCTCTTGGTAACTGAAAATTACAGCAATATCCACGAAGAAGATACAGGTCGGTCGAAACTGCCGCGAATAACTACGGGAAAGGAAAGTACCTATTTGTGCTCAACGTAGCAGGTGAATGTCGTGCCCCCGCATATATATATCTATATAGAGTGTTACAATGAAATTTCGATACGTCGTACTAATACCACAGATCACTCGGTACGCTAAGTAAGAGCTTTCCCATTTAAAAAGGAAACGGGTAATGATGAAAATAGCGACTGCGGGAATCGTAAAAGAAAATTAGTCAATTAGTTGAAAGAGGATACAATTAGGAGACAAAGAAATGTGTCTGACTGAGACACTGTGATATTTTCCTCCATGGGTATGCATAACACGGCTGCTTGTTGAGAAAAGGTTATAAGGATTAGCGTAGAGCAGCTGCACTTCGTTAACACAGAGAATAATCGAGTGGGTCCTTCAATTTCCTCGTCGTGCCACAATAAGGAGATTACGACGACTGCGATCAGGAGATGAATGCCAATAGGATAAGCCAAAATCGATCGGCAATATCTGAATTTTTATTCTTCCAAGTAATCTCCGAAGTGTGATGAATATGGAAACTGACTCGAGGTAGAGAATCCTTCATCAGTATTCATAATAAAGTGATAAAGTACAGTTTTTACGTCACAGTAATATTGAAGAAAGTCTTGCTGTCTGGAACACAATATTAAAGGAGAAGCCCGAAGTTAACAGGAAAGAAAAAACAATTTCTATAGAATTAAACGAACTGTGTTACACTGAAACTAATTTAGAACTGTATCTACATTTGTACTTTTGTCCTCGAATTAGGCAAAACGTTCATAGAACCACTTTCAGAATATTTATTTTACCGTTCCACACCAGGTCATCGTGTGTGTTCAATGAACACCTATCTATCTACGTGTGATCTTTGATATCTCTTATTTTATCACAATGATCTATTCTGCCGCGGAGTGTTCTAAATCACATTGCTTGCACCCCGTCGGAGGTTCGAGTGCTCCTTCGGGCATGTGTGAGTGTGTGTGTGTGTGTTTGTGTCGTCCTCAGGCTGGTATAAGTTTGCTTATGTAGTTTGTAAGCCGAAGGACTGATAACCGCAGTAGTTCAGTCACACAGATTTACAGACTTTCAACGTTTGATCATCCTTGCTGTGTTACTTGCAACCAACGATTTTTTTTTTTTTTTTTTTTTTTTTTTTTTTTTTTTTTTTTTTTTTTTTACATTCGGAGAAAATAAAAAGACAAGATTTGTTTTATGTTACTCCTTATGGATTCGTTCAAACACTTAACGTAAGTCGTTTTATTTGACGCCACGTGGGGGACTTGCGAAGCGATGATGATGAAAATAATTACGAGAACAATACACAGAATTCAATGCCTTGCCGGGAATAGGAACCACCGCCTTCCTGCACCGTAGTCATCGACGCTATCAATTGATGTACTAATCGGATTGATATGGAAAATATTACCATAATGGAGAAACAGCACAGTATTAACCGTAACAAGGCAGTTTAGTCAGTTAATTCAGTAGTTTAGTTAGGCGTTATAAAAGTATATCTACTAATAAAACGGATACCTTGGTTCAGTTTCTTCACTACAAATCTATGTGATGCTATTAGTTTATGTTGATCATAATAGAGTACACGCAGATTTAATTACAAAATATAGTTCTTTGATGGCCCGTTGCAGCTAGAATGGTCCATCTGAAGGCCTACTTATCTGAAATACACATCTGGAGATAGCTATTTACTATTTGGTAAGGCTTTCTCAAAAAGTCAGTCTTTATTATAAAACCTGTGGATTGATAAACTTGTTTTTTTTTTTTTTCATCAGTTTTTTGCTTAGATGTAAGGGTCATGTGATTTACCGTCTGTGGACGATATGATGTACATTTCTCATTGAGAAAGGTAATCATTTTCTACATTCTGTGTGTATCCTACCAACCCCCCCCCCCCTCTCTCTCTCTCTCTCTCTCTCTCTCTCTCTCTCTCTCTCTCTCTCTCTCTGAATATCTGCTCTACCGTTTCCAACTTCTTCTCCTCCCTACATCTCCATCTCAGTCTTCTCCTTTTCTTTGTTCAGCCATCACTCTCCTCCTCTCTCTCTCTCTCTGCGGCATCTGTCTTCTATCTCTTTGCCAATTTCCTCTTTACCCAATAGAAGCTATTTTAAATGAAGAATATAACAAGTAAGAACTTACTAAAATTTTTATAGTAATGGAAGAAAATCACCGCAGTGGTGATGTAGACGGTGTTTCCGAACTTACTAAGTACGAGATTTTCATTTCCGCTTCTGACATCATCGACCTAACACGGTATGTGAAAATGCAATATTCATATCCAATCGTCCATAGTATGCGATTTCAAGAAACATAGTTACTTCCGTGTGTAATTTGTACTATACCATTTCATCGCTGCACAGGGTAGAAAGGTGGTAACACGTCAATTTTCTTTGTTTGCGTATTACGAACGCAGGATATTTTAATGTGGAATAAGAAAAGAAACAAATATCTTAAAATCTAATTCTTTTTAACACTCTTAATCGCTACACATATAAATGATATTTATTTTATGAACGTCTAGTGTGAATAGTTTTCGAATTAAATGTGTTTGATTAGCATACTAGTCTAAATAACATTAAAATTCGGCACTTTTGTTTTCATGTACACGTACCATTATGATCGACCCGAAAAGACGTAATGGAATTTGGCTGCCACTCACAGCACGTGGCAGGCAAAAGTCTGTCAGGACTGGCAATGATTCCCATCGTCTTTCCTAACGACATGAAAGACGCCGCAATATCCAGTCATGCCAATGGAAGGATAGACATTGTAGTATATATATATATATATATATATATATATATATATATATATATATATATATATATAAGTCGCACACAAGATTGGTACTATGTGTGTGTGACCGTGCTTGTTATATGACCTATTTGCCTATCACAACATAGACTCTATGTTAAGTAACATCTTTAGCTGAAATTCTTTCGTATGAAATATTTACTGTGCCAAGAGCTCCAGAAGTCTCTTGCGGTCAGACAATTTCTCACGTAACGTTTTGAAATTCGTTAAGTCCGAAGATTGTCTTTAGTGTGAGAAGAAGAAATAGAGAGAAACCAAGCATATACTGCTCAATGAATTTCAATTAGATGTCAACTTTAAAACACATAAGCTGGTTATTGCTCTCCTCTTATAACAGCCAACTGACAACGCTTCTCCTCTTTTTCAACAATGTCAACAGATACAAAACGGAATAGTCTTTCTTACTAATAACTGTTCTTAGAGACTGTGACATTCCAAAACACTACATATATTCTGAAGCACTGTCTCCCACGGCGGTAGCAGCAAGTGGATATCCCAAAAAAATGTTTGTTAAGCTTAAGGGACTTAACTGCGGGGTCATCAGTCCCTAAACTTACAAACTACTTATCAACCAGCTTATTCTAAGGACGGCACAAATATCCATGCCCGAGGGGGGATACGAACCCCCGACCGTAGCGGCCGTGCAGACCGTGGCTGAAGCGCCTCAGTCTCCTCGGCCACCGCGGCCGGCGTGGATTTCCCGACAGATTACCTGTAGGGTAAAGAAAAGTCGAAAAAGAAATATCTGGCTACCAGAATTCCCAAATAAATATGTTTGGTGGCCTTATGTCGCTTCTAAGGGGTGTAGTGCAACTCGTTACACTACAACATTAGTATAACCGACAGGATGAACGGCCATTGCTGCCGTAAGAACAATGCTAAGACTCAATATAATGAAAGCATTGAGTAATATGAAATATTTATTGTAAAAGGTAATACAGATTGCAAGGAACAAATTTGAAAATATTAACACTAGTTTCCGTCATTCGGTCGATGAAATTTCCTCTCTCCTAGGTATACATTTCTCGGCACTTACGCCTTACCGAGACGTCGCTCGTACTGGGAGACCAGCGAAATATACATTTAATGATACTGTAGTAAATAAATACAGCAATTAGCCACAAGATTTTGTATCAATTTAATTCATCGTTACTAGTTTCGGGCCCGATTCCATCATCAGAAGTTAGTGTTGATTTCATATCTACATCTGTGTCCTAAAGTAACAATTATGTGAATCCATATTACAATGTTTATATATTTATATCCTAAATATAACAAAGTTTTCTTTCTGGAATTGCTTACACATAAATTAAGATTACTTCCATGCTTAGAACATGAAATAAATTAATTTTCAAAAATTTGTGATTGGTTGCAGTATTTATTTATTACACTACTATTACGAAAAGAGCTACGGTATTCTAAAACGAATAATAAATAAGATAATGACAAAAGAATTTAGTTCCCAAATCGGTGCGATTGTACCATTACTGCCGTCTTGGAATACATAAGTAACATAGATACATCCTTACATACACACACACACACACACACACACACATACACACAGTGACACACAGACACACACACACACACATCGACTTCAGATATAGGTACTGACTATGCAGTGCCGGAAAACCATTAGGATGGCAAACAGTAAATGACAGAAGAGAGACCGTAGATATTTTGTAATGTAGATATCTGATCTGACTCCATTTAACAAAAAAATAATATCCGATGCAAATACGTACACTGGAAAGCATCTGAAGGCTTACACAATTTTCCTCGTACGTCAACAGGAAATTTAATTTCCGCTTCTTCATATAAGAACACAAGTAGTAAAAGACAATGGAGAATAACCTAGGATTAATGAAAGAATAGCAGTGGGCCAGACAGATACTCAAATATTTCGTCTGTAGAGGGAGGATTCTTTGTCTCGGCAAGAGAATATTCTCCAGCGCCAAGTTATGCTCTCTCTCTCTCTTTCTCCCTCTAGAATGGAATTTGTGTCTGACTGCTGCTCCTTCTGACTTCCGTTAACAACTTCAAAGCACGGAATGGAAGCCCGTCTCAGTTGAAAAATACGGAAAATGAAATTTGTTAAGGCCTTTGTATTTGATGGTTCACTTTTCATACTATGCTATGAACTGCTCTCTGTCTGCCTGCAGATAAGTACATGAATCGTCATGTTTCAATTACAGCTTTTATAATTCATAGTTACACTTGTGAGATACCCTCAACATAGTACATTACATTAACCTACAGAGCCTTAAGTATCAATAGTAAGTAATGAAAAAATACAAAAATGTGGAAAATAAGTTAGTTTGTCTTCTCAGCTTACGGCAGTATATCTAAATTAACAGCCTTTAAATTTATCGTTCCTCACATTTCAGTTTGCGACTGAACAGAAGTTTTTTTTTTTTTTTTTTTTTTTTTTTTTTTTTTTTTTTTTTTTTTTTTCAGTAATGTTTCCGTGAAATGTGTACATTTGTCCCGAAGAAAAATGAGCTATATCATCGGAGATATACAGGGTATTACAAAAAGGTACGGCTAAACTTTCAGGAAACATTCCTCACACACAAAGAAAGAAAATATATTATGTGGACATGTGTCCGGAAACGCTTAATTTCCATGTTAGAGCTCATTTCAGTATTTCTCTTTAAATGTAAAGTGAAATAATTCGTGCATTCCAACGTGATCAAATTTTAAATTTTCACAATCAACATATGTGTCCTAACGAGAAACCGCACGCAATTGTGCAATTACGTCATCATCACAGATTTTCTATGAACATTTGGGCAGGAATTGTTGGTGATGTCTTGATTGGGCCTCATGTCCTTCCACCTACGCTCACTGGAGCACGTTATCATGATTTCATACAGGATACTCTACCTGTGCTGCTAGAACATGTGCCTTTACAAGTACGACACATGTGGTTCATGCACGATGGAGCTCCTTCACATTTCAGTCGACGTGTTCGTACGATTCTCAACAACAGACTCTGTGACCGATGGATTGGTAGAGGCGGACCAATTATATGGCCTCCACGCTCTCCTGACCTCAACCCTCTTGACTTTTATTTATGGGGGCATTTGAAAGCTCTTGTCTACGCAACCCCTGTACCAAATGTAGAGACTCTTCGTGCTCGTATTGTGGACGGGCTGTGATACAATACGCCATTCTCCAGGGCTGCATCAGCGCATCAGGGATTCCATGCGACCGAGGATGGATGCATATATCCTCGCTAACGGAGGACATTTTGAACATTTTCTGTAACAAAGTGTTCGAAGTCACGCTAGTACGTTCTGTTGCTGTGTGTTTCCATTCCATGATTAATGTGGTTTGAAGAGAAGTAATAAAATGAGCTCTAACATGGAAATTAAGTGTTTCCGGACACATGTCCACATAACATATTTTCTTTCTTTCTGTGTGAGGAATGTTTCCTGAAAGTTTGGCCGTACCTTTTTGTAACACCCTGCATGAAGACCTCGGGGGAAACAATTATAACCATCAAGTTTTGTATTTTTAATGTATTTGTGCAAACAATCATATCCGAAAGAATGTTTCATTGTCTTCAAGTAGTACATGAATCTGCAGAGAGATGACAAATATAAATATTAAAACATGTACAAGTCATCATATCTCAACACTTTAAAATGAGGGTAACAATTACTTTCCCCTGAGGTCTTCATATGTTCAACTTACTTTCGGAAGATGTAGAAGAAGTAAAGAAAAGTAACGAAATCGCAGAGATGTGAAACGAATCTATTCAAACTTTTTACTGGAGCAAACTGTTTTAATGTCAATCTGAAATGAACGTGACTGGTATATAGGCGGGACCGGAAGATTGACCTTTGTTAAGATATTTAAGTTGTTTTAATACTCCAGGGGTATCTACTTGTAAATTTCGCAATCTGGCAGCTGTTCTTGATACGAATTCTAGAGTAATTGCTTCGTCTTTTTTAGTGGAAGAATTTCGGATAGCTTCTGCAGGACTGTCATCAGTAGCATCACAATTTCTGTCGTATAATGAAGGTAATGTTTGTGTTTTGCTGCTAGTATACTTTACAAACGATCAGATTTTCTTCGGATTTTCTGATATGTTACGTGACAGAGTTTCGTTGTGGAAACTGTTATAAGCATCTCTTATTAAAGTTCGGACTAAATATCGAGTTTCTGTAAATGATTGACAGTCTGTCCGTTTAAATTTTGGCATGTTTTTTTTCTTTGCTGTTGCAAGAGTGATGTAACCTGGTTTGTGTGCGACGCAGGACCAGACAGCTGTTTTGTTAATTTGTTTCGTGTAAATATGTTAATAGTGGTCGATACTATTGCTTTGAATATAAGCCACATCTGGCTTATATTCACTTTGTTAGTTTCGAAAAAAAAAATGTATGAGGAGATAAAATAAATCATTCAGAAAGTTAAGGGAGACGAAAACCTGATTGTGATGGGGGACTGGTACTCAGTGGCAGTAAAGGGAAGAGAAGGAAATGTAGGTGAATATGGACTGGGAAAAAGGAATGAAAGAGGAGATCGCTTGGTAGAATTTTGCGCAGAGCACAATTTAATGATCACCAACACTTGGTTTAATCACCATGATAGAAGGTTGTATACGTGAAAGAGACTAGGGGACACTGGACGGTACCAGATTGACTTTATAATGGTAAGGAATCGATTTAGAAACCAGGTTATAAACTGCAAGACATATCCAGGGGCATATATACACTCGGACCATAACTTATTGGTTATGCAGATTAAAAGTTACGAGACTGGAGAAAGGTTAGGAGAAGGAACCTGGACAAATTGAAGGAACCAGAGGTGATTGAGAGTTTCCGAGGGAGCATTAGGCAAGGATTGACTGAAACGGGGGAAAGTAATAGAGTAGAAGAACAATGGGTAGCTCGGAGAGATAGGATAGTGAAGGCAGCAGAGGACCATATAGGCAGAAGTACAAGGCCTAATAGAAATTCCTGGATAACACAGGATATACTGAACTTATCTGATGAGAGGAGAAAATATAAAAATTCAGCAAGTGAAACAGGAAAAAGGGAGTACAAACGTCTCAAAAATGAGATTGACAGGAAGTGCAGACTGGCTAAGCAGGAGTGCCTAGAGGACGAATGCAGAACCTTAGAAGAATGCATAACTAGGGGAAAGATAGATACCGCCAACAGGAAAATTAAAGAGATATTTGGAGACAATAAAACATCTTTATGAATATCAAGAGCTCAGAAGGAAAACCAGTACTAAGCAAAGATGGGAAAGCGGAATTGAGGAAGGAATATATAGAGGGCCTATACGAAGGAAATTACCTTGAAGGCAGTATTCTAGAAATGGAAGACGAAGTGCAGGGAGATGAGATAGGATACTGCGAGAAGAATTTGACAGAGCACTGAAAGACATGTGTCGAAACAAGGCCCCTGGATTAGATGATACTCCGTCTGAACTGCTGATATCGTTAGGAGAGCCAGTCGTGAAAAAATTGTATCATCTGGTATGCAAGAAGTATGAGACAGGGGAAATACTCTTCGACTTCAAGAATAATATCGTAATTCCAATTCCAAAGAAAGCAAGTGCGGACAAGTGTGAAAATTACAGAACTGTCAGTTTAATAATTCATGGGTGCAAAATACTAACACGAATTATTTACAGACGAATGGAAACACTTGTGTAATCCGACCTCGGGAAAGATCAGTTTGGATTTAGGAGAAATGTAGGAACAAGAGGGGCAATACTCACATTACACCTTATTTTAGAAGATAGGCTAAGGAAAGGGAAACCTACGTTTTTAGCGTTTGTCGATTAGGAGAAAGCTTTTGACAATGTCGACTGGAATACACTCTTCCAAATTCTGAAGGCATCAGGGGTAAAATATAAGGAGCGAAGAGTTATATTCAACCTATACAAAAACCAGGCAGCGGTTATTAGAGTCGAAGGGCAAGAAGGGACGCAGAGGTTGGGATGGGAGTAAGACAGGGTTGTAACCTTTCCCCAATGTTGTTCAATCTGTACTTTGAGCAGGCAGTGAAGGAATGAAAGCAAAAATTTGGAGAAGGCATTAAAGTGCAGGGAGAAGAAATAAAAACATTGCGGTTTGCCGATGACATAGTAATTCTGTCAGAGACCGCAAGAGACTTGGAAGAGCAACTGTATTGGTTGGCCAGTGTCTTGAAAGAAAGGTATAAGATGAACATTAACAAGAGTAAAACGAAGGTAATGGAATACAATGTCAGAAAGAATGGCATTGCTGAAGGAATTAGATTAGGTAATGAGACAATGAAAGTTGTAGATGAATTTTGTTATTTGGGTAGCAAGATACCTTCTGATGGTCGAACTGAAGAATATATAAAATGCAGAATCGCTATGGGAAAAAAAGCGTTTTAAAAAAAAGTCAAAATTGTGAACATCCAATATTAATTTAAATGTTAGAAAGTCCTTTCTGAAAGCATTTGTCTGGAATGTAGCTTTGTATGGGAGTGACACGTGGATGATAAGGAGTTCAGATAAAAAGATGATAGAAGCTTTTGAAATGTGGTGCTACAGACGAATAATGAAAATTAGATGGGTAGATCACGTAACTAATGAGGAGATGCTTAGCCGTATCGGGGAAGAAAGGAGTTTCTGGCATATCCTGACTAAGAGAAGGGATAGATTGGTAGGACACATTCTGAGACATTGAAACTCGCCCGCTGTGCTTTTGACTGTTAACTAGCCGTGTTTGTGAAGTTAACAATTGACTGCCTGCTCACAAAATCTAATTGCGGTGATATTCACACACCGGCGGAAGTATACAGTTGCCTTATGCAAAACTCTCTATAAGTTAAGCAAACAGTTCTACCTTTTCTGTAATCTTTAGAGGAAACTGCACACAATTAAATAATAATCCTCAGTCATGGATCTAAATCAATAACAAATGTTGGCAACGAAAACGCAAATTTTCTCTACTTCAGAAGGGAGCAGAGACACAAGATACATTAACAAATTACCCCACATTAATCCAAAATAAATGATGAGGGGAGAATTTAAATTAGCACAAAAGAATTATAGTTTAACAAATTAATTCATTGTTCAATACAAGAACAACAAGGGGGTGACCATTTTTTTTAATTACAATAAAAAACACACAGAATATTCAAAATATCCATTTACATGGTCCTAAAAATGCCCACCTGCAAAGTTTAGTACAGGTTAATTTACGATCACGTTTAATAGAGAGGAACAGATGAATTGCAGCACATTCACACTCCGATTCATATACCAAGACATGCAGGTACTTACCAAGGACCCGACACCAATACACGAAGACGACAACGAAGCAATGTGGAGAATGCAGATCGAAGGTTCACTCGCGCACAATGAAATAGTACCTCGTTTCCATAACGTATCAAGATAGTGGCTTAGGCTCATGATAAACTATCAGAAACAAACACACTTGGTTTAAGACCACAAAGTGCGTAGTACAGTTAGTCTCCCTAGAACTTTTAACTATACATTAAATCAAGATTTCATTAAATAATATCTAAAAACGATCGCTCTGGCGTTCATTTAGCACAGGGAGAAGATAACTACAGAAGGTTAAAGTTCTTAGATCAATACAGCACTCTACTAAGTCGTAACACAAACAATGCAAAATGTTAACAAAAACAATTTCGAAGAGAATAAGATCGCGAAATATATCGTGTAACCATTCTTTCTGATCAGAGGAATGATATCTATTAGATAAGCAAGTGTACAGATTGCTACAGCACAATACAGATTTCGATCACAAAAATTCAGAGAAGTGAAATAATTCTATTTCATGAAAATGAAAAACACGATAGACGTCGTGCAACGGTTCTTTCTACACAGAGGAAAAAGATATATTTAATGGTAATAACACGACACGGAACACGCTAATCGGCGCACACGTGGGCCGACAAGTACACAGATTACAAGATAGAATGGACAATTTTCGGGGAAAATTATCACGCTATACTCACTAGGAAACACATTAGCAAATTAGCTATAGAATTATTAACCACTCATGTGCACTGAATAATGGAAAAGCTGAAGGCTTAATCTGATAGCATCCACGTGTTCTGTCGACAAAGTACAAACAGTATAGGCACCGCGAGTCCCCAAAAATATTACAATTCAACTACGATAAGAACGCGAAAGACACTGAACATATTTAAACAGGTGAAGAAATGATTTAAAAGTTATAGAGTGCAATAACTATGCTAACAAAACGCCATCAGAGCCTTGGAATCAGATTCCAGCTAATCTGAGATCAAATTAGCAATCCGGTACGAAATTAATCATAATCTCACTACTACACATAGTGTAGCTGCTACTCCCAGAATTAAACTCGCGAAAAGGCATAAGTATGATTATGGAGCCTTAACTGAGTTGATCCATGAGGCCACAGCAGAACCAAACCCAGAGTTACTTACCCTACCAGGAACCAAGAAGCGAATGAATAGCTCTCTTGACCACTGCCTAGCCATTACCGAGGAGGGGTAGTGGAGGGGAGCCCAGACAGCGTCACCGTTCGTCAGGCAGGTAACCTGACCAACCCACGGCCAAGGAGGTTAAGAGCAAGCTACATTAGGAGTCTTTGCGAAGACTGGGTTCTGCTCAGCAGTAGGCAAACCTACTTCTCGCCCAGAGACATTCAACTCCAAGAGTTTGAAAGAAACGACGACACAAAACAGAGGAGGCATGCTTATCACTTCCTAAACTCTCTTACATACAAAGTTTCATTCACTCTGTGGAAGCCAGAGCCAGTGGGAGCTCATCACAGTACACACTAATAGATATTTGGGGCCTCATGTACAACATAGACACTTAGAATTTTACATACAGATAAAACTAAATCAGGGGAGATCGGAGGGAGATTTAGGCAACAATTGAAAGAAACAGGGGGAAATAAAACAGTAGAAGAGGAGTGGGTAGCATTGAGAGATGAAATAGTGAAGGCAGCAGAGGACAAAATAGGTAGAAAGGCAAGACGTACAAAAAATCCTTGGATATCACAAGAAATACTAAATTTAATTGATGAAGGAAGAAAATATAAAAATGCACTAAATGAAACAGGCAAAATGGAGTACAGACGACTAAGAAATGAGACTGATAGGAACTGAAAAATGACTAAGCAGGAGTGGCTAGAAGCCAAATGCAAATCTGTAGAAGAATGTATAAGAAGGGGAAAAGTAGATACCGCCTACAGGAAAATAAAAGAGACATTTGGGGACAAGAAAAGCAATTCTACAAATATCAAGAACTCAGATGGGAAACCAGTTCTCAGCAAAGAAGGGTAAGCTGAAAGCTGGAAAGAGTACATAGAGCAGCTCTACAAAGGAAATGAACATAGAGACGATGTTGTAGGAAGGGAAGAGGAAGTAGATTAAGATGAAATAGGAGATACTATACTGAGACATGAATTTGACAGAACCCTGAAAGACCTAGGTCGGAATAAGGCCCCAGGAGTAGATGACATACCCTCAGAGCTGCTAAAGTCTCTGGGAGAGCCAGCCATTACAAAACTATTTGAACTGGTGTGTAGGATGTATGAGACAAGGGAAATACCCTCACACTTTAAGAAAAATGTAATAATCCCCATTCCAAAGAAATCAGGCGAGACAGGTGCGAAAATTACAGAACCATAAGTTTGATAAGTCATGGTTGCAAAATTTTAACACGAATTATCTGCAGGAGAATGGAAAAGCTGGTAGAAGCTGACCTTGGGGAAGATCAGTTTGGATTCTGGAGGAATGTAGGAACCTGGGAGGCAATACTTTTCTTACGTCTTATCTTAGAAGATAGATTAAGGAAAGGCAAAACTGCATTTTTAGCTTTTGTAGATTTGGAGAAAGCGTTTGACAATGTTGACTGGAATACACTCTTTCAAATTCTGAAGTCAGCAGGGGTAAAATACAGGAAAAGGAGAGTTATTTACAACTTGTACAAAAGCCAGACCGCTGTTATTAGACTCGAAGGGCATGAAAGGGAAACATCAGTTGGGAAGGGAATAAGGCAGGGTTGTAGCCTTTCTCCAATGTTATTCAATTTGTACATCGATCAGGCGGTGAAGGAAAGCAAGGAAAAATTTGGAGTAGGGATTAAAGTTCAAGGGGAAGAAATGAAAACATTGCGTTTCGCTGATGGCATTGTAGTTCTGTCAGATACAGCAAAGGACCTGGAAGAGCAGTTGAATGGAATGGACAGTGTGTTGAAGAGAGTGTATAAAATGAACATTAACAACAGCAAAACAAAAATAATTGAATGCGGCCTTAGAAAATCAGGCGATGCTGAAGAAAACATGAAGGTGGTAGGTGGTCGCAGTACAGTACAGAGGATATAAAATGGAGAATGGCAATGGGAAGAAAAGCATTTCTTAAAAAAGAGAAATTTGCTAACATCGAATATTAATTTAAGGATAAGGAAGTCTTTTCTGAAGGCATTTGTGTGGTGTGTTGCCTTGTACGGGAATGAAACATGGACGATGAGCAGTGCGGACAGGAAGAGAATAGAGGCTTTTGAAATGTGGTGCTACAGAAGAATGCTGAAGATTAGGTGGGTAGATCGCATAACTAATGAAGAGTACTGAACAGAATTGGTGAGGAAAGCAATTTTTGGCATACCCTGACTAAAAGAAGGGATCGCTTGGTAGGACACATTGTTAGACATCGAGGAATCGTATCTTTAGCATTGGAGGGAAGTGTGTGGGGTAAAAGTCGCAGAGGGAGGCCAAGAGACGCGTATAGTAAGCAGATTCAAGTGGATGTGGGTTGCCGTTCTTATAAGGAGATGAAAAGGCTTGCTCAGGAAAGAGTAGGGTGGAGAGCTGCATCAAACCAGTCTCCGGACTCAAGACCATAACAACAACAAAACTAAATCAATATATAATGCTTGGTATCTCGCATATTGCGAGTGGAGTGTCTTCCTACACTCAGAAAACATGTCTGAAGCTCGTCAACATTTGTCCATGTGGAGTCAATTAAATGGAACACGTTATGTGGACGTATTTCAACATCAAGGAATGTTAACTTAGCATTAGAAGGAAGTGTGTGGGGTAAAAATCGTAGAGGGAGACCGAGGGACGAATACAGTAAGCAGATTCAAAAGGATGTAAGTTGCCGAACGTATTGTCAGATGAAGACTTGTACAGGACAGGGTAGCGTGGAGAGCTGCATCAAACCAGTCTACGGACTGAAGACCACAACATCAACAGTTTCGAAAGACTGGAGATTTTCACTTAGAAAAGCTTTAATCGAATTTTATCTGCCTTTTCGAATCAATATATTTTTCATTTCATGGACTTGGGGATTTCAGTATTCAGTCTCACTACGACAACTCTGTGTTCACTAATCCCTGTCTGATTCGATGCTCCTTATGAGCATTATTATTTGTTGCTTAGAGGTCAAGTATGTTTTCAAAACCATTTACTCTTCTAGTGGGTTCCTGGACTAATTTCTCGAGAGACGTCATTCTATCAGTACTATTATGGGCCGATGGTTCTTGCTAACCTCCGGTTTGAAAGATGTATTTTACCTACTTATCATGGGAAAGTTTAAGTCGCCACCAATTGAAACTGAATTCTTGGGGTACGTTTTTCAAATTAAATCAAAGATTTCTTTGAACTACTTTGCAATTGTATCGGCTGATGAAGGGGGTCGGTATAAAGAACCAATTATTAATTTATTCCGGTTGTCAGGTATATCCTCTACCAATACCATTTCACAAGACATTCTACTTCAGCTTCGCTACATAAAAAACGTAAATAAATATGTTATCACCCATTTAGTCAATCTAGGCCTATCCTTTCTGAACACCGTTTGTTCCTTCTTAAAAATTTCTGCTGAACTTATCTCAAGCTTGAGCCAGATTTCGATGCCTATAATAATAGATTCAGTAGTTCCTGTTAGCGCTTGGAACTCTGGTACTTTCCCCACACAGCTACAACAATGGCAACTGTTAGACAAATGGTTCTTTGATCTGAGTTTGTACCATCTTGACCTGCACCATTCGAGATTGTAACCATTACTGAAAGTTCCCTATGCACTCTAACGTAAAAATCCGCCTAGTCCAAGACACGCAATCCCCGCTACCCGCGTAGTCACTTATTGTGCTTAGTGGTCACCTGACCTGATTAGAGGAACCTGGAATCTCACCAGCCGATGCCGTAAGTCGAGGAATCTTCAGTCCACACGGTCGCAGAACCGTTTAAACCTCTGACTCAGACCCTCTATTGTCTCTGTATCCAGATGTCCACAACGGTCATGTCAGCTATGGAGCTGATGGTGAGCTCTGCTTTCAACTTGCAAGCAAGACTGTTGGTCTCTGCCACTTCAGGTAGCCGCTCGAAACCGGATAGAATCTCTTCAGATCCAAAGCGACACACGTCATTGTTACCGACATAAACCTCCGCCTGCAGGTGGCTGCACCCCGTACTCTTCATGGCATCGAGAAAGACCCGTTTCCCATCATGAATGACTCCACCAGGTATGCACACGGAATCCACTTTGGCCTACTTCCCCTCCATAGGTGCCATCTCCATAAGGGGCTTCATTCACCACCTAACGTTGGAGCTCCCAACTACAAGTAAACCAACGGTCTGTGATAGGCCCCATCTTCCAAACTGGGAATTGACGTCAGTATAAGCGACACCATCCGGCTCAGGAACATTTTCTGGCACAGAGTGTGCCTCGAACATTGGAAAGACGAACGGTGGAGGGCTCACTCTCAGTCCACCTGCAAGTCTTTCGCCTCTGACCACGCACTGGGTGACCTCTCCAGCTACACGGGTGGGGTGCCTGCCTGATTACGCGCAGTAACAGGTCTTGTCGCGGCCGCGTGCCGATCTGTGGACAGACTGCACGCGACAGACGTCCATTAGTTTCCAACGGCCGGCCGACAACAACGGAGTCCTTCGACCGCGGCCTCGAGCTGTGCAACCGAGATTATCATAGCCTGAAGCTGGGAGCGAAGTGAGACGAACTAAGCTTCCATCCACACACAGCAGTCAGAGTCCCAATCCATTATTACTATTCCCAAGGAAATGAACTACTAAAATGCGCTATGTGGACTCCACAGTGGGTAAATAAGATAAACAAAGATGACTGTAGCTGGTATTACTCCAACGAAAACAAATCAGAAAGCACTCGCGATTCACACAGCGGAAGAATACAATAACCTGATATTCAACGCCAATCAATCTAATATACAATCTAACACACCAAAAATGTAATAAACTGAAGGAAGAACCTCACAGAAAAATCTAAATATGTCGCATCTAGTAAGAAGATGGTTACACTTACAAGTGACGGTGTAATTTGTATTGTTGTGCTCTCGGAAACGAGCACGCAGTGACTTTTTTTCCTACTAGCTGTGTCGAATAGTCTTTTTCGTTTAAACACGAAAGCCAAGACTATACAACTGAATAGTTAAGCATCGGTTTGAAGAAGGGAAGTTATAAGGACATGTTTACGTAGCAAGAGGAAAATGATAATTAAGTTTATTAATGATGAAACGGCAATTCATATGTGATGTTCTCATCAAATGTCATGCGGTAAATTTTGTACGCAAATGAGAACCTAAATAATAGGAAAAGTGACGTTCAAATGTGTCAAAATTATACATTTATTTGTTGGAAAAAATTGATACTGGCAAACATTGAGCAATATTGAAAATTCAGTAAAAAGTGGAATTTACTTTAGTTTCCGTACCTTGTTTTCTAATTAACGGTCAAAATAATGTTGAAAATCATATTTTCATCAAAACTTTTGACTGTATCACAGTTGAAATAATTTTCATTAAAACACGTTTACATATTTACATTCGTATATTTACAGTGTAGGCTTTTTCATCTTGAAAATAAAGTACTTTTCTGGTTGCAGATATTTGGTATATCATGTTGGAGAACATTCGTAGAAAATGGGACACAGGCTCTGGTGCTACGTTTTCGGAGTGACTAAAACACAATGTAAACAAGAGAATATTAAGTTAAAGCAGATGAGAAAGTATTTCTGTAATTTGAATTAGCTCTACCAGAGTAGGCTAACTTCCGATGTTTCGAAACACCATCCCTGTCTCTCGCTTCTGCGGATGCGCTTTCTACAGCGCACACGAATACTTGGAATTCCACACTCGACACAATCGGCACAATCTATCATTGACGTCAAAGAAGCACTCGGTATGGATTTGGATGTTGGTTTACACGGAGCGGCCGAGCGCGTTGAGGCGCCATTCTACGATGCGCGAAGCCTTTCCACGTCAGGGGTTCGAATCCCCCCTCGGGCATGTATGTTTGTGCCGTCTTTAGTATAAGTTCATAAGTAGTTTGTAAGTTTAGGGATTGATGACCGCGCAGTTAAGTCCCTTAAGCTTCACAAACATCTGAATATTTGGTTTACACGCAGTCACGAAAGGCACACGCACTAAGAGTAGTGAATTTTCACCACAAGTCGATCGTGTAAAACTGGCTTTACGTCAATGTGCGGCAAGATGCTCACAGCTACTCGACAACACAGCAGTGCAGCAACTAGAAAGAACGATTACCTGCCAAAATGCCAAAGAGAGAGTAATTGGGGCATTATTACACAATCCGATAGAGCCACCTTACAAGTATGAGCCAGCAACCGTAACCACGCCGTTGCACTCAGCATCCAACGGACAGTTGTTGTCATCATTAAGCGCGATTCACATGCGAGGTTCAGAGTTCAGGTCTTCGAGCGGTTCCGCATCCATTCCACAGTCTTCGCCTTCGTAGCGCCAGCCATGAAAAGTAGAGTTATCCCTGGCTGCAAGAATACTGCTACCCCCTCATCAGTCAGCAAGCTCTGCACCTGAACAGTATTAGACGTCTGGGAACGTGAGTTGCCCGGAGACTGCTCGAAGGACCTTGCGGGCGGGCGGGCGATATATGTGGGGACGATGCAGGCAGTCGTATTTTCTGCCTCGTGAAAACGACTGAATACTGTCGGTAATAAACCATCGAAAGCAGACGTTTGAGTTTGTAAATATTATAGTACGAATTTGCAATGAATAGTACAGGAGGAACTGTATTCTAAAATATCAACGTGATGCTGTAGAGAATTACCACCGAATGAAAACGAAATAACAGCGAACATTTATGCTGTAAAGAAAATGAAATGATAATAATTAAAATAAAACAGTCTAGATCGCGATTTGTTGCGTTTATTGCTGGCAACCGGTTTCAGTTCTATAGAACCATCTTCAGGCCTTTGACACTGTAATATACCAAAGAGGGACTTAAGAGATGCCAATCATTCCATTCTACATTTAATAGTAAAATGGTTATTTTTATTATTAAAATTTTAAAGTTCCCTGTTCTAAAAAAAAATGCCTTCAAAAATGAAATGAATTTACTTCAGACTTTGTACTATTATGCGACATATCGCCACAATAGGCTTTACATGTAATTTTTTTTTAATAAAAAGCACTCGTTTCTTTTAATAAGATTACCAGAGGACCCATTCGAATATTTTGCACCGTTAGTGAAATGACGAAAAAGTTGTTAAAATGGAAGTAACGTTGAATGTTCACGCATAGATTTCTTCAGAATCAACTAGCACAAGCGTTTAAAAGCGCAAATCAAAGAACTTGATCCACTGAGTGTTATTACGTCAAAATAACTGCCTACCTTAACTAGAACCGATGATATCGAAAAACAAACCGATTAAAATATTCAATGCAAGAACAGACTGACACCGCGTTTGAGGGACTGATGACCCCGCAGTTAAATCCCTTATGCTTAACAATCACTTGGACATGTGAACATACCGCGTTTGAATGAAAATAAAGGATGGAGAGACAAGTTAATTCTGATACTTGATGACAAATCTGCGAATGAATACCTTTCGTTTAAAACAAAAATGAAGAAAATCGGCCGGGTAGTTTGGTCTGACCGACTGACTTTAGTTTTCGTAGATTCATTTAATATATAAGATCAGTGAGTGAAATTTGGTTTTCAATATTCCACTATCTTCTATGGTGAGAAATCTCTCCAAAGTTGCGTGACCTCTGTGAAAGTCATGAAGCTCCAAATGAATTTCAGGCGCTGCACATGGAACACCTACAGGAAAATTGTCAGATCAGTTTGATATATTTTCTCTAAAAGATTAGAAACTATCTGTTTCTGCACATGAAATACTATTGATGAAAAAAAAGTTTTGATTTGTAAATGTCTGGATTAGGTAACCTGTGTGATAAAAGATACCACATTCAATCATCAACTGAGGAATAAGGCTGCAAATCTGATCCATCTTATACTAAATCGTATCATTTCAGATATATGAAAGCTGCTACATCCAGTATTCTAACTTTCTGTCAAAGCGTGTAATATGGCAACAAATTCATCAAACCGATTGCTAAAAGTTTCTTTCTTAGTGTGCGGGTGACCTTTCTGAAAGGTAATGTATCCACAAGATCAATTTTTTTTTCAAATCTGTGTCAAATTTGGTAGGCAAAATTGCCATGTGCTTTATAAGTTCCGTCGGAAATGCAGGATATAATAAAACAGTGGTCAGCATTTTCGTTGTAATTACCTAAACTCCTCATCGATCACTCTATACTGTCTATTTCTCTTTTACCACGAACGATAATAAAAATTTGAAACGGAGAACACTAAGAACATGAACTACGTAAGATTGTCTAAAAGCGCGATGTTAGCGATGTTAGCGGAGAGGTGGAGGGGAACTTCCCGCTGACAAGCACGTCATAAAATAATAAATAAATAAATAAAAAAGAAAAAAAAGGGACAATCTACGTTGGTCATCAGTCCGTAGTCTGACAAAGTACTTGAACCTAAGGAAATTACACACATCCATGCTCGAGGGGGGATTTGAACCTCCGTCGCGTGAGGCCACTCGATCTGTAACGTGACGCTCCAGACCGCTCATCTACTCCCGCGCGGCGGACAAGCATTGCGTGCATTCGCAGGCGCTTGCGCCCTCCTTAGCATATTTACCCATCTCTCGTCTACTCCACACATACGAATACGTCTTGCTATCCCTTCTAATAAAGATTCTCTGCACTGACCTGTCACAACAACGAGGAATCTAATGTAACATCAGTCTGATGCAGTCATCTTCCCCTCTCTGGATTACTGCAGACCCTCACAACCCGTCGAACCTACAGCGCCCTGCTGGAAACGTTAAAAGCCATGCTCACAAATGAGAAGAACGATTTCTCCTCAAATAACTGCTGGGACTGCCGTAATTAGATTCATTGCAATTTTCGAAAGGATTGCAGCATCATTTCCAAGCTGACGAGAATACACAAATATATTTCGTCATCTTATCCCAATCATGGAAGAAACTTATTCATACGTTCCACTAACTTTTTCTTGGAGTAATATCTTCAAGTCCTTAGAAATACAACCTCTGAGAAAAAAGTACCGTGAATCGTTGAACAATGAACTACAGTTACATTCCTTCCAAATCACCTCCCATATCTATGCACTGCTGAGCTCTGAGATATCCTCGAAGTCTTCCTTTGGGATGGTGTTCAAAAGCCTAGTCACGTTTCGTTGCATGTCAAAAGTACTTTTTATTTATTTATTTATTTATTTACCAGGAACAGTTTGACGATATTGGCTGTGTGTAGGCGAGCGTTATCGAGTAACTTAAACATGCAGCACACTCGCCGGATTTCACTCCTTAACACTTCGTCCTAATCCCTCGACTCAAACTCGCTTTGAAAGGAAAGAGATTATACGACATTCCTGACATTAAACGAACTTTCGAAGGATGTAGAAGAAGGAAAGAAAAGTAACGAAATCGCAGAGATGTGAAAGGAAGTCATTCAATCTTTTCAGTAGAGCAAACTGGTTTTATGTCAATATAAAATAAAATTACAATAGAAAATTTCATGTCCAACGTTTTCTTATTAAAGGTGCTTTCCAAGTTATCAACAAGGAACATCAGAAGCTATGGTCAGTTATTAATGAAAAACTAAACCTAAAATAAATAAAATAATAAAATTTCAGCTTTGCGTTGTAGGTGTTCCGAAGTTATCTGATCATTCAACAATTATTATGCGATTATTAGTGAAGCATTAATCACAACTGGCCGTGAGTCACATCATGTTCTAAGTTTTCACTAACATGTAATGACAGAACTATTCCAATATGTTCAACACAAGACGTTTGTGAGCTGCAGTTTCAAAAGCTTCCGGAAATCTAGCAATACGGAATCTATTTGACATCACTTACCGACAGCAGTCATCACATCATGTAAATATAGAGCTGTCTGTGTTTCAAAAACGATACTTTCCGAACCCGTCTTGACTGTGGGGTGATAGGTCGTTCTCTCTGAGGTAGTTCATAATATTTTAAGGAAAGATTAAGTTTCAAAATCCTGCTGAAAACCGACATCAACCTTATAGGCCTTTAATTTTGCAGAACACGGTGCAACATTTCAGTTTTACATACGGATCTTTCAATGAGCGAACGGCTGTTTATAATAAACAGGTATGGTCCACTCCCATGAACCACAGACATTGCCGAGGTGGGGTGGCTTGCATGCCTCAACGATACAGATAGCCGTACCGTAGGTGCCACCACAACGGAGGGGTATCTGTGGAGAGGCCAGACAAACGTGTGGTTTCTGAAGAGGGGCAGCAGCCTTTTCAGTAGTTACAGGGGCAACAGTCTGGATGATTGACTGAGCTGGTCTTGTAACACCAGCTAATGTGGCTTTGCCACACAGCTACTGCTAACGAATGAAAGCAAGGGGAAACTACAGCCGTTACTTTTCCCGAGGACATGCAGCTCTACTGTATGAACATATGATGATGGCATCCTCTCGAGTAAAATATTCCGGAGGTAAAATAGTCCCCCACTCGGATCTCCGGGCGGGGACTACTCAGGAGGATGTGATCATCAGGAAAGACAATACTGGCATTCTACGGGTCGGAGCGTGGAATGTTAGATCCCTTAATCGAGTAGGAAAATTAGAAAATTTAAAAAGGGAAATGGATAGGTTGAAGTTAGATATAGTGGGGATTAGTGAAGTTCGGTGGCAGGATGAACAGGAATTCTGGTCAGGTGAGTACAGGATTATAAATACAAAATCAATAGGGGGTATCACAGGAGTAGGACTGATAATTAATAAGAAAATAGGAATGCGGGTAAACTACTATGAACAGCATAGTGATCGCATTATCATTGTCAAGATAGATACGAAGCCACCACCGACAACAGTAGTACAGGTTTATATGCCAACTAGCTCTGCCGATGATGAGGAAAACGAAGAAATATATGAGGAGCTAAAGGAAATTATTCAGACAATTAAGGGAGAGGAAAACTTTATTGTTATGGGAGACTGGAATTCGGTAGTAGGACAAGGAAGGGAAGGGAAGATAGTAGGTGAATATGGACTGGGCAGGAGGAATGAAAGAGGATGCCGCCTGGCAGAATTTTACACAGAACATAATTTAGTTATTACAAACACCTGGTTCAAGAATCACAAAAGAAGGTTGTATACGTGGAAGAGACCAGGAGACACCAGGAGATTCCAGATAGATTTTATAATGGTAAGACATAGATTTCGGAACCAGGTTTTACAGTGTAAGACGTACCCAGGGGCAGATATAGACTCTGACCATAACTTGTTGGTTATAAACTGTAGGCTTAAACTAAAGAAACTACAAAAAGGTAGGAAAATAAGGAGATGGGACCTGGATAAATTGAAGGAACCTGACGTTCTTAAGAATTTGAGAGGGAGTTTTAGGCAACAATTGACAGAAACGGGGGGAAATAAAACAGTAGAGGAGGAATGGGTAAAATTGAGAGATGAAATAGTGAAGGTAGCAGAGGACAAAATAGGTAGGAAGGCAAGACCTACAAAAAATCCTTGGATTTCACAGGAGGTACTAAATTTAATCGATGAAAGGAGAAAATATAAAAATGCAGTAAATGAAACAGGCAAAATGGAGTACAGACGACTAAGAAATGAGATTGACAGGAAGTGCAAAATGGCTAAGCAGGAATGGCTAGAAGGCAAATGCAAGGATGTAGAAGAATGTAGAAATAGGGGAAAATAGATACAGCCTACAGGAAATTAAAAGAAACATTTGGAGATAAGAAAAACAGCACTATGAATATCAAGGACACTGATGGAAAACCAGTTCTCAGCAAAGAAGGTAAAGCTGAAAGGTGGAAAGAGTATATAGAGGGGCTCTACAAAGGAAATGAACTTCGAGACAATATTGTAGGAAGGGAAGAGGATGTAGATGAAGATGAAATAGGAGATACTGTACTGAGAGAAGAATTTGACAGATCCCTGAAAGACCTATGTCGAAACAAGGCCCCTGGAGTAGATGATATTCCCTAGGAACTACTGAAGTCTCTGGGAGAACCAGCCATGACAAACCTGTTTCACCTGGTGTGTAAGATGTATGATACAGGCGAAGTACCCACAGACTTTAAGAAAAATGTTATAATCCCCATTCCAAAGAAAGCAGGAGCAGATAGGTGTGAAAACTACAGAACCATCAGTTTCATAAGTCATGGTTGCAAAATATTAACACGAATTATATACAGAAGGATGGAATAGCTGGTAGAAGCCGACCTCGGGGAAGATCAGTTTCGGCTCAGGAGAAATGTAGGAACACGGGAGGCAATATTCACTTTACGACTTATCCTAGAAGATAGATTAAGAAAAGGCAAACCTACATTTCTAGCTTTTGTAGATTTGGAGAAGGCTTTTGACAATGTTGATTGGAAAAAACTCTTTCAAGTGCTGAAGCTAGCAGGAGTAAAATATAGGGAGCGTAAGGTTATTTACAACTTGTACAAAAACCAGACAGCGGTTGTCGGAGTTGAAGGGCATGAAAGGGATGCAGTGGTTGGAAAGGGAGTTAGACAGGGTTGTAGTCTTTCTCCATTGTTATTCAATTTGTACATTGAGCAAGCTATAAAGGAAAGCAAGGAGAAATTTGGAGAAGGAATTAAAGTTCAGGGCGAAGAATTAAAAACATTGCGTTTTGCCGACGACATAGTAATTCTGTCAGATACAGCAAAGGACCTGGAAGAGCAATTGAACGGAATGGACAGTGTGCTGAAAGGTGCATATAAGATGAACATTAACAAGAGCAAAACTAGGGTAATGGAGTGCAGTGTAAGAAAATCAGGTGATGCTGAAGGAATTAGATTAGGAAACGAAGCAATAAAGGAGGTAGATGAGTTTTGTTACTTGGGCAGTAAAATAACAAATGATGGTCGCAGTACGGAGGATATAAAATGCAGCATGGCAATGGGTAGAAAAGCGTGCTTGAAAAAGAGAAATTTGTTAACCTCGAATATTGATTTAAGCCTAAGGAAGTCCTTTCTGAAGGCTTTTATGTGGAGTGTTGCCTTGTATGGGAGTGAGTCATGGACGATAAACAGTTCGGACAGGAAGAGGATTGAGGCTTTTGAAATATGGTGCTACAGAAGAATGCTGAAGATTAGGTGGGTGGATCGCGTAACTAATGAGGAGGTACTGAACAGAATTGGGGAGAAAAGAAATTTCTGGCATACCTTGACTAAAAGAAGGGATAGATTGGTAGGACACATTCTTAGACATCAAGGATTTGTGAATTTAGCGTTGGAGGGAAGTGTATGGGGAAAAATCGCAGAGGAAGACCTTAGAGATGGATACAGTAAGCAGATTCAGAAAGATTTAGGTTGCCTTTCTTATGTGCAGATGAAGAGGCTTGCTCAGGGCAGGGTATTGTGGAGAGCTGCATCAAACCAGTCTCCGGACTGAAGACCACAACAACAACAACATGGGTCTATTATATCAGTGTACTCTGAAAGGAACGTAACTGGTATATAGTCGGAACCGGGAGACTTACTTTTGTTAAGTTATTTAAGTTATTTAATACTCCATGGGTATCTATTTATAAATTATGCACCTTGACAGCTGTTCTTGATACGAATTCTGGAGTATTTGCTTCGTCTTTTTTAGTGGAGGAATTTCGGATTGATTCAGCCGAACTGTCACCAGTATCATCACCATTGCCATCGTGTAATGAAGGTAATGTTTGTGTTTTGCTGCTAGTATACATTACAAACGACCAGAATTTCTTAGGATTTTCTAACATGTTACGTGACAGAGTTTCGTTGTGAAAACTATCATAAGCTTCTCTTATTTCAGTTCGGGATAAATATCGAGTTTCTGTAAAAGACTGACTGTCTTGAGGAATTTGTGTCCGTTTAAATTTTGGTATGTTTTATTCTTTGCATTTGCAAGAGTGATGTAACCTGTTTGGGTGCCACGTCGGGTCAGACACGTCTTTTATTAATTTGTTTAGTGTAAATATGTTAATAGTGGTCAATATTATTTCATTGAATATATTCACTTTGTTATTTTCGAAAAACTGGAGATTTTCACATAGGAAAGCTTTAATCGACTTTCATCTGCATTTTTGAATCAATATATTGGTGGACTTGGGGATTTCGATATTCAGTCTCGCTACAACAACTCTGTGTTCACTATTCCCTGTCTGTTTTGATGCTCCTTATTACCTTTGGATTATTTGTTGCTTAGAGATCAAGTATGTCTTCACTACCATTTACTATTCTAGCGGGTTCCTGGACTAATTTCTCGAGATAAGTCGTGCTGTCAATACGATTTTGGGCCGATGTTCTTAGCTTGCCTCCGCTTTTAAAGATGTATTTTGCCTACGTATCAAGGGTAAGATAAAGTCGCCACCAATTAAAACTGTATTCTTAGGGTACGTTTTTCAAATTAAATCCAAGCTTCCTTTTAACTATTCTGCAATCGTATCGGCTGATGCAGGGGGTTAGTAAAAAGAACCAATTAGTAATTTATTCTGGTTTTCACGTATATCCTCCACCAATTCCATTTCACAAGAACTATCTACTTCAGCTTCGCTATAAGAAAAACCGATTGTGACGGCAATAAATAAGCTATCACACATTTAGTCAATCTAGGCCTATTCTTTATGAACGCCATTGGTCCCTTCGTAAAAATTTCTGCTGAACTCATCTCCAGCTTGAGCCAGATTTCGCTGCCTATAATAATAGATTCAGTAGTTTCTGTTAGCGCTTGGAGCTTTGGTACTTTCCCCACACAGCTACGACAATTTCAACTGTTCTAACAATGGTTCTTAGTTAGATCTGCGTTCGTACCACCTTGACCTGCACCGTTCGAGATTGAAATCATTTCTGTGTGTTCTCTTTGGCCTCTAATCTACAAATCCGGCCACTCTACGAAACATAAACCCCGCTAGACGCATAGCCACTTATTGTGTGTAGTGGCCACATGACCTAATCAGCGAAACCCGGAATCTCACTACCCGATGGCGTGAAGTCGAAAAATCTTCAGCCCACACGGTCGCAGAACCGTTTAAACCTCTGACTCAGACCCTCTCTCGTCTCTGTATCCAGATGTCCAGAACGGTCATGTCAGTTATGCAGCTGATGGTGAGCTCTGCTTTCAACTTGCAAACAAGACTGATAGTCTCTGCCACTTCAGGTAGCCGCTCGAAACCGGATAGAATCTCTTCAGATCCAAAGCGACACGCGTCATTGTTACCGACATAAGCCTCCGCCTGCAGGTGGCTGCACCCCGTACTCTTCATGGCATCGAGAAAGACCCGTTTCCCATCATGAATGACTCCACCAGGTATGCACACGGAATCCACTTTGGCCTACTTCCCCTCCATAGGCGCCATCTCCATAAGGGGCTTCATTCACCACCTAACGTTGGAGCTCCCAACTACAAGTAAACCAACGGTCTGTGATAGGCCCCATCTTCCAAACTGGGAATTGACGTCAGTATAAGCGACACCATCCGGCTCAGGAACATTTTCTGGCACAGAGTGTGCCTCGAACATTGGAAAGACGAACGGTGGAGGGCTCACTCTCAGTCCACCTGCAAGTCTTTCGCCTCTGACCACGCACTGGGTGACCTCTCCAGCGACACGGGTGGGGTGCCTGCCTGATTACGCGCAGTAACAGGTCTTGTCGCGGCCGCGTGCCGATCTGTGGACAGACTGCACGCGACAGACGTCCATTAGTTTCCAACGGCCGGCCGACAACAACGGAGTCCTTCGACCACGGCCTCGAGCTGTGCAACCGAGATTATCATAGCCTGAAGCTGGGAGCGAAGTGAGACGAACTAAGCTTCCATCCACACACAGCAGTCAGAGTCCCAATCCATTATTACTATTCCCAAGGAAATGAACTACTAAAATGGGCTATGTGGACTCCACAGTGGGTAAATAAGATAAACAAAGATGACTGTAGCTGGTATTACTCCAACGAAAACAAATCAGAAAGCACTCGCGATTCACACAGCGGAAGAATACAATAACCTGATATTCAACGCCAATCAATCTAATATACAATCTAACACACCAAAAATGTAATAAACTGAAGGAAGAACCTCACAGAAAAATCTAAATATGTCGCATCTAGTAAGAAGATGGTTACACTTACAAGTGACGGTGTAATTTGTATTGTTGTGCTCTCGGAAACGAGCACGCAGTGACTTTTTTTCCTACTAGCTGTGTCGAATAGTCTTTTTCGTTTAAACACGAAAGCCAAGACTATACAACTGAATAGTTAAGCATCGGTTTGAAGAAGGGAAGTTATAAGGACATGTTTACGTAGCAAGAGGAAAATGATAATTAAGTTTATTAATGATGAAACGGCAATTCATATGTGATGTTCTCATCAAATGTCATGCGGTAAATTTTGTACGCAACTGAGAACCTAAATAATAGGAAAAGTGACGTTCAAATGTGTCAAAATTATACATTTATTTGTTGAAAAAAATTGATACTGGCAAACATTGAGCAATATTGAAAATTCAGTAAAAAGTGGAATTTACTTTAGTTTCCGTACCTTGTTTTCTAATTAACGGTCAAAATAATGTTGAAAATCATATTTTCATCAAAACTTTAGACTGTATCACAGTTGAAATAATTTTCATTAAAACACGTTTACATATTTACATTCGTATATTTACAGTGTAGGCTTTTTCATCTTGAAAATAAAGTACTTTTCTGGTTGCAGATATTTGGTATATCATGTTGGAGAACATTCGTAGAAAATGGGACACAGGCTCTGGTGCTACGTTTTCGGAGTGACTAAAACACAATGTAAACAAGAGAATATTAAGTTAAAGCAGATGAGAAAGTATTTCTGTAATTTGAATTGGCTCTACCAGAGTAGGCTAACTTCCGATGTTTCGAAACACCATCACTGTCTCTCGCTTCTGCGGATGCGCTTTCTACAGCGCACACGAATATTTGGAATTCCACACTCGACACAATCGGCACAATCTATCATTGACGTCAAAGAAGCACTCGGTATGGGTTTGGATGTTGCTTTACACGGAGCGGCCGAGCGCGTTGAGGCGCCATGCTACGATGCGCGAAGCCTTTCCACGTCAGGGGTTCGAATCCCCTCTCGGGCATGTATGTTTGTGCCGTCTTTAGTATAAGTTAGTTCATAAGTAGTTTGTAAGTTTAGGGATTGATGACCGCGCAGTTAAGTCCCTTAAGCTTCACAAACATCTGAATATTTGGTTTACACGCAGTCACGAAAGGCACACGCACTATGAGTAGTGAATTTTCACCACTAAGTCGATCGTGTAAAACTGGCTTTAGGTCAATGTGCTGCAAGATGCTCATAGCTACTCGACAACAGAGCAGTGCAGCAACTAGAAAGAACGATTACCTGCCAAAATGCCAAAGAGAGAGTAATTGGGGCATTATTACACAATCCGATAGAGCCACCTTACAAGTATGAGCCAGCAACCGTAACCACGCCGTTGCACTCAGCATCCAACGGACAGTTGTTGTCATCATTAAGCGCGATTCACATGCGAGGTTCAGAGTTCAGGTCTTCGAGCGGTTCCGCATCCATTCCACAGTCTTCGCCTTCGTAGCGCCAGCCATGAAAAGTAGAGTTATCCCTGGCTGCAAGAATACTGCTACCCCCTCATTAGTCAGCAAGCTCTGCACCTGAACAGTATTAGACGTCTGGGAACGTGAGTTGCCCGGAGACTGCTCTAAGGAACTTGCGGGCGGGCGGGCGAGATATGTGGGGACGATGCAGGCAGTCGTATTTTCTGCCTCGTGAAAACGACTGAATACTGTCGGTAATAAACCATCGAAAGCAGACGTTTGAGTTTGTAAATATTATAGTACGAATTTGCAATGAATAGTACAGGAGGAACTGTATTCTAAAATATCAACGTGATGCTGTAGACAATTACCACCGAATGAAAACGAAATAACAGCGAACATTTATGCTGTAAAGAAAATGAAATGATAATAATTAAAATAAAACAGTCTAGATCGCGATTTGTTGCGTTTATTGCTGGCAACCGGTTTCAGTTCTATAGAACCATCTTCAGGCCTTTGACACTGTAATATACCAAAGAGGGACTTAAGAGATACCAATCATTCCATTCTACATTTAATAGTAAAATGGTTATTTTTATTATTAAAATTTTAAAGTTCCCTATTCTAAAAAAAATGCCTTCAAAAATGAAATGAATTTACTTCAGACTTCGTACTTTTATGCGACATATCGCCACAATAGGCTTTACATGTAATTTTTTTAATGAAAAGCACTCGTTTCTTTTAATAAGATTACCAGAGGACCCATTCGAATATTTTGCACCGTTAGTGAAATGACGAAAAAGTTGTTAAAATGGAAGTAACGTTGAATGTTCACGCATAGATTTCTTCAGAATCAATTAGCACAAGCGTTTAAAAGCGCAAATCAAAGAGCTTGATCCACTGAGTGTTATTACGTCAAAATAACTGCCTACCTTAATTAGAACCGATGATATCGAAAAACAAACCGATTAAAATATTCAATGCAAGAACAGACTGACACCGCGTTTGAGGGACTGATGACCCCGCAGTTAAATCCCTTAAGCTTAACAATCACTTGGACATGTGAACATACCGCGTTTGAATGAAATTAAAGGATGGAGAGACAAGTTAATTCTGATACTTGATGACAAATCTGCGAATGAATACCTTTCGTTTAAAACAAAAATGAAGAAAATCGGCCGGGTAGTTTGGTCTGACCGACTGACTTTAGTTTTCGTAGATTCATTTAATATATAAGATCAGTGAGTGAAATTTGGTTTTCAATATTCCACTATCTTCTATGGTGAGAAATCTCTCCAAAGTTGCGTGACCTCTGTGAAAGTCATGAAGCTTCAAATGAATTTCAGGCGCTGCACATGGAACACCTACAGGAAAATTGTCAGATCAGTTTGATATATTCTCTCTAAAAGATTAGAAACTATCTGTTTCTGCACATGAAATACTATTGCTGAAAAAAAGTTTTGATTTGTAAATGTCTGGATTAGGTAACCTGTGTGATAAAAGATACCACATTCAATCATCAACTGAGAAATAAGGCTGCAAATCTGATCCATCTTATACTAAATCGTATCATTTCAGATATATGAAAGCTGCTACATCCAGTATTCTAACTTTCTGTCAAAGCGTGTAATATGGCAACAAATTCATCAAACCGATTGCTAAAAGTTTCTTTCTTAGTGTGCGGGTGACCTTTCTGAAAGGTAATGTATCCACAAGATCAATTTTTTTTCAAACCTGTGTCAAATAGGTAGGCAAAATTGCCATGTGCTTTATAAGTTCCGTCGGAAATGCAGGATATAATATAAACAGTGGTCAGCATTTTCGTTGTAAGTACCTAAACTCCTCATCGATCACTTTATACTGTCTATTTCTCTTTTACCACGAACGATAATAAGGATTTGAAACGGAGAACACTAAGAACATGAACTACGTAAGATTGTCTAAAAGCGCGCGATGTTAGCGATGTTAGCGGAGAGGTGGAGGGGAACTTCCCGCGGACAAGCACGTCATAAAATAATAAATAAATGAGTAAAAAAGAAAAAAAAAGGGACAATCTACGTTGGTCATCAGTCCCTAGTCTGACAAAGTACTTGAACCTAAGGAAATTACACACATCCATGCTCGAGGGGAGATTTGAACCTCCGTCACGTGAGGCCGCTCGATCTGTAACGTGACACTCCAGATCGCTCGGCTACTCCCTCGCGGCGGACAAGCACTGCGTGCACTCGCAGGCGCTTGCGCCTTCTTACATATTTATCCATCTCTCGTCTACTCCACACTTGCGAATACGTCTGACTAGAGCTGGGCAAAACGGTTATTCTCCGATATCAGTTATAATGGGTATAGTTATTCTTTTCTATCAGTTAATTTTAACGGTTATAAATAACTGCACGGTATTTTTCCACTAACTTCCAGATGGAGTTGATACAGCTTACTCATACTGCTACTAGGTAGCGCTACTGAGCACTTCCAGATGGCGTTGCCACGGCTTACTCATACTGCTACTAGGTAGCGCTACTGAGCAGTTATCGGGCAGTTATCGTTATGAGTATTCCGTGATTTCTACTAGGTAGCGATACTCTACAGTTATCGTTATCGTTATTAGTACTGAGTAGTCAGTACCCAGTAGCCACTACTGACTACTGAGAACGGCAGTTATTGATATTACGTAGAAATACCATTACCCGACAGTTATGGTTATTTCTACTCAGTACTAATAACGATCTATCAATATATAATATATCTGGTGTGATTCAAATTGCGATTGCTGTGTAATGGCAAAAGTTATCGTGCAATAAATACACATAACTAAATGTCCTGTGTATTAATATGTTATTACATGAAATCTGTGCCCTGGAAATGTAGCCGTAATTTTCGAAGCTATTATGAACAGTGTAGGAAGTGAAAGTGGATTATTAAATATGTGCTTAAACGTTTGTGAAGTGAATATTGCAGTTAAAATTATAAACATAATGTTGCTTCAGTGTTTTGTGGAGCGTCTTTAAATGCAACATAAAAGTAAACGTAATGTGATCGTTTTGTTTATTCCTAATAAAGTTCTATATTAAGTTTGAAAAACTGCTTGATTTGCGGAAAATTTTATTTATTTCATGACAGCATCCTGGTTTGTAAATATGATTATAACTACGAAGTAAATTTCTCCAATTACGCCGTAACGGGTCAATTGAAGATTGGGATACCACCCGTCGGATTTGACGAAAAAGTTCATAAAATTTATTTGGGAATACAGGTTGCTACTAGGGTGTAACATTTTGCTTTAATAATGTGAACAGGCCGAATTTCGGCATTTCTGTATGCAGTGAAAGTGAATATACTAGCTCCAGAATGGACCACACTGAACAAGTCAATACTGCCCAGTACATGTAACTGATATCTGAAATTATCGGTATTTTAAAATATTAAATCTACTGTAAACAGGTTCTCGGTCGTAATTGAGGGTGTAGACCAAATCCTCAAAGCTGCAATGTAACGTGTACCAAACATTGCTCCAGTACTAACAAAAGTAAACTATTACAAATGTGCATTTACAAGTATAGGCCTACTACATGCGAAATCAGAAACTTAATGGTGTTGTAATAAGTGTCTTCAACACAAAACTACACACACATATTTCCATATATTGTAAGAGAAATCCCATTTCAGAAAACTAAGGCAAGTTTTATGTGAGCTTTGGAAAATGTTTGATATCTTCGGCTATTGACAGGGTATTCAGTTAAATTTTACTTAGGGTATGGTGTGCTATGTTGGTAACAAAATGTTCACTTTGCAAGGGAAATTACTGACAGGACAAGGTTACATATAAGATCCAATCAACAACAAAGTAGGAACAGTATTATTTATTTAACTCTCAATTTGAAAATTTATTGTTATTCTATAGGCCTACGGTTGAGTTTTAAAAGACCATTCAAAGGTCATTGCTAACATCAGCATGTTACTCTAGTGAGACCGTAAGAAAACCTTTACCATGACAGTTCTTCATTTTTGGGTGTGAGGATGACTGTTTGTTGCATACACTTATCAATGTCTTTAAAGTGCTCTATCTCTTATGTTCAAAAGTATTGCAGACAGAATTAGGTTCCACCTGTCAGGTACTACATGTTTCTTGCTTTTTTCTTTGTTTTATTCAGTAAGGACTTGTGTGAACAAATAAAACCAACACAACATGGATAGCCACTGTAAATGACAGTGTAATTTTCATAAAGAAATTCTAACCTGGCAAATTAGTGCACTTGGCAGAAAATTCCTCTGTGTCACCCTGTATGATGAAAAACCTTTCTGTATCAACACAATTGCTTTTAATTCATAAAATACCACCAAGAACTGTGTGTGGCCCAGTTATTATAGCAAAAAATATAGGTTTTCATTAAAATGCTTCTCCATGCAGTGCCAAATTTGACATGTCTCTCCTACATGTGCATTTAAAGGTATAGGTCTTCTATATATAAAATCAGAAACGTAATGGTGTTGTGGAAGTGTCTTCCAGTCAACACCAAAATATACATACATATTCCCATATATTGTAAGAGAAATCTCATTTGAGAAAATTTAAGCATGTTTTATTTGAGCTTTGGAAAATGCTTCAGATCTTCAGCTATTGACAGAGTATTCAGTTAAATTTTACTTAGGGTATGGTGTGCCATGTTGGTAACAAAATTTTCACTTTACAAGGGAAATTACTGACAGGACAAGGTTACATATAAGAGCCAGTCAACAACAAAGCAGGAACAGTCATATTTATTTAACTGTCAATAAGAAAATTTATTCTGTTATTCTATATGCCTACAACAAGTTTGCAGCATACACTTTAAATGTCTTGAAAGCACTCTCTCTTATGTACAACAGTATTGCAGACAGAATTAGGTTCCACCTGTCAGGTGCTACATATTTCTTTCTTTATTTTATTCAGTAATGACTTGTGTGAACAAATAAAACAACCAACACATGATAGATAGCCACTGTAAATGACAGTGTAAGTTTCAAAGAAAATCTCACCTGACAGAAAATTCTTCTGTGTCACACTGTATGATGAAATTCTTTATGTATCAGCACAATTACTATTAATTCATAAAGTACCACCAAGAACTATGTGTGACCCAGTTATTACAACAGAGGTTTTCATTAAAAACATTTCTCCATGAAGTGCTTAACTTGACATTTGCCTCCTAAATGTGAATATTCTGTTGTATAATTTTTGTGCAAACTGATGTGTTTAATGTGCTATAGAAAGTTTTTTCAAAGTCTCATGCTAAATAATTAAATAAAATTACCATGTGTAACTGAAGAATACTATATGAGAAAGCTAGTCACTGTCACAATAATGCCTAAGAGAAAAGTCTCACCGAACCACCCAAGTAATTTGTACTCTGAAGCTGACATGAATAAGATGTATGGTAGGTGTTTTTTATTAGACATGTCTGTGATGCAGCATTGGCACCTAATATTAATGAAGCCACTAAGGTTGAGGTACAGGGTATACTAGTACTTGCAGATGGTTCAGATTTGCTTTAATATTTTACACCACCTGCAATATTTAAACATGAGAAAAATGTTCAAAAATATAACATTCATACTCGTTAACTGTGCTGTGTATGTTTTATCACAGAAATATCATAGTAAGCACTTTTTGAGAAGGATTGAGTGTTTTTTTCTTTATATTTACTATTATTTAATATACTGAATGATGTTTAACATCCCAAACAGCACTAATACAAATAATGAACTGTGTGATCCTGTTCTATGTAAACCAGCACTGCCGTTCTTTCTCCTGCTTTTATTAGACAGCATTATCACCTCAATACAGACACATGTGACTAGGCAACAAGTGAAGACTTACTGCCTGTGAGGAATTAAGGCACTTAAAAATGTATCAATATCCAAACTGTGTTTATAATGTGGGATCATCAGTTGGGTTGAACCTTGACTCCTTTCCCAAATCAAATTGAGCATTTCAAACACACCAGTGTTACAAATAAAGGAAAAAAATATGGTTAAATGCTATTAGATGGGGCACAAACTGTGTCTGGACAAGGATGGGATCAGTTCACTGGAATCATCAAATAACACAGGCATCAAATATTTATATTTATCTTTTTATTTAATTTTAGGAGGTGCCCATCTATCTTCTTCTTTTCATTTTTTCAATTGTTTTGGGGACAAATTCTGTAATGGCACTTTGTACAACTTGCTGCCTTGAGGTGGATGGAATATGATGCTCGTCTTGCATACTGCATGTGACTGGTGGGATCACCTCCATCAGCAGTTTTTCTGCAGGTCTGGTTTGACCTGCAGATACATGGGTTTCACATCAACATAAGCAAATATTAAGTTGACTATGGATATGGGATGAAAATTAAAGTGTGTCTTTCATTCTGCTACAAAAAATTTCAGTTTAGTGCACAATTGTTCTTCATGAAACTTGCAGTCTGAAATTTAGTTCATAGAAAGTTACAACTGATTCAGTTTTCTCTTGCTATACAAATGTATAATAGAGTACCTAATAATTGCAGACTTCTCATAAATACCGTACTTTTTAAAGAGATGCTGATGTGTAACTATGGCCCTTAATTTGCAAATACTTAACAAGACATTCACTGTAGTCATCCTACTATTAATGTTTAAATATTTTGTTAAGTTAAAATTTAAAATATTTGTGGAGTATGGTATAAGACTTAATGAAAAACAATAAATATTTTTGAATTTGCCAGGAAGTCCTGGATTAGACAGCAATATTCTCGTAACTTGGGGACTACAGCCCCCCCCCCCCCCCCCCACCGCAAGTTACAATCGCCTCGAAATAAACATGTTGAACCGGTACATGTATATTTTCACGAAAATGCGCCTTTTAACAAAGATTTAAGCGTTCGTTACACGCACCTCGGAGTGTGAGTCCCATCAAAAATGTATTAGAGATGTAAGATTTCCGTTTTTCTACCTTCCCCTCAATCCTTGACGAATAAATGGCAATAATTGACGTAAGTTTGTTTACAAAGTATTGGCAGCAGGGCACCTTCTTCCTCGTAATAGCATAAAATATTAATTATAACGATTAGAGCATATTTATTCTTTTATATAGAAAATTTATTAATCCTGTCATACAATATTATGAACCTTTTCACTGACCAGTATTGGTTACAAAACCAAGTTTTATTTATTTATTTATTTTTTTTTTTTTTTTTGGAGGATTTCTTCATAATTCTAAAAGTCGGCACTCTACGAACGAAATATGTATCCTCTGGGAATATCATGACCTGCTACAGTTAATAACCAAATACCAAAGAAGTATATAGGTCTTTGCCAAATACTCATAACGATACTGCCAGTGAAAATTAACTGCCACTGATATTTCTACTACTCTCAATACTCAATACTCCCTAAAGCGTCTACCGTTATCATAGTACCTCGAATTCGCATTGGTCACTCCATGTTATTAGATACAAGATTCCCACGAGAACGTAGTACACACTTTCACCAACAGATGGATAATCGTTAAACAGTTATTACCCATGATTCTTACGCGGTTAATTCCATGGAGTATAGAACTGACCAGTATTTGGACAGGGCATCTGGTCGATACTGTGGTCGAATCGTTTCATTAGTACCAACTTTTGTGAACAGATGGCGCTACGCAGTACGCATAGTTATTACGATAACTGCCAGTATTTGATGAGCGGTTATTACAATCACGGTTATTCATAAATAACCGGATATTTCTATCAGTTATCGTTATTTTGGCCCAGCTCTACGTCTGACTATTCCTTCCGATGAAGACTCTCAACTGTCATCGCACTGACCTGTCACAACAACGAGAAATTTAATGTAACATCAGTCTGATGCAGCTATCTTCCCCTCTCTGGGTTACTGCAGACACTCACAACCCGTCGAAACTACAGCGCCCAGCTGGGAAAGTTAAAAGCCATGCTCACAAATGAGAAGAACGATTCCTCCTCAAATAACTGCAGGGACTGCCGTAATTTAATTCATTGCAATTTTCGAAAGGATTGCAGCATCATTTCCAAGCAGACGAGAATACACAAATATATTTCGTCATCTTATCCCAAACATGGAAGAAACTTATTCATATGTTTCACTAACTTTTTCTTGGAGTAATATCTTCAAGTCCTTAGAAATACAACCTCTGAGAAAAAAGTACCGTGAATCGTTGAACAATGAACTACAGTTACATTCCTTCCAAATCACCTCCCATATCTATATGCACTGCTGAGCTCTGACATTTCCTCGAAGTCTTCCTTTGGGATGGTGTTCAAAAGCCTAGTCACGTTTCGTTGCATGTCAAAAGTACTTTTTATTTATTTATTTACCAGGAACAGTTTGACGATATTGGCTGTGTGTAGGCGAGCGTTATCGAGTAACTTAAATATGCAGCACACTCGCCGGATTTCACTCCTTAAGACTTCGTCCTAATCCCTCGACTCAAACTCGCTTTGAAAGGAAAGAGATTATACGACATTCCTGACATTAAACGAAATGTGACGAAGCTTTTGAACACCACCCCTAAGGAAGAGGCCGTGCAAAGTTTCCAGGACATATATCGCAGAGCTCACAGGAGTATAGAAATGGGAGGTGCCTATTTCGAAGGACAGTAGGTAACTGTCTTTCATAGTTCTTCTACATTAATGTTACAGCATCATTCACAAAACCTTTTTGTCAGTTGCAAGTACCCAGCTTTGATCGGGCTTAAAATGAGGTTTTCTGTAGAAGCGTAGCAATCGAAGTCTGTAAGTAAAGTACTCTTTCCCGTCCACCGAAAGAAATTTTATTTAGGCACATCAATATTGTGTCGGTGTTCCTTAATAAAGCATTATGTTTCGATAGTATAATAATGCCGCGTCTGAATAACAGTATACTGAATCTGATGTAAATTTTAATTATTTGCTATTGTTAGTTACTTAAATATTTATGTCCACAATGTAAAAGGGGCGGAAAACCAAATTCTCTTATTTCGTGATTGAGTACAGTAAATTATAGCTCTGTACCTCGTAAACTAATAAAAATGTAGTAAAACTTTAAAATAAGACTGAGAATATCATATTTAGAATATATTGTATAAATTTCGACTATTTGTACTGAAAAAAAAAAAAAAACGTTTAGTAGGAGCCATCCCTAAAATTAGTTATTTGGTACCAAAATATGATTTTATTTTTATTTTTGGTTGACTCATTAATCCTGCATGAATTAATTGTATTTTTATATGGCGTATAAAGCACACCCTAGATCATCCCTGTGATAAATGAAACCAGAGATATGGAAACTGATGAGTCGTTTCCTTAAATAAATGTCTGCAGGATGATCTTGGGTGGGCTCCAGCAATTATTCTGATGACCCGCATTTGGGCAATGAATATTTTATTACTAAATGATGAATTACCCCAGAATATGATGCCATAAGAAAGTAGAGAATGAAAATAGGCATAGTATGCTAGTTTACTGAGTTGTACATCACCAAAGTTTGCAATCACCCTAATTGCATAAGTAACTGAGCTCATACGTTTCGTAGATCTTCAATGTGTTTCTTCCAATTGAATTCCTAATCAATGCATAAACCTAAAAGATTTGAATATTCTACCTTAGCTATAGATTTCTGGTTGAAGTCAATATTAATTAATGGTGTGATGCCATTTATTGTGTGAAACTGAATATACTGTGTTTTTTTTTTTTCAAAATTTAAAGAGAGTCCATTGACATAGAACCACCTAACAATTCTCTGAAATACTTCATTGACAATTGCATCAGTTAATTCCTGTGATTCGGGTGTGATAACGATACTTGTATCAGCAGCAAAGAAAACTAGCTTGGCATCTTTATGAATATAGAAAGGCAAATCAGTAATATATATTAAGAACAGCAAAGATCCCAGTACCGAACCCTGCGGCATCCCCTGCTTGCTAGTACCCTAGTTTGAGGACTCGGCTGTTTTTTGTATATTATGTGAATTACTTATATAAACTTTCCGAACTCTTCCAGTTAGGTATGATTTAAACCATTGCACGTTCCCACTCATACCATAATACTTAAGCTTATCTAGAAGAATTCCATGGTTAACTCAATCAAAGGCCTTTGATAGATCACAAAAAATCCCAACGGGTGATTTACGGTTATCCAGAGCATTTAATACTTCATATGTGAAAATATATATTGCATTTTCTGCTGAAAAGCCTTTCTGGAAACCAAACTGACATTTTGTTATAACTTTATTTTTATTAATATGTGAAGCTACTCTGGAATACATAACTTTTTCAAGAATTTTTGATAGAGCGTTCAGAAGTGAGATTGGCGGTAGTTGTTGACATCCAACATATCACCTTTTCTATGCAGAGGTTTGACAATAGCATATTTCAGTCTATCAGGGAAAATACCCTGCTCCAGTGAGCTATTACAAATGTGGCTAAGAATCCTACATACTACTTGGGAACAAGCTTTTAATACCCTGCTGGATATGCCATCAACGCCATGAGGGCTTTTACTCTTGAGAGAGTTTATTAATTTCCTAATTTCTGACTTTTTGTTTGTAATTTTTTCATTCACTTTGATGGTAATGCTGTCTTCCTGTGTTCTTGGTTGCCCTGTCTCCCTTGTTATAATATTCCAGAATGTTTTAATTTTATTATTGGATGTACCTATCTACGAAATGATGCACATGTTTTTGGATTTTTTAATAACTTATCTTAAAACAGAACAGTAGTTTTCATTGCCCAAAACCGGGTTATCAGAATAATTTCTGGAGCGCACCCAAGATCATCATGCATTACCCAAAAGCGGATCATCAGAACAATTGCTGGAGCCCACCCAAGATCATCCTGCAGACATTTATTTAAGGATCTAGGAATCTTCACAGTAGCTTCACAATATATATATTCAATTATGAAATTTGTTATTAACAATCCAACTGAATTCAAATGTAATAGCAGTGTGCATAGCTACAACACTAGGAGAAAGGATGAGCTACACTATTCATGGTTAAATTTAGCTCTGTCACAGAAAGGGGTTAATTATTCTGCCACAAAAGTCTTTGGTCACTTACCAAGTAGTATCAAAATTCTGGCCGATAGCCAACTAGCACTTAAAAATATATTAAGAGAATATCTGAATGGCAATTCATTCTACACTTTAGATGAATTTCTAGATCGAAGTTAGTACTTTAGGAGAAAAAAAAAATACAAATATAAAATACAATAAAATAAAACAAAATAAAATAAAATATACAAACAGTGAGTGTCGTGTAATATTATGTATAGACACATTTCATTTAACTGACACGTTCCATATCATTACGATCTATGGAACAACTATTAATCTAATCTAATCTAATCTAAAACGATACAATGGAGTCTGTAGATAACTGTCTACATAAAATCGTGTTATACCTTACACAACAATCAGTGCTTAATTTTTTAAATACTTCTAGTCTATAGTGCGAAAAGGGTTGAAGCCGAATTTTGTCATATGGTTCTTAAACTCGGTAGATGAACCTATGTTCTTCGGTACACCGATAAAAAATCGCAATATATATTTTTAAAAAAGGTAAAGAAGAAAAACCGCGTGTTGAGACTATCATCTTAAGAACATATGGTAAAACGTGCGACGATTTACAATGAATAGAAAGTATACAGGGTGTTTAAGTGATGTCATAGAATGCTCCGTTGATCACTTTTGCATAGGGAACCTGTGTTCGCAGAATACGGTTACAGCATATAATATGAACACAATCACACTACTTTGTACTTTATTTTACGTATTAATTTCTGATACCATAACTGACACAATGAACCATTATCAATGTATTCCAAAAATGTGTTGAAACTGACGGTCATCAACCTCAATGTAAGTTTAACGTCAGTAATTAAGATTATAATGCACGCAGACAAATATCTCTCGTTTTTTTTTTTTTTTTTTGGAATCACATCACTTCTTTTTCCATCTCATACTCAAGGAACTCTTCGTATGTTCGTAGGAAATAGAAGGTGGATATAAGTGAGTTCTCCGATAGTCTATAGGTACAGCTCCACCGTATTGTTCTGAACCTCTCTGAAAAGCCGCCCAGCCTGAGGAATGGGTCTGTCGTTCATTCAA
Source organism: Locusta migratoria (assembly GCA_026315105.1). Classification (NCBI taxonomy): domain Eukaryota; kingdom Metazoa; phylum Arthropoda; class Insecta; order Orthoptera; family Acrididae; genus Locusta; species Locusta migratoria. The sequence continues at coordinate 275,761,081 of CM048751.1, read as the reverse complement.
AACAGGTTGTTTATTGGTCAATGTAAATACGACACAACAGATCCACCTGATGGGCAAGTAAAGCAAGGAAAACCTGTAACACGACTTCCTAGTGATCACTCTTGTCCTTCCTATTTCTGTACACGGAATGAAGAATGTACATTTAAATAAACAGTGAGTACGTGTAAAGTTGTACTGTACGCATGCTAATTGTAGATAACGCCGTAAACAGTAAAGTACGACGAAAGCTTACTTCGTCATGACGATAGGGCCGCGCGGTCTGAGGCCTCATGTCCGGATTGCGCGGTTGCACCCGGCGGACATAGGTGAGTATATTGCCTTCAAAATTCGTTAGTTTAGCGTAGTTTAACTAGTCTGTAACTCTAGAACCGATGACCTCAGCAGTTTGGTTCTGGAGGTTTATAAAAATTTTGTTGATCTGAGACTTTTCCCAGCAGAACAAAAAGGTGCCAGTGTCCCACCTTATCAAGTGTTTATGTCATAAAAATGTGTATTAATTAAATAGTTTTTAACTTTGTCATTGTGGATTCAAACAGTACGTAAGATTTCCACTAGATTCACAAGGTACGGCCCGATTAAAATTGTGAAAGTCTATAAAATTAATCGACAGTTAAACCACATTAAAGTAATTTTCCCTAGCAGTATAATGTCACAATATGCATGCCTGACGGCAGAACCGTACCCTCATGGGGTTAATAATTACTATTATAAATTCACAATCCACCCCCATGAACCACAGACATTGCCGAGGTGGGGTGGCTTGCGTGCCTCAACGATACAGATAGCCGTACCGTAGGTGCAACCACAGCGGAGGGGTATCTGTCGAGAGGCCAGACAAACGTGTGGTTCCTGAAGAGGGGCAGCAGCCTTTTCAATAGTTACAGGGGCAACAGTCTGGATGATTGACTGAGCTGGCCTTGTAACATTAGCTCATGTGGCTTTGCCACACAGCTACTGCGAACGGCTGAAAGCAAGGGGAAACTACAGCCGTTACTTTTCCCGAGGACATGCAGCTCTACTGTATGAACATATGATGATGGCATCCTCTCGGGTAAATTATTCCGAAGGTAAAATAGTCCCCCATTCGGATCTCCGGGCGGGGACTACTCAGGAGGATGTTGTCATCAGGAAGACAATACTGGCATTCTACGGATCGGAGCGTGGAATGTTAGATCCCTTAATCGGGTAGGAAAATTAGAAAATTTAAAAAGGGAAATGGATAGGTTGAGGTTAGATATAGTGGGGATTAGTGAAGTTCGGTGGCAGGATGAACAGGATTTCTGGTCAGGTGAGTACAGGATTATAAATACAAAATCAGTTGGGGGTATCACAGGAGTAGGACTGATAATGAATAAGAAAATAGGAAGGCGGGTAAACTACTATGAGCAGCACAGTGATCGCATTATCATTGTCAAGATAGATACGAAGCCAACACCGACAACAGTAGTACAGGTTTATATGCCAACTAGCTCTGCCGATGATGAGGAGATCGAAGAAATATATGAGAAGCTAAAGGAAATTATTCAGACAGTTAAGGGAGAGGAAAACTTAATTGTGATGGGAGACTGGAATTCGGTTGTAGGAAAAGGAAGAGAAGGAAAAATAGTAGGTGAATATGGACTGGGCAGGAGGAATGAAAGAGGAAGTCGACTGGTAGAATTTTGCACGGAACATGATTTAATCGTAACAAACACCTGGTTTAAGAATCACAAAAGAAGGTTCTATACATGGAAGAGACCAGGAGACACCGGAAGGTATCAGATAGATTTTATAATGGTAAGACATAGATTCCGGAACCAGGTTATAAACTGCAAGACGTACCCAGGGGCAGATATAGACTCTGAACATAACTTGTTAGTCATGAACTGTAGGCTGAAACTGAAAAAATTGCAGAAACGTAGGAAAATACAGAGATGGGACTTAGATAAATTGAAGGAAAGTGAAGTTCTGGAGAATTTCAGAGGGAGATTTAGGCAACAATTGACAGAAACAGGGGGAAATAAAACAGTAGAAGAGGAATGGGTAGCACTGAGAGATGAAATAGTGAAGGCAGCAGAGGACAAAATAGGTAGAAAGGCAAGACCTACAAAAAATCCTTGGATATCACAGGAAATACTAGATTTAATCGATGAAAGGAGAAAATATAAAAATGCAGTAAATGAAACAGGCAAAATGGAGTACAGACGATTAAAAAATGAGATTGACAGGAAGTGCAAAATGGCTAAGCAGGAGTGGCTAGAAGCCAAATGCAAATCTGTAGAAGAATGTATAAGAAGGGGAAAAGTAGATACCGCCTACAGGAAAATAAAAGAGACATTTGGGGACAAGAAAAGCAACTCTACGAATATCAAGAACTCAGATGGGAAGCCGGTTCTCAGCAAAGAAGGGAAAGCTGAAAGGTGGAAAGAGTACATAGAGCAGCTCTACAAAGGAAATGAACTTACAGACAATGGGGTAGGAAGGGAAGAGGACGTAGATCAAGATGAAGTAGGAGATGCTATATTGAGAGATGAATTTGACAGAGCCTTGAAAGACCTAGGTTGGAACAAGGCCCCAGGAGTAGATGACATACCCTCAGAGCTACTAAAGTCTCTGGGAGAGCCAGCCACGACAAGACTATTTGAACTGGTGTGTAGGATTTATGAGACAGGCGAAATACCCTCAGACTTTAAGAAAAATGTAATAATCCCCATTCCAAAGAAATCAGGCGCAGACAGGTGTGAAAATTACAGAACCATTAGTTTGATAAGTCATGGTTGCAAAATTTTAACACGAATTATCTACAGGAGAATGGAAAAGCTGGTAGAAACTGACCTTGGGGAAGATCAGTTTGGATTCAGGAGGAACGTAGGAACCAGGGAGGCAATACTCACTTTACGTCTTATCTTAGAAGATAGATTAAGGAAAGGCAAACCTACATTTTTAGCTTTTGTAGATATGGAGAAAGCATTTGACAATGTTGACTGGAATACACTGTTTCAAATTCTGAAGTCAGCAGGGGTAAAATATAGGGAAAGGAGAGTTATTTATAACTTGTACAAAAGCCAGACCGCAGTTATTAGACTCGAAGGGCATGAAAGGGAAGCATCAGTTGGGAAGGGAGTAAGACAGGGTTGTAGCCTTTCTCCGATGTTATTCAATTTGTACATCGAGCAGGCGGTGAAGGAAAGCAAGGAAAAATTTGGAATAGGGATTAAAGTTCAGGGGGAAGAAATAAAAACATTGCGTTTTGCTGATGACATTGTAATTCTGTCAGAGACAGCAAAGGACCTGGAAGAGCAGTTGAATGGAATGGACAGTGTGTTGAAGAAAGCGTATAAAATGGACATTAACAGGAGCAAAACAAAAATAATGGAATGCGGTCTTAGAAAATCGGGCGATGCTAAAGGAATTAGATTAGGTAACGAAATAATGAAGGTGGTAAATGAGTTTTGTTACTTGGGTAGTAAAATAACATGTGATGGTCGCAGTACAGAGGATATAAAATGCAGAATGGCAATGGGAAGAAAAGCATTTTTGAAAAAGAGAAATTTGCTAACATCGAACATTAATTTAAGTGTAAGGAAGTCTTTTCTGAAGGCATTTGTGTGGAGTGTTGCCTTGTACGGGAGTGAAAAATGGACGATAAGCAGTGCGGACAGGAAGAGAATAGAGGCTTTTGAAATGTGGTGCTACAGAAGAATGCTGAAGATTAGGTGGGTAGATCGCATAACCAATGAAGAAGTACTGAACAGCATTGGTGAGAAAAGGAATTTTTGGCATACCCTGGCTAAAAGGAGGGATCGCTTGGTAGGACACATTCTTAGACATCGAGGAATCGTAAATTTAGCATTGGAGGGAAGTGTGTGGGGTAAAAATCGCAGAGGGAGACCAAGAGACGCGTATAGTAAGCAGATTCAAGTGGATGTGGGTTGCCGTTCTTATGAGGAGATGAAAAGGCTTGCTCAGGATAGAGTAGGGTGGAGAGCTGCATCAAAGCAGTCTCCGGACTGAAGACCATAACAACAACAACAACAAATTCACAATATAGCTAGTAGCCACAAGGACCGTTCAGACGTTATTTTGAAGGATTGGACACGATTTCTTCGTGGCGTAGGATAACCAGTTGAACGTCATTACTTCAGCCGTTTGCCGTCTCTAAGCAACCTAAGAAGCGTGAAACGAAACCGCTAAAGCCGTAACCAATATTATCAGTTCCTGTGGTGAGATGTCTACTATTTCCTATTTTGCCGGCGGACGAGTACTGCGGTTAGACGTACGAGGTAACGAAACCAGGGAGAGAAGCCTTCTCGTACTCAGTTTCTCACTAGTCTTGGAAGGTATCAGTTATCGAAATTGTGTTGTAAGTTGTCACCATTGTAGTAGATCTTGTTGCTGAATTACGTTATCAGGCATGAACTTCGCCGGTTGGAAGCATGCGTGTTCGTGATCGCCAACGAGTTTATACAAATGCAATGGTTCACATAACTGAATGGTAGCCGCGATTAGTTTAGCCATGCTCATGATTTTGCAATAGTGCTGCCCTTCCTGGGCTCAGTGGTTCATTTTGTTGGCTAAAAGATAACTTCAATATTCTCTAGAACTACACTCGCTCCCTCATTATGGACTGGATGAGAAACAGACACAGAACTTTTTTCAGAGTCAGCATAGGACGTGGAAGATCAATTAAATGGAATGGAAGGTACCTTCAAAGGAAGTTGTAAAATGAACATTAACAAGCGTAAAACGAGGGTAGTGGAATGTAATGTCAGAAAGTCAGGCGATGCTGAAGGAATTGGATCAGGTGATGAGAAGATACAAGTAGAATACGTGTTTTGTTATTTGGGTAGCAAGGTAAGTTCTTATGGCCAAAGTAAAGAAGATATAAATGTAGAATAGCTATGGGACGAAAAGCGTTTCTGAAGAAACGAATTTTTTTTTTTTTTTTTTTTTTTTTTTTGCGTCTAATATTAATTTAAATGTTAGGAAGTACTTTCTGAAAGCAATTGTCTGGAGTGTAGCATTGTATGGGAGTGGACGATAAGGAGTTCAGGCAAAAAGATGATAGAAGCTTTCGAAATTTCGTGCTACAGACGAATGATGAACATTAGATGGGTAGATCACGTAACTACTGAGGCGCTCAACAGAATTGGGAAGAAAAGAAGTTTGTGGCATATCCTGGCTAAAAGAAGGGATAGCTTGGTTGGACACATTCTGAGACATCAATGGATCGTCAACTTAGCATTAGAAGGAAGTGTGTGAGGGTGAAAATCATAGAGGGAGACCGAGGGACGAATACGGTAAGCAGATTGAATAGGATGGGCGTTGCCGTTCGGATTCTCATATGAAGAGGCTTGCATGGGACAGGGTAGCGTGGAGAAATGCATCAATCCAGTCTGCGGACTAAAGACCACAACAAGTTTATAGAACCATCACTTACTTCTATATGTATTTTCAATTTTATCTTGTCCTGCAGCAAAACGTTTGTCAAGACGTTTCTTATATCTTCCGTTTAACTGTATTATCAATTGGAACAGGCTACCTCACCTTTCAGTAAGGCTCTTGTGGAATATAGTGACCGTTTCTTGTAACTGAACTGTCTGACTTCTGGACTGTAGTCTTCCCATGTTGCTATTACATTTATCTATTGAATAAAAAACAGGAAACCCTGCTATAAGAGTGAAGGTTCGCTGGTGGCAACGGACATAGCAGCAGAAAATTCTTTGGTAAGCCAATCTGTTTATTGGGAGCAGAAGTTAAGTGGGTTTATTAATTCTAACGACGTCGTGCCTTGACGAGTAATCAAAGTCGAAAGAGCTACAATTTGAATATTTTTAATTAAGATATGTATCGAATAAGGTCAGAATGAAAATAAAGGAAGATAAAAGTAACAATTTCCATCCCTTACAACCGTAACTTTGCTACAAATAATTGTTGTTTCTCGAAGAACACCCATGAACAAACAGCGTTTTCAAATTCCTTGTAAAGCACATCCTGCCCGTACAGCAAGGGCTAGCCAAAACATTTCACTCTCATCCCTCTGTGATCGATATACCGAGAGATATAGTTTCCTGAAAAACTGCATTTTCGCATGCGACTTTTTGACGATATTAGTGTCGTACGAGGCGCGTCCAGAAAATAAGTTCCGTATCAATTTATCTCCGCAGCAGCGTTAAGTTTGCAGTTCCGCACATGCGCTGTAGACGATGTGTATCAAGGAGAAGAACCTGCACCATTTGGAGATCGCTGTCAGTTCAAAAATGTTCAAATGTTTGTTAAGCTTATGGGACTTAACTACGGGGTCATCAGTCCCTAAAATTACAAACTACTTATGAACTACTTACGAACTAGGACGGCACAAATATCCATGCCCGAGGGGGGATTCGAACCCCCGACCGTAGTGGCCGTGCAGACCGTGACTGGAGCGCCTCAGTCCCCTCGGCCACCGCGGCCGGCGCGCTGTCAGTTACGTACGCTTTGTTGTGCTTGTTTGAAATGTCGGCGTTGATTGAATATCCCGCCGCCTGTGAAATCAGGTCGGTGTTTCGGTTTCTGAATGCGAGAAAAGTGAAACCAAGTGAAATTTATCGGCAAATTTGCTATGTTTACGGACCAAATGCGATGAGTGATTCGATGGTGAGAAGATGGGTCCGACAGTTCAATGGCGGGCGTAGTGACGTGCTCGATGAAGAACGAAGTGGGCGTCCACCTTTGGTTACAGAAGAACTGGTTCACGCGATTGATGACAAGATCCAGGAAAACCGTAGGTTTACAATTAGTGTTCATCACTTCACCAATGACGACGAGCTGAAAGAAACTGGTTGAAGACACAGGCGGCAGATTTTTATGAAAAAGGTGTACAAAACCTGGGGAACTCTATGACAAATGCCTGCAAAATTTAGGCAGTTATGTGAAAAGTATTTTAAGGGTTGTAGAATTTTGTGCAATAAAAATGTCTTCCGTGTCTGTGTAGAACTTAATTTTATTACCAAACGGAACTTACTTTCTGGACGCGCCTCCTATATTAATACAGCTTGGAGAAAAAGAGCTTAGTAAAATAGCGCAGTGCTCGGTTACAAAGGACAGGGGCCGTATGCCGTGTAGTGGCGTCGCGCAGAGCAGTAAACATTAGCATAAGGAAGGCCCGCGGGACCAGACGTCAGGTACGCTTCGTGTACCTGGTGTACACGCGCGCCCGTGTTGTGTTGACCGGCGTAAACTCGGGTTACCGCCGCTGCCGCGCACGTGGGGCTGCAAAGCCGCGACCTCTGTGCTCAGCGGGAGAACAGTTGGTTTGTATGTCGGACGCAGCGGATCCACTTCGTTAGTCAAAGTCTATAGCGTGTCCACAAGCCACCCGTGCTGTAATCAGCGCAGCTGTCAGCCTGCGCGTAATTCTACACTGAGACACTAGTACGTCATGCCCTAAACTCTCCTCCGACACTCTTGGCAAGTTTAACTATGTTTCTTTGTTTTCTAACCTCAACCGCAATCCACTTATAACGTTGCCCTTGCTTCGTATGATGCCATAATTGTTAAAGTAGATTTCGCGATTATATTTTTTGGACAAGGAATTGATGGTACCGAATGTTTGAATTTGAAATAAATTAAAGTACAGCACAAAATCAACATTAAAGCAAATAAATCGCGGGTTGCAACAGCACGTTATTAAACTTACGGAAAGCTTCTAACTGGATCCTGCGGTTCGTATAGTAGAAGCTAGAAATGATAACTTTTATTTATTTAATATGTGAACATTGGAGATACTTTTCGTAGGAGATCAATGTTCAGACTGTTCACTTCGCTTTTCATTGTTGTGTGACCGTGGGTGGAACATGAAGTTACTGGTAATGATAGAATAATTTTAAAAAATGATCGGACTTCGTAAAATTACAAAAGAAATGACTGCAGGTTCTAAAATAAAGCAAAGTATTGTATAAGGATGATTGATTAATTGAAATTTTGCAGGCAATGCGAAGCGATTGTAATGGCGTCTGAACATTAAACTATTACGGAGGCGAAGGAGCTGAAAACATTAAGAAATTAAATATTTGAAGTGTAGGAGTTTGATTTAAATGAAAACCAAAGAGAGGGAATGCTTTTAAATTTAAATAATATATTTTCAGCAACAGCTTGCATTATTCCTACTTACATGAGTGGATACAGGTATGAAAGACGTCTACACCGATTAGATACAGACCAGAGAGTGAGAAAAACTACTATCACGGTTCCGTCTTCTCGCTTGTTAGGGAGTGAAAAATGACGAACGAAATTAAATTAGTTGCATTGCGAGTCAGAGAAACCGGAGGCGATAAGCATCGCTGATCAAAGATGAACAAAAAATAAAATTTAAGTGTATCGTCACACACTCCTCCTGTGATCAGTTCGTGATATGTAACAGCTTTTGAATACGTAACTCCAAACCGATATTCTTCGATGCCGGAGCCTACCAATGTTTTCATTCATCAGTAAGTAATATTAGTGTTAGACTGTTCCAACCATCACCTTTTAACCCTTTAATGCTGGCATGGCCAATATTTCCGCTCGGCGGGTGTCGCTAGTTTCGGCAACGGAGCGAGAGAGATAGCTGCGGAAAGAGTGAGACCGTAGAGCACTGCTCTGCGCTGGTTTGTCCCGCGGTCAGATCCAACGTAAAAGAAGTAACACAGGAAGCACAGCTCTGTAATGTGGTCGAAGAACGGTAAAACATGCAAACCATTTACTGTTTAGGTAACACAGTTTGTATGGCAGAATCAGTACGCGAAAATATCCAAAACACGAATCTAAGAAAAAATTAGAAATTTTGTGACCCAGATTTGATTCTGTTACTATTGTACATGCACACTCGTCATATACAGTAAATAGGCTTCTTCTGAAAGCTATGTTTCTTAAATGAACTAGTTTCATAGCCCACCGCGGTGGCCAAGGGGACTGAGGCGCTTCAGTCACGGTCTGCACGGCCACTACGGTCGGGGGTTCAAATCCCCCCTCGGGCATGGATATTTGTGCCATCCTTAGTATTAGGTAGTTTATAAGTAGTTTGTAAGTTTAGGGACTGATGACCTCGTAGTTAAGTCCCATAAGCTTAACAAATTTTTATTTGAACTAGTATCATAAATATGCTATTTCAAAAATAATTTTATGCATGTGCTATAGTCTCATTCTTACAAGTAAATCTTTTTTGTTGAAACACAAAAAACTGACAAAAATATTGGTTTTAGGTGATTTTTCCCTCAGCTCAACTGTTCAACTGTTTCTATAGCTTATGGGACTTAACTATGGGCTCATCAGTCCCTAAACTTACAAACTACTTATGAACTTGCTAACACTAAGGAGGGCACAAATATCCATGTCCGAGGGGGGACCCCCGACCGTAGTGGCCTTGCAGACCGTGACTGGAGCGCCTCAGTCCCCTCGGCCAGCGCGGCCGGCTTTCCCTCAGGCCCTCTGAAAATTTGCCACCCCACTTGGGGTGCAAGCTGTTTCGACGGGCACTGTTTCCCCCTCCACTGAAATGTCTGCAGCAACTGTGGGAGTGAGACGACTATATGCCAAACACTGCAAAGAGGAAACGAAGGAAGGCTTTTTTACCAACACTATGAGGCTACTAAGTGGAGATGGCAATGTCGTAGAGTACTTTTATAATCTCGATTTTAGCACTACCTTTCTTCATTCGCCAAAAACAATAACTTTCTTCTTCTATGAAATAAGCACATTACGCAGTATATATGTGATTAGCAGAAATACATATATTTCTTGAAAAACAATACAATTTGCATTAAGCTGTGTGACATATTTAGAGACCTTTGATGAAAGGATAATTTTCGACACCTGAACCTTAAAACAACAGAGATATTACGTAACGTTTTGAAAGAGCATGCACCTTTTCTCTTCACCGTCACCGGCATAACTCGACTCCTGATTGGCTGCTCTGCCGTTCCTAAACTAGCGAGCTACCCGCTGGCGCATAAGATTCAGTTTTAGCCTGTCTGACGGCAGCGGCGTTCTTCATCTTCCTGCTCGCCACTCTGCTACACACGCCGCCCGCGGGGGATGTTTGGCCATGACTGCTTTAATGCATAGTTTAGCTCTTCAGCCACATACCTTATTTTTCCTATTATTTCTCAAACTGATGAAAATTTTACCACGAATTCATTTGTAGCTGCTTCTATTCATTGTCTCACATATGCCAGTTACTTGTTCTAGAAATTATAAATCGCAGAGCGCTGCTGAATCATTTCAACAGTTAGCTACATTGAGTTACTCCTAAGATGTGCGTTGGTTTAGTTTAGTGTTCCTCATTTGCCATGCAAAAGTAGTCAATCTCCTACTACTGTTGCATTATGAGTTACTTTCTGAAAAGGTTAGAGGCATAATAGTGACATTTACTGCATCAGGTAATCATGGAAGCACTATACAGCTGACCAGCTATGAGAGTTTTGTTGATAGTAGTGCTTAATAATTTTAAGGAATATTTTTTTTCTTTTTCAATATTTCTCTCAGCATATACGCACTATGCATTAATCGTGGTATTCATTAAAGTCATGCATTAAAGGCGTTAAACCGATACTTTTATAATTATCAAAATTTTCTGTGCTTCGTTAGTTTGGATTTTGAACTATTTAGTCATCCTGAAGTCAGACTATCCACTGCCTCATACAAGTTGCACACCAGGTAGATCTGTTTCTTCATGGATGGCTCACCCAAGAATATCAGAATTTCGGAGCGACTGCAAGGATCATATTTTGACTCAAATCTTTCACTGCTGTGTGAAACCCTTGTCACGGTATTGTACCACGTATCCCATTTTCATCTACTTCCTCTTCCTTTTTTCTAATCCAGCCGTCAAGTTCATTTACGTTGTACAGCCACTCTATAAATCTCTTACAAAAAAAAAAAAAAAAAAAAGCAATATAAAGAGTAACTGATGTATGTTTTCAGAATACGGTTGAAGGATTAATAGCAGTAATATTACGAATTTATATGATACGGTGCACGGATTTGTGTAACTGTGGGACCTTACTTTGCATTAGCGTGCAATAAAATATGTTTCTCGTTATTGAAGTCTTCCTTGAGGACAGAGAGAATCATTTCTACACTGCGGTCAATCACTAGTACTTACATTCTACGCTCGTAGCGGCGGACCTTCAATTGTTGTGTCTGTTAGGTGAATCAAATATCAGATTCAAATTTAATACCCTAGTTGGAGTCCGTGTACTGACCCCGTTGCTATAAGTGGTGAAGGAGGAAGGAAACTCAGAGCTTAACGTCCCGTCTACAGCGTGGTCAATACAGACGGAGCTCATGCTCAGGTTTTTCGTTCAGGATGGCGAAGATAATCGGCGGTGCCGTTTCAAAGGAGTCATCCCGGCGTTTGCCTGGAGCGATTTAGGGAAACATAATTCTGGGTGGCCGGGGGTGGATTTGAACCAACGTCCTCCCGAATGCGAGCCCAGTGTCTTACCATTGCGGCACCTCGCTCGGTTTACAGTGTGAATCACCTAACACTTGCACCGCAAATATTGCGGAATCGGAAAGTGCGATTGATGTGCGGTTTTCACAGAATGGATTGGTAGTCAGGGGCTCGTAATTTTCGCCAAAAACAGATTATAATATTACATAGAAAGTGTATTTTTATGAAAACATACAGTTTTTAAATGGAACAAGCCTGTATAAATTAAGAAACTAAATGTAGGGTGCACTACAATATCAGTAGTGTTTGTTGCAGGGTTGTACTGCAAGTCGTTTACGAGATATCGTCTTTTGAAACGTTCCCACACCGACACTTGTATAATACCTGTGGTAACACACACTAAAGAACAACACAAGTGCATAAAGTAGTTATGTGGATTCCAACCAGTAGCGCGTCAAATGACTATCGAAGGTTGTGTTCAAAATAACCACCGGCAGCAGAAATACACGCTGTAAGTATGTTATGGAATGACCGCTGCACACGTGCTAGCATTTCAGCGGGTATGTCCGAGCAGACTGCAGTAATACGTCGTTGTATCAAAATGTTTGTATAGTCTATGGGACTTAACTACGGGGTCATCAGTCCCTAAACTTACAAAATACTTACAAACTACTTATGAACTACTTACGAACTAGGACGGCACAATCATCCATGCCCGAGGGGGGATTCGAACCCTCGACCGTAGTGACCGTGCAGACCGTGACTGGAGCGCCTCAGTCTACTCGGCCACCGCGGCCGGCGTCGTCGTTGTATCGGGTGTGGTTGGTATGTCCTTGTAGACAACATCTTTCAGCTTTCCCCATAGAAAAAGTCTACAGGGGTAAAATACGGGGAATGGGCGGGTCAAGGTACAGGTCCTCTGCGTCCAATCTATCGGTGAGGGAACAATTCATGAAGACATGCTGTAGTAATTCGTGCACTATGGGCGTCCAGCCATCATCTTGGTACCACATATTCCTATTAGTCTGCAGAGGAACGTCTTCTAGCATATGTGGAAGATGGTCTGTTACAAGGCTGTGATACTTGTGCGCGGTCAGTTTTCCGTCTGTGAAATACGTGCCTATGAGCTACTGTTTCACTATCCCACACCACACGTTTACACTCCATGGACGCTGACGGTCCACCTGTCGATGCAAAGAGGGATTGTCAGCAGACCAATAGCGCATGTTTCTGCGGTTTACCTGGCCATGATTCGTAAAATCAAATGTTTGTATAGCTTATGGGACTTAACTACGGGGTCATCAGCCCCTAAACTTACAAACGACTTATGAACTAACTAAGACTAAGGACAACACAAATATCCATGCCCGAGGGGGGATTCGAACCCCCGACCGTAGTGGCCGTGATGACCGTGACTGGAGCGCCTCAGTCCCCTCGGCCACCGCGGGCTGCCATGATTGGTAAATGTGGCTTCATCACTAAACAAGATACATGATACATCTGGAGTGTCCTGTCGTAAAGCCCATCAACAGAACCTTACACAATTCTCAAAATCGTTCCCATGCAGCTCTTGATGAAGAGAGATGTGATAGGGATTGAATCTATGTCGATGGAGAATGCGTAGGACAGTTGCCTGACTCATGCCACTTCCTCTTGCGATTGCGCGGCAGCTGACATGTGGATCAACTAGCGAAAGTTCGATGAAACACGCACAACGTAAGGCTACAGCATCCTGGTTGTGTGATAGTGAGGCGTAGGATTTTTTGACGGTTCTGGTTACATAGGATGACTCAGCTAACTCTGCCACCTCAAATACCTCAGGAACGACAATGGGTATTCATAAGCGGTTTTCACCATCGGGAACGGGCGGCAGGAGCTTAGATTACTAAATACCATACAAGATTTTAAAACGCAAACAATTAATATTTTCAACAAAAGCTTTTGTATTTTTAATGGACACACCTATTAGTCCGTAAGAATCAATAGCATGAAAAATCACAAAACTAACGGTGTTTGGTTGCATCGAAATACGTCAATTACTTCCTCAGAAATTACTAAGCGAAAGTAACGCATGAAATATATCAAGTGCACAGCTAGCGTACGTCGTGAACGTCACGCTGCTGGTAATCGTGAAGGGACTAAGCTATCCCACTTTAATAGTGCCTTCAATAAAATATGGGGCAATTATGTGTTGTCATACAATACTACAGCATACGTTAACTGATCACGTACTATGTCAGTGACCAGTTAATGTATGGTGTGGTATTGTATAACAACACATCATATGCCCATATTTTATTGATGGCAGTATTAAAGGGGGATAATTTAGCCCCATCTTCAGTTGTGCCTTACATGAACTGATACACCTCTTATAATGCGTCATATAATGTCCTGCGCATAATTTTTATTGTTAGGAAATGACAACTAGAGGTACAATTAGTGGCAACACACGTCGTTTCACGGTTCTAAATTTCTTACTTCCTAAAACATGTGACTTTTAATGGATAGCAACGGCGTCATACTTTCTGAAGTACAGTATCGCACGTAGTATTGTGCTCAGAGCAGGTGTTGCCTGCACTGACGTCTGTATCCTGCTGTAAACTAACTCATAACACTACGGCACGCTCTAATTTTAATGTTCAAGTCTCTCCTAATCTGGTCTGCTGAACTGCTCTCGTACTGTAACGTAATTTACATAAGTTGCCATATTAAAATCTGCTTTGTGTGGCCTGTTACATTCATCTAGTCGATATGCCGGTCGTCAGTAATAAAGAAAAACTAGATATAATTTTATGGTGAATGTCACAGAAATGCAACTGCAGCTGTGACATTATGTTGAATGCTACCCATATCTGCGGTGTGCGTTACGTCGAACCGCCGGTAACATCTGCAAGTTACTCACGGAAACATGAAGCTGGACTCGCACGAAAGATAGACGTCGAACGCCAAAGACTGGCAATGGAAACGATATTGCGGTTCTGACTGCTGTAGCGCACAACCCTCAGGGGGGTTTTCAAATCAAATGTTTGTAAAGCTTATTCGACTTAACTACGGAGCCTTCAGTCCCTAAACTTAGGAACTACATATGAACTAACTTATATTAAAGGCAGCAAAAACATCCACGTCCGATGGAGGATTCAAACCTCCGACGCGGCAGGTCGCGCGATATGCAACGTGGCGCTCCAGACCGCTCGGCTACTCCCGCGCAGCTTAGGTGGGTGTACGACAAATTATACGAGTTATAGTGTAACTGTATTTTTTGCTATTAATCGACATCCTGCGTACAATTTATGTGTGCTTTCTTCTTGTAAGTACGTATCAGTGGTCTGCGAGATGCTCATGTGTACAACAGTCTAACTCCTTCCTTCGCTCTCTAATCTGCAGCATGTCGGTCGTTGCAGTCCCAGTGCGGCGCAAAGTTCTGCCGGTGGCACAAGGCCCGTATATATCTCAGCGGAATGAATATTCATGAATCCGAGCTGCCGGAAGCCCCATGCAGAAGAAACTCGCGAATCGTATCCGTAAGCTTAGCCACGAGGCGCTGAAGGCTGCAGACGTACGAATTCATCCCTCATTCTCAGTGGTACAAACTGTAACGTCTGACGGCGGCACAGCATTTCCCTAACTGAATTTATGATTATTAAGTTGCTGATATACAAGTAATCAAGGTGGGCTAATTACTGGTCATAATGGAGATTGCAACTATTTCTTCTTCCACAACGGGGAACAATGTTAGAGCACGACTTGTCAATAACACAATATGGGTGTGTTCAGTTGGTGTGAATGAATTCCCCACAACCAATACACCGCTCAAACCAGGTAGGATATCAGCTGAGATATCATTCCTGAGTGATAGTCTCCAGTCTTTCAAAACTAAAAATGCGAGTGTAGATCAGTTGTGGCTTACTTTCAAAGACATAATATCAGTAGCAATCGAGAGATTTATACCAAATAAATTAATAAAAGAGGGGGCTGACCCCCGTGGTACACAGATCAGGTCAGATCACTGTTGCAGAAACAAAGAAAAACGCATGCAAAATTTAAAAAGACACAGAATCCACAAGACTGCCAATCTTTTACTGAAACTCGCAACCTAGCGCGGACTTCAATGCGAGAAGCCTACAGTAGTTACCACAACGAAATCCTGTCTCGTAATCTTGCAGAAAAACCAAGGAAATTCTGGCCATATGTGAAGTGCACTAGCGGCAAAACACAAACAATACCTTCACTACGCGATAGCAATGGTAATACTACCGATGACAGTACTGCTAAGGCAGAATTAATAAATACAGCTTTCCGAAATTCGTTCACCAAAGAAGACGAAGTGAACACTCCAGTATTTAATCCAAGAACAGCTGCCAGCATGCGAAACTTAGAAGTAAATGTTCCTGGAGTAGTAAAACAACTTAAGTCACTAAACAAAAACAAATCTTCCTGGCCAGATTGTATACCAACTAGATTCCTCTCAGAATATGCTGATGCAATAGCTCCGTACTTAGCTATAATTTACAACCGATCACTCAGCGAATGATCTGTACCCAAAGACTGGAAAGTTGCCCAAGTTACTCCAATATTCAAGAAAGGCAACAGGAGTGATCCCCAAAATTACAGGCCTATCTCATTGACGTCGATTTGCAGTAGGATTTTGGAACATATACTTTGTTCGAATATTATGAACTACCTCGAAGAGAACGACCTATTAACCAATAGTCAACACGGATTCAGAAAGTATCGCTCTTGCGAAACACAGCTTGCCCTTTATTCACATGAAGTGTTAAGTGCCATCGACAAGGGATCTCAAATCGATTCCATATTTCTGGATTTCCGGAAGGCTTTTGATACAGTACCCCACAAGCGGCTTCTAATGAAATTGCGTGCTTATGGAATATCTTCCCAATTGTGTGATTGGATTCACGATTTCCTATCAGAAAGGACACAGTTAGTTGTAATTGACGGTAAGTCATCGAGTAAAACAGAAGTGATATCTGGGGTTCCACAGGGAAGCGTTATAGGTCCCCTACTCTTCCTCATGTTTATAAACGATTTAGGAGACAATCTGAATAGCTCCCTTGGACTGTTCGCGGTTGATGCTGTCGTTTATCGGTTAGTGAAGTCAACAGAGGATCAAAAGCAACTGCAAAGCGATTTAGACAAAATTTCTACTTGGTGAGAAAATTGGCAATTGACACTAAATAAAGAAAAGTGTGAAGTAATACACATGACCACTAAAAGAAATCCAATGAACTTCAATTACGCGATAAATCAGTCAAACCTTAAGGTCGTAAATTCTACCAAATACCTAGGAGTTACAATAACGAACAACTTTGACTGGAGAGAACACATAGAAAATATTGTGGGGAAGGCGAACCAAAGGTTACGTTTCATTGGCAGAACGCTTCGAAGATGCACCAGCCCCACCAAAGAGACTGCCTACATCACACTTGTGCGTCCTCTCCTGGAGTACTGTTGCCCCTTGTGGGACCCTCACCATGTGGGACTGACGGAAGATATTGAGAAGGTTCAGAGAAGGGCAGCTCGTTTTGTTTTATCACATTACGGAGGGGAAAGCGTCACGGAAATGTTGCACGAATTGGGGTGGAAATCATTAAAAGAAAGACGTTATTTATTGCGGCGTGATCTGTTTGCGAAGTTTCAATCACCGACTTTTACTTCTGAATGTGAACATATTTTGCTAGCACCCACCTACTTAGGGAGACATGACCATCCCAATAAAATAAGAGAGAGATCAGATCGAAAACGGAACGATTTAAGTGTTCTTTCTTCCCGCGTGCTATTAGAGAATGGAATGGTAGAGAAAAGTTATGAAAATGGTTAATGAACCCTCTGCCAGGCACTTAAATGTGATTTGCAGAGTATCTATGTAGATGTAGATCATACACAAGACTCATGCGGTAACGTATTTATTCAGATTCTGGTTACAATTGTAATTTGTGTGTGGTATACTACGATATTTTGCTGTCTTAACTGTATACTTGAGTTTCATATGCGTTTCTTTGGAGCGAGGCGCCATGCAGCTACCATAACAGTGAAAATGTTATTCTCGTTGCCCCCTGCTATGATCTGTGATCACCTCAGACGGCCAGTACAGTTGCACATGTCCGTGGTATGGACAGTATGAGGTTATCAACCTGACCTTGAGGGAATTTTGGCCATTCTTCTACGAGTGCAATTTCCAGCTGTGCAACCATTGTGGGACGTAAAGGTCACGCTGCGATGAGTCTGCTAAGTGCATTCTAAACATGCTCATTCAGTTTTAAGTCTGGTGAACAAGCTGACCTCTTCATGCAATCAGTTCCCTCTGCTTCAAGCATGTTATCCATCACTGCTGCTCTGTAAGGACGAAGGAACTAGAATCTGTTATAGCATCAGCGTAGGGTACAACGAAAGGTCGAAAGAGATCCTCTCTATACCTCTGCGCAGTCAAAGTGCCATGACGAACGTACAATCTCCAATACTAACTCCTGTCCACACCATTCGTCCACCACCAAGACATGGTGATGTTTCCTGTACATAAACAGGAGTGTTCGGAGTTTCACTTTCTCCCCAGATGAGGGAACGACGATTGTCTGGCTGAACGAGTCATCTATGAATGGAAGTAGGTGCCATTCTTTATGACTCCAATCCTGTTTCCGTCCACCCAGCTTCTGCTGTCCAAACCATGGCACATACCATAGTTACCATGGCGTAGAAGCTACATATTCGAAGGTGAATTAGGAGTGTTTGTGTTGATATTGCGCGCCCTGATGCTGCCTGAAGAGTGTGTTGCAGCTGAGTTACATTCTGTCTCATGTCTCGACGGGCTGTTTACCGGAGATAACGATCATCTGTTGGTGATGTGACCCGTGGACGACCTAAGCGATGCCATCTTTCAATGGTTCCTGTCGTCTGAAATCGCGTCCAGGTCCAGGAAATTAACCTTTGGGACACTTCAGTAGCTGCAGCCACCTTCTATGTTGTTTAGTTCGTTTGGTAAGCCAAAATCAACACCAACCCTTTCTGTAACAGCTTTCTGTTATTACCACTATCTCGCTCGCCGTAATGTTCTTTTCTCCAATCCGTAGAACCGACAGAAAGAAGTCGAACCATTTTAGGAAATACCCAGTAGTGGTATAGTGTACCCTGCGCCACGCTCCTTACGGTGGCTATGTGGTATATATATGTAGATCATTCTGCAGGTGACAATACTTGACAACCAAGATATCTCAACTGATCCAATAACTGTTTTTCACCAGTGTACTATGCGCTTGGAACCAAGAGTCTAAATTCCTGTAAATGTAACATGTATTTCTGATTTTGTCAAACTGAAAAGAAAATGTTTCTCCCTTCATCGATTCGATACTATATCAGTGTTAAGGAAAATTAGAAGACGCTGATACAGTGGGAGTTATTTTCAATGTAGTCCGAAGTGACATTATGGCTACAAATTAAATTAAAATCTTATAATTCACACACACACATTTTATCAGAAATCATAAACAAAAGTGCACACGAATTGCATTTGCAGTCCGACGTCTCGAAACATACTGAGAAAATATTTTATACACTCATATTCACAACAAACTACCGGATTTTACAAATTGTATTTGTTGTGGGATCGTATTATGCAACTGTAAATTAGTCTACCGTGGACCAGAAGCGTTTGCTGTCACTTGACAATGTGCTACAAATCACACATGAAGAGGAAAACATAAAAATTCTTGAGTAATATTAGTATTCCAATTTATTCAGAATCAAAACAATCCAATTGCATGAATACTGTTACCTATCGAACTTAGTAAAAAATCAAACAAACAATGTAATACAAACCATTTCTTGTACAGCTGACCACTGAAGATGCTTTAGAATATAGCGAAACGCTTCTGGTCTAAAGTAAACTAATTTACAGTTGCATGAGACTGTCCCATAACCTATACGAATTGTATAACTGCAACTGCGGAAAAGGAGGCCAAAAACACGAAGAAATATGTACCGGATTTTGTCTTCCGAAAGTGGGCTTAAGGAGACTGTCAACTTTTTGCTGCACCAACACGTGCCTTCTTGCTGTAACAGGGTGTCAACCGTTTACCCTGGCTTTTCTAACACCTGCCTACTCCCCCTTCTCTCTCTCCAACACTCACCCACCACCTTGAAACAAACACAAACACACACACGCTAGAATAAAATGTCAAGAACTGTGGAAGACGCAGTACGTAATTACATCAGAGATATCAAAAATATAAACGGGGAAAAACAGATATAATTATTTCAATATTTCTAACTCCTTAATCAAATTCAAATTCGAAATTATCTGGAGATGACAAGTAAGCAAAGAATAATGAAGCGTAAAAATAAAGCAGTCTTTAGTAATCCACATTCTAACCACGAATATTTTAATTTCAGTTAAACTATCCAAACAAAATTTAAGGTTATTTTGTTATAATTCTAGGACTGTAATAGACAAACGGCCTAGGTCCTCCTGTAGTATTTTTATGGGAATAACGCGACATCTAAGTAGGTCAGGATGAATAGAGAAAGACTTGATATAAGTTCGTAGAGATCCATCGTCAGACATATTTTTAATGAATAAATAGCGTTTTAAGTGAATTTTTTTATAAATTATTAACAACTCGAATGGCACCTTTTGGCTTTACTTTGCAGGATATTTTTCTGGGCGACTGACATAAAAATTATCGATTGAATCGTTGTCAGTTAATTGACTTTACTGGTTTACACTAAGGCGACTTAATACACTAAGATATTATAATCAGAAATATATTGCCTGTTTATAGAAAGCGTGCTTAAGGACTTAAAATTTTTGCACAACATTCACAAATTAGTTGGGTTAATAAGAGACATTCTAACGTAATAACAGGCGTAGAAGCGGATTATAGTTTTTTTTATCACCATATCTCACTGTTCACGAGTCTACTGTTATCGATTACATACTTTTAGTGCCTCTCTACTAAAAAGTTACGTGATTTCTGATAAAATTACTTCATCGTTTAGACGAAGTTGATATCTTCCGAGTAATGCATGAAGGGCAACTGGCAGGGTTCTCTCATGTCAGAAATTGTCTTGATTCGGTACCCCAATGGAGGCTGCTAATGGAGGTAATACAGGGTGAATCTAAATTCGCGCACTCGGGCTTCGCAGCGTGATTTCTTTCATACTAGCAATAAAGAAGTCTCTCACAAAATTTCGTCCTGCGCATATTACCGGCAGTAAACGGACGGCGATGATTGAGATGGGTGTGTGTCCCATACGTCAGTTTGTTTCAGAATTACACTTCTACACCAACAAACTTCTAATGGATGTGGGGGCGTCTTGAGGAACAAAGTGAACATAGAAACCCATGCCCGGAAACGCCATTCAATGACGCTACGGAGAGTCCAAGTTACAGGCACCAGCTCCTACCGCTAGACATCCCCTCCAGCAACTTCGAAGCTCTGTAGCGTCATTGGATGACGTTTCCCGGCATGGGTTTCTATGCTCACTTTGTTCCTCAAGACACCTCCCAAATTCCTAGAAGTTTTTTGGTATAGTAGTGTAATTCTGAAACACACTGACGTATGGGACACACACCCATCTCAATCTTCAACGTCCATTTACTGCCGGAAATATGCGCAGGGCGAAATTTTGTGAGAGGCATTTCTTTATTGCTAGCATGTGGGAAATCGCGCTGCGAAGCCCGAGTGTGTGAATTTAGATTCACGCTTTATAATGAGGGATACGTTCCCTGGTAAGTGATTCGTTCGAAGTTTTCTGAAAGAATAGAAAACGGTAGCCTACATTTGTCTTTCACAGCCGATATCCATGAAAGACAATCGTATCGCCTGGAATGCCCTAAGGAAGTGTGATAGGATCGCTGCTGCTTTTATCTATATAAAAAAATTTGACGGACAAGGTGAGTAACAAATCTACGGCTGCATGCTAATGATGCTGCGTTGCTCGAAAACGCGTGTTCGTGTAGTCACTGTAATAAGATTCTAGACGACTTTGGCAAGTTTTTTATACTTGGTTCAAATATTGGCCATTCTTTGGGACCAAACGACTATTTTCAGCGGTGCCTAGACTTACAAACTACCTAAACTAGTGTAAACTAATCTAAGGGCAACACACACACACACACACACATACACACACACACACACACAGGAAACAAACACACCTGTTCGAGGGAGGACTCGAAACTCCAAAGTGACAGGCCTCGCTATCCAGACAAAACAGCCATTCCAGCGCAGTTATTACACTTAATGTGGCTAATGTCGGCCAGCTTCAAATGTAGAGAAATGTTTCTTTTTTTCGTCGTGGTCTTCCGTTCGGAGACTGCTTGGATGCAGCTCTACACCCTACTCTATCCTGAGGAAGCCTCTTCATCTCCTCATAAGAACGGCAACTCACGTCCATTTGAATCTACATCCCAAACACATCCCTGCAATGCTAAATTCACGATTTCTTGCTGTGTCAGAATGTCTCCAACCAATCGATCTCCTTTTTTAGTGATAATTTGCTACAAATTCCTCTTCTCACAAAATCTGTTCATTACCTCCTCATTAGTTACGCGATCTACACATCTAACCTTCAGCATTCTTCTGTAGCACCACATTCAAAAGCCTCTATCTCTTCCTGTCTGAACTATTTATCGCCCATGTTTGTAAAAGGCAACAGTGAAAAGCCTTCATAATCGCCTTCCTTACGCCTAAATTAATATGTTAAATTTGATTTGGTTGAAAGACAACTTTTATAAAGTTTTCAGTAAGATTAGCCAAGTTTTAGTTAAATTGCCCTCACCGTTATCAAACACAACATACGACACGATTCTTTTAAGAAGCCAGTCAAGTACAGTTAAAACAATTTTTACAACAATCTGTATATAAATCAACAACTTTCAATTTTGTTAACCACTTTTTGTTTTAATAACTTTATCGATGTTGTGTTCTTATATTTGAAAAGTTTCCAGCAGATCTAATTATGATTTTTAAAATAAATGATACGATGCCTTAAACTGCTATGAATCTCGGCATATAATGTATCGTAACTGTAATATTTCTTCTATTTGATGATGTAAACCAATGTTCTTCAACCTTTCCGAATATGCGACCCATTCCAAACAAAAATTATCTGTCTGTGTGTGTTTTTATTTTTCGTAATGGAACACATTATTGTATTTTTACATAATTTCTGACAGAAAAACATATTTTGCTCAACTAGTGATTCCCATTTCAGGAAAGACTAAGGAACGAATTATGCTCATTGAGAGAAAAAATATTCAGATGTTTGTAAAAGTATTGGACCAAACTGCTGTGGTCATCAGTCCCTAGACTCACAAACTACATAAACTAACCTAAGTACAGCATACACACATTTTTTTAATTTTTTTTATTTGGAATTATTCAGTACTACTTATTCTATCGTGTTCTTCTACTTATTGATTGGTCCCTGAAACTATTTTTTCAGGTTTTCTCATGATTAACACATTGTGATTAACCATTTAATAAACAATTAATGTTACACAAGGAACTCCGTAATTTTAACATTAAAAAATTTTCGCTTAGTCATTCGTCTTTGTATTACTGAACTCTAGTTATTTTATGGTGCAAAGTACTTGCTTATGTGAAGGCGATCCTTCGAGCTAGGCTTTGCGACCCACGTGGAGGTAAACAACAAGCTGAACTCTACTGAGTGCTAGAGATGGGAACGTTGGAACTTCTTAACTTGCGTATGTGCAATGGTCTCTTTCTGGACTCTATATTTTTAAGGCCGGGCAAACTTTTTGCCTCTCTTTGCGCAAATCTCTGTCTATACAAAAGCGAAAGGACACTCATTCACTCACTCGCTGACCAAACACGAAATCTCGAAAACTGCTTCACCTGTGAAAATGAAATTTGGCAGAAATGTAGTTTGTAAATAGAAGACGTCATCTAAGAAAGGAATTGGCGATAGGGCCGATACTTCAGGAGATATGACGCCATAAACAATGAAAAATTCCCGGCTTGCTGCACGTGATAGTGTGACTTTATCAGTGCACTATTTGAGGAGGAGAGCTCTTAGCGACGTGCTACAAACTTTAGAGATAATTTCAAAAATTTAGTAAACCTTTTCTCTCTAACAACCCCAGAAAAATGATGAAAGGAAAAGAAATTGTCCCTTACTACTTTTTCGGCGTTCATGCAGTAAAATTACGGTTTTTCGCATGGTGTTACAATTTCTTACTCGTACAGTATTGATTGTATTCACGAGAAAAATTATTACAAAAGGTATACACAGCTCCACTGAACGTACGTTCGAAATTTTATCGTAATAGGATACACAGTTTATGAGATATGGAGTCATAAAAAATTGGGTTTATGAAATACCGATTCATCACGCATGACGTTTTGATTTATTTCGTCTTTCCTACGGACTGAACCGCGAGTATTTTTGCTGACATTACATATATACACCACTAGACGTACCTTCGAAATAATATCGTATTACGACCTATAGTTCAGTTGCTATGAGGTCAAAGACAATCAAATGCATGAAAATTAGCTCTAATAAGCATGAGGGTGTAATTTACTATGTCTTCATTGACAACTCCATTTACAACACATGTGGTAGTCTATTTCCTAATATTTCATTGTACGAAGCGGGTAAATAATGTTTTTGTACGACACACAATTCAGGAGACATTACGACATAAACGTGACATCCGTAAACAGGTACTGCATTATGTTTGACATTTTTCAACTCTTTATTAATCTGTTCACAGCACATTCTGCAGATAATATTCGAATATACTATTGAACGGTACATTACAAGTTGTAGGCCCAGGAAATTTTACAGACAGTATACACACATACAGCTGAATGCAATTTCGAAATTGTATCAGAGTACGACATGTAGTTCATAAGGTATAAGTTCATAAACAGTAACGTTCATAGAAAACCGTCCCATCAGGCATCAGGATTCAATCTATTACTTCTTTACAACTAACTATGTTCACAACGAATCTTACAGACATAAAGCACTAATACAAATGAATATATAACTGCAAAATTATACAATTGTAGAACACATAATTCAATAAATATGAGATCTTATATACTGCGATAGGTAAAAAGCTGTCATATCATGCAACACGTATTAATACATTTACGTATTTAACACTAAAACACTCCGGCATTCCCGTCAGCTTAAGGAAATTCGTGAAAACTGACTGTTCATTACAACATTGAACTGTGAAGCGCACTCTCTGCCGGTGAAAGCAATAGACTTCTGTAAAGACACAAGAAAAGAAAAAGAATGAAACAGTATACATACAACGAATACTCATTATTTCCTACAAATCTATATTTTAACTTCAAGAGACTACAGTTTCCAGTGGGACTTGCATTTTCTCAAATGTTCAAATGTTTGTTAAGCTTATGGGACTTAACTACGGGGTCATCAGTCCCTAAACTTACAAACTACTTATGAACTACTTACGAACTACGACGGCACAAATATCCATGCCCGAGGGGGGATTCGAACCCCCGACCGTAGTGGCCGTGCAGACCTTGACTGGAGCGCCACCGCGGCCGGCTTGCATTTTCTATTACGATTAAAAGATCACAGAGTAATCTATTAAATACTGTGGAGTGGATTTGACATCTCCATATTTCTCAAGCAAGAAACATTATGCCACTTTCTGAGGGGTGGGCTCACCAAAGAAGTTACTGATATTAGATGCTGGACAAGTCACAAGAAATATTATTATATACTCCGTTCACCGAAACGAGAGGCAGACTTTAAACACAGCGAGGCGGTGACCAGGGATGTTACAAAATAGGGGTGCTAACTCAATGTCGCCGCATACGTTTCAGGTGTTTAGCGTTTCTGTGTGTTATGACGGGTTATATTAGAGGCTGGTTAGAAATTTCATGTTAAAGGACCAGTTGCTGAATAACAGCATAAGTATTAACCATTCATATTCTACCTCTTTTTTTTTCTTTCTAGTCTGTATCGTGCAATGGTAAACTCATTACGTCATTTTACATTTTGAAACCGCGCACGAAGCGTTCAAAGAAAAAAATCATTAAGTTATTAATGTATATAAATCGGAGCTGTTGTATCCAGAACAATAAATGACAGATATAGTTATAAAACAGCTGCATCTACGGGTGTTGGGCGTTCCTAAGTTTATCATGTGGTAATTGATTACAAGACCAGACAGTCTTTGAAGTCTCCAAAATACATCGCGACAGAAGCTTGCACAAAGTGTTGATGACTTTCACAGAAACGTGATACGAACCGAAGTACATGCTCTGTTGTCTTGTTGTCGTAAACGAAAATGCTGATCTGGACAATTTTCAGAGTTTCTATGAATTATTAAAAGATATGAATTTTGAATATCTGTGGCGTTTAATATCACTGCTATAAATCAAAACACACAACCACTTTACACCTGATACAGGGGTTATAATTCCAAATTATTAACTTATCCCTCAACAGCCGTAAAGTTTATGTTCTTTTACTTAATGACCGGTTTCGGTATTGCATTAATACCATCTTCAGGCCCTGTACAAATTAAGTTGAAAATCAGTGTTATATACATAACATCATGCTGTACCTGTGTCATACAAAAAGTAAAGAAGAATTAATGTAATGACGAAACTAGACGTTAAATAGAACTACATGACCTTTACGGCTGTTGGTAGATAAGTTAATAATTTGGAATTAAAACTTGACTAACAGCCATAGTCGCTATTCCATTACAATTACACATGGAACCACATAGCTTGATAAACAGGTAGCGACAATGAGCGAGCACACTGTTTTTGTCCACCCCCGTCACGCGCCCCGGTCTGTTTACAATCTGTCTCTCTTTTCGGTGAACGGAGTATAGTAAAGTTATGATTTAAATGACTGTATGAATGTTACATATCATTTGTATTTTGATTACTATCTTTCTTTGTTTGGATAGTGCACTTATAAGTTTGCACATTATTCAAGACAGCCTTACTTCTTGTATATTTTCTGATACAATAACATGTTATTAGAAAAATCGCAATGACGTGTTTTACGGCCCACTTAAGATTTCTGCTTTTATAAGTTTTTGCAAACATTTTGGACCAAAATAATAATCTAAATAATAAAAAAATGAATTAATAAGTGTGTCTGAAATCCTTTTAGGAAAGAAAAATCAGGGAGCAGCGGGTTTCGAACCATTGACCTCCAGCGTCAAAGTCCAACGCATTGCCCACTACGCTAAAGCTGCCAGTCGCGAGTTACGTTCACTAATCTTATACTATTGATAGTCGTTGTTAACTGATGCTAATATGGCATTTGTAGACACTAGATTACCATTTATCGTACGAAGGACGACGTTAATTCTTCTGTGCACCATTGCTTTGAAATGACAACGTGTAAGTTACAATAAGAAAATCATCAAATGCTCAACGCAAGATGTCGTATGCCACAGAGAGTTCTGGGCGAGGAATGTCACGTGACATCTGGGAACGGCTGGTTTTCGTTAATTTAATGACAGGTGTCAAAACTCCGTTATTTTTGCAAATATCTCTCAAACGACACGAGTTATGAAAAAACATGAGGGAGCAAAGTTGTAGAGAATGTTCTCCTTTACAAATTCGGTTATTCAATTTTCGTGTCAGATGCAAGGTTAAGCCGTTATATTTATTTAAATTTCGAGCTGTCAAAAGACGATCGCAAAGTCCCACTTTTAGTGTTACGACCGTAACCTAAAATGGGCCAAAAACGAGAAGGAGAGAGAACGAGAAGGGTTACAAGAAGTACTAATTCAAGTCTTGAATAAATAAGTACGCGGACAACGCCGAGTTTTCAGCTAGTCGAGCATAAAATAAATACACATCGATCTGGTCTTGCAGAGTTCACATCAGACATACCCAACAAAATCAGCTCAGACACAATAAAATAAACACCAACGCGAAAAACAATCCCATTATTTAGAAATTGATGGTATGAAAGATGCACTGCAGATAAATGCAGCTGAAATTTCACAGCCCTCCCAGGCGCGGAGCGAAGGTAACAGGACGGACATTGTGGAGAATTTATTCAACAGCGACGGAACAAGGAGTAGACGGATGAAACAGGTTCTTTACGATGTCACGTTAAAAGCTGCATTGCGGCGAGAAGAAGTTAGTGCCGACGGCGAGTGCAGGGAGAGCGTGGTGCAGGTGAGAATGCAGAGGTAGGAGCGCGCACTGCAGTGCCGGAAACAGCGGACAGGAGATTAGCAGCGCGCCGCAGAGCGCGGCTAACCGCGGCCCGGCGGGGACAGCTGCGCCCGCGTCCTGATAAGATAGCGCGCACACGTGGCCGGCCACTCCAAAGGCCGCCCGGGCTCCTACCTGCGTCTAGCGGTCTGTCCCAGCCAGCCGCGAGGGCCCTGAACCAACGAGCTTAAATTCCACAGAGTGGCCATAGGTCCGCCATATTTGAGGCAAATTGAACTGGCGTCCGCATATTATTTGGGATATCCGCTGACAGCTGGTATGCCACACAAACTGGAGAATTTCACCTGTTTAGAGTTAAACGTTTTAAATATTGACATCTGAATACAGATATACATCAAGTTTCGCCAGCTACGAATTAACGAATCTGATAGAGTCAATCAGGTTAACATTTTACCTGTCAGTGTATCTTTGTACCACTTAGAATTTGGCTTTCATGTGGTTGATGTTTCACCTGCTGGAGAATTATTTATAACAGAGGCATTAAAAATTTCCTTTAGAGAAAGAAAATATTGGCAGTAGGTGGAACGTGAACCATTTGAATCCCAAATAAAATGGTACAAAGATACCCTGACTGGTACAAAGCTACCCTGCTTGACTGTAGTAAATTTCTTAAAACTCCGGTAATGAAATATCACGAAGCTGTCAGTAATACAATTCCAGTTCGAAGTATAACAGCTGAGAATTGTAATAACAAGGAAAGTGCCACTGCGAAAATATTTGTGTTGATTTTAATGCAAGTACATGGTCTAAACGAGCTACGAAACTTACAGTGAACAGTAATTGTTATGACAAACAATTACGCCCATGGATTTACATCTGCTGTTAATGTGTTGTAATAAATTCTTTAGTAAAATCAAGTATATCACTTATCTTGTGTTTACTAAACCTATTAAGGCAACAAACTTGTAAAATTGTTGTTAAAGGGTGTGATTGTAAACTTTGCTGGGCGAAATTTAACTACAAAGACGAAAGTTACAACAAAATACTGCAGTTATAGATGCGCCCAGAACATCTGCCATAACATAATTCCACATCGAAATCAGGTGTCATTAATAACTTTCCTTGTTGCCATGCTGAAATAAGTAACGTTTGGTACGTGAAATTTGAGTACAAATACGAAAGTGACAACAGAATATCGCAACTGAAATGCTCCTGGGTCAGCTGATAGGAAGGCATTCCACAGCGAAATATCATATCATTAATAACTTTCGATGTTGCCACGTTGAAATAAGTATATATTTGTTGCGAATAACATAGAAATATACAAGTGAAAAAATTGTGGCTTTCACTCCTGCTTCCACACTTTGGACTGGATAAAGTATTGTCAACAACAAATGAAAATATTTTTAAAGAAGGTGTAAACATCCTGGCAGATTAAAATTGTGTGCCGGAACTAGGCCTCGAACCTGGGACCTTTGCCTTTCGCAGGCAAGCGCACTACCGACTGTGCTATCCCGACACGATGCCGCCTCACAACTTTACTTCCGCCAGTACCTCGTCTCCTACTTTCCAAACTTCACAGAAGTTCTCCTGCGAAACTTGCAAGACTAGCACTCCTGGAAGAAAGGATATGGTGGAGACATGGCTTAGCCACAGCCTAAGGGATGTTTCCAGAATGAAACTTTCACTCTGCAGCTGAGTGTGCGCTGATATGAAACTTCCTGGCAGATTAAAATTGTGTGCCGGAACCGGGACTCGAACCTGGGACCTTTGCCTTTCGCGGGCAAGCACACTACCGACTGTGCTATCCCGACACGACTCACGATCCCGCCTTACAACTTTACTTCCGCCAGTATTAAGTTCGAAATACTTTCCAGGTTAAAGTACCTGACTGCTGGACTATAGGTTAAAACTGAAGTACCATTGGTCAGAAATTTTGTTTGAGAATAGAAAGACTGAGATCAAACAAGGCAAAACATCTTGCGTACTTGCATGAAGTACTTGTCATTGTATCACTTCGATTTGTGCATTTGAATGCTGAACACAGTTTAGGCATATTTTAACAACTAAAATTGTACAGGCAATATACACTAAATACAATTTATATTGAATACAACACTTCAAGCTCAACCACAATATACAATAGAGAGACTACTCTCAAGTGTACAGATCACCAAAAACATGGCGGCCGAGTTTACACAGGTTGCCGCAAATAGCGCTGTAGCTCATGTGTCAGCCACAATATGAAATTTAAGCTGGTTGCTCTGCACTGAGCACTGAGCTTCTAACAGGGCGAGAGTGACGGCCGTAGCGGTGGGATAAACTGTCCACTTTTTGACAAAAACTAAAAACTAATATTGTGACAATCGTGGCTGTGCTATTTTAATGTTTATAATTAAAAATAGCGATCACCATGCGTAATCTAGAAGTATATATCCCTGAAGTATTAAAACAACTTTAACCCTTTCGAACCTGACGGAATGCATATGTCCCACAGAAGTAAGTTGGTTGGTTGGTTAGGTTTTTAAAGGGACTAAACTACAGTGGTCATAACTCCCTTTTTCCAATCACAGGGAGGACATGAAGAAACCACTAAAATGGGACATAGGACGAAGCACTATATCAAACTGTAAATGTAAGATATCAAAAATAAGAATGCAAATAGAAGGGAAGAAAGAAGAGAGATTTAAAAGAGAATACCAGAGTATGTAGTCTGAGTGTTCACAGAAATAAAAGTGGAACTTCCAGCCACTCTGTACCACATTAAAATCACCTACCTAAAAATATTAAACAGGTGTAGATCATATAGATAAGGTTTCTCCATATACCTCAGATGTAATTATGTACGCCACTGATACGAATAAAAATTGAAATAGAATCAGCCACAGAGGCATTATCATCTAAAAGAAGGATTAAGGCTTCATAAAAATTAAAAATCCGCCTTTAAGCGGCTAAATTGGGGCGCACCACATCGACAGTGTAGAGGTTCCTCGCGACGGAGAAGGTGGCCGTGGGTAAGCCAATCGGAGTCGGCAGAGGACGACAGAATCCCTGCGAGGATTCCGCATAGAGGACCACCACGCTGACGTTGTCACCTTTTTAATCTCAAATTGTTGGGTGTCTGTACGGTCCGCCATTCTGTATTCCACTGACCAAGAACGCGACTGTGTAACATCGAACGGAGGTCAGTAGCTGGGATATCTACATCCAGGATAGGTTTATGCGTAGCCTCTTTTGCTAACCTGTCAGCCAGCTCGTTTCCATCTATCCCAATGTGCCATGATGTCCAGAGAAATACTACTGACAACCTACGTCGGTCCATGTCGTACAGTGATTTTGGATGGCCTTAATCAAGGTATGGCGAGAGAAGCACTGATCGTGGTCCTGTAGACTGCTTAGGGAGTCCACTGCAGATGAGAAACGACTCAACGGGGCAGGAATAAATGTGATCGACCGCTCGAAGAATGGCAACCAGCTCAGCAGTGAATACACTGCAGCCATTAGGCACGGAACGCAGTTCCTTATGTCCTACATACGTATATGCAAACCCGACACGACCTTGTAATATAGAAGTTCCAAGTAGACTTTTGGGATTAAAGGGTCCCAATTTAGCAATGAATTTGAACATTACAGCGTTTTAAACTTCCGTCCTTGAGGTGTACTGGTATTATGTACGTAAAGTGAATATAAAGGCAAAATATGGATATAAAATTGCTTCTAGAACGTCCAGTGGCAGTGAAAACTCATAACGAATGTGTGGGTGGCATGGACTGGGCTGATCAGAAGAGTACACTGTGTGATTTGGACAGAAAATGTGATGAATGGTGGAAGAAAGTATTACACAAACTGTTACTAATTAGAGTTGTAAATTCCTATATTGTAACAAAAGAAATTTTCTAGTTAATGTATCAGAGTAACTGATTGCTAAGGAAGACAAAAATGCCATCTACAGCGGAAATCCTCAGCTGTGCGCCCTTGTAAGTGAGCAAGAGCTATGGAAAATGTAGGTCTACACTTCCTTCAAGGATGATCTACAAGAAGGGGTGTTTTGTGTTCTAGCAAGAGAAACAAGAACAAACGCTCTCTGCAAAATTTGCCAGCGCCCGACGTGCAAAATTTTAGTGTCTCGTTGCCGCCGGTTGTCCTAGGTGTCGGTGGCCGAGTAGAGCGAGACCGACACAGGGAAATAGCATGCACGCGTGTGCGGGTACAGAGTCGGAGGTGACCAGCCAGAGGGACAGCAGAAACTAGAAACACTAAGCTAGATTAGTACAATATATATATTTCGGAGAAATAGTACAATAATTAACTTTGTTAACTGAAGACTAGTGGAATGCAGATACATAGTTTAACTAGGTAGAGGCCTGCCAACTGATGAGAAACTGTTTAGTGCCTGTCTGATTCCCAAGTGGCCGATGCAGTTCAGTGGTGGCCACGAGCGGATTTGCAGCAGAGGGCGCTCGTGGCTGACGTCGTAAGAACGCCGCGCCGTGCGTGCATGGCGGCGCGCGCCGAAAGTACGTGGCGAGCACTTCAGACTTGTGCGACACCACAAAAATGTGCTTTGCAACAAACCATATGTAATTTTATAACACATACGTGTGTAAAAATCTTTGATGGTAATGTTTTCTACAATATTTTACTAATTACTGTCATAAGAAACTAAAGGAATACGTCTTGTGTTGCTGTTGGGCACTGGTTGAACAAAGTATTTCCCACTCAGTAAGCCCAGTGGGACACTAGTGTTCCAGGCAATACGACTTCTGGGACGCCAGTGTTCGAAGGACGTAATTGGTCAAAGTGAGTGCAGAATTGCAAAAACATATTCTTAATATTATCACGGCTAATGGAACACGAAATGGTGGAAAGTAGAAATTTCTGTAGAAATTTTTAAAAAATTGTTTTAAAAGTACGGCAAGTCTCCCTGTCCCGATTGTATGTCTGTTGGTTCCTTTCAGAGTATGCTCTTGCAATAGCCCCAAACGTAGTGACGACAAACAATCGATCGCTCAGTTACGTACTCAAAGGCTGTAAACTTGCAGCGGTCACTCCATTATTCGAGAATGGCAGGAGGAGTGATCCGCAGAATTACAGGCATATATCACTATATCACTGAGGTCGGTTAGCAGCAGGATTTTAGAAAACAGTATTTACTCAAATATTATGAACTATCTGGAAGAGAAGGATATTTTGGCCAACAGTCAACATGGATTCAGAAACAATCGTCCTAGTAACACACGGCTAACTCATCCTCACATGATGTGATGAGTGCTATCGACAAAGATTTCTGGGAGGCTTTTGACCCTGTATCTCACAAGCGTCTTCCAATTAAATTGCGTGCGTACGAAATATCGACTCAGTTGTGTGATTGCATTCGTGATTTCCGGTCAGAAAGGACATATTATGTTGTAAGTGACGAAAGTCATCCCATAAAACAGATGCGATATTTGGCGTTCCGCAGGGAGAATTTTAAGGCCTCTCATGTTCCTTACCTTTATAAACGTATAAGGGAATGTGAGCAAGTCTGTTACACTCTTTGTGGTTGCAGCTGTCATTTATCGAATAGTGAAATCACCAGCACATCAAAATGAAATCAAAAATTATTTACGTGTCTGTGGAGTGCAAAAATTGACAATTGACCAGTAATAACGATATGTGTGAAGTCATACTAATGAGCACTAAATGAATTCCGTTAAACTTTATTTACACTATAAATTAGCCAAACATACAGGCGTTAAATTCAACGAAATACACAGAAATAACAATTAAGTACAACTTAAATTGGAAAAAGTATATTGTAGAGTGAACACCTGAAGGATGCAATAGTTCTAGCAAAAAACCGCCTACATCAGACCATGGAATATTGCTGCGCAGTATGGAATCCCCCCAAGTGGAATTGACGGAGGATTTACAAAAAGTTCAGAGAAGGGTAGCTCGTTTTGCACTGTTGTTATATAGGTGAGAGACTGTCATGGCAACAATGCACGATTTCGTTAAAAGAAATGCGTTATTCGTTGTGGCTAGATCTTTCACAAACTTTCTTTGCCGAATGTGAACATATCTTGTTGTCACCCACATACATGATCATCATAACAAAGTAGATCCGGCCGCGGTGGCCGAGGAGACTGAGGCGCTCCAGTGAGCCGTCCTAGTTCTTAAGTAGTTCATAAGTAGTTTGTAAGTTTAGGGACTGATGACCCCGTAGTTAATTCCCATAGACTATACAAACATTTTAAACATTTGAACAAAGTAGAAAATATCAGATTGAAAATGAAAAGATGTAACTGTTCCTCTTCGCCGCGAGGTATTAGGAAATCGAACTGTAGAGAAAATCGGAAAAGCGGTCAAATGAACCATGCACTTCAGTGTTACTTGCAGAGTATGTATGTTTATGCTGATGTAGACCAGCCAAAATTATGATAAAAATGTTTTTTTTTTTTCATTTAAACCATGAACGGTTTCTAATTTTAATACAAATCCATCATAACATGCTTGAGACGCTATCCAGCTGGAGCTTCGTTTTATGTGTATTGTAGTTTCGTAGCCTGAGGATGGACAAAAAAATAAGGTAAAGTAGCCAAATTTCGTCCCCCAGTCTGTTTTTGGCCTCTGAATACCATATCTTTAAATCAATGATTCCCAATATAACACCACAAACTAAGCCTACACATGGTACTTAGCTCAAAATATATCAGAAACGATTGGTTTACTTTACAGACACAATCTTCAAAACCAAACTTGAAAAAGTGGTCCTATTTTTGTTCCCTAATAATACGTCTTGTAAAAGAGATATTAACAGTTTAACAACAAGGTACTAATAATGAAGACATGTTACAGTACTTATTTATTTTACTTATAGATTACAAACGTTCTTTTTTATACAAAAAATATTGATCAGCAACTGTACGATTACTTTTTACTCTACATAATAAGAGTCGCAAATAAAGTTTCTTTTGTTCTATGTTCCTGAGCACATTTCATGTTGCCCCACGGAACAATGAGTGCAACGCACCCATTTTTCCCCATGACTGTCTTGCGAAAAACGTGGTAGATAAATGGGACACTCCGTAAATCAGAATCGTCATCAGAGTCACTGGAGATCTTCCGTTTTGTTTTCTTTCTTAATAGTTTCTATACCATTCCTGGCAACGTCTTTGGAGTTGGATCTAACCTTTTCCCACATAACAATCGGTTTTCTCTTGAGATTGTTGTAGTTGCATCTTGTAAGGTGAGCCTGTAATAAGAGAAGCCCTGCCCCATCGCTTAGATGAAGATGAATGGATAAAAGGCACCCAGACGATATCTCCTGGACAACTGCTTTTAACGGTGTCATCTGTGCTGCTTGAAGCTTGGACGAATTTAGGAACACATGGGGGGACGAAAATAGGAACATCTCACTTGTCAATATGGTGGATTCCTACACTACGTGAAGTAAACCGAACACGGCAAAGCGCTCAGATTATTCAGTTCATAGCTTACCCTAAACAGATGTGTCAAATAGAACTACATAAACACATTATAATAAATCTAAAAGAGCCTTTACAAATAGTATTTCGAGAATTCACCTTCTCATAAATGAGAATATATTTGGACGCATCAATCTTTCACAAACAACTGGTGGCCCTGAGCACAACTAACGAAAAATATCACCGACGGCTCCGGGCAGAACGAAGAACCTTAGGGGGACGAAATTAGGCACGGGGAAGAAATTTGGCGCCTTTACCTTATATTTTTTCGATTTCCGTCTCCATCACCACATTTATAAAAATGTATTAAAGTTAAAAATACATAAGCGTGGGGAAAACGTACGTGTTGTGTCCTTGTCTCTAACGAAATCGTCCTGTATTCCTCTAATTTATTTTAAACATCTTATGATTTTGAACGTTTCATATGATTGTATACCAGAGAGACCAAACTGGTGATGTCATTGGGCCCTAGACGTACTGTGCTGTCAACTTACCCCTAACCAGCTGGCAGCACACCAAAAACGCAAGCTCTGCAGGTCTGGCTATTCAGTAGCAGGCTGTACACCGCGACAAACACGCAGCTGTAAATAAACAGGGTATTCTCAAACTTAATTTCGACCTTTTCTTATAGAGGTCGCAGCGTAGCTGCAAACCGGCCAAGTATTCCTGCCCCAGCTCGTGATTGGCCGACCATCGCATTCAGGGACCAGCCAGGCGACTCACCAGTCAATCTCACATCCACCATGCAAACGATAACCTCGTGCAAGACTTCGAAGAAGAAGCCCGCTACGGAAGAAGTCACCGAATACCATTCGACGCCGTCCCTAGGAACCACTCCGGCGACTCCAACGGACTTCTGTAAGCACCTTCGAAATAGCGACCATTGTAAATAGTGTAGAAGAAGTGTACATGTAATACAATAATTCTTCAAGAAGTCTGTGTTCACTATTCATACAAACCATTTAAGCTGACTTAAATTAACTTATGCCAAGAACACACACCGATCCGTGCCCGCGTGCGCGCTCACAGACACAGACACACATACACACACACACACACACACACACACACACACACACACACACACACACACACAAACACAAACACACACATATGCACGAAATTTCGAGTTTTCAATACAGTCTTTACACTCATGAATGTCCGAATTGCAGTCGGGGTTCGAATCCCCCCTCGGGCATGGATGTTTGTGCCGTCTTTAGTGCATAAGTAGTTTGTAAGTTTAGGGACTGATGACCCCGTAGTTAAGTCCCATAAGCTCTACAAACATTTGAACAGTAGACCCAAAAATAAGTCTCAGAATATTGAATTCCTTAACGGCTCTCAGAGTAGCATAATAGGGACGTAAATAGTAGGAAGTCAGCAATGGGACGAGAATTTAATTCCTGACGAATTTATAATCCCAAGTTTTCTTTAAATCTTAGCCGTGGTGTACGTTTGTGATTCGGAACATCTTTCAGAACCGGAGAGGGCTTGAAACATGTCTGTACAGATTCAATAATATTGTTTCGCCTGTCTTGTATAGATATTTGGATGTTATATGAACTTCTTTGAGTAACTACGTCTATGGTTTGCTCTGTTGTGTAACATCTCTGTCAAAGACTAAGTATGTGAGTAGTAGTTGAACAGAAAGAGAGAGTCGGTGTATTAATCGGACGTGCTTTGGTTAGCTGCTTTTGTACGAGCTGATGGAATAATTTTGATATCTAATTTTCACAGACACAGTACTGTCTTTATAATATTTTATATCATTCATATATGTATCAGTCTGAGAAGATTTTGTTATTCTTCAATCATAAGATAATGTAATCATCATCATCATCATCATTAGAGTCTGATTATGCATTCAGCGTTCAGTCTGGAACATAGTACCTCTAATAAAATTTCTCCATGATCCCCTATTCAATGCCAACATTGATGCCTCGTCTGATGTTATGCCTTTTACTTCAAAATCATTCTGTACCGAATCTAAGTACTTTCTTCTAGGTCTACCTCGACTTCTCTTACCCTCCGTTGCCGAGCTCATGAGTCTCTTAGGTAACCTTGCTTCTCCCATGCGTGTAACATGACCCCACCATCTCAGTCTGTTCGCTCTAACTGCTTCATCTATGGTGTTCATTCCCAGTTTTTCTTTGATTTCCTCATTATGGACACCCTCCTGCCATTGTTCCCATCTATTAGTACCTTCAATCATTCTTGCTACTTTCATATCTATAACCTCTACTCCCATACAACAAAGTTGGACGAAAGATAGAGCGGTGGACTGCTAACTTAGTCTCGGTACTGACTTCCTTCTTGCAGAAGAGAGTAGATCTTAGCTGAGCACTCACTGCATTAGCTTAGCTACAACTGGATTCCAGGTCTTTCGCTATGTTGCCATCCTGTGAGAAAATACATCCCAGGTACTTGAAACTATCTACCTGTTCAATCTTTGTTCCTCCTATCTGGCACTCAATCTGTTTAAATCTCTTTCCCACAGACATTACTTTCGTTTTGGAGATGTAGATCTTCAGATCATAATCCTTGCTCCTCTGATCGAGCTCTGCAATATTGGTTTGCAACCTTTCAATCGAATCGGCCATTACAACTAAGTCATCTGCATATGCGAGACTGCTTATTTTGTTTTCACCTATTTTAATCCCGCCCTGCCAGTCTACTGTTTTCAACATATGATCTATGAATAGTATGAACAGCAGTGGTGACAGGTTACAGCCTTGTCTTACCCCTGAAACTACCTTGAACAATGAGCTTAATTTGCCATCTACTCTAACTGCTGCCTGACAGTCTACGTACAGCCCTTTGATTGCCTGCAGAAGTTTGCCACCTATACCATAATTTTGAAGAACTGACAGTAGCTTCCTCCTAGGATCACGGTCATAAGCCTTTTCCAGATCTATGAAACATAGATACAATTCCCTGTTCCACTCATAGCACTTTTCCATTACCTGCCGTAGGCTAAAGATCTGGTCCTGACAGCCTCTAAGAGGCCTAAACCCACACTGATTTTCATCTAACTTGTCCTCAATTAATACTTGCACTCTCCTTTCAACAATACCTGAGAATATTTTGCCTACAACGCTAATTAAAAATATACCTCGATAGTTGTTGCAATCTTTTCTGTTTCCATGTTTGTAAATTGGCGTGACTACCGCTTTCTCCAGTCAGACGGAACCTGTCCAGATTCCCACGCCTTTTCAATTATTCTGTGTAACCATTTGAACCCTGATATTCCACTGTATTTGACGAGTTCCGGCTTAATTTCATCTACCCCAGCCGCTTTATTGCACTGTAATCTACTGACCATTTTCTCAACTTCCTCAAATGAGATCCTGTTTCCATCGTCGTTCATAGCCCTTTCTACCTGAAAATCTGACACATCATTGAACGTTTCACCTACATAGAGCAATTCTTCAAAATATTCCCTCCATCTGCTCAAGGAATCCACAGAAATGACTAGGAGCTTTCCTGACCTGTCCAAAACACTTGTTAATTACTTCTTCCCTCCCTTTCTAAGATTGCTAATTACGCTCTAAAATGGTTTTCCCGTGGCTTGACCCGGAGTTTCTAGCTTGTTTCCAAAGTCTTCCCATGATTTCTGCTTGGCGTCTGCAATTATCCGTTTGGCTTTATTTCTTTCTGCAATATAACTTTTTCTGTCTGCCTGATTTCTAGTACAGAGTCATTTTTGAAATGCCTTCCTTTTGTTTTTACAGGCTGCCTTGACTGTGTCATTCCACCAAGCTGTCTGCTTCTTCCTGCCTTTACACACTACAGTTCCAAGACATTCCCTAGCTGCTTCCAGCAGCGTGTCCCTTTATCTTGACCATTCCTCTTCCAGTGACTGTAAATCATTACATTCAACTAACTGGTACCTTTCCGAGATCCTTGTTATGTATTTGTGCCTAATTTCCTTGTCTTGAAGCTTCTCCACTCTTATCATTCTACACATGGACCTGACTTTCTGCTCTTTTGGCCTCACAAAACCAATTTCACTGCAGATTAAATAATGGTCAGTATCATCAAAGAACCCCCTGAAATCTCGTGTATCCTTGACTGTCTTCCTGAATTCCTGGTCTGTTATTATATAGTCAATGATAGATCTGGTTCCCCTTCCTTCCCAAGTATAGCGGTGAATGTCCTTATGCTTAAAGAAGGAGTTCGTGATAACTAATCCCATACTGGAGCAGAAATCCAAGAGCTGTTTTCCGTTCCTGTTGGCCTCCATATCCTCTCCAAACTTACCCATAACCTTTTCATAACCAGGCATTTTGCTCTGATTGTTGCCAGCATGATATTGAAGTACATGGGAAGCAGGTTGCTAGCCTTACTTGCCCAGGGCCCCACTGTGTTTTACCCCCAACGGTTGAGGGTCTAACTGGTGCATTTG
Organism: Locusta migratoria; assembly: GCA_026315105.1. Classification (NCBI taxonomy): domain Eukaryota; kingdom Metazoa; phylum Arthropoda; class Insecta; order Orthoptera; family Acrididae; genus Locusta; species Locusta migratoria. The sequence goes on along the minus strand of CM048751.1, from coordinate 275,721,643 downwards.
GTAGTCTTTGCCGTCTGAGCACAATGGTGGCCACGACCCAGAATATGTCCGAGATGCCCAACCTTATTCCAAAGTAACTGGTATCCCAACTGTCATAACCACTTACTTGGCCACTTATAGGTTGCCCGTGGTTCATGAACTAGGACTTGACTACAGGAACCCACACCATGAACCACAATGTAATCATTATTGGTAATAATAACTGAGAAAGTTGAACCTCTTTACCTGCTTCACTTTTGTAGTTAGAAAGCTAACCCTCTTCCTTTCATTGAAAGTAATTGGTTTATATAATCAAAACAATGTTGACTAAGCTGAGTTTGATTAAAATATTTTTTATTGATGTGAAGTTTAATAATAATAGTGATTGTTGTGCAATAACACACAGATGAACAAGATACTAAGTCTCTGCAATCAGTCAGTTAGCGAAAAAAATTCTTGTAGTTTCATTATTAGAAAGTGGTTTGTGTTTTTCCAGATTTCTCTCACAGTCATATTTATACAGTAGTCAGTGAGCCTTTTGCAGACTACGTATTGTTCTTGCTGTGTTCCAAATATCCGTTGCCGCTGTGGAGTAGCCGAGCGGTCTAAAGCGTCTCGCTGCAGAGCGCGCGGTTGCTCGCCGTGGAGGTTCGAGTCCTCCCTGGGGAATGGGTGTGTGTGTTGTCCTTAGTTTAGTTTACCTATGTGTAAGTAGTTTGTAAGCTACGGACTGATGACCACGCAGTTTGGTCCCATATATTTACAAATATTTGTTAAACAAATGCGATTTCAATCAGTTTAATCCCACTGTTTCCTAATTAACTGTGCAGGTATTAATATTAGGGCCATAACGAAACAGAATTATAGAGTTAATGAATAAAAATGTGTTCAACTAATCTTTAATCAGCTTGATTCGAAACTTAGTTATTGTGAGTGTTAACTACCAGCTGATGAAAATTATTAATGCTGCATTTAACGCCAGATTAGTTTTGAATGAGTAACTATTGAAACTGACCTCCTTTAGCTGGCTCACTATTGCCAAATCCTTGTAGCGACCCTGTTTTTCCAATCAATAGAACAGCCTTACCTATATCCCACCAAACAACATACAAGTTTTAGGCTTCTTACAATAAAATGGAAACTTCTCACAATAAATGAGTATGTCTCAACATATCAAAGATATTGAATGGAAGGCGAGGCAATGAATTAAAATATGAGTCACGGCTGAGATTGGAACTCGGGAGCACCAGCCTACTTCCGTTCGATTAAAATTACTAGCTAGTTGATGTTTCTGATACTACAGTTTTGTCACATAGGCATCCGATTAACGCTCGGCTGTAGGCGACGCACGAAGACAGCGGCTCACTTAAAACAGCTGTTAATATACATTGCAAGCGGAGCAGTACTTGAAGAGGCCGCCAATAGTTAATATCAGCAATGCGAAAATCTCTATCTACACCTAATTTTAAGGGATCAGTGACTGAACTGCAGCAGTCGACGCGTTTTGTAGACCACAATTTAATGCCACGTTATAACCTGAACATACATAATGTACTATATCATTATATAAAAACGCAAACACGAAAGTTGTGGTACAGATTACTAATTTATTCGAACAAGAAGGAAAATGAAAGTTACATAATTCGAAAGATGGTTTGTCGTAGATTTCAAATGTTTCAAATGTTTGTATAGTTTATGGGACTTAACTATGGGGTCATCAGTCCCTAAACTTATGAACTACTTACGAACTAGGACGGCACAAATATCCATGCCCGAGGGGGGATTCGAACCCCCGACCGTAGTGGCCGTGCAGACCGTGACTGCAGCGCCTCAGTCTCCTCGGCCAACACGGCCGGCTCGTAGATTTCACAAATATAAATATTATTTGTGCATTTAGCCATTAAAAGTGGTAAAAGGAAGTAGACATTTTCCTATTTACAGCTTGGATCAAGTTCTACATTCTCCAACAATCAGCTCACTGATTGGCCATTCGCCTCGACCAAAGACGCTGTAATGCAGCGCATCTGCAGTATTAAAATAACGTATTAAAATAAGTGATTAGCGTAACATGGAGTGCTTCCAACTCACTTTCTTGTGCCGTTCAAATGCTTCATTTTCGCAGTGATTAAGAGTGGTTAAAGGAAATGGATGTTTTCATGTGAATGCCGAATTAAATAGTGATGCGCCGGAAGAGGCATCTAACGGTGCTCGGGTGGAACTACGAACTCGAGAATGCCGATATAAATGATGATGCGCCGGGAGAGGCATGTAGCGGTGCACGAGTGGAACTGCGAAGTCGGCATGTTATCAGCTCTGGAATTCTGAATATCGCAGTATCGTAATAACATTATTTCTTGGCGTTGTATAAATATACGAACACCGAAATTGTAGTTCCATTTCAAATATTAGGCTAATGAAAGTTATATAATTCGAAAATGGCATGAGAAGTATATACTTCCGTTTTTATTTGTTGTTATTGTGTCAGGCATTTTCCTTAACACGTAAAAGATACCGTTTCATACCTCCCAGTGCCGGTTAAATTTTACCAAATATCCCAGAGGCTTCCTATGATAATGTTGGCAACAGATGCTGAATAGTGAAAATCCTGTGAGTCTTCATTTTAGTCAATGTCTAGACAATGCTGATGTTTTCTCATGGAATCTTCGCTTTACGAGGGCAATTATTTTAACTGAGCGGACGAGAGTACATACAAGAACCTGTCAACCATAAAGCAGGAACAGCGTTATTTGATTACTTTATTGTCTGTACGACATACTAATCTTGTCATTCTATGTGGTTCGAACAAATGGGTAAAGATTTTCTATCGTGTTGTTGATGTTGCCAACATAATCACGCCAACATAATACGTAAAATTTTACCCCCAGTGACCATTGTGAACACCATTGATCGATTTTCGACCACAGGCAATACTAGTACCCGGAAAAAGCGGTCAACCATCTCCATCACAAGAAAATCTATGATCTCTTCGCTCACGGCAATTAAAGTTTGCTTCCAAGAGAAACGAAGACAGTAAAATTTCAGATAAAGCACTAAGAACAAACTGTAATTTCTTGCTATCATTATATTCCTGAAAATTTTCTCACACTGCCTAATGATTACACCAACTTCCGTCTTACGAACCAATCGGCAGTCTAGCTTGGTACTTAATTACAGGTTATTAAAGACCCAATCCCATTCGAATCAAAGGATGAAAGATAAGAGCGAACAAATATGACCAGAACTTTTGTAACTTAAAAAAAACCTATTAAATAAATTAGTTAAATAAAAATAACAAAGTAATTATGGCGTAGTAATAAAAATTAAGAGACCAGCATGGGGTTCAACCTACGACCTCATGTACAGTGAAAGGCGACCGGCTACGGTCTTCCATACATTTTTTTATAAAATTGAAATTTATTTGATGTCGCTAGATTAGCTTTTTGTTAGAACTAGAACCCCACTCTTTTCGAGGCATGAGGAATAGCATTTTTATTTCATGTTTTAAAATATTAGTTTCTAAAATATTAGTTAATATTGCTAGGATTTTATTATTTTAATAATTTAGTATTGTGTTTATGAATGTGGCAATAAGTACAGCTTATCCGCTACGCCACTGTCCCTGTGAGAATGTGTACCTGTTCCACTTTTAAGTGTATGTGCGAGAATCTAATGGCTGTCTGAATGTGGGTAGTAATAGCTCGCTTTGCATGATTTTTTCTGCCTCAGAGTCGATAGTTAGTCGTTACCAACTTCTGCTTCTGATGCTATCAAAGAGATTTCTACAACCTTTGGTTACAAGCTAGTCGACGAGCCCTTTCCAGGACGAGTCCTGCGTCCCCACCACAGCTGTTTTGCAGGTTTTCCCAGTTTCCGGTAGCTTCGCGCCTCCTGGCCGCTCTCTCTTCACTTGGTACTCGGATCGTGGTGAGGTAAGGTTGGTTCTGTTCTTGTGTCCGCGGAGATGGTAATGATTCGTTGTCTAGCATGTTTAACTTAGACTCTTGAACTTAGATTTACTTTTCGGAATATTTATTGCGATCGTGCCCGGAAATGTGTTCTAGTTTTCAATCCAGTGAATTCCAACAAATAAACGCGGTGTATGTGTTACTAGTTGCAGTTTGATAATGGCCTGGTATATTCAAACCTCTTGTGATTATGTAGCGGTAAACGAACTCTGTGCAAATTCCTACTAGCTTTGTGGGACCCAATTTCTAACAGACGATATGTTCATTTTTGTACAGTGCATGTAAAATCTTTCTTATCGTTTCCTTCCGTAAGTGATATGTGTTCCACGTGGTTGGTTCTTAGAACAAAGCCTTCAGCTTCCACTATTGTTTATCGGTTAGTCACCTGAATTCACGCCACTTCTCATAAAACTAGTGCCTAGATGGTTTATTCTCAGATTGCAACTTAAGAGTCCGTGATTTTGTGTAATGAATCCGATTTGTAACCATTTCACCTTCATTGGAGTGCGATCATGTAACGGAGCCGTGTATCGCCGTTAGCGTGTTTGCTCGCGGTCTAATCTAAATGCAGCTCAACTTTGCTAAACTCATGCACCATTTCAAATTAGGCATGACAGACCAGATCCATCTGCGCCGTTTTATTGTATACTGTGTTGTGTGGTACTTCCGGGTTTGGTGAATGTCGCCTACAATAGCGGCGCCTGCTTCTGCCTCGTTTCAGCACGTTGATTTTGGTGAGTTTCACTGCCGCATTGCGTGTGTTTGAGCGAGTGAGTGTTGTTTGTAAATCCTCCCCCAGTAGCATTTAGTTCTGCGTGATTTATGTTAAATTCAATTCTGGGCAACGTCAGAATTAGATCATGTAAATGGGATCCACTTTTATTGTATTAACAATTTTGCATGTGTTCGACCTGAATAAACAAGTTAAGTTCAGTATAATTTTGACTTGTAGTTCCGTCGCGCCATAAATGTTTTTCTTTAGCCACCTTTATGAAATAACTTTAATTGTGGTGTCTTTTTTATTAATGCCTGTGTGTAATTTCGTGTGATCTGCTACGTATATTGGCCACTGTACCGTTAACTTCCTGTTATTATAGTAATTTGTCAGGGAACATGGTTTTGCAGCAGTTCACATGGACCCTTTGCTAATTTTACTGATAAAATTAAGCTTTTTATAACATTAAACTCTTATCTTGGTACCTCCTACCAGAATTTAGCTTTTATTTCGTACAGTGGCCCACTTTTAACATAGAGCAAACGATTTAACACTGTGCTATTCAACCACTATATAAGACTTTTTTCATTAATAGCAGCGGTGTATGGGAGTGTGTCGTCTTTAACTGACTGCAATAGCATACAGGATAACTTGGACAACATTTCTAGTTGGTGTGGAGAATGGCAGTTAGCTCTAAATTTAGAAAAACATGAGGTGATGCACATGAGTAAGCAAAATAATCCCATAATGTTCGAATACCACATTAGTAGTGACTGTTTGGATGCAGTCGCGTAGATAAAATTTTAGGCGTAAGATTGCAGAGCGATATGAAATGGAACGAACGTTTAGAGACACTTGTGAGTAAGGCGAACAGTCGACTTCGGTTTATTGGGAGAATTTTGGGAAGATGTACTTCACCTTTAAAGGAGACCGCGTATAAAAAGCTTGTACGACTACGACTTGAGTATTTCTCAAGTGTTTAGGACCCGCAGCAGATCACTTTAAAGAAGACATGGTAGCAGTTCAGGGGCGAGCAGGTAGGTTCGTTACTGGCAGGTTCGACCAATGAGCGAGTGTCACAGAAATGCTCCGAAAACTGAAATGGGAATCGCTGGAGGAAAGACGATGTGCTTTTTGAGAAATTCTGCTCAGGAAATTTAGAGGGCCAGAATTTCATGCTGACTGTAGAATGATCTTCCTGCAGCCTACTTACTGTTCGCGTAAAGATCACAAAGACAAGATAAGAGAAATTAGGGCTCGTACAGGGGCATATAGACATTCATTTTCCCTCATTGTATTTGGGAGTGGAATAGGAAAGGAAATGCTTAGTAGTGGTACAATGTACTCTCCGCCAACTACTTTACGGTGGATTGCGGAGTATGTATGTAGACGTACACAATACACTTACGTACGTAAATTATACGAAGTTAATCCAATGTAAGCTGATATCTCAGATGGAAATCTAGTATATGTGACCTTAAATCACGTGCTGTTAGTACCATGTACTGAGTACGTATTTCATATCTTGTTTCTTGTGTTGTTATCATTAACTGATGTAATGTGATATGAAAAGGGCAGACCAATTAATCGAGAACAAAGCAAACAGAGAAAGAGAGCCAGACGTGGAAATGGAAGTGAACTGACTGGTTGTTTTATTAGTTTGGCAGCGGCGAACGGTTCGGGCGTGACGTTGAGTGCTCTGATTGCCGGAAGGCAGCTCCAGCCCGTGAACTGTCAACTAGCGAATGATTTTAATCAGACTAATGTCAGTCTCTCTTCCCACTTTATTTATTAACTCCTTCTTTCCTTTTATTCGGGTGGATCGGTTAGTCCCGGTCATTCTTTCGTGCTTGTTCTAGGTTGTTCGTTGAGTTCTGGACTAAGTATCGTTTCAGTACAGTAGGTTTCGAACCCTATGACTGATCGCGCTGATCCACCGCTCTGGCATAGTAAGAAACTGTTACCTCATCTACACGTGAAGGAAAGTAATATCAACATCACGTCTTAGAATATTCCATGCATTCGCGTATTCGTAAGGCCATGGTGGCTCACTTTGCCAGGGCGAGGGTTCAGGGGGCTCAGTTAAAAGGTTCGAGGTTCGAGGCCTACTGTAATGAAACAAAACTTAGTCCAGAACTCATCGAAAGCCTAGAACAAGCAGGAGCTAACGACTGCAAGTAACAGATCAACCATCAGAATATTCGAGAGAAAAGAAACTGGGCCTAAAGAGACTGCCTAGCAAGCCGGATGTCCGGCGTTCGTATACAAGCCGAAGCAGAAATTTTTAACCAATGCCTATCCTCCTATTCAGTATCTTTGATGTATAGAGACAAAATATATCTATAGAAATTAATTATTATGTAAAGTGAAATCTGTAAGTCGTCGGGAAAAATAATAGAGCCAACCCTGTTGGTATAGGGCCTTGCATGCAGAAAACATCTAAACATTTTGACGGTGCAATTAACGTACGCGTTGTGACCAAAATAAGTTGTAATTTTTCACGCAAGCAAATGTTTCAGAAACTTTGAGAGTTAATCAACGTCGGTGATGCGGTCCTAATGAATTTCGGACAACTATGACACGTCATTGTTGATGCTACACATTGATAAGGCCGTTCCCATAGTGGCCTACTTAGAAATGGTTTATGTAACGCTCTTCGTGGTAGTCGCGTCATGTGAGGCTGTTTTACGTCGACTAGGGCTGGCCGCGGTGGCCGAGGGGACTGAGGCACTCCATTCACGGTCTGCACGGCCACTACGGTCGGGGGTTCGAATTCGCCTCGGGTATGGATATTTGTGCCGTCCTTAGGATTAGCTAGTTTGTAAGTTTAGGGACTGATGACTCCGTAGTTAAGTCCTATAAACACTACAATCATAGAACATACAAACACAGAACGTCGACTAGGCGTTTCGTCACGTGAAACTGAAATTACCTTTTGCGATATTTCCGCAAGGTGTCATGTACAGTCAAAAGATTAATAATTAGGAACATTCTCCTTGACTCAAGCAGAATTTGCGAGACGCAGTATCGTGTCTGTAGTTTTCAACGGAATACAATATTAACGGGGGTTCACTCGTATTTTAGACTGTATGAATATACGCCGTATCCAGACACCTAGAAACTGAAGATTTCTCTAAAATGCGTCTTTATTTGTTCATTGTTTTGTAATATAATAATACCAAGTGTCATATTTGTCTTTAGGGAATTCGTATGTAATTACTTTCGTGTAATAATTCATGCGTTATTAATCTCGGCGTTTTTGGACGACAAACTGAGTATCTACAACTTTAGTCTCTGAAAATCACATTAAAATGCCTGCCTCGTGTGTTACCGAAACGTTTACATTACTTTTCTCTACCATAGCATTTTCTAATGGCGCGCAAGAATAGTGAACGTCTCTCTCTCTTTGGCCATGTTCCCGCACATGCAGGGTCGGCTTGATTAAATTCGAATTTGGTGTGTTAATATTTACGGGGTGTTTGGATGCTCTTCCTGTTGCCACTCCATGTCCCCCGAGAGAAAATGTGTACCCCCAAATCTCTGCTTATAGTGTTATATGTGTGAAAGTGTAAAGAGTTAAGAAATGCTATCGAATCCTGCAAATGAAGCAGGACTTGGGTAGCAACCCTGTATTCAACAATAGGGTGTGGAAAACCGCCTAAAAACCACATTCGTGTTGGCCGGCACTCCAACCCCATTCGTTATTACGCTGAGAGGATTCGAACCGGGGCCGCTAGGCCTCCCCGTCTCAGAAAGCGGTTCATTAGAAAACATGGCTAACCGAGCGGGTGGGACAAAATATGTCTATTAAAATCATTATATGGTGTGAAATCTGTAAGTCGTTGGGAGACATAACAATGGCCACCCAATTAGTATAACGCCCTGCCTGGAGAAAACACCTAAAAATTCTTACATATTGGTGCAATTAACGCATACATGGTGACCAAAATGTATTATTGCTTTTCTCGCAAGGACATGTTTCAGAAACTTTGAGAGCTAATCGACGTCGGCGATGTGACCGTAATAAATTTCGGACCACTATTACGCGTCATTAATCATGTTTCACATTTGTAAAGCCGTTCTTACACTGGGCTACTTAGAAAAGGTTGACGTGACGCTCTTCATGTTAGTGGCGTCACATCCTGCTGTTTTATGGCGAGTAGGCGTTTCGTCACGTGAAACACCAATTATGTTTCGCGTTAATTCCGCAAGGTGTCATGTAATCTCAAAGGAATAATAATTAGGAACGGTCTCCGTGACACAAGCAGAATTTGATAGGCGCAGAATCGCGTCTGTTGTTTTCAGCAGAATACAATATCTGTTTCACTCGTATATTACATCGTATGGATATACGAAGTATCTAAGCACCAGCAAATTTAAGATTTCTCTAAAACGGGTCTTTGTTTGTCAAATTATTTATGTGATATAATGATATCAAGTGTCATATTTCTGATCAAGGAATTCGTATATAGATACTTCGGTGAAATAATTCGCGTGTTATAAATCTTGGCGTTTTTAGACACTCATAAACTGAGCATCTACATCTATAATCTCTTTAAATCTCATTAAAGTGCCCGGCAGGTGATTTATTGCAAGATTTACATTATATTTCTGCACCAAAAAATGTTCAAATGTTTGTTAAGCTTATGGGACTTAACTACGGGGTCATCATTCCCTAAACTTACAAACTACTTATGAACTACTTACGAACTAGGACGGCACAAATATCCATGCCCGAGGGGGGATTCGAACCCCCGACCGTAGTGGCCGTGCTGACCGTGACTGGAGCGCCTCAGTCACCTCGGCCACCGCGGCCGGCATTTCTGCACCAGTCCATTTCCTAATAGCATGCAGGAACAGGGAATACCTAAATAATAACTTTTTAGATCTGATTTGTCTAATTTTAAGTATACATGATCATTCAGTCTGGTATTTTGGAACACAGGTTGAGCCTCTATTTGGATGGGACTGACCTATCAATTTCTTCGTGTGGCTCATTGGGCTAGTGCAAGTCTTTCAGTCGAACGACTCTTCGGCGGCTTCCGTGTTCCTAGCTTACCCCAGATATCCAACCGGGGAAAGGAGACCTACAGATTCACGTGGAATCCGAACAACGTCTCGCTTCTGGCGACTTCTCACATCGTTGAAAGGTAAAGGATGGATTAGAATAATCGAAGGGCAGTTGTAAATACGTCTCTTTGCTCTAGCCTGCGTCATTTCAGGTTGATGTCCAGGGTTTCATTTTGCATGATGAATGCAGTCCTGTTTATGTGTATCTGAATTGTCTTGTTTTATGCCTTAACAGTTACTTAGTTCGTCATTGCAGTATTGATTCTGTTTATCTGTGTGTAGCGCAATTATATTCTTCTTTGAAGCTCATTGTCTCCGCTTTCTCAGTCAGCTTGCCCTTTTTGCATCTGCCCGTTTGTCACATGCTTGGTCTTCACACGCTTCACTAAATTCTCTGCTGCGTTTCGCTTCTACATAACGTTAGGTCAAAACATTACGCTTGTATTCTTCTTCTTTTTCTTTTCTTCCGTCATGCATTAGGATTTTCCTCAGCCGTTGCAGCGACAACTGGTCCCTCACCAGTTATGCAGGTCTTCAAACTCATCAATTTCCTTGCGGAGTGTATCGCCGAAGATGTAGTGTGTACGATACTGCTGGCCCTCTCATCTTAATGTCATCGTACGATACCGTCTGCCTGGCCCTCTCATCTCAATGTTATCCTACGATACCGCCTGCGCCGGACCCGGAATCGTGTGTTTTAATAGTGATTTATGTTGCGTGTGAAGTTGCAAACGAAATAGCCAGCGTAGGAATCAGTTTAGGAATCAGTTTAGGACAGTGTCTCGGTGATACTGTGATTAAAACAAGTGATAGATTTCATTAATTAAGAGATTCGTTTAGATGCTTTCCGGACCGTTCTATATACAATAGTTTTGTCATTGTATGTTATTTCAATAAATAGACAGACGAATGGTAAAAACTTTCATATCTACATAAAGACATTAAAACAAATAGCATTGTATATATGTTAGGTTCATAAACAAGTTGTGTTGACCAGCTTATTGTGTTAATTAATGTAATAGTCGAGATTTGAATATTGTTATTCTTTGTATATATTGACTGACGTGAGACTTTAAACCTAGTTTCAGAATTGACAATATATTTGATAGTTCAATATATGTTAGGAACATGTATGATGTACTCATTAACAAATTAATTGACATTTAACATTGCCGTTTGTTGTAAAACAGAAAGTACCGCTATTTTGTCTTAAAAAGATATGTGGCATGTAAAATTATTGTATCTATAGTTTCCGTTTTATATTGTGATTGTTTTTGTACACATGAAATGTGTTACTTGTGTGCTCGGTAATTGTAAATCAATATATTCAATTGTTATGAACAATGCGTAATTTAAGGGTCATTATTGTCGATGTTATATATTTGCCTCACCGCCTTGCGTGGGGGAGTTCGAGTTTTGGCGATCGTTATGTACTCTGGAATCTGTGTCAGTCTGTTTTGAAATTTAAGTACTACCAGCTAAGTTCTGATGCATTGTGTATATTTTGAAGTTGGTATTTTTTGGTGGAGAAGCAGTGTGATTGAAAATTAAAGAAGTAGTGAAAAATTGTATCTACGAGTACTTATTTCTACCACGACGCCCCAGGAGAATAATTTTGCAGCGAGCAGAGCCCCCATATATCGTAATGTTGAAGAGCTGAGTATCTTGTTTGGAAATGGTAGAATGAACTGTAATTACTTATAAACCAAGAAAACATTATAAGTGGTAATCTTGTTTGGTCCATTCGTAGCAGACGGGATATACAATTTTGTCGGTATTCGTCAACCTCACTATTTACATCGAAAATATGCACTTCCTTCCTAATATATGTATTTCTTTAGTAGTGCAGCTTTGTGTATCCTGCTATATATCTGAGGAATTTCATTTCATTGGCTTGTAATCGTCTTTCATCTTCGTTTTTCATTACTCAAGATTCACTTCCATATAGTAATGTTGGTACTGACATAACTTTATAAAATTTTAGATATGTTTCCGTTCGTACTGTACGTTGGAGGGCTCTTCTGATAGTGCCATTTAAGTAATTAATTTTCTCTTTTTGATCTATATCTCACCTGTACGGCAATATGGTTCCTAAAAAATTTGAATCTATCTACTTGCTTAATAATCTAGTTTTCTATAACTGTATTTGGTCTTAATGGATTTTTCCCACAGAGAGTCACAGCTTTTTTTTTTTGTATTGAAACTGATATATATAATATCTATCAGGTTCAATGTAGTCCGTAGTCAGGTAACTGCAGTCCATCTTCATTATTCGAATCAACACTATGTCATCTGCGAATAACAAAGTCAATATGTAATAATTTTGTTTAAAGTTATATGTATAATTCTTCATTTTCATTTTCCATTGCCGTACAAAGTCGTCAATGTATGTATTCAAAATCATTGGAGAGAGGCTACAACCTTATTGAGTTCCTAAATTAACCTCTATTGTTTCCTCATTATCCCCGGTTATTTGGATTCTTGTATTAGCATACATCTTTTGAATTACCTGCGCAATGTGTATTGGTATACGTCTTTTAATTAAAATTTCCTCCAATAATTGCATGTTTATTTCATTAAAAGTATTTACATAATCTACGAAAAGAATTTTTTTTTTCAGTACTCGTTATGTTTTTCTATAATTTGCTGTAGGATAAAAGTGTCATCTGTATAGTCTCTCCCATTTCCGTATCCATTTTGTTCTTCTGACAGCAAGCACTCCTTTATGGGTTTTAATCTTTCAGTTCTTATTTTGGCACAGATCTTATACGCTGTATTTAATATGGACATGCCTCTATAATTTTCGGGTTTTGATCTGTCTCCTTCTTAAAATATTGGTATTATAAGTAAGATCTTCCATTATTTTGCTATTTCCTTTGATTTCCAGAAATGATTCAAAACTATGAGAACTATTATTTTTTTAAATTCGCCTGAAGAATATTTTATTAGTTTTCGTTCAATGCCATCACTCCCTGTGCATTCTGTTTTATTGTGTATCTTAGAGCGTATTCTAATTCTCGGAATTCAAGATGGTCTGGATTTTTTTCAATAACTTCATCATTTCCTACACTTAATTTATCAGCCCACATTTCCTGGTAATAATGCAACCAGTCTTTGTTCCTTATTAAATTGATATCTGTCACATCATTTTCGCTATTATCTAAGTGTCACGTTCGTTCTATACTTCAACTTCAAGCTTCTCGTGAAGACGAATCATTCGCACCCTCCTGTCAGCATGATATAGGTATCGGGATTTATCTCTCAATACAACGTTTTGGCACTGCACCAACGTTCAGCGACTGACGTCACATACACTTTTTTTCATAGTTGGCAATACCGTGTTATTAAATTTGATGTATGCAGGTCGTTGGCAGCGGAGAAACATCGTTGTGAGGGTTAGGTGCAATACGTGTTCATACACAGTTGAACTGCGACCATCGTTTGAGTGTAGTGTTAGTTACGCCATAAGGCTCTTTAAGCATCCTACAAGCCGTTTAATTTCCGAAATGCTATTGCAGAGCAAATGCAGATAATTGGCTTACCTAATTTATTTAATATACGTACAGCATTCTATCAGTGATACCACATGCACCGTGAGCTTGTCCTATTAGCAGTAAATCCCGTGTCGCTGCTAACGCTTGGCTTATACAAAGTGCGTATGGAAAGTTCAGTAAATGTTCTCAGGAAAGATAGAAAACAACAGTTACAAACAAAATGCCTTTACTGGTTTTCAATGTAATCACCATGGGCTACAGTGCACTTCTGACATCGGTTGTAGAGCTGTTGGAAATTGTTATCATACACTTCTAGCGAAATCGCTTGAAGTACTGAGGTCACTGCTCTCCACAACCGTTGCGAAGAGTAAGCTTTCAGCGCAACAAGGCTGCTATCATTCACAAGTTCAGCAGCCGATTATCAACAAGCATACGTCACATTCGTTTGATGTTGTCTGGGACTGTGATTGTGGACCGCCAACCATAAAGAGTCACATCCTCGACATCTTCGTTTCCGCCTCTCGAGCGTCTAAGATAGTCAAACACACACTTTTTACTGCCTGCATCAACACCAAATACTTGCACTAACATTCCATGGGTCTCCCGCGTGGTTTTGCCTTATTTCAAAATTTGCTGTTAACGCGTTGTTCCATTTTTGCTCCATGATGCAATTACACGCGTTCTCACACTGATCCTTTAAGCTGGGTCGCAGCATGTACCACAGCATTTATTTGCGCTCCGGCACCTCACCTTCGCAATAAGGCTTGTAAAATATGGGACCATTCACCGAACTTATCAGACGCACATTGTATCTAACAATGTATACGAGATTTGTTCAAAATGTAACTGATTTTATATTTTGGTCTCTCTTGGTCCTGCAGTACTATACATGTTATTTAAAGATATCATACAATGAAATTCCAAATGCTGCTTTACATACAAGTATATTTTACAATAGGCCTATTTCGGCTTTAGCGTCATCTTCAGGGGATGTCTGACGATCGTGACATCCATATCCGTCAATGGTTTTCGTGCTGTCTATTAATTTATTTATTGCTTCGCAATGTAAGGCAGTGAAGGAATGGAAGGAGAAATTTGGAGAGGGCATTAAAGTGCACGGAGAAGAAATAAAAACATTGCGGTTTGCCCATGACATAGTAATTTTGTCAGAGACCGAAAAAGATCTGGAAGAGCAATAGAATGGAATGGACAGTGTCTTGAAAGGAAGATATAAGATGAACATGAACAAGAGTAAAACGAGGGTAATGGAATACAATGTCAGAAAATCTGGCGATGCTGAAGGAATTAGATTAGGTAATGAGACAATAAAAGTAGTGGATGAATTTTGTTATTTGGGTAGCAATATAACTTCTGATGGCCGAAATAAAGAAGATATAAATTGCAGAATGGCTTTGGGAAGAAAAGCATTTCTAAAGAATCGAAACTTGTTAACATCCAATATTAATTTAAATGTTAGGAAGTCCTTTCTGAAAGCATTTGTCTGGATTGTAGCATTGTATGAGAGTGAAACGTGGACGATAAGGAGTTCAGATAAAAAGATGATAGAAGCGTTTGAAACGTGGTGCTACAGACGAATGATGAAAATTAGATGGGTAGATCACGTAACGAATGAGTAGGTGCTTAACCGAATCGGGGAGAAAAAGAGTTTCTGGCATGGCCTGACTAAGAGAAGGGATAGATAAGTTGTACACATTCTGAGACATCAAGGAATTGTCAACTTAGCATTAGAAGGAAGCCTATGGAGTAAAACTCGTAGAGGGAGACCAAGGTACGAATACAGTACGGAGATTCAAAAGGTTGTAGATTGCCGAACGTATTGTCAGATGAAGAGACTTACACAGTACCCCCCCCCCCCCCCAACACCAACCAACTTACACAGTACAGGGTAGCGTGGAGAGTTGCATCAAGCCAGTCTGCGGACTGAAGGCCACAACAACAATAATGTTGTTAAAGCAATATTTGTTCTGATTTACGCTTTTCGTGTTGATGTGACAGCTTCTAGACATTTAACCATAGATGTCACGACCATCAGACATCACCTAAATATGGTGCTAAAGCCGAAATAGGCCTTTTGTAAAATAAATATACTTGTATATAAAGCAGCATTTGAAATTTCACTGTGTGATTTTATATTATTATGGAAAATATTTATTTATTAATCAATATTCATGTTATCCGCTACGAAGTTAACCCCCTCAGAAACAATATACTCATTCCAATGTTTCTTCTATTCCCTGAAGCACTACTCATAAACATATTTTGATACAGCCTTCATTACTTCCAGTGTTGCAGTTTTTATCTCCTCAATCGTTACATATCTTCGTACTTTCTTTTACTTAGAGCAGACTGACCATATGTCATTCTCATCATTTAAAATGTTTAGAGCATTTTATTCCATTTTGCACCCAAACTTTTATGCAAATTGTTTTGCGTCATTTTTATAATAACAGAGGGTCACAGAGCACAACAGAAATATCTAACTTTCCTACTTGCCATAAACATATGAAGTATATTGTACACTTGAAACGGTGAGCACATGTTCGTCTAATGTACGTCAACATAGTAATAATAAAAATAAAAAAAATAATAATAAAAAAAAGAAACCTTCGATAACCGAATATTCGTTGCCCGCGCAATGTGATAAGTCACTTTACTTTTTGAACAGCACTCGTATCAGCATCAGAGTTAAATGCACTCTGTTCAGATTAATTAAAGGTATTCGTATCACGAATCATGTTCCTCGTCAGAGGCCGTATACAAGCCTCTAGAAACAGCTCCATGTATCCTTACTGTCTTGTAATACAAGGAGCAGCATAAAGGAGAGAGGCGGGCTGCTAACGACTAGAGGTGTAGATGTCGAGCAAGATGTTAGACAAGGTATAACGCAAGGCGCCTGTCGATTATTCCCCTAAGCTGTCGTTAACATGATATTACGCCCTGTTAGCTCTCGACGTGTTCGCAATAACGACGACAATGGAGACAGAATCACCTGCATCGTCGACGTATTGGGAAGTATTACTGCAGTTTACGGTGAAGATAAGTCACGCTGCTACAGAATGGGAAGTTTGATGGTATGACAATGTTTTGCAGTGACAGAATTTTAAACTAGATAAAGAAGGGAATCCTACAATATAAAAAAATGATTTTGCGGCTCGTGTGGCATATCTGACGACTTCCCGTAGGAAAAAATTCCTCTTTAATTTTTCCTCTTGTTATTAAACGATTTTAAATATGTAAAATACTTTCATAGTATATTTATTGAAAGGTAAATTCTTAAATTATTTTTAATGGGATACAGCAAAAAATAAAATTAGAAGTTATGTGTTTTTCATAAAACTGACAGCGCTCAAATATTGTTCAAACATTAATAGAAAGTGGTAACACGTAGCGACTTCCAATATTCTTTTTATTGCCAACACCAGTTGCAATAGAATCAAAATAATGAAAGGACATCTCGTACTACAGTTCATAAGGCCGAAATTCAGCACCTCGATCGACGTTATAATTTATTATTTTCTCTCGTATTGGATAGATTCGGATACTATTTTATATATTTTAATTTATTTATTAAAGAGAGGAAATTTAAAATATAATTGTTTCTTTCTGCAAGGCAATACGTACGCCGAACGAACTCAAAAATTGATTTATCTATTGTACGATTTCATAAAGATCTGGTTAAAATTCCGTCACTGCAAAATAATCTCACGCCATCAAACTTCCTATTGTGTAGTAGGGCCTAGTGTAACTTCTTTTCATCGTTAACAGATGTAATTTTTCCCACTATGTCCATTCAAATAACCTTCTCTGCTACTAACGTTGATATTGTGAACACGTCTAGAGTTAAATCTATTCGCAAAACTATTAGCAGAGTGGCACACATAGTTATATTACTGTAACACAGACAGTTTAGTAAATGGTCGGCACTTAGACGCATCAAGAACTATCTCACTTCCACATTGATGTGCAGGAGTACTTAATCAATTGTGACGTTTTAAATTATAATTTCTTTACTACGAATACTATTCACAACAGGTTTTGTATTCGGTAGACCTACATATGCCAGTGAATGACCCTGCAAAATTACACCACATACAGCAAATATTTCTAGAGATATGATGTCAAAAATTATTAATGGGACGCTTCAAAGATGTGCATTTCCTTGGAGTTGAGTGTAAATCAGCATTCATATAATCAATGTGTTGCACAGAGAGCGTATTTGGCGACTTCCAACAAATTTTAGGCGTTATTTCAAATACTTTCTAAACATTTTCTCGTTTGCATGCTGTGTATACTTAGATTTGAATGTGATAATATCTTTGGTTTCTGTGTCGCATATCGGCGATTTCTGAGAGTGTACTAGCGGAATTCAGTGTGTGTCACTAGCCACATGAACTATCCACTTCAAAGTGTGTGATTTTGATTGTCTAACAGTGGTAGTGTGTTACAGACTGAGGCCGCTTAGGATGTGACAACTACCCAATCTGTTTCTAGCGAAGGAGCTGCCAGAAATTTTACTGGTTTTCTTTCAATTCTTTGTAGATATTTATTGTCACATCAGTCTCCGTTAAAATATAGCTTTTAAAGGAAGTTTAAAACTGTTGAGATGATTTACCCATAAGGAGCGAACACGGAGAATATTACTTAAAGAGTTTTTACAGGAATTCCAAACATCAATTAATCCTGTTAGTTGCTTTGAAGCTTTTAATAGTTTAGCAAACTATAGACCTTTTCTTAAACTTTCACATTGTAGCTTAATTTGGACATATTTGGGATTCACAATCTTCTTTTCAATCCAAATTAATTCTGTGTCAATACCGCTAATTTCATTTCATTTGTCTTAGCGACCGTTTACGACACACTGAGATACCATCTTGAGGATTGGTTTCTTAGAGTATTTATGCTTCTATAGAAGTGCTCGTCATAGTTGTTGTTCGTGCAGATGGTTAGTCAAGTATAGAGTCAATACAAATATTCACAGTATAATACACTGTCATATATATATATATATATATATATATATATATATATATATATATATACATTATACGTGCTGTTGACTGTCAGAACGATTTTTGAGGCTGATAAATTCGCTCTGGCTTGTGTATATGATGGCGTATATTATAGTGTATACTTGTATTAATTTTCTAATTCACTGACCATTTGTAGTACAAACAAGTATGTCGAACACTTCTATAATGGCATAAATGCTGTATACTACCAGACCAGAAGATGGTACCCACGTGCGCCCAAAAAATAAATAAATAAATATATAAAAAAAATAAAAAAATTTAAAAAAAATCGTGTTTGGCATATTATTAATTGGAATTGCTTTCACATTGTGTTAACACGCCCAAAAAACAGATACAGATTCTATCAATAATATTAAGTACCAAGATTCGTAATAAATGAGGGTCGCCAAATTCAGGTGTGCAGTGAATAAAGACCTTGAAATAAAAAGGTCAATAGTGACTTTTTAAGCTGTACAAATGATTAAAATGTGACATAGTGAACTGACGAGACAGAATTATAATATCAGGTATACATCTGTAATTGTTTAAGAATGGAATAAAGCAACTGACTCCGATGTGTAAATAAATCGTGAGACTAAACCAAAGTGTCTACAGTTGTTAGAATGTATAAATAATGACTCAAATGATCGCACCCAAATGGAATCTAATTATACCATCATTACAAAATGCATCTATCAGATTAACTGAAATATTAATTGCATAACTGATAACGTCAGTACTTGGAAGATGGTAGTGTCAGTAAGTTGGCCATTTTTTTTTAAAGTACTTGTCTTTAAACTCAAGCATGCACATTTCGTCAAATATTTTTCTCACAGATTTACCCATCTTTAACTACTTTATACTTAACAGATCACTAAAATGTAGTCTGCTTCCACAACGTTGCCTTTGTAGAAGTCCCGAATTAACCGAGACGGAAGACTCTGGATAGAAAATATTTGTCTCTCCTTACATCATGAAAGCCTAATCTTTCTCCGATAAAGTACCGCAGAGAAGTTAAAAAAGTACGGTTGATTTTACAATAAACATATTTAGTGCAATAACTCATATACTACCTAATTTAAGTACACAAATACCTAAAAGAATCACACGAAGACATAGCACTGTGATAAATTAAAAGTGAGTAAACCAAACATAAAAACTTCTTTTACATGCTTTCGTCCTTGCGACGTCCTGTATCTCATCATCGAAGTTCAGATAGCTGGTAACATAATGCTTAGTTGTTAACAATATAAGGGAGGAAATGCGTTCTGGTTGCACTGCAGCACGTAACGTAATATTGATAAGTGCTAAGTTGGAGAATCTTCACTGAGCTGCAAAATTAAAAATTGGTACTGGAAGTCATTACTTTTGGGAAAACATCACCAATATCATTTTGGAATATTAACTCAGGTGAATTCGGCTGGTGAAGTGTAAGCAGCTTTTTCGTTAAGCGAACACTGCAAATATTCACTAAAATGAAGAACTTCAGAACGAAAACTGTCTTCATTAGTATCACATTGGTATTACACGATACTGATGTTTCCGCTCAGATATCTTGTTTCTTGTTTCACAATATTGTTTGTCGACGATCGGAAAAGATCCACTACTACGTTGTACTTTACTTCCCGCATTTTAATTCCGCTTATAGTTTACCATCAACTGTAATAAATGAGACACAAAATTTATCATATGCAATCAGTTGTTCTGATATTTCTCTATCAGGAAATGTAACTTTTATTTAGGGTTTCCGTTCGCCGATATATTCTTGATGGACATGCAGACTTAATCTCATAGCTTGGTTTCCAAATTCATCGAAATTCTCTGTAATATGGCTCAAAAAATTGAATCAATGATTGCAGTGCTAAACAGTCGCTAAACAAGTCACGTCCAGGGTTTCGCAAACATTTGTTACTTATGTGAATTCCAGATAACACGTCTTTGTAGAAAAGAATATCGCAGATCCTAGTATCGTAAACTTCTTACGAATCGACTCTGGCTCATTTCTTGACTCTACCTAAGCTGCCTGCCTCTTTGACATATGTATGTGCTGCTACCATAGTTTTAAAGTAAGTTCCCATTTTCAAATACGTTATTTTGAGTAGCTACGACTCCTTACTCCCCTTCTCTTTCTGTAGTGAGCCACGGCTGAGCGGCCGAGCGCATTGAGGCGCTATGCTACGATGCGCGAGGTCGTTCCCCGTCGAGTAACCCGCCGCGCTGGATTTATGTGCCCTTTGATTTTTGAAACAGTTGTCAGAACTCAAATATTGTTCACCGGATTCTGGCTTTTTTTTTTCTTTTTGATAGAACAATAATCTTTAATGGCAATCATTATAGGAAAATTATCAAAATGATTAAAATTATTCATGTAGCAATAATGACGGCTAAAGATAAACATATAAAACGGACTGTAACAAAGTTAGTGGTTCTAGCCAGACATAATCATGCGTAGTAAACAATTTTAGTAAAAATTCAACCATGTTGTAGTCAGGTATTTATTTAGATGCCGCCTTCGTTAAACATTTCTTGACTTTGACATTGAAAGTTTAATTTTACAGATAAATATATACGTGTACGGACAGCAACGACCCGAAGGTAGCAGGAAAACGTCATGCACTAAGACAAAGGTAGTTAAATTAAGTGTCCGTATCGTTACATTGTCCATTATAATGCATGTTTACACGTCTCCAGCGTCCCTCATTGTCTACTGACCGAAAAAGGGGGAGCAGCTTGAACATCCGCCCTACGGTCCGGAAATGTCTTCCTGTGACTTCCATCTGTTTGGTCCACTAAATAAATACTCAAAAGGCAAAGGGGTTCAACTCGAACGACAAATTGAAAGATACTGTAGAGGAAAGGCACTTGTGACAGCCACAGGAATTCTGGAAAAAGGAAATCCTTCGGCTGGTTAAGTAGTGGGATAGTTGTGATTAAGTTTGATTCAGTTATACCCACAGTGTTGTTTCGTATCTTTTCATTTGAACACCACTCGCAGTTCTAACAAATACTCGTCGGATATCAAAGAATGCGTGACGAGAGTAGTGCGCCACGTGACAGAACTCTACCAATATCATTGCCGACTTCAGCTACAGCAGTCTCAGATGGCACCTGATGAAAAAACGACCGGCCGCCGAACATTTTTAGATAACAGTAGAGTTACTTGTCTGCGACAAGCCCCCACAATCGCGTTAGTGGCCAACTGCGAACAGCAGACAAATCGAAGATCGCCTCAGCGGCCATTATGGTGGCAAACTTCCGCGTGAACTTTAAATGTGAGTAAGACTCTTTTGATTAGCGTGAGTATTCATTTGAGTTAAGTCGCGTAAACCATTTCTAATTGAAATATATAACTACAAAACAGCTTCAGACTCCTTGAATATACAAAAACTATCGGTTGTGTGTAAATTTATTACACATACGGTGTAGAAATTGGCCAACAACGTTTCCTCTTCCTAACGAAAGAGAACTATAACATGTAGTTCTTTAGCGTTCCAAGTGCAGCATATGAACTGAATTTGTCGTCAGAAACGACTTTTTGGCACTTTCTCAGTATGTTATACGATTGTGAAACTTTTGTACAAACATTAATTTCGGAAGAGTTTCACACTTTACGTCTTTGCTTTAATGCTGTATTCTCCAATACTTAGATATTTCATAGAATCAAAAAAATCAAACATGGCTGACTGAAACATCTGATGTTAAAAATCGATTGTGAAAGTGAAGTATGCCATTAGATACATAACTGAAAAATAGCTTCTTACGTTGTGAATACAGCAAGCAGCCACTACCAAATTCTTTTAAGAACACGAAGTATGCCATAACTTATTCTTAACTGAGGCTTCTAACAATATCATTAGTGTATCTAGCAAGATAATCAGCATTTTTAATGGTGTAAGCCAAATACCTCACAGCAGAGTGATATGCTCTAAAGTCAGCAACTATCGTCACAGGGTTGAACTTCTCAATGTGAATCCACTGTGGCTACACGTCATTCATATATGGAACTATACATAGTTCTGCAAACCCGTTCAGTTGTTATACCTTGACGTAAAGCAGATTACTTTTAATTCTGCGTTCCAAGTTGCTAATATTAATATCATAAACAAAAATTCAAACTGTAGGAAGGCAACTAAGTTCGTGACCCCGATAGTTATTTTACACAATCATGAAATGAAACTTTTTGAATTTACTGTCCATCAGTAGTGCCTAACGCAGCTCATTTTTAAGAGCTACCATTATTATAAAAGCCTGTTCTTTATTTCATTCAATCCTATATTGTCTTGATTGACAGTCTGTTAAGCAGGAGTAACTATCTCTGAGCACAAGTAGTGCGGATACTTCTATTTCTGAGAAATGTAAATGGGAATACAGTATTCGATCATTTTATTCCTTTATTAAATTGATTTATGTATTTAAACGCCGAGCAGTTCTTCGCCGTCGTGCTTCATTTACACTGCAATACTCAAACAATACACATGTGACTGTCAATTGTGTATAAATTCCGCAGTAGCTATTTAATAAACGATTTACCTGCTATCTGACGCTTGCCACTACCATGGCGGACGGGCGAAGCTTCAAATTATCCCGCGACAGCAGCGCCGTAAAGGAGTCTAGTTATTGGCCCACTTTAGGTTACGGCAGTAACACTAAGAGTGGGCATTTGCGATCGTTTTTTTGACAGCTCGAAATTTAAATAAAAATAACGGCTTAACCATTCACCTGGCACAAAAATTGAATATCCGAATTTGTAGAGAAGAAAATTCTCTACAACTTTGCTCCCTTATGTTTTTTTTTTCATATCTCGATTCAGAGATATCTGCAAAAATAACGGCGATTTTGGGATGTATGACTGTCTGTCTGTCCGTCCGTCTGTCTGTCTGTCCGTAACGTGTTCCCCGTTTTAAAGACGAACCGTTCTACCGATCAACACCAAATTTTACAGACATAATTATAGACCGACAGAGACCAGAACGTCCCTTTTTCAAATTTTTCGGACAAGAAATACGGTAGCAATGGCAAAATAGCCGTTTGTAATATATTTGTAATTGCAAACGAACGGTTCATCTGACACGAAAATTGAATAACCTGATTGGTAGAGAGGAAAATTCTCTACAATTTCGCTCTATTAAGTTTTTTCTTCATATCTTGCATCTTTTCAGAGATATATGCAAAAATAACGGCGATTTGACAATGTCTGTCTGGTTCTAACGTGTTCCCACTTTTTAGGTCGAACCGTTCAATCGACTGGCACCAAATTTTACAGACATAAATGTTGGCTACCAGAGACCTGAACCTCGCTTTTTCAAATATTTCCAACAAGAAATACGTTAGTAATATCAAAGAAAGGTGGTTTGTAATATAATTTTAATTGCATATAAACCGTTTATCTCACGCTAAAATTGAATAACCGAAGTTGTAGAGGAGAAGATTCTATACAGCTTTGTTCCCTTATGTTTTCATTCCATATCGCGTATCGATTGAGAGGTATTTGCAAAAATAACAGAGTTTTGACGCCCTCCACTGAATTAACGAAAACCAACCGTTCGCAGATGTCACGTGACATTCCTCTCCCAGAACTCTCTCTGGCATAAGTCATCTCGCTTTGCGTATTTGATGATTGTCTTATTTTAACTTATCGTTTTCATTCCAAAGCAATGGCGCACTGAAGAAATAACAAACACGTCGTTCTTCGTACGAAAAATGATAATCTAGTGTCTAAAAATGCCACATTAGCATCAGTTAACAACTGCCATCAATAGAACGAAAATTTAGGGGGAATTTCGTAATTGTTCGCTGTAGTGTAGTAGGCAGCGTGTTGGATTGTGATGCACATGGTCCGTGGTTGCGGACCGGCCACTAACAAAAAAAAATTTTCTCCTTTTTTCCTAAAAGGGTTACGTGTTGGGTGCATAGATATTATCACAATAGTAGAGTCGTAATCATATCAATATAAAGTTCCTGGCAGATTAAAATTGTGTGTCGGAAACTGGACTCGAACCTGGGACCTTTGCCTTTCACGGGCTAGCGCACTACCGACTGTACTATCCATACACAACTCAAGACGCCGCCTCACAACTTTACATCCGCCAGTACTTCACCTCCTACTTTCCAAACTTCACAGAATTTCTCCTGCGAACCTTACAAGACTAGCACTCCTGGAAGAAAGGATATGGAGGAGACATGGCTTAGCCACAGCCTAATGAATGTTTCCAGAATGAAACTTTCACGCTGCAGCGGGGTGTGCGCTGATATTAAACTTCCTGGCAGATTAAAATTGTGTGCCGGAACCGGGACCTTTGCCTTTCGCGGGCAAGCGCACTACCGACTGTGCTATCCCGACACGACTCACGATGCCGCCTCACAACTCTACCTCCGCCAGTACCTCGCCTCCTACTTTCCAAACTTCACAGAAGCTCTCCTGCAAACACGCAAGACTAGCACTCCTGGAAGAAAGGATATGGTGGAGACATGGCTTAGCCACAGCCTAAGGGATGTTTCCAGAATGAAACTTTCACTCTGCAGCAGAGTGTGCGCTGATATGAAACTTCCTGGCAGATTAAAATTTTGTGCCGGAACCGGGACTCGAACCTGGGACCTTTGCCTTTCGCGGGCAAGCGCACTACGGACTGTGCTATCCCGACACGACTCACGATGCCGCATCACAACTCTACTTCCGCCAGTACCTCGTCTCCTACTTTCCAAACTTCACAGAAGTTCTCCTGCGAACATTTTTTTATCACAAGATATCGTGAACACGTAAGAATAAGTGAAAACAACCAATCTAGTTTCTATTTACATCTCAGAAACGAAAACCATTCAGCACTTAACATCGAAAACGCACTTATGATTTTGCATAAAATACCAAAGGGAATAGAAATGAATATTTTGGGGGAATTTGAAATATATATTAACACTGAAAATTATCCGAACGAAATAGTTAATGAACACACTGATTTCAAACATAAAAATTATCTGGTTAATTTTATTGACTTTATCGATGAAAAAGGCTGAAAAGCAAAGATATACTAAATGAACAGAGGAAAAAACAAAATAAACATCTCTGACCAATGTTAAAGTTAAAAAAGTATCTCATAACTTAGTTGATTACTGTATATGTAAACCCCTTTGGCAAAGCTGTTGCTAATTACGAAAAAATATAAAAGTTTCTTTAATTTAAAGTTTTAATGTAAAAAGCTGCATAACACCTGACAGTTAAAGCAACAGTTACGCCAGATGTCCAAACATCGTAGACGTAAGTTTCTTTAAGAAAATTTATAACAAACAAATTTATGTATATTTTCCTATTGTTTGATTTATAATTAATGTAATTCTTATACACGCTGGCGCTTGAGAATGACAAACTGTCGAAACAGCTGTAGCAATTTTAAATAAAACATAAGCAGCAATCTGGAACTTTATTACAAACTTTTTTTATTATTGACATTATTATTTTTGTCCGAAATGTTTGCAAACAATTATAAAACTACAAATTTAAAGTGGGCCGTCAAACACGTCAGTGCGATTGTTTTTTTACAAAGTCTTTGGTCTGCGACGTCGCCTCCGTACCACACCGCGCCCAGATCTATGACAGAGCGGAGGTGAGGCCCACGCAGGCGGGCGGTAAGGTCAAGGAGGCCATTCGTCTGCAGCGAGCAGGGCTGGTCTACCTGCTGCAAGTGGCGGAGAGGAACGGTCGGTAAATCTGCAGAGGATCCCGCCTGAGCCGCGAGGCGGCGCAGTCGGAAGAGTGGTCTGGCAGGAAAACAGCCGGCACGGTGGGGAGGGTAGGCCGCCCCATTCCGCACAGATCGAACCCACTCGCTGCCGGGTCGCCGCCCCGCGGCTGTTGTCTCTCGGACTCTTTGTCCCGGATTACGTCACGAGGACACTTGGCCGGAATTCCCTCCGAGCGGGATTTGCTTCGGACCTCACGCATAATACCCAGAGGGAGTTGGAAAAATTCTGCACACTGAACATTTTGACCCAACGCTTGGAAACTATTCTGTATAGCTTAAACCCGCGGCTCCGCTAGCGTTTGTTTATCCTATACATATTATCCTATACATATTATAAATGCGAAAGTTTGTATGTTTGTTACCCCATCACGCTAAAACTGCAGCATTGATTGAGATGAAATTTCATATAGAGATATCTTATGTCTTGGATTAGGACATAGGCTACTTTTCAAAATGTTTATTACAAGTTATTTATTTGAAATATATCTATAGAAATACGTAACGGTTGTAAGAAGGTTGTAATACAATAGCAGCGGGGCTATGTAGTGTAGGTCATGTTTTGCCGCGTGGGTTAACGCATCATGTCAGAAACTTCCCTTATCGTGGGCAATGGTTCGTGTCCTGCTATAGTGTTTCAAATCGAATCAAATGTTTGTTAAGCTTATGGGACTTAACTACGGGGTCATCAGTCCCTAAACTTACAAACTACTTATGAACTACTTACGAACTAGGACGGCACAAATATCCATGCCCGAGGTGGGATTCGAACCCCCGACCGTAGTTGCCGTGCTGACCGTGACTGGAGCGCCTCAGTCACCTTGGCCACCGCGGCCGGCCCTGCTATAGTGAAATTTTTTTCTTTGTTATTGTTATCTTTTTTACTTTCGAATATACAAAAAGATTCTGTGATACTGCCAAAACGGCTTAACTGAGTTATAATTACATACACAAGAAATCTGAATGTTGGCGTATATGCATTCATTTTCATTTGTTATAACAAATGAAGGAAGTATGTATATAAATTGATGACTTTAAATAAAATATGCTCTAAGTACCATGGCAAAAAAATCATTGACGTTTTGTGTAGAATGGGAGCTAGATACCAAGCTCTATTTTGTGTACAAATCGCGAACTGCCACGTATAATAGTATACGTAAACTGCAACGAAAGTAGTAGCAAATGCACTGAACAAATGGCAGGCAGTATAACACTCATGAAAATATTTCTCAGGACGTGAAATGTGTATTCAATTGTGATATCTCCACTACTATAAATAAGAGTCGAGGATAAACATTAAAAGTGGCAGGTATTCTTCTGGCCACCCAATGTTTCTCGCACGGACAGCTCTACGTAGGATGCTCCCGTGTATCGACAGCTAGAAACCTCTACGTAAACTCGGAGAGCAAGTAGTCTCGAAACATCGTTTACAGGGACGTATTGCAATAGATTTTTGGCTCTCCATCCGTTCCAAGACAATTATATATTCCGTGCTAACAATGTCGCAAACAATCATGTAGTTATTTATGCTCTTTCTTGACACTTTAATTTCTGAATATTGAACCGCGGGTAACACCGCGGGGAGCAGCTAGCGACAGATAATGCGCGAAACGTCAATTAGATTTTTTTAAAGAGATGTATTAAAAAATTTCTTTTTTTTTGCTTTATTTATTTATTCTTATATTTCCTTATTCGTATGCTTATCCTTACAGAGAAAGAGCAGAAGACATTGTAGCACGCATAGACCAAAGGTATGGTCTGAGTCATCAAGTTTCGCTGTATGTAACCTCCTTGCTATAGAGTCGCAAACGTAATCGCTGGCCTTCAGTCCGAATTTCTTTTATAATTTAACGACTTTCAACCACCATATCTTCCACCCCCTTATAGCTATCGGCTTGGAACTGCTATTGTGTACAACGGGAGACTTCGGACAACCATTACACACAGACCATTCGTTTGCGTTCTGTAGTTTTCGTTGCAGAGCGAAATATTAACACAGACAAAGGTAGAATTTTATATACACCGATAATTTTCCATCCCAATATACTCCATCCTTTTATCATTATCAACCCTCAAGTATAAATGCAACCAATAAAACCATTTTCAAAGAGTAAATATAATTTTCAAAGAGTAACTATTTTTCCGCATTTCGCGATATATTCTTCAAATTACTAAATATTTATCAAATCGCTATAAAACCGTGCCTAAAGCCTACCTCAGGTATGAATTAGTAACTGTACAAATATTTAAGTCTCTACGTCTTGTAGTTCGGACGTGATAAGCGTACACAGAACAGATGTTCACATTAATATATATATAAATAGCTATCCGAACGCTATAAAACCGCGCCTAAAGCCTTCCCCGGGTAGACATTAGAACAGTAGAAATTTTCACCTCTCTATGTCTTGTGGTTCAGACGTGATAAACGTACACCGAACAGACATTCACATTTGTAGATATAGATTTCTGAAATGCTATTCCGCAGCTTTGTGCGATTTGCAAGGAATCTTCGATATGCAATAACTCACGGAATTACTGACCAAATTTCAGTATTAGATTGCTGTCCTAATCTGCTGATTGTGATATTTAATCTTATGTTAAAGATGAACACAATAGCCTTGTGTAGTTCGCGAACCAACTAGTTTAGGAGAGCGCTCCCACAGGCGAACTACGCGAACTAGTTCGCAGATCCCTCGCCTCTTAGTTCGTCCGCTCGTTTACAGAAGACTGACGGGGAACAGCGAGACGACGCGAGATCGCGCAAAATCGTGTGATTCCTTTCTGTCAGTTACCGTTATTTCGAGCTGCGATGCAGCTCAGCTGTAGTTTCATCGTTCACTGTCACAAATTTTCTTTTTTAAGGTACTAAGCCGTGCCTAAATAATATTTACTACGGGTACTCTGAATGCAAAGTAGTTGAATGCCATTGTGTCACCCATTCGTGTAAATAACTGGTTTATTTCTTTATGTCTAATTGCCCAAAAATACGGGTAATAGCACACGCTTGGGACACACTGATCATTATATTAAAAAGTTGTCATATCAAAAGAAAGAGCTCTTTTAGTAGCGGTAGCAAAAGCCAAAAATAGCGGACGAACTTAAAAAAATAAAAAAGTAAAAACTACTTCGCGGTTGGTCGAGAACTAAAAAATGCACGATCGGTCGCGAACTAAAATATGTGCAATCGGTCGCGAACTAAAACATGCGTTACCGGTCGCGTACTATTGTGCCAAATGTATCTCGCTTCTTAGTTCGTTGGATTCTTTTCCGAAGACCGACGGGCAATAGCGAGAGGGCGCGCAGCATAATTAAAAATCACATGTTTGCCATTTGTAGGTGAACGTCTGTGTGCTAGATTACATAGTTCAGTGCTACAAAATTTCTGTTTTGAAGTATTCTGCACTCTACAATATCTGACTAATAAATTCCAAAATGCTAAGATATAGAGATAACTCTAAACTTAAACGCGAGAAATTATCCACAAACAGTTTCTTTTGGTTTGCGTGATACCGTTAGCGGCTCAAGCAACAAGCGGGTGAAGCAGCTAGGTGGGGGAACGTCTCCCTCCACCTTCATGCGCAGACCACGCCGCTCCGCCGTCACTGGGAAGCGGACGATCTAAATGAACGAACTATGCACAAGTCTACAACACAATAAGGCAATTACTACAGCTAACTAAAACGGCCCAATCTTTGTTGTGGTTCAGTCTGGTGCGATATGCACGGGGAAGTTAATAAAATAATATTTAGTAATAAAAGACAGCCGTGGTTGCAACTTTATTGTGTATTTTTTACGCGTGTCAACCTTCTCGAGCAACCTCATAAACTCTGGAAAATAAATGAAATAGGGGCATATAACTTAAAGGCCTAATCTTGGCGTTCAAAATCCCACAAAAGCATTAACAGAATGTTAACTAACGTTGAAATACTACATCAGACAAGTTGAACTAAAACTCTTGCTAGCCACAATCTGGCAGCGCCAAATCATTAGTAGCCGAGCGCATTTAGGCGCTATGCTCCGATGCACCATGCCGTCGGGAGCGATTGCCCCCTCCGGGCATGGATGTCTGTCTTGTATTTAGTATAAGTTAGTCCATAAGTGGTATGTAAGTTTAGGGGATGTTGACCCCGTATTTAAGTCCCATAAGCTTAATAAACATTTGAACATTTTCAAATCATTTAAACTAGGATACGGTCGACAAAACACATCAGAATCTCATAAATAACGTAGGAAATAATAAGACATTAAGATGGGGTCCTATCCCGCAAGATCGTTTTAAGGATACATTAAAGTTTTTAAATAGAATTATTGATTTTAGGCATCTAAAGCCAAGAAAATCAAGCTGAACATGAAGTAAACAGATATCTAAAATCAATAACTCTGTTAAATATTTTTAATGTATCGTTATAAATATCGTGCAGGATAATACCGCATCTTAACGTCTTCTGTATTTCCTATTTTATTCATAGGATTCTGATGGTTTTGTCGACCGTATCCTAGTTTTACTGATTTGACTCTGTCAGATTGTGGCTAGCACGTTTTTTAGTTCAAGTCATGTGATGTAATTTTTCAGGTTTGTTAAAATTTTATTAATTTTTAGTGGGAATGTGAACGCTAAGACTGGACGTTTAAGTTATATGCCCCCAATTCATTTGTTTTCCAGACTTTCTGAAGAGTGAAACGCGTTAAAAATCAATAAAAAATGTGGCAATTGCGACTGGTTTCATTACTATACAATCCAAATGGTTGCTGTACCAAGAGGCCCTAATGGACTGGAAGGTATTTTATAATAAAAGAATACTTGTGAACATTGATCTGTGAAGTCGATGTGACCACTATGACCATAATGCGCATTGGCCAGCGCAAATTCCCAGTAGACAGAACATCGGGCTTCGAATCCGGGACCAGCTCAAATGTTCAAATTTCCCCTTTTTCGTGCACACAGGCAGCCAATACCTTCAATTCCTCTTTGTGGTGCCATGTCACTCTTTTGCTTCCACAGACTTTCTCAGTAATTTAATGGAGAAAAGCGTGACGTTACTTTACAGCAACGAGTCGACCTGTTCGATTTTTTCCATTTTCACTCGAGGATGGCAAGTAGGGAACTCGTGGTAAAATTGCTAAAAGACAACGTCACTATTTCTCTGATAACCCGAGAAGACTTCGTAAACACTTTATGGAACAAGTAGCACTAATGCTATACACCTCAGTACATGTATTACGTCACAGTTTCGTCGTTTATATCCACCTATTAGCATTGCATTGTGTATCACTGAGGCTATAGAAAGGAGATAAATTACTCATGTGGTCATTTTGAAAACGTTATAAATGCATTCCTAGTTTCTTACATTTGTCAGTCAACATTCTACTTGGAAGAAGTGACACACTTACCTACATATATCCTTTCGCTCTTTCTGCAACTTTGTTTCAGATGTAGTAGAAATGACTGATATCTGGATACTCACCTGTAAAATAAAAAGTAGATTTCGTTATCATTCAAACAGGAGTAAAAATTACATGCAAATATATAACTACAAAGCAACAATATCGAAAGAAAAACTGTAATACTATCGTTTTTGTAGTGCTGCAGAACACTCAGAAGCCAACGCGCACCAGTTTGGTTAATGTTGGTATGTTTAAAGCGGTAATTTCTGTATGAGAGGGAGGGCAATTCTCCTTAAACCGCTGGAGCTCAATTATTGAGCCTATACATTGTTACATTTTGTAAAATTAGTCACTGTTTTTTGGGTACAATATACGTGATCTCTCTTTCTCTGTGGCGATAAGTGACGTATGTTTCAAGCAACATGCTGTACTCGAATGTCTAACACACGCCCTTGTTTCCCGCTGGAGGAAGGCTTTAAAATGTTCAGATGTTTGTAAATCTATCGGACCAAACTGCGTGGTCATCAGTCCGTAGCTTACAAACTACTTAAACCTAGGTAAACTAACCTAAGGACAACACACACACACACCCATGCCCCCGGGAGGACTCGAACCTCCACGGCGATCAACCGCGCGCTCCGCAGCGAGACGCTTTTTTGTTTTTTTTTTGTTTTTTTGTTCTTTTTTTTGTTTTTGTTCTTCAGGTAGATCTATGATCTGCGGTCGTGTATTTATTGTTCGTGCTTGGTCGTTCGTTGATCATTTGGCTCAGCTTTTTATTCCAGGGAGCGTGTAGCTCCCTGACCGGGCGCGCTGAGCCACGGCGCCCGGCCAACCGCTCGGCTACCCCACCGCGGCGAGGAAGGCTTTAGAACGAGATGTAAATCACGTGGGATTGTTGGGTGATAGATTAAACACCGTTGTGTCGTGTATTTGATTCTCATTATGGGCTAAAACGTAATTGTTAAAAATAAATGGCTCATACTCTCCTGTCAGCCCTCATATCCTACAATTTCTGAAAAGTCATAGGTTCAATAAATTTTTAAAGATACGTTGTGGTAAACAAAAGCCAAATCGCCCGTTTGTTAGTTTAGTTTATTCGTGTCATATTCAATTTCAGACAGGAATGTCCTCGTTTATATTATTATTTAGCTATTAGCCTTGCATAGTGTACCATTCTGGCTATAGATAGAAGCTAAATTACTCATGTGGTCACTTTGATAAAGTTTTAAACAGTGGCGGATACAGAATATTTTTTCTGGGGGAAACACCAAAAATATTCTCCAAAGCCACAATTGCTGCTTGGATAAAACTTTTTAATATACGTTCATCTAACTATAAGTACTATTAATACAATGTTCGTTTCTATGCTTTAAGGCGTCATTTTCAAATGACAATGATTACAAAATTATTACAATGATTAAACCACATTAAATAGAGAAAAGTTTCAGAATTTACCACACAAACACAAAAAAAGAGAAAAAAAAAATCACAGCATTTAGAGTCTGAGTGTCCTTTGAGCTATGGGCACATTTGTTGTCCTATGCTGAACACAGGGCATTCAGGCTCTGAATTTACTTCAATTTGTAACAAAATCAAATGTTTGTATAGTCTATGGGACTTAATTAACTACGGGGTCATCAGTCCCTAAACTTACAAACTACTTATGAACTACTTACGAACTAGGACGGCACAAATATCCATGCCCGAGGGGGGATTAGAAACCCCCGACCGTAGTGGCAATTTGTAACAGTTTCTCAGCTTGGCCAGATGGGTATATGCGAAATCCAATATACAGCGGATTGACATTCGTATCTCCACATATGTACAACTTCCGAATAATTGGCTAATAAGACTGACAACCTGAAAACTCAGAGAATTCTACAATGCCGTCGAAAAATAAGTTTTGTAAAATGATACGCACAGGATTACCGTATTAAATGTGACAAATGAATTAATGGAAACTGTACAAAAATCTAAGGCATATGATTCACAAATTTAAAACAAAATGAGTACGAAGTCTTTCACGACGTAGTTCTTGCGTAAAATATTCTCAGTGTTCTTGACGCGTTAAAGAGTGGAGAAAATGGCGCTGAAATCCTTGGAGAAGGACAGCGATTTCGTTGTTTTACCTGCTGACAAGGGGATTGCTACAGTCATCCTCAATACTACCAACTATCACGAAAAAGTGGACGTATTATTGGAAGACACCACATACCGGCGTCTCAAACGGGATCCCACAACAATACACATAGTAAGACAGGAGAGCTAATGAGGACATCTGGCCTCTCAGAACTAGTGAAAATGTAAGACCTAGAGCACCCAGGCCACCCAGGTTGTATGGTTTGCCAAATGTGCATAAGGATGGGATCCCACTATGACCGATTGTCAGTGTCATTGGATCACCCACTTATCGGTTGGCCAAACACTTAACGAAATTATTGTCACCAACAGTCGGCCACTGCCCTAATCATATTAACAACTCGAAAATGTTTGTTGACATCATAAAGCAGATGAGGACAGGCCAGAATGACATAATGGTCGGCGTCGATGTGCTTCCTCTTTTTACGAAACTACGAATGGAAGACACATCAAAACTGCTGGCAGCTCACTTCCCTCTTGAAATTATTTCGGCACACTCTGACGACCACTTATTTTTTGTATGATGGAAATTATTATGAAATGACTGACTGAACAGCCACGGGTTCGCCATTGTCATCAGCCATTGCGAACTTTTTCATGGAGGATTTTGAAGAACGAGTGTTGAACAGTGCTCCCTTTCGTCCATCTTGCTTCTACAGGTATGTTGACGATACATTTTTAATCTTGCCACACGGTGATGAGGCACTGCAACAGTTCGTGGATCATTTGAATGGAATACACCCCAACATAAGATTTATAGTGCAAGTAGAAAAGGCCGGGAAGCTACCCTTCTTAGAAGTGTTGCTTGATCGAAGATCAGATGGACGACTTTGACACTGTGTACATAAATCCTACGCATACAGACTTGTATATGAATGTCGGTAACTTTCATCATCCCACTCAGAATAAAGCTATACTGAACACCTATGTACACAGAGAAAGGATTATTTCAGACCAAACTCATCTTGACTCTGAAGAAGGTCTTCAAAAAGAATTGACATTCCTCCCATGATATTAGGTCCACAATGTCGAGGAAACCTAGACAGGAAGCGATTTCAACAAATCAAGAGGACCAACACATCGCGCGGCTTCCATTCTGCGGTGCAACAAGCAGAAAATTCGGAAGAGTCCTAAATAGGCAAGGAATCTGCCCTGTCTTTCGTCCTCCCAAGAAGATGAAAGAAATGAAGCCATCCGTCAAAGACAAGCTCGATCTGAGGGTGTTGGGAATACACAGAATTCCTTGCGATTGTGGCAAAAATCACGTGGGGCAGTCAATAAGAACTGTTTCCGAACGCTGCGTCGAACAACAGTCACCTGAAATACAGGCATTTAGAAAAATCTGCTATGGTTGAGAACAGCCTGTTAAATAAACATCGGATTTTGTCTGAAGAAACGAGAGTACTGGCTCACGCTTCCAACTACTGGGATTCTGTCATCAGGGAGGCGATTGAAATGAGGTTATGCGAAAATAATATCAGTAGAGACTCCGGATGCCGGCCGCGGTGGCCGAGGTGACTGAGGCGCTCCACGGCCACTACGGTCGGGGGTTCGAATCCCCCCTCGGGCATGGATATTTGTGCCGTCCTATTTCGTAAGTAGTTCATAAGTAGTTTGTAAGTTTAGGGACTGATGGCCCCGTAGTTAAGTCCCAAGAGCTTAACAAACATTTGAACATTTTTTGAGACCCCAGATATGCACTCCGCAATGCATGCAAGAGAGCACTGGAGAAGGAGAAAGAACAGAGGATGGCTCCCAGAACTTTTAGTACTCCTCGCAGATTAGCTCCTGCTGCGGAATAGAGTGCTCTAGAAAATTCTTCGTGGTTAGATGTCACCACCCAAGTACGGGGAATTACCGCTGTGACCTAAGCCAGCCAATGAGAAGCCGTGTCCTGGTTATATAAGCGGAAGCCTCCAGTTCACGGCAGTCAGTTTTACCCCTGACGACGACTATGGAGGAGATAGTCGAAAACTTGGGCTCTTACTCATATTTGACGCGGCAAGAACACCGAGAATATTTTACGTTAAAACAAATGTTCAGATGTTCGTAATCCTAAGGAGCGAAACTGCTAAGGCCTCGGTCCCTAGTCCTACAAACTAATGAAACTAACTCATTCCAAGTGCAACACGCACATCCATTGCAGAGGGAGGACTCGAAACTCTGGCGGGAGCTGCAACTTACTCCGCGATTTTGCGCCCCAGATGACACTGCCATTCCCGCGCGGCGCACTTGGTTTGACAGTCATTTTGATAAATCTGGAGTTCCATACACCAGATACACTTTTTTCATTCTGTAGTAAATTTTTTCACATTTCACTGTTTAATGTGGTTTGATCATTGTGATACTTTTTGTAATTATAGGCTCTTGCGCATGACCCCATAGTGCGCCGAAACTAACAGTGCTTTGGTAGTCAGATGGAAGTATATTAATTCGACAAGTAATTACTATTTTACCTGGCGATGCCAGGAGCAGAAAATAACTGCACTAGTTGCAGGACACTCATTTATTTCGGAGCGCTGTGAACGTTCATCTGCCGCAAGACACTAAATATTACTGCAGACATTGTACGGGTAACGTTTCCAACACTGCGACGCTGCCTTCCGCTCACTGCTCCTCGCCTTGTGACAGCCATGGTAAACAACTCCTGCCTCTGCCAACAGCCAGCGCAAACAGTGCTGTATCCGGCGTAGCTGTTTCATTATTAAACAGAGCACTGAACTGAGTTTGCATCAAAGCTTTGCCGATCAACAACATTACACTTGTTTGTGCTTCTAGAAGAAGTTCAACTAGCATGAAAATTCTTTGTACCTAATGTGCAGAAAAAATTCCATTGAAATTTCTAATTTGCTCCAATAACTGGAAAATCGAAACGGTTAGCTTCATAAAATTGTATATAATGCGTGGCAGTACTATTTCTTACTGTCAAGGAAGGTAATCCAGAGTGACAAACTGATTACCGAAAGCTCCTGAATGCGCCAGCCTAAACGCAGCCCTAGAAATTAAAGGTCTTTTTTTTTTTTTTTTTTTTTTTTTTTTGCCGCTGCTGAGCGCATTGCTACGATGCCGAGGCCGTTCCCCGTTGGGGTTTCGAATGCCCCCTGAGGCATGAATGTTTGTGCCGTCTTTAGTATAAACTAGTTCATGAGTACTTTCTAAGTTTAGGGACTGAAGACGCCGTACGTAAGTCCCATAAGCTCTACAAACATTTGAACATTTGATTTTTTTCCACATATTTAAAACCTTTAACTTTATTTACGTGTGACTAAAAAGTAAGCAATATCTCTTTCATCTCCCAGCCAATGACAAAACAGTAAACGACTCTTATTTAGTTTTATCGTAAATTACTGACAAAAATGGAGCAGTAAGCAATTAAAGGGAAGCAACACAAAAAGTCAATTTAAGTAATGTTAATTACAGGGATTTTGCCTTTTCAAACTCACAGTTACTTGCAGTCTGTAAGTAAAAGTTATTCTTATGCGAGAGACTCTATCCCTCCCTCCCACCGACTGTCTGCTTCTGTCTCTCTCTCTCTTTCTCTCTCTCTCTTCCTACCCCTCTTTCCCTTACTCTCATTTTGTTTGTCCGGCTGTGTTAGGGGGAGGAGGGGTTCGGGAGTAGCCGAGCGGCCTGGAGCGCCGCGTTATGGATCACGCGGCCGCCCGCGTCGGAGGTTCGAATCCTCCCTCGGGCATGGATGTTTGTGTTGTCTGTAGTAAAAGTTAGTTCATAAGTAGTTTTTCCCTTAAAAAGAAAGAAACTACAAGAGAGCGCATATAGCCTCTAGGTTACAACTTATTATTCATAAAGAGTGATTGAGGTAATGGCACACGAAAATATAGAACATAATTCTTAAATAGTATTTTGGAAACTTTTTTTATTGAGTAGCATAAAATAACAGTAAAGGCTAATTAGGAAGTGGCCTTCTTTATATACACAGGTCGTTTTCATACTCTAAGTTAGTATGTGCTACATTGAAAGTGTAGGACCTTTTTCAGTGCTTTCTTCAATGGCTCTGATGGTACATATGTATATAAGGTCAACGGTGCTAATAACAACATGTTACGGTCACTCAAGGTAATACCGTTGATATTACACTAGTAGACGTAACAGCAACGAATATTATAAGAGACGAAGTGAAGCAAGTTTTCCTTCTGTCATCTTTTACAGCCGTCTAATAATTAATTTCAAACATTAACAAATCATTATTATAGGGCCCCCGGGCATAGGGAAGCATTATGCGATACTAGAGTCCCATTGAGAAAGTCCGAAACACAATTCTGCCAACTCCAGCGACGGACATACAAAAAAGCCATAATTCATCACGACATTGGTTACTGTTATAGTCGAGAGAGCATACCTTGATCACTATAATGCCTCCCCTTTGCCGGCCGCGGTGGCCGAGGAGACCGAGGTGCTCCAGTCACGGTCTGCACGGCCCCTACGGTCGGGGGTTCGAATCCCCCCTCGGGCATGGATATTTTTGCCGTCTTTAGTATAAGGTAGTTGATAAGTAGTTTGTAAGTTTAGGGACTGATAACCCGGTAGTTAAGTCCCATAAGCTTAACAAACATTTGATTTTTTGACCTCCCCTTTGTATATCTCTTGAAGACATCGTGACGATAAAAATAGAGGTATTCGAAACCGTATTGGGGCTTATCAGCAATGTCTCGTCTCAGGAATCATACACAACTGGAACAGAAAATGCAACAAGTAACAGTAAGCGCGGACCCCCCCCCCCCCCTCCCAGCGACGTACAGTGAGCTTGCTTGTATATTATACATGTATAATCTGATGTAGATGCAATATGATTCAAGTTTCCAATGGTTCTCTTCTATCTATAAGGCTCCATGTCATATGATCGTCACATTATACAAAGCGCAAATATTCATTTAAGATAAAGGTGAAGCAATATTAATTCAGAAACCCTGAGACGGTTATTCGTCTCGAATATGTCCAAGACATTTAAGATAAAGGTGAAGCAATGAAGTAAAATTTGTGATGAGGCCGGGAATCGAACCTGAACCTCCATGCTTACTTTTTAAGATGTAGAACCTTCTGCGATTGTAAAAAAAGAAATAAATTTTTACCGGTGGGCGGGATTGAACCGGCGACCTTCTGCGCCGCAATCCGTGACGCTATCCCCTTTATTTTTATTTTATTTTTATTTTTTTTATTTTTATTTTAGGGCCTCCTACCTCCCCTCACAGCCCCTCCTTTCGCTCTCCAATTGTCGCCTTCTTCGGCGCATTTTTATACATATTTATTGGTTCTATTTTCTTCCTTCGTAAATTAAATTCTTGTCTTCATTTGTTGAATGAACTAAAATTTCCTCCTTCGTTTCTTTAAAGGTAAATACAAAACAGTCCTTTAAGCGTTTTATAATTTAAGAATGCAACTGGAGGTATGATTCCCTTCTGCGATCTGAAACATAACTACTGACAATTTCTGAAATGTAGAATAAAGTACTTTTTGTTTCGGTTTCTTTCTCTCTACTGACGATTTCAAAGTTCGTCTTCGCGAGGTTAAAAGATTTAGTTTCCACACGTTTCCGTGTATCAGGTTCTTCTTTATTTTCTCACTTTGTTTATCTTCTCTAACTCCGA
Organism: Locusta migratoria; assembly: GCA_026315105.1. Taxonomy (NCBI): domain Eukaryota; kingdom Metazoa; phylum Arthropoda; class Insecta; order Orthoptera; family Acrididae; genus Locusta; species Locusta migratoria. The sequence continues at coordinate 275,682,524 of CM048751.1, read as the reverse complement.
AATCCGTCAGCGGGATAGAATGCCGCTTTCTTTAGTGATACAACAAAAAATAAAATCTTGGTGATGTAACGATTTATCCGTAAGGAATGATATTTATGTATAATATGAGGAGTAAACTAAGATAAGATAAAATTAAAACGTCTTTCTTCTAGAGCCAAAACGTGATGAGATGAAATCATAGTCTTTAAAAAAAAAAGATTCTGTTCGGCAATAATCGTTCCATAGTTGACCGTTATATTTGTTTTGTCTTATGTTCCTAATTTTGTTTATATATTTTCACCTTTTTGTTTTGTATGCACAATCAGGTATAACGTTGTAGTTGTAATTCACATGATGGTTCTATTGAGAAAGTTTGCGTATTGTTTTCGATAATCCTTTATTTGCATTAGTTTGTGGTGCTGTATTTTAATGTACGTCCAAAAATCTCCTTCGCTCTTCTCCATGTTGGTAAGTATGTAAAACACCGCGTGTCCCTTTAACTAGTTCACTGCATTTTGCTTCGTTTGTGGGTAAAGTTCTCCGTCTGGGTGTAGGAGGCTCGCGGGTGTTATGGTGTGGGGCGAAGTTCGTTGCATAATTGCAAGTTTGTTCCTGAGGGACTGCCAAATATTGTGCACGTTTTTTCAGACAAACTGATGTTCGTCTGTGTCATTCAGATTACAGGTTGGGCACAAGGGAGAATTTGCTAGGTGTATTTCGTGGAGTCTATGGTTTGTTGGGACTTTTCGGTTGACAGCATAATACCACAGCGCCCTCACGTTGGTTGGTAAGTGGGGATTGTGAATATTTCTCCAGATTATTTTCCAATTGAAGTCTTTATACTTCTTTTCAGTGACGTTCTTGGTATGAAACTGCAGAAAGTTTCCGTAGATTGCTTTGACTTTATACATGTCCTTCTCTGATATTCTCATACTAATATAGCTATATTCTATTAAAAAGTGTTTCAAATGATACAATTCAATGGGAATGTGGCTAAAATCGATTGGAGCAGCACAGTTTGTCGGCGCTATTTCATTTAATAGAAATGCCGCTATGGAGTTCGGCATTTTGGTCCACAGTTTGTAGGTTTTGCTAAGGTACAGAGCTTGTGATTTATTATATACATATATTAGGTTAAGGCCACCGTTGTCGACCGATAGTGTCAAAGTTTCGTATTTGACTTTAAAAATATGGCCGCGGCTGACGAAGTGGCCAAAGGCAGCTAAGATCCTTTATGCCACAGTCCTCGGAATTGGCAAGACTTGCGCCACAAAATTTATTTTAGGTGTTAGGTAGGTATTCAGCAGTTCCACTCTTTGTATTTCATCGAGTGTCCTGAGTAGAGTTTGGTATGTACTGGCACGCATGCTATTAAGTATTCTTCTGTAATTTCGTGCAATTGTTTGCTGGATATGGGGCGTGTATTCAATTCCAAGGCACTTCAAAGTGGCAGTCTCTTTTATTTCCCCTTGGATTGGATCTCCTAATCCTCGTCCGATATCCATTATTGCGGATTTTCGTCTGTTCAGTTTGGCGCCAGACGCGAGTTCATACATATGTATGATATCCAATAATTGTGCGATCTCATTATTGTCTTTGACCAGTACCGTGACGTCGTCGGCATAAGCTTTACAGACAATATTTTGCCCGCGTAGTAATATGCCTTCCAAACTTTCACTGATTCGAAAAAGCAAGGGTTCAATGGCTTTGGCAAAAAGCGACATTGACAGGGGACAGCCTTGTCTCATTGAACTTTTTACCGTTATAGGTCTGTTGGGTTGACCATTTACCATTATTATAGATGTTGCATTATTTACTAAGTTCTTCATGATTCTGATGTAACTTTGCGGGAAGTTCATTATACACATTATGTGGAAGAGGTACTCATGGTTGACTCTATCTAATGCTTTTTCAAAATCTAATGAGACCAGAGCGCGCTTTAGTTTACAAGTGGCTGCTATTGAATTATGTCCCTGTAATCGCAGAGTGTATGGTGAATTGACCTGTTTTTTTCCTACGCTCGACTGATATGAACCGATGACGGCGTTCATTACTGATTTCAGTCTTTCATTCATGATGCGTGCAAATATTTTGTAATCGCTATTCAGTAAGGTAATAGGTCTTAGATTTTCTACTGCTTGTGCTGTAGGATTTTTTGGAATTAGCACGACTACTCCTTCTCTGAAATCATTCGAGATGTTGGTGTTCGGGTTCATTAGTTCTTTGCATATGCACGTGAGCTTGGGTAACATCTGTAGTTTGAATGTCTGATAAAGCTCTGCCGGAATTCCATCGGGCCCAGGAGATTTATTTTTCGGGCTCCGCATTATCGCGTCTTCAACTTCCTCTTCCATTATTTCAACTAAAAGGCTGTCTGCTTCTTCCTGGTCAAGTTGTCGTGTCATTCCTGTTGTAAGGTCATTTTGAGCGGTTATGTCCGTCGGTGTATTACTTAATAAGTTGGTGAAATAATTGTGAATTTCTGTCTTGATTTCATGTTGCAGGGTCAGTGAGCTACCATCTGTCGATCGTAGTTTGGTTATTATTTTTCTGTGCTGTGCTTTTCTTTCGCTTATGACATGATAAATTGATGTGTGTTTGCCCTGCACTTCATTTTGAAGCCTTGTTCTTATTTTATAACCTTCGAGCTGTTTGCGTTTTAATGCAAGGAGTTTGGCTTGAACTCTTTTTATCTCTGCTTGGTTGTCAATTACAGACGCATTGGATGCGTATAAATCTCGGAGAACTTTGAAGTAGAATTCAACTGTCTGTTTGTGCCAGCCTGTTTTCTCACGAGAGTAATTTATCATCGCTCTTTTGATCATGGGTTTCGCGCATTTCATCCACCATGTGAGTGCCGAGGGGTATAAAGGGAATCTTTTGTCACACTCTGTCCATACTTCACTAAATGCCTCATGACATGCTGGATCTTTTAGATTGGTTACATTCAGTTTCCACAGACCACGTCCCCTGTAGGTTTCTTGCTTTTGTAAATTTGTGGTACAGATGTAAGCTGTGAGGTCCGAAAAGATTGTGGGCCATAATTCGGTTTGCAGAATGCGCGTCTTCAGATTCTCGGACACGTAGATCCTGTCAATGCGGCTTGCTGAGTGGCTGGTGAAGTGCGTGAAGCCAGGCCGTTCTCCGTTCTTGTGCTCCCAGGTGTCGATCAGCTTGAAGTCTGTGACTATAGTGTTGAGTTCTGCACAATAATTAAAATTTGGTATCTGATCTTTAGCAGATAAGACACAATTATAGTCTCCTCCTAAATTATGTATTCATATCTCCCCCGGAAGAGAGACACTATTTCGTCTTTGAAGAATTCTGCGCGTTTTCTTCTGTTGCTGTTGCCAGATGGTGCATACACATTGATCAGTCTCGTGTTATGGATGGTAGCTGCGATACCTCTGGCGTTTGGTAACTTTTTCACGTCTTTCACGATTATGCCTTCTTTTGTGAGTATCGCTGTTCCAAGTTTTTGGTCGTTTCCTGGATTCATGATTGCGTTAAAACCTGTCATGTGTTCTAAATTAACGTCTGTCACCTCTTGCAGCAAGACGATGTCGAGATCGGCGGCGTACAGCATGTCTTGCAGGGCCTTAAGTTTCAGATGGCTGCGGATTTTGTTTATATTTACTGTCCCGACCCTGTAGGCTTGCATAGCAATATTTACTTCCTATATGTGCTGAATTTTGCCGCTCATATTAGTCGATACCTCCTGCTCTTATTGCATCGAACGCGACAATGACTTGTATTTTGATTTGTCGTCTCTCCGTCCGGAAGACGAGGCAGTTATTGTATTTGTAACTTCTTTCATTTCCTCGTCTTGAGGAAATTCTAAAATTTCATCCGCCCAGGTACCTCCATCAGTTTGGCGGGGCGACTTGTTCTCAGGGCATTTCTGAGTCGTAGTTTTGTTGTGGTACACTTTGCGTGTGCTATTGTCTATTTCATCGCCCTGTTGGTGATGAATTTCGGTATCACGTGAGTCTTCTTTGTTTTTCGTTGGCTGGTTCCGTTGAGATGTTACAGATTTTTTTCCGCTTAATTTTTTACCAATTTCCTGCGCTTTTTCGCGTAGCGTCTGTGCTTTGTGTTCTGCGTCAGGGGGTGCTAACCGCCGTTTCTTGTGTTTTTTAGGGGAGTATCGAGATTTAGGGTGCTCTTCATCTTCAGAATTGGTACTCGGATCTTGAGTGGCACTGCCCTCCTCTTCTCTCCGCACATTTTGTTCTGTGTCCCCGTCAGGCTTTGTTCCAAGATCTTCGTCAATGACTGTTCCCATTGTGTTAGAAGGAACAGACGTTCATTTAGTATCACTGACCTCCATTGGTAGGCATTGGTTGTCATCGTTTGTCTCGTCTGGTTTGTTCGTTGCGTCGCTCAATGCCTGGGTTGTGGTTCCGCGAACGGCTGAGGAGTACGTCACTGGCAGTGACGTCATCGTCATAGGGGAGACCGGCTCACTCTCCGGCAGCTGCGTCACCCTTCGTTGTATACATTCGGTTCGTAAATGTCCAGTCTGTCCACAGCCTGAGCATGTACGTGGCTGACCGTCGTATATCACGATCGCTCTATACCCGCATACATAGATATACGAGGGGATGTGCTTTCGAAGTTCTATCTTTACTTGTCTTACGCCATTGAGGACGGGGAGGAAGTTTGAAATGTCGTCCATTTTTCTGCAACATTACTGATAATTCGTCCGTAAGGACTAAGGACTGAATTTATCTCTTCCGCGGTAATTTCGAAGGGAAGTTCAAAGATTCGAACTGTTTTAGTGGCGAATCCTGCATGATCGACTCTCACTTCACCGACATTCCCGTCACAATGGTTAAATTTTAGGGTTCCTCCACATTGTTCAATTACTTTAGCACAGCATGCAGTACTAATCATTTTAACATAAACTGTACTACTGACGATCGAAAGATGTATTCCTATTATTTCGTTAAAGCTCAGCTTCACAACGTCTCTTAGAAAGGTTTCTACTTCAAAGGCTTTGGGTCTTGCAAAGTGTTCATCGAATGTGAACTTCAAAGTATCTTGTCTAAGGGGTTCCGTCATTTTATGTTCTCTTCATTTCTACCTACAGCTATTACTACGCCGCAAGAGCGTCCAACTCACCACACACGAATAGCGCGCGACCGGCCGCAGCGAGGATGTAAACAACACTTCCACATAGCTCGCCTGCCGCAAGCGGACTTGCTTACTAGGCAGACGTATTACCGTTAGACCACCGCACCACTAACGATTGAAGCGCCTTGGAATAGTCTCAGCACGATTTCCCTCCACGTCATAAACTTTAATTCAGCTTCTGTGGTTTTTTTTTTTTTTTTTTTTTTTTTTTTTTTTGTTATGGACGTAGTACATCTTCGTGCATGTGTAACATATGTAGAAAGACAGTGGAGCAGCCACGCCACAGGAAGGGGGATGGAGGGGGGAATAGCTGATGGGGCTGAAGACCCACCAGTACCTCCAAAAAGATTATTTAATAGTATTATTTTTCATTGTATTCATTTTTTAAACACGTCGGCACTGGAAATTTGAAGTAGTACACTTTTAATAAATCACAACGTAACTATAATTTGCCAAGCACAAGTGAACGTGACAATGGGTCCCCAGCGTGATGCCGCCAATGAAAACGCTGCTGCTGTTACTGCGGGGATTTTAATCCCGACGCGACCAGATTTGATGCTGGCTGCTATTGTTATTACTATGCTGAAGTTACGAGCTGATTGTACATATGCGAAGACTCGCTACTTAGCAGGTCAGCGGCGCCACCGAGTGGAATCTTACGAACAACAGAAGTGTTATTTTAGTTCAGATTTTACACATAAAGCTTCGCGTTAATCAAATTGTCAAAGATCTTTCTCTTTGACTAGTAACATAGAAGCTGCTTAATTATTTTACGAGCTGATTATATACACTCCATTTCCACGACGTTGCTCCTCTACCACTTTCAAATTAATGCGAGACTACTCATTTTACATCTTGTGCAATTGTTTTCGTAGTATAATTGGTTACATTATAAAAATTGCAAGAATAAGTCATAGATTAAAAAATTCAATAGTATTAACTTTTTTTAAATTAGCTATTCCCCCACCCGAACCAAATCTTGGCTGGGCCACTACAGAAAGATATCTATTTTTACATGCGGGTACATTACTGCCAACTACCTGCTAATTTAAGTTTAAAACTCTCAGATATTTCTCTTGCAACAGTGGTGTCAAAGCAACGAAATCTATTGTTCACTATTTTAAAAGAATATTGAATACATAAACGACAGAAATTCTGCGTCCGTTAGATAATTTATCACGGAAATTACTCCGTTCCTATACATCCAGTAAATAGGTGTTACGTTCTGCAGACACTACGAAGAGGAAGGAAGATAAATTACATGTCTCCACGGAGATTAATTTTCACGGAAGACGGCGGAGGGCAAGACAGATATTGATAATACATTTCAGTATGAAAGACATGGCTGGGATGTACTGCCTGCACAAAACCGTGCTGTAGCTACCCATAAAGTTGCCAATGTTACTGTTAGAGAGATTATAATTAGATTTATGAATGGACAAAGTCAAATATCTCTTTCCAGCATTCCTACCTCATCACCAAGCGCTTAGTGTTTGAATGAAATACCGGGTGATCAAAAAGTCAGTATAAATTTGAAAATTTAATAAATCACGGTATAATGTAGATAGAGAGGTAAAAATTGACACACATGCTTGGAACGACATGGAATGTTTCTTAGAACAAGAAAAAAAGGTTCAGAGAATGTCCGACAGATGGAGCTGGACAGCAAAACTTCAGTGACTGCGCATGAAAATCGTGTGTAAAAGAAGGTGTAATGAGAGAATCAGATGCACCAGCAGTCGCAGCGTGTTGATGTTACCTTAATAGACGCCTTTATTGATGCTGTATTATGAGAATGGGTAATGTGCTTGTTCAGCATTACGATCCTGTCCCCATAGGAAGGGGTTTCAAACGGGTAAAGGTCCGTTGGCAAATGCAGCTGTGGCGAGGATGATTTCAAAGTTCGAAACCATGGGTAGTTTAGACGATAGACCCCGTAGTGGCCGACCGAGTACAAGGCGTAATGTTGTCAGACAGTTCAGGAAGAAATGGAGACTGTAGCGGGTTCGTCTAAGTACGGAGAAGTCAGCGCTCGTGCAGTCGCACGTGGCACCTGCATTACATACACCACTGTTTGGTTGGCACTTAGGCGTACCCTCCAATGCTATCCTTCCAAAATCCATCGGAATCATGAACTGTTACCTGGCGATTTAGAGAAGCTGAGATGGTGGAAATCACGATTGGTTGAGTAACGTGTTGTGGAACGACGAAGCTCATTTTCACGTTCCCAGGTTCTGTCAACGTCCACAACTTCAGAATCTGGGCTACCGAAAATCCTAGAAATTGTCCTGGAAATTCAACTGCACAACGAGAAAGTCACGGTTTGGGTTGGATTTACCTCATATACCGTTATCTGGCCTTTTTTCTTCGAAGAACTGCGTGATTCTGGTTTTGTAACTGCTACCGTGACGGGTGAGAGGTAAGCCGATGTGATAGAGAATCGCATCATCCCCAGCCTGGCTGATAAACACCTGCTGGATGGCGCTCCACCCCATATTGCAAGACGCGTGAAAGACCTCTTGCGTGCGTCGATTGGTGATGATCATGCTTGGCCTCCCAGGTCCCCAGACCTCAGTCCGTACTATTATTGGCTTTGTGGTTACCTCAAGTCGCCAAGTGTATCGTGATCGACCGACATTTCCAGGGATGCTGAAAGACCACATCCGACCCCAATGTCTCACCATAACTCCGGACATGCTTTACAGTGCTTCAAATGTTCAAAATGTTTGTTAAGATTATGGGGGTCATCAGTCCCTAAACTTACAAACTACTTATGAACTACTTACGAACTAGGACGGCACAAATATCGATGCCCGAGGGGAGATTCGAACCCCGGACCGTAGTGGCCTTGCTGACCGTGACTGGAGCGACTCAGTCACCTCGGCCACCGCGGCCGGCTACAGTGCTGTTCACAACATTATTCCTCCACTACAGCAATTGTTGAGGAATGATGGTGCACATATTGAGAATTTCCTGTAATGAACATCATCATTGCTTTGTCTTAATTTGTTATGCTAATTACTGCTTTTCTAATCAAATGAAGCGCCATTTCGGACATTGTTTTACCTTTTTTTTGTTCTAATAAAACCGCATGTCATTCGAAGCAGATGTGCCAATTTTTACCTCTGTATCTACATTATTCCGTGTTTAATCAAGTTTTCAAATTCATATTGACTTTTTGATCACCCGGTATATTTATTCATTTTCGGTATTAAACTCATGACGCGCCGTGTATGTGTTGTAGCATACCTCACTACTGACAATTATGTGTCCCATATAAAAAGTAGGAGTGCCCGGAAGTTTGTGGGTTTGTTAGCACTTCATACAAATTTAAAGTTTTATTCCGGTATTGATGAAATTTATAAATCTGGATGGCCGGAGTTGGATTCTAACCAACGTCCTCCCGAATTCGAGTCCAGTGTGTTACTATTGGCACCGCCTCGCACGGTACCAGGATCGATTGGAAATGAGCATTGTCAGGCCAGAAAGCATGTTTCCAGTGATCAACAGTTCAATGTCGATGGGGAAGGGCAAAGGCGAGGCGGAAAGCTTTCTGTTGTGCAATCCGCAAGAGTACACTAGTGGGTGCACTATGCCTTGGCAGATGGAGTGCCAGGCCGTACTCTTCAGCGGTGAAAACAGATTCTTCCTTTATGGAAATGATGGTCGTTTGCGCGTGAGACGTAAACCTTGTAGTGTATCAAACACTACATGCTCTCGGAATGCTCTCGTAATGCTCTCGTGATGCTCTCTGCAGTTCTACAAGATGGCCAAATGAAGTAGATTTTTTATATATTTAGAGAGGTTTTTTGAGACTGTTACTGTCCTGGGCTTTTTATTTCGCAGGTGAAGGCCCAAACGGAAACTTTACTAAGGGCATGGAACGTGCAGAGGGAAACCACTGTGCATAATAAAAACTCTGTGAACCTGCATAGAAGTGTTTGCATTGGAAAAGAAACAAAGGAACTGTGATTGATAGTGTGTTGTTTCATAATAAGTTACCATTGTAAAGTTGACTTGAGCATAGGGAGGTCACAAGACTGTATATGTGTTCTGGTTGTAATATTGTAAATCAGAACTGTAAGTCTGTTTAATCATTGTAAAAAGGGAAAAATAAACCCAAGATGTTGTTTACGTTGAAAGGAAGACTCTTCTCATTTCATGAGTGAGAAAGTGTGGTGTGCTCAAATCTCTCCTTTCTAACAATGATTTTTATGGAGAAGAAGCCCGACCAAATTTAAACTGGAAGGAACTGATTTAGAGGCACTGAGTAGCCGGACCTCTAACTAGAATGTCTCATCGACTTAGGGGAGTGAATATCAAATAACTAAACAATAAACTTTAAATATTTGATGGTATTCCTAAATAGGTGTAATTACACGGTCCCATCGCAACCTGTCGAGCGCTATCTCGTGTATTACATTCTTGAGGGGGGTTTCTTGTTACCTGGTGTGGAATAAGCTACAAAATATCCTGAACCCTTCGGTGTTTGTGGAGGTATTGCCGACGAGGGCACGGTACGTGCAGACCGTTGTGAGACCCATACTTTAACCATTCTAGAAACAGAAAGGTGATTTTATTTTTGTTCTAACAGAGTTATGCTTCCAAAAACACAGTGCGTGAATCTCAATATCGTGTGCAAGACGTGCATCAAATTCTCTGCCTAGCATGATTTACGGACTTGCCTCTAATAGAGCAAATAATGGATCCCATGTGAGGAAAACTGACACACGTCAAGCCCCAAGTTACATCCCGAAACAGTTTGATTGAATAGATGCCAGAATCAGCAAAGGTTTTTGGGTGTATCTGCTTATATTGGTAAATGGTGCCTTAGTAACGCTTGAGTTATTGATATGTGAATATAATTATTTCATATACTCCTTACACACTGTATCAGTAAATCTCGCGAATGCTGAAAGAGTTTACGAAGATGAACTAATTTTTATTTCTGACAGTGTACGTGCGTTACGTCGGGAAGGGGATGGGGGTGACAGCACAACATTTATATCTGGAAGGGGTTATTCGTAATGGGCGAGAAATACTGCTGTAAAGATTAAGCCACAATTCCTGTTGTCAACTATTCTCTCTTTGTCCAAGCCGGACGTGAGTTCGCTTTCCCTTGATGAGGCATACTGAAGTATCGTGGGCATCAAAGGCACATGACAGAAGTCAAGAGGGCTTTCTATTCCGCTAGTGTATAGCGCTTGCAACTCGCGCTACCGACGCGAATACATTCTGAATGTTTCGCTATTTGGACATTTCCTGCAGGGTGTTGCATTTTTGTTGAGCAGTAGTGAAATTTAGACGTTTTAACACTAGAAGTACCTTATTTATCTATACCCATAGTAGTATATTGCAGGTTCTTTTTGAACCACACTAGGACACTACAATTTTATCTATATTTCGGTGGTATCTTGTGTTTCTGCATGTTGACATAACATTCAAGAAGACTTTAATGTACAAAAAAATTATTATTTGTTCTCTAAAATGAATACTTCTCAGTCAAAAGTAAATTTTCAGAAACCATGTTATTTTCACTTCACATTTTACAGAAGAAATTCTAGTCTTCTATAGACGTCATTCAAACAAGAAAGAAAACAATTTAGAATGTTTAAAGTTGTGACTCACTAAGCAGACATTCACACATTAATTGGTGAATTCAATAGTACAATAATTACGATGAAGGAACAAGAACTCCGCTTCTGGAGATGGCAAAGTTTCTAAGTTGCACAAACTGACAACCTCTAAGTCCAGTGAATGAAGCTGAAGCACTCTCACGGGTCCCACTTCTGATAGGCAAGCAATATTCCTTACACCGAGAGAAGTAATTCAAGAGGAGTAGCCGGCTGAGGAAGTCCAAGTCCATAGCCGGTCGAAGGTAGGTAGGCACTGATGAACAAAACAAAATCTCCAGACACTCAGTGACGGAAATGGCATTGAAACAGAGGTTGACACTCTAAAGGCTCAATTACTAAATGACTTTTTCCAAAGCTGTTGCACAAAGGAAGTTTGCACAGTAGTTCCTTCTCTAGATTGCAGCACAGATCACAAAATGGAAGATATCGCAATAATTGATAGGGGGATAGAAAAACAATTAAAATCGCTCAAAAGCCGCAGGATCAGATGGGATACTAATTCGTTTCGTTTTTACACAGAGTACGCGAAGGAACTTGCCCCCCTTCTTGCAGTGGTGTAGCATAGGTCTCTAGAAGAGCGTAGCGTTCCGAAAGATTGAAAAATGGCGCAGGTCATCCCCGTTTTTAAGAAGGGACGTGGAACAGTTGTGCAGAACTATAGGCCTATATCTCTAACGTCTGTCAGTTGTAGAATTTTGGAAAATGTATCACGTTAGAGTATAATGACATATCTGGAGACTAGAAACCTGCTCTGTAGGAATCATCATGGGTTTCGTAAAAGGCAATCGTTTGAAACCCAGCTCGCGCTATTCGTCCACGAGACTCAGAGGGCCATAGACACGTGTTCTCAGGTAGATGCGTGTTTCTTGACTTCCGCAAGACACTTAATACAGTTCCCAACAGGCGTTTAATGGACTATCTGACCAAATGTGTGATTGGAATGAGGAGTTCATTCATACCAGAATGCAGCATGTCATTCTCAATGGAGAGAAGTCTTCCGAAATAAGAGTGATGTAAGGCGTGCCACAGAGGAGTCGCGTGGGTCCGTTGCTGTTCATGATATATATATAACTGACCTTGCGAGTAACACCGGTAGCTCACTGAGGCTTTTTGCAGATGACGCTGTAGTATATAGAGAGGTTGTAACATTGGAAAATTGTATTGAAATGCAGGAGGATCGAATTGACGCATGGCGCAGGGAAAGGCAATTGAATCACAATGTAGACATGTGTAATGTGCTGCGAATACACAGAAAGAACCTGTATTATTTATCTACACTATAGCGGGACAGCAAATGGAAGAAGTTAATTCCATAAATTATCTGGGATAGGCATTAGGAGTGATTGAAAATGGAACGAACAAATAAAATCAATCGTCAGTAAAGACGATGCCAGACTTAGATGCATTGGAAGAATCCTAAGGAGATGCAGTCCGAAAACAACGGAAGTAGGTTACAGTACACTTCTTCGCCCACAGCTTAAATACTGCTCACCGGTGTGGTATCCGTACCAGATGGGGTTGATAGAGGAGGTAGAAAAGATCCAACGGAGAGCAGCGTGCTTCGTTACAGGATCATTTAGTAATCGTGGAAGCGTTACGGAAATGATCGATAAACTCCAGTGGAAGACTCTGCAGAAGAGACGCTCTGTCGCTCGGTACGGGCTTTTGTCCAAGTTTCGAGAACATACCTTTACCGAGGAGTCTAGCAGTATATTGCTCCCTCCTACGTATATCTCGCGTAGAGATCATGAAGACAAAATCAGAGAGATTAGAGCCCACACACAAAGGCATACCGACAATCTTTCTTTTCGCGAACATTATGGGACTGGAATAGGAGGGAGAACCGATAGTAGTACTCTCACGGTACCCTCTGCCACATACCTATGGGGCGGCTTGCGGAGTATGAATGCAGATGTAGATGTAGATAACACAAAGTCAGAAATACGAAGTCCAGAGTAGACGGGATGTAGCCGAAGTCGTTGAACTGGTTTTCGTCGGGTGGGTACTCCATATCCCATTGAGCACCGAGGTGAATCGTCGTTGTCTGCCGGCCGGTTGTTAATAGGAAGGTCGGACCAGCCGCAGCCAGAGGCGTGGCTCCGCGTGAACACTATGCTCGCGGCCTCTGGCTGCAGGACACTGTAGCAGGACGCATTGGAGGCTCGCTGGACACACTGCGGCTCCGTCTGTTTACGTTGGTTCCGTGTTTGTCATCGGCCGCCGCGTGTGTTATCGCATCCTGCCTGCGGTACGCCGGCCGTGGTGGCCGAGGGGACTGCGGCGCACCAGTCACGGTCTCCACGGCCTCTACGGTCGGGGGTTCGAGTCCCCCCTCGGGCATGGATATTTGTGCCGTTCTTAGTGTTAGCTAGTTCATCAGTAGTTTGTAAGTTTAGGAACTGATGACCCCGTAGTCAAGTCCCATAAGCTCTACAAACATTTGAAGATTTGCCTGTGGTGCCCCAAATATTCGGACCATGCGGCAGTGTGGCTTATCATGTCGTGCGGGTTGCTGTCTGTGTGTGTGCAGGCGCACTGCCAGCACGACATTTATCTTTAACAAAGATTGAAACAGAGCCAACGTATACAATTTACGCCACTAGGAATAGCATTTTGCCTTTACTGACATATAAAGTACATACTGAGTATTTTCAAAAGAGTCTAAATACAACATGTTTTCTTGCTTACAGTAATAAAGAGACAAAATTATAAGAACAAACAATTTCACTCTATAATTATGTTTGGAAATATTTAGGAACTAATAGTTGACATTATTTATAAGCAGGGGTGGACTCACAGCACAAACATAGGACAAGTGTTTTGGCTTGACAGCTTTTGCACATATACTTCTACATCTACGTACATACTCCGCAGTTCACTCGCAGTGCGTGGCGGAGGGTACACTGTACCACCGCTAGCCATTTCCTTTCCTTTTCGATTCTCAAATAGAACGGGGAGAAAAGAATGTCTGTCTGCCTCCGTAAGAGCCCTAATTTCTCTTATCCTGTCATTGTGATCACTACGCGAAATGTAAGTAGGTTGCAGCAAGATCGTACTACACTCAGCTTCAAATTCCGGCCTTCGAAATTTTTCTCAACAGAAATTCACGAAGAAACGTCGTTTCTCCTCCAGCGATCCCCAATTCAGTTACTGAAGCATTTTCGTGACACTCGCGCATTGGTCGAACCTGATCTGCTGCTAGTCCCAAATACTTGAGCAATACTCAAGCCGTGGTCGTACAAGCGTTTTATATGCGGTCTCCTTTACAGGTGAAGTACATCTTCCCAAAATTCTCCCAATTAACCGAAGTCGACTGGCCGTCTCACTTACAATTGTCCTTACATGCGACTGCATCAAGAAGCTCACTACTAAAACTGTATTCGAATATTAAGGGATTGTTTGTCCTACTCATGCGCATCACTTTCCTTTTTTCTACATCGAGGGCTAGCTGCCATTCTTCGCACCAACTACAAATTTTGTCTAAGTCATCCTGTATGCTATCACAGTCAGTTAAAGACGACACCCTCCCATACACCACAGCATCATCAGCAAACAGCCGCAAATTACAAGTTAGTCTGTCCATCAGATCATTTATATAGATAGAAAATAATAGCGGTCCTATCACACTCCCCTGGGGCACGCCTGACGATTCACTCGTCTCTGATGAACACTCGCCGTCGAGAACAACGTACTGCGTTCTATTACTTAGGAAGTCTTCTAGCCAGTCACAAACCTGTGAACCTATTCCATAAGCTCGTATCTTCGTTAGCAGTCTGCAGTGAGGCACTGCGTCAAACGCTTTTTTGAAGTCGAAAAAAACGCAATCCGCCTGTTGCCCTTCATCCATGGCTCGCAAGATGTCATGTGAGAAAATGGCAAGCTGAGTTTCACATGAACGATGTTTCCTGAACCCTTTCTGTTTCGTAGTGAGAATTTTTCCGTCTCAAGCTAATTTAATTTCATATTCCAACTATGAATATGCTCCAAAATTGTATAGTAAACTGATGTCAACGATATTGGCCTGTAATTATGTGGGTCAGTTTCTGTTTTCTTTCTTATTAGCGGGAGACACCTGTGCTTTTTTCCAGTCACTAGGAACTTTGCGCTGAATCAAAGATTCGCGATAAATGCAAGCTGGGTAAGGGGCCAATTCCGCAGAATACTCTCTGTGAAACCCAACTGGTATTCCATCCGAACCAGCAGACTTTTTCGTATTTAACTCTCTCAGCTGCTTCTCTACACCAGAAATACCTGTTACTATGTCCTCCATTTTGGAATTAGTACCTAGATCAAATGATGGTATATTTTTTGCGGTCCTCCTACGTGAAACATTTCTTAAAGGTTAAATTTAGAACTGCAGCTTTCAGTTTGCTTTCTTCTGTTACTGCCCCCGAATGATCAACGAGTGACTGGATAGTCGGCTTTGACCCGCTTATCGATTTTACATAGGACCATTCATTTTTTTTTTCTTTTTTTTTGGGGGGGGGGGGAATATCTTTTTCCAAGGTATTGCTGTAGTAATTATTGTATGCTTCGCGCATCTATCGTTGTATAGACGCACGAATCTCTATTAACTTTTGCCTGTCATTATTTGCTGGAGTTGAAATATAAATTTAATGTTTGATTCTCCTGTTGTTGTTGATGCCTTCTATTCCCATATTAGCCATTTACTGTGCCAAATTCTTACAAATGCTTACAAGATCCTAACTTAAAAATTGTACGAACATTGATCATTGTAGGGTCAAGAATGTTGTAATGCCTTGCCATTAGGTCAACTATGCCAATTCCATCTTTTGTTTCATTACAAAACTACGCAGATTCCTGGAAGTTTCTTCTCAGTATTGTTCAAATGTTTGTTAAGCTTATGGGACTTAACTACGGGGTCATCATTCCCTAAACTTACAAACTATTTATCAACTACCTTATACTAAAGACGGCACAAAGATCCATGCCCGAGGGGGGATTCGAACCCCCGACCGTAGTGGCCGTGCTGACCGTGACTGGAGCGCCTCAGTCTCCTCGGCCACCGCAGCCGGGTTCTCAGTATTGTCATTTACCTTATATCCAGCATGCATGTTACTCAGGATAAGGACACCCATATATCCGACACGTGAAGAATAGAATAAAGAAAGACGTACTGTGGACTATTTCAAAAATGTAGGTAGGATGGTGCGCAATTACGTTGTTGAAGATGTTTCAGATTCTGTTTGCCGCTCAATTGATACACCGGGATCACTTGAGTCAGCAGTCTCCACTAGAAAAAAAATCGTCGTCAAACTCTGAAATCGTGTCACTAATAGATTCGTCGTCGAATCGTCGATAGTGGAGAATCTCGGCATTCGTGAGGCCGCGTCGCCGTGCGATCGTAGCTTCAATGACGCAAACTTGTCACAATAAACTACAATTTCACGTCACTACCACCCGGAATGACTGAAACCACTCTGCTTCACTAAAGGAAAGATACACAGACAGGAAATTTCTGAATGGACGACGCGTCTTAAATCTGCTGTCGAGCCATAGAACTATTAATAGTACTTCAGACAAAGCTGTGGTAGTTCTCCGACTTCCTATTGCCAGTTCATAGCTCCGCATAGGATCTGTCCACAGAAAACCGAAAGCCATACCGATATAAGGCTCCAATCACGCTCCTAATCTCTCGCTATTTGTGCCTAAAGTGTCATAACATACTCCAACATATAGTGAATAATGTCGAGACACGCCCATAAATTATTTCCAATCTAGAAACTGCCGTTGCTGATATCGGAAGTTTGTTAAACTGTGTATAGGTAAAAAATGACCCAGACCGTACTACTGGTATAACAGATAAATTTTTCATAATTTTGGCTGGCATAGAGGCATGACATATTTTCGTTCATTGTGTGTGAGGAATGTTTCCTGAAAGTTTGGCCGTGCCTTTTTGTAACACCCGGTGTAAATGATTAAACGTCACGAGAGGGTTTGGCCATATGCTGGAAATGTTGCGGGTAGGGCTCTCAAACACCCAGATAGATCAAACGGAACCCACGTGGTATTTCGATAATCTGCATCACGAAGGGAGGCAACCCAGTTTTCAGCCGTTTTGCGCATCCCCCTCCATTACCGCACCGCCAGCCAATAATATTCATTTTATATTGGTGCATGGCTGGCCATGAGTTATGCATTGTTTCTGCCGTAGGCTGCACTGTTAGCGTTCGCTCCTAGCTCCTCATCAGACTTCTCCTTTCGCTCAGTCTCTATGCGCGGAAGCACCTTCCTACATGATGCCTACTATAGTACAAAGCCTATTTTTTCCACTTTCGTAAGCAACTATGCAGTGTTGAAGTGTGCTAGCATTGTATTGTCACTCTTTCGCCAAAGAGGTTTATTGAGTAGTAGTAGTGAGTAGCGACAGAGAGAAGAACGCAGAGATTGGGAGAGTGTGAAAGTGGACAGATGGAGTTAAGTGCTGGTGAAGAGCTATAGCCTGCGAGAGTGTGGTTGTAAGCCGTTGGGATTCTTAATAATTCTGATTTTGATTATGTATTTTTTTGTAATGATCACGTTGATAAAGTAACTATAATAGCTTTATGTCCTCCCTTTTTGTTTAAACTTAATGATGTTATCCCAAGTTATTTTAAGCTGCAACTTTTAAGCGGTAGGATAGATACAAGTATCAACTTTACTTATATTTCATAATTAATGTGCTGCAAGAAGCTACTGTCTTCGGCTAAGAGGTGAGTGATTTTTTAATACAAGAATCGTAAACAATTAGTTTATAAGGTATCTACTAATATTTCTTGCCAATAGTGGAAAGTACTCGACATACCAAATTAATTACTCCACTTGGTTATTGTTCACTTTTGTTATGTCATTCATATTAAGTTATAGAAGTCGTAACCAACTGCCTTATGAGGTAGCTACCGGTATTACTTGTCCATTGTGTAATGTGCCTTTTAATACAGATTTTAATTACACCACTTGCTGATAACACAATAATTGATTTGTTAATAAAATTAGTTCACAATTTCAGAAGGTGTCGGTACACAAAACTATTTTTGTTAAGCTCGCAACTGAATCCATACTCAGTCGGTTTTGGTATTTAATAAACTAAACTTCGATCTGTACTGTAAATAATTAGGCAATTACACGATTATCGAGTTAGACATTTACACACTAGAATAGATTGTACAGGTTTGTCGACTTAGATGTTTCTACTGTATGATAGATTGTAGGCTACAAGTTCCTTTCGTTGCTATCAGCTACTGGTATAGTTTGTCATTCAACGAATATATGTCACGCTCAGTCTGTGCAGTAATAATCTAAGCATTAAGCTTTAATTAATTAATAGACACATAATTGTCAACTGTAGTGTTTTTATTGTGTCATACCATTACGCCATTCCGCTGCTATCAGTCAATGTTCGAGATTCAAAAATGTTCATATGTTTGTAAAGCTTATGGGACTTAACTACAGGGTCATCAGTCCCTAAACTTACAAAGTACTTATGAACTACTTACGAACTAGGACGGCACAAATATCCATGCCCGAGGGGGATTCGAACCCCCGACCGTAGTGGCCGTGCAGACCGTGATTAAGCGCCTCAGTCCAGTCGGCCACCGCGGCCGGCAATGTTCGAGATTTTCTATCACTCCACCCATTAATTTTAGGTATCAAATTTGTGTTAAACATTGATCAGTATTTAATTAAATTAATGAATAATTTTTCTGTATAATTAACGAGTCAGAACTTGATCTACAACCGGGCTTGCTATTTATTGTTTAAGGAGACTTGTTCTGGATAGTTAAGCGCATTAACTGGGCCATACTCATTTTAATCAGTCGATTGCAGGCTGATTAATTATAATATTGAGTCTTATTTGATTTTGAAACATTCAGATAAGTTTTTACATTCGCAACGTTGTATTAATCTAACTAGGTACTAGAATGAAACTTTCACTCTGCAGCGGAGTGTGCGCTGTTATGAAACTTCCTGGCAGATTAAAATTGTGTGCCGGAACCGGACTCGAACCTGGGACCTTTGCCTTTCGCACTTTCCCGCGAAAGGCAAAGGTCCCAGGTTCGAGTCCCGGTTCCGGCACACAATTTTAATCTTCCAGGAAGTTTCATTTTAGATAGGTACTGTTGCATCAGCACATAAACCTTGCACACTCACATACGCTAGTTGCAGTTTGCGATCCTAATCATAATTATAATATTTTATTTCATTTTAACATATGAGTTTCAGTGTGTAGGCCACACGTACGACTGTCTTCAAGTGTTATCAAAGCATCGAAATCTCAGTAGCGTAATCATATTGTTGCAGTGCGGAGCACTGAAATTCGCGCGGCAGCGGGTTCTGCTGAGATGTGCGCATGTGGAAACAAAGGCGTGTCCGAGTTTTGACGGCGCGGCGTGTACAGCGCAGGCCTTCCTTTGAGGCGCCGCCGGAGGCGTGCAATATTAAACAGGGGCGCGCCCTGCCCTTCTGTCGCCTGCCTTATTAATGGCCCGGGATGTCGCCCCCAGCCACCCTCCCTCCTACCCCTAATATTGCGCGCCATTCCATCCGCTGCACACACTCTGTAGTTTGTGGCACGAGTTCTAGCTGCGCCAATCGATTGTGGAAGCAGATGCTTTGGTCGATCCGACATTGTGAGGCTACAATTTAGCGATAAGCGTCCCTCCCCTTTGATTCTATCGATGTCGGTACCTACTGCCCTATCCAGTGAAGAAATCGCTCAGTATCGTATCACACTGTTTAGTAATGAATGCAGGCCATGAAGTGGGTCAATATTAACACTGCAGTAGTCGCGGGCGGACTGACAAGGAAAGTACTTAGGGTCGAGCAAAGACTTATGCACCAAAATCGTGTGGGAGATAATTTAAAGGTCCCTTAATGCACTGATGACACTGTCGCATCCAGTGGCGGCTGGTGCTAATGTGTTCAAAAATGTTTCAAATGTTTGTATAGTCTATGGGACTTAACTACGGGGTCATCAGTCCCTAAACTTACAAACTAGTTATGAACTACTTACGAACTAGGACGGCACAAATATCCATGCCCGATGGGGGATTCGAACCCCCGACCGCAGTGGCCGCGCAGACCGTGACTGGAGCGCCTTAGTCTCCTCGGCCGCCGCAGCCGGCTGCTAATGTGCTGCAGCACACTGTAAATACATTACTAAAATTATGCGATTTTTCTTCTAATGCAACCGAGAAATCGCTGTAAAATTACAACCTTTCTCTTGGAATACGAGCCAAACATCACAATAAAAATATGCCAATTCCCTTCCAATGCGTATTAGAATGCTAGTAATAAGGATGAAAAGGCATTTTGGAGCGCTTTCGCCGCGATATCTGGAAACCAGCTCCGTGTGCTGAAGTGGGATTCAGCCACGCTGGTACGTGCGCAGAGGGGCGGCGCAATCGTCTGTTAGCTGGTGCGCATGCGCAGACGTGACGTCAGGCCTGGCAGCTTATGTGTGCTGAGACCGACTGCAGCACCAGATCAATATTTCTCTTCGCGCTGCGTGTAACGGCTGCGGAAGAATAGTATATCACGAATACTGCGGCTTACAGAGTCAAATAGCGTGCTGGCTCAGGCGTCTTGCGCGTTGTCTCTCAAACCTATTTGTGTGAGGCTCTTTTTCAAATACCTTTGAGTCTAAATTTTTAATTTCTGCAAATAAAATTAATATTTTTAAACGTTACATTTACTGCCTGCAGTGAATACATGCAGTTGGCAGCGCTGTTATAGATTCCCCTGAAGGTCTTACTGTCAATACAATATTAATTGATATTTAATTAAAGGCAATCATACAAAGGTTTGTCTCTTTATTTTAGTATATTTTGTTTACTGTTTATTTTTGTAATATTGTGGCACACTGGTCAAATTTTGTACGAGCCGCCACTGCCCGCATCTGCAAAACTCTGGAGTCGTGCTAGAGACCTCTGCGTGTGCCATGCCATATTGCAGATTGAGCTGCCGGTACGCCAGTCGGGACTAGCGGGGACGGTGCAGCGTGCCTCGGATGTCGCGTTTTGTGACGTTCGTGTAGTGAAGCGCCAGATGGGTCGCCGATTGGTAATCAGTCCTGCTAATCTAATGCGATTAGTTGAGATTAAGTTGTGAAGAACCCTTTTCTGAGAAGATGGTATTGATGTAGAAGATGAATCATTCGCATGTTTTCTGGTATCTATTATAGTGCAGAAATATGAGCATAAGTTAGAAACAGCTACTGTTCTAATACTAACACATAATGATGATGTTAGGGATGATACTGACGAACCAATGGACAACTTGAAAAGTATCACTGCCGTGGCGTTCAACATTGATATCGCAGATTGTGCAAATATGCCATGCGATCAACTTGCATTTGTTCGCTGTGCGTTTTGCAGTCATTATTATTGATCGGAGAATTTGATTGACAATCACCATTTTCATTTATATTTAAGATTTCTGCATTTTGTATGGAGTCTACAATTACATATACAGTGTTATCAACAGCATGAATGCAGAGTTTTACAGAAAAACGACACCCACCCGCACAATGAGGCGTAAGTAATGGTCCTGTAACCAAACGTTCATACAGACATGTTTGTTCGAGCCCAAGTACTTTCCTTGTGAGAGTCAGCACAAACGAAGACTACACCGAGAGAAGTGTTTGAGTGCACATTTCACGAAAATGTATTACTGGTATCCTTATGAAGTTCATCAGATATACTTTCAGTTGGCTGAACTTAAATGAATGTAATGGGTTCGGACATGGAATTATAGTGAGATTGAAATATGGTATACACCATGAAAACGTGTCAAGTCCATTATAAATAGGGAAAGAAAGGGTGAAGTCCAGCCGGTGTCGATTTTTCAGCTGTAATTTTTTTTTTTCTGCTGTTACGAAAGTATCATTGTTGACATCGTTAAATGCAATGTCATTGTTGATTTTCATATGTACTGTACAAACTAACACGGAGCAAATTTCACCTTAGCTACTTTGCTATGTGCTGTGGTAGAAGCGAATATCGTGTCGTGATTTATGCTAACACGGAATAGCCTTGACATTCACTTCAATGCTTTGTTGTGTAGTAGGTTGAATTTCGTGCGCCGCGCGGGAGTAGCCGAGCGGTCTGGAGCGCCATGTTGCGGATCGCGCGGTCTCCCGTGTCGGAGGTTTGAATCCTCCCTCGAGCATGGATGTTCGTATTGTCTTTAGTATCAGTTAGTTCATAAGCAGTTGTAAGTTTAGGGAGTGATGACCCCGCAGCTAAGTCCCATAAGCTTAACAAACATTTGAACATTTTTGAATTTCGTGCAGTACTTGTTATAGGTTTTCTGTACCTTTAGGTTTAGAGACACACCTATCACATGTAACAGATGGACAGGAAAGCTAAGACGTTCAAAGTAAAATGAAGAGAGTGAAGATTGAATATGAACTGCACTGCCGTATTCTATCAGCGTAAAAGACTATGTCGGCAGAGAAGCAGAAAGTTTACAAACACGGAATCGGCATGTATAGATTTTTAACGAAATCTTCCATGTCCAAACATCAGTACCAGCATTGTCTACTATAAGCGACACCTTTCTCGATATGTGTTTAACATTCATCGACTCTCAGATAGTAAAGTAGTATTTTATGCTTATCCTGAAACTATAGGGAAGAGAGGTTCAAATGAGTAGTTTCTTTCTTACATCATTACGTTACTTCAATTCTGGATCCTCAGGTTGAAAATTTGGGAACGTTCTGTGACATGTGGAGGTCAAAACAAAAACTACACCCTTTACAGGTTCAGCCATTATCTTGTCCATCAGGCGAAGCGATTTGAATCAGTTTTTGTGATATTCCTAATAAGAGGGTGCTAATAGCTCCCAAACGACTGGATAGACATAATTAAAGATGCACGTCCGAAACTTACTCATTTCCAGGTTGTTGAAGTTGATGGTTCAATGATACGTAACTGGGCTGATTTTTTTCAAACAGAATGCCCATTCCCATCGCTAATTATTAGGGAGATGAGGGTAGAATGTCACCATACCAGGCTCCATGTTAGTTTCGACAATACATCAACAGTGACATTGCATTTAACGGTATTAACAATGATACTTTTATATTAGAAGATAAAAGTAAATAATTACAACTGAGAAATCAACACTTACAATGGGCCTTTGATCACATCAGTTATTACTGGTCCTGATGGACGACTGAAAGAGGAACCAGAACACGCAGAAGCAGAGTTTTTGCTCCTTTCTACCTGTTACGAAGGTAAGATGGTACACAAGTTAGTCATAGTAATTAAATCAAACTAGATAATATGAATGTGTGAAATATCATGGCCTGCTTTAATATAACAAACCTATTGAGATACCATGATAACAACGGTCTGCATGTCCAAGGTTTCAGGACTGCTATCTGTCCACAAAATGTATCGTGATCTGCAGGATCTGATTTTTTTTTTTTTTTTTTTTTTTTTTTTTTTTTTTTTTTTTTTTTTTTTCTAAGAGGCCCAGGAATACTTTACAAATATTCCTTTACGGCAGTGATTTTACAAACACATTTTATGTTGTTTCTGATCAGTAGAAAGTGAGAACTGAAGACTGTGTGTGGTGTCGCACAAGTACAAAGTGCGCGCCACCTACTTTCGCCGCGCGCCGCCATGCACGCACGGCGCGGCGTTCTCACGACGACAGCCACGAGCGCCCTCTGCGACAACTCCGCTCGTGGCTACCACGGAAAGACATTTCGCACTTCGGACTGAGATAGCAACGAGTTAGGACCTTCGTAATCAGATAGGCACCAGTGAAGACTTTGCTATCGTACAGGCACTAGGCAGGCCTCTAACAACTATGTATCAACATTCTTCAGTACTATGTAAAAGTTAAGTATTGTTACATTCTGTGCAATATATATCTCTTTCTAATTTACTCTAGTGTTTATAGTTTCTGGCTGCTCCCCTCCGTACCTGCACCAGCGTGTCGGTCTCATTCCACTCGGCCACCGACACCTACGACGAGGCTGGGACACAAAAGCGGCGACGAAGTTGGGACACAAAAGTGGCGTCGAGGAGTGATAGAACCTTGGACCAGCCCGCTTGCAGCAGCCAGACGGCAGCAGTCGGAGCACGCAGAAATTGCTCCCGCCCACCCACCCTTAATATAAGATTTTTGGGGGAACATATTCAGTTACGTGTTTGTGGACTTTTTTGTTGCAGAGCGTCCTCTTTCATATTGCATTTGTGTTTTGGTTATAAGTTACTTGTATACGCGGCGCCTAATCGGTCAGCATGGCCACTACCGCGAACCCAAACTTAATGGAAATTATTCAGTTACAGACGGCGCAAATAACCCAGCTCCTCCAGGCTGTGTCCCAGCTCACAGCGCAGGCAGCTAACCAACAACAACAGCCGTCGCATCAGCAGCCCACACCTGCCGCCGCACCGCTTCCGACGTTCCGCCAGTACAACGAACGTGAGGAAGAATGGAGCGACTACTTCGCACAGTTTCAAGAACTCGTCGCGGCTCATCAAATTACAGGTCAGAAAGTGAAGCATCTGCTATTATCTGTGGTGGGCCCCAAAACCTTCGTATTACTGCAGAAACTATTCCCGCAAGCATCTCCTCGTGATGTAGACTTTGCACAAATTGTGGATGCACTAAATGCTCATTATGAGAGAAAAGTTCTTGTAGCCGCTGCACGATACCGATTTTTCAGACTTAAAAAATTACCGCAGCAGTCACACCAAGAGTGGATTACGGAATTGAAGGGCTTAACCCGCCAATGTAAATTTACTTGCTCTTGTGGACTTTCGTATAGTGACGTGATGTTGAGGGATGCGATTACGCAGAACATTCAGGACCCCAGAATTAGAGCAGCAATTCTGAAACAGTCTGACCCTTCATTAGACAGTGTACTGCAGCTTATTGAAGCACATGACACTTTTGACTTAGCAGATGTAGAAATGCAAAGCCACAGTGTAAATTCAGTGCGCCGTAACGGACGCTTTCCTAGCCGTAGTTCTCAGTATAGCACTCGTGATTCTTATTTTTCTACAGGCCGTGCTGAACAGACAGTGAACAGTAGCCAGTGTAAAAGAGCGACACAAAGGTCGCCCCGTCGTGTTAGAAACAGTGATTTGAATAACGGGCGCCAACGCTCATTTCAGAAAAATGTACGTAAATCTTGTCCCCAGTGTGTGTCTCGCCACAAGCGTGCTCATTGCCCTAGTCGCAAAGCGACCTGTTATCAATGTGGCAAATCAGGACATGTGCAGTCCGTGTGTATGCAAATTAAAAACTCAAAGAACAGTAACGTTGGAAGCAGTGCTTCGCAAAGTGCGAGAACAGTTCATTCTGTAAATGTTATGCGGGCTGTGGAATTGAACAGTGCTTTCCTTGGATCTCAATTTCAAGAAAGTAGTTCTGCGCCTATGGCAAAACTATATAGTGCACCACGTAGCAAGCGCCGACGAGCGCGTAAAACAGTGCAACGGAAAAGGGTTCGGGACAAGCAAAATGACTATGAACAGTGCATTCCTGTCGTGAAATTAGTGCCTTCTGCAACTGCTCCTTGTAATAGTGCCCAGTACTGTGTAGCTAGTGACAGTAGACATCAAGTAGCTGCTCAAGAGTGTAGTGCAGTAGTTAGTGACTCTGTAGTAGTCTCGTATTGCCGCGGACGCCGATCCGGCGGTAGTGTCATCTAGTGACAGTGTGGTTAATCCGCTGCGTGCCGAGTCTGCGCCGCTTACTTCACTACGCGGCCCGCGCAGACGCAGCAAACAAACCGTAGCAGACGTTGACCACATTCGCGCACCTGTCGAGCGCCGCAAGCAAAAACTGTTTGTGACTCTCTTCATAGAAAATAAGACGGTGCAATTTCAGCTTGATACTGGTTCCGCTGTCACACTAATGAATAAAGAAACTTATGAACTACTGGGTTCGCCAAAATTGTCGCCGTCACAGCAAGTGTTAACAGCGTACACAGGACAAACTATTCCGGTGCTAGGAACGTGTAGCCTGCCTGCCTCTTTTCAAGGTGTAACAAAAACAGTTGCTTTTGTAGTTCTTCAGGCCAAATCTACGCAGAATATTTTTGGACTAGATGCTTTTGACTTGTTTGGTTTATCAATTCAAAGAGATGTGCTTCAAATTTCGTCAATAGTGCCTCAGGATAAAATCAATGCATTGTGTGACAAATATAGTGACTTGTTTTCGCCGGAACTAGGTTGTGCAACGCTATTTTTCAGCGCTTTTTGGAACAGCTGACAGTTTCTGTACCGTGTTGTTCGAACTATTTAGATGATATTGTGGTATCCGGACGTACAGTTGAAGAATATTTAGCAAACCTGGAGTGCCTTTTCAAAGTGTTGACTGCAGCAGGTCTACGTTGTAATAAAGCAAAGTGTTCGTTTTTTCAAACTGAAAGAGTACCTAGGCCATGTGATTAATGCCCAAGGAATTCATCCCTTACAGTCACATCTTAGAGCAATCAAAGACTTGCCTCTTCCTAAGAATGTGCATGAATTGCAGGCAGTGATGGGAAAGCTTAACTATTATTTCAGGTTTATTCCCAATGCCTCTCAGATTGCAGCTCCACTGCATCACTTACGTAGGAAGAATGTTCCTTTTGTATGGTCTAAAGATTGCCAAGTTGCCTTTGACAAATTAAAGTCTGCACTACTCAGTGATGCATGTTTGATTCCCTTTGACCCACAGAAGCCTGTAGTGTTAGCAGTTGACGCCTCGTCGTACGGTCTGGGTGTCGTTCTGTCGCATCGTATTGGATGTCACGATCGTCCTATTGCCTTTGCATCCAAGCTACTGACGCCGACGCAACAGAATTATAGTCAGATAGAAAAGGAGGCCTTAGCAATCATTTACGGCGTCACAAAGTTTCATCATTATCTCTATGGCAGAAAATTCTATTTGTTGACAGACCACAAGCCTCTCACGTCGTTGTTCTCACCCACAAAGCCAATTCCGCCACGAACGGCACAAAAGCTTCAGAGATGGTCCTTGATATTGTCAAATTATCAGTATGAGATTTTGTACCGACCTACCACTAAACATGCCAACGCGGACACACTTTCCCGACTTCCGGTTGGCCAGGATGTATCGTTTGATTCTTCAGAAATGGCATGTTGTCAGATAGACTCCAGAGATGCTTCCGCTGTCGCAGACTTTCCTTTAAACTCTCGTCGGGTTGCACAGGAAACAGCTGCGGATGCAGACCTAAGTGTGGTAGCACGTTTTGTTCGCTCAGGGTGGCCTGCCAGAGCCAAAGACATTGATCGGCCTCTGGTTCGACGTTATTTTGCACGTCGTCATGCATTAGCTTTAAGTCAGGGTGTTCTGTTGTTACATACGGACAACGACCAAACAAGAGTGGTTGTTCCTCGTTCCCTGCAACGAGAAGTGTTACGCCTCCTGCATCAAGGACATTGGGGTATTGTTAGGACAAAGCAATTGGCCAGACGTCATTGTACCTGGGTTGGTATGGACGCTCAGATAGAGAGCATGACGTCACAGTGTACTGTTTGTGCGGAGCATCAGGCGGCTCCTCCGCAACGTTTCTCAGACTGGCCACGCCCCAAGGGACCATGGCAACGTTTACATATTGACTTTGCCGGACCTTTCTGGAATACGCGGTGGTTAATTGTTGTGGATGCTTTCAGCAAGTTTCCTTTTGTGATTGCCATGAACTCAACGACAGCGTCTAGTACGATCAGTGCCTTAACATCAGTGTTTTGCATCGAAGGCTTGCCTGAAACTATCGTCAGTGACAATGGACCTCAGTTTGTTAGTGCGGAATTTCAACAGTTTTGTCGTGTGAATGGTATTCAGCATATTACCACTGCACCTTTTCACCCTCACTCCAATGGTGAAGCAGAACGTTTCGTTCGAACATTCAAGTCTCACATGGAGAAGATGAAAGGTCAGCACTCCAGGCAGCAAGCTCTTCAAATTTTCCTGTCTACGTATCGGTGCATGCCACGTGACGGCCCGTCTCCTGCCGAGCTGCTACACGGCCGCCGTCACCGCACTCTCCTTCACCTGCTGCAGCCTCCCACGCACCGAGTCGGTTCGTATGGCGCTTCGCGTTTTCAGGTTTCTACGCCGGTGCTGTACAAGGTGTTTGCTGGCAACAAGACAAGATGGACGTCGGGCACCATTCAGCGCGTGCTCGGGCGCAATATGTATGTTGTACGTTCTTCCACAGGGTCGGAGCTGCGGCGCCACGCAAACCAATTGCGCCTGCATAGGCCGCGCGATCCTGTCTCCGGTTTCTTGATTCCAGACCCAGTTCACCGCCAGGGAGCACAACCACATCGTTCGTCCCCGGACTACGAGATCCCTATGGACGTCGACGTACATCCGACGCAGTCGTCGCCGCCGCTGTCGCCGCCGCAGATGACAGCGTCACCGAGAGGGACTCCGGGACCGTGCGGGCCCCCCCAGCTTGGGCCACGCACCTCAGAAGAAGATGACCTGCTCCCTCTGGGCGGGGGCGGGCGCCCTTCCCCAGGTTTCGGAGGGTTCCCTGGAGGATCGCAAGGCGGATGCCGGGGCGCGGACGGCGTCTCGATCCCGGCCTCAGCTACGACGCCCGTCCCACCAGTAACGCCCCCGCCCAGGCCCTCCTCCCAGTGCCGTCGCCGTGGCCCTCAGCCCTACGCCACGACGGCGCGGCGGTTTGGGGGGGAGGGGTGTGGTGTCGCACAAGTACAAAGTGCGCGCCACCTACTTTCGCCGCGCGCCGCCATGCACGCACGGCGCGGCGTTCTCACGACGACAGCCACGAGCGCCCTCTGCGACAACTCCGCTCGTGGCTACCACGGAAAGACATTTCGCACTTCGGACTGAGATAGCAACGAGTTAGGACCTTCGTAATCAGATAGGCACCAGTGAAGACTTTGCTATCGTACAGGCACTAGGCAGGCCTCTAACAACTATGTATCAACATTCTGCAGTACTATGTAAAAGTTAAGTATTGTTACATTCTGTGCAATATATATCTCTTTCTAATTTACTCTAGTGTTTATAGTTTCTGGCTGCTCCCCTCCGTACCTGCACCAGCGTGTCGGTCTCATTCCACTCGGCCACCGACACCTACGACGAGGCTGGGACACAAAAGCGGCGACGAAGTTGGGACACAAAACTGTGGTTTATAAAAACTGTGATATTTCAAATAACTGAAATTACGTCTTATTGACGATATTATTTTGCAATGTATGTATTGTAAAAGTTATTAAATAATTCTTAGTAGTTGTACACCAGGTGATTTAAATATACAAAAGTTGAGACAAACTAACAGCAGAAAATTGATAAACAGTGATACAAATATGCCATATTATATTCACGAAATGCAACAGGTATAGCATATTATGAAACTTAGTATTTCAGTGAAACTGAAACAGATTTACAGCTCTTTGAAAGTAAAAAACTACAAGTCAAACGCAGTAAATTGTATATTTTCTTTTACTGTTTCGATTCTTACTTCTGAAATTATTCAATGCCATCCGGACTGGCAGTTCGTGTGAAAAGTCGCTCGACTGATGCAGGGTTAAATAACTGATAAAATTTGGCTGTTCCAGACCTGTTAACGCGAATTAAAGTTACTGTAATCAGTTGCCATGTATCAGGTATCACACTCCTACAGTGACGAAAGTAGAGAAAATTAAAGTCGAGTTCGTGAAGCAGGTAAATTGGAGTACATACGGTTAAGAAATGAGATAGACAGGAAGAGCAATAAGACTAAGCAGAAGTCTCTAGAATAATGTATGCAGATGGAAAATATAGGAGAAACATTTGTGTGAATATCAAGAAATCTGAGGGAAAAGCAGTTCTGAGCAAAGATAGGTAAGCTGAAAGGGAGAACGAACATATAGTGGAGCTCTACAAAAGAAATGAATTCGGAGCACTAATGTAGCAAGAGAAGAAAAAGGAGTTTAAGATGAAGAAGGCGATATTACACTGAGAGATAAATTTGACACAGCTCTGAAAAACTGAAGTCGAAACAAGGCCCCTGGTGTAGGCAGCATTCCATCGTAGCTTCTTAAGTGTCTGGTAGTCATCACAAAACTATTTCAGACATTATGAAAATTATAATATCCCTATTCCAAAGGAAGAAGGCGCGGACAGAAATGAAAATTACTTACAGAAGAATGGAAAAGATGATAGAAGCTGACCTCGGAAGGGGAGGGAGGGGGGGGGGGGAAGATAAGTTTGGATTTAAGAGAAATATAGGCAAAAGTCACATTATGAATTCTATTAAAAGACGGTAAAAGGAGTGGCAACTCTATATTTCTAGCTTTGTAGATTTGAAGAAAGTTTTTGACTATGTAGTTCGGAATACACTTTTCAAATTCGGAAGTCATTAGGGGTAAAATATAGGGAGAGGAATGTCGTATGAATTTGGCACAAAAACCAGACATCAGTTATTAGAGTCGATGGGCATCAAATGGATGTAGTGGTTGGAGAGGGAGTAAGACAGGGTTTTACCCTGTCTCCAATGTTATTCAATTCCTATATTCAGAGAGTATTTCACCTAGTGTTTATAATGTATGAAGCAGACTTTGTGAAAATTATAATATCCTTATTCCAAAGAAAGCAGGCGCAGACAGGAATGGAAGTTACGGAACCATCAGTTTAATAAGTCATGGTTTCAAAATTTTAACACACATTACTTACAGAAGAATGGAAATGATATAACCTGACCTCGGGGGAAGATAAGTTTGGAATTTCGCATTATGAATTCTTTTAAAAGACAGTAAAAGGAGAGGCAACTGTACATTTCTAGCTTTTGTAGATATGAAGAAAGTTTTTGACTATGTAAGTCGGAATACACTTTTCAAATTCGGAAGTCATCAGGGGTAAAATATATGGAGAGACATGTCGTTTACAACTTGAACAAAAGCCAGACAGCAGTTATTAGAGTCGAAGGACATGAAGTGGTTGGAGAGGGAGGAAGACAGGGTTTTAACCTATCTCCAAAAACACCGCCTTTTCCTGATGACATTGTAATTCCATCAGATACTGTAAAAAAAACAATTGAACGGAATGGACTTTGTGTTGAAATGGGTGTATAACATGAACATTAACCAGATCAAATCTTGTGTTATAGAATGCAATCTAAAAAGATATGGTGCTGCTGGAGGAATGATATTAGTAAACTAAGTAATAAACCTGGTAGATGGGCTTTATAACTTGGACAGTAAAATAATACACATGGTCAAAAAATTCAGAAATGTTTGTAAATTTATGGAACTTAACTTCTTTGGTTATTAGTAGGATTACAAGCTACTTAAACTAAGTTAAACTGACCTATGGATAACACATACACACTCATGCCCGAGGCAGGACTCCGACCGCCGACAACGAGCAACTACGTGCTTGACAGCAAGGCGCCTTACAGTCCTCGGTCACTCTATCGTGGCCACGACTTTCACGAATCAAATGATATACAATGTAGAATGACAATGGGAAGAAAAGCGTCACGGAAGAAGAGAAATTTGTTGACATTAATTATTAATTTAAGTGCAAAGAAGTTTTTTCTTAAAGCATTTGTGTGGAGTGTTGTCTTCAATGGAAATGAAACATGGCTAATAAATAGTTCGGACAGGAAGAGGGTAGAAGCTTTTGAAAATTGGTGCTACAGATGAATGCTGAAGACTACTTGGTATATCACGTAACTAATGAGGAAGTACTGAAAGACTCGGGGATAAAAGTAATTTCGAGAATCGTTGACTTAAAGTAATGGATCGATTTGTATAACACATCAAGGAATCGTGAAAGTAGCATTGGAGAGAAGTGTGTAGGTGGAAAACTGCAGAGGGACTCCAAGAGACGAATTCAGTAAGCATATTCCAATGGATGTGGGTTGCCGTTCTTATTCAAAGATAAAGAGCCGTGCTCTGGATAGACTAGGGTGCAGAGATGCATAAAACCAGTCTCCGGACGGAAAATTACAACAACAGTTATCAGCCAGCATATCAACCGCTCCAGGATAGCGTCACCTGACTAGGAACGACTGGTAGTCAGATACACGTATTGTGAATGATCTATCAGTGAGCATGAGCAGTGACCAGTGAGCTGGGAACATGAATGGGGAATTCGCGAGATTTGTATGAGTTTGACCTAGAGAAGGTTGTGATGGCCCAGAAGCTCAACAAAAGCATTTCGAAAACTGTACAACTTTTCGTATGCTCAGTGGTGCTGTGGTGAGTGTCCTCAACAAGTGGCAAAACTGACACTAAGCCACGTCCAAACATCGAGGGCTTGGGCTGACACCACTCATTACAGATGTTCGACTTTGGCCGATGATCACACTGGTAAGACAAGGGAGGTGGTGGGCTGTTTCGGAGCTGGTATCAGACTAGTACAGATTACAAGACAGCTGGAATTCAAACCTGTTACTTCCAGATTCTGGGCAGCTGCGCCAAGCCTCTACGCCATAAGAGGTGCTTGAGATCAACACACCTGCAAGGTCGACCCAAGTACGAACTCAGTCCGACAAAAACTCTCATGTACTCCTACTTCGAACATAGTGTAACGGGCTCGAGTTCTCACTTTAAATTCCTGCACTGAATGACATTCAACTCGTCAAGACAAATCGTTTGAATATAAACTCGATGGGGTACGAACATTTTTAAGGATAATAATTACAGTCTAAAATGGAAATTGCGAGATCATGTCGCAAGTGCAACAAGAGATTAAATCGAGTCTGGAGCTTACCCGTTGAACACACACCCGAGCAGCTAAGGTTTTTCTGAAGCTAGGCCCCTAAGAGGCGGGCAGCGAGATAAGGCAGGTGGTGAAGGACAATGGAATCTCCACTCTGCTGTGTCGTCCCGGTTGGTCTTTGGGAAGAAACCCACTTAAAAATTCCGCAGGGAAATACTCTTTAAATCCTTTTAAAAGCGAAACACATTACAATTCAGAAGAAAAGATGTTTACTCGCAAAGTTTAGCCAGAGACAGAAAGCTGACACAATTCCTAGTTAGCGCCAGCAAGACGGAAAGGAGGCACCTAAACGAGACATTATCTGACTCACTATTAGCCGGCGAGCCAAACGGCATTTTAAAATGCAATATCTGATTGTTAAGCGAGTCACTGAAACGGGAACGCTAGCGGCATCGCCTGATATACACGGAGGAACGAGCGAAATTAAAGAGACACACACACTCTCGCTTGTGCTGGCTGTGTGGCATTGTGCACTCAGACTTGTCATTCAAATCTCTCACAGCGATTTCTTTTGTGAAGAGGCGATAAGTACTCCTGTACAGTATTGGAATGGAGCTTAGTAAGTCTCCAGGGGGTATAATAAGCATTCCGCGCTGTTCATAGTGTTAACCAAGATACCTAATATCTGGTGTGAACGAAAATTGAATCAGATAACGCTTGCCAGACTGATGTACCACGTCAATATATAGCCAGACTAGGCCTTACACGCCGTTCTTCTACATCTACATCTACATACATACTCCGCAGTTCACCGTAAGGTGCGTGGCGGAGGGTACACTGTACCAATACTAGGCATTTCCTTTCCTATTCCACTCCCAAATTGAACGAGGAAAAAAAGAATGCCTATATGCCTCCGTACGAGCCCTAATTTCTCTTATCTTGTCTTTGTGATCTTTACGCGAAATGTAAGTAGGCGGCAGCAAGGTCGTACTACACTCAGCTTCAAATTCCGGCCCTCTAAATTTACTTAACAGAAATTCACGAAAAGAACGTCGTGTTTCTTCCAGCGATCCCCAACTGATTTCCCGGAGCATTTCCGTGACACTCGCGCATTGGTCGAACCTACCGGTAACAAATCTAGCTGCTCGTCTCTGAACCGCCTCTATGTCTTCCTTTAAACTGATCTGCTGCGGGTCCCAAACACTTGAGCAATACTCAAGACGTGGTCGTACAAGCGTTTTTTACTTGGTCTCCTCTACAGGTGAAGTACATCTTCCCAAAATTCTCCCAATAAATCGAAGTCGGCTGTCCGCCTTACTCACAACTGTCCTTACATGCTCGTTCCATTTCATATCGCACTGCAGTGTTACGCCTAGATATTTGAACGATGCGACAGAATCAAGAAGCTCACTACTAATGCTGTAATCGAACATTATGGGATTGTTTTTTCTACTCATGCGCATCACCTTACATTTTTCAACATTGATAGCTAGCTTCCAATCTTCGCACCAACTAGAAATTTTGTCTAAGTCATGCTGTATGCTATTAAAGTCAGTTACAGACACACCCTCCCATACACTACAGCATCATCAGCAAATAGCCGCATATTACAACTTACTCTGTCCATCAGATCATTTATATAGATAGAAAATAATAGTGGTCCTATCACACTCTCCTGGGGCACGCCTGACGATACACTAGTCTCTGATGAACACTCGCCGTCGAGAACAACGTACTGCGTTCTACTACTTAGGAAGTCTTCCAGCCAGTCACAAATCTGTGAACCTATTCCATAAGCTCGTATCTTCGTTAGCAGTCTGTTGTGTGGCACCGCGTCGAACGCCTTTTTGAAGTCGAGAAAAACACAATCCGCCTGTTGCCCTTCGTCCATGGTTCGCAAGATGTCATGTGAGAAAAGGGAAAGCTGAGTTTCACATGAACGATGTTTCCTAAACCCGTGCTGATTCATGGAAAGAAGCTTTTCCGTTTGAAGGAAATTTACTATATTCGAACTGAGAATATGCTCTAAAATTCTACATGAAACTGATGTGAACGATATTGGCCTGTAATTGTATGGGTCAGTTCTCTTTCCTTTCTTATAAACGGGAGTCACCTGCGCTTTTTTCCAATCACTAGTAACTTTGCGCTGAATTAAAGATTCGCGATAAATGCAAGCTAAGTAGGGGGCCAACGCCGCAGAATAGTCTTTGTAAAACCGAACTGGTATTCCATCCGGACCAGCAGACCTTTTCGTATTTAGCTCTCTCAGCTGCTTCTCTACACCGGAAATACCTATT
Source organism: Locusta migratoria (assembly GCA_026315105.1). Taxonomy (NCBI): domain Eukaryota; kingdom Metazoa; phylum Arthropoda; class Insecta; order Orthoptera; family Acrididae; genus Locusta; species Locusta migratoria. The sequence continues at coordinate 275,647,822 of CM048751.1, read as the reverse complement.
GCTGTGTCCCCCATTTCGGAATTTGTACGTTGATCAAATGATGGTACATTTGTGCGACCCTCCTGCGTGAAAGATTTCTTAAAGGTTAAATTTAGAACTTCAACTTTCCGTTTGCTTTCTTCTATTACTGCCCCGGAATGATCAACGAGTGACTGGACAGTGGGCTTTGACCCGCTTATCGATTTTACATAGGACCAGAATTTTTTCGGGTTCTCGGAAAGATCTTTTGGTAAGGTATGACTGTGATAATTATTATATGCTTCGCGCATCGATCTTTTTATAGACGCACGAATCTCTACCAGCTTTTGCTTGTCATCATTTGCGTGTTCTTTTTTGAATCGAGAGTGCAACAGCCTTTGCTTTCTCAGTAGCTTTCTAACATTATTATTATACCAAAGTGGATCTTTTCCATCCTTAATCGTCTTTACTGGCACATATTTCTATAACCCTTTATTAACAATGCAGTTAAATGTAGTCAACAATTCCTCTACATCCATAGTCCCGGAATTAAACGATGCCCATTCGTTTTCTAAGTGCGATCGTAACATTTGCTTATCGGCTCTTCCCAACAGAAACACGCTCCTAGCCTTCTTAATTGGTTTATGAACTTTGGTCATCATCGACGCTATGACGATATCATGATCACTAATTCCTGTCTCTACACAGACATCGTTAATAAGTTCAGGCCTGTTTCTGGTTAAAAGGTCTATAATATTTCCATTGCGCGTGGGTTGCCTGTTTAACTGCTCAAGACAGTTTTCGGAGAATGTGTCCAAAAGTAGCTCGCAAGACTGCTTGTCTGTACCGCCTGAAATGTAACTAGTAGGGTCCCAATCTATACTCTTAAGGTTGAAGTCTCCTCCGACTAATATTACATGGCCCGGATACCTATGCACTACCCGGTGTAGACTTTCTTTGAATGATTCTAAAACTGCTACAGTAGCACTGGGGGGGGGGCGGTAAAAACAGCCAACTATTAACTTTACTTCTTTTAGACCTGTTTTCTTGACTTCAACAAGATGCCGGGGAAGTGTAATCGGCAGCTGTCGATCAAGACAGAAATAGCAGCCGTCAGCGGAGTTAACGATATTGTGTGCGAACGCTTTAGGCAAACTCCACCCACTCCCCACTCAGTAATTACAGAAACATTTTTCAGCATTGCGTAACATTTATAACATTGTGACAGCCTCGATTGTAAACCGACGAAAATGCATTAATACTAAAGTCAATTAGGTGTGGTTCTTCAGCCATTCTACTGACTTTTATTTCTTTTGAAATTGATTACACATTTCTTCAGGTTTTGATCTATCCGATTGATCTATCTGGAACTTGGAAATATAAATTCAATTTGTTTTTATCAATGACAGTCCTTCCCGAAAAGTATTACATTTAATAAACACAAAATTCACAATCTATTTTTTAATTCAGTATCTAGAAACATCACTTTAGTACTTGAACTGATCGTCATTAGTTACAATATCTGATTTTTCTTACAGGATATGTTATCTATATTTATCTTTACATAAGTGATAAAGTTTCGCCGATTGTAAGTAGGCAAGGAGCATCCTTTTGAATTCTGCGTGATATGCTGTTCACGTGTTCCATGCAGAAGCCAAGTGCACATCAGTTGTCAGTATATTCCGTTGCACACTACATATAGTTCGGAGAAGCAGTATCAAATTACAGCAGCATAGTTCACGTCAAAATAGTACACTCCATGACTCGTTACAGGACCTTTATTCCTGGGAAGAGTCGGTCTTCTCTAGATCTGTACTGAAAGAAACAGCACACCACGACCACGTGAATTATAATTAATAATTTCTTTGTATGGACTTTCATAATTGTATGAATGAACACACATCACTATGTGAAGGCGCAGCTGTTGTAAATACAGATTTTATCAATGGTAGAAATAGGACGTGTGAGGGTTTAGGTCTGACGGCATCCTTGCTTAGGTATTCCTTGCAACTGTGATAAGCCCGTGTAACTGGGGTAGTGTAGAGGCCTAGCACAACTACCTATGAAGAAGATAGTGCCGGTTTCTAATTCCTGTCCCAGAAATGAATCTCATTTGTCAGTGTTTCAGTACATCTATTTATCTTTTATAGGATGTATACTCCACTTACAAATTTTAAATGGATACTATCAAGAGAACCAACTGAAACCAAATCAACAACCACACAAGTCTGTGCCTTCCACCTCAAAAACCAACAGGCATGAAGAATGCTGCGAGTGATCCGGGAAGGTAAACAATTTTCCCCACAAAATACTTAGGAGAACTCTTGACCGAAAACTTAGCTATAGAACATACTGATTGAGCACAAAAAGTAAGCCGACCGCGGTGGCCAAGCGGCTTGCGGCGCGCCAGTTACGGTCTGTACGGCCACTACAGTCGGGGGTTAGAATCCCCTCTCGGGCATGGATATTTGTGCCGTCCTTGGTGTTAGGTAGTTCATAAGTAGTTTGTAGTTTAGGGACTGATGATTCCGTAGTTAAGTCCCATAAGGTCTACAAACATTTGAACAAAATGTAAGGTATCTGCAAGAAAAAGCATTCTGCGGAAATTATCAGCAACAACTTGGAGAACACATCCCCATACGTTAAGAACATGAGCTACAGTCCTTTGAAATTCAGCAGCAGAAAATGCTTGCCCAGTCTGGTGCAGATCTAGTTACGCCGAAAAAGTGGATGTCACTTTAAATGAGACCTGCAGACTCATAACAGGAGGTCTGAGATCTACACCACTTGATAAAGTTTACTGATTAGCAGGTATCCCACCTCCATATATCCGTCACGAGTGCGCATCCAGAGTAGAGAAAACTAAAGCACTAAACCTTGCGACCCACGCTCTATATGGATACCAACCAGCACACTGGAGGCTCAGGTCAAGGAAAAGCTTTCTTCATTCAACAGAAAGCCTCAATGTACCACCATCATACTTCATAGAGAACTCATGGCACTCTAGATCTAGCCACCTCGCAGTGTGGATGGAGCCCTCAGAAAGACTCCCCTCAGATCACGAGGAAAGCTTGTCAGCCGGGAAGAAGCTTAACAGACTGCACTCAGGAGTTGGAAGAACGAAGACCAACATGAGGAGATGGGGATTTCGCTGCGAGTCGACTGTATGTGAATGTGGCAAAGAACAGACAATGAGCCATCTTCTAGAATTCAACTGCGTCCAACTTGATGCTCTCACCAAAATGTGACTGACAGTACCATGGAAACGTGTAAACTGGTCGCATACTGGTCGCGGCACATCTAATTACATTTTTGTTAGCTATAATTATGCCCAGATATGATAATGTTTACAAAGCCAGAGTTTGGATTTTGTTTTGTACTTTTACTGCCATGTTTTCTTGTTGTATACAACTCCGGAATTAAATATGTTTCTGACATAGTTAAATAACTACATGCATATCAATCACGCAACTCAGACTCAAAAAGTCCAGTTAAAATTAACATTCATATATAAAGAACAGTCTAAAGTACAAAAAAAAAAAAATTATATTTTTCGACTAGTTTCGGTCTTATTTTAGACCATCTTCAGGAACTTAAGTTCCATTCATGTTGTGGAGCTGGCAGTAAACTTGGATCCTTCTAGCGCGTCACTAGAAGGCTCCAAGTTTCCTGCCAGCGCCACAACATAAATGGAACTTAAGTTCCTGAAGATGGTCTAAAATAAGACAGAAACTAGTCGAAAAAAATAATTTTTTTTTGCGCTTTAGACTGTTTGTATATATAAATTTAAATAAGAGTGCTGTTTCCCATAAGTGAAACAACAATGTTTCAAAATATACAGGGTGTTTCACTAAGTTTGTTTGCCTCTGTAACTTATAAAATAATAGCTGACGGGAAATTTTAATGCGGTAGGTCAACACAAGAATTGTTACACTTTCTGCGGAGCTATGAACGTAGTTTATTGTATCATTTTCCAAAGAGTTACATCATAAAAATATAATTTTTAAAATGGGACAATAGGTTTTTTTTCTATCGTGCATTGGATTCGTTGAAACCAGCTGCGTCCAAATCAATTTTAACTACATTGCTATCACAGTTACTTTGGGAGCTACAACCCTTCAAAGTTTAGGGGGCGGTGGCTACGACAGCGTAGCTAACTGGCTGGTGGTCATGAGACAGTGGGCCGGGCCCCAGGGGATAGCCTCTCAGCCAGTGAGCTACTCTATCGCAGCCTCCGCCCCCGGAACTTTGAAGGGTTGTAGCTTCCAAACTAACAGTGATAGCAATGTATTTTAAATTGATTTGGACGCAGCTGGTTTAAGCGAATCCAATACACGATAGAAAAAACTATTGTTCCATTTAAAAAAATATATATATCTTTGTGGTGAAACTCTTTGGAAAATGATAGAATAAACTATATTCATAGCTCCGCAGAAAGTATAACATTTCTTGTGCTGACCTACCGCATTAAAATTTCCTGTCGCTTATTATTTTATAAGTTACAGATGCAAACACACTTAGTGAAACACCCTGTATGTAAAATTTACATATTCTATACTTCAAACCTTTCTACCTTACATTCAAAACTGAACCTAAAGCGCACATGTACACAAGAGAACAGGGCACGTAGCGAGGTAGAGTGTAAGAGGCCAGTGATGGAGTGCTTTCACTACATCCCGGAGCAGCGCTAAGCGGCGTCGATTTTTCAGGCCCCAGCACTCTGCTCTGCCCCCATAGGACGCGTAATGCCTCAGGAAGCCGAGCAGCCTGCTTCTCTAGTGCATTGTAGTCACCCGAAGAAATATCTGGCGTCGTTTCCCGGCCGAAATGCCTGCAGTTTGCTTTACATTGCCCTGCCGCCTCGAAGATATGTACATATATTTCATAATTTAGACAACCTCACTAGTTTAATTACAATCTGTGAGGAAATCCTACTGTTCTCAGTTGATTCCTAAACGTTTCGTCGTTTATAAGATGAAGTATCGTCTTACAAGTAGTTGTAGCGATAATTGAATGGTCAAGGCCTTTTTTGTTGGCTGTGCCGTAGAAGAGGATGTATCAGCCGGGTCGTAATTACGAATGGTGAAGACTATGAATTGTATATAAATGTGGCGTCTGCTCAGAAAGAACAGATGTCACTTCATATCCGGCAGTTGTTATTCTTTCATAATCACAGAATATATGACATCAAGTGCAAATGGGCAAAGCTGAAAATGTGTAACCAGCCGGGATTCGAACGCGGGTCTCCTACTTTACAGGCAGTTGCGCTGACCACTACACCATTGAAGACACAGCGATCACCGCACCTGCAAGGACTAACTAAGCACGTCTCCCGTCAGATACAAATTTCCAGCTTTACCCTGCCGACACTACTCAAACTCGTAGTTATGAAACTAATTCCCGTAAGAGTAAGGGGCTCAAACTTGCCCACCCCTCCCCTCCTAACTAACGCCGGCACATTATATATAGGAATCGCCGGACACAATAATGTCGGTCACCTCCGGTCATTATTTAACGTTTTAAATTTCGTTTATTTACGCATAGTAATTTACAGTGGGCTTTCTGTTGTTGCAGGAAGACTCTAAATATGCCGAAATGTAAGGGAAGAAGTACTAATAGACGAAAAGGATACTAAAATAAAATAAAATGAAAGAAGTAGTTAAATTTGGGGTGGAAGGAAATTTATCAGTAAGGCAAGTGTCAGTCATATATGAAGTACCAAGACGGTCACTGTGCGATTGCATGAAATGTTTGAAAAGTGGAAAACAGACTGATTTCCAGCCCAAGCTACGACGATTTTTTCCATATGTTCTTGGAACTTTTCTAAACAAGTATATGATCTATATCTTTCTTGACATAAATTTTTACCGTCATTCATGAGAGTCATTGCTCCAGAAGTTTATGAAGAAAATATTCCTTGACTCCTTATCAAAATACCATTTTGCCTCGCTAGTGTCAAATAGTTAATCACACGGGGTCGGAAAACTTAAAAGAGCAAGATTTTAACGTCATCTCAATTAAGGAAGAGAGTCAAAATGCATCATATGTGGAGGAAAATTCGAGGAAAACTCGATTCATTGCTATGACTCCGGGCATGAAGATTGTGTTTATATAGATCTCTCCGATATTTATTACTACTGTCATGTTTGCAAAGCCAAGAATCAACCGGAGCACCACACAATGCTTTATCCAGAGCTACCCTCCATGTTTTGTAGTGCCAACAAACTAATTCAAGAGAGTTTTTTAAGGTAGTTAATAAAAATTATTATGTATACTTAGTTCTAAGAGATATGACTAAAGAAGTTACTGGTTTCACTTTACGGTGTAAACAAAGACAGAAAAATTATTTATTGTTGTTTTATTATAATTCATTTATGTGTCCTTGGCTACCCGAGGTTCCCCAATAGGAAACAGCCAAATATTGTAACCTGATCAAAACTAAAGACGCCAGACATAGAATCGGCATCGTCCTAGAGTATAGAAGCTGGGCGCACCCGTCAGAATAACTGAAAAGGGCGCAAGAAAAAGCTACCATGTCGAATCAAGCACAGACGGAAGCAAATCAGACAACGGAGTGGGTTCATGATTAGCAATATTTGTTATAAGTAGCTTATTTATCAGATACAGCTTAAACTGCCCAATGAATGCTCAAATAATCAAGCGGAACAATTTGCCATTCTCCATGCCCTTGAGTTAATAACCAATTTCGCGAATATCGATAGAGCTGCAGTAATTTACACCTGTAGCAGAATTACTTTGGCTTCGTTACGAAATCCAAAGAACTTCTTGATTGAAATACGATGTAAAACACGAAGGTTGCAAACACACAACGGGCACGTGCATTTCGATTGGGTTAAAGCGCAACGAGGGATGGGGAGAAATGAACTAGCTGACTATTTCGCTTAAAGAGCAGCTCGATCTCGACAATCACTACGCTACAGCAAAATACCTACAAGTAAGGTGAACAAGACACTTCGAGAGGATGAAATGGGAGATTGACTGGCAAAAAACAAAAAATATGGGGAATGCATTAAACCGTATTTTCCTACGATCCGACAACGTTTAATGATTAAACTCCCAATATCTCCGAATTTTACAACAATGTTAGCAGATCATGGGAAACTGAAATCTTATTGTCAACGCTTCAGAATAATAGAAGACGGAACGTGCACATGTAACGGAGATATCCAAACTGTTGACCACCTGCTTTACGGTTGGTGTAACTTACTGAGGGAGAGATTATCCCAGAAAAATACTGAGGGATAATTTGGTACATAAATTCATTGCAGACTTTTACAACTTCTGTAATGCAATAAGATTTCATGCTGTGTAAAAGTCGTTTGGTTTCTTTACGTAAAGCGATAAATCTTGTACAGCCAAAATGCCTTCTTTTGAAAATCCTTCCATTTTATGTACTGTGTTTGTGTGTGAGAAAGTACCTGTTGTAACCGCCAGAATTTAACCTTCAGAGATGTAATAATATTATTTAATGGGTGATTAAATAAATGATATAAAAAGGTCCATATGGGTAGTTCGAGAAACTTCAAAACCTTAGTCATTTTCGTACCACATACGAATCAACTCGTCCCTGTTTGTTGGCGCGAGTTTTTATACTTCGTTGTGATCCTGAGTGTGAAGTGTGTGTGTGTGTGTGTGTGTGTGTGTGTGTGTGTGTGTTGACAAGCTGTTTTCTGTGTTAGTTCATTTAAGGCAGTGAAGAGTGTGTTGATGCTTAAGTGTTGTGTATTCGATCATTGCGTTTTTTTCCTTCTCTTTTGAGTGTAATAATTTACTATTATCGTGAGTTTGCGATTTAAGTTGTTGCTGTTTTTCATGATTTGTAGGTCAGTTTCGATAGCAGCGAGATGGTTGTTCTCTTTTATCAAATGTTCTGCAAAGGTTGAATGAGTACTTTGGCTCTTGAGAGCAGTTATGTGTTCAGTGTAACGTGTTCTGAAATTCCTGCATGTCTGTCCAAGTCAATGTTACTGACAGGAATTACAGGTGAGCTGGTATATTCCTAAATTGCTCTGTTTGTATTCCTTGTGTTTCATAACGTTGTTGAATATTACGTTTTCTATATGGTCCAAGATAATGGTGGCTAGGATTCCACTGTTGGGATATTCCATGGGTAGTCCCTATTCTTGTAAATAGAACTTATTGTTGAAAGTGAAATAATTTTGCTCTGTGATCAGTCTTAGGATGGATTTGCGCCGAAGCTGGTATGTGCATGTAAATAAATGTTTCACATCAAGGCGGACCCTCAAACTCACATTTGTAACGCAAACACGGAGTATGAGAAGAGTCTCAAATCACAATGATTGTCCTCGTAATATATATATCAAGAAAGAGACTTTACTGTATTATTAGACAACTGTTGAACAATTGTTGAAAATAATTAATTTCGTGAAATGTACAGAATAAAGGTGGTAGTCCGAAATTATTGGAAGAATCCTCAGGATTTGTAAAAAAATGAAAAAGAACTATACTGAAAATTACTTGTTTGCCAATGTTTGAATACTCTTCGTTATTGAAGGATCCCCACCAGAGATGTTTGTTAGACCCAAAGGAGAGCAGCACACTTCGTTACGTCATCATTTAGTGTGCATCATACTATCATGGTTCCCACTAATAAATCTCCTAATCAAATTCTTATTGGTCGAGGCAATGTCACTTGGTGGAATTCCTGAAGTACGATTATCAACTTCCGATCCACATGAAACTTATTCGGGAATCGCGTCATCGGTCTACAATATTGCATATACTAATCAGATGAACACTGAAAAATAAATAATAATTCCTAACATTAAATTACAGTTGCTATGGCCTTTAGAATAATCGTCGGCGAAACTTATAAAACGAAGTTGCGGTATTGGCAGAGCAAAAAGGAGCTCTAGCTTAGCAGAAAGGACGTGTGAAGGAGTGAAAATATTTCAGTCTGAATAAACGGCAGATATGGGACGCTGCGGACTTTTAGTGGCCACTACGGGCAGATCGTAAAAAAATTCATCATGCGCCCCCTCGGTCTCGCCGGAGGTGCGGTAGAAAAACGTTCTACCATCTTACGTAGCTCACAGGGTCCTGTAGAAGTTCCCTAAGGTACCATGCGACCAATTAAGTTGTTTCATGCGGAACGGTTATTGAGACAAGGAATATCAAACGAAATTTATTGCAGTTTAATTCTTTTATACTGAATCCTGTCCCGAAGAGTCGTAAAGCTGAGATATAAAATTTCAGTATAGCCTGACCTCTATACGGTGAGGTGAAGTCGCTGCCTCTACCGCAAATACATTATACAGAACTAGGTTTCCTCCATACTTCGTTTCACATTGCAAATTTTCGAACGCACATTTCAAAAACAGATTAGCTATTCTTTTCCTCTGACTGTTCAAAATATGCTTCAATGTGTTCTAAGACATAACACTGACACACATACTAAATCATTGTGTTTGAAAATGGTAGGTGCATAATCTCGAAATTGGGAGTCCTAATTCGCGGACCTGATTTGAGTTAGAGTCGTGGGGGTGACATGTTTTGCTGTAGCTCGAACCAGTGTCCGTCTGTATAGCCATTAGAACACGTGTCATATTTTAACTACGTAACAGACTATAAACATAGCTTGAACGAAGAACAAAAGATGGTGTCCAGGAAAATTAGGCAAATAACTTACTTCCTTGTACAACGAACAAATTCTATATCTATAAATGTTATGTCTGTTCGGTGTATGTTTATCACGTCTGAACGACAAGACGCATTGACTTAAATATTTGTACAGTTACTAATTTATACCTGAGGATGGTTTTCGGAACGTTTTTATAGCGATCAGATAGATATTTAGTAATTTGAAGGATATAACGCGAAATGCGGAACATTAATTACTCCTTGAAAATTACATTTACTCTTTGAAAATGTATTGGTTGCATTGTTGCTTGAGGGCTGATAATGTTATAAGGGTGGAGTATATTGGGATGGAATGTTATCGGTATATAAAATTCTACGTGTGTGTGTGTTTGTTAATATTTCGCTCTGCAGCAAAAACTACAGAACGCAAACGAATGGTCTGTGTGTAATTGTTGTCCGAAGTCTTCCGTTGTATACCATAGCAGTTCCATGCCGATGGCTATAAGGGGGTGGAAGATATGGTGGTTGAAAGTCGTCAAATTATAAACAAACTGAGACTGAAGGCAATATATGACGTTTGCGACTCTATAGCAAGGAGGTTACATACAGCGATACGTGATGCCACAGACCATATCTTTGGCCTATGCGTGCTACAATGTCTTCAGCTCTTTTTCTGTAAGGATAAGCATATAAGAATAAATAAATAACGCAGTAAAAAAGAAATTTCTTTTAATACATCTCTTTAAAAACAATCGATTTGACGTTTCCTGCATTACATCAAGTGATCGATCTGTGACATTATTACAAATCATTACTGTTGAATTTCGTGATTGGATTAATCGAAACGAGTGCATTTTACGTGTAATTTGATCTACACTACTTAGTTTCCTGATAATGTTGATTAAAAACATTTGTTTCTAAAGAAGATATTGTATTTCATTTCATCCTTCAAACCCAGTCTCATGGCACTCTACTGAAAGATAGCTTATCTCCATAACCAACCAAGACGCGAGCGGAGCCGCGTGTTTAAGCTAGTAAGTTATAAAGCAAAACGTTAGCCTGTGTAATTCTCGCTTTATCCCTCTTGTACAAGACGATGCATTAGGTTGTTGTTGTTGCTTAGGAGTTTTAAGGGGACTAAATAACGGAGTCATCAGTCCTCTGTTCCAAACTAAGATGTTACAGCAAAAGGCTGAACAACGTAAACCTCCAACGGTCAGCACACAGAGGGAAAACACACAAGACGGAGAGCACTTCAAAGAACGCTACAGTGACAGAGACGACACATAAGAATAAAATATACGGAAGGAGAATACCAAGCGGTGAAATGAACTAAAACATTACAGTAGGACACTTGCTGAGCGATCACGAGGATAATAAAGGATGAGCCAACCCTTGTGCACACATTAAAAGTCCTCAAGCCTGAAAAAGTACAGACAAGACTAATGTGGGTAACATTTTAATAAATTGGCCGAGTGGTATGATGCATCATGGTATGCACTTGGCGATCAATTTCGCTAGAGCTCGAGGCATCCATCGGGTTTGGGTGTGTGTGTGTTCTGCTTAGTGTAAAATAGTTTAAGTAGTTGGTAAGTATATGGGTTGATGAACAGTTTGGTCCAGTAGGTACAAGTATTAGAACATTTTAACACGTTGAAATTGCTGTAAGGGTGAGAACGTGAGAGCTAAGGTACCTGAGGCTAAGGATCCCAACACTAAATGGAGTGTACAAACCACCTGCGCAGAGAAAACGTAAAAACAAGTCATCCATACTAGCATCGTTACCGACAATTAAAGTAAGAGCAGCAGGTAGACTAAAAGACTGCTGAAATGGAGATAAAAGTCCAGCAAGATGTGGACCACTTTCAAGAGAACGCTATTGTCATACTTGGGCAGATCCTCTAATTGAAGAAGGTGGCCGTGTGTTAACCACGTGTAGCCAGTACGTAGGCGGCAGAGAACAACCGAGTACCTACGGTAGGATCCCAGTAAGGACTTCGTGCGATGTTAAGAGCCTGACCAACGGTGCTTTCTCGCCGTGTTTGCGTCAAACAATACTCAGCTCCAGGCACCAAGAACCTTGCGATTCAACTACAATCGGTGATTCCATTCCATGACCTGCGAGGCCTGATTGGCCAGCCGATCGACGTGTTAGTTCCCCGGGGATGAAGTAGGATTTGTAGCAAAAAGTCCATTGAATGGTTAAGTATCATTTGGTATAGGTAATTCATATTTAGTCCCCTCCAAACAAAAACAACGCAATTCCTAATTACATGCAGATATTCTGGCATGTCACACTATACTGTAACAGAAAATTGCCAAGTTAATTTGCAGTTGATCCCTGGTAGGAAAATACTCTTTCAAGTCGCTCAAAAAAAAAAAAAAAAAAAAAAAAAAAAAAAAAAAAAAAAAAGTAAATACATAAGTAAAATAAATAAATAAAAATGATGGATATTATTTCAAAGTAATTTCCTTTTGCTCATACACATTCTAAACACTTTGCGTATTCTGCCATGTCGCCCTTCGAACATGTCAAATTAGCACCAATAATTTGTGATCTGTTCGCATTTTAGTTTACGTGGAAGAAACCTGTTTTAGTGGGAGGTTTCTGAATCGCATCACTTCTACGCATTTAGGAAGATAAATTAATAAAGTATTAACGTAATGTTTTGGTCCAACAGTCATAATATTTTGTCGATATACAATTTGTTGACATCATGCTAAGTTCTGCACTAGAGTTGAGATCCTTACGGACGCCCATTCAGTTGTGGAATTCGTCCGCTGATTATCGATTCATTTGTGTCACGTTAACTGCAGAAAGTTTTCAAATAAGTACATTGAAATAATCGTCAATTAGATGTTTTTTATCGTTCTATTTAGTGGTGGGCACGTGCCTGGTGTTTCAGGTCCCCACCCCTCACCTTTTAATCTGATGTTTTTCTTACTTCTACCCTGTTTCTTACCTCCAGGTTTTTAGTCTGTGCAGAGTGACTGCCACATCTTGTATTTGTTCGTGATCAGCCAACCACTGTTCCCTGCTCTATTTTAGCTTAGTTCAACACTTGGTCTCTCCTATTCCTGTCTTCTTCAGTGGTGTTGATAGTATCAAGTTCATTGGCACAATGTGCCCTTATGCCTCTCTTCTGGGTATTGGGCTATATTTTTTTCCTACTTGGATGTCTTGTCTTCGGTAGAAACAGGGGACTGATAACCATGTAGTTTAGTCCCCTCTAAATCCCAAAACTAGCCTGGTTTTTCCTCATTTAGGGACTCATATTCAAAAGGGAGCACTTCTTGAAGAATGCTTTATGTATGATTCCCGTCGAAACTGGCAAAAAAGCCCACTGACAATGGAATTTTGGTACCCGTAAAAAAGGAAAGAGACTATTTGTACTATGTATGTCTTGGCGGCGCCAGAGTGGTGGAGTCGCGAAATCACAGGAGGTTTTGCCCAAAACACGAGGCCTAATACCAACTAGTAAAATAAGTGCAGTAGGCCGCTAAATTTCTACTGAATTGTACAGAATTCTCTTGGACATCATCGATAATGCTGGCGCCGGCCAGCTGCCTGCAAGATGGGGAAAGTTTTAGAGGCACTACCTACACACAATGAAGCTGGGGCCGTAGGACACAGTTTTCTCCTCGCAGATAAGCATCGACAGAGTGCCTATCAGCCATCGGGACGGCAAGTGCCAATCGCCACCCACCCCACCACTCCCGCCCCTCTATTGTCCCGCCTGGCTTTCATTTTACCCTCACGGCATTCCCACGGAGACCGGCCTCTTTCCAACACAGCGTTTTTCAAACAGATGCTCCCATCTCTTATAACTTCTCAAAACAGCCTCGCACCGAATATTCTTCTTTTTCCACATCTCAGAAGCCACGCAATGTTCAGAAATTGAAAGAATAGTTTATAAAAATTCTGCAAGTAAGGTGAGACATAGGCACCCATACGATGTTATCGGACATTGGCGAAAGGTCTTCAATAACGGTGCGATTAGTTGAAGGCGTGCAGCTCTAAGTTACTGTATCTAAGTCCGTCTCCGTTGCAGGAGGTCCGGGCTCGATTCCCGGCAGGGGACTGGGTGTTGTGTGTTGTCCTAATCATCATCATCTCATCATCATTGGCACGTAAGTCCCCCATGCTGCGTCAAATAAAAAGACTTACACTAAGGCGGCCGAACAATCCCGCAAGGGATCTCCCAGCCAAGAAAGCCATACGCTCCTTTCCACTGTATCTAAGTCAATTAAAAAAAAAAAAAAAAAAAAAAAAAAAATGGTCATGCATCCATTTTCATATTGTTGATCTTTGTGGCTGTAGATTAAACTTTTTAATATGATTTATTTGCCCAAAACGCGTTTATGGCTTTTACCATCGTCTGTTGGAGTAATTAAATTTTGCTTCAGTATGTAGATGTCGACATCAGTTTGGAAACTCAAGACGGTCAGTGAAAAATAACGCCCTTTAATTTTAATTCATTCAAATTCGCACGATTAATTTTAGGAAATGCCAGGATGATACCTTTGAAAGGGCACTGCCAATTCCCTTACCTCATCCTTACCCAAACATCCGAGCATAAGCTCCGTCTCTAAAGACCAAGCTGTCGACGAGACGTTAAACCCTAAGCTTCCTTCCTTCTTCCTTTTGAAATATTCTCTGCATTTTCGTTCTTGGAAATTCTGTTTGATGTTGCACAACAAACACTTTGTATCTTGCAATTTGTACACTAACACTGCATTACTCTTTATATTATCGACTGATAGCTGTTGGTTTGCAGTGTTATCTATGTTCGACTTGTTATTCTGATGTGGTTTATGAACATTAAGTTCACATGCTAAGTGCCATATGAGGTAAGGATTGTCAGTTTGCTCTCTGCTCGTCTCAAAAATATGTTTGTTTCTTCTTTCGATCTTCGTCGCGTTCATTTCAAGGTTTCAAAATGTAGATTGTCAAATGTGGAACTGTATCAGTATGAGACTCGTTTATAGAAGCAACCAATAAAACCTAATTGACATTGAAAACCTTAGAAACTATCAGTGACGAGGTTGGAGTAGATATTTGAAAAAGGAAATGTAAGAGGGCGGCTTGATAAGTCTGGTAAAAATAGAATGAAAAATTGTTTTAAGAGCGAAAATTCACTTCATTCCTCGAAATAGTCTCCTTGCAAAGCTATATACTTGCTGCAGCGAGTTTCGAATTCTTTCAACCCATCAGCAAAGCAGGCTTTCTCAAATTCTGCAAAATAGTCTGTCACAGCGGCGGACACTTCCTCATTCGATGAAAATTTATTCCCACCAAACACAATTTTCAAGCTTGAAAATACGAAGAAGTCACTCGGAGCCAAGTGTGTTGAATAGGACTGGTGGAGAACCAATTATAATCCTAAAATATGCACTTTTGTCATTGCGATAGCTGCCTATGTGGGCTGAAGCATAGCCCTGACGAAACAGCCCCTTCTTCCGTGCCAATCTTGGACGTCTTTCAATTAATTCCCGTTTCAAACGATCCAGGAGAACAGCATAACAGGGCTCAGTAAAGGATCTGTCTTCTTCCAAATAATCTATCAGGATTATACCCTGAGAATCCCAAAAGACAGTGGCCATCACCTTTCCAGCTGACAAAGCAGTTTTACCCCTCTTTGGTGCATTCTGGCCACTCTACGTCCATTCTTTGGACTTTTGTTTGGTCTCTGGAGTTTAATGGTTTAATTTTGGTGCAGAACCCACACGGACCACATCCAACTCAGATTGAATCTGTGCAGCTGCCCAACACTTTAAATGAAAATGTTTGCCGGCCGCGGTGGCCGAGGAGACTGAGGCGCTCCAGTCACGGTCTGCACGGCCACTACGGTCGGGGGTTCGAATCCCCCCTCGGGCATGGATATTTGTGCCGAATGGCGTAAGCCGAAACGTCCGTCGTGAAACAATAAAATATTTGTAGTAATTTGGGTAACTCTCATTTATTAAAATTATCATCACGACATATTCCTCGTTGTGGGCCCTACAGCGAGGAAAAAAAAAAAACAAAAACAAAAGATAGACAGTCAGTTAATTGGGCTTGTTGTGGGCATCGTCTGCACTTTCTTGAAAATGAGCTTTCAGAGTTATCGGGAGACATTCCTTGGGCTACAAGGATCCTTAAGTCGTCCTTGCGCCGGCCGCGGTGGCCGAGGAGGCTGAGGCGCTCCAGTCACAGTCTGCACGGCCACTACGGTCGGGGGTTCGAATCCCCCCTCGGGCATGGATATTTGTGCCGTCCTAGTTCGTAAGTAGTTCATAAGTAGTTTGTAAGTTTAGGGACTGATGACCCCGTAGTTAAGTCCCATAGACTATACAAACATTTGAACATTCGTCCTTGCGTTGCAGGGCTCTGTAACATTCTTGTTCTCAGTTTCAAGTAAGTTAAACCGAACATTCCCTGCGCAGTGAATAGATAGATAGGACACTTTTCGTGGTCATCCACGTCCCGCCACCTCACGTCTTTTGAATTTCATATTCACAGAACATATGACATCAACTGCGAATGGGCAACGCTTAAAATGTGTACGCATCAGGGACTCAAATCGGGGTCTCCTGCTTTCTAGGCTGTTGTGCTGACTACTACACCATTGTGGACACAGTGATCACCGTATCTACAAGGACTAACTAAGCACGCCTCTCGTCAGACACAAATTTCCAGCTATGCCCTACCCACAATATTCAAACTCGTAATTTCAAAAACTAATTCCCGTAAGAGTAGGGGCTCCAAACTTCGCAACCCCGCCCCACTTCTGAATTTTGTCTGTAACTATGCTTTAAAGGCGATGTCTGCAATGAATGAATACTGGAATTCTCACAAAAGAACGCGAAGGCGACCTCAGGAAAGAAAATCTTGTTTTTAAGAAGAGTAATCAAAAGTGCATGAAATTTGTAGTGTAATTTTAAAAATGAAATTTGAACGACCTCATTTACTTTCGCCTTACGTTTAAGCAATATTTTAGTTCCTTGAGACAAACATTGTCTCGCTATACCAAATGTGTATAAGGAGAGGCATTGAATTCAAATTTTTGCTGTGGCCGGGTTCGAATCCGGGCCCTCTTGCTTACTAGGCAGGCGTATTAGACAGCTTTTTTCTTGTTCTTTTCTTTTCTTTCCTTTATTTTTGACAGATCTATGCTTTGCAGTAGTTGGGTCAGTTCTTTCCTAATTGTTCTTTGAATATTTGGCTGAGCTTATTTTTTTCTTTTCTTCCTTATTTTTTATTATTAGTATTACAGAATGCGTTTAGCCCTCTGACCAGGCGAGGTGAGCCATGGTGCTCGGCATGTTCCCTGTGATATGTGTATCAACTTGCCAAGGCTCCCCTATATTGGAATAGCATCCTTGTAAATCACGTGCATGGGAACCCAGCCTCGCCTTCTTACTCAGGCAGAGGTGATATAAGTATCAACAATGATTCAGTTCCTTGAGTTTACTAGGCAGGCGCCTTAGATAGCTCAGCTTTATCCGTAATGTTGTGTTAGCCGATGGAAGGGTGAACTATTCAGAATAGTCTCCACGACCGTCACGCTAGTACCAATACTCGGCGTATTGTACTTTGATCCAGACGAATGACCAGCCATATACACAGCATCCCTGACAGCATACTACGAAGTGTTTCGAAGCAGTGAAGCTAGAATGTGCAGAGTCACCGAAAAATGTGCAAACAATATGTTTCCAATTAAAACATATCCATGAGTACTATCCATAGAGAAGTTACCTGAGCGAGCGACAGATGTTTTAGAATACAGAAGAACACACGAAGGAAGAAATACAATAGAATTGAATTACTGTGGAGTCAACTGTGAAGCAGTCTGGCAGAATTTTAACAGCAGCGTACTTCCTTCGAAAGTTAAGTCAACGCTATACAAAGCGACAACCAACATCGTCAGCACCAATGAGAGGCTTCATGCAGTTGGAATCAGTGACACAGAACGCTGCCTCACCTGTAATCTAGTGGACACTATTCCGCACATATTCACGTGCGGAAACCGCAACCATCCCTGGAACTGGATTACTTTGGAACAGATAGCGCTTGTAAAATGGACCTCACCGCACTCTATAGAAACAAAACTATTGTATAGACCAGACAAAAAATACTACCCGAATGGAAAAACAATACCGTGATGTTGCTACTTGGGCACTATACCAGTTACGTATTTAATAAACTCGGAGGTGACAACTTTATAGAGTTAAGACATATATAGAAACGGGATATGCGAGAATATGTAATTTCGTGGAGCATAAGAAGAAGTTTGAGATCGAACTTAAGATATTCTTTACAGAGAAAGGGATAGGCTAGAACTTCTGTTCCATAAGGAGACGCAATTATTGAACTGTTCTTCGTCGTCCCACGGGACATCATTTGGGTGAAGAAATTTTAGTTTGAATATAGAGATAATTTTAAAGTAAACACTAAATGGCCAATCAGTTCATCACAAAAAATTTACATTAGAAGAATATTGAAATATGTCAACATTACTTTCATACTAATCAGTTCATCATAGAAGAATTTCAGCGAGAAGATCTTACGTTTTTGAGAAGAAATTTGATTTTGTTACAACATTGTGAGGAAAACATCTGAGTTACTCTTAATATAAGATTCATTTCGTTTCAGAAATTTTTCTGATTTTTTTAATAAAAAAATAAAATTAAAAAAAAAAAAAACCGAAGCTTACAGCAAACGAAGCTTGCGTCTCAAAGGCATATCTGGAGAATTCAAGGACGGGCTATAAGGGGGGGGGGGGGGATGTGAACACCAAAACAAAAAGGGGGTCTTGGGTGGGTTCGAATTCTGACCCCAGCTCTAATTTTAATTCAATGCCTCTCCTTATATTTAATGCCTTAAATTTATCTGCGTTGCATACTAACAGCTGCACCCCAGTACTCAGTAAAAGTTGGACACCTGTTGTATGACATTTTTATTGATATTCACGTTTATTACCAGCTACTAAATATTTACTATTCTTCAGAAAACATCCTCTATTCTGCAAACCGTAAACGTAACCGTGACTTCTTCTAATTCATGTTTAAACGCTGTGAATAGAAGCATGCTCTAGAACACACATGAATTTTATTAACAATAATAGCCAAATTAAACTTAAATCTAAGACCTTGGAAAAACGCAATATTCAGTAGGGAGATAATATGTAATCTATTTAGCGAAATTAACACGATAGTGAAAGAAACGACTGTAGCGGCAATTAAAAAAGAAAAAAGTGCTGACACCAAATTTATCGAGATACTCTTAATATAGTCAAGCATAATACAACAGCGAAAGTGTGCTACAGAGTTCACAGAGTCTTTTAAATCGGTTTGTTGGAGTAAAGTTCTAAATAAACGAAACGTATGACATCTAGTACAAATGGTACTCACAAGCTGATAGCATTTAATTTTGAATACATCTAGCAACTCAGATGGCAATATAAACAGTTTTTAGAAGACACATTAAAAATTCGTCAAGAGCCATCTTATGACAAAAGAGACACAGGAGTTGAATATACGTCAACACTACAACAGGTACTGAAAACTAATTTCTTCGACCTAAAGGAATCTTCCGCAAACAGTAGCTCTGTGTCTCAGATTCAGATAAATCCACAACTAATTTCATGAACAGATTCTGCATCAACCGTCAGAAACTTCTCAATACCCTGCACTACGCATACACAACAATTATTAATCTAGAATATGCTAGTGGTCTTTATAGAATTTAATATAATACATGCATTTGTTGAAAATGTAGTTCGTCCACATTCTTGGTAGGTGAAAGTGAAGCACTGACGTACAAAAAAAAGTGGTCTCTATGCTTTTATTAATAATGAAAATATTCACTACATATATTCAAAGTTTCTGGAACTCTATGAGCGTAACTGCATACCCAACTCTCCCTCCATACTCTGCCCTTACTTATTCATAAGGGCTGATGAGGTCCCTAAAGTAGCCTAGCTACATAGTGTCTCAGATAATCTGTGTCCCACAGACCCGTAGCATAAACCATCAAAACACTACAATAATTACATGAGAAGATGAGTCACTCAGGGAAGCTCACTTACCGTCTCCAACGAACAACACAGAGGCAAAGCAGAAATACCGATATTGTTATATTTAAAACGCATGTGCTGTGGTTTACGTCAGCTTCGAAATTGTCGGCTCCATGGTTTGAAACCGATAATCGGATCAGTTATCTACTAAAGAGTTATGAATTAACGAAACTAATATGGTAATAAAGTATACTGGGGAACAGAAAATCCAACCTCTTATAAGATCTTATGTCCGCTTTACATCGGTAAAACGTATCTCACCATTGCGTATTGCATTTGCACAAAAATCGTTGACTTCATGATTATTACTGTCAGAGCCTCTGACACATGAATAGTTGATTTACAATCGGACAATAGCAGGGAATGTCAACAACGTTGTAACTAGCGCAAACATTCCACGCAGCTTTCCGAATTGAATGGTATCTATACAAACGCGTTCTGTCACTGCAGCACTGAATGGCGCATACCGAACAGTTCAAATTATAGCAATTAGTGCCTGCCAATTCTATGGAGCTGCAATTACCGACACTATCTTGTGATCAGACACTCCGCCACTATGTCCTATAAAGCCAAATACCTCTGACATTTCCTCAAAGTTTAATCTCATGTTGAGTGGAGATTTCCAATCGTTGATAGACGCTTAGCAAATGAAGATATACATAAGTGTAAATAGCGTGTTCCTTATTAGTGAATAAAATTATAAATGTAAGTAGTTAACTTTATAGTTAATTTACTCTCCAAGCCTCATTTGAATATTTATAATTAAGATAAAACAAACTTGTGAAGATACCAATATCAAAATTACTGGCCTGAAAAAAAAAAGCGTGATGGTTCTCTGATGACTCCACCACGCAATTATATCAGCCTAGACTGAAAAATCGCGTAACTTTAACCTGAAAAATAGTTCAAATGTTTGTAAATCTATCAGACCAAACTGCGTGGTCATAAGTCCGTAGCTTACAAACTACTTAAACCTAGGTAAACTAACCTACGGACAAACACACACACCCATGCCCCAGGGAGGATGAAAAATAGTGTATGGGGCATGTTTGATAACGCTGACATCAAAATACTTATAATTACGAGGAACTGCGCTGTGAAATCCTTTCTGTGTGGCTTAACCTGAATGGGACTTACCTGCCCAATTTATTCATTTTCTTCCTACCGGAATCCAGCTGATAACCAAATCTAAGGCCGAAATGACATAGCGTTTAAAGATTGCTGTGGCCTGTCACAGACTGAATGAAAAAAAAAATAGGAAGTAGACTTTCCTTATATATGGAATTTCATAATGCTTTTTGAATAGAAAGGGGATATACACCTTACTCTTAATTTTCTTCTTCTGTCCTCTTCTCTCTGTCCCTCTTATGACTTTCATCTCTGTGTCCATATACTGGTGACTCCTCGTTCTTTCCATCTTCCCTTTCTCTGCATCTTCAGTGTCACTCTCCATCTCCTGATCATGCTCTCCCTGTTCATTACCTCCTACTATTTTCTCCCCCTCTCTCCCTACGTCAAATTACTCCCCTACTCAATTTTTTCTCACAACTTTGAACACCCTGAGTCATGTTTGGTATTATGTTAAAAATTTAATATCTACGACGTACACAGGAAACTTTGAAATTTTGACTCAACATTGCAGCGTTACATGCGTGGTGTATACAATTCTTTAAATTTTAAAATGGGTTAATTTATCAAAAAATTTATTATGCAAGTTCTACATCATTTATGAACTTTCGAGCAGTTGCGCTGGGGTATTAATACCCCATCCGATAAATTCTTAGTGCTGATGTATAATACAGAGACGTGTAGCTTTGCAACTCTCGATATTTATTAATCAGTTTCTCTTTACATCCCACTCCTCCTCTCTTACCCTCCCACAACGACTTAGAGCCCTGAGTATTGCACTATTTCTGATGGAAGATTACGCGCCGGCTTGTGTTACATTCCTTTGACAATTTTGAATGTGTATGCCATTTTCGATTTATGTAAGCTTGTGAAAGAATCTTTCCTCGACAGCATTTATTACAATCATCAAAGAATTCAGCTTATGCATTGATGAACGATCACTTAAAAAGGAGATCGAAAATAATATCACTACCGACCGATATTTCTGAATTCCTGAAGAGGAAGTTTCGTCTCACTGACACAGCAGGAGCACAGAGAAGAGGAAGAAAGCTCGTTGTCACTTATGGGGAAGAAAAAATTGATTCGCTCGCGGGAAAGTCCGTGTCAAGGGCATTAAGTTTACTTGTCAAGCACATCTAATTATATACACCACGCGTGTTGCATTACGTCAACAGAAGCTTGACTCAAGCATCCATTATTATATTTATGCGACTTATTTACTGTAATTCCAGATAATGTATTTACCAACAACCTTAAAGATTGTTTTTTTTACTGAACTATCGGTTTCGGTATTATAATAATAGCATCTTCAAGCTATGTCATAAGATATATCCAAGTAAACCCTTGAAATGGCGTTTTACAAAGGTTTGTTTCATAATTCGCAGACCCTGAATAAACTTCTGTTAAATCACACATGTGGCAGCAGCTGTCAAAATAAGTAACAGCAATAAAGTCAAAGATGTTATTGCAATTATTTAGTAAACTGCTCTAAAAGGCCTTTTCAAGAGTTTACTTGGATATATGTTATGACATAGCCTGAAGGTGGTAGTTCAATAAAACGACAAACTTCATTGCTGTTGGTAAATATATTATTTGGAATTAAAACAGACCATTCGCCATCCAAATTCGAAAAATAATATGGGACTAGATCATTTATTGTAGGTAATATATATTTGAAGAGTTTTAACATAAAATAATTACAGATAAATTTTCTTGTCATTTTATGTGAAATGAAATTAAATAAAGCATTTCTTATCTTTGATGTATTTGTAGATTTAATTACTTCATTAAGGTATCGAATAAACCTTTTGAAACAACTAAGTGAAATATTACTGCAAATATTATTATTTACTTGATTGCTAAGGAAATTATAACTTACGGAAGAATGTAGGGCAGTGCATTCATATCAACCAAATGTATTTTCAATAAAACGCCGCAATCAAATCTGAATGTGTTTATGGAATGGGGAAAGAGGGACGATGAAAAAATTCAGAAGCGAAGGTGAAAATCACTGATGGTGAAAATCACTGATGGTGAAATTTACACGCTGAGAGGTAGTAACGATAGATGAAGACACAGATATACCAGGTGACATGACAAACGAAGGCTTAAACCTTATGGAGACAGTTAAACAATGATATCTACCAGGTTGAAAAAACTAACTGAAGAATACTACGAAAACACAAGTAAGGCCAATATTGAGCCAGTTAAAAGGATAGCGTTTATTAAGGAGGATCTTAAACTAGCCGGTGTAAGTCAGGCAGACATTAGAGATAGATAAATATTCAAGCAAACGATATATGACTGGAAAGTTCGTGAGACGTCAATCATAAATCGATCTGTACTCCGTAATCTAATGAAAGAGACTTCATTCTGAAGAGATGAAAGAAAATTGTGCACAAAGAAGTGAAGACCATCAAAATCAAAATTGTTTCATTTTACTTTTCGTGGTCCTATTGGGGGCCATATGTAAATAATAATATAGTGGTTATGTGAATGATAGCACAATTTTAATTATTGAGCGTTAATTTTCAATCATCGCAACATGCCCATAACACTTATTAGGAGAACGCAATGTATCATCGTATATTACGCGATGACTTTTATTTAGTTACAAATAATTTTGGCCTCTGTAACAGGATATAAAGATCCACTCGCACAATTGCGGCATGACGCCATAGGTAATCAATTGCGACACCGCTTTTGACAAACGGTGCCCAAAACTTGTGATCCTTTATCGATAATACACATTATATCAACAAAGAGCTAATTGATAATAATTATTTAATCTGTCTATGAACGCAATAATCATTTATTAAAAACTATAACCAGTTTCGGCGTAAAAGATGGCGCCAACTTCAGATATACAGGTTAATGCAAAAAAAAAAAAAAAAAAAAAAAAAAAAAAAAAAAAAAAAAAAAAAAAAAAAAACATAACCTTGATTTAATAAGTAGCTCCTAGGGCTATTTGACACGACGATGATTTTACTCGGTTATTCCTCAAAACTAAAATCACATGTTTTAGTTCAGATCAAAGGAATAGTGAAAAATTCATGTTGCTGATAAGTGAAGTATAGGCATCGGTATCAACTTCTCGGATTTTCCATCCCTATTCGCGGTGGAAACGTGTCGGACTGACTCCTGTATATTTCCACTCCACCAGACAACAGAGATGTGATTATCGATGTAGACAGGACAGTCACGGAGAGCTGGCTGACGAAGGCAAACACAACGTATTACAGACCTGCCTTGCAGCGTCATTTCCCGGTATGGTAGAATGTTAAATTGCGCCATTTGATGTAGCGGAGGTGGCGGAATGCTGTAACATGCTGTAGAGAGAACCCAAACGATAGGAGAGATAAATGGATCGTACAGTAAATCGTCGTGGCTGACGATACGCAGACCGAGAGGTCACTGGCAAATAAAATTGCACAGCGACGCAACCGCAGTTCCCTGTCTCATACTGCGATAAATGCTAACATAACACATTTCTTGCTACTGCTCGGAACTGAGTGTACACTCACTGTGCGTGTGTTGCCGGTTACTGCTATGATTTAATTGACATCATAGTTGTTTGCATGAGCATTTACAGATCGAGTGTCAACCTAGTTAACCACCAATGATTTTGTCGCTTCGCGAAATGTACTTTAGTGTGATATGACTACTGTAAATATGTAAACACAAGTAATAATCGAAACAGAGCGAAGAGCAATGCCCTCCGTCATATTCGCTACCGTGGAAGTAATCGTTTTAATTCCTGTGTGTCACCCACTGATGATACGGTCACAGAAACTGAGACGCTGTCGGTAGATCATAATGGTAGATTACATATGTTGTTGGTCATAACTGAACGTATACTTCACAAGTCACCTTACAGACTACGATGGAAGGAACCTCGTTTTCCTTTTCCAGTGGCACAGAATTCCCGCGAAAACGACTCCTGGTGCACCTCCTTGTAGAATTCTATCTATTTTATTTTATCCTCACGGTATTTTCAGGAGATATACCGAAGAACAGCAACATACTGAACATTCTAACTACTTACCCTTTCAAAATTTCGTAGGAGGTCTTTTCCGT
This sequence comes from Locusta migratoria, assembly GCA_026315105.1. Lineage (NCBI taxonomy): Eukaryota > Metazoa > Arthropoda > Insecta > Orthoptera > Acrididae > Locusta > Locusta migratoria. The sequence continues at coordinate 275,622,980 of CM048751.1, read as the reverse complement.
GATACGTTACGCCTCTCTTTTAGTATCTGCCAGTACAGTTCCCCCATCATCTCAGTGAAGCATTCGCTCCTCTGAACGATCCTGTAGCGATGCGTAGTGCTCTCCTTTGATTATTTACCATCTCTTCCGTCACCTCCTACGTGCTACGAAACCCAAACTGACGGGCAACATTTAAATATTTCTTAAACGAGATTTTTTACGATACTTTCTTCTTGATGTACTACTCTTGCTGGGGATTCTTCCCATGAATCTTGCCCTGGCTTCTACCTTCCCCCAGATTAATGCAAAATGATCGCTCACTACCATTCACTCCATAATTTTTGCTAAACGAGACTGCGTACGTGCCATCCCGGTCCTTGATTCAGTTCCAAACAAGAGAAACAATAAACTGCCCGTATTCTGTAAGCTACTACTTGACAGAAGTAAATCGTCTAGCTGCACATGAAGCTCTTGGTAGCAGCAGAAGCCACGAGCGATCCAACCTTGCTACAAATTGTCGTCTATCCATTCGATGAATGCTCGCCCAACGTGAATTGGCCGGCTAGTATAATACCTTCTTGGACGCCACCACCACCTTGTCTTGTTCGTTATCGTGCCTATGTTCTTCTTCAACCCCTTCGTCTAACTCTCATCTGTTCCTTTTCTCTCTCAACTTTTTAAAACCTCCCATTAACCATCATGGCCAGTTCACAAGCACCCACCGCCATAGTGTACACCTCCCTCATAAAGCATCCACCCCCTCCGCTTCCCGTCCCCCTGTCTAGCCCTGCCTCTCCCCAAGTTACTCCTTCAACCCTTCCTCAATCCCTATTAACTCTCTCCCTCTCACTTATCCCACACAATTTTGCTCCCTGGCTCCCACGTCTTCTACCACTAACTCAGTCTCATATTCATGGATACGCCTCCCACCACCTTCCCATGCAACCTTTCTCGCAGCTGCCTTCTATACCATCCGTCACCAAAAAATTTAAAGTTATTAGAAATAAACAAAAATGCATACAATTTGATGTATTACGAAAGAAACTGCTTCCACTGACTCTTCCTAAAACTTGTCACCATAAAGTGAAGGATGCTTACCCATACGTTACATCTGTTTATATTAAAGGTCAACTGTCACTAAATGCACCAAGCGTTGATACACTGTAGATCCTCATGAACTTCGCTACATTTTTTCTATCTTGCTACTTCTGTCAATACTACAGTTTCATCCCAGAAGATGCACATAACTTTTAGACGTCTACTTAGTCATTAGTATCTGATTGGCTCACATGATACGACGATACCAAATTTTGGGACTCTTTACAGAACATCAAAACTCACTTTTAAAAAATATTCAGGATAACTGACTTACAAAAGAACGAATTCACCTCAAATCAGAACTAAACATAGAAGGACAGAATGACGATTAAGGTTAAATACCCGTTGACGCAGTTGTCATTAGAGACTGGACAAACACTGCGACCGATATTTGCTAATAATGGGGGAAGGAAATTGGCCGTGCCATTGCAAAGTAACAACCCCGGCATTTCATTGGAGATACAGAAAAGTCAAAGAAACATCAGAATGTTCAAAAAATGTTCAAATGTTTGTATAGTCTATGGGACTTAACTACGGGGTCATCAGTCCCTAAACTTATGAACTACTTACGAACTAGGACGTCACAAATATCCATGCCCGAGGGGGGATTCGAACCCCCGACCGTAATGGCCGTGCAGACCGTGACTGCAGCGCCTCAGTCTCCTCGGCCATCGCGGCCGGCAAACATCAGAATGATCAGAGGCTGATATGAACTGCTATCCTAACGAGTGCGAGTCTAGTGTGTTACCACTGCGCCACCTTGCTCGATCATAAAGAAACAGAAAAAGATATTAAATATCAAAATTCTCTTTAGTGGCCATAGCATGGACCTGTAACTAACACACACTCTGTACAGTATCATAATGAAACTCTGCTAGAATTAAACGAGTCTGATGTAAAAAGAATAAACCTGATATTACGAAAAATTTCATTTTTAAGAGATGGATTTAAAGCAGCAGTTTTAACGATACGTTAAGCTTTTAATAAAATCGACATTTTAATTTAAACGGTATGTGCTGAACTCAATTACGAGAAGAGCAAAAGTCACAAAATGAGATTGTTTAAACACTTTACAGCTAACATTTTGCATAAATGTATATGTGTATGCACCGCCGCGGGACCGCCATGCGCGCTGAAGTGCCTTGCGTTGGTGCACGCCTCCCTCATGAATGTGTGTGTGTGTGTGTGTGTGTGTGTGTGTTTGTGTGTGTGTTTGTGTTGTTCTTAGGATAAGTTAGTTTAATTAATTTGTAGGTTTAGGGACCGAAGACAACTGCGGTTAGGTCCCATAACTTAACAAACATCTGAACATTTCTTTGTTAGCAACAGTGAGGTACCATTGACAGGATCGTTCCTTTCGTAACCCTTGTTGATTCCTATAAATCAAATGAACCAAATGTTTGTAATACTAAAGGACCAAACTACTCAGATCATCTGTCCCTTGTGTTACAAACCGCTTAACTAACTTACACTAAAGACAATACAAACGTCCTTGCTCGTCGAAAAACTCGAACTTCAAAAGCAAATGGCTGCACTATCCATAAAGTGGCGCCCCAATTCACACGGACATTCTCGCGCCGCAGTCTTCTAGGTATATTTGGCTCGCTGCCGCTAGAAGATTAGTGTTCTGCTTAATATACTTCACGTAAAATCGAATTAGTTATATACGTGGAAGACACCAGCAGACACCAGAAAGTACCAGATAGATCTCAGTATGGTAAGACATAGATTTAAGAAAAATGTTCAAATGTTTGTTAAGCTTAAGGGACTTAACTACGGGGTCATCAGTCCCTAAACTTACAAACTACTTATCAACTACCTACAACTAAGGACGGCACAAATATCCATGCCCTAGGGGGGATTCGAATCCCCGACCGTAGTGGCCGTGCAGACCGTGACTGAAGCGCCTCAATCCCCTCGGCCGGCTAGATTTAATAGCAATGTTTTAAATTGTAAGACATATTCAGAGGCAGATATATACTCCATCTATACGTTATTTAAGATCAGTTGTAGAATTTAAGATGAGTTGTAGACTGAAACTGGCGAAAGGTAGGATATTGGGAGATGAGACCCTAATAAATTAGAGGAACATGAGGTTCTTATAAGTTTCAGAGGGAGATTTAGGCTACGATTGATAGAAACGGGGGAAAGGAACACTATATAAGACCAATGTGTACCTTTGAGGGATGAAATAGTAAAGGCAGCAGCATACAAAACTGGTATATAAACAAGACCTAGAAAAGGCATTGGATATCACAGTAGACACTGAATTTAATGATGAAAGCATGTAAAATTCAGTACAGACGACTAAGAAATGATATTCATATTAAGTGCAAAATGTTTAAGCAGGCAAATGCAAGTCTATAGAAGAATGAATAACTAGGGGGAAGGTAGATACCGCCTACTGGAAAATAAGAGACTCATTTGCGGACACGAAGAGCGGCTTTAGGAATATCAACAACTCTGATGGAAAACAGTTCTGAGCAAAGAAGAGAAATCGGAAAAGTGGATGGAGAATATAGAGGGGCTCTGAAAAAAAAAAAACGAACTTAGAGACAATATTGTAGGAACGGAAGAGGAAGTAGTTGAATATGAGATAGGACACACTATACTGAGAGAATAATTTGACTGACCACTGAAAGACCTAAGTCGAAGCAAGTCTCTTAGAGAGCCAGCCGTGAGAAAATTATTCCACCTGGTGTGCAACATATAAGAGACAGGCCTAATACCTGAAATATGTAGTAATTCTCATTTGAAAGAAAACAGGCGCCCACAAGTGTGATAATTACAGAACGACCAGTTTAATAAGTAAAGTTTGGATTCAGTAGAAATGTAGGAACACGGGAGGCAGAACTTACCTCACGATTATCTTAGAAGACAGGTTAAGGAAAGGCTAACCTACATTTCTGCCTTTTGTAGATTTGTAGAAGGTTGTTGATATTGTTGACGGGAATACACACTTTGAAATTTTGAAGTCAGCAGAGGCTAAATATTGGGAATTGAATGTAATTTTTAAAAAAAATTGTACAAAAACTGCAAAGCAGTTTGTAGAAACGAAGGGCATGAAAGGAAAGCTTTGGTTGGGAAGGGAGTAAGACAGGGTTTCCCAAATGTTGTTTAATTTGTACATTGAGGAGGCTGTGAAGGAAAGCAAGAAGAAATTTGCAGAAGGAATTAAAGTTCATTGTGACGAAATTAAAACGTTGCGTTCGGTTGATGACATTGCAGCTCTGTGAGATATGGCAATGCAAGAGCAATTGAACGGAATGAACAGTGTGATAAAAGGAGCTTATAAGATGAACATCAACAAGTACTAAGTAATGCGGCATGTCAAATAAATAATAACAATAACAAAGAGAAATTGGAATGCAGTCTGAGTCAATCAGGCGTTGCTGAAATAATTAGGATAGGAAACGAAATAACTTATGTGTTAGTTACTTTGGCAGTAAAGTAATATATAATGGTCGCAGTGTAGAAGATGTAACGTGCAGAATGGCAATGTGAAGAAAAGCGTTTTTGAAAAAGGTGAATTTGTGTACACACCTAATATTATCTTCAATGTCATGAAGCTTTTCTGAAGACGTTTGTGTGCAATGATGCGTTGTACGGGAGTGAAAATGAACAGGAAATAGTTCAGAGAGGAAATGATGCAACAGAAGAATGATGGATGTTTGGTGGGTAAATGGCGTAAATAATGACGAAGTACCGAACTGTATTAGACAGAAGAGGAATTTCTGGCATTCGTTGACTAAAAGAAGGGATGGAATGGAAGCACAAATTACTTGACATCAAGGAATCATGTATTTAACATTGGAGCTGCATTTGTAGGTAATAATAATAATTTCGTGCGGCTCACAGGGCCTGTGCAAGTCTTTCAATGGGAAGCCACTTGGATGTCCCAAGCCTACCCCAGTTATCCAACCGGGGAAAGCGAACCTACAGCTTAACGTGGGATCCGAACCACGTGTCGTTTCTGGCGACTACTCACATCGTTGAGAGGTGAAGGATGCGTTAAAGTGCTGACTGAAAAAATCCGAGATCCGACCAGGTTTCGAATCCGCAACCCTTCGGTTTCCATTCGAACACTTTACCCCAATATCACAGTGCCCAACGTATAAAACGCTTGTACGACCACTCCTTGAGTATTTCTCAAGTGTTTGGGACCCGCAGCAGTTCAAAGTAAGACATAGAAGCATTTAGGAGGCGAGCATCTAGGATTTTTCTGGTAGGTTTACCAATGAGCAACTGTCACGGGAATGATCCGGCAACTCAAATGGAGATCTCTGGAGGAAAGGTGACTTTCTTTTGGATTCAGTAGAAATGTAGAAATTGGAACTTCAATAAAGGCAATACTGGTGAGGAAACATAATGGCCGGCCGCGGTGGCCGAGGGGACTGAGGCGCTCCAGTCACGGTCTGCACGGCCACTACGGTCGGGGGTTCGATTCCCCCCTCGGGCATGGATATTTGTGCCGTCCTTAGTCTTAGTTAGTTCATAAGTAGTTTGTAAGCTTAGGGACTGATGACCCCGTAGTTAACTCCCATAAGTTCTACAAACATTTGAACATTTGAAACATAATGCAATGGAATCTACCACTGTCGCTGATAGCACGCGTTATTGACATACCTAACTTACCTTTCAGCAAATGGACTCGCCCGTCCCATGTCACCACCGTGCGCATAATAGAAGGAACACAGTAAATTATGAATGAGCGAAGTAACGTAAGGGTGTCACTATGTTTTGAAACAGGACCAAGGGAGTTGGATCGTGATTGAATGTGCCAGAGGTAGTACATCACGACAGTGTCAAGGTCTTCAAGAGGCGTGCGAGAAATCGGCATTGCCGTAGCGAACAGTGGAATGTTGGATAAAAGCCTTCAACGAAGGTCGGCACACTGTCGCAGACATGCAGTGGGTATGTCGTCCTAGCATCTGAGATGAAGAAGTGAATACTGTTGATACGCTAGTGGACAGTGATCAACGCCAGGTGATTCTTGCGCTTGCCCAAGAAAGCAGATTAGGGCGTACAACTGTGATTTGCATCCTGAAGTAACGCCTGGGCATGCGAATAACGGTGTCACGACGAGCTCCGATAAGTTGACGGAAATGCAGAAATGGATGCGTTACGACGCAGCTCAGTCCCACTTGGAGCGCTATGAGTGCGAAGGAGAGGCTTTCTTACCCCGTATCGTAATACTGGATGGGTCACATCGTACGAGCCAAAACTGAAACGCAAATCCAACGAATGGCATTATTATGGGTCGCCATGAAAGTCGAATGTGCGTCACAGCCCTAGTATGGTGAAAGGTATGGTGTTATCCTAACACATTACGTTCCTCCACGGCAGACCGTCAATGCACAGTATTAGGCTATATCCAGCGTGAGTGACAATAACGCGCGACATACGGCTACGAGACACTGCAGCTACAAGCGGCGACATTTGGCGTCACGGCCGTGTGTCCTACGTGAGCGACGGCTTCTCACTACAAGATGGCGCCTAGAACCGATCAGCTGTGTCTAAAATTTGGCACCCGTAAACCGTAGAATAACGAGAGCTCTAGAGTAAGCCAATAAAATTTTGTTTTACTTCAGGAAGTAAGACGAAAAAGGAGTATTGTGCATTAGATTTACAAAGTGAAGAATGTTCGTGGATTATTTCATCCATAACTTCAAATGCGAAAATAGACAGAGAAGATCACCAGCCAAATACAACGACGAGTAGAGATACTTTCGAGTTTTTCTTTTGTGACTAAAAACTATCAAAAACTGAAAAAAATGAGTCTTATTGTAAGACGAGAGTAAATGCTGGGAAGAATATAAACATACTAGGGTTGGAACTTAAATACTGACAACTATTTTTTCACAACCGATACAAAAGAGATATGTTTACATCAGTTACTGTCCGTCAATGTAGTCACCAGCGTTGTGTAGAACCACATCAAAAATGTTCAAATGTTTGTAGAGCTTATGGGACTTAACTACGGGGTCATCAGTCCGTAAACTTACAAACTACTTGTGATCTAGCTATCAAGCTAATAATAAGGATGGCACAAATATCCATGCCCGAGGGGGGATTCGAACCCCCGACCGTAGTGGCAGTGCAAAACGTGACTGGCGCGCCACAGACCGCTCGGCCAAAGGGGCCGGCTGTGTAGAACCCGTTGCCAGCGATGTAGAAGGCGAAGTATATCGTTAGCAGAGCATGTTCTGTTGATGGTGCGCATGGAGCGGATTGCTGACTGTCGACTCTCAGGAACACTTCCGAAGCTACTGCTATGAAGTTATTCCTTCATCTGCGGTATCAAATCAAAGTCACAAGGACTTAAGTGCGAACGGAATTGCTAGCCGTAGGCGTTGCGTAGTGATAGTGATGTGGGCTACCAAGTTGTAAGCTTTTTAAGAACTTAATACCAATATATTCATCTTTATTGCAAACACATGTATCGCAGTGAAAGCGTACCAAACACATTAAATACCTACTGAAACATTACATCAAAATATTTTATTCGGAAACGTTATCTTACACACATCTCGTCCTCGTGTGGCAACCTAGCTTTATCTCTCTCTCTCTCTCTCTCTCTCTCTCTGGAGTAAGTTTGTTGTTACTGCAAATGCTTAAAAGCACACACAAATTTAATTGTTCAAAACACGTTCATAATTGTGTAAATTAGACTGCCACTCAGAATAAAATCAAAAGAAACAATTAAAAAATTTAACATCAGTCGTAAATTTACAAGATAGTTATTTTTGGACACTTCTTATCCCAATCAAAATTCTTAATTATATGTACAACTGCAATTTTACATTCTTTTATTTTGGAAACATCTGCAGTTTCATAAACTTCATGGCTTATTAGATCGCAGAATTCTTGCGACATCCTGGCGGCTAACTCGACACTTTGTCGCGCGTGCGACAGTGACAAGATTCAAACAGGTTTGAATTCAAATGTCGCCACTTGTCCCGGGCGACAGGCAGAGCGCCGGATGCAGCTAAGCTAGGACACTTCCATAAATATATATGTGGTCATATTTTGTCGCTTGAAGCTGTCACGCGCTTTTGTCGCTCACGTAGGACATACCTTACTGTTCGTTTTACGAGTATCACCTGCGACCAGCTTTGCGAAACAAGCGCCAGCACTTTCTGTGTAACCCACCCATAACTTACACAACAATGCGCGGGCGCATACAGCGCAAGCTGTGGCTGTTCTGTTCGGTCGATGGGACTGGGAAGTACTGTACCATCCACCATACTCCCCGGACATAAGTCCTCGTGACTTTGATTTGATACCGCACATGAAGTAATAACTTCGTGGCACTAGCTTCGGAAGTGTTCCTGAGATTCGACAGTCAGTAATCCGCTCCATGCGCACCATCAACAGACCATGCTCTGCTAACGATATACTTCGCCTTCCACATCGCTGGCAACGGGTTCTACACAACGCTGGTGACTACTTTGACGGACCGTAACAGGTGTAAACATATAACTTTTGTATCGGTTGTGAAACAATAGTTGTCACTATTTAAGTTCCATCCCTCGTATATTTAAATTCTTCCCAGCATTAAAGGGTGATGTGAGCTTCGATACGATGACACACACATACAGAGTGAGGCACTTAAAATTGTTTTTCGTGATAAATAGAAGTTGCAATAAAAGATGTTCACTTCAAAGCGGGACATCCATTAAGAAACGCTGGACCCCTCTTCCCACACCATCCCCGGTTGAGGAAGGGGGAAGGTAACTTTGAAATCTTGATCAGAAACCCTTATTTCTTATTATACATTAGGATTCTCCGTGAAACGTATGTAACTTTCGTTTGATGATGGATAGCGCTGTAATCGGTAAAAATAAAAATGAGTTTCAAATTGATAAAAAAAATGTGATATCTGAAACAAATACACATCATTTTAGGATATTCGAAGTACCAATTTTGATATTTTACTTAATGCTATCACGTGAAACCTCAGTTAATCAAATGAAGTACGGATCGTGAATACACTCTCAGTCTATAGACAGAATAATTACACTTCAATGATTCGGATTGTACATATCTCTGCACAATCATTTACACTATGTCAGTGATTGCAGACAGTGTAGATATCATTTCGTCGTACATTTTGGCTTATATAAATGTCGGAAATCTCTAAGAAGCCCGTCAAATGTATGCTACGTGTGTGCCCTTACAGGAATGCTCGTTGTGCAACGTCGTTTCGTAGCATTCTACAAATGTTTCCTGAAACCGTGTTAAAGCTGGAGAAGTTGTCCCATGTCAACTTATTGCAGATATTATCTTTTCCAAAAATTTTAACACATTTTTATTTTTGCCAGTTATGGCGCCAACTACCATTGGACGGAGAAATGTTTCATACAAAGTTACATATTCTTCCGGGGAATCCAAATCAGCGGGAAACAAAAAACTGCCGTCTCTATTTCAACGTTACCCCCTACCTCCCGCCACCGGGGGTGGTGAAAGGGGGTCGTACTATATGTTATTCGATGTCCTTCTTGGAGGTGAACAACTTTTATTACAACTCCTTTAAAACCGTTTTATATTTTTACAAACATTCCGTAGAACAGTTTCAAATGACGCACCGTGTATTAACCCAGAATTCCACATTGGAATTTGGTGCACGAATTTCATGATCTGTTTCCACTTTAATAATTTATATAAAAGCCTCAATACTGATGACATAAATAGATTTAAATTTTAAGATGGTTGGTGGTTTGCGACAGGGCGGCTAAACTGGATAGCTCAAAAATCCTCCAGTTGGGAGCGGAAGGAGGGAGATTAGGAAAGGAGGGGAAGTGAATGGAATAGAACTCCAGGGAGGAAAGCAGGGAAATAGATTGCATTAGCTCGGAGCACTTACAGAAGAACCGTTTGATCCCGTGGGCGGGGGGGGGGGGGGGGTTAAATTTTAGATTCGGGCTGAAACATCGATTTTAATACAAACTGTTTTTCTTAAATTGCTATAACTAAACTCTTTACATGTTTCGTTCATGAATACATATTGTATTTGAAGGTCATCGGATCGCGCTGCTTTGTGAAAGAACGCAATTAAGTGTAACATCAAACGATTGCGCTGGCCACCAAAGCAGAGTTTTAGGTTGATGTCAATGTTCCCATCCCCTACACTTCGGCAAAATAATTAATTAATACGAATTTCCTGCTTGTTGATTTAATTCTCTGCCACTCTGAATTTCAGATTCACTTTCAGTTCATTTGTGTGTTACAGCGAAATTGAATTTTCTGTATGACGTATGAATATGATTTCCGGAAATGAAAGAAAAATTTCATTTAAACATCGTATTAATTAATCTGCTGTAACGCAGTGCACTGTTTGTACTAGAACTGTGGCTAAACTGGGAAAAATTAAAGTTTGCACGACTGCAGTTGATGGGTTTTCAGGAGCCTAGCAAATGTCTGTTAGTCCATAGTGACTGTAAAAAGGGGGATTTTTCTGCAATCCGTTTTGAAGTTTTAATAAAAGTTTGGTTTAAACTGTAGTCGATGTAAACACTAAGACATTGCAACATATTGTACTTGAAAAATAGACTAGTTTAATTACTAGAGTTGCTAACTGAATAGTGACAACGAAAGGATTATCTTGTTCGGCTCTCACCGCTCTCTCAGTCGTGACTCTCACCGTGTTAGAAAGGTAATTACCTCCTCAGTTTTCCCGTTCGTAGATTAAATTGTTTAAATATAATTTAGCGTTTTTAATGAAGTTCTGAAAAAATTCGCTTGTTTTCCAATCACAAATAACCTAAGAACTGTATAACCTGCACGAGTCATGTGAGCCGATAAAAGTATGTTTGCTCACGTTCAGTCACATGAGTAGGGTAAGGTGGTACAATTTCGATCATTTCGGGCAAATATTACTGTAACTGCAAATATATTGAGAAAAGAAATAATTTTAACAATGGCATTTGTTCTTGAATGTTTAATGAATATGTAACATATGTTGGTAGGACCACAAAAAAAGGTTAAAGAATTGAGAAAAATTGATCGAAATTGTGCCACACTAGGTACAATTATGATCACTTCCTCGTACAATTATGATCACTGACTTTTACCACATGAAAATAACTTTTTCCTTCGGGCACCAACGCATCTTCGTGGTACCAAACATACATCTTAACAGGAAAAAATTTATACCTCCGTAGCACAAAGTGGTGTATTCTTGGAAAAGTCGGAAAAGCGGTACAAAACCTGCTACATTACAACGCCACACAAAGGCAAGTGCTACCAACACTACGAGACTGAAAATTTATGTTGATCGGAATTGTACCTATATGGAATTTGTTCCACCTTACCCTAATCAGTATTTTTGGACAGATGTATTTAAGTATTTAACTTGAAAAATGTAAAGAACATCACAGATAGTGCAATAATACTATTAAGAAGAGAGCAAAAAGTTCAGCTATGGTGTTCCCCCCAAAAACAGCACGCAGTTCAAACAAATATTTACATTCTTTCTTAAAATTATTATTCCTTAATGTTTTCTTATAGTTTAACTACATATCAGGAACCTCACACAAATTCATAAGTTACAACTCTAGGGTATCCTCTCTAAGCATATTAGTAGCATACTAGTACTTACATGTTTATTAATATGCTTCATACAATTTTCTCCAGAATATTACGACGTGTTGTATAAATTAAACAACTAGCTTAAGTCGTTAAAACTAGGCCATAAGTAGCACAGTTGTGTTTATAAGGATTATTAAAAACAGAGATCGTAACAGCCAACTTAACCTGGAGTATACATGGACTCATATAATTCTTATTTCATTTACATTTAACAAAACATATACTGTTATGCTATTATGAGATAATATTTTTTTTACGTGCTGTGAGAAAAGATAACAAACCAACTACATTCTACATGACGATGCCTAGGTTTACTCTAATAGAAATATCATTATAATTTTATGGCCATCAACATTGCACAGCAAATTAAGGGCGTCTCATGAGCATCCGTGGACATTCTCTAGCCAAATATATAGAAATTGTCGAAGTAGTGGAGCATAACTCAAATGAGAACTAATAGAAGAGTAAAAAATCATCCCAATTGCCTCTTTCCCTTCGCAGAAAGGCATTTTGCAACTATAAAGCATATAAGCTCACCAAGAAAACGTCATTACAATACCTTAACAATAAATGTTACTCACATTCCCATTCTCTGATTCTACTCCAACGTCTTGGGATATGGAAGAGTAGATCGGAATGATACTTACAACACTCAGTAAGAGACGTGGAATACAAATCTCATTTTAATGTTATTCCAGAGAGCTCTGGTCCCTCTGATTCTTTCGTGAATCACACGGTTGTTTCAAAAGTATTCCTTGGTGAATATATAGTGTTAGTTACCTAGTACAAAAGCCATAGTATTAATAAGAAGCATATAATGAGGTTGAGAGGTGTCCCAGACGTCCAACCTCAACGAGAATGCTTAGTCTATAGGTTTACTATTACAGCTCCGTTGTTGACAGCAATACATACTAAAGAGCCATGTATCTCATTCTTAGCGAAGAAGAAACATGTGAATGTGTGTCTCACTAGTTTCCCACGTTTATGTAAATTTGTAAGTAGTTGTGGCAAGATTATCGTCAAAGGTTTATGTTCCAGGTAACTATGCCCCCCCCTCACCCCCTCCCATAAATTGCTTTCTGAAGAAACATACGTACACACAAGACAATTACGAGAAGACATAGTAACTACAACATTCTATGATGACACTGTAATTGCACCATTCACGGAAAAGTATTTGGAATATAATGTAAACGAAATGGATAGAAGAAATATATGAATATAAACAAAATGAAAGAAGCGTAATGGAGTGTCAAGGAACTAAATAGAATGAAGCAGGGGGTATTATACAAGGAAACAGGAACAAGATAGAGGAATTCACAACAGTGGACGCCTGTTGATACTACTGTCGTTGTCGTGACCAGAAAATTTACCATATAAATCAGCCGCCGGAAGAAGTCGTTTATGGCTTGTCCGTTATAGTGGCACACCTTACTTTGCTGGTCGGTATAACTGATAAAATTTTGTCTAGATCTGAGGCACCACAGTGTGCCGAACTTAGATGTGTTATCCAAATGTAATTAAATCCTACTAGAATGAAAACTGCTCCTATGATAGCACAAAATAGAGCAAAAAATTTTATCTAGCAGCAAACAAATACAAATTTCATGTTGTCTAATGTTCTCACTCTGTTGGTTTCCTAAAAATAGCATAAAACCCCAAATAATTATTATCATATGGCAGGATCGTAGGTAACTGTCATATGGGCGATAATTTAGGCTGTATTTAATGTCTGTTTGAAAAATTATAGTAAATGGATCATTTACAACCAATCAAAAATTGTCATTTAAACCCCAACAAAATTGTGTGTAGATTACATGAAATTTTTGTTGCTTGACCTAGGACGACTCAGAGGTGTTTCACATTGCTGCAATAATTGATAAATATACAATAATTAAAGCATTAGTTTGAATTAGTGTACCGATCTGGCTTTATGTTTGAATGTAGTAATCAATTAGAATAGCTTTTGAATGAAGTAGGTGATGAAAATGTATATGATAGAGTGAATAACCCTGATATTCACGATTTTCTTTGTGGTTTAAGTGTGATGACAAACATGTAATCTGGAAGTGGGGAGAATGATGTGTTTGCAGGAGAATAAGGAAGGGCACCTTTTTTTAATGAAACTGCTGCAGTCAGGAATGTCTGTAAGTCTCGTAATCGACAGAGTGACCTACAAATGGAAGGAAGCTTAGGGTTTAACGTTCCATCGACAGCTTGGCCATTAGAGACGGAGCTAACTCTCGGAGTTTTGGGTAAGGATGTGGAAGGAAATTGGCCGTACCCTTTTGAAAGGAGCCATCCCGGCATTTGCCTGGACTGATTTAGGGAAATCACGGAAAACCTAAATCAGTATGGCCGGACGTGGATTTGAACCATCGTCCTTCCGAATGCGAGTCGAGTGTCTTACCACTGCGCCACCTCGCTCGGTGGCCTATAAATCCTCCACCAGAGTCAAGACCACTGTGTACATAATAAATATACTACAGGTTACTGTATTTTGCTTTACATAATAAATATACTACAGGTTACTGTATTTTGCGAGTGTACTGAGATTACTTTTGGGAAGCGTCGTATTCTAGTTGCTAGCGTGCTGGGCTTACGCAACAGTGGTCTCTGGTTCGAAACTTATACCAAGCCTAGGCATTTGCCTTAATGGGGATGTTATTAGAAACTATCTGAAAGAATTAACCTGAGGCTCCGAATCAAAAGTAAAAAAAATATTATCAAAAATCATTTTCACCCACGTGTAGTTAACTGGATTTAATTTGGGGAGCGAGAAAGAAGGTTTAGCGAACGAATGTTTTGTATTTATTGTACCTGAGAATTTGCACGAGGAAATGTCCTTGGTGAACAGCCGCGCTGGAGTGGCCGAGCGCTCTAAGGTGGCTTGCTGCGGAGCGCGCGTAGCTCGCCGTCGGAGGTTCGAGTCCTCCCCCGGGCATGGTGTGTGTGTGTGTGTGTGTGTGTGTGTGTGTGTGTGTGTGTGTGTGTGTGTGTGTTGTTCTCAGCAAACGTTAGTTAAAGTACTTTGCAATCCCATGGGCTGATAACAGCAGAAGATGGATCCATTCGATTTACGAAAGTTTTCTATTTTTTTATGGCTGCTACTGGTGTAGATCAGTGCAGTTTCTGAGAGGCGGAATGGTACATGACCAGAACTATATTTGTGGCGAGGATATTCAGACAACATCCTGTTACAGTGACCATTGCGGTGTTTCTAATTAAAATATAATTAGTGAGGGAGCTCAACAGTTGGTAAAGTAGTTGGAACTCGCTCTGAAACGAAAATATAATAGCATATAACAGCAAGTACATTTTTACTGATCTGGTTTCTTATAAGAAACATTTGGAAAACAAATAAGTTTTAATTAGTTTTACGTAGCAACATAATACTATACGAAATATATACATATAACGGATAATGACTTGTTTATTGTGCCAACGACTGGTCTAATGCAGCTCTCCAAACTACTTTGTCCTGTGCTGACCTCTTCATTTCCGAATAAGAAGAGCAACATACATCCTTTTGACCCTGCTTACTGTATTCGTCTCTAGGTCTTCATCAACAATTATTATCTATCGCATATACTTCCTTGTAATGCTGAATGGACAATTCTTTGATATCTCAGAATATGTTCCAATTAACTATCCCTTCTCCTTGTTAGGGGATTCCAGAAACTCCATTTCCCAAAAATGTTCAAATGTTTGTAAATCTATCAAACCAAACTGCGTGGTCATCAGTCCGTAGTTTACAGACTACTTAACCCTAGGTAAACTAACCTAAGGACAACACACACACCCATGCCCCAGGGAGGACTCGAACCTCCACGACGAGCAACCGCGCGCTCCGCAGCGAGACGCTTTAGATCACTCGGCTACTCCACCGCGGGGAACTCCATTTCTTCACAGTTCTGTTAAGCACCTCCTCATTACTTATGTGATCTACCTATTTAATTTTCATCATTTGTCTATAGCTCCACATTTCGAAAGGTTCTGTCATCCTTATGTCTGGCCTTCTTACAGTCCAAGTTTCACTTTCGTACAACGTCACACTCCAACACTCCAGACAAATGCTTTCAGAAAGTACTCCCATAACATTTAATATTGTATGTCAACATATTTTAATTCTTCAGAAATGATTTTCTTCCCACAGTCATTCTGTATTTTATATCATCTTTACTGCGGCCATCAGAAGATATATTGCTACCCAAATGATGAAACTCATCTACTAGTCATCTAGTTAATCTAATTCATTTAGGTCCGCCTCATATTTTTTCAAAACATTCTATTATTGTTTTACAATTGTTAACGTTCGTCTTATAACCTCAGTTGAAGACACTGTCCATTCCGTTCAATTGTTCTTCCAACTCCTTTGTAATACAGATTTACTATGTAATCGGCAAACAGCAAAAATATTTCTTTCTTTTCTATGAACTTAAATTTTTTCTCCAAATAATGACTATCAGGTAAAGAAATGATGATTTGACTACTTACTCTTACGTGTCTTCGGGCAGAGTTTGTCTCAATTCGTAAATCTTCAGAAGGATATAATTCACGCATTTCATCAACCTCCCAGAAAGCAGGTATTTACACTTAAAATAAGGATGGAGCACGTAGACAAGTTACCATTAGCTGAGCATTAGTTTCAGCTAGCCAGTCATCTTGTGTGAATGGAATTTTCGCACAATTAGCGTGGGTACCTGTTCAGATTTTTCATAAAAACTTGGTCTCTATACTGCTCAAGAATGTTCAAATGTTTGTATATCTAAGGGAGTTAACTACGTTAGTGATCAGTCCATAGGCTTACAAACTACGTAAACTAACTTATGCTAAGGATATCACAAACACCCATGCCCGAGGGAAGACTCGATCCTCCGACGGCGAGCAACCGTGCGCTCCGCAACAAGTCGCCTTAGAAAGCTCGGCCACTCCACCGCGACAGGTGAAACTCTATACCAAAACATGTCTACAGTAAGACAGGTATTCTAATTCCCATTCAAATGGGCGTTGATCCTGACAAAGAAAAAACGTTTTAACTATGATCTTGGCTCAAATAGGTAGCCAATACTGTGACTCAGAAAACAGCGATTCCGTGTTAGCCTCTTCAAACAGATTTATTGCAGTGATGCCGCGTAGTTATGGCATCCAACGTGGTTTGAGCCATCGTTGCTGTTGGAGATACAAGCCTTCAGTATTAAGTTTCGCACCTTTTGTAATAACAAAAATCCTACAAATTTAACCCTCGAGTGGCAGCGTTGGTTCAGATCTGCTGCCACTTTTCTTTAAATACTGACTGTTGTCGCAACAATAGAGATGCCGTATTTCCGCTTTAGCTATTCTTCAATTAGGCATTAACATTGATGTCAGTGAAGGTTCTGAGTTTCTAAATGTTCAAATGTTTGTAGAACTTACGGGACTTAACTACGGGGTCATCAGTTCCTAAGCTTACGAACTACTTATGAACTAGCCAAGACTAAGGACGGCACAAATATCCATGCCCGAGGGGGGATTCGACCCCCCGACCGTAGTGGTCGTGCAGACCATGACTGGAGCGCCTCATTCCCCTCGGCCACCGCGGCCGGCTCTGAATTTCTAATGCACCGCTATGTCCAACCAAAATAAGTTTTGCCAAGGAGTGCATCACTGGTAACAGATTTGCACCGCGCTGCCTGTCATGTAAGGAGATTAGAATTGTTTTGTGTTACGTCTAGTTTTCCATGCAAATGGGTTTGTGGCAGTTTCTAGAAATTGTTTATTGTATAAATTTTACCCTACATACTAGAATGCTCAAAAATTTTAATTTATTTCGCTAATTGTAGTTTAGCTCTTGACAAATTGTCCTCTAGCTTCTCCTGATTAGCCATGCTGCAGTTTCGGTCAATCTCATTTTAATCCTTTTTAAGACTTACACAGTCCGAGAAGGAGTGTTATTCTACTACATAATTTAATCTTCAGGTCTCGTAGACGTGGTTTGTCTGTAAAACTTGAGGCAATAGATTTCTTTCGAGAAGTAACGTAGATCTTAGTGATTTTAGTCTAGTTTCGTCAGCGGATCATAAACAGAATACTATTACAGAAATGTAAATCCTATTTCCGATTCCGAACAAGTTTTCAGACGCAATGAAGGTGATACTGAAGACGGTACCACTCTGTGGAGTAAAACGCCAGACAAGCAGCACTACAAAGCACTGAAAAAGAATATCATAGCCGCGGTGGAGTTGCCGAGCGGTCTAAAGTGCCTCGCTGCAGAGCGCGCGGTTGCTCGCCGTGGAGAATAGGGTCCTCCCTGGGGCATGTGTGTGTGTGTGTGTGTGTGTGTCCGTAGGTTAGTTTATCTAGGTTTAAGTAGTTTGTAAGCTACGGACTGATGACCACGCAGTTTGGTCCGATAGATTTACAAACATTGCATTGCATTGCAAAGAATATCATAAAAGTCTTCGCGGTTCGAAAGGGAACGCAAGGGGCGTGAGGTCAGAGACGCGAGCTGTCTCATTCATGATAGATGGTAATGATTGATGAGGTAATTATGTGTACTACTTTCTACATAACACAGAAAAAACTGACACTAATTACTCAAGAGACAGGACGTACAGGGAAGTTACGAAAGAGGAAATGACAGTACTGCTGTGTCCATTATACATTATTATTGTCCACTTTCGGAATAATGTTACATTCGTTACATTTATACACCGAAAGTAATTGACGTACTAATTCAGATATTAACAAATTTGGTATTTCTACCTGTACATTAAACAATTTTTTTTTATTACGATCACTTAGTAGCTATATACTAGGTTGTTAAGTCGGAATACACAGTGGTAGCAAATCTGTACCGCGCTGCTGCTCAAGTTATAATAATTGGTGCTGTCGCCAGAGAGTTAAATACACTTTCTTTGACTGCCATTCCGTCAGGCGTGGCAACTGTAAAAACCAGCAGGGTAGAATAACGAAAGGAACGACACTCTGCTGTTCAGAGTAGCAACTGCATTAACAGAATCTCACTTTTTAAATGGCGATATAAATGATAAGCACGTACTGTAGCCCAGGTGTCTGGGTGGCCAGAGAGAATTCTTTTAACGGCGGGGTAGCTGACAACCCGAGGCTCCGTGGGCGGGTGGGTCCGGCCGGATGGGGTGAACTCTTTAGCATTCAGAGGGCGGCCGGGGCTTCCCCCGTGTGCCTCATTTTCCCTGAGAGCGTGTCCGCACTGGCAACCGCCCGCCGCGAATGCTAAGGGCTCGTCACCACCTCTGGTTCAGCGGCTTATCCACGCAAGGCACACCATTAGATTGTTACGTATCTCACATTCTATAAAAACAGGACTATGTTATACCTTTGTAAACGGAATTAAGATACTTACAAGGAAAGTACTCGGGCTCGAACAAATTTTCAAAATGTTCGTATAGCTTATGGGACGTAACTACGGGGTCATCAGTCCCTAAACATACAAACTACTTATGAACTAAGAGCCGGCCGCGGTTGCCGAGGAGACTGAGGCGCTCCAGACACGGTCTGCACGGCCACTACGGTCGGGGGTTCGAATCCCCCCTGGGGCATGGATATTTGTGCCGTCCTAGTTCGGAAGTAGTTCATGTGTAGTTTGTAAGTTAAGGGACTGATGACCCCGCAGTTAAGTCCCTTAAGCTTAACAAACATTTGATTTGAACTAACTAAGACTAAGGACGGCACAAATATCCATGCTCCAGCGGGGATTCGCACCCCCGACCGTAGTGGCCGTGCAGACAGTGACTGGAGCGCCTCAGTCCCCTCGGCCACCGCGGCCGGCAGGGGCTCGAACAAACGCAAATATACCAAAATCTTGTGAGAGATATTGTAGAGGTTCTTTACTGCAGTAGCGATACTCTCGCATCTGCAAAACTTTGCTCTCGCCCATTAGAGGCCTCTGCGTGTGGTGCCACGATGCATTGCATATTGAGTTGCCGGTACGCCAGTCGGTCCCAGTAGGGACAGTTCGGTGTTTCTCTGAAGTTGCGTTTTGTGACGTTATTTGTGTAGTGAAGTGTCAAATGGGTCGGCAATTGGTAATCAATCCTACTAATGTATTGCGATTGGTTGAGATGAAATTGCGAAGAGCCCTTCTTCGTGAATACGATATTAGTGTAGAAGATGAATGATTCTCATGTTTTCTGGTATCTATTATAGTGCAGAAATATGAGCATAGATTAGAAACACTATAATAGATACCAGGTAACATGCGAATGATTCATATTCTACACAAATACCATGTTCACGAACAAGGTTTCTTCGTAAATCATCTCAACCAGTCACACTATATTAGCAGGATTGATTACCAATCGCCAACACATCCGACGTTTCACTACACAAATAACGTCACAAAACGCAACTTCAGGGGCACACTGCACCGTCACTACTGGTGTACCGGCAGCTCAATGTGCAATGAGACATGGCACATGCAGAGGCCTCTAACGGGCGGGTGCAGAGTTTTGCAGATGCGAGAGTGTCGTTAGTGCAATAAAGGACCTTTACATTATCTTTCACACGATTTTCGTGTATTTATATTTGTTCGAGCTCAAGTACTTTCCTTGTTAGTTGATAATTGCGGAATGATGCAATTTTAAAATTACTTTTTGCAGGCAATAACATTGCAGAATGCTTTCCGTTTATTTACTCGATTCTGGAAGAGAGCAAAGCGTTTTGGAAAATGACAACTCCTTTCTGAATCTTAACTGCTAAGTTCATACGACATTACTCAGGAAAACATGTGTGGTAGCTTTTCTTTCGGACATGTCCGGAGGTACAGACATGGAAAACACACACACTATTATGCATATACGTAAAATATCGTAATTTTCCGAGGCGTCCAGCGTTTGTATTTATTCCTTTCTCATGTTATTTCATGACCTCTCTGCCCATTGCCTTCTACCCCACTCCCCATCACCAAAAGAGCAATTGAATAGAATTGACAGTGTGTTGAAGAGAGCGTATAAAATGAACATTAACAAGAGCAAAACAAAGATAATGGAAGGCAGTCATAGGAAATCAAGCGATGCTGAAGGAATTAGATTAGGTAACTAAACAATGAAGGTGGTAGATGAGTTTTATCACTTGGCAGTAAAATAACGTGCGATGCTCGCAGTACAGAGGATATAAAATGTAGATTGGCAATAGGAAGGAAAGCATTTTTGAAAAAGAGAAATTTGCTAACATTTAATGTCAATCTAAGCGTAATGAAGTCTTTTCTGAAGGCATTAGTGTGGAGTGCATCCCTGTATGGGAATGTGGTGCTACAGAAGAATGCTGAAGATTAGGTGGGTAGGTCGCATAACTAATGAAGAGGTACTGAAAAGAATTGGTGAGAAAAGGACTTTATGGCATGAATTAACTAAAAGAAGGGATCGCTTGGTAGGACACATTCTTAGACATCAAGGAATCGTAAATAAAGCATTGGAGGGAAGTGTGTGGGGTAAAAATCGCAGAGGGAGACCAACAGACACATATATTAAACAGATTCAAATGGATGTTGAAATGTTTGTATAGCTTATGGGACTTAACTACGGGGTCATAAGTCCCTAAACTTACAAACTACTTATGCACTAACTAAGACGGAGGACGGCACTAATATCCATGCCCGAGGGGGGATTCGAACCCCCGACCGTAGTGGCCGTGCAGACCGTGACTGGAGCGCCTCAGTCCCCTCGGCCACCGCGTCCGACAGGGGTTCGAACAAACGCAAATATACCAAAATCGTGTGAGAGATATTGTAGAGGTCCCTTATTGCAGTAGCGATACTCTCGCATCTGCAAAACTTTGCTCTCGCCCATTAGAGGCCTCTGCGTGTGCCATGATGCATTGCATATTGAGTTGCCGGTACGCCAGTCTGGACCAGTAGCGACAGTGCGGTGTGCCTCTGAAGTTGGATTTTGTGATGTTATTTGTGTAGTGAAGTGTCAAATGGGTCGGCGATTGGTAATAAATCCTGCTAATGTATTGCGATTGGTTGAGATGAAATTCTGAAGAGCCCTTCTTCGTGAATACGATATTGGTGTAGAAGATGAATGAGTCTCATGTTTTCTGGTATCTATTATAGTGCAGAAATATGAGCATAGGTTAGAAACACTACAATAGATACCAGGTAACATGCGAATGATTCATCTTCTACACCAATACCATGTTCACGAAGAAGGTTTCTTCGTAAATCATCTCAACCAGTCACACTATATTAGCAGGATTGATTACCAATCGCCAACACATCCGACGCTTCACTACACAAATAACGTCACAAAACGCAACTTCAGAGGCACACTGCACCGTCACTACTGGTGTACCGGCAGCTCAATGTGCTATGCGACATGGCACTTGCAGAGGCCTCTAACGGGCGACTGCAGAGTTTTGTAGATGCGAGAGTATCGTTAGTGCAGTAAGGGACCTTTACAGTATCTATCACACGATTTTCGTGTATTTATATTTTTTCGGGCCCAAGTACTTTCATTGTAAGTTGAGAATTACGGAATGATGTGGCAATTTTAAAATTACCTTTTGCAGGCAATAACATTACAGAATGCTTTCCGTTTATTTACTCGATTCTGGAAGAGAGCAAAGTGTTTCGGAAAATGACAACTCCTTTCTGAATCTTAACTGCTCAGTTCATACGAAATTACTCAACAATACATATGTGGTAGCTTTCCTATCGGACATGTCCTGAAGTACAAACATGGATAACACACACACTATTATGTATGTACGTACAATATTGTCAGTCTCCCGGGGTTCCGGCGTTTGTATTTATTCCTTTCTTATGTTATTTCATAACCTCTCTGCCCATTGCCTTCTACCCCACTCTCTATCAGCAAAAGAGCAATTCAATGGAATTTACAGTGTGTTGAAGAGAGTGTATAAAATGAACATTAACAAGAGCAAATCAAAGATAATGGAATGCAGTCCTAGGATATCAGGCGATGCTGAAGGAATTAGATTAGATAACGAAATAATGAAGGTAGTGGATGAGTTTTGTTACTTGGGTGGTAAAATAACATGCGATGGTCGCAGTACAGAGGATATAAAATGCAGAATGGCAATAGGAAGGATAGCATTTTTGAAAAATAGAAATTTGCTAACATTTAATGTCAATCTAAGTGTAATGAATTCTTTTCTGAAGGCATTTGTGTGGAGTGTTTCCCTGTATGGGAATGAAACACGGACGATAAAAGTATGGACAGGAAGGGAATAGAGGCTTTTGAAATGTGGTGCTACAGAAAAATGCTGAAGATTAGGTGGGTAGATCGCATAACTAATGAAGAGGTACTGAACAGAATTGGTGAGGTAAGCAATTTTTGGCATACCCTGACTAAAAGAAGGGATCGCTTGGTAGGACACATTCTTACACATCAAGGAATCGTAAATAAAGCGCTAAAGGGAAGTTTGAGGGGTAAAAATCGCAGAGGGAGGCCAAGAGACACATATAGTAAGCAGATTCAAATGGATGTTCAAATGTTTGTATAGCTTATGGGACTTAACTACGGGGTCATCAGTCCCTAAACTTACAAACTACTTATGAACTAGCTAACGCTAAGGACGGCACAAATATTCATGCCCGAGGGGGGATTCGAACCCCCGACCGTGACTGAGGCGCCGCAGTCCCCGCGGCCGGCCAAATGGAAGTGGGTTGCCGTTCTTATGAGGAGATGAAAAGGTTTGCTCAGGATAGAGAAGGGAGGACAGCTGCATCAAACCAGTCTACGGACTGAAGACCATAACAACAGCAACAACAACAACAACAACAACACACACACACACACAAACACACACACACACACACACACACACACACACACACACACACACATATATATATATATATATATATATATATATATATATATATATATATAATTCAGCTTTATACTAAGTGATAAAAGTATGTGAACACCAGGCTTTAAATGACGCCCTCCATCGGCAGAGCTAAAATTCAGTATGCTGTTGGCCCATCGTTACCCTGGATGACAGCTTCCACTTTCGGAGGTATACGTTCAACAATGTGCTGGACGTTTTCTTGGGGAAATGTAGTCTAATCTTCACGGAGTGCTACACTGATTAAGAGATATCTATGTAGGACGGTGTGGTCGGGCACGGTGGCCGCGGAGACTGAGGCGCTCCAGTCACGGTCAACACGGCCACTACGGTCGGGGGTTCGAATCCCCCCTCGGGCATGGATATTTGTGGCGTCCTTAGTCTTAGTTAGTTCATAAGTAGTTTGTAAGTCTAGGGACTGATGGCCCCGTAGTTAAGTCCGATAGACTATACAAACATTTCATTTGATTTTTTTTTTTTTTTTTTTTTTTTTTTTTGGTCGGGCACGATGTTGGCATTCGTAAACATCCCCAGGGTTCTCTGTACCACTACAGTCAGAATGCCAGTGCATTACAGAGATGTAATTGTCGTGTAACTACTCTGCAAAGGCCGTGATTAATGAATATGTGCTTCGTCATGTTGAACGATGCAGTCGCCATTCCCGAATTGCTCTTCAACATTGGGAAGCAAGAAGGTTCTTAAAAATCAGTGTACATATGCGCTGGGATAGAGGCTCGCAAAACAACAGGGGGTGCAAGTCCCTCCATGAAAAACACGACCACTCCGTAACACCACCACCTCCGAATTCTACTGTTGGCATTACACACGCTGGCAGATGAAGTTCACCGGGTATCCGGCATACCCACACCCTGCCATCGGATCGCAACATTGTATACCGTGATTCGTCGATCCACACAAAGTTTTTCCACTGTTCAAGCGTCCAATGTTTACGTTCCTTACACCGAGTCGTAGTTTGGCATTGACCTGCGTGGTCTGTGGCTTATGGACAGCAGCAAGATCATTAAATCCAAGCTTTCTTACTTCCGACTAACTTTCATAGTACTTGGAGTCGATCCTGGAATTCCTGTGTGATGGTCTGGATAGAGGCACCCCTATTAGACTGTACCATCCTTTTCAACTGTCGGCGGTCTCTGTCAGTCGACAGACGAGGTCAGTCTGTACACTTTCGTGGTGCACGTGTCAGTCAACGTTTCCACATAACTATCATATCAGAAAGGGTAGGCTAAGGTTGTGGAAATAAAATCCGCTATCAGTCATAATTATTGGTGGTTTATTGAAACACTAGTGGTTTCGGCTTGTGGCCATCTTCCGGTGTTTACATTCAGTGTTTTTTTAAACACCTGAAGATGGGCACAAACTCGAAACCGGTAGTGTTTTAATAAATCACCAATAATTGTGACTGGTAGCGGATGTTATATCCACAACCTATAAGGAACAATCACGGAGTTCTTCGACATCCATAATGGGTAAAATTCACATAGTAGGCCTAAGAATGATTAGGTGTGTGGATATCTCTCGTACTGACCTCTGACACACAGTAGACTTATCACGTTCGAAACCTGTGAGTTGGACGGAGCGCCCCAATATGCTCTCTCATTATGTCTAATGAGTACGGTCTGAAACTCCACGTAACGGATCGCGCGGCCTCCCGCGTCGGGGGTTCCAATCCTCCCTCGGGCTTGGATGTGTATTTCTCCTTAGGTTAGTTAAATTTAGTTTAAGTAGTTTGTAGGACTAGGGACTGATGACCAATGTAGTTTGGTCCCATAGGATTACAAACATTTGAGTCTAATGAGTACTAAGGTCGCTTATATGAAGTACCTGGCAGTAGCTGGCAGCAAAATGCACCTAATATGAAAAAAGTAGTGTTTCCCATTCGTTAAATAGAATAGGATATTCATCCTATACTACTCCTTCTCCCTGTTCATCTCTCTATCTGTTTCTTACTTCTTTGGCCTCTCAGGCTTCTCACTTGTTTAACTACCTAAAAGACTGGCTTTGCTCAGGTATTAATTTATTCCAGTATTCAGTTAGTCCATGTACTCATTCCTCCTTTTACTGTCTATTTCCACCCCCTCTCTATCTCTATTTACATTCTTCTACCTCCTCTATCTCCTCATCCTCCTTCTGCTATCCTCTATCCACCTATCCATCTTTCTACATTTGTCGTTACCTCCCCAGCCGCTTTCTGACAATTTCCTCCTGTTCCCTCAGTCTGTTCATCCTCTCCCTCTCCTGCACACTAAAAGCTACATTACCTGTCAAATTCACGACTATCGGCCAAACTGTGTCAGTGTCTGGTGTACGATACCCGCCGCCATGTATCAAACGAAATCTTACGTAGGGAGTGGTGTTTCTCCTGTTTCAAAGTTCGGATGAATGATATGGCAGCGCATGAAATACGAATCTAAAGAGCAATGGCTATGCAAGTTACCAATTTCGATTTTTTAGTAGTTCCTTCCGGTTTTACCAAATAAAAAACACCTCTATATTCAAACGAGCGAAACAAAATATTCCAATCAGTGATCAAGTTTCTGTGTTTTAACGACACTAGCGCAGAGCAACAGATATAATCTGTGTGTGTGTGTTTGTGTGTGTGTGTGTGTATATAAAGTGAAGCATCAAGGAAACTCCCTAAATCGAATATAATAATAATAATTATTATTATTATATCCCCGGGATGCTGCAATAGAAGCAGGTGGCCTGTGACTAGCCAGGAATGTGGACAAGGGTTGCAAGTAAAGAAGTTATTACTTCACATATACTTTTATTACAGTTGACAAGAATACCCATCCGTGATTTTGTATAATGAATCCGATATTCAACCACTTCACCTTCAGTGGAGTGCGTTCATGTAACGTAGCCGTGTGTCGCCGGTAGCGTGTTTGCTCGCAGTCCAATTCAGATGTAATTTAATTTGGCTATACACACGCACCATCTCAAAGTAGGCACGACAGACCAGAGTCAGCTTCGAAGTGTTTTTGCGTATTGTGTCTTGTGCTACCTCCGACTTGCTGAATTTCGCCTACGATAGCGGCGCCTCCTTCTGCCTCGTCTCAGCACGTTGTTTTTGGTGAGTTTCGCTGTGGCATTGCGTGTGTGTGAGAGAATGAGTGTTGTTTGCGAATCCTTCCCGACAGTAGCTTTGAATCATGTATAGTTTAGGCTGAGAACCGTCCGCATTAATCCATGTAAGAGATGCATTTTTATTGTGTTAACGTAATTGGTTCCCCATTTTGCTTGTTTTCTATGGTAATAAACAAGTTTATGTTCAGAATAATCCGTAAGTAGCCTATGAATTGTAGTTTTAGAGCACCTTCCCTCTATTATTTTATATTTTTTTCACAAGTGCTGAGAACTAGCTCTGATGAATGTTTTAAGTGTAAATTCCGTTGCGCCATGAGTGTTTTCTTAACTACCTTTCTAAGATACCTCTAACTGTGGTGGCTTGCTTATTAATGTCTGTGTGTAATAAAGTGTTAGCTGCTATGTATATTGACAACTGTAGTATTAACTTCATGTTATTGAAGTAATTCGAAACGAGTCAGTTCACAGGTAGCGCCAGGGAACAAGGCTTTATAGCAGGGAGTAACCAGTGGTTCACACGGACCTCATTTACTGATTTTAGTGCTAAAACAAAGCTCTTGTTTCGCACAGTGATCGACTTTTATCTGGCTTACCGCTGCCAGGATTCGCTCTTCTAGCGGGTCATCTGTTTAATGATATAGTTTTTTGCTTTAAATGCGTGCGGGGATATTCTTAAAAAAATTTCTTTTCCATCTCAGTGGATGAATGCGTGAGATTAGCAGCGCACATTAATCTCTTTCATTTTATGTTTTCAGCACTCGTGTGAAGGGTTATTTCATTTCATTGTTTTTGTAAAAAGAGCACAGCTACAGCGAATTGCGTGTGAAGGTTTTGTTAGGGTAATCTTGAGTTTGTTGTTCTAAATTACTTGCGATGATGTTGACTGGTTCTGCCTCGGCGTTTAAACCAAAGTCAGGACCGTGAAAAGTCATCTAGGTCAGATCTCTCCACCAAAAGGGAAAAGTAGCGAGTACAGATGGCCGTGTTCCCGTTGAAAACGCGACTTGTTTAAAAGTGGACGCGACCCGAAGTGAGGGAAGGGGCGAAAAAAGTGAACTGCATACCGATATGCCGGTTTCTGCTACTGCGCAAACTAGTTCGACCAGTGTTACTAGGCCCTTGTGCATTTCTGATACGACTCTTAGCGACCTCATGGATTTCATGAGAGAAATAAAAACGGGGATGGAAGCGCAGAATGCTTCCGTTCTGGAATTAAAAGCAGGGATGGAAGCGCAACTTAACGAGGTTTCTGCGCAGTGCAGGGAGGCGAAAAGTAACACCGTTCAGATTATTAACAATAATCTGGATGGGTTGCGCACCGATATAGTGCGGCTAGTTCAGGAACGGCATGAGGTAGCAATGAATGGCATCGCAGAAAACGCGACAAAAATTGCAGGGAGTGCGGAAGCTTTATTTGCCCTCTCCGACCGTTTGGACACAAATATCCACTCTCTGGAGACGAGATGTAACGAGAGAGTCGACTTGGTAGACGGTCGGACAGAAACGCGCACCGATGAACTAGGCGCACGCACAGATGAACTGGGCGGGCGCTTTGAAGAACTGGCCACCTTGGTGGCGCACCTTCTACAAACCGGAGAGGCGGCGACCGAAAGGGCAGTTCCCGCTGTTGTAAATGAATCGGAGGGTGTTCGCGACTTACACCGATTCAAGGAACAAGAGTGGGATGTTAACCATAGGCGCCACGGTGAAGTAGCCGAGCGGTCTAAAGCACCACGCTGGGGAGCGCGCGGTTGCTCGCCGTGGAGGTTCGAGTCCTCCCTGGGGCATGGGTTTGTGTGTTTGTCCGTAGGTTAGTTTACCTCGGTTTAACCCTTTCACTCCGGCGCCGTGACTGTTGCGCCGTGCGCTGTGGACGAGCGCCAGTCGCGCCCGGCCGTGCCCGCTGTACGGCGCATTTTCCGCACTCCCCACGGCGTTACTCTGTCCTGCTTTCACACTCTCAGTGTTATCGCAATTACTGGACTTTATGCTATATATTTATTAGGGAAAATTCATTTGGAATAGAAACAGTTTTCTTCCTCCTTTCAGATAATTCGCGTAATTTTTTCGTAAATTCTTAAAGATCCAAGTTTTGGATCCAGCTCTGGTGGGGTGTGGACTTTATTATTATAAACGCACATTTCGCTTATTAAATAGTATTTATTTACAATTGCTTTACGTTACATTTCAGTAGCATTACATTACGAGAATATCATTTCACAGTGTTACATTTAAAAATTCTTTTGTCTGTGGTAAATCATGAAGCAGGGAAAGGCGCAAACTGTCGTATTGCATTCTTTACAACACGTTTTAGTCTGCTTCCGCTTCTTCTGCGCTCTAAAGACAACGCAAGTTCTGTAGCTGCTCCACTCATCAGGTAGGTGAGGCCCTGCTGTCAGTCTCGACGGACATTCTGATCTTTTTCCTCCGCTCGATCTTCTTTTTACCAGGATTTCCTGTATGACTCCCATTTGAAAGTTGGCATAGCTAATGTTTCTTACAAATTTCTTATACTATCAACAAAGCCGCTAGATGGTGCATAAGTCAATCTTCCACACAAGTCGAGCGTAGTGAAGCGGAGAAATATGACGCGAGGCGGAACTGCTACAGCAGTCCACCGGCTGGGCGGCACAGACAGCACTCGACAGCTGCAGCAGTCCACCGTCTGTGGAGCTCATTCGCTCCCGACTTCTGCTGAAGTTCACCGTAGCGAAAGGGTTAAGTTGTTTGTAAGCTACGGACTGATGACCACGCAGTTTGGTCCAATAGATTTACAAACATTTGAACATTTAACCATAGGCGTCGCGATGTAGCGGTCAA
Organism: Locusta migratoria; assembly: GCA_026315105.1. NCBI lineage: Eukaryota > Metazoa > Arthropoda > Insecta > Orthoptera > Acrididae > Locusta > Locusta migratoria. The sequence goes on along the minus strand of CM048751.1, from coordinate 275,593,553 downwards.
GTTAGACGAACGCGTCGCGCATCTGGAGCAAGTCTCTGTTCCACCCCCGCCTGCCTCGCAAGTAGAAAACGCCTGGCGCAGTTTGTGTGGAGGTCGGCCCTGTCATTCCGAACGCGGAGATGATTCGGCTTTGGAGGAGGAGGAGGTCGAACCTCTGCGTGCCCGTCCTCCCATAAGAGAAAGAACGAGTCGAGTGCTTGTGCGAGAGACAGTGCAGGCATTTGAATATAACCACTTCCTCACTGTAAAAAAGTACCAGGTCTTCCAAAACTCTGCAAGCGGGATACACCCGCGTGCATGGCGAGAGCAATTCGATTACTCTCTGCCTCCGAACTGGCCAGAAAAGTGTTCAAATGTTTGTAGAACTTATGGGACTTAACTATGGGGTCATCAGTCCCTAAGTTTACAAACTACTTATGAACAAGCTAAGACTAATGACGGCACAAATATTCATGCCCGAGGGGGGATTCGAACCCCCGACCGTAGTGGACGTGCAGACCGTGACTGGAGCGCCTCAGTCCCCTCGACCACCGCGGCCGGCAATTGGTCAGAAGGACAGAAAATCGAGCGAGTATGTGTGCGGATAATTCGACGGGGAGCCCGCCACGTGGATGCGACCTCCCTTAAGATATTGCCGCTGCTACAATGATTTTAGGGCACATATCCTGTCTGGTCAGAGAGGCAACAGGAACGAGTAAAGAGCAACATTATAGTGATGCCCCACTTTGCTAACAGAAATTGCAGGAGCCTTGGAGATTTCTTTTGAGGAATGATGCAGAGAAATCAGTTCCTTGACTACCCATACCCTTCGCGTGAATTGATAAAAATTTGCACGTTGAAGCTACCACGAAATGTGCGCAATTCCATTCTTGTGGGAAACTTTAAGGAGGACATTGAGTCCCTCCAGGCTTACCTGGAGGACTTAGAATATGACGAAGATTACGGACTTAGAAGAGACGGCAACGGCGCTATATAGCAGGGTGTAACCAGTAGTTCACAAGGACATTTACTAAATTTAGTACTAAAACAAAGCTCTTGTTTCGCACCGTGGTCGACTTTTAACTGATGAACACGCGGTTAGGTCCGATAGATTAAAAAAAAGAAAAAAGAATTCTCAACTTTGGTGTTGTGTTTGTGATGTACCCTTTTTTCTTTGCTACAAAACAGTTCTGCAATGATCTCTTCTATATCACTCAATAGTAGTGATCCAGCTTGTGCTAACGTAGACTTCTAGCTCACAGTAGTCAAATCTCCTGTAACTGTGGCACTCCTACATCTGCTTCGTACACTACCGTATTCATGTACTGACTGCTATACTGACTTCCATAGCGGTGGTGCGCCAGCGTATCTAGCCATGTTTGATGATGTACGCTTTCTTTTTTTCTACAAATCAGTTCCGTAATGATCTCTTCTACATCAATCAATAGTAGTCATCCAGCTTGTGCTAACGTAGACTTCTAGCTCACAGTAGTCAGATCTCCTGTAACTGTGGCACTCCTACGTCTGCTTCGTACACTACTGTATTCATGTCCTGACTGCTATACTGACTGCCATAGCGGTGGTGCGCCAGCATATCTAGCCGTGTTCCCTTCTGCCCACTGGCAGGCGCGGGAAGCAAGGCACGGATGTAACTAGACTGTGGGCGCCCTCGGCAGCCGAAGTACTGTGGAGTGACTTACCGCTCTTCTTATACTTGCGCGGCGATTGGTGACACCCTGATACGAATAATCTTAATAATAATAATAATTTCGTGTGTATCCGTGAACTGGTACATGTCTTTCGACTGGACTCCACCTTGGCCCCTAAGATGGACCTAAGACATTCCATTTACAGAAAAGGGAAAAGGAAAACTAAAGTTTAACGTGGAATCCGAACCACGTGTAGTTTCTGGCAACTCTTCAGATTGTTGTGAGGAGAAAGTCAGTTTAAAAATCTAACTGATATAATCCGTGATCACAGCGATTTTCGAACCCGTTACTTTCCGTTTTACAACCCAACACCTTGCCGCTAGTCCAGATATGATGTTACATTTCCGTAAAATATAGGATAAGAGTGTTGAAATAAATAGATTTTTTCCTTTCTCACTAGCCGACACATGAGACTAAGGCAATTGCTATTTTTAAGTTTCTTTTTACTACCTTGTTGTTAGGAGACGGACAGATTTTACAACGCACTTAGTGATGTAGTTGGTAGAGTGAAGGATAAGGATAGTGATTTATTCATGGGTGATTTCAACGCGAGGATAGGAAATCGAAAAGAAGATTATGAAAATGTTATTGGTAAGTTTGGAGAGGATATGGAGGCCAAAGGGAATGGAAAAACAGCTCTTGGAGGCCAAAAGAGCAGAAAGTCAGGTCCATCTGTAGACGGATAAGAATGGAGAAGCTTCAAGACAAGGAAATTAGGCATAAATACATAGCTATGATCTTGGAAAGGTACCAGTTAGATGAATGTAATGATTTACAGTCACTGGGAGAGGAATGGTCAAGGTACAGGGACACACTACTGGAAGCAGCTAGAGCATGGAACAGTAGTGTGTAAATGTAGGAACAAACACACAGCCTGGTGGAATGACACACTCAAGGCAGCCGGTAAAAGGAAAAAGAAGACATATCAAAAATGGCTCCATTCTAGAAGTCAGACAGACAGAGAAAGTTATGTTGAAGAAAGAAACAAAGCCAAACGGATAATTGCAGACTTCAAGCAGAAATAATGGGAAGACTTTGGAAATAAGATAAAAACTCTGGGTCAAGCCACAGGAAAACCATTTTGGAGCATAATTAGCAATCTTCTAAAGGTCGCATCCGTTATATAACTTGTAGGAATGCCGTTTATTCATCTTATTTTTAATCACTTCATATTTTAAACTCACTAATTTATGCTTTGTTTTATACTAAAACTGTCTGCAATGGTGTATTACAGTACCATTTAAAACATTTTGTATCCCATCCTCGTCGCCACTTTTGTGTCTCGTTTCCGCCGGTTGTTCTGGGTGTCAGTGGCCGAGTAGAGAAAGACCGACACAGGAAAATAGGATGCACACGTGTGCAGGTACGGAGGTGACTAGCCAGTGGGAAAACAGGAACTAGAAATACTAAGCTAGATTAGTATAAGAGATATATTTCATATAAATAATACATTACTTACATAATACTTAACTTGGAGACCAGCAGACTAGTAGAATGTTGATACATAGTTGAGATAGAGGCCTGCCTACTGACGATTCCTAGTACCTATCCGATAGCCAAGTATTAACTAATGAATATCTGATTCCCAACTGGCCGATGCAGTTCAGTGGTGGCCACGAGCGGAGATGCAGCAGAGAGCGCTCGTGGCTGACGTAAGAACGCCGCACCGTGCATGCTTGGCGGCGCGCGGCGAAAGTACGTGGCGCGCACTTTACACTTGTGCGACACCACAAAACACACGTTGTTGTTGTTGTGGTCTTCAGTCCGGAGACTGGTTTGATGCAGCTCTCCACAATACCCTATCCTGAGCAAGCCTCTTCATCTCCACATAAGAACGGCAACCTACATCTGTCTGAATCTGCTTACTGTATCCATCTCTTGGTCTTCCTCTGCGGTTTTTACACCACACACTTCCCTTCAACACTAAATTCACAATCCTTTGATGTCTAAGAATGTGTTCTACCAATCTATCCCTTTTTTTTAGTCAAGATATGCCAGAAATCCAAATCTACAAAAGCTATAAATGTAGGTTTGCCTTTTCTTAATCTATCTTCTAGGATAAGCCGTAAAGTGTGTATTGCCTCCCGTGATCCTACATTTCTCCTGAACCCTAACCGATATTCCCTGAGGTCGGCTTCTACCAGCTTTTCCATCCTTCTGTATATAATTCGTGTTAATATTTTGCAACTATGACTTATTAAACTGATGGTTCTGTAATTTGTACACCTGTCTGCACCTGCTTTCTTTGGAATGAGGATTATAACATTTTTCTTAAAGTCTGAGGGTACTTCACCTGTCGCATACATCTTACACACCAGGTAAAACAATTTTGTCATGGCTGGTTCTCCCAGAGACTTCAGGTAGCTCTGAGGGAATATCATCTACTCCAGGGGCCTTGTTTCGACTTAGGTCTTTCAGTGCTCTGTCAAATTCATATTTCAGTATAGTATCTCCTATTTCATCCTCATCTACTTACTCTCCCCTTTGTGCAATTTTGCTGCTAAGTTCATTTCCTTCATAGAGCATCTCTGTATACTCTTTCCAACTTTCAGCTCTCCCTTCTTTGCTGAGAACTCTTTTCCCATCAGTGTCCTTGATATTCATAGAGCTGTTTTTCTTATCTTATGTTTCTTTTATTTTCCTGTAGGCTGTATCTATTTTCACCCTATTTATACATTCTTCTACATCCTTGCGTTTGCCTTCTAGCCACTCCTGCTTATCATTTTGCACTTTCTGTCAATCTCATTTCTTAGTCTTCTGTACTCCATTTTGCCTGTTTCATTTACTGCATTTTTATATTTTCTCCTTTCATCGATTAAATTTAGTATCTCTTGTGATATCCAAGGATTTTTCGTAGAACTTGCCTTCCTACCTATTTTCTCCTCTGCTGCCTTCACTATTTCATCTCTCAATTTTACCCATGCCTCTTCTACTGTTTTATTTTCCCCCGTTTCTGTCAATTGTTGCCTAAAGCTGCCTCTGAAATTCTTAAGAACTTCAGGTTCCTTCAATTTATCGAGGTCCCATCTCCTTATTTTCCTACCTTTTTGTAGTTTCTTCAGTTTTAGTCTACAGTTCATAATCAACAAGTTATGATCAGAGTCTTTATCTGCCCCTGGGTATTTCTTACAGTTTAAAACCTGGTTCCGAAATCTATGTCGTACCATTATAAAATCTCTTTGGTATCTCCCAGTGTCTCCTGGTCTCTTCCACGTATACAACCTTCTTTTGTGCTTCTTAAACCAGGTGTTTGTTATAACTAAATTATGTTCCGTGCAAAATTCTACCAGGCGGCTTCCTCTTTCATTCCTTTTGCCCAGAGCATATTCACCTACTACCTTCCCCTCCATTCCTTGTTCTACTACCGAATTCCAGTCTCCCATAACAATTAAGTTTCCCTCTCCCTTAATTGCCTGAATACTTTCCTTTAGCTCCTCATGTATTTCTTCGATTTCCTCATCATCGGCAGAGCTAGTCGGAATATAAACTTGCACTACTGTGGTCGGTGTTGCCTTCGAGTCTATCTTGACAATGATAATGAGATCACTGTGCTGGTCATAGTAGTTTACCCGCATTCTTATTTTCTTACTCATTATCAATCCTACTCCTGTGATACCACCAACGTATGTTTTATTTATAATCCTGTACTCACCTGACCAGAAATCCTGGTCATACTGCCACCGAACTTCACTAATCCTCACTATATCTAACTTCAACCTATCTATTTCCCTTTTTCAATTTTCTAATTTTCCTACCAGATTAAGGGATCTAACATTCCACGCTACGACTCGTAGAATGCCAGTATTGTCTTTCCTCCCCGCCCGGAGATCCGAATGGTGGACTATTTTACCTCTGGAATATTTTACCCGAGGGGATGCCATCATCATATGTTCATACAGTTGAGCTGCATGTCCTCGGGAAAGTTAACGGCTGTAGTTTCCCCTTGCTTTCAGCCGTTCGCAGTAGCTGTGTGGCAAAGCCACATTAGCTAATGTTACAAGGCCAGCTCAGTCAATCATCCAGACTGTTGCCCCTGTAACTACTGAAAAGGCTGCTGCCCCTCTTCAGGAACCACACGTTTGTCTGGCCTCTCCACAGATTCCCCTCCGCTGTGGTTGCACCTACGGTACGGCTATTTGTATCGTTCAGGCACGCAAGCCACCCCACTTTCACAATGTCTTTGGTTCATGGGAGCGAGATGAATCGCCCACAAAATCAAATGTTCAAATGTTTGTATAGCTTATGGGACATAACTACAGGGCCATCAGTCCCTAAACTTACAAACTACTTACGAACTAGCTAGCACTAAGGACGGCAGAAATATCCATGCCCGAGGGGGAATCGAACACCCGACTCTAGTGCCCGTGCAGACCGTGTCTGCAGCGCCTCAGTCCCATCGGTCACCGCCGCCGGCAATCGCCCACACTACACAAGCCCTTGCCTATTGAACTCCTTAACCGTACCTTCCTTGATACAGTTTAAGAACGGCGGAGAGCTACCAATAATACGACCGCCTATTGTCGTCATCCACGCATACTGCGTTGCAAAGTGGTTCACCGCTCTCACCTCTGTATCATTCGTCCAATCACCGGACTGGGTTTCATCATTCATTTACTAGGACGTCTTGCCGTGACACTGCGTTTCTTGTTTAAGCTCTTATATGGAACTTATTCTATCAGCCATTGGCCAGTGGCAAAACTTTCACGTCATGGCCTGTCATGCGCCTGTAACATTATTATAAATCCTAAAGGAATATACGTAATTTTGTGCAACGAGTACTATAATTGCCCTGCAGCGAATTGCTGTATCTATATCGAAGCTGTCACATTATTTCTTGGTCTGTGCTGAAATCTACGCCTGTCCCCTCAATCACGAATCGCATCACATGTCCCATATTCCAATATGTGAGTACGAACAATTAAAATTCTAAAATCGTGGTGCATTTACTTTATTGCAATTAAATGAAGCAAAACTGTGCATTATTGCACTTCAATTATCTTCTCTTAAGAACATTAGGAAACTTGAGGTAAGGTAGTACATACTTCGTAGCAGAAACGTTGTCATCTAAAATTACTCTTCCGTCGCCACGAACACCTAATACATGAGCTTATAAACAGGGTGGATTATGCAAGGCCAACACTTTAGACAATTCCACGTTTCTATCCCAGTAACGAATACACATAATGAATTAAGTCGTATGACAATATCAACTGAAAACTAAATCATTGTTTGACACAATTTAAATTGATATTTTACAAGCAAACTTTGCGAAGCGTCACTTGGTTATTACTAAGATTCTTGAATTCTTGTGTCAGCTTATTGAAAATGCTTGCTGCAGAATACTGCAAACCTTTCTGTACAAGCGTCAAGGTGATGTGATGCAAATGTACATTCGACTTGTGTCTAGTATTCATCGAGTAAAAGCTAAAAACTCGAGGTAATAAGCTGTCAACAACAAACGACATTAAATGGAATACGTATTGTGACGCCAGTGTCAGAAATCTCAGACTACTGGGAAGGGGTTGACATGGCTTTCGTGAACTTACACCACATATTGCTCGAACCGTCCGTTACTGAGCCAAAAATGTCATTTCCTATCAGTCGAGTTACCCCAAAAAGTAACACTGAAGTGAATGAAAGTAAGCGTAGTACACTACTTTTCGTGTTGAAAAGGATGAAGATGTGTGATGAATTTGGTGATTTGTGAGCTTCAGTATCTTTTGAGTATCTTAAATCAGAATATTAAGAGATCGAAAATTTTACCAGAGCAGATTACGGCTTCACGTTTTGCCGATGCATATTACCTTGGTGGAGAGGGGAGAATGCGGTAACTACGTCAAGAACAAGGACAATCTGTACATACATGAACGACCTCTATAAGATCTTCATATAGTTCACTTCCCAGGGCTGAGTTCGTCAACTCAAATGACGATGGTAATATGTCCCATCGCTGATACATTGTACAAATACATCGGCATAAACAAAGAACCACGAAGGACGAAGTTTCCCTTGCTGATGCTCCTGGATGAATTATGAAAACCTTCTTCTCGATGAGGGCCGTATGGTCATTCCGCTGTCACCACGGCGTATCTCGCTTGGGGATTATGAGATTTAGATAAGGGAGATTAGAGCCCGTATAGTGGCTATAAGCAGTATTTCACTCTCGCTCAATATCGTATTGGAAAATAATTTATACTGGTCTGAAGAATCATACAAGAGAAACTGTACAGTAGCTTGGCTGCAACACATAATTTTCATGTTTAGTGAAGTTCGTGATGTGCCTGCTGTAAATGGCACTGAATTAAACTTAAAAATTCCTAGTGTGTTGGCTTCCGTTGTTCTAGACAGCATAACCCTCTCAGCAGCTGACGACATCAGGCCATTTTCTACAGAGAAAGTGACTGGCCTATCAGTTGCTCAGCACTGCGACTGATCTGATAAGGAAATAATGCTGCAGCATGTCATCCAAGCTTAGTTCGCTAGGATAACCAGCAAGATTAGAGCCTATTCGTCCCAGTGATTGTAGCTCTGCGTTGTTACTTCGATTGCCTTTTACCATGGCCTACAGCAGACTAAAATGAAATGAATTCCTTCCAAAAATGTAAAGCATAGCTCTGGAATAGCCGGTAGTGCCGCATCCACAGGAATCATGAATTAAACTACTTTCGTTGCCTCCATGACTAAATGAATTATATCTTAACTTTTTTTAACAGACTGTATAAATAATGTGAACGATACAAAGTAATGCATATGTTGAACCCCGCCTCACAGTTGTTTTTGTTGTTGCCTTCAGTCCGCAGACTGGTTTGATCCAGCTCTCCACGCTACCAAAATGTTCAAATGTTTGTAAATCTATCGGACCAAACTGCGTGGTCATCAATCCGTAGCTTAAAAACTACTTAAACCTAGGTAAACTAACCTAAGGACAACACACACACACCCATGCCCCAGGGAGGACTCGAACCTCCACGGCGAACAACCGCGCGCTCTGCAGCGAGACACTTTAGACCGTTTGGCTACTCCACCGCGGCTCCACGCTATCCTGTCCTGTGCAATCCTCTTCATCTGAGAATAAGTTCGGCAGCCTTCATCCTTTTGAATCTGCTTACTGTATTCGTCCCTGGGTCTTCCTCTACGATTTTTACCCCATACATTTCCTTCTAATGCTAAGTTGACAATTCCTTGATGTCTCAGAACGTGTCCAACGAATCTATCCCTTCTCTTAAGATATGCCAGAAACTCCTTTCCTCCCCAATTCGATTAAGCACCTCCTCATTAGTTAAGTGATCTACCCATCTAATTTTTATCATTCGTCTGTAGCACCACATTTCAAAAGCTTCCATAATCTTTTTATCTGAACTCCTTATCGTCCACGTTTCACTCCCATATAGTGCTACACTCCAGACAAATGCTTTCAGAAAAGACTTCCTAACATTTAAATTAATATTGGATGTTAACAAGTTTCGCTTCTTAAGAAACGCTTTTCTTTACGTAGCCATTCTGTATTTTATATCTTCTTTAATACGGCCATCAGAAGTTATCTTGCTACCCAAATAACAAAACTCATCTACTACTTTTATTGTGTCATAGTTCTTACACTAATTATAATCCTTGTAGTGTATAATGCATGCACCTTTCTTATCAATAGTTTGACGTGTGTAAAAAGTTATGTTAATATCTTCTCTCTCTGTACTGTGGCCTTATAATTTAATAATCTCTTAATGATTATACTGTATACTGTTGGCTTTGCTAAGAGATAGTTTCAGAAAAGAGCGTTTTATTTATAGTAAAACTGAACTTTACGCTATTAAACTAGTTACTGTCCATTATTTTAGTAACATAAAATAGTGCAAGCTAAAGTTTCCATTCTGGAAAATTCATTTCTGCAGACACAAAGCCTTCGCGAGAGCGGTGGTGTGAAGGGCTTCCGCTTCTCCGATAACAAGCTCCGTACAGTTCTCACGTCAGAGGGAATTGTTGAAGCTGGAAGTTTGCGTTCATCCATCAGCCAACTTAGGTCACAAAGTTACAACGCTAGCTCCTCTACGAAATCACGCAACAGCTTAATGTAGGAAAGTCCTACACTGCGGAAGCAGGAAAAGGTAATGTAAAATTTGCAGAACTGTTGCTAATTACACAAAATATAAAACTTTTCTATAATTTAATATCATTTCGTAACAAGCTGCAGAATATCTGACGACAATAAACGCATACAGCTGCGAAATACGTGACGAAATCACGAAACAGCTTTATACAGGAAAGTCCTACACTGCGAAAGCAGGAAAAGGTAATGCAAAATTTGAGATATACACAAAATGTAAAAAATGTTCTATAATATCATTGTGTAACAAGCTGAAAAAAAGCCGCATACAACTGCGAAATATACGATTAATTCACTGCAGTTTTTACAGCACTCATGTTAGTAACTAATGTCAAAACATTGTATACGCGCTTGGTAATGGCATAAAGCTGAAACAGCTGTAGCGTTGTATAATAAAGTGTAAGCAGTGATCTGGAACTTTTATTACAATGCCCTTCATCAACGTTTATCACATTGCAGGTCCAACAATCAGAGAGTAACGCAAAACAGCATAGAATTACTTTAAAAAAAGTCAGTTTTACTAACAAAATTCTAATTACGAAATTATTTAACAAGATCATTTAATGTTGAGCTGAAACATATTACCAACAACCACATCCAGTTTGAATGCTGCCCCGTGGTTGGTACGCGATACGTTAAGGAAAGCATAAACAATGTTGACAAAACTCAGGGGATACCTACAAGGGAGGGTCTGTCTTCCTTTTGCTCAAAGAAGTGCAGAAAGGTTATGTGGCATGGACCAACAGTTCGCAGGCATTCCCCATGTACTTTCACTGACCTACACTTCCCTGCAGCCGTCCATAAACCATAAAGTTTTACTGGTCGATGTGCCATCGATGTCCCATGTCATATCTGTCAGACGATTTAGGTGGCCTGATCTTCCTCCTAAAATTCCCTAAATTTTCTTCAAACCAACCGCGAACAACTGTGTTACATAGACACGTCGCATTGTTATAACAAAAATTCCATCATTTTTTGGGGACAAGTAACCGAAAATAAGCATTTCCAGTCAGTGTTATGTTCATTTGAACAAGTGGTTTCTAACGGTACAGACCCTTAATTCGCTTATCTATGTTTTAGGGGATGACTTACTACTGCTACCTTTTGGCATTTATTTTTAAAACTAAATGTTACATTTCTAGGTCGGGGATGTTTTAAACTAGGGCGCCATCTACTAAATAATTGTCTTCAAGGAGGTTAGGTTTTTACTAAAATTGTTTATTGCTCATTGCACGATTATGTCTAGCGAAAACCACTAAATTCGCTTGAGCTCCCAATTTTGGTAGCTATATGAATATTTAATAACTAACTGAAAACCCGGCGTAACCCGGGTATTTACTTATTTATTCGTGCATTTTCTCAGATATATATTCATTTGTATAAGGGCTATAAGTCTGTATAATCTCTTAGGAATACAATTAGTAGTAAAGAAGAACAGATTAAAACTTGGTGCGTAATGGGGCGGTTTACCATGTACGTTACTGTTTATGTGCTTAAATCTCATAAACTACGTGTCGTACTGTGATACAACTTAGAAGGTACATTCAACTTTATGCGTGTATACTGTCTGGAAAATTTCCTGCTGCTACAATTTGTAGTATACAAATTATAAATTGTAACGTTATACCGAAAGCTGTTATTTTACTAGATAAACAGCGGAAAAGTAGTGAGCGAGAAACTTTTTTCCTTTCATCATTTTGCTATGGTTGTCAGCGACAAAAAGTTTATTAAAGGTTTGAAATTATGTTTAAAGTTTGTTGCAAGTCGCTAAGTACTCTAATTCTCATATGGCGTATTTGTAAAGTCTCGCCGCATTATATGGCAATTTTTGCGATTTCTATTGGTTATGACGTAATATCTTTTGAACCACTTACCGTATGTGATTCTTAACCATGCAGCAATTGTTACCTTACGGTAAGGAATGTGCGTACCAAATTTGGTTGAAATCTGTCGAATGGTTTAAGAGAAAATGAGCAGCATTGTCTCAGAATGCAGCAGTTTTTCGCGCATCTCATTGTTTATGACGTCATATCTCGTGAACTATATATCGTATGTGATTCTTACAATTACGGCGACCGTCTTCATGGATTGAAGATTGCCGCGGTGGAGTAGCCGAGCGGTCTAAAGCGTCTCGCTGCGGAGCGCGCGGTTGCTCGCCGTGGACGTTCGAGTCCTCCCGGGGCATGGGTGTGTGTGCTGTCCTTAGGTTAGTTTACCTAGGTATAAGTAGTTTGTAAGCTACTCACTGATGACCACGCAGTTTGGTCCGATAGATTTACAAACATTTGAACATTTTGATTGAAGCTTACGTGCACAGAATTTCATAAAGATTGTAACAAAACTGTAGATTTGTATTGAACACTAACACACATATGGACACTCTGATTTATATATTAGATTTGGATATTTTCCAGTTCACTGTTCAGACGTACTGTGCTCATAAATGTATACCAATTACGGTTGATAAATAAGTAAATGTTCTTTACACAAAAACAACATCTTATCATAAACAGAAATAATATATTTTCAACAGGTCAAAGTGTATGTATACGACACATGCAACTAATCACTGCCTCGCTGTTTGTGTATCTGTATCGTATTGATTGTTAATAAGAAATAATTATTGTATGTCCTATCAGTTAGGTTTATGCGCAATATAAAATTTGCAGATAATATGGTTATAACAAACTTTACGTCTCGTTACTGTAATTGAGTTAGTTTAACCTCCGGATTTTTCCAAGTAAATCAACATTAGTTTTCTCAATAAAGTCATATAAAACACGTTTATGACCATCGTGGCTTGTGTGAGAGCTTTGTGGTGACGATGAAATATTCAAGGTTAATGATTCCCACATCGCAACCAGAAAATACGGGAGATGTCGCAAACTTGAGAATGAGATAGAGCATAAATGGATATTTGTCTTCTTTTGGGAGGAGGGGGGAGGGGAGTTGATAGGGAAACAGGAACGTCTGTCAAACTGTGTGCGATATCTCGATCCAGAACTACATTTGTTCCCTTCATCCCCTCATTAAGACATTTAATTTTTAAGAAACGAATGTCATAATCGACGAATGCAACTCTCCCCAAATTTTAAAAAATGAAAGAGGAAGCAGGCATAGGTCACGTTTCGTCAAATATTGTGGAATTTGTTTGATCATAAGATACGTCCATTCATATCCAGTACGTTGAACGACTATGCAATTCTGTGAATGGAATTTATTTATTTCAGTACCTGTATTTCCACAATTTAAAATTAGCAGGTTAAACGAAGGGACGTTACACTTTACCGTATTTCTGAGAAACATCGCTAGACTATAACCCGGATATGGTAAATAGGTGTCATTCCTGAACCTAATACAACACAAGGCCATTCAAACGAATCAGGATCCAGACATAAGTAATGTTTTTAATCGGCATCCAATATTACACATGTCATTGGAAACAAAGCAGACATCACATATCAACAAGGTAAGCTATTTGAAAATCATCTCTTTGCAGATGTAACTGCAACTGCACATACGTTCGTATTTTGTCCATTACGAGTCACGGAAGTGAAATTTCAGAGGCGTTCGTCTTTAGTCCACCGCGCATCATTCGCTTTTTCGATACATATCTCTCGAGCTCTGAGAGGGATATACCATATCGTTCCGGCTTCGATTACCGACGGTTGTTGGAAATTACCAGTTTGAGTAGTATGATGATCACCTGCATCACAGATGATCGATTGTTCCGCATTTTTAGAGGTTAAAGACGAGAAGTGCTGAAATTTCTACATGACGAGAACTTAGTATTGCTGCGAAAACTTCTACATACACCCCAAAAGAGTTGTTAGAGATTTAGAAACTTTTTGCTTACCGTCTCGCCAACGATTTCTGCAGATATCGTTGAAACCACCCGGGAAGCTCCAAGCAGTCTTCTCAACACGCACACATTTATATGAAACCGTTCGTTACTACGGTAACGCTCCCATCATATGTTGGCTTACACGGTATTCGCTGTCTCTTTGTTGCAAAATTACTGAATTAACCACGTCCGTTCCGATTTGTAACGTAATTTCTTCGATGTTATCAGATATCTGTGGTTTGTCTGATAATTAGTATACACCTTCGTCATATGAGGTGTGGGAAGAAACTTTCCCTGTATTTTATTTAGTAGTTTGACCCAAATTACGTGAATCACTGATGGAAACTTAAGTATATGATAAGACCTTTTATGTCGTAAATCACCATCAGAAGCAGAAATGAATTTTAAATATTTTGAAATTCTGCTAGTTGTACCTATGTCAGGTCTACAAATGAATAAAATTTAAAAAAAAGAAGAAAAAAAATTCGTGCTCATTTTCACATACCTAGAATTTTAAAGCATTAACTAATTTGTATGTGACCATAAACAACAACACTATACCGACAAGTTTGGAATTGATTAATCAACGCCACACGAAATTGCCGCGTGGTCTAAGGAGTCATTTTGTGGAGTAGACGGCCATTCCTGCCGGAGGTTCGAGTCCTCCCTTGGGCGGATATTGAATTGAAGTAGTTTGTAAGTCTAAGGACTGATGACCAAAATACTGAACATTTGGTTAATCATCTCGTAGTCAACGGCACCATCAGCTATCATCGAAGACAACACTTTGAATGCTGGAGATCCAAAGCACATTCTAACTGATACTTTTCGTGTATAGCATCGACCATGTTTCAGATTAAGAATGTAACAGGGAGAAAATTTCACGATGGCTTGTAATGTAAACTGCAGTCACTACCATTTAACGAAGCCGAAATCGAATGATATAGTACAGTAGAAAGCACACGGTCCAATTTTAGCTCTACAAGTTCTTGAATAATAGGGGACTGTTACTTAAATGCCTTAAATTTTTTGGCTAATGCAGCAAAGTGGATACACCTTAGTCGTGTAAGTGAGTTTTCATATAAAAATACACTCTATTAACAGTAGGTGCAAGTTTCATAAACTGAATTGAATGCTCTTGAAGTACCTACACATGCCTGCGAGTGACTGATTTAGGCCACGACTGTTGCTGACAATGTTAATGTTAGTGGTGCTGTACTTCGACTGGAAATCAAGAAGTTAGCCGGGTGAAGGCTGCAGTCGAATGGAAATTTAGAACGGGAAAAGTAAATCGATATACGTGCTAAAAGGGTGAGGGTTTATGGGGGGAAATTGAGTTTTTCTAGTAAGTTTGCTTTGGTGACGGTTATGGGACAGGTTTGTGCTTTGAGCCTTAGGGAGTAAGGGTAGAAGAATACGGAATTTGTGAAGTAAAAGACTACTAATATTTGTCCAGGTACTTCTCATCAGGTAATACAGATTTTGAAACTATTAGGTTACCAACTGAGCCAGTTGTCGCCTGATTATGGTACATTAAATGAATACAACACGGGAAAATAATCTTGATATCCAGTATCAAGACGTTTTAACGTACTTCTGTAAATAGAGTTAAAATTAAATTTAATGAATTTTATGGTTTGTTGGTTGGTTGTTCGGGATAGGAGGACCAAACTGCTAAGGTTATCGGTCCCCTGGTGTGGAGCGGGAGTAAGGATAGGAAAGTTGGGGAAGGGAAAACAATTGCAATCCAAGGAAGAGAGAAGGAAGGAAGACTGCATTAGCTTGGAACCCCGCGCTCGCTCGCACGTACTCACGAAAGAACCGTGAGCCTCCTGGCTGGAATGACTTTATTGTTAAGTGTTATTAAAATATGAACATTCAAACAAGTTCCAATAAATTAATAATAGCATTAATATTTTCGATGGACGTTTAGAATAACTGCATGACGTTTGGCGCAATAACAAGCCGTAGGTGGTCCAAAATTGAAAGACTGAATAACCACGAAACATCGTACTGTTCGGTCTGCAGTGCTAATACTGAGTTTATTTACAATTATAAGAACAAAAGTCTGGTAAAATTTTACAGAGCGATATCTGTGTTCTTAGCGTGACGTTTGTGTTGGTAACGCCTACCTCGAGCGGTGATGGGAAACTAAAGAGCAACAGATCATTCACAAAGCTGTTAACAATGTTTTAGTCCAAATACTTGGTTTTAGCATAATATGCTTCACGACAACCGAGTTTTCAGCTTTGCCGTTCTTTGACTTAACCAATTGACTACCCGACCCAAATTTGCGGCTACGCTATCGGTTAGCCCGTCCGTCACCATGCCAAATTTTCAGATTTGAAATTTACGAGCTGTGAGATGTGTGGCATACTATGAGAAGCGTTGCCAACATTAGCACCGCGAACAAGCACCTCTATGAACGCACTTCCAAAGTTTATCCACAGTTTGTAATCGTTATTAAATTTTCCATTTAACTCTTTTGATATTGAATGAGAATTGTATGCCAATACAACACTTTTTGTACGTATCGAACTGTTCTATCCTATTTCACGCTTTCTACTGAGGAAAAACCTTACATATTAAAAGAATCTGCGAACAATAAAGTCAGTCGGCCAGACCAAACTACATGGCCGATTTCCTTCATTTCTGTTTTACACGAAAGGTGTTGACACGCAGATTTTTCATCAAGTATCAGAATTTACGTAACCCTTGCCTTCCTTTTTCTATAGTAAAACGCGGTTTCCTTCTGTATATTTCTTGTGGGGATGTTCTTGCTGTAAACTAAATCCAGTCGGTCATGCCATTCTATCCGTCCTATATCCTTCAATTTTGCTTTTAACGAAATGTATTCATCCGCAGATTCGTCATCAAGTATCAGAATTAACTTAAGTCTCTTCATCCTTTATTTTTATTCAAACGCGGTATCCTTACGTCCTTGCACTGAATATTTTAATCGGTTGTTTTACGCTATCTTAGGTTCTAATAAAGGTACGCAGTTCTTTTTGACCTAACAACATTCAGTGGATCAAGCTCTTTCATTTACGCTTTTAAACACTTGCACTGATTGGTTCTGAAGAAACCTATACGTGAACATTCAACTTTAGTTCATTTTTTCCCAACTTTTTGTCATTTCTCTAACGGTGCAACGTATCCGCACGGGTGCTCTAGTAGTAATTTGATATGTTATGCGTATGATGATTATTATGATGATAGAAGAGACTGCAAATAAGGCAGCAATGTGCCTTTCATTTATGTAATAAATAATACATGTTCCTCCTGCCTTTTGGCAAATTTCTAGACGAATCTGAACGTATCGTTAACCAAAATAAGTGTCTTACAGCTGGCAACACTGAATGACGTCTAAGTGAACGCAGTTTTTTCATATAATAACAATCGCAGGAACTCTCCCGACGAATGGCCATAGGGAAATCAATTTAGGCTGAACAAAAGAAAATTAGCCGTGTACTGGGTAACCAAACAAATATGAAAGTAAACATTTTCACTACTGTTTCTTTGCACTCAGCAACGAAGGCAATGCCCTTGCGCCCTAGAGGGCGACGGATTAACAGCGCTGAGTGCACAGTCGCATTCCCGGTGTGTGTGTGTGTGTGTGTGTGTGAGAGAGAGAGAGAGAGAGAGAGAGAGAGAGAGAGAGAGAGAGAGAGAAAGAGAGAGTTCCCTGCTGTGATGCTTCAAGCTTAAGTACCCATAAAACACCTCGTAAAACCGAATCAAGTATTTGATTGGGAACAGAGTTAAGTGTTTCCTTATTTCGTGAGGGAATCCTCTCTTGCAGTCTGTCAAATTGAGGCAGATGGATTCGATGTTTACTGTTTCCAGGCACGTTTGCGGAGATGTAAGTGGTATATTAAATATCACGAGACTTCGGCATGCTTTAGATGGCAGTTAGATGACAGCCTAACTTAAACCAACATCACTCGTGTATTTCACTTACAGCTCCACGAGCTTCGCACCGTAGAAAATTCAGCCTGCAAGGACACATTAAAAATAAATAAATAAATAAATAAAATTTAAAAATTCCATAAAATTTACACATAAATAAATAGGCTGTTCCAGTGGATGTTACAGGTTGAAACTGGGTCAGTAGCCTACCTTGCAGGCAGTTGGTGCCGGGCACCATCTTTGTTTCAGAACTATATTAAGAACAGCAAAGGACCATGACCGAACCTTGTGGGACCACATTTCTGATAACTCCCCAGTTAGAGGAATTAATTCTTTTTTATATATCATGTGAACTGCTTATTTCAACTTTCTGCACTCTTCCAGTTAAGTATGATTTAAACCATTTGTGCACTGTCCCACAAGTACCACAATACTTAAGCTTATCTAGAAGAATCTCATGATTTACACAATCAAAAGCCTATGAGAGATCACAAAAAATCCCAACTATTGATATCCGGTCATTCAAAACATTCAATATTTTATCAGTGAAGGTATATATAGCATTTCCTGTTGAAAAGCATTTTTGAAAAACAAACTAACATTTTTTTTAGAACTTTGTTTTTCCTGTATGTGAAACAATTGGAGAATACATAACTTTTTCAAAAATTTTGGATAAAGCTGTCAGAAGTGAGATAGGGCGGTAATTGTTGACATCAGACGTATTCCCTTTTTATGCAAAGGTTTAACGATTGCATAATTCAGTCTATCCGGGAAAAATACCCTGCTTCAGAGAGCTGTTACATATGTGGGTAAGAATCCTACTTATCTCTTGGGAACAAGCTTTTAATACCCTGTTGGCAATGCCATCAATTCCATATGATCTTTTATTTTTCAGAGAGTTTATTATTTTCCTAATATCTGAACGAGAGGTGGGTGGAATTTCAATTGTCCAACCTTCCTTAAATAAACCGTTTTCTCTAAATTACAACGACTTTTTATTATCTTTCGATAATTTACAAAATCGCCTAATTTCGTAATAAAATTAATATGACAATTGTATTTAACGCTTTAATTTACTTTCATTAATTGGTATATGCGTTTGTATTTATTTAACTTTTAAATTATATCGTAATTAAAATTTTAATTTGCTGCAACCGTAATTTCATAGATAAAGTTCATTATGATGTAACTGATGATAGTCTATATCAATAACTTTATTTAAAAGTTGTTATAATTTTTAAAAGAAATGACATGCAAAGTGCTTGCCGCAAATGGAATGAAACCTTGAACATCCACATGACCCTGTAATGAGCTACTTCAACATACTACTAAACAGACCCCAGTGACTACTATATAAGATGGGCGTTTGAAAAGTCCGGGAGATGGCACCACCAGCGCTTATCGAGGTCATGTTTAGTTAGTAGCTACATTGGGAAGAATGCACACCAGCCACAGTGGCCTATTTATTTGTGTTTCACATTAGTGTGAATGAAGGAAGTCGAGTGATTGTCAAAGAATGGATGAAAAAGAATTTCATGTTGTGATTAAATATTAATTAATAAAAGACAAAACGCCTCAAGGCACTAAAGAGAAGCTTGATAAATGTTATGGTGACCTTCGATTAGAACAGTGGTTTCAAAATTTTCGGAGTGGCCATACGGACACAAGTGATTGTGAACATTCAGGACGCCCTGTGGAGGTTACGATTCCAGAAATCACTGATAAAATCCATGATATGGTGATGGATTACAGAAGAGTTAAGGTGGGTGAGATTGGTTCTGCTGTAGACATCTCGAATGAACGGGTACATAATATTTTAGATTGCCATTTGGACATAAAGCTATCCGCAAGGTGGGTGCCGCGATTGCTCACGCTTAACCAGAAACGGATTCTTGTGAAGTGTTGCAAGAAAGGTTTGCAGCTATTCAGGATTTGAAAGGTCGTTTCGGCACTGTGGATTCATTACTATACTTCTGAGACCAAAGAAGAATCTAAATAATGTGTTACCAAGGGAGAATCTGCACCAAGAAAGGCGAAGACTGGTATTTCGGCCGGAAATGTTATGGCAACGGTCTTTCAGGATTCGCAAGGGGTAATCCTCATCGACTATTTGTAACAGGATAAAACTTTTACAGGTACATATTATTCATCGTTATTGGACTGTTTGAAAATCGAATTGCAAGAAAACCTCCTGCGATTGCCCCACAAAAAGTCCTTTTCCATCACGACAATGCACCAGTACACACCTCAGCATTTGTGGTCGCGAAATTATTGGAAATAGGATTCCACTTTGTTTCACGTCCCCCTATTTTCTAGACTTCGCTTCGTTGGTCTGCTATATGTTCCCCAATTTGAAGAAGTGGCTGCCGGTACGAAGATTTCATACAGACGAGGAGGTGATTTCAGAAAGTAATAGCTATTTTGCAGGCTTGCAGAATTCCTGTTACTCGGAAGGAATCAGCATATTACAACAGCGTTGGATGAAGTAAGTGTAAAAGGAGATTATGTCTACAAATAAAAATGGTTTTCCCCAAACACGTTACTAGCTTTTATTTCTGCACGGATTTTTCAAATGACCCTCTTAATGTGTATATAGCTGCGCTTAATCTTTGGAGCCCTTTTCCTGGTACTTTTCTGGATAGTGCGCTTTAAAAGATCCCCGAGTGGACACCCTTGACGTATACTACTAACATGCGAAGACTCATCCCCGAACTCAATTTCCGAGACAGGAATGTCTCCTTGTTAGTGCGTACGAAACAGTGGCGCAGACGTTTGAAAATCAGTATGGGTGCTCTATATCACGGTCCACAAATGTTCGAAACGAACCCTACTGAAAATCATGTTCATGCATTTTGGAATCAGCAATGCTTGACAAAAGTAAATAGGCAGTTGTCTGGCCTTTTTAAGATAGAAGGAAGAAGGAGGAGGAAGAAAAGGAAAGTATGGCTGCATTAGGACACTACAACAAAGCGATCTAATTGGCCGAAGTGGATATTTCGATATAAGTAACACCCCAAAAATTCTGTACGACCAATGAAATAATTTTTCACTATACACTAATCTAATACTTTTTGTGCGAAGCTATTCTTTCTGACAAAATCGTTTGGTAGAACACCGTCACCAAGGTTTAAAGAAATAGTTGATATATATTGAGATTTTGAAGTCCGGGATCAATATTTATTGTCGTTTCCAAGAAAGAGCTGTATACTTCATCGAAACTTTCATCACTTAGAAATAACTTCATGACATCTCTGAGAGTATTAATATAGTCCAAGGTTTTTTTTTTTTTTTTTTTTTTTTTTTTTTTTTTTTTTTTTTTTTTTTTTTTTAAAGCCTGAGAGAAAAGCATTAAAAAGCATTACAAATTTAAACTGAATCTATAATTTTAACAACAAGGGAAGTGACAAAGAAAAATGAAAACTTTTAACTTTAGCATCAGCATTAGATTCTTGAAGCTAAATTCCTGAAAGAACACAATTGAATGTTCATAAATACGTACACCTGAAAGGTCAAAAGGACCGACGTGCTTCAGGATGAATAATGATAGCATAGTGGGTAAAACACGGACATTCATTACTCGCTTGGGGACCCGCGTACAAAACTGATCATTTCTTTCAAGTATGGAATATCGTCTCTCGCTATGTGCACGTTTTGCATTGCCTCTTAAGTCTACATCTACAAAGATATACATCTATATTTACATAGATACTCTGCAAATCACATTTAAATGCCTGGCATAACTTTTCTCTGCCGTTCCATTCTCTAATAGCGCGTGGGAAGAAAGAACACCTAAATCGTTCTGTTTTCAATCTCATTTCTCTTATTTTATTGGGATAGTCATGTCTCCCTAAGTAAGTGGGTGCTAGAAAAATAATTTCACATTCATAACTAAAAGTCGGTGATTGAAACTTCGCAAACAGATCACGCTGCAATGAATAACGTCTTTCTGTTAATGACTTCCACCCCAATTCGTGCAACATTTCCGTGACGCTTTACCGCCCATAACGTAATAAAACAAAACGAGCTGCCCTTCTCTGAACCTTCTCAATGTCTCCCGTCAGTCTCACGTGGTGAGGGTCCCACAAGGGGCAACAGTAGTCCAGGAGAGGACGCACAAGTGTGATGTAGGCAGTATCTTTGGTGGAGCTGGTGCATCTTCGAAGCGTTCTGCCAATGAAACGTAACCTTTGGTTCGCCTTCCCCACAATATTTTCTATGTGATCTCTCGAGTGTACGTTGTTCGTAATTGTAACTCCTTGGTAGAATCTACGACCTTACGATTTGACGGATTTATTGCGTAATTGAAGTTCAGCGGATTCCTTTTAGTGGTCATGTGTATTACTTCACACTTTTCTTTATTTAGTGTCAATTGCCAATTTTCGCACAATGCAGAAATTTTGTCTAAATCGCTTTGCAGTTGCTTTTGATCCTCTGTTGACTTCAGTAACCGATAAACGACAACATCATCCGCGAACAGTCTAACGAAGCTACTCAGATTATCTCCTAAATCGTTTATAAACAAGAGGAAGGGTAGGTGACCTATAACGCTTTCCTATGGAACGCCAGATATCACTTCTGTTTTACTCGATGACTTACCGTCATTTACAACCAACTGTGTCCTTTCTGATAGGAAATCGTGAATCTAATCGCACAATTGGGGAGATATTCCATAAGCATGCAATTTCATACGATGCCGCTTGTAAGGTACAGTGTCAAAAGCCTTCCTGAAATGCAGAAATATGGAATCGATTTGAGATCCCTTGTCGATGGCACTTAACACTTCATGTGAATAAAGGGCAAGCTGTGTTTCGCAAGGGAAGTCATAAGGTAGCTTTCGATTTTTCCAGATTTTTTTTTAAATTTATACAATTTTATTTTCCACCTCAATTTTATGTTGGTGCTCAGCACCCCCAAACAATTCTTGGGTGGTGCACGAGCTCCCGGAGCACGCACGGAGTCGGCGCCCCTGGTACGACTGATCATCTCCGAACAGGACTCGCCGCTAGGGGCGCAGGGAGCAGTCGGAAGTGACGTCAGCGGGCCCGCAGCGCGACCGCCACCGCGCGGTCCCGTAATGAGCCCATTAGGCGATAAAGCGCTGCGCGCTGCATAATGGAGCCCGCGCCGCGCTAGATGGCCGACTGCGCTCGGCCCCGCTCACGTGGGCGGAGAGCGTGGAGCGAGGGCGAATATAGGCCGCCCACCGGGAGCACTGCGCAAACTGCCGCCGGAAGTCACAGCCCTCGCTACAAATTCCATTATCCACGCCGCATTTACTCTCATAAGGGAGCCATTACTCCGGTCAGCTGGCGACTGTTCCGGGTTACACGACACTAAAGGGTGGGACCATCAGCGCCCGTGTTCGAAATATATGGACACTGACGTGGGGACAAAGTACCTTCGTGTCTTACTTTTGTAAGTTTAAGTCATTTTTACTGCTAAGCCATCGTGCTTTAAATTACTGATATTGCTACATATACTCCGTTCACTGAAACGCGAGACAGACTGTAAACGCCGGCCGCGGTGGCCGAGGGGACTAAGGCGCTCCAGTCACGGTCTGCACGGCCACTACGGTCGGGGTTTGAATCTCCCCTCGGGCAAGGATATTTGTGCCGTCCTTAGTATTAGTTCATAAGTAGTTTGTAAGTTTAGGGACTGATGACCCCGTAGTTAAGTCCCATAGACTATACAAACATTTGAACAGACTATCCGATTCAAGTGAAAAGTCGTTGTCTTATACACGGTGTATATATATATATATATATAACGCACGCGAGCTTCCCAGTGTGATTCCTCTCCTATCAACAATGATGATGGCTGTGTATTCCATACGTCAGTATGTTTCATAATTACACCAAGAAACTTGTAAGGGATATATTAGGCGTCTTGAGGAACAAAATGAGCGGGGAAACCCATGCCCGGAAACGCCATTCAACGACGCTACGACGAGTCCAAGTTACAGACACTAGCTTCTGCCGCTAGACATCCCCTCCAGCAAATTCGACGCTCTGCAGCGTCATTGGATGATGTTTTCCGACATGGGTTTCTATGTTCTCTTTGTTCCTCGAGACACCTCCCACACGCCGCTGTGGAGTAGCCGAGCGGTCTAAAGCATCTCGCTGCGTAGCGCGCGGTTGCTCGCCGTTGAGCATAGGTGTGTGTGTTGTCCTTAGGTTAGTTTACCTAGGTTTAAGTAGTTTGTAAGCTACGGACTGATGACCACGCAGTTTGATCCGATAGATTTACAAATATTTGAACACCTCCCACCTCCCACATCCCCTAGATGTTTGTTGGTGTAGTAGTGTAATTATGAAACACACTGACGTATGGGACACACATCTCAATCTTCGACGTCCATTTACTGCCGGAAACATGCGCAGGACAAAATTTTGTGTGAGACATTTTTTTATTGCTAAGCCCGAGTGCGCGGATTTAGTTTCATCCTGTATATATATACGGCTGTGATAATATAAGCTGATTATAACCTTTTTACTGAAGTACAATTTGCTGAATAGTAGCACAAGTATTAGTGTTTATATTCACATTCAGCGTTCATAGTCTGTTCCTCACTTTCTCTCTCGTTACTATCAAGTAAGAATAAAATCATTACGTCACCCTCGATTTTGAGTCCACCCAAGAAGCGATAAAGGAAGAAATCATTAAGTTCACCAGAGATCTTATGTTCGTAGTCTGTATAAAACGGAGCTATTGTGCCAATAAAAGTCAATGTCGGATACTGTTATTCAAACACCTGCATCTACCGGAGTTCGTCATTCCTCATTGTATCATGTGGTAAGTTAGTACAAAGCCACGCACTCTTTCAAGTCTCCCAAAAAAGAAGAAAAGAAAGAAAATCACTATAGAAACCAGATGACAAAAAGGCTGCAGTCGTATACGAACATGGAGATTTGGTCAATTTGCAGAGAGCTACATTTTATAAATTGTTAAGAGAAATGAAATCTAAATATGTTCGGCTTCTGATACCACTGCAGTGTAACAAACCACACAGAGACTTTACACCTGAAAGGCTCGCGGCAACTAAGCGTGCGCTCACGGTTTTGTCCACGCCTAGCCACGCGTCTCTATGTAGTGTTCACAGTCCGCCTCTCGGTGAACGGAGTATAATTCTCTGTCCGAGGGGACTGAGGCGCTCCAGTCACGGTCTGCACGGCCACTACGGTCGAGGGTTCGAATCCCCCCTCGGGCATGGATATTTGTGCCGTCCTAGTAAGTAAGTAGTTCATAAGTAGTTTGTAAGTTTAGGGACTGATGACCCCCCTAGTTATGTCCCATAAACTATACAAACAAACAATATTCTCTGTCCCCCTAAATGGTGACAATTGTTTAAATGTTTTTACAGCTTAAGGGACTTAACTGCGGGGTCATCAGTTCCTAAACTTGCAAACTACTTATGAACTACCTAATTCTAAAGACAGCACAAACATTTATGCCCGAGGAGGGATTCGAACCTCCGACGGGGAACGGTCCCGCGCATCGTAGCGTAGCGCCTCAATGCGCTCGGTCGCTCCGCCGCGGCAGTGACAATGAACTGTATGAAGCCACCTGGCAGATTAATATTCTCTGCCGGAACCGGGATCCGAACCTGTCCTTTGCCTTTTGCGGGCAAGCGCTCTGTCGACTAATCCATCCCGGCACGCTTCACGGTCTGTCCTTACAACTCTTACTTCTCCCAGTACCTCACCTCTGCCAAGAAGTTTCATATCAGCGCACACCCCACTGCAGAGTGAAAGTTCGATTTTGGTAATGAAGTATATGCAATAAAATCGTCATAAAGGCAGAACGGATTCAACGGATGATCGCGGGGCACGGTGAGAATTAGTTTGCACACGCGCATATAAACGTGGTTTTGTTTAGCTACGAAGCAAACTTTCATTTGGAAGGGTTAGTCAATGTGCACAATTGGGGGGGGGGGGGGGTGAAGAATTATCAATTTGCGATCGGAAAGTCTCTTCACCCTCAGTGGTTGACTTTCTGAACAATCGGCGCGATATTCGTTGGCATCACTGTGACTACAAAACGGTGAGTGAAGGTGATGGAAGATGATTTCATCCCCATATCCCAACTGACACTGATTTCGACAAGTTGTGATTCATTCAAGAAGGAGCTCGACCAGATCGAAACAGAAGAGTGTTGATGTCCTGGAGAAGCACTTTTGAGATGCCATGCCTACTCTCTGTTACCCAAAGGCCAATGGAATTGGTTTCGGTCGGCCGCCATATGCTCCGCATTTAAAATTATTCAACTCATTTTTATGGATCTAAAACCCGACAAATAGCGCTGATATCGTTCTAGAAGCACGAGATCGGCAGCTTACTTTTTCATTCTTGTATTTAATAATTCGTGCAAAGGTGTCATATTTCATGTCTTTGAATAACTTGCTTCCATTGCAGATCAATTTTAGTTTGTATTCTCGAGGCCGGCCGCGGTGGCCGAGGAGACTAAGGCGCTCCAGTCACGGTCTGCACGGCCACTACGGTCGGGGGTTGAAATCCCCCTTCGGGCATGGATATATGTGCCGTCCTAGTTCGTAAGTAGTTCATAAGTAGTTTGTAAGTTTATGGACTGATGACCCCGTAGTTAAGTCCCATAGACTATACAAACATTTGAACATTTGTATTCTCGAGTGTAAAGTGTTTGGATATGGCTGCGAAGTTGAGGTTCATACAGATGAAATTGAAGACTTCCTCGTAGTTGGGTTTGTATTTCTTCAAAATACTTTAATTTTCGAGACATTTATATGAATATATTTCATCTTAAATATTGTTTTAATAAAAACGATATCATATCAAATTCTAAAACATTCAGTTTCACTTCCTTCCAGAAAGAGGGGGGGTATTGCAAAATTAATGGCGTAATTGTGAAAAGAATCACTAATAAGATCATGTGCAATCATATGAAGATAATTAAGAGCTTCTGAAAAATTTGAACCAATACTTATTCTATCCTATCTCGGTTAAAAAAACTGTATTTCAATAACCCCACAAGCACTGCTGAGCTGAAAACAGACATTCAGGAGGTCATCGACAACATCGATAATCCGACACACCATGGGGTCGTGTGCAATTTCATTAATCGTTTAAGCTACAATATTGACACGGAATATCTAACAAGTTGTAACCGGAATCCGAATATCCACAGTGACGGCTACGTGTTGAATAAAACGTGTAGTTTATTACTAATTTACATAGTTTCGTTTAATATATTTCAGTAATGGTCACCCTATAAATATAAATGCTACGCCAAACGGGAACATATTAACTAGCTAATAAATCAAATAGCGATCTAAAAAAGAGAAATGTAATATTTTATTCATAGCAATTAAACCTTACACTTTTCCATTTGACACCCACTGATGCGATTTATCTCGTTTGTATTGAATAATGTTCAGTTGATTTCGTACTTCTAAACGAATGCATTTTTGAAACTGCTGTTGAGATTCCGCTCATACTGCTGCAGTATCTCAGTTGGAATACTGTGAATGTCACCCTGAATTTTCTGTTTTAACTCATTAATAGTTCATTGTGCTCACTTCACTCATCACATAGCCCGACAAGAAAAATCACAGGTGGGCAAATCTGGCGTCTAGGTGTCAAGCAATGTAACGCACACCTCTCACAGTCAATCAACACACACTTTCGCCCGCGTTGTGGCTTACTTCTTCCGCTTTTACTTTATGTGGCAGCAAATCGACGACGTAAAGGTCCAAATCAATTGAATACATTAGCTGCTATTGGGTCCTCCATTTCATTAATGGAGGAACGTTGCCAATGTTTGCTGGATTGGAATAGGAAGCATGTGTGTTGCTGACCAGTCAGGTGCGCTGACTACTATACCATCTATAGACAGCGGCCATCACATCCGCACGCTCTACCCTGGCACCACGCCGTGACAACAAAAATTTCAACTTGCACACTACTTTCCATTTTCCTCTCTCTATTCACGGTGTTTCGCCGATTCCCGTAAGGGTTGTACCGTTATGTGCATCTGTACTGACTGGATAATTAGGCTGCGAGGATCAGACACACACTTATAATTAAAGTGATGACATAAAAATGGTCCCTTGCGTTCATATGCACATCACGTTCCACATCTTACGGGAGACTTCGAATTTGTCGCGAGTCATGAGGATAATGAATACGGGAACTACGTTAGTAGTCTCTGGATACGTTAAGATTTTTGGTCCAATGTAGTTGTAGTTCACGCGGTGTCCAGATGGCACTGTTGTCAAAAACTCTATATATAGCAGGAGAGCTGGACGTGAGACCCACTCCGGCAAAAAAATTATCCACTGTAAAGAGTTATGTACTTCGGTGCGAACTTGCAGCTAATATTTCTTTGCATAAAACACACTTCAGCCAAGAACGCTAATTAATTGTTGGGTTTTTACCGCTTTCGATGAACTACGTCGTCATCTTCAGATTTTTTTTACCTACAATTTTCTCGTATTTTCACTGCAAAAACTTATAAAGATTGCTAAAATCTGTACAGTCCTTGTTTGTTTACAAATAGGATAAAAGTTAACAACACATGTAAAAAAAACGTCTTTGGGTCTCAAATAAAATAAAGATTTACTTGTGAAAGTGAAATATAAGAAAAAGAACATTGTCAAAGTCTCCTTGTTACTCGTGGCAAGAACACACACAATTTTTAAATGTGCAATACAGATGAGGATCCACTTTGGTGATACAAATTTTAATAGTTTGACAATGTTCTTTTCTCATATTTCATTCTCAGAAGTAAATCTTTACTTTATGTGAGTCCCAAATGTTTTGTACGTGTATTGTTAACTTTTATCTTATTTGTATACAAACAAGGACTTTACAGATTTTAACAATCTGTATAACTTTTTGCGGTGAAAATAAGAGAAAATTGTAAAAAATCTGAGGATTATGACATGGTTAATCGAAACCGGTAAAAAACCCACAAATAAATTAGCGATCTTGGCTGAAGTAAGTGAGTAGCCTATTATCAAAGACGAACATCTGTCGCTTGCCAGAAACTGAGATAAACGTCATTTTTTATTGCGAAACGTAGAGCAAATATATTTACAGCCTGATTTGAGAATTATCAACTTTAATACTCGAGGATTTATACCTGGAAGTGGCTAGTATCAATTTGATTACTCAAGCAACTTTAAATTGTGTTTGAAAATACAGATGTCCGTCTTTGAAACCAAAACGTGTAGCTGTCCGCTTTTGATATTAATACGCTTTCAGATGTCCGTTTGTGATACACAGAGATTCGATTACTGGTGACAAGAATCTTTTACTGGCGTATAACCTGGGAAATTATAGAAATATCGACATAAAGTGGAAAACATTAAATTACATATTGGAAAAATGAAGAACTACAATCATCATAATAATCTTCTTAATTTTATATACCAAATGAAATGTTACGTTTACAGTATGTTGAGTAATAATAAAACTATTTGTATTATGTGTAATGTGTGGAAATTCCCAAGCAACTTAAAATTTTACTTTATATTTGAAAATGAGTATCTAATTTCGAATTTTTATTAAAAAGAGATTCACACTGACCGTCAGCCAGATCTAAGTGACAAATTGGTCCCTGTAGTAATTTTCTGTACCAGTCAAGATTGGGAAGAGTCTTTCAGTTATCTCCAAAATGTTTTGGTAGCAACGTCTCAACAGCTCGAAGTTTTTCTGCCTTCATTGTTACACCAATTGTAACAGTCCGAGGATTTATAATTTCTGGTTTGCTGTTCACTCTGTAGATTGGTCTCTCCGCTCTCACATGTAACTACGCAAGTTCACCTCTGACCACAATATTGCCTGTCTTCATTTTCCGCAATATTATCCGCTTACATGCTGACATTTTGAAATGGTGCTGACATGTTGTCTTTATATTCTGTCTTGCTTCTTGTTTTCAGTCTTGAGGTGCCCAATCTCTTCCAATTAGTTTTACTGTTCCATACTTCTTAAAAACTGTATGATATTCTTCTTAATTAATGATGGGACCATTTTTTCTTAAATCTCTTTCTATTAGGCCGAACTATCTGAAGCTAAGAAAGTGTGGCCAGATTTCTCCGTAAACATCCTTACGTTATTTCTGACATCGAACTTCTTTCCAACAACTGACAATTTTGTACAACGTACCTTATAGTAAAACAGTGTAGTTTACAAGCTAATCTTGCATTTGTTTCTTTTCAGTTTTTATTTTCCGCTTTTCAGGTTGTCTCAACCGCTTCCTAGCTTTTTCTTCGAACGCTGGTGATACATTACGTTCCATTTCACTCGCTTTAAGATGGTTATTAGTGATAATACTTTAAAAAATTACTGAAAAACGTTAGTACGGGCTAATACGTCTTAGTACCTGGCACATACTGCCGCCTTGTCTGATTTTCAAAGTCATGTGATCATATACTATGTTCCCATTGGTGCACACCGCTTTATTCAACAGGTGTCGGAATTTGATATCAACCTCATATGTAGTTGTCCACTTTGGATGTGAACAGTCAACTTGAACTTGTGATTTATCACATTTACGTCAATTTTTGGAAAAAAAATGGACTTCACTATTGGAAAGAGCGGTAAAACATTCCTTAGGATCGACTGCTAACTAAATTTCGACAATTTGGTCAGATGTCCAGGTTTGATATTAGGCTCCTGAAGTGTGTTTTATATAAATTTTCTATCGGTCTCCATATGCGGAATATGCCACTTAAATATTTCTGTATGTCAGTTCTTGCAAAAATAATTCCAACAGCTGTTCACGTTATAATGTTATTTAGGCGACTAGTTTCGGTACATCAATTGTACCATCTTCAGGCCCCAATAGTGAATATTTGGATAAGCTCCTCCAATTCATAAAGTTGGACCTCAGCTAGCATCCTTTTTACCAACCTCCAGTGTCAACGCTGCAACCATCAAGTATCAACTCAATTCATAAGGTTGGACCTCAGCTAGTATCCGTTTTACCAACCTCCAGTATGTGCAACGCTGCAACCATTAACTATCAACTCAGTTGACAGTTAACGGTTGCAGCGTTGACACATACTGGAGTTTGGTAAATCGGATGCTAGTAGAGGTCAACCTTTTGTGTCTCGTTTCTGCCTGTTGTAGGTGTCGGTGGCCGAGTAGAAAGAGACCGACACAGGAATAAATGATGCACGCGTGTGCAGTAACGGAGGTGAACCAGCCAGTGGGACGGCAGAAACTGGAAACACTAGAGTAAATTAAAACGAGATATATATTTCATAGAGACTTAGTAATACTTAGCTTTTACATAGTTCTTGACGGCAGAATGCTGATACATAGTTTCTATAGAGGCCTGCCTACTGATAATTCCTAGTGCCTATACGATAGCCAAGTCTTTACTGGTGCCTATCTGATTCCCAAGTGTTAACTGGTTCCAAGTGGCCACGAGCGGAGTTGCAGCAGAGGGCGCTCGTGGCTGACGTCGTAAGAACGCCGCGCCGTGCGTGCATGGCGGCGCGCGGCGAAAGTCCGTGGCGCGCAGTTAATACTTGTGCGACACCACACAAACTTATGAATTGGAGGAGCTTATCCAAATATTCACTATTGGGCCCTGAAGATGGTACAATTGATATGCCGAAACTAGTCGCCTAAATAAAATTATAACGTGAACAGCCGTTGACTTTTTTATTTTATTTTATTTTATTTTATTTTATTTTATTTATTTATTTATTTATTTATTTATTTATTTTTTTTTGCAAGAACTGAAATGACCAGCTGACGTCCCACTTTTATCCACAATAATGGATACACATAAATTTCTTTATGTGTTCATTCACAATGGCTGCATGTTCGCAACAATGTCAATTATTATTCTGGCAGTTTGAAAAGTGCGGCAGTGCGACGCCTTGCTCCGGTGGCTCTGCCTTTTCTTCTGGCGGCAGTTGTGTTCCTATCAAGCCGGCAGTGCTCCAGTCACGACGAGAAGGGCGCTCGTTGTTTCTTGTTGTGAAAGCCGATCGAGCCGCCGTCTCAGACAAGGCAGGGAGCCGGCCGTGTAACGAGATCTGCGATCCGGGCGCTGCCGCCGTGTCGTGAGACAGCGAGAGGCAGGGGGGACCAGATAAGACGTCTGCCGAGGACAGACGCGTAGAGGGTCTGGAAACTCCAAGCCGCCAACCGGCAACTGAACGCCAAAAAGATGATGTGTGTGTTCCATGAGATAAGGTACGGCACTCGAGCAATAAGCCTCGGAAAGGTATTACAGTATTGCAACTCATAGCTAAGACAGACATCTCTATTAATCTGGCACGAGAGTAGGTCGGGAAAACTAGTTGTCGATCGTGAATAAGTCGGGAACCTACATACCTGGAATGGTAATTTTCCCAGTGAACTCCTGGAAGGTGTTTTAAGTAGCACAACTCAACCCTCCAAATACTAGTGACTTGCAGAAGCCAACGCGCTGCATGCTCTCAGTTTCAGCAGAATTACAAGAGGAAAATTAAGGGAAGGTATTTAATAACTTCATTGTTTCCTGTTATTACATCTTCTTCTTCTTCCTCTTTGGCCCTTCTCCCGCACATGCAGGGTCGGCACTCTGTGAATCGCGGATTTGGGATGTTTTAATATTTACAGGGTGGCCGGATGCCCTTCCTGCCGCCACCCCATGCCCCCGAGGAGGAAATGTGTAGGGGAGAGTCTGGCACATTGAACCACGGGGCACAATGAATCATGTGGTATAATTTCAGTAAAAGGTGGCAAATTATTTTTCTCTATGTGTATATCTTGGCAGTACTGCTCTAGAGACTTCTATTCGTTTTCTGCAAGATCTAGCTCCAGCCGTTCGTTTTCTTTTGGTGTTATGTTATTTCGCTACAGTGAAGTAATTTTCGGAGAATTAGATAGATTAAAATTTGATAACAAAGGACTGTATGAAGTTCACAGAAACCCCGTCATTATAACAATATGAATATTGCATATCTTAAAATATTAATAATATTCATCTTCACTTGATCTTTGTTTGAAATTTGTAGTGTTGTGGCACATTGTACCAAGTTCTCTCGGGGCACGATGACCAATGGTTCATTCTGCCAACTAATATACCAGAGAAAATTTTGTTACAAGCCACACAAAAAAATCCCAATAATAAGACAAATTGGAATCTTCATGAGCAGGAAGCTGATAAAGAAAATAGTGAAGTTTATAATTAAGAGAACAATGACAACCTGGATGAGAGTGGTGAATCTGTATACAGCTTTCAAAAATTCGATAAATTATGAGAAACAGATGATTTTGTTTGAACCAAATTTGAAGTAAGAACAAAATGCCAGTTTACTATGTGGTGAAAACTTTGAAACAAAAGGATGACTCCGGAGACTATCAGTTCTCATTGTTGAAGAAAGGTAAAGGATGAAGGATTTGTTCCAGCTAGTAACGTACCTTACGTGCTCCCAAAGCCAATTAATGATGGTGTGACAAAGAGACAAAAGACACATTTCAAATTTAGAATTAGCTTTCAGTCCATTGATATTCGGTAATTTTAAAAGAAGTCATACGACTCTGTGCCTACAGGTTTAATCATGTATAAGTGGAATGTATGTAAACATTAATTTAAAAATACTTTTAAAATTTGCTTTGTATGCTAAATATGTTCTTCTAACAAAGTATTTAGAATGGTCCATTGCACCCCGCATGTGGAGCAGTATTAACCATTTCCCAATCTTTCTTCAAAGACATGTAGTTTGAAACAAATTACTTATAGAGCAATCATATAACGCTGTTTGATACCTGAACGATTAAACTGTAAAAACTGAAAATGATAACTCTAAAATAAAATTATTGGATGAGTAACACAGAGAAATAATTTTTGTGATTTAATGTGCCCCACGCTCCCTTACCCCTAATGTCTGCGTATAGTGTTATGTGTGTGTGAAAGTGAAAAGTGTTACGAAATGTTTGCGAATCGTGTAACTGAGGCGGCACTTGGGGATCAGCCCGCTATTCACCTAGGGGGATGTGGAAAACCGCCTAAAAACCACATACAGGCTGGGCGGCACTCCGACCCCTTTCGTTAATCCGTCGGGTGCATTCGAACCCACACGGTTAACCGAGAGGGTTCCTCGTGTTACATCTATAGTACTTACATTCATTCAAGATTAAACTTTACGTATTAAGTTACACGAAAACAACTTATAACATATATCGTTTGCGGGAAAGTTGTCGACAAACATCCATCAAAATTTCTAATGAGGTGACTAGGTTCAACTTTTCAGTCTTTTTCAAACATTGTAAACAAGCAAAAGGTACAACTTAAGAGTGGGATACATATTAAATACTTTACGAGAGAACTGCAGTACAAAACCAACACAGCAATCATAAAAGTCAACTGAAAAACTCATTATAAACTTGAAAAAATGTGTAGTAGAGTTAAATCGTCAAATGTATATCTACCATCACATGAGCACATTGTGGTGGGATCGCCAATGATTCCAACCATCATATGAGCACATGGTGATTGGATCGCGAGTGATTCCAACCTTCATGTGCTCATATGATACGAGATATCCATTTGGCTAATTAGGTCTACTACACTTTTTTCATATTATTACTGAGTAGTTCAGTCGACGTTTATGAATGATGTGTTGGTTTTGTACTGAAATTGCCTTGTAAAATATGTAATGTGTATCCCATTGTCAGGGTGTTTTACTTACTTATTTATTTATTTTTTTTTTTTTTTTTTCATTTTTGCATGTTTTGAGGTTTCATAATGGCTGAACTGTCGGAACTAGTCACAACAATATGTGACAATATGTGAAACCTTAATTTCAAATAATAATAATAAAAAAATTAAATTCTGTATTTTTTTCAGACTTCCATCTATCGATATGTGACTTTCTTGAACATCTTTGTATTGAAGTGTTATATCAAACTACATTAAGGGTAAATGTTACTGTATACATTTTGTATTTAATTTTATGAACCATTTGAATATTTTGTACTAAATTTTGTAGTTGTGGAATGTAGCGTGGTTCTAGCTTACGGAATGCCGCGCGGGAGTAGCCGAGTGGTATGGAGCACCATGTTGCGGATCGCACGGCCTCCCGCGTCGGAAGTTGGAATCCTCCCTCGGGCATGAATGTTTGTGTCGTCTTTAGTATAAGTTAGTTCATAAGGAGTTTATACGTTTAGGGACTGATGACCCCGAAATTAAGACCCACAAGCTTTACAAACATTTGAACATTGAGCTTAAGGGATATTCTAGAAATGTCAGTGTGTGAAATGATTTTAAAAGCACTACAAAACGGAAGAAGAGGTGTAGAGATGTAAAAGGTAGAAAGCGCTTACTGGTGTGTTGTACGAGCACAAGGACTGGAGTGGAGAGAGAGCTGATTTGACCACCAATGTGAGAGAGCATATGGAGCTGAGGTTGGTTTGATGCTCCCATAACCGACTAAAGAGGCTATTTTCATCTCCAAGTAGACTTTAAAAATGCCTTGGAAGGAGTGTATGTTACAGCCGTTCGATCGGTTGTAATTTTGTGGCTATCGGATGGTTATAGCGATGCCATTGCAAATGTTCAAATGTTTGTAAATCTATCGGACCAAACTGCGTGGTCATCAGTCCGTAGCTTAGAAACTACTTAAACTTAGGTAAACTAACCTAAGGACAACACAGACACCCATGCCCCAGCGAGGACTCGAACCTCCACGGCGAGCAACCGCGCGCTCCGCAGCGAGACGCTTTAGACCGCTCGGCTACTCCACCGCGGCAAGATGCCATTGCAGTAAAGTGTGTAAATAAATTAGTGAAATAAGAAATGCAGTAATAAATGAAAGTGTGTAACACGTGAAGTAAGAATGGAAACTTAGTCCAGTCCAGTCAGGCACGGCCGAGTAAAACAGCAGACCTGCGTTGCATTTCGACAGTGATTCTTCCAGCGAACGCTGCAGTTTCAGCACGACATTGTCCCGCCGCGTATTCACGTGCGACCAGGAGGCTATCGCTCTCCTCACAAGCGGAAGCCGTTGGTTCAGCGATCAGGCCATCGACCGACGACCTCACGAGAAAGCAGGAGAGGACACAGTTCGTAGTAATCGATGGTAAGGCATCGACTAAAACAGAGGTGATATCGGGCGTTACACAGGGTAGTGTCATTGGTCCTCTGCTGTTCCTTATTTACATAAACGATTTGGGAGAAAAAGTCTAAGTAGCTCTCTTAGGTTGTTTGCAGACGACGCCGTCATTTATCATCTATTAAAATCATCTGAAGATCAAAAACAACTGCAGAACGATCTAAATAACGTATCACTATGGTGTAACAATTGGCAGTTGACTCTAAATAATGAGAAGTGTGAAGTCGTCAACATAAGTACGAAAAGAAATCTGTTAAACTTTGTTTTACAAGATAAATCAATCAAAAGTGAAGGCCGTAAACTCCACAAAATGCCTTGGAAATAATATTACATCAGACTTAAATTGGAAAGAACACGTAGATAATGTCGTGGGAAAGGCGAACCAGAGACTGCGTTTTATTGGCAGAATCCTTAAAAGATGTAACAGAACTACAAAAGAAACTGCATACACTACGATTATCCGTCCATTTTTGAAGTATTGCTGCCCAGTGTGGGATCCTTATCAGGTGAGTTTGACGGTGGTCATCGAAAGTGTCCAAAGAAGGGCAGCTCGTTTTGTATTGTCACGATACAGATGAGGCAGCGTCACGGAAGTGATTCAGGAACCGGGATGGGCATCATTACAACAACGGCGCTTTTCCCTGCGGCGTGGTCTGCTTACGAAACTCCAATTACAAACATTCTCCTCCGAATGTGAAAATATATTGTTGACTCCCACTTACATAAGTAGTAATGATCATCAGAATGCCGGCCGCGGTGGCCGAAGGGACTGAGGCGCTTCAGTCACGGTCTGCACGGCCACTACGGTCGGGGGTTTGAATCCCCCCTCGGGCATGGATATTTGTGCCGTCCTTAGTGTTAGCTAGTTCGTAAGTAGTTTGTAAGTTTAGGGACTGATGACCCCGTAGTTAAGTCCCTTAAGCATAACAAACATTTGAACATTTTTGATCATCACAATAAAATACGAAAAATCAGATCTCGAACGGGGAGATTCATATGTTCTTTCTTCCCACGCGCTGTTCGTGAATGGAATGGGAGATGAATGGTATAATGGTGGTTCGATGAACCTTCTGCCAGGCACTTAAATGTCATTTGCAGAGTATCCCATGTAGATGTAGAAAGCACAGACTGTAAGAAGTGATCTTATCTCACATCGCGAAGCAACGTGATCAGAGGCCAATAACCTCGCGTACTGACCTCCAGAGCAATGTGACGATCGATTTTTCTAGAACTGAACAACGTGACAACAGAAGACAAGGCGTTCACCTCCAGCTAGATCCATCACATAAATACCACGGCCATGACGACGACGCCAGACAGTAAGAGACAGAAAGAGTTATGGACACAGAGTGATGTAGTTATTAATGTCACATGGCAGTAGCGGCGTTATTACCCGCAGCAGCAAGAGCAGAACTGGAGTTTTAGTCATGGTCAGCCACCGGGAGCAACAGTTGAAGTTGAAGATAGAGGCAAGAAGATGGCAGAATTTAGTCTCTGGTACAGCGTTCGGAAAGATCAGCCATAGCAGTGTTACTCACCCACGATGACTCGCCAGAATGATAGGATGCAGTCTGGTCGTGAAAGTTACCTGTGATCTCGGTGAAAGGTTCTGCCCCACGAAGACGTGCAGCCTTTAGAACGCCGATTACACCCCAGGACTAGAGTACAAAATCTGCAAGCGACGCCGATACTTCTGATTGTAGCACCGCCACGAGGTAATTCCGCAGAATTTACGGCCTATTACCGCACATTACTTGCTTCGACGGCGGGAGCTGTTTAACTGACGAACCCAGAAGCAGATAAGCCGCAGACGTAACCGGAAAACCACAGCCGACGCTGCTAAACGCCTCATCGCAGCCGTGCGCCTTCCGCCATAACTCGCCGAGACGACTAGTTCGCCGTAAGAATAACAATTATGTATGGTTTGACTGCTTCATTAATGTATTATATGTAAATGCTCTTTCGTTTACGTCTCATACCCGAGCGAAGGAAAAGAGCCCACATCCCACATGTTTATAAGATTCCTCGTAAACGCTATCCTGACTTTATCTATATCTATAAATATGAATGTCTGTTCGGTGTACGTTTATCACGTCTGAACCACAAGACATAAAGAGCTAAAAAATTTTACAGTTACTAATGTCTACCTGGGGATGGCAATAAGGCGCGGTTTTATGGCGATCAGATAGCTATTTATCTATATAAAATAAAGTGAATATCTTCTCGGTGTAGGCTCATCACGTCCGAACGACAAGACGCAGAGTCTTAAATATTTGTACAGATACTAATTTATACCTGAGGAAGGTTTCAGGCACGGTTTTATAGCGATCTGATAGATATTTCGTAATTTGAAGAATATAACGAGAAATGCGGAAAAATAATTACTCTTTGAAAATTATATTTTCTCTTTGAAAATTGTTTTATTGGTTGCATTCTTGCTTGAGGGTTGATAATGATAAAAGGGTGGAGTATAATGGGATGGAAAGTTATCGGTGTATATAAAATTCTACGTGTGTGTGTGTGTGTGTGTGTGTGTGTGTGTGTGTGTGTGTGTGTCTGTTAATATTTAGCTCTGCAGCGAAAACTACAGAACGCAATGGTCTGTGTGTAATTGTTGTCCGAAGTCTCCCGTTGTACACCATAGCAGTTCCATGCCGATAACTATAAGAGGGTGGAAGATATGGTGGCTGAAAGTCGTCAAATTATAAAAAAAAATCGGACTGAAGGCCAGCGATGACGTTTGCGACTCTGTAGCAAGGAGGTTAGATACAGCGAAATGTGGTGCCACAGATCATGTCGTTGGTCTATGCGTGCTACAATGTCTTCAGCTATTCTCTGAAAGAATAAGCACACGAATAAGGAAATATAAGAATAAATAAATAAAGCAGTAAAAATGAAATTTTTTTCAATACATCTCTTTAAAAAAATCGATTTGAGGTTTCGCGCATTATCTATCGTAATCAACCAACTCGCGAGCGGAGTCGCGGGATAACAAAACCACAATAAACATGCTCAGTGCATAAAACTGAGAATCTGAAGGCAAAAGGTGATAAGTTCTCATGTAAATACAATATTTGTCATTTCAGAGTATGATTTGTGTAAAAATCTACAAATAGATAGCGAAACCGCTGTGCATGGTAGAATCATTTTCAGAATTTGCAGATTGAATACATTCAGTGCTCAGTTAATTTACTCTGTTTAAAGAAAAAGTTAGTAGCTGTTGGCAACAGACCACATTCACTAATGTGCTGATTCAGTCATTTTGTTGATTACGAAGGAAGACAGTGTAGGCCTAATGATTTATGATCTTAATTGTTAGAAACATTTGGGTAGTGGTTTTGTATCACTTTGGTATTTTAGTGTAACAATATTTATGAATGCACTGACATTGCAAATAAAAATTTTCAATAAGGCTTATAAGTCAATTTACCTCATGTATAACTTAGTAATTATGGTTACCTCCAGATTAAAACATGCTGAGTTACATTTGTTGTGAAATCTGTCTGTTTCTAGTTAGAGGCCAGTTGTGTATCATACGTGTGTTGCTCAGTTTCGTGACCTCTAGTGAGTGTTGCCACAGTTGTGTCCGTTTGGACTGAGATTCGCCTTTTGTTCTTTCTTTTAGTAAATCTGCAGTGTAGTTGCTTAGTTTGTTTCTACTTTCAGTGTAAGTAACAACTACTTCTATTATGTCGTATTGGGCTAGCGATCACAAAAAAATCATAGCGGTAAAGTTAGTTTTTAGTTTATACAGTGTCATTTCCATTTTCTGTGACTTTATGGTGTATATGTACCGAATATTACATATCTGAGGAAACGAAGTGGAACATCCTATGCCACTTCTGTTAGGTATGCACACGGTCATTTTAATTCCTCGCAGAGGGGCACACTACTGCTCTGTTAGTGCTGTGAAGTAGTGTTTTGGTGTAATCAGAGACGTAATTTTCTGTACCTCTTTTTTATTTCTTATTTTACTTTTTTTAAATATTATTTGCCACTGCAAATAGTTATCCATGAAAGCATTTACCGACTTGTTTAAATTGGTATAAATGTATAGTCAGTAACAACGATTACTTTTAAAATAATACACCACTTATAACAAACAAATACACACTCCGTATGTCAGGTAATTATTCAAATTTCTGGAATTGTATGGGAAGCAGGGTGGTACTTGTGATGTGGGTGAGGCGTGCAGCTTCCGTGTCGGAGGTCCAGGCAACCATCATGGTAGCCTGGGGTTGTCCCCAACAACCGTTTAAGACTACGGAAGACAGTGGTGGAAAACGGCGAACCCCTTCTCAGGGCAGCTGAGGCGACAGCGATATATCTTCATGGCCACACTGACGACTGTTGAAATGTTTGTAAATCTAAAAGACTTAACTATGTGGTCATCATTCCTAGGCTTACAATCTACTTACACTATCTTAAAGTAAGTTGTGTTAAGGACAACACAAACACGAATGCCCGAAGGAGGACTCTAAACCCCGACGGCGAACGGCCACGCGCAGCGCAGCCTGGCACCTTTGTGCGCACGGATATTCTGCCGATATTAACTTTTCCCGCCTACACTTCGGAATTGTAAATGAACATATTATAATGCTACACGAGATTTTACGACTGTTGATATGTTATTCATCGGACTAAGATGTGAACTATTTTGTACTGACGTTTATTATGTATTGTGTGATCGCGAAATTGACTTAGTGTCTGAGCATCGTAATAGATTGCATAGTTGTAGATTTTACTATCATTCTCAAAACCTGTTTAATGTATCTGTTCTGTGTATTTTATAGCGTTACTGTGTATTGTAGTTGATCACATCTTGTAGATCGAAACGCTTCAATAGGTGCTACTAAAGGGATTTATATGACGTTGACTACATCATTCGCAAAACTATATCTATAAATGTGAATGTCTGTTCGGTGTACGTTTATCACGTCTGAACCACAAGATATAAAGAGCTAAAAATTTGTACAGTTACTAATGTCTACCCGGGGAAGGCTTTAGGCACAGTTTTATGGCGATCGGATAGCTATTTAACTGTATATATATTAATGTGAATGTCTGTTCGGTGCACGCTTATCACGTCCGAACGAAAAGACGCACAGACTTAAATATTTGTACAGTTACTAATTTATAACTGAGGAAGGTTTTAGGCACTGTTTTATAGCGATCTGATAGTAATTTGATAGTAATTTGAAGAATATAACGCCAAATGCGGAACAATAATTACTCTTTGAAAATTATATTTACTCTTTGAAAATGGTTTTATTAGTTGCACTGTTGGTTGAGGGTTGATAATGATAAAAGGGTGGAGTATATTGGGATGGAAAGTTATCGGTGTATATAAAATTCTGTGTGCGTGTGTGTGTGTGTGTGTGTGTGTGTCTGTGTTAATATTTCTCTCTGCAGCGGAAACTACAGAACACAAACGAATGGTCTGTGTGTAATTGTTGTCCGAAGTCTCCCGTGTACACCATAGCAGTTCCATGGCGATAGCTATAAGGGGGTGGAAGATATGGTGGATGAATGTCGTCAAATTATGAAAAAATTCGGACTGAAGGCCAGCGATGACGATTTTCGACTCTATAGCAAGAGTTACATACAGCGGAACGTGATGCCACAGACCATATCTTTGGTCTATACGTGCTACAATGTCTTTAGCTCTTTCACTGTATGGATAAGCATACGAATAAGGAAATATAAGAATAAATAAATAGAGCAGTAAAAAAGAAATTTCTTTTAATACAGCTCTTTAAAAAACACGATGTTACGTTTCACGCATTACATCAAGTGATCGATCTTTGATATTATTACAATCATTATTGTTGAATTGGATTCTTCGAAACGAGTGCTTTTTTACATGTGATTTTATCTACACTACTTACTTTCCTGATAAACGGTATGTTCACAGACTTATGCAATCTGATAGGAATATTTTTCAGTTCCGCTTTATCAGCGACATTTCCTAAAAAATGAGTGAAATTAGTTACATTAATTTAATTGTTATTTAAACTACGTAGATAAATGTGCATTGCGTTACTTTTCACGTATTATAACAGTACATCCACTTTTAATAGATCACATTCAGACAACATGCCTGAGGAATACATTTACGCTCCAAACAATACTACAAATAGCGTAGTTTACCAGAATGCCCTAAAATGAAAATAAAATGAATTTGGAAACTACTCTCAACATACGTGTTGACATTTTGCAACACAGGCTATAAGGAATAATGTATGTATTATTTATTGTAAATCATGAAGCACTTCCCTTAATTTATTTTTTTATTTGAATGTTGATTATAAATGTTTGTTTTTAAAGAAGGTATTGTATTTCATTTCATCCTGCAAAACCAGTCTCATAGCACATTACTGAAAGATAGCTTATCTATCATAATCAACCAACACGCGAGTGGAGCCGCGGGTTTAAGCTAGTGTTACAATAAATTATCTCTTATTATTTATTTTAAATTTCAGTATTGTTTCACAAATGATAGCCAATGCATAGATAGAGTGAAAGATCACAGCTTCAAGACACTATTTGCATCTAAGGTAGCAGCTGGGTATGAAACCAAACGTGTGTGGTTCGACCCAGAGACCACATCCAACCACATCGATTTATCTTTTAATTTAGCCGTTCATGGCCCATTACGTGTAAATTTTGTTTGACCCATACAGTTTGTTCATCACATACAAACAACGTAATGTTGCAAGTAGAATTAATCTTTTTGCAATCGCTGTCGTTTTCATTGGACTGCCAATATATATTATATAGAGAGAATAATAGCCATTTCATGTATTGTGGTTAACGTTTTCTATGGGTTTCATTATGAGGATGAGCCGTAAGAATAAAACAGGCCATCGGGTTAGAATAATAAAAAGTTATTTATATTGAGGTTAGATCATGGAAACATATTTAGTAATAAACGTTGTGCAGAATACCATTCCTCTAGCTATGCAACGGAAGAGGAAACGGAGTATGGAAGAATTTTACGACTACTTCTTTCAACCTCATTCAGACAGAGTCTCCTGCATATTAATACAAATGGGAGAAGCGTATAAAATGACTGATTTAACCGTCATTATAATTCATGAAGAAGATAGCCCTGACTGAGACATTGTATGTGGTGAAATACGAAACGAGAAATAAATTTTACATTATTCAAGAACAGTGAGGTGCTGTTTCGGTAATTTACTGCAACTTCAAGGTACTGCGCACGAACACACAATTGTTCCGTTGTGATGAATTCCGGGAGCCAGATTTACTGCTGACGTCAAAGTTATGACAATCCAT
The DNA here is from genome assembly GCA_026315105.1 of Locusta migratoria. Classification (NCBI taxonomy): domain Eukaryota; kingdom Metazoa; phylum Arthropoda; class Insecta; order Orthoptera; family Acrididae; genus Locusta; species Locusta migratoria. The sequence goes on along the minus strand of CM048751.1, from coordinate 275,550,621 downwards.
TAAGTTCTTAAAAAAAGTGATTGCTCAGACGTAAAGCGATCGTGAAGAGGGCATTGCAAACCCTATGCAGGCCTATTATTTTGAACGAGCACCTCAACATAAACACACACACACACACATACACACACACACACACACACACACACACACACGTGCGCGCGCGCGCGCGAGAGAGAGAGAGAGAGAGAGAGAGAGAGAGAGAGAGAGAGAGAGAGAGAGAGAGAGAGAGAAGAGAGCACGCACACACAAAGACCTCATCCATTTTCTCTCTGGTAACCACAACCCTACAATCAACAGTTGGGTAAAATTTTTACTTTGAGGAACAAGGCAGAAGAAGAGAGGGGGAGGGAGAGAGAGAGAGAGAGAGAGAGAGAGAGAGAGAGAGAGAGAGAGAGATAGAAAGAGAGAGAGAGAGTGGTGGTGGGGGAGGTAGAGCGAAACAAAAGCAATTACTCACCTCGTTGAATACGATAGTACAGAATGTGATTTAATACATCCTAGGGAATTAGAGTCAACGCAGTTAATGAAAATCTGTAATTCTTCAAATACAAATAAAACTTTATCAAGTGTATCGCTTTAACGTACACTGAAAACGGAGCAGGTGCGTTCCTCTCCGCAGTAATACAATATATCAAAGCGATACCTAAACCGCACTTTCCTGCTTTTAGTTGGTACGAATTGCAACGCAATATATCTTCTGTAATCAAATATACGCTGCGGAATTCTCATCAGAGACGGAAGTGGGACTCGTACCTAGTCCGTTTTATGTATAAAATGTGCACATTCAGAAATAACTATCGTGTAATTTCATTGGTATGTAGGTCTTCTTGATTTATTACAAACCTTGCGCAGCCACGAAATTTCTAACAGTGTGAAATATACGCTTTTCTATTTACTTGGTACGGTGTATGTGCAATATTGATAAGATAGGTTCTATGAAGGAAGCGAACTACATCGAAAGGTGAACGTCACGATTAGTAAATCTGTTCAAATCAAATGTTTTAACTATGTGAGACTTTTTTGTTTATGAATCCCTAGGATTACAAGTTCCTTAAATTACCTAAGGAAAAAAACACACATCCGTGCCCAAAGGAGGACTCGAGCCTCTGACGATGAGCAACCGCGCCTTAGAGCGCTCGGCCATACTACCGCGGCTGGGAAATCTGATTTCATATTTGAAGTCATCATCACACTTTACTGCTGGACTCTCCATAGAAATGTTATGCATTATAGATAGGAGTTTGTTTAAAATTCAGAGAACGCACGTAAGACGAAGACAGCATATTGGTTTTTCCCGCTTATTTTGCAATATGTCAATGGTAACAAAATAGAAATGTTTATCACGATTATTATGTAAACGAACCAAATATAAGCTATGAAGTAGATAAATATCAGCTGCACGAAATATATGTCTTCTACAATCGTAATGAGGCTCAATTAATTTAAATATTTTTAAATTTCTGCTTAATACTTGCATGCCTAAAGTAGCAGATTACCACGAAATTGTACTTAGCATATATCAATGTCGGCTCGAAGACTGATTACAGCCGGCCGCTTTGGCCGAGGTGACTGAGGCGCTCCAGTCACGGTCTGCACGGCCACTACGGTCGGGGGTTAGAATCCCCCCTCGGGCATGAATATTTGTGCCGTCCTTAGTCTTAGGTAGTTCATAAGTAGTTTGTAAGCTTAGGGACTGATGACCCCGTAGCTAAGTCCCATAAGTTCTACAAACATTAGTACATTTGACTGATTACAGTGCGCAAACCTTATGTTCAACATACCCAAAAATTACACAATGGTGTGTTTGTTGCAACCGCGTCTACAAGACATAGATGTTCCACAGCTGTGGTTAACGAGATCCTCTTCCTGGTATCACAGTGACGTTGTTAGTGTGGGGGTTCATTAACTGATGTTCTAGGTACTATAAGTAGGATGAGTGTAGTACGAAACGATGTAAATTAATTGGGCTACTGGTCCACCAGTAACAGAGTAGGCATGTGTCCTAACTCACAGGAGCCTGTTACAGAAGTAGTCTGAAACTCAAGTAATTACTCTTGAGTACGGGCCTACGCCGGTAGCTAAACAAGTTCAATTCACACTACAGATCAGATTACTAACAACAACGTACTCAGATAAATGAACCAGTTATCGACACATATAATATAAACAACACTAAAAAGTCTATCGAAAATATTCCACAGTTGCACATTGTTACAACGCACTCCTTGTCCCACTCAACTATTTCACCCCAGATATCTTTGAAACTACAAGAGATATTGAAAAACCACTTTCACGGTCATCAACATACGGCAGGGGCTTATGAAAATAGGTAATATGAGACACTCTAAAACGTGAAGAAATATTATTTAAAAAAAGAGAAAAAAACATTATTATTATTATTTTTTATGGATCGCAAATGTTATTTCATAAGCAATCGAAAGGATGAGAAATCACAAAAAGAAGGCGTCGGTTGCATCGCGACGATGCGTCAATTACATCCGGAGAAACTGCGAAGCGAAGTTGACGTTTGAAATACATGAGGCGCGCTGCTAGCGCGAGTCCGAGGTTCAAGCGAGACTCACTTCGCAGTTTCTCCGGATGTAATTGACACATCGCGATGCAACCAACGCCATTCTTTTCGTGATTTTTCATTCTGTCGATTGCTTAAGAAATAATATGGAGTATCTATTTAAAATAACATAAGTTTGTGTTGGAAATAATATTTCTTCACGTTTTAGAGTGTCTCATAGTACCTACTTCCATAAGCCCCTGCCATGCGTTGTAGTTTTATAGCTTTAGTGTTTGTCTACTCAGATTTAAATCTATGAAGTACAAGTATCGAAACAACTATAGGATGCATATCGTTCAGTTATATTTTAAGAGGCCATTTAGGAACTTAAATTTATCCACCCATCAAAAATAACTGAAGGTTTCACACACACACACACACACACACACACACACACACACACACATATATATATATATATATATATATATATATATATATATATATATATAATTCAGTGAGCTCTTCAGCTCTTACTTTTTGTGTTCCCTTCCATTTTGATATTTATTTGGTATATACAAATGTAAAATACTGCTACGCTTCATTACCGTCATATAGATACAGACTGAATTGGACTTAAGATTTCTTAGTCTTTTGTAAGTCACTGGACTCGCATTAGGGAGTACGTTGGTCCAAATCCACCTGTGGACATCAATATTTAGGTATTCAGTCACTTCCCTAAATCCCTCCAGGTAAATTGCGGGATTGTTCCTCAGAAAGAGCACTTCCGAATTCCTTCCACATCCTTACCTAAAATCCAAGCATGAGCTCCGCCTCTAATGACCATGCTGTTCTTAAACTGCCATCCTTCTAATTTGTTAGACTAATAGATGTTAGTTACAGTAAAATCTGATAAATGTGATATGTAGTTTTTATTTTACTCCTTACAGTCACCAAACGCAGCACAAATAGCAGCCGCACGGGAATGGCCATCCAGTCCGTGGCGTCAGGTTACAGAAGGCGCGGCTGCTCCTGTTGGAGGTTTGAGTCCTCCCATGGGCATGGGTGTGTATTTTGCCCTTAGTCCAAGATAGTTGAAGTAGTTCATAAGTCTAGTGACCATGACACCCAGAATTTAGTTCCCTTATGTTTACAAATATTTGAAAATTATGAACACAACGTAGATGATAAACCTCGGAAATTCCTTTGTCAGTCCAAGAACGAGCAAAAGTGATCTTTACTGTGTTATATTGGAAACGACGATTAATCGTTGAGAATACCTAGGTATTCGTTATCGGTATTCTCAAGGATTAATCGTCAATTCTAATATAGTGCCTGCTGCTTCCAGTCTCACATCAGAAGTTAAGGGACTTAACTACGATGTCATCAGTCCCTAAACTTACAAACTTCTTATGAACTACCTTAAAGACGACACAGACATCCATGCCCGAGGGGGGGGGGATTCGAAACCCCGACGGAGAACGGCATCGCGCACCGAAGCATATCGCCTCAATGCGCTCGGTCGTTTCTCCGCGGCAGTCTCGCATCGTTCAAAGCGCTAAGTATCATAATTTGTGTGAAATTTCATTACCGGTCAATTTCTTCAATTTCGTTACTACTTATGCTTTTTAAAGATTTATTCTTGCGTACTTGGCTGATTTCGTGTGTGTTGCAAGTTACGTCACTTAAGTATCAACGTGTCACTTCTTTATTTCGTGTGTTTCCCTTTTAGAAAGCTTTTATTATCGCGTATTTGATAACAGTGTGTTCCATAAATTTTATTGCTTATATTGAAAACACCGAGAGACAGTTCAGTCAACTATCAGAATATGGAATCGGTGGGTTCAGAAGGGCAATACGGACCGCCGTGATGGATCCCAACGGTCTCGTACCACTAGCAGTCGAGATGACAGGCATCTTACCCGCATGGCTGTAACGGATCGTGCAGCCACGTCTCGACCCCTGAGTCAACAGATGGGGACGTTTGGAAGACATCAACCATCTGCACGAACTAATCGATGACGTTTGCAGCAGCAAGGACTATCAGCTAGGAGACTATGGCTGCGGTTACCCTTTACGCTGCATCACAGACAGGAGCGTCTGCGATGGTGTATGCAACGACGAACCTAGTTGTTCGAATGGCAAAACGTCATTTTCTTCCGATGAATCCAGGTTGTGTTTACAGCATCATGATGGTCGCAGCCGTGTTTGGTGACATCGCGATGAACGCACATTGGAAGCGTGTATTCGTCATTGCAACACTGTCATATCACCCTTCGTGATGGTATGGTGTGTCACTGGTTACACGTCTCGGTCACCTCTTGTTCGCATCGACGGCATTCTGAACAGTGGCCTTTACATTTCAGATGTTTTACGACCCGTGTCTCTACCCTTCATTCGATCCCTGCGAAACCCTACATTTCAGCAGGATAATACACGACCGCGTGTTGCAGGTCCTGTACGAGTCTTTCTGGATACTGAAAATGTTCGACTGCTTCCCTGGCGAGCACATTAACAGATCTCTCATCAATTGAAAACGTCTGGTCAATGGTGGCCGAGCAACTGGCTGGTCACAATAGGCCAGTCACTACTCTTGATGAACTGTGGTATCGTGGTGAAGGTGCATAGGCATCTGTACCTTAACACGCCATCCCAGCTCTGTTAGACTCAATGCCCAGGCGTATCAAGGCCGTTACTATGGCCAGAGGTGGTTGTTCTGGGTACTGATTTCTCAGGATCTATGCACGTAGATTGCGTGAAAATGTAATCACATGTCAGTTCTAGTATAATATATTTGTTCAATGGGTACCAATTTATCATCTGCATTTCTTCTTGGTGTAGCAATTTTAATGGCAGTAACACACCAACAACAGAATGTAATTATATATATTTTTTGACGAATTACAGAGTTCAAATGAACGGAATAAATCGCAATTTGCGATGTTATGGCATCACTGTATTAGGTTTAGATGGAATACCAAACTGTGGAGGATGAAAATTTGTGCCCGGCCGGGATTCGAATCCGGGATCTCCTGCTTGCTAGGCACCTCTCCGCCACCGAGGACACAGTGACCAGCCCGACTGCAGAGGACTCTTCCCTGGACGCAGACCTCATGGTCTGTTCTCCCTGATGCTTGAATACAGTATTGTGGCTGCGAGCATTATAGAATAAATAGGCTGTGGTATAGGAAAGAGACAGCATGGCGAATGGAGATTTGTGTGTGGCGGGAGACGTGCAAGGAAGAGTCCTCTGCAGTCGGGCTGGTCACTGTGTCCTTGTTGGCGGAGTGGTCGACGCGTCTGCCTAGTAAGCAAGAGATCCCGGGTTCGATTCCCGGCCGGGCACAAATTTTCATTCGCCACAGTTTGGTATTCCATCTAAACCTAATACAGTGATGCCATAACATCGCAAATTGCGATATTTCATTCAACAGAATGTAAGCTAGTTTTTAATGGGACGTACGGAAATAGATAGCAATGATAAGAGATGTGGTAACCTGATCCCACTATGTGAACAATATACGAATGGGCCAATTATTCGCGACATGGGAGTTGGAGGACTTCTTGTTAGAGCTCCTGTTAGAGAGGCCACAGTGGCAGAATGGTACTCGCCCGGAGATAAGCAGCCGCTGCCTCCTCAGGGGCCACTCTGGGGACAATTGACCAAAGTTTGGCCATCAGGCGAGTAGCGGAGAACTCCAGCGGCATGGCAGCGAGGAAGGGCTCGTGGTCCTGAACAGCGCAGAGGCGGGCGTGGCAGAATACGGGGAGCCGCGGAGAGACCCGTCACACTGCCCCTCTCATGGAGGCTGCTCGAGACAAGGCGGCCACCACGTACTTGTCTACCGAACGATGCTTCCATAGTAACTGGCGATTTTACGGAATCTTCTTGTGTTTACCAGACTACGCTGTATTGGCCAAACGCAGCTTACGCTTATTGTGATACGTATGGATCTGTTTAAGAAATCTCACATTTCAAATTCGGTTTGAGTCAACGGAATAAGAAGAAAGCTGGAATTTGAACACCACAGTGCTTTAGGCATGGTCCCTGTTTGGAGGTGGTATGCCTTTGCCTTCCTCCGACCTTCTAATTTACTTATCCATCCAATTATAGGAGGACATACAATTTAACGTGGGTTCTGAACCACGGTGCTACTCGGTATTTTTTACATGAGCAATACTGCCAAAGGTGAAGGAAGTGGAAAATGACAGAAACAATACTAGGACCTGGAGGAGATCGAACCCGCGATGTTTGGATTCATAGGCTGGCAGTCTACCACTGTGCAAAGGAGAATTAATGCTGTCAATTCTGGCTCCACCATCCATCTGTGTCTGCCACAGATGATTAGATTAGATTATTACTTGTCCCATAGGTCATGAATACGAGATATCATAATGATGTGGAACGTGTAAGTTTAGTAAAAGACAGAATTACATGACAAATATTTTTGCCCTTTTTTCCATTTAATTTTTTTTTAATTTCCAATTTCTATGTAAAACTTCATTTATTGAATAAGAGTTGACATTCAGAAATTCTTTGAATTTATTTCTATATGCTGGTATGCTGTTGTCAATCATTTGATGTTATTGGGTAAGTGACCAAATACTTTTGTGACAGCATAATACAACCCCTTCTGTGCGAAAGTTAATATCGACCTTGAATAGAGTAGGTTATCCTTTGTCCTAGTGTTGTAGCTACGCACATTGTATTGGCTTCGGTTTTAATAACAAATTTCTTAAGAAAATATTGTCCATATGTACATATGGTGAAGCTACAGTGAAGGTTCCTAGATCCTTAAATAAGTGTCTGCCAGACGATCTTGAGGGGGCTCTATGATTATTCTGATTACACGACTTTATGCAACGAATACTCTTTTGCTCAACGAATTACCCCAAATTATGATGCCATACTAAATCAGTGAATTTAACCAATTTACTGAGATGTTAGTCACCAAAATGTACAATAACCCTGACAGTATAGTTGTTGACTTCAATCGTTTCAGTATATCTTCAATGCGTTGCTTCCAAATCAATTTCTGACCAATGTACACACCCCAAAACTTTGAATTTCTACATTAGCTGCGGAATTCTGTTCACATACTATATTTATTAATGGTGTTATGCCATTTACAGTACCGAACCGTATATACTGTGTTTGATAAAAATTTAATAAGACACAGTTTGAAGAGAATCACTTAATAACCTTCTGAAAGTCATTATTTACTATTTATCAGTTAATTATTATTTGTCGGTTGTGATTACTATACTTGCACCATCAGAAAAAAGGTCTCACATTCCATCACTGTGAATATAAAATGCCAATTCATTAATATATATCAATAATAGCATTGGACCAAACACTGAATCCTGTGGGACCCCTTTGTTGATAGGTCTCCGATAAGAGGAATCTGTTGATTTTTGCTGTTTACCTGATCCAGTTGTTTCAATCTTCTACAGTCTTCCACTTAAGTATGAACCAAACCATTTGTGCACTGCTTTACAACTAACTAATACCAGAAAGCTTAAGCTTATTTAAAAGAATTTCCTGTAGATCAGACAATCTCTCTCTCTCTCTTCGACAGACGAACCTAGAGTCTTTTGTCTGTGACCAAACAATACTTCTACGACACAATTTCATTACACAGGCGTGCAGCTTTAACAGGCAGTACCAACCTACTACCAACTTAGTTTTCTGCCGAAGACATGTATATCACAGTGATGAGACGGCTGGCGATATTCAGTACTTGAAATCAGGCCCTCTGGTCACCAGAGGTTGCCCGCGCGTGGTACAGACCTAACAACACTTTAATACTCCTGCTGAATTTTGTCGCCCACACTAATACGGAGATGGTAGGCAGGCCACTGTGCCTGGCCGTCTCTGAGCAGTGCTAGTCTGGCGGTCTGGCAGTCGGCTCGCGTCCACCGCGAGGTTAATTTCCTCGGTGGGCAGTGCTGCAGGACCCCCGCGGCTCATCCCGAGACTAACGCTAAATCGATACTCAATTTCCCGGTTTAGAGAAGCAAGGAGTGGCCATTTGTGGAACGCGAGCGCGCTCCTAGTTTCATTTTTATCGCATCGGGTCACGTCGGGTTTCGAAAATTTCATCTGTCAGAGTCGAAAGTGCTTCCTTCCGGACGATATTCGTTCCGCGAGTGGAGTTGTGCCTCGCAGAAAAGAATGTTGGTCTATGTGATTGTATTGCAAATAACTGGTAGTAAATTCTGATTATTACATTTCAATATCAAAAATGCGATTGGAATGGTAATAATAGAAGATGAATAACAATTCAAGGTGAAACCGATCACTGCGCCACAGATAGGCACGTGAAATAGACCATGGCCTCCATCAGAAAAGACACACAATCAATCACTCAGACATAATTCCCTACACATTAAAATTGTTACACCAAGAAGAAATGCAGATGATAAACGGGTATTCATAGTACAAATATATATTATACTAGAACTGACATGTGATTATATTTTCACGCAATTTGGGTGCACAGATTCTGAGAAATCAGTAGAGAGAACAACTACCTCTGGCCGTAATAACGGCCTTATTACGCCTGGTCATTGAGTCAAACATAGCTTGGACGGCGTGTTCAGGTACAGATGCCCATGCAGCTTCAACACGATACCACAGTTCATTAATAGTAGTGACTGGCGTATTGTGATGAGACAGTTGCTCGGCCATCATTGTTCAGACGTTTTCAATTGGTGAGAGGCCTGGATATTGTGCTGGGCAGGGCAGCAGTCGAACATTTCCGCCGGCCGCGGTGGCCGAGGGGACGGAGACGCTCCAGTTACGGTCTGCACGGCCACGACGGTCGGGGGTTCGAATCCCCCCTCAGGCATGGATATTTGTGCCGTCATTAGTATTAGTTAGTTCATAAGTATTTTGTAAGTTTAGGGACTGATGACCCCGTAGTTAAGTCCCATAAGTTTTACAAACATTTGAACATTTTTGAATTTTGAACATTTTCCGTGTCCAGAAAGACCCGTACAGGACCTGCAACATGCGGTCGTGCATTATCGTGCTGAAATGTAGGGTTTCGCAGGGATAGAATGAAGAGTAGAGCCACGGGTCGTAACACATCTGAAATGTAATGGTCACTGTTGAAATTGCCGTCAATGCGAACAAGTGATGACCGATACGTGTAACCAATGGCACCCCATACCATCATGTTTGATGATACCCCAGTATGACGATGAGGAAAACACTCTCCCAATGTGCGTTCACGGCGATGTCGCCAAATACGACTGCAATTATCATGATGCTATAAACAGATCTGGATTCACCGAAAGAAATGACGTGTTCACATTCATGCACCCAGGTTCGTCGTTGCGTACACCGTCGCAGGCGCGCCTGTCTGTGATGCAGTGTCAAGGGTAACCGCAGCCATGGTCTCTGAGCTAACAGTCCATTCTACTGCAAATATCGTCGTGCAGATGGTTGATGTCTTGCAAAGTCACCATCTGTTTACTCAGAGATCGAGACCTGTCTGCACGATCCGTTTTAGCCATGCGCATAAGATGCTTCTCATCTCGACTGCCAATGATTCTAGGCCATTGGGATCCAGCACGGCGTTCCGTATTGCCCTCCCTGAACCCATCGGTTTCACATTCTGCTAACAGTCTTTGGATCGCGACCAACACGAGCAACAATGTCGCGATACGATAAGCCGCAATCGCGATAGGCTACAATCCAACCTTTATCAAAGTCGGAAACGTGATGGTACGCATTATTCCTCCTTACACGCGGTATCACAGCCACGTTTCACCAAGCAACGCTGATCAACTGATGTTTGTGTATTAGAAATCTGTCGGAAACTTTCCTAGTGTCAGCACGTTGTAGGTGTCGCCACCGGCGCCAACCTTGTATGAATGGTCTGAAAAACTAATTATTTTCATATAATAGCATCTTGTTCCCGTCTGTAGTACACCATCTTCATGGAATAGTAATAGTAATAGCCAGAAGTGTATGCAAGACCTGCTTCGGCCGATCAGGCGCTACAAATATCTTTTAATGAGTCCGGAGGGCTGTGTAGGGGCGAAGGATGCCGAGTAAGAGTAGGGATGGAAGTTCCACGTAGCATGATGCATTGTAAGGGCTCTAACAGGCGGGAGTGTGCTATGCAGCATTGCATGCATTGAAGGGAATGGGCGGGATAGGATTAAAAGGGGGTGTAGATATGTGTGTAGGGAGGGAGGTAGAATTTGAAACAATAAAAAGTAAATAATTAGAGTTATTCTAAGGACTGACAAATAGATGGAAAGAATACGTGAATTGGACGGATACAGGATGATCAGTAGGTAAAGAGAGGGGAATTTTAGAAATGGGGTGTAGGAATGGCAAGTTATTTTAAGTTGAGAGAAGGGTTGTTGGGAGGCTGTCGAATTTGTTGTAGGAACAACGCCCATCTGTGCAGTTCAGAAGAGCTGGAGGTGGAGGAGAGGATCCAGATGGCCCGGATAGTAGAGCAGCCACTGAAGTCTATAGTGTTGCGTTCGCCTGCATGCTGTGTCACAGGGCGGTCCATCTTGCTTTTTGCCATAGTTTCACTGTGGCCATTCATCCTGAGAGGCAGCTGGTTTGTTGTGACGCATATGTAATATCCTGCGTAATAATTGCAGCAGAGTTAATGAACATGGCTGCTTTCACATGTGGTCCGACCTCTTATAAGGTAAGGTAAGTCTGTGACAATACTGGTATAGGAATGCTGGATGAGTGGATTGGGCAGGTTTTGCATCAGGGTTTTCCACAGATGTAAGCCCCGTGGTAAGAGGTTATTATTTTCCTTATTTCTACCGTTTCAAATCCCCCTCCCTCCTCACATCTTTACACCTCCGTTTTATTGTCTTCCGCCCCCTCTCTTCACTGCACTTATTGCTGCATCCCATATTCCCGACTATCAGAGCCTTTAAATTCCACCATGCAACGCGGATCTTTCCATCATCATCCTTACCGGTGATCCTTTCCCCACCTCTACCTCCTCACCCACAACAAGATACTTGTTAGCGTTGGTGGTCGTGTGTCCAAGCTGTCTCAGAGTGATTGTGTGAATATGTGTACTTCTTTTTCTGATGAAGGCCATGGCCGGAAATTGAAGTTGTGTGAATTTGATCGTCTATTTTACGTGACTATCAGCGGCTCATCGAACGTATTTACGGTGAGATGTTGTCTCTCCTCTATTTTCACGTATCGTATTTGAGGATGTTACAATGAGTTACCTCTTTAACATATTTTTACTGATTCTTAAAAAAGTAATGAACTGCGAGGACGTTTCCCACCTCTTACGTTTTTTTTAATTTGCGTCGCAAGTTTAGGCATCTTGGTTCTGTTGCATAACTTGCTTCAGTAGGTTCTGGGCTGTGTAATTATGAGAATTGATTCGCCCATCTCTCTTACCGATGTACATGTGCTTAAATATCTGAGGCGATCGAGAATACCGCCCAGTGTAAGATACGTAGAATAATACATTTTAGGTTGGCAAAACAAAGACACCAGTAACAATCCATCATTAAATTATTGAAATGTACGGGAAATGAGTCACCAGTATTGTTCTACATGAGTGTCGTGTATTTCGTGACTGACCATTAACTTCCATTATGAAGAAGAAAGTATCGAACTTTTTCTGTGAATAAGGAAATTGTCGCCTAATTTGTATGAAGTTCTCTGACAGAATGGCAGTTTCACTACTTCTGAACCCTCAATTGAAATAGGAGCTCAAGGACGGCGCCAGTTCCAAGCTAAAATAACAGTCGGCAAAGTTTTACGCAGATGAAATTTCGAATCCTTTAAAGCTCCGACATATCCAAGGGGAAGAGGAAAGACTACTGAACTGACCCCTAACTTCAGCTACGACTGTCACTATTATTTATTTATAAAACCGTAAATGTTATTTCGTTCAAAACCGTCTACCTCTTACATTTCTTGACCAATTGTTTTGAAATTTTCAAACTGTCATAGAAGAAGGATAGCAGATACAATTTTAGTATATGATATGTGATCCGAATGTATAAATTTTATGAACCACATTTATATATAGTAAAATTAATAAAAATTCGTAAGTGACATGTAATTAAAAGTTGGGTACGTAAAACCCTCACGTATTTCTATAAACACTGTGTAGAAATTTCTAAGCCTTCGGTCATGTACTTCACTGAACATAGCTCTAGTTTAGACAGCATTGTAAGACCACATAGAGGACGGTGAAGAAAAGAGTAGAGATGGGGGAGAGGGATTGGAGAGGTAGACAGGGAGATAGCGGTGAGGAGCTGGACGGTGCAAAGACGTACATAATGCGCAATCTACAACTTCATCCAAATTCATAATGCATTATCGAATGGAAGGGAAAATGCAACATCTGAATCTTTCCGTTTTCGATATGCTTTCTCTTATTTTAATATGACGGTCATGTCTCCCTATGTAGGTGGATGCTAACAAAACATCGAACTCCCTTCTATGAATTATTTCTGTATCTTCCGTCAGTCACACTTGGTGGGGCTCCAACAATGCGCCGTAATACTCCAAAATAGGACGGACCAGTATAGTGGAGGCAGTTTCTTTAGGAGTATTGTTGAATATTTTAAGTTACTACAAATGACACGTAGCCTTTGGTTAACATTCCATACAGTATATTCTATAAGACCTTTCCAATTTAAGATGTTCGTCAATGTTATTCCCATGCATTTTATTGAAATTACCGCCTGTAAATTTAACTGATTTAACGTGTAAATGAGGTTTAACGGATTTCTTTTAGTGCTCATATGAATGAATTCACTTGTTTTCATTATATAGGCCCAATTTTTGCACCACGCAAATACTAGATAAATCATTTTGCAATTGCATTAAATTTAATGTGACTTTATCAACCGATAACTGACAGCTTCATCCGCGGAAAGTCTCATACAGCTGCTCATATTGTCTGCTAAATCATACATAAAGGTAAGAAACAATATCTGCCCTATAATACTTCCTCTGAGAACGCTAGATATCACTTCTGTGGTACTCGATGACTTTCCGTCTTTTACTACGTGCAGTGCACTCTCTAACAATAACTCAGGAATCCAATCTCACAACTGTAGCGGTATTCTATATAACCACGTAAATAGATCAGAAGGCGCTTGTGACGTACAGTGCTAAAAGTGTTCCGGAAATTTAGAAATATTGAGTTGATTTGAGATCTCTTTTTCGGTAGCACTCATCACTTCATGTAAGTAACAACAATACTTTCTGAATCTATGATCTCTTTGAGGTAGTTCACAGTGTTTGACGAAAGTATATGTTCTATAATCGATATAGCCTCGTAATTTTTCAGATCACTCCTATTGCCTTTCATGAATATTGGAGTGATCTGTGTAACTTTCCCGTCCTCCGGTACCGATTTTTCCCTGAGCAAGAGTTTGTATATGATAGCTATGTATGAGGCTATTGCATCAGCATACTCTGGAAGGAACCTATTTAGTGCTTAATTTGGACCGGAAGACTTGATATTTTTAGTGATTTAAGATGCTTTAATACTCCCGGGATATCTAATTCTAAATTAGGCATGCTGTCAGATGTTCTGGATTAAAATTCAAAGTATTTGCTTCGTCATCTTTGGGAAAAACATTTCAGAATGAGGATAGAGGGAATTAGCAGATATACAAAGAAAAGAGGGTGGAAATAGAGAGTGGTGGGGGGAGACGAGCATGTGGAGAGGGAAGGAGAGAAAGACAGTAAGAGGGGGAGGAGGAGATGCACAGATAGATAAGGGTTGACAAATGGGAGGTGGACAGAGGATGGTGGGTAAGGAGGAGTTAATCAGAGTGAGAGAGAGAGAGAGAGAGAACGAGACTCAGCTTTCAGACCGAACATTCTCAAAAATCTTATTTGGCATGATAGTAGATTACGAGAACACCATTCTTCACTCCAGAAAATTCGGAGGAAGCACAGCGACACAAAATTTCTACACACCTAGGCTCCTCTCCGCCTTCCCCCTCTCCAAAGCAAAAGCCACCACCGTTATGAAGTAGTATTAGATATGACTGAATGTGTATGGAAATTAGGCTGAAAAAGCAGAGAAGCTGTGCCGTCCATTGGTATGTAATATACACCCCATAATCAACTGCTTTCAGAAAAAAATATATACATCGGAACAACGAAATTCATTTAACATAAAGTGGCTGAGTGTGGACGTAAGTACTTAATACACATTGCGATATATTTATTAATCAGCTTCTATTCCTCCATATTAAGCACTTGTTTAAGACCCAAGTCGGCTCGTCAATGCTCGAACCTTGAAAATGTAAAACGTAACACATAACAATATCGAAGAAACGATAAAATAATCTGTCCCTTGGATTTAACAAACTTCGCATTAAAAACATTAGCACGACGGTCATTGGACAACGAGAAATCACATAACAGTTAGTTTTAGTGCAGACTGCAAAAGAGTAAAATTTACCCATAAGAAGGTTTTCATTCTATCTGACACTACACAATCGGTTACAATAGGGCGAAAATCAGCATCAGAATATGCCAGACGAAGTTAGTGTCTTCAGGGCTTAGACCATGAGAACAACAAAATAGTGAATGTTAGTCACAATATTTCAGAAAATGCCACCTGTGTTGCTGTCCCTCTGACGATAGCAGCATCTCTATCCGCGAAGGTGCCGCAATTACGGACAATGTCCTCGATAAGCAACGTCAGTACATTCACAGTAGGGCCCGGTGGTCTGCCGGGTGCCGTGGCTCAGAGCACCCAATCAGGGGCTGTAATAAAATAGCTGAGCCAAACATTCAACGAACAACCAAGACCGATTAGAACCAACAACCGCAAGGCATAGTTCTACCTGCAGAAAAAAAAAAAAAAAAAAAAAAAAAAAAAAAAAAAAAAAAAAATAGTACTCTTGTAAGGCGCTCGCCCGTAAAACGAAGGGACGTGGGTTCGAAACCAGGGATGACATCGGATTTTTTTAGTGGGCCTATTAACCCATCCTTCACCTCTCAACGATGTGAGGAATCGCCAGAAATGACAGATGGTGCGGATCCCACGTTAAGCTGTAGGTTACCCTTTCCCTGGCGACGAAGTAGCGTCCAAATGTAAGAATTGCACTAGGCCAAGGACCCACAAGAAATTCGATTAGTATTACAGTACATACACAACCTCGACTAATGTGTCACGCACGGCCTACAATGAATAGGAACTTTTGTACATTGACCAAGTTATTGTTCAAGTTCATTCCCATACGCCGCACCGTTGCTTGCAGGAACAGCACCCTATTCCGTAACTCACTGTGTTAATGCTAATCAATATTACGTTTCAGTTTTATATCCTGCTGTTAGTACCAATTCATATTTAAGGAATTTACCACATTAACTGTGAATGTGTGGAGTTCGAAGTTTGAACCTAGCCGGGAATGGAACACGAGGCTGCTCGCTAGGCAGTTTCGCTGACCCCTACACCGCTTGGGGTACAGCGATCACCACAAGTGCACGGACTACTCTTGCTCACCTCCCGTCAGACAGGAACTGTCAACTTCACCCGTCCCACTATTAATCAGACTCGCTGTTTCTTCAAACTGATTTCCATAACAGTAACGGCCTAAGAGTGCCTCCGCACAAATGAAAGGATCTTTGTCTGTCACCGACTTATTGTATAAGAACAGACGAAACCTATATGAAGGCAAATCAAAAAGTAAATTGAACTTCCAGGTTATGACCATATATTAAACCACCTATAGAAAAGCAACACAGTTATGGCTACGTACGATGTAAGTTCATTTTTGCACTGAGTCTCCATGAGACGCTCAAACAACTTTTCGATTCCGGATGCATATAAATCTCCTACTGCGTTTTGTAACCATACAGCGACAGCCGCGTTCACCTCCTAATCGTTTCGAAATCATTGTCCATCGAGGTACATGTTGAGCTAACCAAAAAGATGAAAGTCGCACGGCGCTAAGTCAGGACTGTATGGAGGATGTTGTCATACCCCCACTTGAATCGCTGCAGCAGTTCGCACGTTTGTCGGGACACGTGAGGCGTGGCGTTATCTTGCAACAAAATCACATCGCTGCTCAATTTCCTCCGGGGCTTTTCTGTAATTGCTTTACGCAAACAGATATGTTTGACAATACGAGACCGTGTTAATTGTGTTTCTTTTGACATAAATTCCGCATGCACCAAACCCTCAATGTGAGAGAACACCGTCGCAATAATCTTTGCTACTGAAGATTGTCTTTCGTTGTGCTGATGAGATATGCACCCATTCGATCAATGTTATCTTCCTTTCGCGGCTGAATTGGTGGACCAACGTTTCATTCCCCGTGTAATTCGCGCAGAAACTCGTTGTCCTCTGCGGAACACCGTTGCAAAAATATCAGGGAGGATTCGAAACGTTGTACCTTCTGATCATTGGTGAGAACACGTAGCTCCTATATGTGACAAAGCTTACGGTATTCAAGATCCTCGTGAAGAATGGAGAACACACTGCCATACGAATTGTTCAGCATACTGGCAATTACCCCCAGTTTCATGCGCCGATTCTCTCTAATGATCGCATCCATAGGCCAACATTTGCAATGGTATCTACATTTACATGGGATACTCCGTAAATCACATTTAAGTGCCTGGCAGATAGTTCATCCAAGTACCTTTATACTAAAACAAATGTTCAAATGTTTTTAAATCTATCGGACCAAACTGCGTGGTCATCAGTTCGTAGATTACAAACTACTTAAACCTACACACACACCCATGCCCCAGGGAGGACTCGAACCTCCACGGCGAGCAACCGCGCGCTCCGCAGCGAGACGCTTTAGACTGCTCGGCTACTCCACCGCGGCCCTTTATACTATTAAACTACCATTCTATTTTCGAATAGTACGCGGGAAGAAAGAAGACCTGAATCTGTCTGTTCGAGCTCTGATTTCACGTATTTTATTATGATAACAATTTGTATCTATGTAGATGGGTGTCAACAATATATCTTTGCATTCAGAGGAGAATGTTGGCCACTGGAGTTTCGTAAGTAGACCACACCGCAGTGATAAACGCCGTTGTTGTAGTGATTCTCATCCCTGATCCTGTATCATTTCCGTGACGCTATCTCACCTGTATCGTGACAACACAAAAAGTGCTACCCTTCTTTGAACTCTTTCGATGGCTTCCGACAAACCCAATTGACAATGATCTCACACTGGGCAGCAATACTCCAAATGAGGACGGACCAAAGTGGTGTATGCAGTCTCTTTAGCAGTCCTGTTAGTCTTTAAAGTGTTCTGCCAATAAACGCAGTCTCTGATTCACCTTTCCTAATGTGTTATTTCCAGTTTAAGTCTGATGTAATACAACTTAGTGGAATTTACGGACTTCACATTTGATTCATTTATCTTGTAAACAAAGTTTAACGGATTTCTTTTCGTACCCATGTGGACGACTTCACAGTTCTCATTATTTGGAGCCAACTGCCAATTTTTACACCCTAATGATATCTGATATGGGAGGTTGCGGGCCTGCCTTCGCTATCTTCGTCTGTGATATCCGTGCGTCCTGCTTCAAATTGTTGACACTACATTACAGTTCCTTGCTGGGAAATCGCATCTCTCCATATCTAGCATTGATTTCCCGATGGATATCCGTGAAATTCACCCGTTTGGCCCATAGAAATCGGGTTATTCATTGCACCTACAATTTCGAGTGAACATCCAGTTGACGCACCATTGCTTTTAGCCCGTTAGTCACACAAATACAACGAACAACCACAGTAACCGTCCTGCCTGCGCACTTAATATCCCTTTCTACGATTTGCCCAAGACTGCGACACATAGAGGGCTACTGCGGCGAGTTGCTGCTACTAAAATTTTCATCCGCCTACGTATTTAACATCTAAAACAAGCCGATGACGGGAAATGATTTTTTTTTTGTATGCAGATTCAGTCATAACCTCTTACTCTTACGGCAATCAATTTGAAGAACCCCAAGTTTGAGTAATAGGGGGTAGGATAAAGTTGACAATTTGTATATGACGGAAAGCGACCTAGATTACTCCTTGTAGTTGTGATGATCGCTGTGTCCCCAATGGTGTAGATGTCCGCGCAACTGCGTAGCAAACAGGGGGCCCTAGTTTGAAACCAGGTTGGGTACACATTTTCAACTATACCCATTCGCCGTTAATGTAAATTCCGTGAATATCAACACTATGTTATTAAAGATTCGCTAAATATTCCTCAAGAAGGAAATTCAAAAGAGCATTGCATTACACCGTATAGACATTAGAGCATGGTTGTCTGGTTGAAAGACAACGGTCTCTCGTCTTCCATATATTTTTATAAAATTGTAATTTATTTGATGTCGCTAGATTAGCAATTTGTTAGAACTAGAACCCCACTCTTTTGAAGTCATGAGGAATAGCATTTTTATTTCATGTTTTTAAATATTGGCTTCTGAAATGTTAGTTAATATTGCTAGTATTTCGTTATTTTAATAATTTATTATTGTGGTTATGAATTTGGCAATAAGTACAGCTTCTTCGCTACGCCACTATCCATGTGAGACTGTGTACTTGTTTTAGTTTTAAGTGGGTGTGCGAGTAACTAATGGCTGTCTGAATATGGGTGGTAACAGCTCGCTTTGCATGGTTCTCTCTGGCTCAGATTCGATAGTTAGTCCTTACCAACTCCTGTTGCTGATGCGACCAAAGAGGTTTCTACACCCTTTGGTTACAAGCTGGTCGACGAGCCTTCTCCAGGGAGAGTCATGTGATCTTCTCTCCCCAGCACCGCTGTAATCGTGGTGTCCCGGTTTCCGGTAGCTTTCCCGCCTGGTGGCCGCTCGGACTTCAGTTTGTGCTGAGATCGTGGTGAGGTACGGTTAGTTCTGCATCTTGTGCCCGTGGAGATGTTAGTGATTTGTTGTCTATCATGTTTAACTTGGACTCTTTAACCTTGATTCATTTTTTGGAATATTCCTTCCAATTGTGCGCGGAAATGTGTTTCAGTTTTGCAATCCAGTGATTTCCAACAGATAAGCGCGGTGTATGTGTTAGTAGTTGCAGTTTGATAACAGCCTGGTATATTCAAACCTTTTGTGATTATGTGGCGGTGTACGAACTGTGTGTAAATTCTTTCTAGCTTTGTGGGGCCCGATTTCTAAAAGACGATATGTTCATTTCTGTACAGTGGATATAAATTTTTTTATTGTTTTCCTTCCATGAGTGATATAACGGGGTTGGTTCTTATCATAAAGCCTACAGATTCCACTATTGTTTATTCTATGCCCATCAGGCAAATAACTATGCGTGTATCCTTCTGATTTCCACTAACATTTCGCGATCTTCTCTCCCCGCCTATTTTTAAATTTGCTGTTTTTTCTCCGAACTCGATCTTTGTCAGTCTCTGCGAGCCTTGTACAACTTCCTTCAATAGCTTGCTTATTAAAATCTAAACATTTCTATGGGTTGCATGCCGTAGTTTTTATTTTTATTTTTTCGACTTTTGTAATTATTTCACTTTTTCCGGTTTTGAGACCGGACTTCTTCCGTCTCTGTGAACGCTCCTAATCGCATTTTGCTGCATTGTAGTAGATTCCTTATGAAATTCTACGGAGTTCTAGGATTTGCATGCCGTAGTTAATTTTTTAAATTGAATTTATACATTTTTCTGTTTTTGGAACCTCTTGAGTCCGAACTCCGACTTCAGGGGTTTGCAGCTAGTCACCTCAATTCACGCCTCTTATCATAAAAAACCAGTGCCTAGTTAGTTTACTCGCAGGTTATGACATAAGAATCCGCCGCGATTTTGTGCAATGAATCCGATTTTATCCATTTCACCTTCAGTGGAGTGCGATCATGTAACGTATTCGCGTGTTGCCGTTAGCGTGTGGTTTTTTTTTTTTTTTTTTTTTTTTTTTTTTTTTTTTCCTAATAGCCTACCCGATGATACTCGGCGGATGGGAGTACTTATAGTGTGAAAATTGAAGCCTATTGAGAGCTTGTTTAAGTAGTAGTCTGGAAATTAGTTGATTGTCTGGTAACTCCATAATTCGATATCAATTTGACAAGCCTTTCCTCTCATGGTTGTTATTCAGTTTCTGATATACTTCCTCTCTACTGGTGCTTGGAAAAATTCTTGCTGCTATACGGAGAATTCTAAATGCAACTTAACTTTGCTGTACTCACGCACTATCTCAAATCAGGCACGACAGGCCAGAGTCATCTTCGTAGTTTTATTGTATATTGTGTTGGGTGGTACCTCCGGCATTACTGAACTTCTCCTACGATAACAGCGCCTACTTCTGCCTCGCTTAAGCACGCTCATGTTGCTGAGTTTTGTTGTTGCATTGCGTGTGCGTGAGCGAGTAAGTGTTGTTTGTAAACCCTCCCCCCAGTAGCGTTACGTTTCGTGTAATTTATGTTAAAATTCAATGCTGGGCATCGTGAGTATTAACTTATGTACATGGGATGCACTTTTATTGTATTAACAAAATTGGTCCCCCATTTTTCTTGTGTTCGACATGAATACACAAGTTAAGTTCGGTATAATTTTGACTTGCCTATAAATTGTAGTTTTCAAGGATTTTCCCCATTTTATTTAACATTGTTTTTGACCAATGCTTAGGACAAGCTCAGATGCAATTTTTTATAGGTTCCGTTGCGCCATAAATGTTTTCTTAGCCATCTTTATTAAGTAACTTTAATTGTGGTGGTTTGTTTATTAATGTCTGTGAGTAATTTCGTGTGAGATGCTACTTATATTGGTCACTGTGTCGTTAATATCCTGTGGTAAGAGTAATTTGAACCAAGTCAGTTCTCAATCTGGGCCAGGGAACATGGTTTTGCAGCAGGGAGTAAATGGTAGTTCACACGGACCTTTTTGCTAGTTTTACTGCTAAAATTAAGCGTTTTATGTCAGAATTAACTCTTATCTGGGTACCTCTTACCAGAATTAAACTTTTGTTTCCGACAGTGGCCGACTTTTATGGTTTAAACTTAAGAGATTTTCATTTTTTACGAATTGGACCGTGGCCTAAGACATATACCTCTGACAGTTTTCCGATACTCCACCTACCTGCACAACCACTAATAAAAGATGGTGCGTGTCGATAGTGCTGTCATCAGTTTCACCTACGTCAATGATACCTCGCGACGTGTTGCCTTGTCTTTTCTGTCGTCAGCAAAACAATGCACAAACTCTCGCTCCTGCACTAACAAGTGTTTTCTTGGTATCACAGGATGTCAACCTTTGCTTGCCAGATCAGTAAACTTGTCGCTAAACAAAAACAACAGATTTTTTTCAACCTGTGGGTTTCGACCCCCAGGGGGGGGGGGGGGTGGGGGTGAGGTACCTAATTCTTGCTCGGAGAGTCGCCGTCACAGGAGGAAGTACTTGCACCGTAAAACAACCAGGGGTTCATTAATACAAAATCGTATGCCTAAGTGAAATTTGTGTAGCCATTAAAATTATGGAGTTCCTCGTGTAATATTTATTATGAATTGAATAGATCATAGATAGTTTAATAATACAGTGCG
Organism: Locusta migratoria; assembly: GCA_026315105.1. Lineage (NCBI taxonomy): Eukaryota > Metazoa > Arthropoda > Insecta > Orthoptera > Acrididae > Locusta > Locusta migratoria. The sequence goes on along the minus strand of CM048751.1, from coordinate 275,528,598 downwards.
TTAATGATGATTAAGCGGAAAGTCTGAATACTTTTCAAGAATCAATCTATAAGTAAACGAACGTGATAAAATAAGTAATTCTAAAAAAAATCTAAAACTATATCTACATCTCTAGAAATTGTATATAGAGTTGGTCCTTTCTTAATGAGCATAATTCGCTACAGAGTCTTGCCTAAAATGCGTAATATAGTTATCTCAAGTAAAAGTAGGATAAATGTGTTTCACTCCGAAAAAAAATCAAACAACTTCGACCAACAATTTAAAAGAAAGCACAATAAAACCATAATTTTGTTGTGATTCGTAGGAGAAGTGGAGGAGCGGGGAGGGGAGACCGAAAAATTTTTAATGAAAAGGGGGTCGCCTGAGTATTTTTAGTTTTCAAAATAAAAAAACCAAGATCGCACGATAATAATTTATTAAATGACGACCGGTTTCGGTGCATTGTGTCACCATCTTCTGGTCTCATATATAAGTTGGTCATCTGTCAAAAATATAAAAGACATGCAAGAAATAACGTAAAAACATAAAAAATAACATACGTTTGGGATTAAGAGGCACTTATCCTAGCTTGTTAAAAAATTGGGTATAAAATAACAAGTGCCGGCCGCGGTGGCCGAGGGGACTGCGACGCGCCAGTCAGGGTCTTCACGGCCACTACGGTCGGGGTTTCGAATCCCCCCTCGGGCATGGATATTTGTCCGTCCTTAGTGTAAGCTAGTTCATAAGTAGTTTGTAAGTTTAGGGACTAATAACCCCGTAGTTAAGTCCCATAAGCTAAACAAACATTCGAAAAAACAAGTGCAACATTGCACTTAGTCACTATATAAAAATACACAAGTTAAAAACATGACAGTATTTTGTAAGCGGTCATGTTTTTAACTTTTGTATTTTTATATAGTAACTAAGTGAAATGTTGCACTTGTTATTTTATATCCATATTTTTAACAAGCTAGGATAAGTGCCTCTTAATCCCAAATGTATGTTATTTTTTATGTTTTTACGTTATTTCTTGCATGTCTTTCATATTTTTGACAGATGAACAGCTTATAACATATATGAGACCAGATGGTGGTGACATAGTGCACCGAAACCGGTCGTCATTTTATAAATTATTAATGTGCGATCTTGGTTTTTCATTTTGAAAACTATAAAATGATCAGATCGCCTCCAAACCCGACTATGTCAGGTAATCTGAGTATTTTTACTTGGAAAGGTGTCGCATATTCGGAAAGGTTGAAAAACATTGATCTAAGGCATTGCCGGACCCATTTTATAACAGTCTACGGGTTCGTTTGAGTCAAATAAAATGCTTTTATTTTGTGGTGACACCTTATTCATATATTATGGAATCAGACTTTTGTCTTTGCTTACCGCTATTATTTCATGATCGCAGGAACCTACCCGCTATGTTCCAGCACCGAGGAGAAACCTCCCTGGAAAATCATCACTGTAGGTCAATTACTGTCTTGTCACGTTGAGAACCTCAGGTGGTCCGGAATTCGAAGGCTGGTCGTTAATAGAGCACAACACTTTACACTAAGAATACGTTTATTTCTGACCCAAGCTACACTCAGTACAGACTGCCTCCTGCTTGGAGTGCTCCACTATTTATACATACAAATAACTTTCTGGAACTTACAAGTAAATCAAGCATGTAGAAAATTTTAGAAATAGTAAATAAAAAGAAATAAATGTTTTTGGCACGCGCCGGTATTTGAACTTACGAACTCCCATTACACCACGCGTTCCGTCTGTAGACGTGCGGCATTATGTTAGTCAAATTTATTCCGTTTCGGTAAGCTGGTTCCACATATATTAAATCAGGTCCTGATCACCTAAAACTCTTTAAAGATGACAGATGTCTTTTTCATTTTTTATTTATTTTATTTTATTTTATTTTATTTATTTATTTATTTTTTCTAATAGCCTACCCGATGATACTCGGCGGATGGGAATACTTATAGTGTGAAAATTGAAGCCTATTGAGAGCTTGTTTAAGTAGTAGTTTGGAAATTAGTTGATGGTCTGGTAACTCCATAATTCGATATCAATTTGACAAGCCTTTCCTCTCATGGTTGTTATTCAGTTTCTGATATACTTCCTCTCTACTGGTGCTTGGACAAATTCTTGCTGCTATACGGAGAATTCTACTCTCAGTACTGAAAACATTGACTGAATAAACCTTTGAAGTTATCCATTTTGATGCAACATACTGCAATTACATAAGACCAACATTAAAGTAAGGCAGTGCTGATGTAGAGGCACTTCTAAATCGTCCTTCAATCATTTTTAATGGTCCGAGTATGTTCCTTATTTTCATAATCAAATTCGTAATATCATGTCCTTATGTAAGGGTTGAATCGATGGTACTGGGCCGTATTCTGAAGTGCTCATAATGCAATAGTTAGTTGTTCTCTGTATTTTGAGCTCTGAATTGGGTTAAATTCTTATGATGATATAAGTGCGCCTGTTTCAACACTTGTACCTACCAAGCAACAGAAATCATGTAAACCGAGGTGACGAAAATGCTAATCATTTCTTCAGATCATATTGTGAAGACGTTCTGTTTTTTATGCTGAACACCATATATATAAACTGTTTATTACTTCTAATTTCTACATTCATATTTTTACGAGGAGGACCTATAGCGACGGAATATTAGCATTTCTACGTCGAAATATTATTTAAGGGTTCAGTAAGAACTATGGGCTGTTAAAAGTTGTTTCTACAGAATAATGTTCATCGTATCTTTTTAACGAGATGCAGAATTATCGAGCAGAATCTTGCAGACATTCGAGGACATATTGAATTACTTTTGAATTAAAAAGCAATTTCTATTTCAAAGTATAATATTTATTATTTCTAACGTGTTTCGCGCTCTTGGCACATCTCCAGGAAACTGTAACAGGGGATATATATATATATATATATATATATATATATATGTCAGTTTCATGCCGCGGACCTATCAAATAAAATAACAACAGGAAATATCGAATTGAGGCCGTGAACATACCTAAAAAACAGCTTGATGGCATTAGTGTTAAAACACACGATGATCAGCATGTTAGATGGTTCAAACTGCTCGTTCTGTTTGTCCGATATAAAGTTGTTGAGTAATTTGAAATTACGAAATTTCTTAACCCATCAGACTATCTCTGTGTCAATAACCAGATGATTAATAAAAATCAGTACAGTTACGACATAATGATGTCAACATTAGAAAATGTTACTTGATCTGATTATTGTTAATCACAACTTCTAACACCCCTTCCCCCTCCCTTAATAACCACCCCTCTTGTCTGCCACCAAATTTTCGTGTTCGCTTGAGCTTAATTCTGTAACTTAACCATCACCGGGCTCACACCATTTAATTAATTTTACATTATAGCCACATTTGTTTTTTATCGTCCACATTTTTTTTTTTTTTTTTTTTTTTTTTTTTTTTGATAATCAATGTCCATATAGGGGCTATAGATTTTTATGGTTGTTTTACTAGCATAAATTAGGGTAAATCTGGGAGAGATGGCACACATTTTCAAAATTATTCACAAAAAATCCTATAATGCACTTAAATCATAATAACTCCTTTTACAAGTAATCAAACCACTTTTCCTTCAAATGTATATTTATGAGAATCTTACATGCACTCATTCGTCATGATATTTGACCATACAGAAAACCTTACAGTACGGCATCTGTCCCGTAGACTAAGGGGGAGATGCCACACCTTTTTCGGTGACAATGCTATATGTTTAAATTTATAATTTTTTCAAAAAAGTATGTTAAAATTTTAGTTATGAATGTAACAGCTGAGGAATAAAAGTAACAATGAAGTACTGGCAAACAAATTTTTTACTTTTGTTATATTAAAACAACGAATAACATTTTAATTATTTTTGAGCTTTTCAAAAGAAATCCTCTCCACCATTAGCTTTTGTTCCTACTTTCCCTGCGACAGTCAACACAATAAGTATCAAAGATTGCGGCATGTATCCCGATCTATTAGCGATAAACGCTGCACCCTACGACTCTGTGACAGTAGCAGCCAAGTTGGCCGAACTAGAATCAAAAGGCACCCAACAGAAGTTCCTATTTGTGCAGCTTCTCAGATATTTAAAAATATGTCACTGTTTAGCACCATCTAATAACTAACCTTAACACTAAAATGATTCCCATGCAAGATATAGACACTTACCTTTTTATTAACACTAACTCGGTTAAAACTACCACAACTGAAACAAAAGCAGTTGCCTCGCCGCCCAGTGTCTACTGTGCAACTTCAAAGCGTCTACTCACGCACTGGGACGGGTGGGGGACGTAAGTCTCCCGCACTGTCAGCCATTCTGACTTACAAGTATTTTTATATTTCATCACTATTATCTACTGTTATTAGTTCCATCTTTTAATAATTTTCTACCATGTTGATCAATTGTATCATTCCATGTGACCACAAAGGTTTTCCCGGCGTAATAACTGTTTGTAATCTTCTCGGGTTTGCAGCCAGTTCCGGCGAGATTGTCTATCAGCAAGCTCACTGAGGATGGCGGGCAGTTGCGCCGCTGAAATATTGTGTCAAGTTGACTTTAGTATCCGGCTGCAAACCCGAGAAGATTACAAACTGTATCATTCAAATTTAACCGCTCAAATCTTATCAGCGCCGCCTTGCGGCGTTTGCTGTATTCCGGTTCCTTATGTCACTTGACTATCAGCTGTCCACGTAGTAGTATATGCTCATATGATATGTCTATATTCATTCTATGATACATCTCCTCACGCGCTTTGCTTACTACTGTCCATTCGCCTCACGATTGTTTTTAATTTTCCAACTTTTGTATTAGGAACGTTTTGCCACACCACTTTTAACACTTAACGATGCTTTTGGATTTATTTCATCCTCAGATTTTATCTAATCTGTATTGCTGATCATCACGTGTTTTAATACTAACTAATGCCATCGAACAGTTTTTGAGGTACGCTCACGCTCCCTATTCAATGATTCCTATTATTGTAGGTGATAGGTTCGCGACATGAGACCAACATATTTTATATATTTCCACCGTAACAGTTTTCTGAAGCTATGCCAAAAGCGTCAAACGCGTTAGAAGTAATAAATATTATAATTCGCAACAGAAACTGCTTATCAATTCAAATAAGGATTCACTGTTGCTATATCCGGCTAACGTACTTTGGAGTACTTTGCTCGTAATATCGACACAGTATCAAATAATGCAGTTCAAGAGATAAGTTCATGGCTTGTAGATAACAAGTTGAGGTTAAATCACAATAAAACTCGGTTTTTATAATTTCTAACACATAATTTGACGAAAGCTGACATTTTGATTACACATAATGGGCATATGATAAGTGAGACTGAACAGTTCAAATTTCTAGGTGTTCTATAGACAGTAAGCTATCATGAAAAGCCCATGTTCAGGATATTGTTCCAAAACTAAATTCTGCTATATTTACCATTAGACCAATATCTGAAATAACTGATTTTTCAGCACGAAAAGTAGTCTATTACGCTTACTTTCACTCACTTATGACGTGCGGCATTGTTTTTTGGGGTAACTTGCCTGATGGAAAAAGAATATTTCAGGCTCAAGAAAGGACGGTTCGAGCAATACGTGGTATAAGTTCACGAACGTCATGTCGATCCCTTTTCAGAAGTCTGGGAATTTTCACACTGGCGCCACAATACGTTTTTTTCTATAATGTCTTTTGTTGTTGATAATATCAGCGTATTCCCACGAGTTAGTAGCTTTCACTCGGTGAATACTAGACAGAAGTTGAATCTACATTTGCATTACACCTCCTTGACACTTGTGAAGAAATGTGTACATTATTCTGCGGCATTCATTTTCAATACGCTGCCACAAGAACTAAAGAATCTTAGCACTAAGCCACACGCTTTCAAATCTAAATTGAAGAGTTACCTCATGGCTCACTCCTTTTATTCTGTCGAGGAACTCCTAGAAAAGTTAAAAAATTAAGCTAATTGATTTTTCTCTTTATTGATTCTTTTCACTTTGTCTTGAGATTGTTGTGTGGAAAGGCCTATTTAAAAATTTTCTATTACCATTCTTGTGTAATAATTAATGTATTGACTTGTTCCATGACCGTGGTCTCACTCCTCAATTGGGTCCTATGGAACAGAGAAAAAACTAAATAATAAAAATTTAATTACGACATTAGACGTTGGGATTAAGTTTACTTCTATCAACAAGAGAAAGATGAGTAACCACCAGGAAGAGACTCCCAAAGAATATGATAGGAATTAAAATTCATCGTCCAGTGGAAGATAGGTATCAAGGAGTTAGATGCAAAGGCGGATTTGAAAATCAAGCGGAACGACGACTACCTTGTCCTGTTCATAACAAGCGTTTGTCGTAATCGACTTTGCGCAACCGCTAAAGAGCTTATCGTGTATTGCCGTATGCGTGTTCCAACTCCGCTTCTATTGAATGCAGTTCCAGCGCAATTCCATTCCGCTACCTAGTCAGGTGTGATTGCTGCAGTCTGCTTCGGAGGTTACTCTGTTCAATTGCTCATCAGCGTATATTGAAGCTCACGCTAGCGTAATCTCACGGAATTGATTACACACTAAACTACGTCATAGCAATGTGTAAGATACGAATTCTGTCACAACGAACTTACAGAAAGGTATCCGACATATTCGCTTACATGTATGCAGCTACGGCTCATATACTACTGCTGAATTCCACTTAAACAATTGAATACTAATATGAATCGTACCAGATATTTAGGTTTTGTAACGAAGTTCGTTTCTAAAGAACTCCAGTATATTATATGTTGATGGGAACTATTCACTGACACACTTCGTGTAGATTACAAAAGTCTTCGAACGTCATTGCATTTTCAACTCATTCAGAAACTAATATAAAATTTCATGTGCTATTAGTATTAAAATATTCTGAAAATATGAATTTCCAGCACTGACATTGACATTAAATATACATTATATGCATTTGTAGAATACAAGAGAAATGCCGGCCGCGGTGGCCGAGGAGACTGAGGCGCTTCAGTCACGGTCTGCACGGCCACTATGGTCGGGGGTTCGAATCCCCCCTCGGGCATGGATATTTGTGCCGTCTTTAGTGTAAGGTAGATGATAAGTAGTTTGTAAGTTTAGGGACTGATGACCCCGTAGTTAAGTCCCATAAGCTTAACAAACATTTGAACATTTTGAACAAGAGAAATAATCAGATATACACTGACGGGTACCATATCAGAACTCAAGTTCTTTGGAGTAATTTCTGATGCGTTAGACATTAAAACAGGGGTGAGACAAGTACATGCATTATCCTCAATCCTCTGCATCATCGTTCTGGAGAAAATAATGAATACCTTAGAAAAGAGTCTGAATTCGGAAGGAATACGCCTTTATAGGGAATGACAGAGCCTGAAACTGAAAATCAGTTGTTTAGTTTTTGCCGATGACTTTGCTCCCTTTGCCAACAACAGAGGAGAAAGACGAATGATGCTTGACAGTCTTAATGAAATTGCACAAAAATGGGTTTTCAAATTTCGCATGAAAAGACGGATTATATGGGGCACAAACACGACAGTAAGGTTCATGAAAGTAAATCGTAGGAATAAAAAGGGGACAGAGTTGTTCAGATACAAATCCAGAACAAATAAAACAAACGGCCTTTATTGCATCAGGAAAAACACCATGTTTCCCTATGCTTCATAATGTCTTATTTTAAACAAAGAACGGGAGCTTCAAGAACTCTAAAAGAATCGAAGGAAAATTCTGAGCAAAAAGCTGCGACAGTGGTGACTACCGATGGGACTTGGAAGAATAGGGAAAACTATGAACTCTACTAGCACACTGAAAAGATCATGGACAGAATGAGGAACCGAGGTTAATGTTCTATGGGAACCTCTATGTATAGAAGAATGCAGACTGACCAAAAGGATCTTGAGTTCCTTCGTGGGGTTAAAGACCGTATCTAAGTGAGTATACGAAGTATAGAAGGGTGCATCGGAAGTTGAAATTACACCACAGATGGTCCACTAGAGAAGAGAGGTCAGAAACAGTGTTGACAATATCTGATAATATCAGAAGGAGCCACCAAAGTGATGATTTCAGAGGGGTAGAAAAAAATAGGTGTGAACGAATGAAGCGGTTATGGGAGAAGAAGCCTAAGAATCATAAGTTCTTTGCCATCCATAGCTGGCCAAGTCCAAAAGAAAAAATGTGGAGGTGTACGGAAATTCGAACACATAAAACAGGAAGAATGAATTTTCATAATTATTCACTCCGTTCGAAGCCTTGCAACTAATGTACACTGCATATAGAACTAAGTATAGAAGACTTAAATTTTCCAGCAGTGGACAGGAAGTTACTTATCGTTCTACTAGATAATAAGGAACATGGGCCGTCCGCGGTGGCCGAGGGGACTGAGGCGCTTCAGTCACGGTGTGCACGGCCACTACGGTCGGGGGTTCAAATCCCCCCTCGGGCATGGATATTTGTGCCGTCCTAGTTCGTAAGTAGTTTGTAAATTTAGGGACTGATGACCCCGTAGTTATGTCCCATAAGCTTTACAAACATTTGAACATTTTTGAAGACCGTGTGTTTGTGGGTTTGTATTACACACAAATCTACAGTTGTGTTCCTATCGTAGTAAGATCTTGCACACTGGACGTCCAACCAAGAGGAAGTTCGCTGTATGTGTAACGATCTCGTGTAACTTACAGCTCTAGATATATCACGTCATAAAGAATGAAAACGTCGATAAACTGCTGCATCACGAGACAATGTTTCACGTCTCCTCCTAAAGCACTAGACATACTTCCGCTAAATTGTTGCACATATTCCCTACCGTAAGGAAACCATTGCTGTATGGTTAAGAACCGGCTACGACACGTTCGAGTGCTTTGACGCGTATGGTTGGAGGCGAAGAGTGCTTTACCTAGAAACATAGACATAATCTACACTTTTATTTACATCTTAAAGAACATTTGCACACTCATCCTTGCTCTCCATATAATTTCATATGGTGCATGCCGGAGGGTACTGAACTGATAGACATGGACAAAATCTTTAGTCTTATTCCGATCCTGATGCCTTTTTCACACTTCACGTTCAAATAAAGAAGTAGCTCACTGTATACAAAATATTACGTATGGCGCACAGCTGAGGGTACCCTCAGCACCATATATATATATATATTGTAATAGCGAATCCTGCGACGCTTAGCAATTGCTATATATGCATGATAAGAAATAAAGAAGTAGCTCACTGTATACAAAATATTACGTATGGCGCACAGCTGAGGGTACCCTCAGCACCATATATATATATATATTGTAATAGCGAATCCTGCGACGCTTAGCAATTGCTATATATGCATGATAAGGGGATATGGATACTATTCTTTCCCTATTTTCTTCGCCCACGACTTCCACCCAGTGTTTCTTATACCGTCCTCCTCTTAGGTTTCTCACTGCATTACCAAGAATTTCTTGGGTACTGCGTTTCTATTCCAGTGTCCATTTCCTCCATGTACTCCTCCCTGATCTCCCTCTCTCTCCCTTTCTCTCTCTCTCTCTCTCTCTCTCTCTCTCTCTTTCCAACTTCAACCCTCTGCTCTCTCTCTCCCCACCTATCCTCTTGTCATTAACTCTTCCACTCTGTGCCAGTTTCCTCCTGTTCTCTATCTCTCCCTCTCTTTGCTCATCCCCTCCCTCGACTGTATATGAAAAACTGCAATAACTACCAACTTCATGATGATCTGCTATGCACCATACGAAATCTACGGTAATGTTTCTCGTCTTTAGAACCTCAAGTGTGTAGAATTTTAAAGCAGTCAGTTGCATGGTATGCCAGCCCATAAAAAACGAATCTACTCCTGAGAGGCGATGATCCCTTACAAAATTGCCTGTTTCGAATTTTCAGCTGTTCACTTGGGTTTTACATTTAACCTCCTTTTCATAAACCACCCATGTACTGAAGCGGACAAAATATAAGATAAAAGGGTTATTGAAATCAGTCCAGCCATATCTGAGTTTTAACGAAAGTAATGCATACAATTTACATAAATATTTTTTATTTTCGAAATGTTCAAATGTTTGTAAATCTATTGGACCAAACTGCGTGGTCATCAGTCCGTAGCTTACAAACTACTGAAACCTATGTAAACTAACCTAAGGACAACACACACACACACACATGCCCCAGGAAGGACTCGAACCTCCACGGCGAGCAACCGCGCGCTCCGCAGCGAGACGCTTTAGACCGCTCGGCTACTCCACCGCGGCGTTTATTTTCGTTACTGCCACATACGGGTTACGTTTACACAAATTCTCTCACTTTCTAAAGTTCTCATCCTTTTTCTTTCGCCGGTACTCCTTCATCGGTTGCCTCACCAGTGCACGTTCTTTTGCCGAGAATACTCTGCTCTTCTTCGATTTCTCCTGGAAGATATCCTTCACCTCTTCAACCTTTTCCCTAAAGAACTGCCTGTTCACAATTTCTTCTGCTGTGATCCCGCGTTTTTCTAGGCCCTGTGCACTTCTTTCACCCACGGAATTTGTGCCTTCCTGTCCTCCTGGAACAGAAGAATCTTGATGGCGAGCCTCTCTCATTTCATCCTTTTAATATGTCCATAGAAACATTCTTCTTTCCTACATCGTATATGCTTTAGACATTTATCTATAAACACCTTTTTCCTGTTTGTGACTTCTGCACATGTCATAGTTTGATTTCATATTACTAGTCACGGTTACAGTTCAGCACCAAATTAACTTCAGTTGTATGTCTGTATTCAATAAAAATTCGACACCTTTAATACGGCATTTATTATTGCAAATTCCTCTATCCAACCGCCTCATAAAATATTTCCTATTATTTCTGTAACACCTTATTCATTAACACTATATATCTCATAATTCATTATTTAAAATTAGTTATGAAATAAAATATTTTTATAGTATTACAGTGTTGAATGTTATGTTTTCCGATCTATTGGGCTTTACCTGACACTTGACCTAATTGAAGGGTACAAGCCTCGAATAACTTGGTATCTCGTTTTTAAGAGATTATCTTGGATGCGGCCGGTACTACAAGTATAACAATGTTCCGTCAGTGTAGACAACAGAAAAGTTGATCAGTGTTTCTAACCGTGTTTGACGTAACCCTTTAATGGAATTTCTCGCAGTACGAAGAGCAGGTAAACAACTTAAAAATTAAAAAGCAGTAAAAGGCAACATGGGGATGTTATTTTTGCCTCGACGGAAGCACAGCAGCGACGGTATTGCCCACTGAATTAGTCAACTGAGCGTGTAATCGTGTCTGCTCATAAAATGCCCCACCCTCCGTCTCTCAAACACACTCACACACACACACACACACATGCACGCACGCGAGCGCGTATTTTAAAACTGAGGATAAGTTTAGGTCGCAAACTCATGTACTGAAATGGAGTTACAAAATAAGTAGTTACGAGAATATACTGTGTTGCGTTGTTTTGCTTTCTCAGGCATGTGCAACACTGTGTTTTTCATAAGTGCAGTCCTTGATTTATTATAACCAACCCTTATTTACAGTTAAATAAAATGGCAGTAGACGAATATAATCGAACACAGAAGATGGACTACCGGCAAAATAAGAGAGTTCACCTCGGCACGCTTGAGATGCATGCAGTAGTTTGTCTAATAGCCCGCCAACAGATATTATTCATTTGCATGTTTAAGAAAACATTAGTGTTGTCTTCTTCAGAATAATATCTTTACTTCACTTGTTAGTTGCCACAGCATTAGCGAATCCTGGCGCTTCTGTGTAAAAAAAAAAAAAAAAAAAAAAAAAAAAAAAAAAAAAAAAAAAAAAAAAAAAAAAAAAAAAAAAAAACAGACTGTAATAAGACCGTAGACGTTTGTCTTTGGCCTTATTTTTCACTTTATATACATGACATCAGCAAAACGTACAACACGTTTCGTGGCAGCAGCCTTACGTTACTGTCTATAATGTTATTTTTCTCAAACAGGAACCAGTCGGCTACTTTGAAAGACGGTTTTCTAATATGTGAAACAATCAGGCTATCTGAAAAAGGCAGTATTGAAGTCAAGTATAACAAGTAAACTCTCATTATCATCTGAACTAATTCAGTGATTTCAACCATTTTCGGTATCTCGAATCTATTTCAATGATATAAAAACTCTGATTAATATTTAATGTCCTGTACCCCCACATTTTTCTGGTATTAAGATGTTAATTTTCGTAAATTTAATATTAGATCGTGACTAAATTCTTGAACAAATAGTGTCACAACTCCCATCACTTCGATCTAATTATTTTCCTTGAGCTCTTATTTCCTCTTAAAAGTACCTATTCTTTTCTCGTCACATTATCTTCGTTAACCTTTTCGGACCCGATATTTTTCTGGATTTTAGATGAATAGTTTATGAATGATATGTTCCCAACATTAAACTACACAGGCAATTTTCCAGTACTAACTGATGAATACAACTAAATAAACCATCAATAATTACATAGCAAAATAACAAACATTACTTTCAGCTATACATTGGAACACACCTAACTCACAGCTTCCGTGTATTTTGAAGTTTCTGCGCAGTACAAAACTCTCTTTGTTGGTATTTATGTTGTTGTCCACCAAAATTTTAACTATGTGTGCGTGTTGAAAAGTTCTAACACTGGCAGTCGTATACATCTTATTTATATCGAGAAAAAAATGTTCCTTCTCTAGTTTGGACACAGTAAAATTTATGTAAGCAATTGTGGCCAGTGAGTCTGAAAGCGCTATCATCCAGACCGTCATTTAATTTTTCCCCTTTTTATTTTTATTTATTTATTTATTTATTTATTGTATTTCGGCCGGCGTATCATTTCCTCACGTATTCAACACAAAGCAGGAACGCAGACGTAATTATTTCTTTTTGTGGCGGTAGTTAGGCTGACACTACATAGACAGTACCGCACGAAGGACAGTACAAAAGATTTTACGAAAATAAGCTTATGTTTTGCCAAGAATAAGAAAGGTACAATACCGACTCGACGCAACCGAGGTACTTGTTTCAGAAATCACAGATAAGCAGCAACTTTATGTGAAGCGATACGTTTTTGGTATAAAGAGACTGCGTTTTATATTTCGCGATATCTCCGCTTACGCAGTTCGACGTCTGACATTTGCCATTCGAATATCGAATAGGTGGTTTAAGGGCGCTGTACTAAAAAATATGGCGGACTTGTGTTATCGGTCGCGGCAGATTACATTAAGGGAGATCCCCCGGGACGTAGCTACCGCCCAGCATGCAGACAGTCTGAAGGGGGTGTTTCGAAGATGCAGCTTCGAGCAGCTACATCCACCTTAACAGTCGATATCTTGGGCCTCAGGCTAAAATATAGCCAACATTGCCACGTGTGAAAATTAATATACAATGTGAGACATTTTAAAATGACTCCTGAGTGTTTGTTGAGACTATGCATATTAAATACATGAAATGATTAAATTTACAGGTCAGTAGCTTAAGAGATCATGGTTGCAAAATTTTAACACGAATTATTTACAGAAGGATGAAATACCTGGTGGAAACCGACTTCGGCGAATATCAGTTTCGTTTCAGGAGAAATGTAGTAACACGGAAGGCAATACTCACTTAACGGTTTATCCTAGAAGATAGATTAAGAAAATGCAAACCTTCATATCTAGATCTTGTAGTTTTGGAGAAGGCTTTCGAGAATGTTGATTGGAATAAACTCTTTCAAGTTCTGAAGCAAGCAGGAATAAAATATAGGGAGCGTAAGGTTATTTACAACTTGAACAATAACAAGACAGTGGTTGTCAGAATAGAAGGGAATGAAAGGGATGCAGTGGTTGAGAAGGGAGTAAGACAGGGTTGTAGCCTTTCTCCAATGTTATTCACTTTGTACATTGGTCAAGCTACAAAGGAAAGCAAGGGAATTAACGTTCAGGGTTAAGAATTAAGAACATTGCGTTTTGCCGACGACATAGTAATTCTGTCAGAGGCAGCAAAGGATCTGGAAGAGCAGTTGAATGGAATGGACTGTGTGCTGAAAGGTGCGCATAAGATTAACATTAACAAGAGAAAAACTAGGGTAATAGAGTGCAGTCTTAGAAAATCAGGTGATGCCGAAGAAATTAGATTAGGTAACGAAACAATAAAGGAGGTAAATGAGTTTTGTTGCTTGGACAGTAAAATAACAAATGATGGTCGCAGAACAGAGGATATAAAATGCAGAATGACAATGGGTAGAAATGCGTTCTTGAAAAAGAGAAATTTGTTAACATCAAATATTGATTTAAGCCTAAGGAAGTTCTTTCTGAAGGCACTTGTGTAGAGTGTTACCTTTTATGGGAGTGAAACACGGACGATAAACATTGCGGGCAGAAAGAGGATAGAGGCTTTTGAAATGTGGTGCTAGAGAAGAATGCTGAAGATTAGGTGGGTGGATCGCGTAACTAATAAGGAGGTACTGAACAGAATTGGGGAGAAAAGGAATTTCTGGCATACCTTGACTAAAGGAAGGGATCTATTGGTAGGACACATTCTTAGACATCAAGGAATTGTGAATTCAGCGTTGGTGGGAAGTGTGTGGGGTAAAAACCGCAGAGGAAGATCAGTAGATGGATACAGTAAGCAGATTCAGACAGATGTAGGTTGCCGTTCTTATGTGGAGTACAAGAGGCTTGCTCAGGATAGGGTATTGTGGAAAGCTGCATCAAACCACTCTCCGGACTGAAGACCACAACAACAACAACAGCTCAAGAAATACGGAAATATCTGGTGTCGACAATGCTGAAATACCCGTATTCGTACGTGGTATAGCATACATCTGTAGCAGTGCAGACACTAAATGTAGCACCACTGAATACTACAGATGACAATTACTGTACTGGGATTCTTCATTCTACACCTGCTCGATTTCTTCACAAAGTTCTGCAAGAGTCCTGGGTTGACGATTCGAAAGTGTTAGTTGTAGTCTCCTCATATCACAGCGTTTGTATGATTGGAGCTTGTGCTAGCCGAGAGATTTGCTGCACGACATGCAGAGTACGTTGCGTTTCACTGGGCATCCATGGGTGAACATTATCCTGTTGGAATAAGACATCAGATTACTGTTGTAAGAATCGCAAAAGAACGGATCCTTCTGCACTTACCTATCACTCGTCAGCGTTTTATCAACAAACAGACCATAATGCCTCGGATGGAGCCAGTTGATAAGGGATAAAATACCTGCGAGTCAGCGCTTATCCTTACACCAACCGACCACCGTCACTTCGTGCAGGCAGAAACCCTTTCATCGACGACGACTCCTGCCTGCCATGCCATTGTCCAAGATATCTCCTGACGGCTCCCGCGGGCTATGCACGTCGATGCTGTGGCTTGAGTGGACGACGGGCTAGATTTATGGGTTCCTCTTGTCCAGTTCGAGTTGACATTTCTGGGTTCTCAAACTCAGTTATCTGTGCCAGTTACCTGTAAGATATGCTACTGTTGTCCTTAAAAACAATGATTTAGATGGACCTCTGTGCTACGAGGCCATCCAGAAAATCATCTGCGAGTATAAAGGTGCGACTCCAAACACGGCAATAGCGACGGACTGCAACTGCCTACGACGACAGAAACACTGCCGCTTGCAGCGGAACGCAACAGCAGACATTACATTCCGTCGCTGGTGAGAGGCGAGGTGCCTGCTGACTCCGCTGCGGCCATTGCGCTGTCATTGGAAGAGGAAGACCATGGCGTTCTATTCTTCCATACTAAGAAAAGACGAAATCTGGTAATGACTTTATATACAAGTAGAGCTGCTGAAGGAAGTGTCATAGCTTTGACTAACAAAGTGTTTGTTTAGTGGTGCAATCATATTCAGACACTTTAATTTCGTATTGAGTTTTATTAAGGATGGCATTAAACCACAGTGCCTAAAAGAAATGCAATAACTGAAGAACAAAAATTACATTTGGCACAGTAAGCACACAAAAATTCTTTCATTATTTACATTCTGCTTAGCAGTTGGTACGGAAAACTGTGCCAGCGATGTGGATGTTGTAGGAGTATTATTACCGGTTGATTGATTATTTGCGTTGCCCTGTACAGCCATTATTTCGTAATCAGAAAGATTGTGACTATCTTTTGTTTAGCGTCTGTTATACACAATGGAGATAAGCTCCATAAAACTGATCTGATATGTCCAGAAAATAGATCAATTTCATCATCTTTGCATTCCATAAGGGTTTTTAGTAACATTTGTCTCTTTTCATTCCTCTCATTTCAAACTTAGCTTTATTCCCTTTTCTTTTCCGTGCTGGTACATAACCTTCCTCGATTGTCACCTCACATGTAACATAATGGTATATGAACATCTCATAATCGTAATCTTACACAAAAATTGCGTCATTACTGTAGATAATCATTTTCAGGCCAACATTTATAGAATTACCAATAATTAACTCATTCTTAATTATTTTTAATCTAAACCACAGATTCTGTTTAATTGTACTGTAACAGGTAAGTGATGAGAAAACTGCACTAAGTTGCCATAAAAATAAAAATAAAATTTTTACAAAATATGAGTGAGTATAGCTTTGTTTTAGTCTAATTCATTCACTTCTGTGGCATTCAACGTCTAAAATTTACAGGCATGCATTCATAGTCTTAATTAAATAGTTAATCAGCATTTACAACAAAAATCACCGAGTGATTAATTACATTTCTAGGCATGTAATACATTTATTCGTGGAACTTGACAACTCTTCTTCCCCGTTATAAACAAATGCAGGTTTCAGTCTGATCTATAGAAGGGACAAAGCAATGATGTTATTTTAGTTACATTCAATGCAGTTATGTCTGAATAAATCAAAATCGACGAAATCTGAATTTTCAGTTTCTTGAAGAAAGATGTTGAAATGTTTGTAATCCAAGGGACTGATCTACGTTGGTCATTAGTCCCTAGGCTTACAAAATACTTAAGCCCGAGGGAGGTCTCGAACCTCCGACAGCGAACAACCACGCGCTCCGAAGCAAGGCGCCTTAGAACACTCGGCCACTAAACCACGGCTTTTCTTTAGTACCTATCACGATTTATTAACAAGTGATTCAATCGTTATAATTTTATAAACAATGCACATGCGAATACATCCGATGATAAATAACAATTTTAGCGCACTTACTTGCGGGCCGCGGTGGCCGAGGATACTGCAGCGCGCCAGTCACGGTCTGCACGGCCGCAACGGCCGGTGGTTCGAATCCCCCCTCGGGCATGGATATTTGTGTCGTCCTTAGTATAAGGTAGTTGATAAGTAGTTTGTAAGTTTAGGGACTGATGACACCGTAGTTAAGTCCCATAAGCTATACAAACAATTGAACATTTCGCACTTACTTGTTCTGTTTATCTCCTGTGCTATATCTTTCCCGACTTTATCTTTTACTTTTTGTATTTCTCATGTCCTGCGTCATATATTACTAGAAATAATGCTACTGTGTTCATGAACTTTTCTTCGTTGCTGTCTGAAGAACTCATTTTACTGGGATCTCGACAGCAAAATTGGTCTTCCGTGGGGGTGCGTGTCTGCGGCCGCGATGTGCCGCCTATCATCGGAGCAGGTATACGGCAGGCGGCTCTGTCGACACGTTCCGCATGGCACAAAATGGTGACCAGTGGCACAGACAAGAATATACAGACGGGAAACCTCCGCAGTGGCCCGGTCAGGGATGCGGGGAGGGAAGGTTCCGTAAGATGTCCCATGATGGCGCTGCGGTCAGAAGCAGCCCTTTAAACAGGCCAGAGCAGGCAGTAGGTCTCGGCTGTCCCCACCACCACCTCCCCTCAAACGCCGGCACACTGGATACAGCAGTTGCCTCGTGGAAGGCGGCACGAACTTCCCCTTCAGCCTCCCCACCACATTACCCTCTGATGTGCGAGAGGCACCCTCATAAGCGCCTCTAGTGTCGTCTACCGGTACTAAGCCAGGGAACCACCTGACATCTGCTGGCACCTTGCGGAACCTCGAGGGGAGTGTAGGACAGAGGTTTTTTTTTGGGGGGGGGGGGGCTTCTTCTCTGTATATGTTACTCTGTGCCAGTGGTGACGCCTGTGGTAGGGTCAATGATGAGTGCCGCCTTGCAGTCGGGTTCAGAATCACACCTTAAGAATATTGAAGCAACGCTTGCAACCAGCATAGAGCTGAACATGGATGCAACAGATCCAACTTATATTTCAAATTTTCGAAACGACTATTGCATCACTCGGAAGGCTACAGTTTGCCCCCTATTCAAACTATGGCAGAGAGAAACATAATCTATATTAATGTACAGGGTGTGACATTTTCAAAATGATGTAAAAATAACACCATTAGTAAGAATGACGTAAAATTGCAACGGAATGTTATCGGAGAAGAGTGAAAACCTATGGCAAAAGAAAAAGTAAAGAGTGTGAAAATTGTTCAGTAGATGTCGCTCTATGTGTCAGAATAAGTAAATGAAAACACTTGTCTAGCTCACGACCCATTGAAGTCTGTGCAAACAAGCCGGGTACACGGCCTTTGCTCATTTCACGTCTGAGACATCCACCGCGACTGTCTCAGTACTGGATCGCACTCTGCTTGTTTTACAAGAATGATGACTGTGCTCACATCCGGACACTGAAGGGGCCGGCCTCGGTGGCCAGGGGACTTGAGGCGCTCCAGTCACGGTCTGCACGGCCACTACGGTCGGGGGTTCAAATCCCCCCTCGGGCATGGATATTTGTGCCGTCCTTAGTATTAGCTAGTTCATAATTAGTTTGTAAGCTTAGGAACTGATGACCCCGTAGCTAAGTCCCATAAGTTCTACAAACAACAGAGAATTGTCTCGTCTTTGGTGCTGTGGTGAAGATTATGCTATCATTAATGATCTGACAATGTTAACTATCAACCAAACAACGTCCGAAGTAATAAAATACCTCGATACAAACGTCTGTGTTGTGCATGAAATACATGATATAATAAAACAATGGTTCAAGTAGTGAAATTCCAAGACACATATATTGATGTTCAGTCCACTGTATTAATACAGAAAACACTGAATTTTCATTTTTCCAAAGTTGAAACCATAATTTGGGAACGAAAGGGTTAACGTCTGACGAGTTCTCTCTGTTGAGAATGATATGATGCGTGCTGTTAGCGGGAAGTGGCCGAGCGCTCTTACGCGCTTCGTGCGGAACGTGCTGTTACTTGCTGTCGGAGGTTCGAGTCCTCCCTCAGGCACGAGTGGTTCTGTGTTGTCATCAGGCTACGTTAACTACGCTTAAGTAGTTTTTTTATTTTTATTTATGTATTTATTTATTGTTTTTTGTTTTTGTTTTTTTAGTATGGGTGCTGATAACCACAGAAGTCCCATAAGATTTGTAAGTATTTTAAACACTTGTTACCTAGAAACGCCTAAATCCAGGGACATATGATGTCTAGTTATTTTAACAAAGTGTTTGGTACTTCTTCCACGTTTACTATTAATTTTTATTTTATTATTATTATTATTATTATTATTATTATTATTATTATTTTTTTTTTTTTTTTTTTTTTTTTTTTTTTTTTGGCAATGTGTTTAATCGATCATGCAGCACACACTAGCCTTTAGATCAAGAAAGTACGTGTTGCAAAATTTACAGCAGCCGCTTTCTCTTGTGTCAACGTAAGGCGCTCCTGGAGAAAGGTTAAGAGTTCGCCGTTCCAGGCAGACGTGCTACACCGTGCGCTTCGCCGCCGTGTGCCCGCGCTGTTAGCGGGTGCTGCTGCTTCTGCACCCCTTCCGCCACTGCGGCAGTAAAGGCGGTTGCCCGCAACCGTAAAAGACGCCGCAGTTGTGTGTCTGCCCACACTCTGCGGTGAAGACCTGTGACGTCACGGCTGCCGCGTCGTAAACGCTAACAAGCGCGGCGGGGCGGGCGCCCACGCGGCAACTCTGCCACACGCAGCGCGCCTATTGTTTCGCGTCGTCTCAGGTAACGGGTCTGCCACCCCAAGCAACGCGTGGCGAAACACCTCAACAGCAGGGAGAGGCTGACGTCTAAGACCAGAGTGCTGCACCGAGAGAGGTGGCTTTGGGGTGACACACTGGATTCTCATTCTGTAGTTCTGTGGTTAAAATCCACCTCTGGACATCCAAATTAGGTTTCACGTGATTTCTCTAAATCAGTCCAGGCAAATGCCAGGAGTTATTTCTCTGAATCACTCCTGGCAAATGCCAGGATGGTTGCTTTAAATTCGCACGGTCGATTTCCTTCCCAATTCTTACTGAAATACACGAACATGAGCTCTGTTTATAAGGGCAAAGCCGTCTACGGGACGTTAAACCCTAATCATCCTTCTTTCCACAGTGTTGCCACTTGAAGAACTGCAACTGCCATCTTCTTACATTAGAATTAAGGAAGGAAGCTTACGGCTTAACTCCCCGTCGATAGCGTGGTCATTAGAGACGGAGGTCATAGTTCGATTTTTGTGGCAAGGATTGGGAAGGAAATTGATCATGCCATTTCAAACGAACCATACCAGATTTTGTCTGGAGTGACTACGTAAATCAGTGGAACCTAAATGTTGATTGCCGGAGGTGGATTTAAACCACCGTCCTCCCGAATGCGAGTACAGTGTGTTATCAGTGCGCCACCTGTATCGGTTGTCACATTGCAAATACAATACCGGAAATTAGTCCTCCTGGAAAGACAACGATGGAGGCAGATGCTGCCTGGGTGATAGTACATGTTCCAGCAATTGTTTCAAAGCCTTCAGCAAACAGTAAAATAGCTTGCACAGTGCCAATTTGACTGGGCGTGGATACGACTCAGATATGATCGGAAGAGGAGGAGGTCATTTCCTGTCTCACCAATACTGACTTGACGTGGGCGTCAGGCTTTGGATCGGCGCCTTGCGGTGTGCGTGTGCGTTGGCCGTGGCAGCGGTCGTGGCAACGTAGCCCATGCCTGCTCTGTGCTCAGTGGGTCTGCAGCTGTGCGATGCAGCACAACCCCTGAGTGAAGGCGTCACAGTCAAAGTGCTGCGTCTGCCAAGGCGGGAACTGCCTATATGTCTTTTTGCTTTTCCAATCACACACCTAGTCTTCTCTTCTGCCGTCTCTCGCTAAGTCCATTCCGTCTCTGGCTACAGCTTTTCTCCTGGAATTTTGGGTCTCTTTGGCTCTGTAACTGGTGGGTAGCTTTACAGTGCCACCCAATAGCTCATCACCGTTTTCATAACCCTCAGTCCCCTGTGGAAATTATCTGTGGGCTGAGACTTTTCAACCAGCGTCTATCCCACGAGCCGGCCGCGGTGGCCGAGGGGACTGAGGCGCTCCAGTCACGGTCTGCACGGCTACTACGGTTGGGAGTTCGAATCCCCCCTCGGGCATGGATATTTGTGCCGTCCTTAGTCTTAGCTAGTTCATAAGTAATTTGTTAGCTTAGGGACTGATGACCCCGTAGTGAAGTCCCATAAGTTCTACAAACATTTGAACATTTGATTTTGTCTATCCCACGTATCAGGCGTGTTGTTTAACTTCTGCATTACTTCGTGGCTCGAAGAAACAGTTTATCTGCAATTCAGCCGCTTTTTGGAAACGACTCATCTGGTATCTGCAGATAAGGGCTTCCTCTGCGCACATGCTATTGTGTCCATTTCGTTGTAAGGGCGTCTCTTCCGTGCGTCCACTGTCGCCATTTATCTGCATGCTCCTCAAAGTCAGGCTGGTTTCGCCACGTACGTTCTTACGACGAAGACACGGCAATTTGCCAGGCTGCGCCCCTGTGTGGAGAATGCAGGGTGGCGGCCGGTGGCAAAGGTGAAAATTGTGGTGCATCCTGCTGTCTCCCCCCCCCCCCGCCCCCCTCCATGACGGCTAGACACTGGCGTGGCGTGCAACGAAGGCTTCCATCGGCAAAATCACTGGACACAAGAATCACTGGCTGAGATGTTACAGTACCATATAATATGTATCATATGTAATTTCATGTAAATTGTTATCATCCACTTGCTTCGATGGTCAAGTGTGTAAAATTTCACCAAGGTGAGAATAAATCTGTAGATTTTTAAGAACTGCAAACAAACAAACACTCGAAGGGACACTCTTCTTAAGGTATATGAAGGATAAGATTAAAACTCGGTACTTCAATTATCATGTTCACGTATTAATATTATTATGCATTAGAGAAGTAATAAGGAGCGCCAATTTCTTCCTTCGACTGCAGCTCCCAAATAGTTGTGTGTGGTGGGTTGTCTTTCGATGTGAGAATTGGCCGCAGATTTAAGATTGTTTCCACTGTTTTACGTTTTTCTTTGGATTTTCTCCGTTCTTTTTGAATCTAAGCAAACCCTGAATTAAAGCTAACGGAACAGAATAGTCATTTTAGTGAGAACACGAACAGCTATTCATTTTTATATTTAAAATATGATTTCAAGCTGATTTTCTTTTGATCTTAGTAGTAGACACCAGGGAGTCTTTAAATTGTTTTTCTATCGCGCACTTCAACATCCTTATAATACAAAGGTATTTATTCACATGTTCTGGAACAAGCTGAAATCGTACCATAACTCTGTCTGTAGAAGTAAGACACAAGCAAACTTTAACAGTATATATACATTTTATTTAGTTTTTGATTCCTTTGTAATTTATTTCCAAGTAGATGAAATAAGATTTAGATAATTGTAACAGATGAGATCTTTCAGATCCTGCGAACAAAGCGTGGAACATAACGAAATCTGTGTTAAAGACCATGACAATAGAAAATTTCACACTTTACGTTTTATACCCGCCTGCAAAAGCATAGTTGTTGGCTGTGACCGTTACAACTAACGGCCCTTGTATAAGGTACGCCATTTCGTGAAAGGCTATGGTTATACCTCCAGAGGCTAAGTGGAGCGTTAATAATATAACTTCCTGGAGAGACTTGTAGGAGTCCGCTTTCAGTCTGTGTAAGTGCCGCACTAAAGTCGATTGGCGTTCTGGGAGCATCCAAGAATGGACTCAGTTCGAAAGCTAAAACGGTGCCGCTGGATTCTCGACTGAAGTTGCCACCATTGTGCGAGATAAGAAGGTTTAAAACGGACGTCTTGGAAGACTGATGTCGTGCCTTGAATTTATCGGAACAGCGAGCGGTACAAATTTGCCACGTTTGTCATTTAAAAATAACACCTATGATTAGAAACCAACATGTCATTCATTATTACCGTTTATTACGAATGGGAAAAAACGTAGTAATTATTAAAAATACTCAACGAAATATTTAAAGGCAATTTTTTACAGATACCAAAACACAAAATTTAACGACTGTATCACTTGAAATAACGTCTATTACATAGTTGCCGTTTCCCAGCGTACATTCCTAGAGTCCTGCAACAAAGCGTAACATTTAATGACGTAAAATCTGTATGAGAAATGACGCAGACGGGTTTCAGCCACAAACCACTTCGAAATGAGTACAGTGTGTTACTACCGCAGAACTTTTGGTATTTATTTTACTTAACCCCACAGGAAACGACGGAATTTAGGGTAATGAGTGGGACACGAAATGTCGGCATTGTGGAAGATGAAGAGAGCACGAAGGTGCCCATTATATAATTTATTAAGTTGTTCAACTAAAATTTTATGCAAACCACGAATTTTGTTTTCAGTTTAGGAATTAAGAAAGTATGCAATGTTCTCGAGTAAAGTTCGTTCACTGTAACTGTTCCTCCCTTCCCCGGCCCTCTTCCTGATACAAGTAGGAACTGTGATCCTTTTCTTAGTAACCTCGCTGAACACTGTGGCTTTGGAATCATGCAGGGGACGTTCTTGAACTCTTGTTGGTTTTCGTCCGACTGATATTGATGTCGTGTGTGTTAACTGATCCATGAAGGCATAAATCAATCTCATTAATTACAACAGGAATGTGGCTATCGTTTAACCGCTAAATATTTTTTTTCCAAAAAAATGTTTGTAAAATCTATGGGACTTAACTACGGGGTCATCAGTCCCTAAACTTACAAACTACTTACAAACTAGCTAATACTAAGGACGGCACAAATATCCATTCCCGAGGGGGGATTCGAATCCCCGACCGTAGTGGCCGTGCAGACCGTGACTGGAGCGCCTCAGTCACCTCGGCCACCGCGGCCAGCAGTAATTTTTTTTTTCCTTTTTTTCCGAAAATCTCCAACGAGTAGCGTAGTTACGAAGCTTAGGCTGGATTCATACTATGGTCAAAATCACGTTAACCCCAGAGACGTCACATACCGTATAATGTCCACTTTCATTCCGCTTGAATGGAACGTCTAGAGACGATAAATAGTAAGCAAAATTTTATGCGTGTTTCTAAACTCTCAACATACGTTGCTTCCTTCATAAAAGATAATTGGAAATACTAAATTTAGTGTTGAGTAACCAGCTGTGATTTCCGTTGTCTTATACGACGAGACAAGAGAGCATAAATTACTAACGCTATCAAGACGAACTGCATTAAGAATGTATAAAGGAGAATTCCACATACTCTATGGAGAATTGGAAGACCATTTTTAAAAACACCTTAGAAAGGCAACACAGCGAGACTTCAATTTAATGTCATTGACCAGCGGGAGGATCAAGAAAGCAGACACAAACCTGAGCTGTGCAATAATCCCCATACGAAAAAAATGGCCTGTTTGTGGTTTGTGGAAAGAATGATGCTTCAGTTTCACAGTTTTTAATGGATTTTCTCTTCTGCATTTAATACAACAAAATACCTAGATTGCAACTCAATTTTAGTATCTATTTTTAATATAATATGTAAGTATAACGTAAATCTCAGTAACGAAAGGTACTTCAAAATTCCACGCATCTACTATACTGTGCGTGACTCAAAAAAACATTTCGATCCATATTATTCGCATCTCCGCATACTGTTTTGTTGACATTAATCTGATCACGAAAGTCACAAAATTACTCAAAAAATTTAATTCTGTGAAAAGCAACTCAAGGTATGCATCTTCCAAGTCATTATGTTAATAACAGTATTTTCTGAATTTTTGGGAGAATCCTTGATATGCAAACGGAGGCAAGTTATGCAAACCAAGGCAAGTTATGCAAACCATGTCTACACGGAATATTTGCTCTTGTGCGACTGCATTCGTTATTTCCTGTCAGAAGGGCCTGTGCTCGTAGTAACAGAGATAAGACCATACAGTGAAATAGTTGTAATATCTGATGTTCCCAAGCCAGTACTATACTTTCTTGATGTTCCTAATCTATGTAAATGTTTTGGAGAGCAACCGGAATAGCCATCTTAGATTATTTGCAAATAATGATTTCGCTTACAACTAAGTAAGACCATCAGATGAGCAAAACACACTCTGGTATTGATTTATACACAACACAAAAATTAAATGTTCAATTGTTTGTAAATGTATGGGATGTAACTACTTTGGTTATCAGTCCCTAGACTTACAAACTACTTTAACGTATCGACAGTATACACACCCATGCCTGAACCTTCGACAGGGAGCAACAGCGTGCTCCGCAGCAAGGTGCCTTAGAACTCATGGACATTACACCGCGGCCACATTGTAACTTTTTGAGCGAAACGAATAACTGACCTTTAATAATGACAAGAGTAAGGCTTACCACAGGAGTAGGGACACGCAAGTCGCCGAAGTGGCGTCCAATTAAAGGACTTACACCAGGCGAATGAGCCACATCAAATTATTGTTATTATTATTACCACAGGAGTCAAGAAACTTATCAGCTAAATTTAATACGATTAATCGGACCAATATTTATGCCATTTTATCAAATATGTGGAAACTGTAATTGCGAACAACCGTAATGCTGAACGATCACATAGATAATGTTGTGACAGAATAATTGTACGAATCGACATATTCACTAAAGAAAGTACCTCAGCTACCCACGTCCGCACTGGTAGAGGTATGGGATCCTTACAGGACAGGATTGGTGAAGAACATCAAAAAGTTCAAAGAAGGCGAGCTCATTTTGTATTTTATGATTACGTGAGAGTTGCTGACATGGTACAATAGAGCAGGACTCATTAAAACACATGTAAATTCTAAAACTTAGTGCTAGTAATTGTGCTATGCTACTGAGCGATATGCCCCTTCTCTCCCCCCTCCCCCATATATATATATATATATATATATATATATATATATATATATATATATATATATATATATATATATATTATTTTTCAAAAGAGATGGATTGGCTGGTCAGTTCTTACCTTCGTGCTGTACCGCCGATAGCCGATAGTCACACAATGAACAAAAAAAAAAAAAAAAAATAAAAAAAAAAAAAGGGGGGGGGGGGACGTAAAAACAAGCTTTCGGAACACAGTTCCTTCCTCAGGTGGGAGAGAAGGGAAGAAAAAACGATGGGAACGGAAGGGAAAGGTAATTCACGACCTAGATCATGAAGGTGGTGTTTGAGGAGTGTGGAAGTAAGAGATACTGCCAAACTCATCAAACACCACCTTCATGATCTAGGTCGTGAATTACCTTTCCCTTCAGTTCCCATCCTTTTTTCTTCCCTTCTCTCCCACCTGAGGAAGGAACTGTGCACGATGCACCACGCTCTGGCCGATCCTCCGTGATTTGAGACGAGTTGGTTCATGCGGTCGACGATAAAATTCGTGACGATCGACGATTCACTATTTCAGGTTTAGAAGTGCATTTCCCGAATGTGAGTAGAAAAACGTTGTACAGAATTCTGTCTGAACATTTGAAGTTCCGAAAATTGTGAGCCCGTGATTTCTCAGGCTGCTTACGGAGACTTACGGAGAAAAGAATGGCTTCTGCTCTTACATTTTCAACTGTTTGGATACTCAAAGGTGTTTCTGGGCAGCTAGCGCTTCGACACAGATGATGAAGTGAAAGATGCTGTTACACACTGGTTATCTTCGCAGACGGCCGATTTCTACGACTTAGGCATTCAAAAGCTTTTGCACGATATGACAAATATCCAAATAAGGATGGAGATTATGTAGCAAAACAGAGAAAGACGGAAGGGATGTCAATAATCAATTGTATTGGAAACAAGTTTCATTTTGGATGTTTTAACCGTAAAAGTAGTGTGTGTTTGTTTGAAATGAAAAGTAGTATGTGTTTGTTGGGCGAGCGTGTCACTGTTTTTGTTAAGAGACCGTCCCTGCTAAAATTCCCAAATAAATGTTCTGTTGTTGTTTTGGTAACAAAATAATTTGACTAAGCAATGAGACTTAGTACCTTCCTTTGCCCTGTTAGAATAAATTGCAACCGACATGGGATGCAATGATCTTACGTAAATGTGGTTTAGTTTGATGCGCAACGGATAACACTTTAAATTGTACAGTTGTTAATAAGTCAACAGTAATTAAACTCGTAATTGGTCTACACATTAATCTCGTGCGTGAAAAACAATGTGAGCAAATGAAATGTTCAGATCTGTCAGCGTGCAACATATACCAGCAGCCAGACTGTACATGTATAATTCGACTGCGAGAGCGAACAGAAAGTGCTACTACAGTGATAATTTTGCTACTTGAATTAACAGGATGCCAAACAAGGATATTTGATATTAATTGGATATCAAGATCACTGCATTTGATAATGTGCCTATTTGTACAACAATTACCATACATATTCAATGTAATAAAAAATGTTCTACAAATCTGGTAAAGATTTCAAGTATCACACACTGTAAATCTGTCTCATCTCTTTACGTGATCTACTTCTCTTCTAATCAAACAAATCACTTTAACTGTTACTAACATTAACTACCTTAACAATCTGAACTTTCATTGAGACTGAGAAGATCTTTAACTATGATCTTTACTGCAATTATGAACAAACTACTTCCTGCTCTCATTAATAGACCAACTGATCATCACAAAATGCCTACACTGAACTATTCTAATTAGCACACAAATTTACAAACACAATAATTATGCAACTCTATCATAAGAAACATTGATCAGAACGGATAGCAATTAAAATTGATGAAAGAAACGAGGAACTGGTAAAATGACACAGGGATAAATGATAAATGCGAGCTGAATTAAACAGTATTCATTACCCAAAAGACAAACCAACTACAATATAGGCTACATACAGGCTACCATACATAACAAGTACAAGTTTACCTTATTTGAGACATAAATTTCCATACAAAGTTTTCAATCTGCAGAGTTGGCTGCGACTCTTCAAAACTGAATTTTTACTCTTCGAGTCTAAAACACAGACAGACCAACCCGACAGTATCCTGCTCGAAGGTCACACACCGACTCCTCTCTACACGAAGGTCACACCTCGACACTTTAAACGCAACAACTGTGAGTGCAAGACACACTCCAAAGATAAAACAAAGTCTTTGGTTGACAGCAAAGATATGAAAATGAGTACAGTATGTTATATCGATTAGTGAAGTGGTACAAAATATACATAAATTTGTTTACTGCAGAATTATAGCTTTGGTTTTTATAACAAAACATGCTCAATGCTCTATGACAGGCAAAATTATGTGAACATTATATTGCGTACTCCTTTCAACCGGACATTACATTTGGAATATCCCTCGTATATAGCTTGCTCATTCAAACAAGATGCTTGATATGGATGATGTCTCTCCCGCAGGACGTTCAAGTCTCCCTCAGGTATAGGTGTGTGTGTGTGTGTGTGTGTGTGTGTGTGTGTGTGTGTGTGTGTTTTGTCCTTAGTGTACGTTAGTTTAAGTAGTTTATACCTCTAGGGCAGCGGTCGGCAACTGTCGGACACCTGTCCAAGTCCGGACCGCGGAAGAGCAGAATCTGTACCGCCAAAAGTATTTAGAAAGTGTAAAATACATACTCTAATTGTTAAAACAATTATTTTTCTGTAGATAACAACATCGAGCTACAAGTAAATGTAAAATTAATATATGATTTGGTTCAAAGTGTATTATCATTCCGTCACAAGCTGGTTCTTTGAAAGAGACGTCAAGAAATTCTCCATTTCGTAACAATTTTCGAATATAAAAATAATCCTGAAATAGATATTAAGAAATTTTTAGTAAGATTCAAAGAAATATAATAGTTCTCACGATTCCTAAAATCACCTTTTGAGGTTTCTTCTGTACCAGAATCGACGGATGTGGCTGCCAAGTCGTTCCACATTTCAAAGTATTTACTTCAAATGGCGATAATAGACTTGCAACAAGACATTTCCTTGCAAATGTATAATCCACTGAATAATTTAGGAATTAGCATGTCCCGAAAAAAATATTAAAATTGCACAAAATTAGCGATTTACCTGGCTGCTGTGTTTTTATGTCCACATATGTTTGTGAAAGTCCGTTTTTAAAAATTAATTTCTTGGAGTATAATTTTCGCTCAAGGGTAACGACCGCCCACTTTGAAGAAACTATTCGCATTAATTGTTCCGCACGTGAACCTAAATTTAAGAACCTCCTCGGGACTGGAAATGTAATTCTTTCCATGGATTTTTTTTTTACCAGATATACGCACATTTCATTGTATGTCATACTTTCTTAGTAAAAATAAAAATAAATAGTATGTATAATGCATGACCTGTTTCTGGACATTCCAATAAAACGTTGATTCTCCATTGTATTTGATACTGTTTGTTAGTGAAAATAAAAATAAATAAGTAGCAAACAATATTATATTATTTGGATATTTCATACATTATTATTTTCGTCTATTGTATTTCGTATTACTTTAAGAGTGAAAATTAAAATTAAAAGTCATTGAATATGGAGTTTTGAATACGAATATGCCTCTCAGTTGTACTTCATATTATTTTGTGAGTGAAATTTAAAATAAAAAATAAATTAGTAACATCAGGACCTCGATAAAAATTTTCAAAAGTATCCGGATCCCATCTACTATTACTTGCCGACTTCTGTTCTAGGGAATGAGGCCCATAGCAGTTTAGTACTACATTAGGTTTACAAACACTTCATTGACACGCATAACATTTTATCATCATTTTCTCTGGGACTGATTTTGTTTGGATTAAATTAGTTGTTCGTTCCATAGAGCCATGTTGAGGAGATCCTCGTAGATATCGTAAATGTCAAACTCTAATTATGGAAATAATTATAAATATTACAATTATTACTTGCGAGCTGATAATATAATAAGGTGATAATAGAATAATATTAATGGTACGAATACCGATATATTCATATTTGCTTCTATTTAATAATTCGTCAGTGTAGTAGAAGGAGTTGGCCATTAAAAAGTCTTTTAGTCTCCTGTAAACTGATCTTTATTTGTAAGTAATTTTTATGGTTGCTGGTAAATTATTGAAAATATGTGTTCCTGAGTATTGGACCCCTTTTTTAACTAATGTAAGTCACTATGTAAATCGTTCCTGAGCTGGTTTTTGATGAAGATATTAATGTTCTATGTTATTTCATTTTGGGCATCCTATGCGTGAATTCAAACGAATTTCCATTGTATCATATATGAAATTGTTAAATCTCAGCTCCAATGCATTTGATATCAGCGGTATTCCTAATGTCCCGTTAATTTCCGTAGTCAGTGTATTGGCAGTATAGATAATTGTTCCATGTCTCACAGAGGTCTTTGTTGAGTACCGCACACATTATGTTCAAATGTTTGTGAAGCTTATGGGACTTAACTAAGTGGTCACCAGTCCCTAAACTTACAAACTACTTATGAACTACCTTATACTAAAGACGGCAGAAACATCCATCCCCGAGGTGGGATTCGAACCCCAGACGGGGAACGGCCTCGTGTATCGCAGCATAGTGCCTCAATGCGTTCGGGCGCTCCGCCGCAGCACACACATTACGATCAGATACGAGATATTCTTACGATTTTCGCTTTTAACTATACATATATAGTGCGTGTATTCTTGATTTCATAGCTATTTCGTCATTTTCAATATACATAAATAATAAAAATTCTAGTTCAATGTAATTGCTTGTGCTTTGCAATTATAACGCCAATCGTTTGAGCGCACAGCACACACAATGAGCACATTGGATTGTGCCGCTTTGTCGCGTTTAATCTATACGCCTGAGCACCGTATCAATACTGTTGACAGACGCAGTTTATTGCCAACCAAACGCCCAATAATTACACGACTCAGACAGCATTCCATATTGATTCTGATTGCCAGCCATGTAAGCCAATATCCTGAGTCAGAGCGATGGGCGCATCCCGCAGAAATGCCGAAGTGCCACAATCTGACACGTATTCTGTGCAGTTCAATTCTGCAAAGAGGAGCACCAAATGATTTTTTCTGTAGTAGTAAACAATTAGAAGTAACACATATCCTACGTATTTTCCTGTTAAACAGATCGGGGAAATTAAATCTGTTGAAGTGCTTATATACATAATATTAAAAAACGCGAAGGATCACAACATACGGTAGGTTGTCAATATTACTATGAACACGTTCACACATCGCTGGGTACATGATAGATTACAGTTCCATTTATCTTTGACAAGTAGAACGGCAGTCATAATGTAGTAGCGTTGTGCAATTTTGAAGGTTTCACCATAAAGGATGTGAAATGCGTTGGAATCTGACTAGTCATGGCCAAGAACAAGAAGAAGCTGCATGCTCAAGTAACGTATGCTTATTGTCCTCTGACCAAGTGTAGACAGCGACATGACTGCTCGTCAGTTGTGTAGGCTAATACTCTAGCAGCCGGCAAGTGTTTTAACTTGTCACACTTTCCTCCCTACCGCCTCCCCCCCCCCCCCCTCCAAATGCCTCTTTCCTCATATCACCCCACTAATCAGAGAAACGAATGAAATTTTTGCAGGGGAGATTTTTGAAACGGGTGGTTAAGGAAAGTAGTTTTTATGAATGGAAACAAGAAGTAGAATCCATTTTTAGTTTAACATGTTACTAATTAATCAAGTTCTTAGCGATAATTGAGTAAAATGGAGTGCAGGGTCTATCATGTTTACCTTTCTCCCCAAGAGATTTTGAATTGTGTCATCAGAATTGTCACCGTTTGATACACTACTCTAGAGCAATAAATTTTCCAAACCAAACTGTAGGGCCTGACTCTTAGAGGACTACAGTTGGTTCTTGGCTACCTTGTGTAGTTTGACATGACTCTACCCAGACAAGCAGAATGTTTCCTCAAACATAGAAGCCGCACGGAAGT
Organism: Locusta migratoria; assembly: GCA_026315105.1. Taxonomy (NCBI): domain Eukaryota; kingdom Metazoa; phylum Arthropoda; class Insecta; order Orthoptera; family Acrididae; genus Locusta; species Locusta migratoria. The sequence goes on along the minus strand of CM048751.1, from coordinate 275,496,465 downwards.
AACCGAGCGGTCTGGAGCGCCACGTTACGGATCGTGCGGTCTCCCGCGTCGGGCGTTCAGATCAGGGAAATAGACCATTCATGCAGAGCGACCGTTTCAACAAGCAGCAGCAGCATCTGAATAATTATTGTAATCAGTTTTTTTAACTCTATGACAAGGAAGTTCAGAGAAACGTCTCAATGATTCATTCTTTTAATCGACATCCTCATCCTTTAAGATAAAAAAAATCCATCAATAATAATTATGTCAAGAATAATAATAAAAATAGGAGCAGCCCCATTCCACTTTTGATTTTCAGACGTAATGTCATCAACAAGATGAATTAACTGTTATATACTAATAACATGACAAAAATTGATCCAATAATAACATTATCATATTGCATCAAAATAAGAAGATTTCTATTTGTAACATGACAAAAATTGATCCAATAATAACATTACCATATTGCATCAAAATAAGAAGATTTCTATTTGTAATAATCATAACAGGAATTATTATTGGAGCAATAGATGGATTAAATCGCAAAGTATTTTTGTAGGAATTTTTTGGCATTCCAAAGGAAGAGAAAATCTTTGTCATTTTCCTTACAAGTACAAGCTGAAAATAGTGACGTAGATAAATATTTGATGTAGGCTGTATCGAGTTTGGCTACACGTTGAAAGCAAAGGAATGTTAAATCTTCCATGCATATTAATGTTAAATAATCACACTAAATAAAACTTCGATTACACGGTAATTATCATTCAGACGATGACAGAAAATACACCGTGTTGTCTCCAGGATATTTTAGCGACGGAAACCGCGTATGCAGAGATGGCAGGCTCAGTCCGAAAGTGTCAGTTTCGGAAAGCGAAATAGAGAAGTCCAGTTACAACTCCCCCCACAAAAGTTGACGAGTTTTGTTAAGCCAACGAAGCTTCTACCCGTTTCGAATCGTATCCCCACGCCACCGTCTTCTGCGTCTGGAATGATATTCTCAACGTAAAGACCTGAGGCCCCGTACCATTTTTCCAGTGTTCTGGGAGGCGAAGCAGCTCTACTCCTCTGTTGATGCGAGCAGAGGTCAGGTAAGAATTGAGGTCATGGTTGTTAACGATTAAAGAAAACGCAGACTGCGTCCTCGTGTGTTACCTCTTAGGTTAGCGTATTAATATGCCACTGTTTCTCGAGACGTTTGTTATCTGATACTGAGCCACTCTCATACACACATACATACACTATTTTCCGTGAAGTTCCATTACGTTTCCTCGTCCTTTCCTCCGTAAATCACTCTCTACTGAGAAGATGCATTTATCACGCCATCCATCTACATTTCAAACGTAATATCCTTTGCATAAGAGTGAAACGCAGTGTACCTGCATTATTTGTGATTACCAAAACGTTATTGCTAAGGATAAACTGTTTTGCAGTCGCTGAGAACAGCTTGAAATATAGTTTGAATGGTACGAAGTGTTCGGAAAGCGGATAACAAATGAGGGGTGCGATAACTTTAAACCATATGAAAGAATCCTAAAACAATACAGAATTATATCAACTGTATGTTGATTTCTCAATGGGTCATGCCTCAGACCACCGAAATATTACAACAAGATTAAAAATTTCCCACTAACTGGTCTGATATGAAATATTTACTTAAGACAATCACATATCACACCACCAAGCTGGAAATTATTTATTCTCAATTCTATAAATGATTTGATTTATCATAATAACAGATTTTTCAGGGAATACCAATGTGTAAGAATGGTCTATAAGTTAAAGTATCTTTTAGCAGATTCGTAGCAATACCAACGCACTTTCAAAAATGTTCTAAGTTTATAAATCTATGGGACCAAACTAATGTGCTCTTCAAACGGCCTAACATAAAAAAAAAGAAAACTAAGGAGAACACACTTGCAGGACTAATTAAAATGTTTAAATGTTCGCAATTCCATGGGACGAAACTACGTTGGTCATCAGTCCCTAGACTTCCAAACTACTTACACTACGATAAACTAACCTAAGGACAACACACACATCCATGCCCGAAGGAGGATTCGAACCCTCGATGCGGGACGCCAATCGATCCGTAACGTGGCACTCCAGACCGCTCGGCTACTCTCGCGTGGCCAGAACTCTAATCTCCGGCGGCAGCGGTATCACTTTCTTTGACAATGGGCCTAGAACCGGTTTTCGATAACCTGTATTGTAAGGGGTATCTGACAGCGACGAAGAAAAAAAAATTAAAAATATTCGTTACTTTTTTGATGTACTTGGAATATATTTTTAAAAGTGATTATCACGTGTAAATAGGGCCCTAAAACCTGAAATACAGGCAATGACGCTCATCTTGAAAAATAATTATTCGTTTTCATCTTTCTGAATTAATCTGTATCTCAATATTTTCATGGACCTGAAGAACCGCATAAAGCATGTTGAAGATTTGTTCATTACCTGTAGGTCTCCATTGCTGACTTGGCCGCCTCATTATCCCGATATCTCAGCTACCGGAAACGTCCGGCGATGTATACTGAGTTCTGTCCCTGGCGACACTACGTTTATGTAGCTGTGATACCTCCGCTCGTTGCCGTGGTCAAGTGGCGAGCGTTCTAAGGCACCTCGTTACGGAGAGCGCTGTTACTTGCTGTCGGAGGATCGAGTCTTCCCTCGGGCCTGGGTGTCTGTGTTGTCCCACCAGGGACATCTATGAAATAATAAGGAATGATGAGTTAGTAGAGATCCTAATTATACTAACTGAGAAAGTATCAACCCACGCGCAGCAGATCTATCGAGGATAGTCTGCTGCGAAACAACAGGAGAGAAAAGCCGTGCATGCGTCTATGAGGCATACATTGGCAGCAATATACTGCGTACGTAAAACCGGATTGACATCACCATCCCTGGCGTCTGGCCGGCTAACATCGATTTGGCACCACGGATGGAACCGAATATGACCGGAAGGTTAGTTGAGGCAAGGAGTGAAGAGCTGGACGACTTTCCCGCCTTGCGTGAGCAAGGTATAAGAGAGAAGTCACTGGAATAAGTTCTCTGGTGTTGGCTGCCTCGCTACCTTCCAAATCCAATCTAGACTAGAAATCCAGTGTTGTAAATGAGATGGATAGTGTAAATCAGTGCACCACTAGTAGTAGTAGTAGTGTAATTTACTTTGTAACTTTACTTTACTGTATTTTGTTTTGTAAATTTAACAATCTGATAAATTAATATGAGTTGCAGTGGTGTAATTTCTGATGTATAATAATTGATTGTAAAGGTCTGTTTTAGTTATCCAGGTAACAGACCTAAATTGTTATTGTAATTGTAAATAAATAAAATTAAAGAAAATGTCCCTGGTATAAGTTATTTTAAGTTACCTTAAGTACTTTGTAAGCTTAGGAACTGATGACCAACTTAGATCAGTCTGTTATATTTACAAATATTTGAACATTTTCTCGAGTCGTTGTTGGTATTTTAATTTCGTGTAACCAGCAAAGTTTATTATTAAACGAGACTTCGGGCTTGTGAAATTAAGGAATACACAATCTGAAAAGCCACTACCTTGGAAAGTACCGAAGTAAATCAAGTTATCGAAAAACGCAGAAAAAATGGCATAAATAACGATAACGACGTTAACAGGATAGAAAATTTCACATCATAGTTACTTTATATCTCATTCGTACACCTTTCCTTTTTTCATTGGCAGTCAGAAAACATAAATTACATTACACGAATTAATATTTAGCTGTAGTTCTGCTTTGTAGTTATTACAGCTTGGAGTCGTCTAGGAATAGTGCTGAAGACGTTTTTGTCCCATTCTTGTTGTACATTCTGTTTTGTGTTTCTTTGAAGTTTTGTTCCGTTGCTCTCCCAAGCCGTGCAACGGGAGTGATATATATTCTATGAGAAGAGGTGCTTCCACGTGTTTTACACCATCCACTTCCTGAAATTATGAATGGATATGCTTCAAATCGTTGTTCTCTTGTAAACTGTTTTCACTCTGCATTTACATATCCGCTTGTAGTATTGATATACATATCACGGTCCATCTAATTCTCGACATAATGTAGTTTCCTTGCAACTGTATCACCCAAGACCGCCTCACCATCAGGATCGTCTCTCCCGCTCCCGCCGCAAACTCGTTCATGCTGGAAAAAATGTTCTGAGTCTAATATCTACGTATTTTTCATACCCCAAAGAATTCTCCTGTCGTCTGACCTAATTACATCACATTAACATTTTTTCCAGAAAACATCAATCTGTTTCATAACGCTTCCTTCCAAACTGCTTTTCTTCGGAAATATCAGGACGTCCCTTACTATTCTATTCAATTGGAAAACGTATATATATATATATATATATATATATATATATATATATATATATATATATATAATTATTTTTTTGTTTTGTTTTTATTTTCATTTTTTTGTTCATTTTTCATATTCTTTCATTCGCCTGGATTATACCTACCAAGCCACCTCACGAGTGCTTATTTTACGATGTTTTCGTGACTTCTTTCAGAATGAACTTCACGTCTGTACCTATGAACGAGGGAGTCACTTAACTCACCTGATTCGGAATCTTTCCGTTAAGAATATGCACTCCACTGTCGATTCAAGCGTTGATATAGGTCTATCGTCTAATTTAGATAATTGTGAGATGATTTCACATATTATATAAACGGTGAATATGTTTTCCTTAATCATGGTTGCTTTACTTTCAGTACGGCCCAATGATGCAAACGGTCCAGAACAAAACAACAAGTTGAAGTCTCTGGTTAAGAACGATTGACTTTGTAGAAGTCTCATAAGGAGTACGAAATTATACTTTCTACTATCTGAACATTTTTATCGCTATGAATCGATTTTATTCTATATACAAAAAAAAAAAAAAAAAAAAAAAAAAAAAAGTAAAAAATTGAGTTGAAAGTTGAGAAGTTGAGTCCCATGGGAGTAGCCGCGTGGTCTAAAGCATCATCTACTTTAGAGTCAATGGAAAGTGGAGGATGTAAAACTCATGAAATCCGATAAAATTTAAATGTGTACCTTGTGAAAACAGTGCTGTACAAATGTCTTGAGTCACTCAGTTTACGAACGCCTCGTGTCAGAAGTAGGAATGTCAATACACACACACACACACACACACACACACACACACACACACATACCTACATATGGGCGATGGAGGATTCGAACCTCCGGTGGGAGCAGCCGTGCAGTCCCTGACATGGTGCTTAGAACTGCACGGCCATTCCCTAGCGGCACCACTAGTTACTGGACGGACGTCGTATAACAGGGCGCTGGTTGAGTTGAATACGATGTGCGGCGTCCGTATTTGTCGATGTAAATAATGGAATAACGTCTACTAGTAATACTGTGTGAGGAGTTATATGTCATTGATTAAATCTCTATAATATTTTCGGAGTAAACATCTGTGAGGAAGGAATTTATAGATTGAATCTTCTATAGTTGGACACAGGCATAAGGGATGTTAAATTTGAAATGCTTCTGCGTACGCTTGTAATCGGGACAGCAAACACCACCGGAAAGCATAGCGCGTCTCTAGCAGCTTCTGTCACTAGATCTGACTGATCATCATGACGCTATTAGCACGCTAAAGTAATTTATTACGAAACGTGTTACTCTTACTCTGATCTTGGTTATTTCATCTATCCAGTAGTACATTTCTCCGAATGACGAGCAATACACAACTCTCTAGAATGAGAGTTTCTTAAATTATTCCCTTTTCCCATGGAACAAATCTTCTAAGCATTCTTACCATGAATTGCAGACTGGGATATGCTATACCCTAGACAAATTATATTGTGGTCATTCGACTTCCAAATTCTCCGCATGCATTCTCCTGCGCATTTTGTTGGAAGTAACTTTTTACAGTGACTGTCCATAATTATGTAATTATACAATCAAGGCGTCCCTCTGTACACACGTAACTCTTGTATCCGGAGTACTTGTTTATGATGAGGACCAACTAACACTCCCGGAACCAAGCGTCTGAAAGTTTTATAGCATTACAACTTCCCTGTACACAACTGCGAATACATTTGTGCTACTTACAACAGTATCTGCTTGCAATGTAGAAATGTGTTGTGAGAAGTAATTATATTGTACCGCTCCCTCGAAACACGGCCGAAGTTACATTTACGTCACTGTGCTGGCATTTATATGCTTTGTCATGCCTGCTACAAACTCTTCTGTCCATCCACGCAGCTGATCTGATATTTCACTGTACGGAAAAGACGTTTTATATTCCTGCCCCTCTGCGTCATCCTTCGTTGGGCCACCATTATGGCCACAGTCCGTATAACCCGTCGGCTTCGATACATCCATTCATTTAACTTGAGAGCAAAAATAGAACCGATTCTTTGTTAAGCTGTTGCTAATTTTTTCTCCATTAGGATTACTAAAATAGGATGTCTACACATGTATCGGAGAAAAATGATCCTTCTGGGGCGTCCTACCAAACCATTGAGGTACTCGAAAATATAATTGTTATAGTTTGACACCTGAATTTACAGTCCCTATCCGCCTTATCGAGACCCCCTTTATCCAAGTAATTTCACTGTTGCACCATACACAACACACTATGTAATTCGTTCTGTTTCTACATTTCTACGCAACATGATTCCGCCTGACCGTTCCTCGAAAAGATTAAAGTGCCAGCCCGTTCTCATTTTACCTTTATGCCGTACCGAAGTGCTCCCAAAATGATTCGCAATTGATTCCCCTCTGACCAGACGTCTTTCACCAATAATATTCCATTTTACCCTCCTGCGATCGCTCACCACCATAAACACTCCATAACCTTTTCCATTATCTCATCATGTATCCCTGTTCCGTAATAGTATCATAAGAGAAGATTTCATTTAAAAAATCTGGCAATTCAGCTGGAGTAGACGACTTCACGTCTCATTGCCCAGCTCCTCGCCACATCAATGTCTTCAGATTCAATCAACATAATGCGCACAATTTATCATCCTTTACTTCCGTTTTTCCAGCTCGGGCTCCTCGAGAAAGGGAAGAGGGAACGAAATTTCATCAGACAAAAATACCTGTGCACTCTTCTAGCATCGCGCTTTACTAGGTCAGGCTCTCTGTCCGCCTGCGGTATTAACTACGCGGACTACGTTTGTTCTTTGGACGGCTTTTCATTGTGCTGTTGAGGACTTGCTATGAAACAATTTACGGCAGGCACTCAGCGTTGGTATTCGTATAAACACCACACAGTACGTGCCACGATTTACGTCCTATATAAATCATGTTCCAGGAACGGTTATTCATATACTTTCACTTAACATATTTCGAAAAAATTTGCAAATGTCTGGTGAACGACCTTTGCTGGGTAATTTGCCTTCTGTAACATTGTGATGTAACGAAGAATATTTTTATCATACATGAATATTCTACAATCTTACCTACATACACTGCCCTCCATAAGCTTGGGAACACCTAGTAATATAGACAATGGAAAGGAAATACAGTATAAATGTGCATTTTGCTGTTTTCCAAATGTTTATTAAGCTCAAATAATACACAGGAAGATGCAACAATTAAATTCTCGATTCCTCAAAATAGCCACCATTTCCTTTCACCACTGGCTTGCACACTTTGCCAAGGTTTCAGTTGGAATTAATCTCCATTAACCTCCCACAATTGTTTCCCACTCATGATTTCCCGTTTTCGGATCCTCCTGACCAATACATCCCATAGCAGCTTGACTGGGCCACAATCGGGGGCCGGCCGCGGTGGCCGAGGTGACTGAGGCGCTCCAGTCACGGTCAGCACGGCCACTACGGCCGGGGGTTCGAATTCCATGGTTTTCAATATTTTACGAACCGCTAGAGACTTCACATATTTCTGACACAAGCGATACGCGTGTTTCGCGTCGTTATCTTGCTGCAAGAAAAACCCTTTCTCAATCAGACGCAAATCAGATGACTTACCATGTCGCTGGAGAATGACAGAATAATCCTTAAGGTTCATTTTTCCATCAAATCTCCGACTTTATTCCCTCCAAAGGACCCCCATATCATCACAGAACACCCTCTATGCATTACAGTTGGAATTACGCTCCGAGGATGCAAGAGTTCATGAGGTAAACGGCGTAAAATTGACAACGTTTACTTCCAAATATTTCGAACTTGGATTCATTGGTGAAAAACAGTCTTTGCCAATCCCCCGCTGTCAAATTTTGGTGTCTTAGCCCACTGAAGCCTTTCTTCTTGTTAGTACGACGGAACAGTGGTTTCCTTTTTGCTATATAACCTCGGAGGTGGTTGTCTGCCAGTCGTCGTCTCACTGTTCACTAACTCACCGGTCTATTCCTCGTTGCGTTTAGTTCGGCAGTCAATTCATGGAAGTTTTTAATCTGTTACGTTTAGTGGTCACTACTCAATACTTTCCTTGGAGTTCATATATTTTCCTGGGTGTTCCTGAGCGAGGACGATCTCCACTGGAGCCTGTTTCTCGATGCCGGTGTATGGTTTTGACGACTCCGCTGACGGAAATTTACAGTTTCTTTGCTATCTGTCGGACACTATTGCGTTCTTGGTGCAAATTGATTATCATTACCCATGATTCATAAGCAATTGGCACTTTGGGGCTATTTTCAATTACTTTCGCGGAGTGTTATACCTTTATGCAAACGCAACTATAAGTGAACAGAACTGTAAACAACGTACTTCTACATAGCCTTGCTGTCTACTCGCGCCACCTAGCTTGTTTAGTAGAACTGCTTGGACAGGTAACGTCGGTTTACATTAAACGGAAAACTACTAGTATGTTACAACATGTATGTATACGTACAATAATTAACTGTAAAACACTGTGTCATTATTAACCGATATTTTAGCTTGCTATTCCGTATTCTAACCAATAACTCACATAGATTATTTCCATCATGCTCCGTTGTAATATGCAGCACGGTGTTTCCAAACTTATGGAGGGCAGTGTAGGAAGGGCAGTCATTAAAAGATCACAAATTCACCTACTTCAGTGCGACAGTCAACATTTGTTTGAAAAATTTGCTCCAGCCGCAGTGGCCGAGTGGTCTGCGGCGTGCCAGTCACAGTCTGCACGGCCGCTACGGTAGGGGGTTCGAATCCACCCTCTGGCATGGATGTGTGTGTCGTCGTTAGTATAAGGCAGTTCATTAGAAGTTTGTAAGTTTAGGGACTGATGAACCCGTATTTAAGGTCCCATTAGCTGAACAAACATTTCAACATTTGAAAAATTTGCTAGGCCTTTTGAAGTACATAGGTCGACTAGACATACACAAACCGTATGAGTTCCTTGGTGTAAATAGAATCCAACAGTTCTTGGTGACGCAATGTCGGTATTGTTACTCGCTAACTTTGTTCCAATTTGCATAATAAAACATCACTTTTAATTAGAAAGCTAAACTCAAACATTAAACCTAATACAAATTGAAAATTAGTTTCAAATTTTTCCATTTGTTCCGTAGTTAAACCATGTAAGAGACACGCATAATGCTTTGTATAAATATATATGATCAACGTTTCGTTTTATGTGCAAACGCATTCCTTACTCTAAGATGTTGATTTAGATATAAAGTAAATGCTTCTCACATTTGAATATTTGGATTCGTAAATAGAAATGGACTGCCGTCATGTAATTTAAAAAACTAAGATTGCAAAAATACGAACGTTCAACGTATTAATGGAAAAGTACTATATTGTGACAGTCCTAACTTAGAACGATCCCATAGAACATCAAATTCAAAGGATCTTATTCCACTTACAATTTTAGACAACTGTTGCACAAATCTTACTTTTAAAGCACATCTTGGCCGAGTTAAAGGCAGCGATTCGAGAATGTTAGTTGAGGTTGTCTTCGATATTTTATGGATATTAGCCGGGGGAATGTAAATTAAATGACTTTAGCAAAGGTTTCCTATGCATTTTGAAATGTTTACGTTGGCTAGAAGTACACGCACTGAAATGATATATTCTGTCATATCAGTTGATGTGGACACATTTGTTACGAATATACGTACCGTATTACTTACTTGCTGGCACCAAGAAATTTCAAACCGTATGAGTTTCCTGTTACATCCAAAGAGAAACCTTAACATACATGGTCTTGGCGACGTTTCCGCGATACAAGAAGTAAAAGTGTATACATATACATTGTTTGGGACGCAGGCACGTTTTTCAGGACTGACAACTAAAGAGATAAACTAAATAAATAAAACCATATCTACATACAAAACTGGATATAAATCGTTACAACATTTCCAGAAATATAGCTAATATACACTACTGGCCATTAAAATAGCTACGCCAAGAAGAAATGTAGATGATAAACGGGTATTCATTGGACAAATATATTATACTAGAACTAACATTTGATTACATTTTCACGCAATTTGAGTGCAAAGATCCTGAGAAATCAGTACCCAGAAGAACCGCCTGAAGCCGTAATAACGGCCTTGATACGCCTGGGCATTGAGTCAGAGATTGGATGGCGTGTATGGGTACAGATGCCTATGCACCCTCAACGCGATACCACAGTTCATCAAGAGTATTGACTGGCCTATTGTGACCAGCCAGTTGCTCGGCCACGATTGAACAGACGTTTTCAATTGGTGAGAGATCTGGAGAATGTGCTGCAAGGGCAGCAGTCGAAAGGCCTGTACAGGACCTGCAACATGCGGTCGTGCATTATCCTGCTGAAATGTAGTGTTTCGCATGGATCGAATTGAGGGTAGAGCCACGGGTCGTAACACATCTGAAATGTATCGGCCACTGTTCAAAGTGCCTTCGATGCTGCGTCAAGGGTAACCGAAACCGTGAACTCTGAGCTGTTAGTCCATGCTGGTGCAATTGTCGTCGAACTGTTCGTGCAGATGGTTGTTGTCTTGCAAACGTCCCCATCTTTGACTCAGGGATCGAGACGTGGCTGCACGATCCGTTACATCGATGCGGATAAGATGCGTGTCATCTCGACTGCTAGTGATACGAGGCCGTTGGGATCCAGCACGGCGTTCCGTATAGCCCTCCTGAACCCACCGATTCCATATTCTGCTAACAGTCATTGGATAGCGACCAACACGAGCATAAATGTCGCGATACGATAAACCGCAATCGCGATAGGCTACAATCCGACCTCTATCAAAGTCGGAAACGTGATGGTACGCATTTCTCCTTCTTACACGAGGCATCACAAAACTTTTCACCGCGCAACTCCGGCAACCTCTGTTTCTGTATCAGAAATCGGTTGGAAACTTTCCTCATGTCAGCACGTTGTAGGTGTCGCCATCGGTGCCAACCTTGTGTGAATGCTCTGAAAAGCTAATCATTTGCAAATGACAGCATCTTCTTCCTGTCGGTTAAATTTTGCGTCTGTAGCACGTCATCTTCATGGTGTAGCAATTTTAATGGCCAGGAGTGTATATACAAGAATTGCTTATTCGAAAATTTGAGATATACTCCATTACAATAAAAATGGTAGTCGGATCAACATATCAAAGGGAACCTCTGAAGCCCCAGCCCCAGTTTCATTAATCTTACGTTAATACCTGCTGTTGAAACGTACCTATAAAATCCAAAATTACAGTTCGTCAAAGCTTTCATTTATTCCTAAAGTGCTATAAAATACGTCTCTATTTCCCTATTTTTCCATAAAACCAGGTTTTTCGTATGCAATAATGAAAACTAAGATGAAATCACAGAGAATAGTTCTCGTACAGATGTGTACAAGTATTCGTTTTCCCCTCGTTATATATTGGAGTGGAAGAGGAATGGAACTAGTAGTGGTAGGTACCCTCAGCCACGAACTTTTCAGTGGATTGCATAGTATTTTGTAGATGTATACGTTTCTTGTTCAGATGTGTCATGGAGTGAGACAGACATCGGCTTTTTGAGATATTTTTCTTAGCAGACACAAAAATTGTGCAATACGAATATAGATAGCAAGAGCATGCATGCTGTGGAAGCCTAAAGCCTTTATTAGGAGCACAATGCACTCTCCGAAAGGATAACACAATAATCGTCGACTTCTTTTAAAACCTTCCATTCCGATTACATTTTTAAATAGATATTCAGTATGTATTTTATCCATAAGAGAAGAACTCTTTCTCAACGAATTATTTCAGCACTGAATATCTGACAAAGATAGAAGTTCATAATTGTGTAGATGAGGCGGATATTGCCTTTGTCGTGGCGGTCAAACTGTTGGCCCTTAGTTTCAAACTATCGGCGCATAATCTGCTGTGGCACTCTGTAATTCCGCACACGACACTGTTTATTTGGCAAACATGGCCGCTTTTGTGTGCACCACGCAACAAGGGAGACTACGAATATGGTGCCTGTACTGTTTACCAACTACAAACAGTGCTCAAAGTTTGTCGCCAACAACAACAGAACGTCGCATGCTCTGTAAGGGAACAATTAGTAACACGGCAGAGTCATATGTCAGTAACCTAGCTTATGGTACGAATATAGAACAATACATCAAGGTATTATCACAGGACTATTCGAATCATGTAAATAGAGTATTTCTTCAGTTGCAATAATATTAATGCATCTTTCTCTGAAATATCAAATTAACCCTCTCAGACCTGATTTTTTTTCTCTGTCAAGGAAATTATTTTTAATGCTGTAATACTCTTAAGTTATGTTTTCAATGAGCTTAGAAGCAAGATTTGTGCAATTATATGCACCTTTTTTCATTATACAACACTGCGTATACTGAAATACAAGGCATTTTAAGGACTCGATTAATTAATTTCTTAGTACCAACTGTTGTACTAAATAAAGTGATCGTTCGATAACTACATCGCAAAATAACAACTACTAATTTCAGTTATACAGTGGAATACAAGTAACCCACAGTTTCCGTGTCCTTTGAAGTTCGCAAACTGTTGCGCAGTGCAACACCCGCTTCGTAATATTTTTGTAGTGATCTTTCGCAGATGGAAGTAATTCTGCATGATGCAATGATTGAACAGTCAGGTGTCATATACATGTTCTTTGAATTGAGAAAAAACGCTTCTAAACCATCTTAGACACTGTAGAAGTTAAGTACACATTTGTAGCCAGAGGGTCCGAAAGGGTTAAATTTGAGACCGTCACAAAATTTGATAATAACCATTCTGCCAGATTTCTAGACATTGCCGGAAAAAACACACACTTGGAAATACGACGCAGATTTTCATCCGATATTGGAGATGCCACTTAGGCGATAGTAAATGTACTGATAACGTTTTGAACGTCGGCTGCCAATAGATGGCGCAGTGACGTAGCTAACAGAGTGGTATCTGTCTGTAACCCGTAATAGGGAAATTTTGCAGCCATAAGCGTCAGTGTGATATCAATGTGTGAAGCAAACAATCGCCAAGCTATAGAGACGTACTAGTTCTTTCTGCAGCCAACTGAGCGAGCTTGTGAGGTATCAGATTGTGGCCTTCCGAATAACGGGGCCGGCGATTCGTAGAATTGCCACCAGAGCTGGATATTCTGCGACACTTGCGCAAAGATGCAATAGTCACGCGAACATTCTCATACGTTCTGAGAGCGCACGTAATGAAGACGTCGGCCACGATCGTGGTACTGTAATGGGTCATAGTGACGGATGGTACCGCTACTATAGCACAGATAAAAGAATTTGCGAGACCGCAAGTTTCAGTTCGATTTGTTGCGAACCGGTTTTCTATAGTCGAGCCGAAGTAGGATGATCTCTGGTGCTTGCGCCAATCGGATTTAAGCACCGGCTGCGGCAGCAGACCATTCGAGTAAGTCAAACGCGAGCTTTGGTCTGCGAATGCGCGCGTTAGGCTGCGCTGTGAACTTTTGCCAGTTCTGTCAGACAACAGCGACCGTTACCTACACTGTCCGGCAGCGAACTAACTACTTGGCAACATGGTCGTATTCAGTTTCCGCGGCCGGGGCGGTCTCCCATCCCAGTAGGCGGAGCCAGGGGTCATCATATTTCGGCCTGGCTATAGACGTTGGACTGCGGACATGCACACCTGTAATATGTCTTCCACCTGCTCCGTCGGGCCCGGTAGAGCTCGACTGGAAACCGAAGGGTCGCGGGTTCAAAACCCGGTCGGACCTCGGATTTTTTCAGTCTGCACCTTAACCCATCCTTCACCTCTCAACGATGAGACGACTCGCCAGAAACGATACGTGGTTCGGATTCCACGTTAATCTGTAGATCCCCTTTCCCCGGTTGGATAACTGGGGTAGACTACGGACATGAACGTCGCCGAAATGACTTCGAATTGAAAGACTTGCACCAGGCCAATGAGCCACACGAAATTATAATTATTCCACCTGCTCCACAGCACCGACGTGCCCTGGTGAAATGGTGGCGTCCTTGGAACAGTTGAAAGATGTAATGCTGACCGTTGTCTTCAGCTGTGAAAGCAGTTTCTGTCTGACAAGGAGACCATATGGATATCGGATTCTAGAATTCCTTGATGTTTCTGGTACGTGAACCTCAGGACTTAAATAACTATCAGCCAAAGCCATTCGACGGAACTCTCAAAAATTCTCGAGAAAATTGACTTTGAAGTTTTGCAAAGTGCACGTAAGTACCAATAAATAAAACTGTTTAGCACCTGACGGTGTAGTTCTGGTGGTGCCGTTCTGGCCTCTTAGCAGTAGAGTCCTAGGTTCGATTCCCAGTGTAATAGAATATTTTTAATTTTAGAATTCAGTTATATAAAACGTTTTGGGGGTCCCTAATGCCATTTGTTGTGACAATTCTTTTTTATGTGAATGTAGACGAACTGAAAACCTAGACGTCATATAAAACGATGGTTAGAAAGTTAGCTGCTTGGAAAGCCGTTAGTATTTGCGGAGACGACTTCCCAAAACCAGTGTCGTAGTTATTCACAAACTGTACAATCAGTGAGTACCGTCGTTAACTTATAGTTAAGCCAATACTGTTTTTCATTGAAACCATCATTATAAAATACGAATAAACTAAAATACGTGCACTTTCCGTAACAATTAGCATTAGATATTGAAATCATGAAAGTATTGGAACATAACGGAAAAAATAAAAAAAATAATAAAAATAAATCGGCCACAACAGGATTCGAAACACTGACCTCACGGTTCTAAGGCCAGAACGCTTCCATCCGAGCTACGCCAGCAGATACTCTAATTCATTTAGTGATTTGTATTTACCCTTCCTTGCAATACCTCAGAGTCTATTTTCTCGACAATTTTTTAGAGTTGCGTGGAATGGCTTTGGCTGATTATTGTTTGAGTTCTGAACTTCACGTACCATAAATATTAAAACATTCTAAAATCCGATACCCATCTGGTCTCCTTTTGAGTGCAGGTGATGGTCATTTGTGAGTACGACGTACAACTGGCAAATTCTGTCCCGTAGCGTTCAGTTGTCCAAGTCACATTGGTTCCCAGCCTAGTCTGTGATGCGATGAGCTACAATTTCCGTTTAGCTTTGTTATTTGTGGACGGAACTCTGAGAAGTACTCGGTACGTGCAGCATATAGTAAGACTCGTTATTTTTCGATTCTTGAAGCAAGAGGATGATGTGTTGTTCCAAGAGAATAATGCTCGCCACTCAATATGTGTGAAACACGATGTGATCTCAACGGTGTGCAGAAAATTCTCTGTCCAACGCCATCTCCAGTCTTATCTCCATTGGAGCACATGCCGCATATGATGGGACGAGAATCAAAATGAGGGCAAGACAACCCATGACTCTTGCAGAACCACGTGAACAGGTCAACCAGGCGCGGTACAGAGTATCCTAAGACAGTATTGGCCCCCTGTATGAACTAATTAACACCTGAATCATAACTTTCGTTGCCACCAATGCAGGTTTGACTACTTACCAATGTGGGTGTTTCAACATGGATGGACACCTTGTAACTCGGCACCGTTTGAGTATATTCGGCCATACGCCGAATACCGAATATTCTATGTGCTTTCTAGCCGAACAGAGGAATATTTGCCCTGCGGCAGGTGCGGGCGCGGGCGGCACTCAATGCCGCCTACATTTAAATACATAGAAAAGCTATTTTTTAAATATTTTGGTGGAATTAATTATTTATTGTGCATAACATCATTCTTAACAGCAACTTTTAATTTGATCTGTATACATATATAGAGGGTGCACGGGGAAATTAAAATTGTTATAGATATCTGACATAAATTTCCAGGATATTTCGTAAGCGCTACTTTAATAACAAATTCTAAATAAATTATAGCCACAGATATGATTCAATTGTTTACCATTGTTAAATCAAGTTTTCAAAAAAGTTTAATATGTATAAAATCTTTGTAGTAATAATAAAGAATAAGGCAGTCAGTAAATACATATCAAGAATCAGACACTATCTTCCTCCGGAGAAGCTCTGCAATCATTACATGTGACAACATTGCGGCAATGTTGCTTGCAAACGAATCTTTTGCAGCTATTGCAAGTGACAGTAAATTTATTATTTTCTTACCACCACAAACATGACACCTTCCACACCTTCTTACAGTCTCATCGTGATTGGCGGGAATTAACCGATGAGGTGACGGAAAGTCTTGAATATCTCTCGGTGGAGTAGAGAGCTGAGCCCTTTCTTTCAAATGGCAGTCCATCAGAGCCAAGGCCAGGTTTGTTAGATAGGTTCTTCTTCTGAATCTTTTCTCTGGATTGTTTGCAAAGAACAAGACCTGGGAATTTATCCAAGCAATATCCAGATAACGAAAAACAATGCTAAGGGCCATCTTCTTGTGGTCCTTTGTGTAGAATAGGATGTACACATATAATCCACAGTATCGACTCCAACTTTTGTTGCATTGTAGTCAAAATTTACAACAGACTTGTCTGTAGCGGTGTCTATTTCAGCAGTTTCATGCATTGATCTCAGGAAAAGTACAGCCTTGTTCCTTTTTGTTTGGCACAAAACAAGACAGAAGTCATCTTGAAATCCGAAAAGACAATTTCCAATTTCTCGCGATCTGTTCGGCAAAAATTCCGGAGGAATTTCCTTCTGGTTCTTTATCAATGTTCCAATGAACGTTAGCCCATTTTATAAAAGCTCCTTGGCTACAGGGTAACTACTGTAAAAGTTTTCCTTAGTTACATTCCTGTGAGTGCCCTTGATTGGCTCAACCAATCTCTTCACAATATCCATTGGCTGGTTAGATGCAACATACGGCCCAGGATTCTGTCTGCCGCAGAATACTTCAAAATTAAAAGTATAAAATGTCCTGCTATCGCACAATGCATACACCTTCAATCCATACTTAGCGGGCTTATTGGGCACGTACTGAACAAAACCACAACATCCGCGAAATGGGACAAGCATTTCGTCTATGATTGTGAACTTCCCTGGACTGTAGTTATTTCTGCAGTTGTTCAGAAATGCTGAGTGGAGATTGCAGATGGCAGCAAGTTTATCAGTTGCTAGTCGTTCTTTTCTTGTAGAAGTATCATCAAATCTGAGTGACGGGAGCAAGAACAGAAAGCGCTTGTAGCTAAATTCTGCCCTTATAATAATCATTCCTGTTCCATTTGATGCCCACAGTTCCAATACATTTGTGCGTCCTCCTTTCTGTACAGCAATGAGAAACAGTGCTCCTAAAAGAGCCGTTATTTCAGATGCAGAAGTAGTTTTGCAATCTCTAGCCCTTGAGTAATTCACAGATTATCTCTTGTTATTTATGTACGTGTTTGTGTTTTCAACACCATAATCAATTATCTCAAGATCAAAAAAATTGAGAAAACTTTCAATTTTTGTTTTAGCTTCTCTACCATTCAGTTTCGGGCCAGGTAGGACTTTGATTATATTCTTACGTTTTGTTTTCCCTGGTAGTGCTAACGAATTATTTATACACAAAGTTTCTTGGTCCTTACCAATGTAAAAATGGCAGTCATCATGTGGTATTCCTATCACTTCATTCTCGCCAACGCATGACTGCTCAGATTTGATAGCATGATCTACAGTTTCATCTATTTCTGCTACCTCATCGCTATCAGAGAAATCAGCGTAATCTTCTTCGTCATATGATTGCAGAAAAAGACGATCAATTTCTTCTGGTGTTAGTCGTTTCCTTTGTGCGGACCTGGGAGCAGGGCCGGCGCAAGCCCAAGTGCCGCCCCTAGCTGCAAAATTGCCGCCCCCATCCGTTATTTATATTACAAAACGTTTGTGGAATTTTATTGAAACAAATCTGCAGGAAATCTCACCAGTCAATCGCATTTTTTTTTTTTTTTTTTTTTTTTTTTTTTTTTTTTTTTTTTTTTTTTTTTTTTCCTTTTCAGATCTTTTCCGGCCAGTGAGTGGCCAGTCTCAAAGCTTTTAAGATGTAATTACATCTGAACCGTCATGTCGATAGTTACGTTCAGCATGACAGAATAGGTATAAACATAACACAAAGCACTGAGAACAGCCACACTGTGCCCGAAATCTATGTAGATCTGGAAAATAAAAACAAAAATTGCGACTGATTGGTGATTTTATCTACAGATTTGTACAAAACAGTCGCTGAGCACCAGCGGCACAGTCATGACTGCAGCGCCTTAGACCGCTCGGCTAATCCCGCTCAGAATGAACTTACAGTTAACGTAAATAAACTGTTTTCAATGGTTTTGAACAGATGATGTATTCAACAGAAAATAGTATACACTAAATGTTGGCAAAGTGATAGTGTGCGAGTAATATTGTCAAACAAAAGTGCCGGTCAGAGTTTAATTGTTGTTCATGCAGGCGGAGACAGGTGTTTCATGGTTCAAAATAAAAATAAAAAATTTAAAAAAACGTCGAAACCCAACTTACACCAGGCTTACTACCAATGTCTTTATCCCTTGTAATTACTAGCAGCGAATTTACCATTCTGAATACTTCTAGCCATTGTAGATGTTGGACATGATTGAGTGTAGTAATGTTCAACGATTTTTTTTTTTCCATAATGCGGGAAGAATAAAACTCTCGCACGCTGCCATTGAAGGGCTTAACAAAATTTCTTCAGGTTTAACACATAATCGCAGTATCGAAGATTGCATTCGAATTTCCAAATTAGATTTCGTCTTCTGCAAAATTAGTCGTTAGTAAACGCAGGCTGGCAGCGCTCCACTCATAAGAATACTGGCGTGTACGCCAGACTGCTTCCCCTTTTCTGTTCCCCCGGCGGAAACACGGCGGTGCTGCCACAGTGGCGAGGAAGAAATTAGTCTTCCTCCTTTCCCTTGTTCAACAGGGGCGGCCGGCAGGAAGTCGAGAAGGCGTGCCGCAGTTCCCGAAGACGCTCCCTCCGAGGTTTGGTTTCGAATCCCCTCGTGACCATGAGTGTTGAGTTTTACCTAAAGGAAAGAAAAGCGAGGCGGCAGATTTGCCGCCCATAGGAAAGGGCCGCCCTGTGCGGCCGCACGTGTCGCACGTGCCTTGCGCCGGCCCTGCTGGGAGACAATAAGAAGATTCTAATATCAAAGCAATGTTAATAACTAAATCATCATACACACTCAGAGTTTTAAAACAAAGCTTCTAATCATCAAAACATCCGACAGTGGTACGGCTACATGTACTTACATTACCGGGCGCGTGCGGTACGCAGTGCCGTCTCGGTGCAGTCGTCCACTCCACAGGTCAGTCACAGCTGTTATGGTGAGTATATTGGTGGCACAGTAATGTAGTTTGGCGCGTGACTAAACAATCGAAGCATATCTAGCACCAGTGTTGCATGCTCGGCTCCCTGACGTAATTATTGAAAGAAAACAAAATTGGCGGCACTGTATGCCGCCACGCGCCCGCCGCAGGGTTAGGAAAAGTTTTTCGTCTGACATGTGTCAGAAAGAGTTTTGTCGACCTGTATGTTTCTCGCTCGTGTGTTCAGATTTATGAACCTACAGCTACACTACTCTGACAATGGTTGTGTTAAGTATTGCGATAGTCGGACGTTTTTCATTGTCCTGTGATAACAATACACTACCCTCCAGCCACAGTGCCGCACAGTTGTTGCAGTGTTGCGTGTGTTGTTGACAAGTTTAGTTTGGTACCGGTCGTAAGTGCATTTTGTCGCAATCTGCGTTCTCATTTGTTTAAGTGAAATTGTGTAGAACTAATGTGGTAAAATAATTCGTTACGGATTCTAAAAAGAAATCGCCCATATGGAAATACTTCGAGGCAATGAAAATAATCCAAAAAGTGTTGTGTTTAAATTTGCGAAATAAAACTTTCTCGTGGTGGTATTGGAAGAAGACTACTACATCAGGAATGACAAATTTGAAAACAGACTCGCCAACGAAGATCGAAAGTTGCAGGCTTGCAGCCAACGCTTCCAGAAGGGCGAGACGATGTAAGTAAACTATCGCTTTTAAAAAAGCAACTGAGCCTTGAACAATGTGCTCAAGCACAGTTAAATAAATCATAGGATATTAATGCTCCTAGGGCTAAAGATTACTATGTCGTAATTGCTGAAATGATAGTACTTGACAACGTGGTAGTAAATGTAATGGAAAGGCATGGTCTTACAGGACTAATTAATGGAGCTTTGACACGGTATTAATACTAAGCCGACTTTACTTTTCAAACAAGATAATTCCCGAGATATATCACAACATGATTGAGACAATTAATACATCACTTTCAAATACAGCTCCACTAAAGAGACTGCCGACATCATACTTGTGCGTCCTCTCCCGGAGTACTGTTGCCAAGTGTGGGACCCTCACCAGTTGGGACTGATGGAAGACATAGAGTAGGTTCAGAGAAGGACAACTCGTTTTATCACATTACAGGGGGGAAAGCATCACGGAAATGTTGCACGATTTGAGGTGGTAATCATTAAAAGGACGACGTTATTCGTTACGGTGAGATCTATTTGCGAAATTTCAGTCACCGACTTCTAATTCTGAATGTGAAAATATTTTGCTAGCAACCACCTATATAGGGAAACATGACCATCCAAATAAAATAAGAGAAATCAGATCGAAAACGGAACGATTTAGGTGTTCTTTCTTCCCGCGCGCTATTAGAGAATGGAACGGTAGAGAAAAGTTATGAAAGAGGTTAATGAACCCTCTTCCAGGCACTTACGTGTGATTTGCGGAGTATCTATTTTGATGTACGTGACATGCGACATGTGAACATTTTTGCTAATCAGAACCGTTTTTAAGTTTTACTGCGCATTTTATAAATCGTGAATTCAGTGTCAAACATGTGGTATTGAACATCAAACATTGTAATGGATAACACACGGCACAAAACATAGCGATTAGTATACAAAAAATTGCAAGTTCATGGGAAATCTAAATGGAAAAATTTCATGTCGTTACTCACTATAATGAACAGAGTCTAGGAAAAGCTGTTAATGTTGCAGAGTTGGCCTCATTGCCTTGTTTCATTCGCCTTCTTCAGTTAATTGTTAACGATTGTCTTAAGGCTCAGTCAAATATGGTTCACATGATAGCAGCAAGTAGAAGAATCATGACTCTTTCAATTATTCTCGTACTGCACAGGAAGAAGTGCGTTCTATAGAAAAACATTTAGATCTCCTTCAGCGTTAATTGGTGCAAGATGTCAGTACGAAATGGAATCCCACCTATTATGTGCTCGCAAGCCTAATGGAACAAAAACGGGCCATTTCACTGTGTCTCACGGACTGTGACATTACCAACCTGACGGCTGCACAATGGGAGCTTTTAGAGAAACTTTTGAAATTATTACATCCATTTGCGGAGCTAACAAGGACTACAAGTTCCGGATACGTTTGCATTTTTGAAATTATTCCGTATGCTCTCACATTAATGCGATATTGCGAGTAAACAAACACATCAGAGATTACGCCCGAATTAAGCCAGGCGAGGCCTGTCATAGAAACCAGGTATGAAGATCGATTTGAAGACATTACAAAAAAATAAAAATTATTCGGTTGCTACCGCTTTAGACCCACGCTTTAAAAATCAATGTTTCCACCAGTCAACTATGAAGAGAAAAAACAGGACAATATATTTTGATCGTCATCCTAAACAATAGCGAAAGAAGCAGCGGCGATAGAGCGAATACGTCTCGTACTCAGGCCAAGAGGATGAAATCGGCAGAAGAGAGTCTAAACCAAACTGTTGACTAATCTTCTACGGATGGCACTGAAGATGTGGTTGCATGTTTCACAAGTCTTGCTGCAAAATATTTGGCGACGCCAGAAAGTAGTGATTATTCAGAGAGCATTTCCTCTGAATCTGGGAATGTCTGCGTAAAGAAAAAGAGCGAACTACTGCCTAAAACTGCAGAAATAATGTTTTTGCGCCACAATCTTACACTTCTAAATTTTAATTACGATATTCTTATGCACAGACTTTTATTGTTTAATTTGATACCTATTCGATTATGCACCTATGACTGATTAAATGATTACAAGAAAATACATTATTGTTAAATAAAACAATATTTTCTTTTTATCAATTATCTGACTGCAATAAAAGCCATTTATGTATTCGTCCGAATAATACCGAGAAGCACGGTATTCATCGGAATAGAATACAAGTAGCACAATAGGCTGAATACCGAATAATAGGCGAATATTCGTTGCAAGTCTAGCTTAATGTGTTTCCACTCTCACATGAAAATTAAAATTGTCACATTCGGGCTATGAACAGTGTAGTTTGGTACTTTGTACAGCAAACCAACCAATCAATATCACGCGCCATTCGAAAATAACCTTATCTTTCATCAACCAAAACCTAAACGTGAGTCGATATTGGTCTAGTTTCAAGCTTATGGTACATTCCTTACGCGAATATTACGCTATAGTAATAAAAGCACTCGTCTTTTGCTAATGGTCTGACTCCACTTGGAAGCCAGAACATTACAAGTCGTGGAAGGGAATCGTTAGTCCACTTGTGATTGCCCGAGTTAGAGAAGGGCACGTCTTTCTCTGGCTGCTGTCACACCACGAAAAACCATAAACGACAGGCCTTCTGCTAGTAGTCTGGCATTGTCCACATTTTTCCAACGCGTATCACCAGGGTTTCATTTTATGTTACATATGTCCACAAAATGTACCGATAGATAACAGAAACTACATGAAAATAGATCAATGTTGTATTCTAAAAAGAAGAGATCTCATAAATTGTGCATCTTTTCCGTTTATAATTGAAATCTTTCTGTTATTTATCAATTATCGCTAAAAGTACGGTTTTGTCATTCACCCCTTGTTTATTATGCAGCATGCATCATTCTCACAATGTAAGATGTAAATATATGAATCAATTTTGAACTGATTCCGCGTAATAGACAATGAAACGGTGATCAAAACCAATACTAAAACCCACTGATAGCGTAAATTAATATGTATTTGAATTATAGGCTGTTAATGAAAGACTTTTGAAATTACCACCAGGAGTTGAAAGATATATCACTGTCAAAACAGATATCCTACAAACATACCCAAGCCTTACTGACTTTAGATCGTGTGGCTGATTAAATTATGAACGTTAGCTGGTATTTGACGACACAATGTCATCGTGCAGTGTATTTCGTGCTATTAAATTTTGTCAGGCTATAAAATCTTGATCTCAGCAGTTTATGAAAAAATATTGTAAAATAACGATTACAAATACCTAAGAAGAGGGTTATTGTGTAATGGGTAGCCGTTATAAAGAAAATTACAGATATTCAGCCGTAACCATTTATTTCTTATTGCTAATATTTCGTCTTTGTATCGTTCAGCCATTTTCAGAGGGATATTAAGACAACTAAACTGTCGATAGCGAGTGTCTCTGTCCACGTTCTACATTGTACAAGTGTAGCAAATCTACAACAAAGATGTATAAGGCTATAGTGCTCTCCAAGGAGATCATATACAATCATAATCTGTGGTTAACTTCGACGGCACAGTAGTATTAAGCTGTAATCTATGGAGTGCATAATTATGTTATCACACTGCCGTTGTCATTGATTGCGAACAATTTTGAGTGCCGGGTTCCAATTTTTATCAGGAATTATTACCTGTAATTTTACTTATAATGAAATAAGTCATGAAAACATGAAGATTCAGAACAATGAACAGTCAAGTTTACTGTAACTTTTGCGTTGACGTACTATTCTTCCGGGCATAATCGTTTCTTCGTCAACAACAACTGCGTTTTTTGAAGCACACGAAGGGAAATCCACTCTAAGTCATCATAACAACCACCCGGCACACCAGCCTGCCACCACGGGTGGCTTTAAAATATTAATAAACAAAACAAAAAAATCCCGGCACTATCTTCTGTTTCATGTGCCCAATGCCTGCAAATACCATGAGCGCCGCATACTTACGTGCGATACAGTATGATAAGTTATTTTTAACGTATTGTTTATTCATCAGTTACAGAGTTATGCGGTTAGTAAAATAGTATATGTATTTGAGATTATTCATATAACGTTGTACGCTTAAGGAATACTTCGTCGCCAGCAGCGGTGGCCGAGTGGACTGAGGCGCTCCAGTCACGGTCTGCACGGCCATTACGGTCGGGGGTTCGAATCCCCCCTCGGGCATGGATATTTGTGCCGTCCTTAGTATAAGGTAGTTGATAAGTAGTTCGTAAGTTTAGGGACTGATGACCCCGTAGTTAGGTCCCATAAGCTTAACAAACATTTGAACATTTTTTTGAATACTTCGTCATTATTGTTTCATCTTGTACCTTGAAAAGGACGAATATCCCTTACAATGGAACACGGGATATTTGTAAATAAACCGACGATGTCTTAAAATATTTCCTTCCTCTATGCACGATACTGTGATTTTCGGAGTATTCTAACCAAAGCTATTAAAACATACATACTAATTTCACATCACTTTAAAATAGAGTACACAATATAGTCCTTTGTTCTACTTTAGTGACTTATGATAGAAGCACATAAAAGGATGAATTCTAGAAATTATCACTTGCACATTCTGGCATATTCTACTTATTGTTTTTGTTTTGAGAAATGAGGTTTCCCTCACATTTCTGAGTGAAACGTTGCAAAACAATATTAAATGGATCTAGGGCGTAAAGACGGTAATAGCGAAGGAAAGTGGTCGGCTTCGTTTAATTAGAAGAATTTTAGGAAGTTGAGCTTCGTGTTTAAAGGGCACTATACGTGTAACAATTGTGACGAAATCTTCAATACCGTTCAAGTGATTGGAATCCCCAATACGTCAGCTCAAAGGATAGTATAGAATTAAAAGCGTGCTGCTAAATTTGTTATCGACAGGGTATATAAACATGCAAGTTATGGAGATGCCTCGACGAGTAAAATAGGAAACACTGGAGGGTATAGGACGTTTGTAATCGGGAGAGCTACTACGAAAATTTAGAGAACTGACTTTTGCAACTGACTGCACAACGGCTCAACGAATAGAACATTCAGCATAAGGACAACGATGTGAGAGAAGTTAGTCCTCGTACGTAAGATGAAAAATAGTAATTCTTCCCCATTAGGTACGCTTATGACTGGTAGCGCTGCAAGGTAT
This sequence comes from Locusta migratoria, assembly GCA_026315105.1. Lineage (NCBI taxonomy): Eukaryota > Metazoa > Arthropoda > Insecta > Orthoptera > Acrididae > Locusta > Locusta migratoria. The sequence goes on along the minus strand of CM048751.1, from coordinate 275,471,036 downwards.
CTCCTGACACGTTCCAAACCAATTATTTGTAGTTAGAATCTTTACATCTTCATTTTGTTAGTCTGAAATGTGTGCCAGTGCAGAGGTAAAGTTGCCAAGATACTACTGTTGATAATTACTGCTACAGAATTCGCACCCGTACTGTTGTTACGGTACATAGTCGTAAAATTATTCCATCGGGAAAACAGTATCATCATTGGTAATCCATCATTGTACAGGGCGTGTTAAGCCAAATAAATGTCAGCTTTTATTAAGAGACGAATATGTAGCGTGTAAATGACGGTCCCCCAGTGATTCCACGTCACGCTGTTACTGTAAATGTCACACTTGTTCGGCTCCGAACACAGTATCTGTTAAATCATTTCCCTATAAGGTCACCAATTCTCACAAAAACAGTAACCAGGAACGCAGTTAGTTGTCGATAATAACCTAATAGTGAAACTCTGACAGTCGTCTGAAGTCTGCACGATTATGAAATGACAATTTTTCAATGTGTACGTACATTTACAATGGAAAGGGCTGCTTACTGTCCTATCACCTCCCACAGATTTTCTAATTTTATCATTTTTCACTGTTTTTATATTTTATTTTTCTTAAACAGGTCGGCACCGGAAATTTGAAAAAGGACACATGTAATAAATCATGGCGTAACTACAATTTGCCAAGCAGACGTGAACTGTCAGTGGGTCGCCAACGTGATGCCGTCGCTGAGAACGTGTGCTGGTGTCACTGTGAGTAGTTTTAATGCCACCGCGACCAGCTTTGATGCTGCCGCTATTGTTATTGCTATGCTGAAGTTCCCAGCCGATTGTTCATATGCGGCGACCCGCGGCTTAGCAGGTCAGCGGCGCCACCGAATGGAATCTAATAAACAACTATAGTGTTATTTTAGTGCGATTTTTACACATAAAGTCTCATGTTAATTAAACTCTAAAGACTTTTTTTTTTGGCTCGTAACATAGAAGCTGCTGGTTATAAACACACAATTTCCTTCACGTTACTTCTCTACAACTATCAAAATAATGCGAGCTTACTCATTATATTTCTTGTGTAATTGTTTTCGTAGTATTGTTAGTTAAATCATAAAACTGTGAAAATAAGTCATAGATTAATAAATTCAAGGGCGTTATATTTTAATAGTCCTCCCCCTCCAGAACCATACCCTGGCTGCGCCACTGCTGTCCTATAAGCTATTAAGTTCTTTGACTCATAAGGATTTCGAATAATCGGATGTAAATGTCACCAATTGGTTCATAGTGAGAGAATAAATCCGTTAAACGTACTGAAAATAGCGCAAGCAAATTGCCGATAATCAGTGATAAGTCACGGAACTTGATACGGTATGACTTAATAGAACTCTGGTCACCAGGCGATGCTTTCACATCAGGGAAGTGTGTTTTACCTTATGAAACTTTTTTCGTATCGTAGGGGAGTACTAAATTTGCTAGTTGAAGCTTCTGTCCACGGATAAACAAGGTTACAGAAAGCATCGCTCTTGTAAGGCAAACTTTACCATTCCCTCACATGATATTTTGAGAGACATGGATGAAGAGCAACAAGAGGACTGTATATTCCTTGACTTCTCCGAAAGGCAATTGAGGCGTTGCTGCACTGAGCTTGGAACAAAAGCACCAGCATAAGGATTAAGTTCCTAGAGAATTGAATGGCTCAAAGATTGCCTAAGTAATATAATTCAGTTCGTTGCCGTCAACGGCGAGTGTTCATCAGAGAAAAACGTAGTTGATAAGTTTGCATACATGGTTCGACTGAAAGAGTGAGTAGCATCCTGCGGCTTTTATGCTATATGCTGATTACATTGTGGTGTACAGAGAGGTGTCGTCATTCAATGACTGTTGCAGGATGCAAGAACAGTTAGACAAAATTTCTTTTTTGTAACTCAGTTCCATAACGTTCGAATACATATTTAGTAATGTGCTACTACACAATCAACTAAATATCTAGGCGTAACGTTGCAGATTGATATGAAACGAATCGAGCTTGTAATGACAGTCGTCGGTAATTCGGATGGTCAGCCTCGGTTTATTTGTAGAATTTTCGGAAGATCAGGTTCGTCTGTGATCGAGAGCATATACAGAACACTTGAGTGTCGATCAGTTGTTTGGTATCCCCACCGCATCGTTTTGAAGAAAGACGTAGAAACAATTAGGAGGCAGGTTGCTGGATTTGTTATTGGTAAATTAGATCACTGTATGAGTGTTGCAAAGATGCTTCGGAAACCCTGGTGAGAATCGCTAGAGGGAAGTCGACGCTCATATCATCAAAAAACTGTTGCGAAAAGTTGGAGGACCGGAATTTGAGACTGACTGCATAACGATTCTACTACCGCAAACTTACGTTTCCCGTAATGACCACAGATATAAGATAAGAGTAATTAGGGCTCGTACTTAAGCATACTGTCTGAGGGTGTAAAAGAATAGGAAATGACTTGTAGCGATAGGGAGCACCCTCATTTATGTACCTCGAAATGGCTTACGCAAAATGTATCTCGATATAAAAAGCAGGTACATTTACTTTACAACTGAGCTTTGCGAGAATGTTATACGTGAAAATGGGATGTTCTAGAAATAATTTTATGACTGATATGTCATTGTTTATTTTTATGGTATGTTACACAACAGGACGGCATCATTTGTTTCATTGTCGTCACTTTGGGTCTAGTGTAGTTGATGGTGCATTTATTTGCTTCCATCTTTTCCAGCACTTGACAATGGTCTAATTTAGCCCTCACACAGGTTGTGGTATATAATCACAGTACAGATCCATGAGATAGTAGAACGATGGTTTAACAACAAATAAACAACAGCTAAGTGCTGATCACAATGTGCGTCAGACCATTGATGCCTGTGAATTATAGCGGTGTGCTAGGTCTGCCAGACAGTATTCTCTGTAGGCATAGCCGTGGCGCCTGCAAGACGAACTGACAAAAGACGCACACAGATTCAAATTCAGCAAAATCGAGACATTTTAGTTTTTTAATTACCTTTCATTCATGTTTGCTTTATAAATATTTTGTTTCTTCTTTACGAGGATCTGCCTTGAACACAGTACACGTTTTTATTTTCACACCCATTCGCTATAGTTGCATCATTTTCAATGTTTATTTTGTTGCTTTAAATTGAAGAACAGAAATACTTTGCAACTTAATCACACTTGTGCAGACAACTTTTTTGTATCGCACTAATGTACATAACTATCATATAATACCTAATACGCTTCTTATTTTACTTCTATGGTTGGATCTAATAGTATTTTACGTGAATGGTGTCTCTTTGTGTGTCCGTTTATTTGTTTCCTTATGAACTAAGTTCAACTTATTTGTGTTGGTGTCCTCATTGGCAGGATGATGAAGAAAACAGCACTATTTAAATATGAATAAAATTTATCAAATGTTCAAATGTTTGTAATTCTATGGGACAAAACTACTTTTGCCATACAAACTGCATAAACTAAGTTAAACTAAACTAAGGACAACACAAAAATTTCATGCCCGATGGAGGATTCGAACCTCCGACGCGGAAGGCCTCGCGATCCGTATCTTGGCGCTCCAAACCACTCGGCTTTTCCATTTCAGTATTCACTGTCACTTTTTGAGAATAATGTGAATGTAAGATGGCAGATGGAGTAAACAGAAGACAGAGTTGGGGTGGAAAGTTAGAATTTTGACATTATGTGAGTGAGTGATTGTGCAAGTAGGTGGATGTGTATGTACATATAGCAGGCTTCTTGGTGCTGATATACTTTGTTGTTATTATTTATACTAATTCCTTGCAATATTGAACATAGTCTCGTCAATGAATAATGGTAAGCTGGAATACTTAAGAGAACTAATGGATGAATATGGGCTACTAATAACAGCTTTTTAAGAACGTCGGAACACGTATAAGAACATTTTCCAGTCTAGGGGTATCGTCTAAACAAAGGATCTCCAGGAGAAAGAGTAATGAAAAATTCAACGCAATTTGAAATGCAATCCCTGGTTCATAATAGCGTATTGGACTCATTGGAAGACCCTGTCGAACTCTCCTGGAAGGCGAGTGTTATAATCAAAGTCCTGGAAAAACCAGGTACACAGATTATAAAGAAAGAAGGAAGGAAGAAGATTATGCTTTAACGGATCGTCGATATCGAGGTAGCTAGAAACGGACCCACCCTTGGACTGATTGTGCAAGGAAGGGCATACAAATCTGCGGTGCCCTTTAAAAGGAACCATATCGGCATTTTTGTGGAATGATTTGAGGACATCAATGGTTAACATATATGTTTCTTCTCGGACTTGCACTAGAAGAATTGTCCTCCCCAAAGCAAGTCCAATATTGTAACCTCATTTGGTAAATGTACACACCGAAATCTGCATGAATATTTTGTAGACCCTCGATTTATTTTCGAAACTGTAAGATTTAAAAGAAAATCGCACAAGTTAATAACCTGGAAATGCTCTTATGTAGAAATGAGGGAGTTTCCAATAAAAGATGTAGCACTATTTAGGCAAAAGCTGACAGTCTGAGAACCGAGCGTGTATGTTTATAATCAAAAATAGCAATCTACTCCAAGTATTGAATAAAATTTTTATTTATTTCAGTCACGACGTGTTACAAATTCTCTTTAGAAACCGTCATGAAGTGGTTGAGATGCTTTCCAGCTGGACCCTTGTTTTATGTTTGTTATTGTTTTATCACAGTAGTACAATGCTAGAGTGTAGGACAATGAATCCAAAAGCGGCAGGTTCGATCCCAAGTCAGTCGCAACGTTTTATTACTATCATTTTCCCCTTCTGTCACCTCTGACAATGTTGCTGATGTGAAAAATGTCGAGTTGCACTCTGGTTAGGAATCCACATTAAACATTAGGTCCCTCTAGTACAGGCTGGGTAAGTCAGGTTGTAGGAAGGCAATGGCACATCACCTACAAACAGGAGGATGCCTAGTAAAGCCCTGTAGTGTTCAAGCCAGTCTTCGGATTGATGACTGCTTTATCTGTCTTGAGCAACTAACTGACAACCCTCAATGAAAATATTTAAGACATTATAGCTACAAACATACCCGACCTTATTAACGATGTAAATGTAGAAACACGAGTTAGTGATAATGATATCGTCATAGCGTCAATGTTGAATAAAATTCATAAACCAATCAAGAAGGCTAGGAGCGTGCTTTTGTTAGAAAGAGTCGATAACCATTTGTTAGGATCGCACTGACGAAATGTATGGACATCGTTTAGTTCCGGTACATTGGATGTAGAGGAATTGGTAGACTAAATTTAAATGCATTTTAAATAAAGGAATAGAGAAATATATGCCTCTAAAGTCGATTAAGGGTAGAAATGATCTACTGTGGTGTAATAATAATGTTAGAAAGGTAATGAGAAAGAAAAGACCGTTGCAATCTCGGTTCAAAAAAGAACATTCAAATGATGACAGGCGAAAATTAGTGGAGATTCTTGCGTCTCTAAAAAGATCGATGCGCAAAGCATGTAATAATTGCCACAGCCATACCTTAGCCATACCTGAAAAAATTCTCGTCCTATGTAAAATCGATAAGCGGGTTAACGGCCACTGTCTAGTCACTCGGTGTTCATTCTGGGGCAGTAATAGAAGAAAGCAAACGGAAAGCTGAAGTTTTAAATTTAACCTTAAAGAAAAATTACACGTAGCAGGACGGTACAAACGTACCATCATTTTATCAACGCACTAACTCCCAAATGGAGGACATAGTAATAGGTATATCCGGTGTACAGAAGCAGCTGTGAGAGCTAAAGACAAAAAAGTCTCCGTATGGAACACCAGTTCGGTTTTTCAAAGACCCTTAATTTCCTTGCTTTTATTGTGAATCATAAATTAAGCGCAAAGTTCCTACTGATTGGAAAAAAAGTACAGGAGACTCCCATTTGAAAGAAAGGTATAAGAACTGAATCACTTAATTACAGGCCAATATCGTTGACATCAGATTCCTGTAGAATTTTGGAGCATGTTATTCTCAGTAAGAACATAATAAACTTCCTCAAGACGGATCAGCTACTTTCTGTGAATCAGCACGGGATTAGAAAACATCGTTCGTGTGAAACTCAGCTTGCCCTTTTCTTACATGGCATCTTACAAGACATGGATTGAGGGCAACAGGAGGATTGTGCTTTTCTCGATTTAAAAAAAAAGAATAGTTAGATAGGGAAAGATTAATTGTTAAAACTCACAACCACCAACTACGAACCAAATTCCTATACATGCAAAAACACTCGAATGTGATTGCTACTGTTTGACTCGTTTTTTAGGGGATGATATCACACGTTCGCAGCTTTCCTTCCCTGCATATGATTAAAAAAAAATCCATAATAAAGTAAGTTCGTGTAAGAAAAGGGTGTACTAACTACTATTTTTGAAAACACGTGAAAGTTCACTTTATGTTGTTTATTACACCATATTAAAACCCTGTGGCTGATACGTCTGTACGTCGACACATTTATCGAATAAAGTTATAGCTCGTGACCCCCCAGACAAAATGAATATTTGTCACAAATTGTTTTCACACCATGTGCCTGTCTCAAACACCGTTTATGTTCATGCCTATGCGACGACACGTGTTACATTAACAAAACACAGTGACTTTAATTCAGTGCGATGCACACCTTGTTCCACCGGCTAAATATTCACAACACACAGTAGCACTCGATTCAACTTGGTGCAGTCTACGACGAGCAACCACACCTGGCAATTGACACACAAAAATCTATAGTCTCCACCTGGAGATCCACATGCCGACTGTGCAGAGCAACGCCGCGCCCGGTCAGCTACCCCACATGCTCCCGACTCGTCACTTCCTGCCCTCATGTGCGCGCGTACCAAAAGCTAAACTGCCGGGATTTTTCCCTACGTCATCAACTTCCACATGTGAGCTGTTCTAACCGATTTGCCAACGTACAGCGCTCAGCCAATACATTTCTAAAACTTTACTTAAAATCAAAATAATTACACTACACATTAAACAAATGTTTTCTTAGGTTTTTATATTGGTATAAACATCATTTGTACTATTTATTATAATCATGCAATTTCTTATATCACAGATAAGTGATTTAACTGAATGTTTCAAGATAAAATACACAAGATTTATTGAAAATAAAATGAGAAATAGTTGATATATTATTTTTATAAACAAACATTGCCATGCTAGTTGTGTAACTGTCTTGTATTCATTGGTAATTTATTACTTTTTATTGTCAATCAAACATATTACTCCAGATGTAACTATATCAGCTAATGTATTGTTTAATTATCAACAGGCTATTTTGTAATGAGGGCCTTAAAGGTTCCTAACTGCATCGTATTACTTCAAATGCAAGTAGTATTAGAATATTTTATTTCACGCTGTGCACTGCACTGCACCTGTCACTCGCCATTGTCCCTCTCTCCCCTCACCGGAAACGAACCTGGAAAATCCTAATCTGGAACAAGCCACCAACGTCGACCTGCTCACTGGCCACCCGTCAGCTACAAGAACACAGCAAATCTCAACGTGGAGAATTTCTACCTATGGTCTAACTATAAATGTTGTCACCCAACTGCGTACATACATAGCTACCATAATTTATAAGATTAAAATTGTGTAACATTTGGTGCATTGGCATGGTCAATGTTTGCAGTGAACTTCATACTGTTTAATTATCAAATGCTATTAATTACCAATATTTCTATTGGGCAGTAATCTCACAGTGTTCATCGGGGACGACTGTATCGTCAGGCGTTCCCAAGGGGAGTGTGACAGGACCGCTATTATTTTCTAACTATATAAATGTTCTGCTGGCCAGAGTAACTTGTAATTTGCGGCTGTGGAGTAAATTTCTAGTTGGTGTGAAGAATGGCAGCTAGCTGTAAATGTAGAGATATGTAACGTGATGCGCATTAATAGGACAAAATATCCCATAATTTTCGAATACAGTATTAGAAGTGAGCCTCTTGATACAGTCGCGTCGTTCAAATACCTAGGCGTAACGTTTCAGAGCGATATGAAACGGAACGAACATGTAAGGACTGTTTTGAGTTAGGTGGTCAGGCGTCTTCTGTTTATTGGGAGAATTTTGGGAAGATGTACTTAATCTGTAATGGAGACCGCGTATAAAACACTTGTACGGCCACGTCTTGATTATTGCTCAAGTGTTTGGGACCCGCAGACGATAACTTTAAAGGAAGACTTGGAAGCAGTTCAGAGGCGAGCAGCTTAGTTCGTTACTGATAGGTTCGAACAATGCGCGAGTGTTACGGAACTCAAATGGGGATCGGTGGAGGAAAGACGACGTTATGTTCGAGAAATTTTGTTGAAGAAATTTAGAGGGCCGTAATTTGAAGCTGAGTAAAGAACGATCTTCTTGCCGCCTACTTACATTTCGCGTAAAGATCACAACGACAAGATAAGAGAAATTAGGCCTGGTACATTATTTTTCCCTCGTTCTATTTAGTAGTGGAATAGAAAAGGAAGAGCCTGATAGTGGTGCAGTGTAACCTCCGCCGCGCACTTTACACTGTATATATATATATATATATATATATATTGTGTTCCAGCCTCGTCGCCGCTTTTATATCTCGTTTCCGTAGTAGGTGTCGGTGGCCGAGTAGAATGAAACCGATACAGGAATAAAGGAAGCACGCTTGTGCAGGTACGGAGGTGAGCAGCCAGTGGGACAGCAGAAGCTAGAAACACTAGAGTAAATTAGAACGAGATATATATTGCACAGAATGTATACAATACTTAGCTTTTACATAGATTAGTACTGCAGAATGCTGATACATACTTGAGCTAGAGGCCTGCCTAGTGCCTATCTGATATCCAAGTCTTCACTGGTGCCTATCTGATTCGGAAGTGTTAACTGGTTCCTATCTCAGTCCCAAGTGAACGATGTCGTTCAGTGGTGGCCACGAGCGGAGTTGTAGCAGAGGGCGCTCGTGGCTGACGTCGTAAGAACGCCGCGCCGTGCGTGCATGGCGGCGCGCGGCGAAAGTAGGTGGCGCGCACTTTGGACTTGTGCGACACCACAATATATACGGCTGAGAAATTATAAGCAATATAAAACGTGGATTCAGCTGGAAAACATGTCAACAGTCTGAAGATGGAATTGTAACAAAATGTGGAAACGGTCATGATTTAATTAAATAAACATTTTATAACGTACTTATTGCTAGTCGCTGTTTGTAATCATAAATTATGACACATGTTGCAACGAATAAAAGGCACAAGAAAAGAATCTATTGTGTCAAAGTCTTTCGTATACTGTATATCGATTCAGATCATTATATATCAAAACTACAAACTAAGTTAAACCCAAGATTATACGCCATTCGAGAATAAAATATAATACCAGCTACTTTAAAACAACAATAATAATGTTGCACGATTTTTGAACAGATTCTAAACGGTTTTAAGCAACAAATAGGAAAGGATTTTGATAAACTAAAAAAGAATTGCCTTATAAACTAATAGGTTTTCCACAGTTAAAAGAAGAAAGAAACATTCTTGGTGGAATGTGGAATGTAATTAAACTATAAACAAAAGGCACAAAATATTGCTAAATAACTATGGAAAGAAATTTGTAAAACCTCTTAAAGATAGAAGAGAAACGTCTACAGAAATATAAGGAATCAAAAAGGTCCATCAAGAAGAAAACGTAAACATTATAAAGGAACGAATAAAACAACATGAGGATATTCAGACAATAACACTTACAATGAAAAATTAAAACGTGAACTTTGTACAGGGTTATCAATACAACCAAAATATTTCAGTTGACCCCTGCAAAGAAATTCATGAATGTTGAGGAACCAAAAGAAAATGTGGAATTTGAACAGTTCCGAGAAATAAAAGAGGTCCAGATAAGGGTGCACCCCCAGATTTCAACGAAGTAACATAAAAGGAGATCATAAACTGCACAACAACGTGGAAGAATAAACTGGTTGCAGCGCTTTGGAAGGACTGAAATAAACAAACACTTCGAAACCACCATGAACGCATCACATACATACGAAATTCTGAAAAAAATGCTGCAGAAATGAAGGAAAATACGCAGAAAATGTGATATATCTCATACAAACAACTAATATGTGATTTTTTAAACTGATGTCAAATGTAAGTTTCGGATGGGGGGGGGGGTGAAGGGGTATCAACGAGCTGCGCAGATCAACTTAGCTGTCATCAGCGTATAGTTTGTCACCGCTTATATTGACTCCAAGAAATTATACCGCATTTTCCGTCGTAAGCAGTTACATAACATCCTCACGGAATTTTGACTACATCAGAAGCTCCTCAACTTCATTGTAATTGGCCGTAACAACACTACAAGAAAAGTGAAATACAGAGGGCAATCGTATCAGTAATTTGAGACCGGGCTGAAAGTCGACAGGGTGAATGTTTCTCACCATTACTGCTTACCTGCTCACTGTAGAAAGTCATGTGACAGTACAATAAGAAATGACAAACAAATATGGAGTTTGGCATAACTATCAAATTCAATTCCCTGTCGTTTGTTGACGATCTGGAGCTGCTTGCAAGTATTGTGGATGAGTCTAAACACCAAACAAAAGAAATCGAAGAAAGAACAACAAAAGTTGGAATACAATTCTTATTTGAAGAGACATAAATGATGCCATACTTCAAAGTTGAAATACCAGTCGTCACACGGAATAATGACAATGAAATTAAAATTGTTAACTAAATTGAACATGTTTGGGAGATTATAATTGGAAATTCAAACGAGGAAAATTTTAGTAGAAAGCACAACAAAGTGAAACAAGCACAGTGTATCACCTGCCCATGCTAAAAGAAGAAACGTCTGTAGACAATTGCACAATTTATATACTACCACTTCCATATGATACACGAAGCAAAGTATGCTGTGTAGCTCTACAATATGAAGACCAAATAAATATCAGACCAACTGCAGAAAACAGAAGAATACTTACAACAAACATGAATAAAAATAACAACTACGGGAACAGTGGCCATTGCCACCTTAAGAAACTGTGTACTAGGAAATTGAATCAATGATCGACACAATGCAAAACCGGCGACAATATGAAGACCAAATAAATATCAGACCAACTGCAGAAAACAGAAGAATACTTACAACAATCATGAATAAAAATAACAACTACGGGAACAGTGGCCATTGCCACCTTAAGAAACTGTGTACTAGGAAATTGAATCAATGATCGACACAATGCAAAACCGGCGGTAGCTTTCTTCTGAGACATATTATGGCTCAGGATAATGAAATGTATATCCACCTACTTTTGGAAAAGTAAAACCAGAAGGAAGTGGTTCAATGAAGTGGAACGTCACCTTATGAGTTGGGCACGACAAGTGAACAAGTTGAAGGCAGAAAGAAGAAACTTCTGGGAAACAGAGAAACGAGACGTAATCCCAAAAGTTTTGCACGCAAACAGTACACTATAACGGATCAAGGAAGTACATCGAAGGTGGAAATAACGAAAACGTTTAGGGAGCAAAATAGGAGGCATAAAACCAAATGTGTGACTAATACTATAAACAGATAATTGTATATTGGCTATCTGAAGTGCTGAAATGTGGGCGTAAAATGTTCAAACAAATAAGGAGATCCTTATGCTTGAATGCTGTACTATTTTATTACATTTCTACTGTTATAAAGTCATCGTCACTTATATTCAATAATTGGCACTCAGTTAGGGATATAGAATTCTGATCATAACTTGATCCCTTTATATAATATGTAAAAAACGGGATAATAAGCTACAAAGTGCCTATGCTCATCTGCCTTCTGTTGTAAAAAAATACAGAATTTCTTTCTTCTTTATCGTTAATATCTCCCACCTGTTATTCGTGTTTAGACGACAGGAAACACTTCACTTTGCCTTCTGTTGTAAAAAAAGTGCAGAATTTCTTTCTTCTTTATCGTTACTATCTCCCACCTGTTATTCGTGTTTAGACGACAGGAGACACTCCACTTCTCATCATTATTACTGGCGCATTTGGTGTCAGAGGCCAAGTAAAACTTCGGGTTGTTTAAGTGCAGGTGCATCCACCGAAAAGTCCCATGTAGTACTAATTCTCCAAAGATCTAGTTGTGCATAGCGTCAATTAGTTTGTCCCATCTCCCTTTACTGACCATGACACATATTTTCGTATCTTCTACAATAGTAGTGTTTAGCTATGTTTGCAGCTGATGTCACGGTGTTTGAGTGAATACTCTGTGCTAGCAGTCCGCTACAGGAATTCGCTTTTGACTTATAAGCTAAATTTGTACAGCGAAAAAAGTGAGGTCCTATTTATACCGTCTCTTTAATCCTATTGTCGACAGAATAACGTACATGGAACTGTGTTAAAAGGATATAATGAACGCCAAACACGAAGCATCGAAATGCATTGCTACCCCAGCGGAAGAGAAGCCGCCGTTGTTAATGGCTTTGCGCCCCAATTCTATTGTTCTGCTATTAAGCGTAGCGCTATTCACGGCTTTTGCAGGCGGTTTTCTCTTACCATTGTTAACGTACAAATCCTCTTTCATTAAAGGTGATGCACTTATGCACTGAATAATAGCAGACGGCTGAGAGTTAATTGTACGTACATACAAAAATTACCAGCCATCGTCCTAAGTTCTTGCATATCGCCTCTGATGTGCAGGTAACGTTCAAATGTTTGTTAAGCTTATGGGACTTAACTGCGGGGTCTTCAGTCCCTAAACTTACAAACTACATTATCGGGAAACCATGAACACGTACAGCGAGAAACAATACAAACTTTAAATACCGACTGGTAAGATTAATATATAGGAAAAATATAAAACGGACGTTTTCTGAGAGTGAGCCACTGAATTTTTCTGAAAATTACAGCTATCACTGAATGAGGTTTCGAATGTCTCTAAAGAGAATTAAATTCCAAAATTTTAGAAGTAGAAACATTGTACCTCATTCAAAACTATTCCTCAATGTTTGCATAGGGACAAAGAACTTTTAAATATCGAATAAATATAACCTAAAGAAAAAAACTGCTACATGCCTATTACGTAAATTAACTCTAGAAATGGTTAAATACTGGTACACAATTTTATGCAATTCTTCTAAATTTAGTGTCTGTTTTGGGTTTTATTCAAATTCTGAAAGGCAAATACACTTGCCAGATTTTTCTAACTTTCATGAAAAGCAAATAACCGACCATTTCACATACTTAATCCCCGAGAAATTTTGTATGATACGAATCGCACGCCTTGTTGTGTAAAGCTTTCAGTGTTCCTTTACTGCTTGCGTAATTTATACCTCTAACAATCTAAAATATTTCTAAAACCTAAGATTGGATAGATTATGTTGGGATGTCAGTAATAAGAGGATAGGTAACAGCTAAACGTTGTACCTAGGGAAGACGATCACATTGAGATAACCTTAAATTTTCGGCATTACAGTTCATAAGAAAAACAGTACAATTGTTTGCATAAGTTGTGTCTGAGTGATCGTGTGAATACATGTGTGCTTTTTTCCTAATGAAGGCTGCGGACGAAAATTTAAAGTTATGCGAATGCTATGGGCCCTTCTACACCCGTGTCAGAGATTCAGTGATCGTCATAATAGTGAATTGATAACTATTCTCTTGTAATTGAAATATTTCTAAAGACTTGTTGAGCCACAGTGGCACACGCTGTTTTACAGTTGTAGATATATCCTTTTACCACTACCTACATACATGCACTTTGTTTTGTAGTCATCTATGATAACAGCCCTTGGAATCGTGTAAGTTTCTTTGGTCTCCTTGTATATTAACTTGTTAATATTAATAATCCGTGTTAATGTGTTGATACAATGACCGTAATAACCAAAGATTTCTTATAAATTATATTCGTTTTACAAATTAGAGCTCTCTATGTAGGAATTATATCGGGTGAAAGAAGATTTGTTTATGATTAATTTTGCTCACGCTTACAAAATATTACAACGTTGTCTTTTATAGAGATACTAGCTGAAAACCCGGCGTTGCCCGGGTATTTATTTATTTATTTATTCGAACCTTGAGTTAGCACTTTTCCTATCCACTCTCTCTCTGTCCATCTCTTTTTTTCTAAAAAACATGTTACATTTATTAGAGAATATATAAGAAATCACAGGTAAAATTGCTAATCCAATCACGAAATTCAACAATAATGATTGTAATAATATCACACATGGATCACTTGATGTAATGCGCGAAACGTCAAATCGTTTTTTTAAAGAGGTATACTAAAAGAAATTTCTTTTTTACTGCTTTATTTATTTATTCTTATATTTCTTTATTCGTATTCTTATCCTTACAGAGAAAGAGCTGAAGACAATGTAGCACGCATAGACCAAAGACATGATCTGTGGCATCATATTTCTCTGTATCTAACCTCCTTGCAATAGAGTCACAAACGTCATCGCTGGCCTTCAGTCCGAATTTTTTTTATAATTTGACGACTTTCAACCACGATATCTACCACCCCCTTATAGCTGTCGGCATGAAACTGCTATGGTGTACAACGGGAGACTTTGGACAACAATTACACACACGCCATTCGTTTGCGTTCGATGGACGCCGAAGGAGCCATATAAGTAAGTAAAGATTAACGCCCTAGTTAATACAAAATTAATAGAAACTTGAACATCCGAAGATACATACAGGTAAAGCTGTGGGATAACGTGTCAGTAGAAGAATCAGAACGAGCATTGCTCCATAAGACCAAGTCCAATGTGAAAATTGCGTTCATTTGTGTACAGACTTATAGCAAGACGTTAGTAAGACAGGAACGAACGTTGAAGCCACACCGTCTTCCAAGAAGTAGCGATCAGACCTGTTCTCCAGGAAGTTTCATATCAGCGCACACTCCGCTGCAGAGTGAAAGATTCATTCTGGAAGATCTTTTACGTCTGCAACGTCTTATTGTGGTAATGAGGTATCGAAAATTCTTAACCTCGTGTACTTTGGCGACCCCAGTATTTATGTTATGCTTACCTCCTGTTTCACATTTGAGGTACCACTAAATGTATTCAAAGCTTTGAGATTAATGCATTTTCCATTCAACACAAAATTATGAACCCGCCGTTCTACTTCGTTTGCTTTACGGAAATGTAAATTGGTTACAGTTTTCCTTCCTTAGTCCTTTAACCATAAACTCAGCGAGAGGACGTCTTCCACGTAAATGTCTTGAATAAGCATCGCATTTGTCGTTAAATCCAGTTGATGGTTTTATTACGTTTGCGCATTACGCTCTGTTGCATTTCAATTTCCGACATTAAACTGCACGGAAGATGGGAATTTTCCTACGACTCACTCGTCTGATTCCTGGTTTTAATTTCTTCCTTTCAAAGGCATAGTAAACCAATATTTATTCATTTGTTCCAGCACTTAAGTTACGAGATTATCTTTAATGCTACTACGAAATAATGATTTACGCACCAGAATCTTCGACCAACAAAGGAATATCGGTTTAAAATTACTCGTAAGTGATTTGAGCCCTACCTGACGTAACCAATTGAATGTTGTGATTATTCCACAAAATTTATCATATACGTCAACATATTGAGATTTGTTGAATAATAACGGTTGCTAATGTTTGTACCTGTTGTATATGGACTTCTGCACTGACAATACTTTAAATTACTTCGCCGATGAAAGTTTAGTTCTTTTATTGTACTTTCTATATATATTGAATGCTTTATTCAATAATTAACGTCAAGCTCCCTTGTTGATAGTAATAACTTTTCGCATGTAAATATCAAACAATGAATCACTACCCAGAGACATATTTTGTCTCAAACATATAAATCTTAAGGAGAGGCTCTGAATTACAATTTTTACCGTGGCCGGGATTCGAATCCCGCACCTCCTGCTTACTAGGCCTGAAGTACAAAGGCAGGATCGTTCCCATTAACTATCATTGCCAGGGTGCTATTCCGCTGTTGGAGAACCATGGCAGTGTAGTCGAACATCAGGCAGAATTGATGTTTGTGTAATGGAGTGAGACGTGCTTTAAGACATTCCGCGCAGTCGCTGTATCCATACGTCACGGTGGCTTAGTTACCTCGTTACCAAGGAGGAAACAAGTGAGGAAGAGTGCATGCATCTTGTGTGTCAGATGTTAAAGTAAAATTGATGAATCCAATGTAATAATTAATTAATGTACTTTAAAGAAATAAAAGCATTTAAAAAAGAAGTGTCATAGCCCCTGCCTAGTAAGCAGAAGAGAATGTCCGGGTTCGAATCTCGACTGTGGCAAAATTTTTTATTTCAAAGCCTCTCCTTAATATTTATTACTTTTCGCATGTGCCTGTGATTACAAAAGTCATCGACACTCTTATGTCGAAAAATACAATTTCATGAGCGTTCTCGTGACTGAGGAGAACAGTAGGTGAATACATTCAAGGAGAAGGATTTCAGTTTGTCAGACGCCCTTTTCGTGTAGTTTTCCAACCTGGCCTCTAGAGAGTAAAGTAATTCCAAAGTGGATACCTTTCTCTCTCTCTCTCTCTCTCTCTCTCTCTCTCTCTATATATATATATATATATATATCCTTTTATGTCTCTCCTATTCTATACAACAGAGTACTACTAAGAGTTTTTGCACCTTTCCTGATGAATTTATCCCATTTAGATAAATGTATTTCGTGAAATCTTCTAAATCTGATCAATTAGTTATTAAACTGTTAGGTCTATGTTCATCCTTTTCTGAATGACAAAATCTAGTGGCTCTAAAATAAAAATCTGTGGGTGAACTATTGGGCCTAACTATAAAATACATTGTTCAACATGATGCAGATCTTCCGTCTATTATCTACATATTATACAGAAAAACGTTGTGCTACACATCAAACAAAAGCTGTTAAACCGTCGTGTCTATGTATTACAAATCATCAATCTCGAATACTGTTGGACTATTTTCGGATTTTTTTTTTCACAGGCACACTGTGTGTAGTTTGGAGCAACTTAAGGACCTTAGATTAGAAGGGGCTAATCTATACTTATTAAATATCCAGTTGAAAATGACATATCGCTGTTAAAGTCGCAATCTTTTGAGTAGTGAAGATCTTTATATCACTCAAAAGATTGAGATGTAAATTCTGTATTTCATGCTAAACTGGATATTTAAGGAAGTCCTGAAATCCCTTGTGTTCTAAGGTTAGTATCAGAGTTTAACAAAGTTATGGAAATGTAGAGGTTCAGGAGTATGACGTACTACACCAGTGCACCGACATTCTAAAGTTGTAAAATCCTAAAATATTTCCAGCATTTGAAACCAGTCACAGGTAAGTGCATGTCACTGGTTGATAAGGACTTAAGGAATTTACACTTCTCTCCTGGAGACAGAAAAACCAGACATTGTAGATACAGAATGTATTATTTTTGATCTGTCGTAGGTAGCAAGAAATCCGCTACTGTTCTTACTACCCGTCCGTGACCGTCAAAGAGATTTTCCCCCCTTGGCAACTTGCCTTAGTACTTTGTCCCTCCTCCCTTAAAACCGCTCTTGTTTGAAAACGCTTTCGACCACTTACTATCCTCTGACGGAGTAAGCTTAAGTTTGTAAATCTATCGGAACAAACTGCGTGGTCATCAGTCCGTAGCTTACAAACTACTTAAACCTAGGTAAACTAACGTAAGGACAAACACACACACCCATGCCCCAGGGAGGACTCGAACCTCCACGGTGAGCAACTGCGCGCTCCGCAGCGAGACGCCTTGGACCGCTCGGCTACACCACTGCGGCATCCTCCGACGGACCGTATAAAAAAAAAAAAAAAGCAATATAAACCCTGGCCTGGCGATATATTGCAGCATATTCTCTATTTTAGTGACTAAGAATTACGTTAAGGTCGTCCACCAACAACTTTACATGATCTTGAAAATGTTCTAAATGAGATATATGGAATGTACGTGCATGTCTGTTGAGTGAGTAATTGTCGTTATCAGTATTTCTACTGAAATCTCGTCTTCCTATGCTTTAAATGTGAGGTGCGACATGAAACGATACAACCGAGTGATCGTTGAACCCTGAGCAGATTATGTCAGGACACAGAGTAATATATACAGAGAGGCAACCCCCTCTCCGAAACCACTGTCCTACGCTTCCCTCGTAGTTCCGTAAGATGCTAGCAGGTGTCAAGCGGTTCCCCGACTTAGTGCCTGTAGACTACACTAGAGGCACTTCTGAGGGTGCCTCTCGCACGTCAGAGGATAGCGTGGTGGGGGAGGCTGAGGGGATAGTTCGTGCCACCTGCCACGAGGCCACGGCTGTGTCCGGCTTGCTGGCGTTTAAGGGGAGGTGATGGTGGGGTCAGCCGCTACCTGCCGCCTGCTCTGGCCAGTTTTAAAGGGCTGCTTATGACCTCAGCGCCATCATGGGACATCTTTCGGAACTGCTTCAGCACCCCCCGTCCCGCACCCCTGAGCATGTGACCGGGCCCTTACGGAGGCTTCCGTCTGTATATATTTGTCTGTGGTCAGGATGAACCTCAGTGACAACAAAGCCTGACTGCAGGAGTACCAACGTGACGCAGGACGGCGGGCGCCAGGCAACAGCCTCCGTGCGGGCTGCCTGCGGACAATCAGGTTGGCAGCGCCGCGCAGGCAGGTGCGCGCGGTCTGCCGCCTCCCGCATCGATCAGCCGGAGCGGCTATAAATCCTAGTAGCGCAGCCGCTACACCACTTTAGCCACGGTCCGGCGATATTCACGCTCCGCGAATTCCTCCGCAACTCACCGCGGCCTCGCCGTGCTCCCTCCAGTTAACCTGCCGCCGTTTCGTTTTCCCTGACACTTGACCCTTTCACGGTAGCCTATAAAATGGAATATACCGATGAAACCCAATATAAGCGTGTCTAAGGGACTGAGAATATACGGACTTACAGCTGATAATTTAACAGTTACGTCTTTTTCTTTTCTCTTTTGGCCCACTCTAGGTTACGGTAATAACACTAAAAGTGGGCCTTTGCGACCGTCTTTTGACAGCTCGAAATTGAAATGAAAATAACGGCTTAACTATTCATCTGAAACGAAAATTGAATAAGCAAATTTGCAGAGGAGAAAATTCTCTACAACTTAGCTCCCTTATGTTTTTTTTTTTTTTTTTTTTTTTTTTTTTTTTTTTTTTTTTGTTTTTTTTCATATCTCGTATCGTTTGAGACATATTTGCAAAAATAATGGAGCTTTGACACCCTCAATTGATAATAAATTAATAAAATTCAGCAACCAGTTGCTGAGTGTTGATTCTCCTAATAGCGTGTAGCTACATTCATTAAGGTACAATACTAAAATAAACCAGAAGAAGGGCACTCAAGCGTCCGAAACCGCTCGTCTAAAGTAAATAATAACAAGCAACTGGTTGCTGAATTTTATTAAATTATAAAATGTTCAAATGTTTGTAGAGCTTATGGGACTTAACTACGGGGTCATCAGTCCCTAAACTTACGAACTACTTAAGAACTAGCTAACACTAAGGACGGCACAAATATCCATGCCCGAGGGGGGATTCGAACCCCCGAGCGTAGTGGCCGTGCAGACCATGACTGGAGCGCCTCAGTCCCCTCGGCCACCGCGGCCGGTTATTAATTTATAACCTAAACAGTTGCTGAAATGGATAAAGTACTTCACCCTCAATTGAATTAACGGAAACCGGCCGTTCGGAAATGTCACGTGACATTCCTCGCCCAAAACTGTCTCTTGGCATACGCCATCGTGCGTTGCGTATTTGATGATTTTCTTATTGTAACTTACATGTTGTCATTTCAAAGCAATGGCGCACTGAAGAATTAACAAAAACACATCGTTCTTCGTACGATAAATGATAATCTAGTGTCTACAAATGCCATATTAGCAACTGTTAACAACGGCAATCAATAGTATGAAATTAAATGAGTCGTATTTTGATTGATAGCTGTAGCGTTGTGGGCAAGCCGCTGGACTTTGACGCTAAGGGCCGGTTGTTCGGAACCCGCCACTAACGATTTTTTTCTAAAAGGGTTTCAGACACTCCTATTCATTAATTTTTTATTATTTAGATTATTATCTTGGTCCAAATGTTTGCAAAAACTTATAAAACTACAAATCTAAAGTGGGCCGTAAAACACGTCAGTGCGATTTTTAAAAATTATTTATTTATTTATTTATTATTTCTCTAGGCCTATACGAATTTTCGGATCTCTAAACTTTACGATGCCATGGTTCGAGGGTCGAAAATTCAGAAACTTGTACAAATTAGGCTCTACCACATAGCAAACGACACAATGTTGTAGCTTGCACACATACCTCATCCGAATACCTGTGCGAGGGTGAAGGGAGCGGAAAAATCAAACGGGGTCGTCTTCCCCGAGTAGCAATCGAAAATGGGTACCTAAGGCAGTGAACGTGCCCCTGATGAGTACAAAGTGGGAGGAGGGCGAAAACGTGAGCAACTGTGAAGTGGCCGAGTGCTTTAAGACGCCTTTCTGCGGAGCGCGCGGTTACTCGCCGTTGGAGTTTCGAGTCCTCCCTCGGCCATGGGTGTGTGTTTTTCCATAGGTTAGTTTAAGTTAGATTTGTGCGTAAGCCTAGGGACTGATGTCCAGACTAGTGAAGTTCCAAAGATTTACAAACATTTGAACATTTAATTTTTGGAAAAAAAAACTGACGTGGATTGGCGTTGGGGAATACAGGTGGCCATTAAAGTAGGTCGCTAAATTTTATATTTCTTCAAGAAATTCAAGATACTTGCTGCTGTGTCCTAGGGTCCGTAGAGAGCTGTTATAATCAAAGTACCATAAAATCAGTAAAATCCTTTAATGTATAATTTAAAACACTACTTCACTTTGAACAGAACAAAAGTCCAGTGTCAATGACACAGTAAGTACAATCATACACGATTTTACTCAATACATAAAACACTGGAAGCCTTGGCATGGAATGACAAATGTTTACCCCGAGTACACAAGACTGTTGATTGTTTCCTTGATAGGTTCCTCTGTATAGCAGCGTCCAAACTCGATCGCACTCTCTCGAACACTGAGATCTCTCCAGGAAGCGTGCCTGTGGATTATGTGAGGTGGCGCTAGTTGCTGAACTGCTAAATTAATGCCGCTGGCATCTTGGTCGACGCTTAGCAGCCGATATCAAAGATACGCCACCACACTTGCCATTGTTACCGGGATCACGTACCTGTAGGTAATCTTCTGTACTATTTATAGAACGACTGGTTCCTGTGGTGATCAACTCACTGACTAGAAACGAATTGTCGATAACTACTTCACCTATGAGCTGCAATCTAGCAGGTTTGTATTTCATACGTAGAATAAAGTATTTTGCGACTGGGTCGAATTAAGTGGGTCTAAAAACTTTCTTATGTTTTATTAGTTCAGAATCACATTGATGTGGCGCGGGGAAAATTAAAATCGCATACCATCTTACACTTCAGAGAATATACATCATTATAATTCTTGAGGCTTGGATTTAGTAAAGTGGCAAAAACAACATAATCAGTCGAAATATCTGGAGTATCGTCATCGGCAGAATGGAATGAAATAGACGCAACTCCGTTGGTTCTACGGAGTGGAGACTACAACGTTAAGGTAAACGAGTTTCTTCATTAGGGGTTGGTGTTGACTGGTGTTAACCTGACCAAACCTATTACACAACCAGTTGGGTTCAGATAGTGCAGTGGTAGAGAGATGCATAGGAAGGTTGGAAGTTGGACAGGCACAGAGTGAGATGTGTGGTGTCGCATAAGTCTAAAGTGCGCGCCACCTACTTTCGCCGCGCGCCGCCATGCACGCACGGCGCGGCGTTCTTACGACGTCAGCCACGAGCGCCCTCTGCTACGATCCCGCTCGTGGCCACCACTGAACGACATCGTTCACTTGGAACTGAGATAGGAACCAGCTAACACTTCAGAATCAGATGGGCACCAGTGAAGACTGGGCTATCGGACAGGCACCAGGCAGGCCTCTAGCTCAACTATGTATCAATATTCTGCAGTAGTGTGCTATGTAAAAGTTAAGTATTACTAAGTCTCTAAGAAACATATATCTCGTTCTAATTTACTCTAGTGTTTCTAGTTTCTGCTGTCCCACTGGCTGGTCACCTCCTACCTGCACAAGCGTGCATCCTTTAATCATGTGTCGGTCTTTCTACTCGGCCACCGACACCTACGACGGAACGAGACACAAAAGCGGCGGCGAGGCTGGGACACAAAAAGATGCATACAGCGATAGGAATGTACCAATTCGAGGGCCTTGACGCGATTTCAGAGGGCAGGAACCGTTAAAAGACGACCAGGCCAAGGTAGTCCACGGGTAACATCATTAACAGAAGTCCGTTATCTCCGGTTAATAGCCCGTCGAGAAAGGAGGAAGACTGCAAATCAGCTCAACGCACCGTCCGCGCAGCAATAGGACACGAAATATCAACACGAACAGTCAAAAATCACCTACGGAAATGTGACCTCTGTGCACGGAGGCCTGTGGGGAGTGTCCCATTAAAACTACGATACCATTTAGCCCGTAGAGAGTGAGCCAACTTTGTCGCCATGTCTAGTTGAGCTGCCACTACCCAGCCTCGACCCATTATTTAGGACCCAAATTTGTCGACTTCATAACTGAGCAACAATTCACTACCCTGGGGTCGAAATTAATTTTGTAATTTGTACGAAGGAGGCGCAAAGTAACACAAGCACGCATGTTTCACAAAATAAGTATTTTACATATTTGGTGCTTTCCTTACGGTGGGAGAGATGAAAACGCAGAAAGAGATAATATTAGTAATGTAAGTAATATTAGAAGATATATGATGTTAAAAACTACAGTCAAATTCATCCAGAAAAGCATCGGTCCGCGTTTAGAATGCACGTTTAAACTCATGTATGAACAGAGCAAAGGTTAAAACATGCCAAGTATTATTAATTATTATTTAGTCTTCATTTTCTATCATTGCGTTTGAAGATGTTGAAGTACCCAGTAGTGGAAAAGTGGACAACACCACAATTTCTTTGGCTTTCTAAACCATAGCGATTGATCATCAGTTTGCGAGAGATTTTGTTGTACAGACTCATAGTAACGAGTAATATCGTGTCACTTTCTTTATCAACCACAGAATCATGTGTACATTTAAAGACAGATAAAATGAATAGTATTTTTGAATCCATCATCGCTGGTGGAACTGGGACTGCGGCTAGTCAGGAGTATGAAGGAAGTGGAATACCAACAGCCGTGTATTTAATAAAATTATTTATTGTTTCACTACCAGTTTCGGCATTCCATTATGCGATCTTCAGGTCCCTACATCGGAGTATAATATCCATTAAGTACGGATATCGAAACTGGTTTCGTGAAATTTTATCTCTCAGTAGGAACTGTGACAGTTGTTATTGGTTCCTACCGAGAGCTAGAATTCCAGGAAACCAATTTCGCTATCCCTACTCAATGGATATTACACTCCGAAGTAGAGACCTGAAGGCGACATAATGGAATGCCGAAACTGGTATTGAAACAATAAATTTTTCTATTAAATAAACGGCTGTTTCATAAAATAGTGTCATTATTAAAACGAGGTTTCAAAATAACGGTTGTTTGCCTGCAGTACTTGCATAATTTGGCTATTGAACAATGTTTCAAAAAGAATTCAGTTTGATTTTAGTACATCCTTAATTTTATTATTACAAAAGTTTCAAAATAGAAGGCGTTTTAAATATGTCAGTACACTGATCGTTAAAAATTGTTAAAAATGAAAACTGTTTCTTGGTAATAGGTCAATAATTTTATTGTTAAGGAAAATGGAATCAACACTAAAGGTGTCACATCATAGTATGTCAATAATTGTATTGATAGGAAAAATTTTCAAAGCTGGTTTTAAAATATCCGTAACTTAATTGAAAAAATTCAAAATTAAACGTGACTGTTTTCAGTGTGTCAGTGATTTGATTGTTTAATGCTGGGAAGAGTGAAGGTTGTTTGAATTTGTTAATGAAATGTATGTTAAAGATTAAGGATGTTTGTTTTAGTAGCGGTATGAGGAACCTTCTGCCGTACACTTCGATGTGACTTGCAGAGAACTTATGTAGGTGTAGCATGTCAATAATTTGAGCGTATCCGTGCCATAGATACAGCAGCCAGAAATAAACCAGAATTGGCTCCTCTGCATCCCATTTGGTATCAGATGCTTCCAGAGGTGTTCCAGGTACTTTTTATTCACTGAGACGATCCCTCATTGCAATTCGAAGCGTCAAACATGTACAACCCGAATTTAGATGCATATCCTATGACGCTCACTACCTCGTTTACTCATGCAGTAATTTTCAAAAACAAATTGTGGAAGAGGACAGAACAGCAATTTCTTTTGCTTGTGCTGTGCGTACATTAGTGGAAAGTCAGGAAAATGTAAAAACCTTTAAAAATTGAAAGCAAGAAGTAGCTGGAATATAAATTATTTTATAATGTTTATGATAGTCTTGATACTGAAAGATATAATTTTCACTATGGATAAAACTTACTGTGTAAGTTGCCTTTGTATAAAACTCACTGTGTAATTTATATTTTAACAGTGATGAATAACAGAATTATGTTCCAGTTACGAAGTTCCAGTGACTATATTAAAAATATTTGTGGTAAATAATAATTTAATAAAAAGCAATGAAAATAACATATCAAAATATCTTTAGCGTCATGACAACAGCACAGATCAGTGACAAAGCAGGCACCGATGCTGTCAACAACATCTAACTGAAGGATTCACGATTCGCAAGGAACACTGGCAATCTTCCGATAGGCCACGGCGGATTAGCCGTGCGCACTGCGGCTCCGTGCTGCGGTGCGCGGGGCCGTTCGCAATCGGAGTTTGAATCCCTCCTCGGGCATGGTTGTTTGTGACACTTATAAGTTAGTTTACCTTAGTTTAAATAGTTGTAAGGTACGGACTAATGACCAAGCAGTTGAGTCCGATAGATTTACAAACATTTAAACACCTTCAGACTACTACCGGTCAGAATTAGGGAGTGCACAATCAAACAACACATCCCACATAGTACTGTTTCGAAACCTGCAATCTTCAGAAACAATAAATTTCAATTAAGAATCACATTTTTAATAACAACATTGAAATACGTAAGAAACAAAAAAGAGTATGTTGAATGTTACAATCTATACTGTTCTTTGAAAATAAAAAATATCTCAATTTATATAAAAAGGCGAAATAAACGATGTCCCACTTAGGTAAAAGAGTTTTTTTTAATGTAGATTTTACGTAATATCGTGATGGAACCGTTATCCTTCATTACTACATCCAGTATGTCGTTAAAACTAATGGCGCCGTAACCGTTATCGATTGTATTTTGAAGGAAATCTTCCACATTTACTTATTTTAGTAGTTAACATATATTAAAGACAGCACAAACATCCATGCCTGAGGGAGGATTAAAACCCCCGACGAGGAACGGCCTCGCGCATCGGAGCATAGCGCCTCAATACGCTCGGCCACTCCGCCGCGGCACTGCCTCCTTTCAACACCATTCTAGCACCATTATGATATGGTGATGTTCCCTGCACATAAGCAGAACTGTTAAGAGTTCTACGTTCTCTCAAAATGAGGGAACGACTATTGTCTGTCTGAACACAAAATCTGGATTATCTGCGAACAGGACTTGGCGCCATTCCCAGCAACTCCAATCCTGATGTTCCTCCGTATAGTTTCTTCGGACTAAGCGGTGTCATTCTTTTAATGTGTCACACAACATAAACTTTCGCGCGTAAATGCGATTTCGGACTGTTTGTGTTCGTCTGGAGGGTGAGTTGCAGCTGAGTTGCATTCAGAATCTGGTCTCGACAGGCTGTTAACCGTAGATAACGGTCATCTCTTGCTGATATTACCCGTGGACGACATTAGCCTTGCCTTCATTGAACGGTTCCTGTTGTCTGAAACCGCGTCCAGGTCCTGGAAATTACACTTTTGGACGCTGCAGTAGCTACAGCCACCTCCCTCTGTGTGTGTCCGCCTTGCAATCACACTGTAGCTTACCATGTCAAAATACTACTTGATCACTACACTATATGAACACAACTGAATGTGTAAATCGTTGGGCAGAGTAAATAAACCAAAGTCGACACCAACCCCTTCTGCTTAAGGTTTCTGTTGTTATCACTATTACGGTTGCCGTAATTTAATACCTTACTCAACGGAGATCAATTTTACCTCCTGTCAACTCTTTTGCCGGCCGCGGTGGCCGAGGGGACTGAGGCGCTCCATTCACGGACTGCACGGCCACTACGGTCGGGGGTTCGATTTCCCCCTCGGGCATGGATATTTGTGCCGTCCTGGTTCATAAGTAGTTTGTAAGTTAAGGGACTGATGATCCCGTAGTTAAGTCCCATAGACTCTACAAACATTTGAACATTTTTAACTCTTTTACGACGTATGAGACACCTTCCTTCGGTGCTGTCTCGGTCTCAGCCTGGGCAGACGCGCTCGTGATTTTAAAACTACTGCAAACTAACTGTTTATAATGGTCATTGAGAACTGTCGCCCAGATATTAGTGACCTCCAACACAGAGAACTTCGAACAAAGAGACGTTCTGACGCATTACCTGTATTTATCAAGGTAACCACATATTTAGGCACTTTTCTGTATAAAAGTGCAGAGAAAAATCACTCTTTTCTATACCCAATCGCAGGCCGCACTGGCTGAGCGGTCTGAGGCGCGCCAGTTCAAAAATGTTCAAATGTTTGTACAACTTATGGGACTTAACTACGGGGTCACCAGTCCCTAAGCTTACAAACTACTTATGAACTAGCTAAGACTACAGACGGCACAAATATCCATGCCCGAGGGGGGATTCGAATCCCCGACCGTAGTGGCCGTGCTGACCGTGACTGAAGCGCCTCAGTCACCTCGGCCACCGCGGCCGGCGGCGCGCTAGTCACAGTCTCCAAGGCCGCTACGATCAGGGGTTCGAATCCCCCCTCGGGCATGGATATTTTGTCGTCTTTAGTATAAGGTAGTTCATAAGTAATTTGTAAGTTTAGGGACTGACGACCCCGCAGTTAAGCCCCATGAGCTTAACAAACATTTGAACATTTTTGAGCAGTACCCAATCATGATTCATGCAATTGCCTAAACTGTGATGGAAAGAAGAAACTACTGACCCGAATTTAGCCTATGAACTGTATTGTTTTAAATGCCGGAAAAGATCTACAATTAAAAAGTACATAGTTCAAGTGCAATAAGTTAACCATCAAACAAAGTATTGTTTTAGTATCTTGCTGGGTTAAAGGCTTCATTTTAGGACATACGGCCTTAGAAACAGGACTTTCTGTGAGACATTTTCGATTATTACCCGTTTTGATGAGCTGAAGGACAATGGTTTTTAGCATGTCTTTTTCAACCATTCACTGCAATTCGTGCCATCCTATGATACCGCTTTACATGAGCAGAACGTTGAACGCCTTTGGAGGGCACTGAAATCCTCCATCAAAAGAGAAGACCGACCTGGTAAACGGACTGAACTTCACACATTTCAATACAGTTATGTCCACAATCTAGGGATATGCGGGATGCAACATCCCAGTGAGTGTCTATCCGTATCCCCGTAATAATTCAAGAGTCTACGCTGCCTATGGAAACTAAGGACTGCTACTAGCCGTTTACACATCCCGCCGTATCGTTCTATCCGACAGAAGTATCATTGACGAATAAAGTAAGTACAGTGCGTAAGTGATATTAGTATGTTAACATTCACCTGTACTCTCTGTTGTTGGTAGCGGCGTAAGCATCCATCTCATTTGTCTTTGTCATTACCGGTATTCTCGTAGTATACACTATTGATCTGTCACCCTTCTTCAATATATATACCTTGCATTCATCCTTCCAAATTAACGAAACGAACTATAAATATTGTTTGATATTTTTTCATCTATTTTAAACAGAAAAACATAAATTCAAGGGAAGCAACAACACGTATCGAAATGCTGTGTTGACATTCTTCGATGAATTTTGATTGGTTTGATATTTCGGTACACGGAAGCTGCGTAACATTTTGCTGCACAGTCGCTGTACTCATTGACAGTCGGGGGGTGATATTATTTTGTGGATACAGTTGTCTTCTCGTGCGTTATTAAAGCTCTGTACATGCCAAGCAACTTAAGGTAAATGGAAGATACCTTTATCCTATGCCTAGCACAGAAGTCAGTTCAAGCCAGTGTGCAATCTTAGGGAGTTATAGAATGTCATTTTTCCATTAAAACTGCGTACTTTCAAACCCTATACTTTCCTGTATAAATACGTATAACCATCTATTGGAAAACCTAATTTTGAACGCTAATTTTCAATCTTTTATAATACTGCAGATCACGAGAAAATTGTTTATTCATGTATCAGTGACATCAAAGGTCAGCTCTACAATACGACCACTTCTCCAGGACTAAGCAATATATTGGAGACAGAGATCACATTCTCAGCGTGAGGGCGTCTCACGGTAATCCATCCATCTTCGTACAACCAAAGTACGATTAGCTCCCCTGAGTGGCGAAGATGGGACTACCCCGCCGTGCCGGCCGCGGTGTCCGAGGGGACTGCCGGGCGCCGTGGCTCAGCGCGCCCGGTCAGGGCTCTAAACGCCTTCTGTAATACAAAAGCTGAGCCAAAGATTCAACGAACAATCAAGAACGAACCGATACAACGACCGCAAAGCATAGATCTACCTGAGAGACCAAAAAAAAAAAAAAAAAAAAAAAAAAAAAAAAAGTCGGGGGGGGGGGGGACTAAGGCGTTCCAGTCACGGTCTGCGCGGCCGCTACGGTCGGGGGTTCGAATCCCCCCTCGGACATGGATATTTGTGCTGTCCTAGTTCGTACGTAGTTCATAAGTAGTTTGTAAGTTTGGGGACTGATGACCCCATAGTCCCATACACTATACAAACATTTTTGAACCCCGCCGTCGCGCAAACAATGACCGCTACAGCGTTCAGGACACTTTCTTTCGTATTTCGAGAGGACTATTAATTTCCCATATCTTACGACGTGCTACATTCGCTAATGGAAGGTTGCTTTTCAATTAGTTAACGTTTATAAGTAAGGCACTACAACAGCGTGGCTTGGTGGCAAAATATGAATCCAAAAGTCACGGATTCGATCCCCGAAAAGTCCTCGGATTTTTATCTACCACTATCCACTTCTCTCAGCTTTGCCAATATTTCGGTCGACTGGCACCGTGTACGGAAGGTCGCAGGAAAGGAACGGCATACCACCTCCAAAGAGTACCGTGCCTAGTAAAGCGCTGTGTTCTTCAAACCAGTCTTCGGACTACAGCCAATTAAGTAAACTACTTCGTAATTTTTATTTTTAATAAATGTGGTTCATTTACGTCAGGCACGCGGGAATGAACACGAGGTCTAAGGCGTCAAGCTACAAATTGAGCAGCCGCTCTCGCCGGAGGTTTGAATCCTCCTTGTGTGTGTATGTATGTGTGTGTGTGTGTGTGTGTGTGTGTGTGTGTTAGTGGAACTGATGACCAAGCTTTTTAGTCTACTCTACACAACAACAGCAAAAACATGTGTGTTAACAGTTTAAGTAGTTGGTAAGTCTAAGGACTCGTGACCATAGCAGTTTACTCCAATAGGTTTACAAATATTTGAACATTTTAATTTAGATTATACACAGCAGCGATTTAAATGTGGGAAAGTTATCGAAATTTTATGTAAAAATTGGAGCTACCCAATAACTCATTGCCAATCGCGATATATCATTCTATGTGAGACGAACAGTCTCGCGACTTCTGCCCAGTTCCAACCATGCGGCTGCTATAAAATATTCCCTACACCATTTTTAGAAAAGTATTAGGATAAAAAAATTGATTTTTGAACATCGTACATCCGATAATGGCCTGAATTGGTTTTCATCATTCGCCAAGGTACTGTGTATAATCAGGAATGATTACAAAAGCGATCTCAGGTTTTCTTAACTTGAGCGCAACCTTGAGGCTGAACGTCTCAGTCTCATCATGTGACAAACGTATCTTTGATAAGGGGGGGGGGGGGTGATATTCGGCGGAATAGCTGTACGCACTAAGGCGCCTACCTGCGGCCGTTCCCTCGGGCATGTTTGTCTGTGTTGTTAGCATAAGTTAGTTAAGGTAGTTCGTAAGGTTAGGTACGGATGACCACTGAAGTGGCCATTTGACATTGTGGGGTTGAGGGGTTGTGCGTGAACGTCATATTTATAAGTTTCTTTATTATTTACTTGCAGCCTGAGTTCCAATTTATTTATTTTCTGTGGATATTTTGGATACTAATTTGAACTTCCTTCCTCTAAAGAAGGCAATTGGCAAGAGAATCCCCCATATCAGAAGGCAGTTGGCCCTTTTTACGTTTCTTCCCTTCGAAAACAAGATAAACCCTACGCCCCTAATAACAACAGTTGTATTAGGTTGTGGTCCTAGGATATCAAAATGTTCTTCTTGCTACATTTATCAATTCAAAATGAACTCTATTATGTTTCCGTCCATACTACACTCAGTCTATAATACAGCTCTTAATGTACAGTAGAAAGTACAGAATTCTGGCACTATTCAAAGCAGACCTACGAAAATAAGCATCACTTGCTAGATCATATAAGCAACGTGTACAACTAATATTCCTGAAAAATAATGTGATTCGATTTCAGCTAGCACGAACTGCAGACGGGGCAAGTGGCGGGTAAAGAATATCGACATTTCCCTTACAGAGAACTTTAGTGAGTTGTATCATCACATACTGGTCACATACTGAACCTCGCAAAACTCTGCTGCAACCTAACAACTTCCCGAAATCTCATTTTTGTTGTTGCGTAAAGTCAGCGCCACACAACAGACGTAGAGAACGATCGTGGAGAAGGCAGCGACCTACTGAAATACACTAAGAAGCAGGCTTCGCGCATCCTGCAGGGAGTAACCGAAGATGCGCGGCCTCTACATGCGGCTATATTTAGGCCAACATACCTCTGGACACCAGGCAGTTACTATTCAGGAACAGGACAGTTACTAGTGAGAACTCGGGCAGTTACTATTCAGAACTCAGGGCTGTTACTAGGCAGCTACGACGACGGAACTAGGACAGTACTAAGATAGAACGCGGCTACGAACTTAGCAGTAACTAGGTCTTAGCGCAGCCACTTCTAGAACACCTCAAGTACTAGCACATACTATTGCAGCTAAGAAGAAGTTGAAAGCGCTGAAAGCAGAATGCAGAGCTGATACTGAATATTGTCTACCATTCACCACTGAAGAAGTAGCAACTGACATAAAAGAAATGAAACCAGGAAAAGCCCCAGGATTTGATGGCATTCACGCTGAATTCCTGTTGCACTGTGGCAAGTATGTGAAACACTGGCTGGCTGAGTTCTTGACAAACATCCAGCAAACTGGCAACATACCACATGAAATGAAAAGAGCGAAAATTATAGGCTTACTTAAACCAGGCAAACCAAATGACAAACCAGAAAGATATCGCCCCATAGCATTACTAAGCATGCTGTATAAGCTATTGGAGAGAATGATGTATAACAGAATTTGTCACAAGATCTTCGAAATTATACCAGTTAAACGAGCAGGATTTAGATCAAACCGCAACTACATAGACCAAGTCCTGTCTCTAACAACCTTTATAGAAGCAGGTTTTCAGAATAAGGAGAAGACGTCGTATTCATTGACCTAACAGCTGCATATGATACTGTTTGGCGTCCAGGTGTCATACTCAAACTTCTTCAAGCCATACCAAGCATAAAGATTACCCATCTTATCAATGAAATGCTCAGTAACACATGCTTCCAAGTAATTATAGGCAACAACATCAGCTCGCCAATGAAACTGAACAATGAGCTGCCGCAAGGACCTGTCCTTGCCCCTCTCCTGTTCAGCCTATATGTATCAGATATGCCTGAAACCAAATGGCCGATGACTGGACCCTTGCAACGAGGCATAAAGGTCTAGAAACCAAAGAGTCCATACTGACCAACGATCTATCAACAATTGCTGAATATTTCCGAAAATGGAGTCTGCAGCCAAGTGCCACTAAGACAGAAGTATCAAAGTCTCACCTAAGCAACAAGCTGGCCAACAAAGAGCTCACGGTTCATTTTGAAGGAAAGGTGCTGGGACATAACAGAAACCCTAAATAGCCGGCCGCGGTGGCCGAGGGGACTAAGGCGCCCATGCCCATGCCCATCCCTCGGGCATGGATATTTATGCCGTCCTAGTTCGTAAGTAGTTCATAAGTAGTTTGTACGTTTAGGGACTGATGACCCCGTAGTTAAGTCCCATAGACTATACAAACATTTGAACATTTGAAACCCTAAATATCTAGGGGTAACACTTGATAGAACGCTCAGTTACAAGCAACACCTAGTAAAAACAGCTGCCAAAATTAAAACCCGGAACAACATCCTCCAAAAACTCTGGGGCACTTGTTGGGGATCATCTGCAGCCACTCTACGTACTTCAGCTCTGGGTCTTGTATACCCAGTTGCGGAATATTGCTCCCCAGCTTGGTTAAAAAGCTGACACACTATACATGTGGACGCTCAGCTCAATCATACCATGCGTCTTATAACTGGCACAATTAGGCCCACACCGACTTTCTGGCTACCCATACTTAGCCACATACAACCTCCATCTTTACGGCAGAAAAATGCGCTAGTATCCGAGTACTAAAAGCTGCAAAAGAATCCCCACCTTCCTGTGCATGAAGACATACAAAGCTGAAGAAAAGCAAGGCTTCGCTCTCGTCATCCACCCCTTGAGCCTGCAAGAACTTTAGTCACCAACAGCTTTAATACCGATGACTGCTGGAGACAAACATGGCAGATTAATGCAACACCAGAACAACTGAAGGTGCCGTGCATATCAACCAAGCCACCTGGCTTTGATTTATCGCGCAAAGATTGGTCAGCACTTAACAGAAAAAAAACCAACACTGGAAGGTGTGCAGACCTTCTGTACAAGTGGAAGTAAATAGCTTCTCCAAGCTGTGACTGTGGCGCTGAAAAGCAGACTGTCTACCATGTGGTTCAAGAATGTCCCCTGAGAGCTTTCGCTGGCGACCAAACAGAGTTCCTGATGGTTACGGAGGGATCACTGGACTATATTCATGGACTTGATATTAGTTTGTAGTTTATTACACGTGTAATATTATATGTATCTTTGTTATTAAAACATCAAATAACTGTAAAATTTGTGATGTAGCTCTACGCTAAATACATTAATAAGCGCAGCTAGTATCATCCGGACGACACCGCGAGAAGCGAGAATAGAGAAGAAACAGACATATGTTCTAAAGTTGAGTATTAAACTTTTCAGTCAATAAAACTTGTATTATTAATCTGAAGAGTTGTTACAGTGAACATCAATTCTTCCACCAGTACCTTTATCAACAACTAGACCGGGACGAGTACTAAACAAAAGGAGACGAGGTCACGACAATTTTAATAATACTCAAGTAATGGGTTCACACTCCGTAAGCTGACACTTAATATCTCTATCGGTACACCCACAATAACGTGATCGCAGTTCAGTATAATCGCGAAAGGCCAACTGTACCATCAAATAGTAAAGGGCTCACTTCCCTTGGCAGTGTCCTCCTTAATGACCTCATTACTGACGTGACGTCAAACAGTGACCTTTCTTTTGATATGGACGTGAACTTAAAATGTTACTGGACGACCTGCTGTAAGCCGTTGTGCTGTCCGCGAAAGTCCTACTTTGCTCTTTTCCTGTGTTGCAGCTGGGCTGTTATACATGTCAGGGCGAGGGGAGAGCATTAGCCGCGTGGGTGTCTGACGGCACACTACCCACGCTGTAGCCTTCTGGCACGTCGCATGCACGTTGCACGCAGACGGACTGTGATATTCCACTGTGGACTCAGTGCGCTAGCCGCTCACTCGCACCACACGGCCTGCACAATGAGGCCCGTTAACGGGAAAATCCCAGGCGCCTTTTTGGAATACCGTCTACAAACACCCACCATTAAAACACATTAACTGCAAAATCTGTTAGCACATTGGCTGAAATGTAACAGCTATTATGAAAGGAAAAAGAGCTGTTACACAAACGTACCCTGCACGGCAGTGCACAACATTTTAACGATCACGTGAAAATAAAGTTGTACCACACGAATCTAGGGGATTCGTGGCTCATCAAAACAGATAATTACAATATCCAATTGGGTGTTTTGCAGGAATAAGGCGTTACTTCTTCTAGTTCTTCTTACGTTTCTGGCATCTTTGGACCACGTTAATTCACATCAGCTTCCTTTCTTCCGTTCTTCCTCCTCTTCAAGTATTCTTTCATTCTCATACTTTGCATCTATCTTCGCTCTTGTGTCCACGATGATTTTGTTCTCGGTCTAGTTCTGTCCTCAAATCCTGAAATTGACTGAATGTTTGATTTAAAAATCACCAAAATGTTCAAATGTTTGTATAGCTTATGGGACTTAACTACGGGGTCATCAGTTCCAAAACTTACAAACTACTTATGAACTAGTTAACACTAAGGACGGCACAAATATCCATGTCCGAGGGGGGATTCGAACCCCCGACCGTAGTGGCCGTGCAGACAGTGACTGGAGCGCCTCAGTCCCCTCGGCCACCGCGGCCGGCAACTGCCTCGTGTCCAGACGTATGTCGGCCTAGATATAGCCGCTTGTAGAGTGCGCGCATCTTCGGTTATCACCCTGTTGTGTATTTCTTGATCCCGTATTCCCATTTCTTCCAGATCCCTTTGTACTTCTTCGATCCACCGTATTTTGCTTTTCTTGTACAACAATAATTGTGAAATTTGCTGTGCTAACCTCCGCTGGTTCATTCTGAAAATGTGTCCAAAGAACTCGCACCTTCTTTTCTTAATGATATTGGATATTTCTTCTATTTTGGAATAGAGTGCTTGGTTGGATCGATTTCTAAACTGACCGTCTTCTGTTCTTCGAGGTCCTAATATTCTCCTGAGAATCTTCCGTTCCACCAGTTCTAGTCTCCTAATCACTCCAGTTCTTATTAGGTTGAGTGTTTCTGCTGAATATAAAGCTTCAGGGCGGATCACTATCTGGTAATGTTTCAGTTTTGCATTGATAAAAATATTCTTCTTATTATAGATGTTCATTGTCAGTTTATATGCTAAATTAATTTTGCTTATTCGTGCTTCCATTGCATCCTTTTCTGTCAGTCCAGTGTCTATCCATTCTCCTAGATATTTGAAGTTTTCCACTTTCTGAATTTTCCCTCTGTCTATTGTCATCCATCCAGGAGCTTCGTATTGTAAGAAACTGCTTTATTTTGCAGATCTAGATATCGGCAAGTCACTTGCCATTATCAATGCAT
Source organism: Locusta migratoria (assembly GCA_026315105.1). NCBI lineage: Eukaryota > Metazoa > Arthropoda > Insecta > Orthoptera > Acrididae > Locusta > Locusta migratoria. The sequence continues at coordinate 275,435,705 of CM048751.1, read as the reverse complement.
ACACTTTTATGTTATAATGCTATGCATTGATAATAGGAAGTCGATTGCCGAAAACTAGAACTGCAAATAAAGCAGTTTCTTGCAAAAACAGTGACTGATGGCTGCGAAACACCCATCTTTATATCATAAATACAGTAATGGGCGCTACACGAAAATAAATAAATAAATAAATACCGTTTATGGAGGGCAATCGGAAGAAAATTACAAGTAGTGCGATAAGGACGGAGAGATTCTGAATCGCACAAATGCGACGTTGGTTCATATGAAAAGGTACGGAAATACCCAGTGGGTATTATTGATGTCTTTATTCAAAAGTCATCACCCAAGGCTCAAACATTACTGCACTATGTTATAGCCGCAACGGGTTAGCCGCGCGCATTGTAGCAATGTGCTACGGTGCGTGCGGCCGTCCGCCATCGGGGGTTCGAATCCCCCCTCGGGCATGTATGTTTATGTTGTCCTTTGGTTAGTTTATCTTAGTTTAAGTAGTTTTTTTATTATATAAAAATCTTTATTATAATAACATAAAAGGTAACCCATTATCTATGACAAAAATTGGTTGTCGTATTATACAAAAGTTTTTTACTACAAGCTAATTGATGACTTAACCACTGGACATCCTACTCGTGTTGGTTGTTGTTTGGTGTCAGTTGGTGTGTTGATGTGGTGTGCTGTTTCCTGATATGCTACTGCTGTGGTGTTACAGGTGTGCCAGCGTGACAAACCTACTTGGAGTGGCCAGCTCATCGAGCGAAACCCAGTGAGCGTGCCCCTGGCACTGGGCGCCCAATTACTTTTTGTCACCACAGCTCCCCCGCAAAAATTATCCCCATTTGTGTTATAACCTAAGAAATTTATTAAAAAAACATACATCTAACTTACGTCTAAGTGTCACAGTCGGTGTGTGCCACATCTAACCCCCTAATCCAGGGAATGGCGGGTTCTTCCATTTCTGGAGATCAGTCCAGCCCCCGGCGGCATGGCAGATGTGGCTATCTCAAACGGGTGTTTCGTCAAGATCGGTTAGTGATTTAGAATGAAGTCCTGAAGCACTGTGCTCGAGATGTTGTTGGTAATTTGGTCTAGTATTCGGAACATGTCTGGGGCCCTGATGAGCTCAAATGCATTGTTGTGGGGCAGAGTCCTCTTTAGATCCGCAGCCACGCCGTCAAACGCAGGACATTCGTAGATAACATGTTCAGGCGTGCCTACTTCGGCACCACAGGCACAAGCTGGCGTAGCCTGACTCCTAAACTGACATAAATATGTCGGATAGGGTCTATGCCCGGTGAGGAAGTGCAGCATCCCCCTGGAGGGTTTGAAGTGCTTCATCTTTAACCTTTCTTTGATATCTGGTAGGAGAGCGTGAGGTCTCCTTCCAGATTCCTCCCCATCCCACGGTTGCTGCCAGAGATGAAGCCCTTTTTGTCTAATTTCTGGTTTTCTAAATAATGGTTCCTCCACATTTTCCCCGTTCCTTTTTTTTTTAGCCCAGTACCAAGCTTACTGCTCCATGACCTTGATATCAAGGGGGCATAGCCCCATCAACACCAAGAGGGCCCCGCCAGGAGTGGTCCTGTAGGCTCCAACTCAATGGAGGAGGATATTACGCTGCACCCTTCTCACTGCCAAGACAGGCATCACCCTTGTGAGCCTGTGAGCCCACACCGGAGATCCGTAGCCCACGATAGACGTCAGTATACTGTTGTGGTACAGTTGTATGAGATCGGGAGGGAGGTGAAACCTCCGATGCCCGATCCCAGCCAACCTGCGTAAGGCTACTAGCGATCTTTCAGCAACTGCGTCCACGTGGGTGACGACACTCCAACGCTCGTCAATAATGACGCCGAGGTACCTTGCTTCTTTTCGTCTTATTGCAGGTGTTCCATTGATCCTAACTGTAGGGTTTCTGGCCAGTTGGCCCTTTAACAGTAGGTACACCGACTTTAAGTAGTTTGTAAGCTACGGACTGATGACCACGCAGTTAAGTTCGATAGATTTACAAACATTTGAACTATGTTATAAAGCCGGCAGCAGTGGCCGAGGAGACTGCGGCGCGCCAGTCACGGTCTGCACGGCCACTACGGTCGGGGTTTCGAATCCCCCCTCGGGCATGGATATTTGTGCTGTCCTTAGTGTGTTAGCTAGTTTGTAAGGGCCTATAGGCTATACAAACATTTGAACATTTCAACTATTTTATAAAATGTATCCCCTGACTTGAGTGGAAATAACTTACAAGTTCGTGACGCCCTCAATCGGTAATGCTGGAATGCGTTCTGGTGTTGGCCCACCCGTAGCCTTGATGACAGCTTCCCCTCTTTCAGGAATATATTCAATCAGTTTGTGGAAGGTTTTTGGGAAATTGCTGCCCATTCTTCAAAAAAATGTTCAAATGTTAGTAGAGCATATGTGACTTAACTACGGGGTTATCATTCCCTAAACTTACAAACTACTGATGAACTAGCTTATACTAAAGATGGCGCATACATCCATGCCCGAGGGGGGATTCGAACCCACGACGAGGAACGTCCTCGCGCATCGTAGCAAAGCGCCTTAATGCGCTCGGCCGTTCCGCCGCGGCTGCCCATTCTTTACAGGATGCTACACCGACAAGAGGTGTAGATATAGATCGGTGAGGCCATCGACGAAGTCGGCGATTTAAAAGATCTCACATGTGTTCTATAGGATTCACCTCAGGACTCTGTGCAGCCCGTAATTATGAAAGGTGTTCCATCGTGTTTAAAGATGCAATAGCCATCCAAGAATTGCTTTTCAATAGCGGGAAGCATGATGCAGCTTAAAATATCAATGTTGGCCTGTGCTGTGCTAGTGCCATGCAAACAAGAAGGGGGTCCGACCCTCCTTCATGAAATACACGACCAGACCATAGCTCCACCGTCTCAGAGTTTTGCTGTTGGAACTGCACCCGCTGACAGATGATGTTCAGGGGGCATTCGACATACCCACACGCTGCCACCGGATCGTCACATTGTGTAACGTGATTCGTCATTCCGCACGACGGTTTTTCACTGTACAAACGTCCAGTCCAGTGGATAGCGTACTAGCTTGTCACGCAGGAGGCTCGGGTTCGATCCACAGTCGGGTTGGAGATTTTCTCCACTCGGGGACTGGGTGTTTTGTCGTGATTATCATCGACGTGCAAGTCACCTATGTGATGTCACCGCCGGCCGCGGTGGCCGAGGGGACTGAGGCGCTGAGGCGCTCCAGTCACGATGTGCACGGCCACTACGGTCGGGGGTTCGAATCCCCCCTCGGGTATGGATATTTGTGCCGTCCTTAGTATTAGTTAGTTCATAAGTAGTTTGTAAGTTTAGGGACTGATGACCCCGTAGTTAAGTCCCATCAGGTATACAAACATTTAAACATTCTAACCTTTCCATGTCGCTATCATGAAAGCACGCTTTCACAACATGTGCACGATGACCGCGTGACTTTTCCATAAATACGAATCCCTCAGCGAAGAGCAGACGCTATGACAGCACAATTGCTCAGAGGATGTCATACATCTATCGATAACACTGTCCAGATATAAGTCAGTGGTAAGGAAGACCGTGAGAAATCGACGAAGACAGTGGTAGTTGGATGAACAGACAAGACGAAATGACAATGGAAGGAATAGCAGACAGTAGCAGAAAGGCGCTTTTTTCAAACATAACTTCAAGAACAGTCTAGCAGAAAAGATCTAGCATGTAATCTGTATTTTTTTTACGATGTGTAAAATAATGGTGTATTTTCTGGTCATAAATTGATATGCAAGCTGCATGTATCACACGGGCATTTAATATTTTCTGTGTACATCTTGCTGCCTTTACCTATTGATAGTAACTCACTGTGGTGTGGACATTTCGGATTGAGTGTTGGTCTGTGGTTTCATCACAAACAGTCAATAATAATCATAATACTCATTAAAATAATGATTAATACCAAATGTATCTCAGGAATCCGAGGTCTGGTTAGATGTAGCTTTATGGTTGCTCAAACACTTTACTGTTAAAGACATAAGTGAGCTGCCGCTTCTCCTGAGTACTCCAATTCGACTTCAGGCATGCCCAACATGCACAAGTCACTGAGAGGAACGTATAATGGCAACATCCCGGTGAGACACTATTGTTTCCTCGAAGAAAGATTGCGATACCACTAGTCATATATCTCTGTTAGACAATCATTATGCTATCACCGATATTTAAAAGTCATCGCTGCGTAACAACTAGTTTCTAAAAGATATTTCTGTTCAAAAGTCTAAGGTCTACTGTTAATAAGGAAACTGACTGAAATGACAAAGCATTACGAAGAACTATGATCGCTTTTGGGACTTCAAAGGAATTGAAATGAAAACGTATCGACAGGAAATTCTACTATTATCAGTATTAAAGTATTTGTGACTTTTAACTACAAAATCAAAGTAATACGAAAACCAACAGACGTAATTCATTTTTAAGTAATAAGAAATATTGAGGAACTGCTATATATCCTTTTATCATATAGTTCTACAAGATTTTCATGACAATTCATCTTCTAGATTGTTCATCTTTAATTGTAACTAGCTGAAAACTCGGTGTTGCTCGGGTGATTTATTTATTTCCTTCTGTCAAAGCCCATCTCCCCTTCCCGTAACTCTTTCCATCTATCTCTCTCCCATCTCTCTTTTCAGCCCCACATCCCCCCACTCTATATTGTGGTGAACAGTTAAAACAGAGTAAAATTTTTTGCAAGGTACCTTTAATCATGCACCATCTGTGACTAGGGTACTGTGAAAATGCTCTCCTATAAAATATACGATCATCAGCAAACTTTTATTCTAATTGATAAAACCAAGTCCGTTCTATGGTACCCTCTGTTATGTAGTAAGTGAAATATTATTTAGACAATGATCTCCTCTTGTGTCGAAAGTCAAGTATATAAACTTCCTGAATAGAACTGTACGTATGTTTCGAATTCTGCAAGTACAGTACTCTCTACGACACACTATATGAAATGTTGAGAAGACAGTGATTATTCTGATTATCCTTTAGTATTGAATGTAAAAATCTGACACTTTCATCAATATCGGAACGAAACTTTATTAGACTGAAACATCGCAAATGAAAGCAGCTCGTTTAAGACTTTCAAGATTACTAGTTGAATGACTCAGTGTGGAGCTACACGGGTTTTCGATGCCTTTTCGCACGTTGAATATTCCAAAGGACGATAGCTCTGTACAAAAGTTTGACACTTTATATCGCAAATAAAATGACTGTATTCTTCGACTTCTGTGCAGGTTCATAAGCTCTGTAGAAAAGGATCACCGATGCAGAAAATTTCAAGACCCAGCCATTATCGGTTAGAACATTTGATGTTATTCCCCACGTAGCGACATAGTTGGGTTAGACCCTTCCATTTTCTAATTAGTATTTCGGATAGCTCTCCTGGCAAAGGGTTGTAACTTGCGTCAAAGAGAATGTAGAACATTCATGATATGTAATACCCCAATAAATATTAAGAGTAGAGTCAACAAATTCGAAGTCATTGCTTTTGAACAGGTCCTCAAAGGTTGTTTGAAAAATCTACATGTACATCTACATGGGATACTCTGCAAATCACATTTAAGTGCCCGGCAGAGGGTTCATCGAACCATTATTATACTATTTATGTCCCATTCCATTTCATAGCGCGCGGGAAGAAAGAACACCTGAATCTCTCCGTCCGAGCTCTGATTTCTCGTATTTTATTCTGATCATCATTTCTACCTATGTAAATGGGAGTCAACAATATATTTTCGGATTCGCAGGAGAATGTTGGCGATCTGAGTTTCGTAAGTAGCCCACGCCGCGCCGCAGCGATAACCGCTGTTGTTGTAATGATTCCCATCCCAGATCCTGATTAATTCGGTAACGCAGTCTCCCCTGTATCGTGACAATACGAAACGAGATGCCCTTCTTTGGACTCATTCGATGTCCTCCGTCAAACCCACCTGATAACGATCCCACACTGGGCAGCAATTCTCCAAAACTAGACGGACAAGTGTAGTGTATGCAGTTTCTTTTGTAGTTCTGTTGCATGTTTTAAAGGTTCTGGTTCGCCTTTCCCACGACATTATCTACGTGTTCTTTCCAATTTAAGTCTGAAGTAATAGTAATTCCTAGGTATTTTGTGGAGTTTACGGCCTTCACTTTTGATTGATTTATCTTGTAAACAAAGTTTAACGGATTTCTTTTCTTACTCATGTGTACGACTTCACACTTCTCTTTATTTAGAGTCAACTGCCAATTTTTACACCATACTGATACCTTATTCAGATCGTTCTGCAGTTGGTTTTGATCTTCAGATGATTTTACTAGACGGTAAATGACGGCGTCATCTGCATCAACCTAAGAGAGCTACTTAGATATTTCTCTAAATCGTTTATGTAAATAAGGAATAGCAGACGACCATACCCTTTCGAACCTCTGTTTTAGTAGATGCCTTACCATCGATTACTACGAACTGTGTCCTCTCTGACAGGAAATACCCTATCCAGTCGCAAATTTGGGGCGATATACCATAACCACGCAATTTGATTAAAAGCCAATTGTGAGGTACGGTGTCAAAATAGTGTGTTTATACAATGTAATATATGTTATTTTTCTAGATTGTCAGACTTTTCTGTCATCCGGGCGACCTACGGCGCCACATCATCGGAATATACGGTAAATCATTGTAGTCTGTTCCTCAGCATCGGGGCAAGACGAGGTCTTTGACCGCCCCACCCCACCGCCCTGCTGAAGCGGCCACAAGGCATCCTCTGGAAACTCCCAATTAGAAGCTTGGCTCGGCCCTCTAGTGTACTTTATGGACAGGCACGCCTACGTCATTAATGATGTGCGCAGCTACCTTGTTACCACACAAGAATACAAAACTCTACGTTGCTGTAGAGCAGGGATGCGTTATCGTCGGTCCCCTAGTTGTTACTATTGGCATACTAGCAAGATTTGTTGGAGAACCAGCCTGATAATGGATTGCCAAATGCTTAATTTACTGTCAGTACGTGAGTACAATGGCGATTGTCAGTATTAGAAATAAAGAAAGATGTTCATAATACGACACGCTCGTCGATCTGTCAATAGTGCGTTTCATAATATGGCTGAATGTCGACACTTTTACAAGGCTGGTTAGAATCAGGGGATTACCGTGTGAAATAATTAATAGTATTTAGTGGTGTTATGCAGAAAGGAAACTGGATTAAAACTCGAATACTCTACTGTTCTGTTAAATCAGTGTAATTCTCGAAGTGCTACAAAGTTGAGTATATACAAAAAACATTTTTTTCCAGTTTCAAATTAAAATGAGCACCACTGATATTGAAAGATGAACATTGATTCTCAATTAAACTACAGGAAAAAGTTTACTACGTATGTCCATAAAGTAAGTTACGTTTGGTTATGTATAACAAACGTATTCATTGTACAGAAAAATATTTATTGTACAAAAATCTACAACTATTAAACTACTTTTCTGCATATCTTCACAATTTATGTAGGCACTTGCCATAGCGTGGCACAAGTTTTGGTATGCCTTCTTCATAGAAGGTTGCCGGCTGTGTGTTATTCTGCTATGTGGTACCATGTTGTTTCGGCTCTTTATCATCGTTGAAGTGTTGACCACCAAAGACAGATGTTAGGTGTATAAGAGATGGAAGTCGCTAGGAGCGTGTTCTGGGCTGTACGGAGGATGATCTAACAGACGGACGTCCACTTTGTTCTTAATCGTGCACTTGATCACGTCCTTCATTGACTAATGTCTTGACTTCTGACCAGTCTTTTAACCATTGACTCACTCATAGCATTTTGTCAGCAAACGTCGCAGATTTGGCGATGAATTTCCTTAGGTTTAACGTTCATCGCATTGAGAAAACGAATCACAGATCTCAGTTCACACGCAGTGACATTTTCAACTTTGGCTGACACTATAAAGAAGCACTACAAAACACACGTCTGCAGCAGCGATCTGTAAATGGCGTACGTGTCTTCTCCTTGAGTCAGAGTAACTGCCCCTGTATGCTCAGAATTGCGATCGTGGGGTTGCCGAGGATAGAAATAGAGACGGAACTTTCTTTGTGGACGATCCTGGTATTACAGCTGGAAGACGACATCGATTTCGATCACATGAGAGAAGTTGCCACCTAGGGGATAGTAGATGTACTGATTATACGAGGCGCGTCCAGAAAGTAAGTTCCGTTTGGTAATAAAATGAAATTGTACACAGATACAGAAGAAATTTTTATTGCACAAAATTCTACAACTCTTAAACTACTTTTCCACATAACTGCCGAAATTTTGCAGGCATTTGTCATAGCGTGGCACCAGGTTTGGTATACCTTCTTCACAGAAATCTGCCGCCTGTGTCTTCAACCAGTTGGAAACAGTTTCTTTCAGCTCGTCGTCCATAGCGAGAGCACTAAATGTACACCTACGGTTTTCCTGGATCTTGTCATCTATCGCGTGAACCAGTTCTTCTGTAACCAAAGGTGGACGCCCACTTCGTTCTTCATCGTGCACCTCACTACGTCCGCCATTGAACTGTCTTCTCACCATCGAATCATTCATCGCATTAGGTCCGTAAACATCGCAAATTTTCGGATAATTTTCACTTGGTTTCACTTTCGTCGCATTCAGAAACCGAATCACCGACCTGATTTCATAGGCGGCGGGATTTTAAATCAACGCCGACATTTCAAACAATCACAACAAAGCGTACGTAACTGACAGCGATCTCCAAATGGCGCACGTTCTTCTCCTTGATAGACATCGTCTACAACGCATGTGCGGAACTGCAATCGCAGCGCTGCAGCGGAGATAAATTGAAACGGATCTTACTTTCTGGGCGCGCCTCGCAATTTTAAAGTAGTCCACTTGGACATACAGCAGCGACACAGCTTCTGGAAAAGTATCTATTTATACACGTGAATAGGAAATGTTTACAGCCATCTGACTCAATGTATAATCAAGAAGTGAAGTAAACATACGCAATATTACGGTGACTAGTGCTGCTCATAGCCAACTGAGCAAGTTTTAGAGGTGTCAAGATGCCTTTTGAGTGTCACGATGGTCCTTTCGAAGAACTGCCACACAATTTGGACGTAATTATACGTAGAGCAACGATGATGGTTCCAATGTGTAACTGCAAATCCTCACATCTAGAGGTTCACGAAGCACAAACGTCCGCCAGGATGTTCGTAGTTTACGGATGGAAGTGGCACGTGATACACCACCCATAGCACAGATAACACGACTGCCAAGAATTGTCGGCACGACCTGTTGCCAGCTGGTTACTAGCAGTGGGAGACGCACATCTATCACTTGACTGCTGTCTTCAGAAGATCATTAAGAAGATAGAATAACGAGACGTAGTCTTCAGCGATGAAATCCCATCCTGCCTACATGAAAATGATTGTTGTTTTCGCGCAGGACACAGACATGCCGAGCGCTGTCTCGTAGAGTGCATTCCTTCATGGTACCCTGGCTCCACCTCCAGCGTTATGGTTTTAGGTGCGATACTAACTTTGTCAGCCTATAAGCTTCGTTTGAAAATCAACGTGCTCTGTAAAATATACAGCAACGGCCTTGACCTGCTCGATTTTCGAGCTTACCGCCAACTTAGCACGTGTGGCATATGATGGGACGACAATTGACACGTCTGTCTCATCGACAAACAACTTTAGCGAAAGTACGTGAACAGGTCTATCAGCCGTGCAATGATGTATCCCAATACAGTATTCGCCAACCGATCGAGTCGGTGCCAGAATTGTGCGTTCATTGCCATCTTCCGAGGCTAAAGCACGTACTGATTTCGTTGCTTCAGCATGAATCGACACCTGGTATAGCTTGGACTATTTTTCTATAAATGTAATAATTTCAAGTACTTCAAACTCACTATTTTAGCAGTAAATCTTGATTGGATTGTAAGAAGAGCTCATTGTTTGATTTCCTCTAGTCATGTCCTAGTTCATGAAGCACAGGAAACGTATGAGTGGCCAAGTAAGTGGTCCTGACATTTGGTATACTAGATACCTTGGAATAAGGTTGAGTATCTCGGACATATTCTGAGTCGTGACCACCTTTGTGCTCAGACGGCAAAGACTACGAAATCCACAGGTTAGTCCCTCAGCCGTTAGGTGTAAAATCCAATAGGTCCCTGGGCAAGTAAATCTATCGACCTGCTTCTCAGCTCCAATTCACTGACTAGGGACTCCTCAGATAAGACTTGGCAATCAGTCATGTATGACATAGGGAGCTATTAATATCAATGGGGATTACACTGGGGCCGCGGTGGAGTAGCCGAGCGGTCTAAAGCGTCTCGCTGCGGGGAGGTTCGAGTCCTCCCTGGGGCATGGGTGTGTGTGTTGTCCTTAGGTTAGTTCAGCTTAGTTTAAGTAGTTTATTAATAGATTTGAAGCATTGAATTAAAATTTGTGGTGCGGCCGGGAATCGAACCCGGACCTCCATGCTTACTAGGCAGACGTCTTAACCGTTAGACTACCACACCACTAACGATTAAGGCGCCTCGGAATAGTCTATGTACGATTTCCCTCCACAACACAAACTTTAATTCAGCTTCTTTGTTCCAAAGATAATTGCCACTACTGCCAAGGCTCTCCATGCAGCGGAATAGCACCTCAGCAATGGACATGGTGGAACAATCCTGTTACGGTGATATAAATATCAATTAATACAATTAAAGAATCCCTGAGACGGATTTACGTCTCTAATATGTCAAAGACATTATTAATAGATTTGAAGCATTGAATTAAAATTTGTGGTGCGGCCGGGAATCGAACCCGGACCTCCATGCTTACTAGGCAGACGTCTTAATCGTTAGACTACCACACCACTAACGATTAAGGCGCCTCAGGGATTCTTTAATTGTATTAATTGATATTTATATCACCGTAACAGGATTGTTCCACCATGTCCATTGCTGAGGTGCTATTCCGCTGCATGGAGAGCCTTGGCAGTAGTGGCAATTATCTTTGGAACAAAGAAGCTGAATTAAAGTTTGTGTTGTGGAGGGAAATCGTACATAGACTATTCCGAGGCGCCTTAATCGTTAGTGGTGTGGTAGTCTAACGGTTAAGACGTCTGCCTAGTAAGCATGGAGGTCCGGGTTCGATTCCCGGCCGCACCACAAATTTTAATTCAATGCTTCAAATCTATTAATAATGTCTTTGACATATTAGAGACGTAAATCCGTCTCAGGGATTCTTTAATTGTATTAATTGATATTTATATCACCGTAACAGGATTGTTCCACCATGTCCATTGCTGAGGTGCTATTCCGCTGCATGGAGAGCCTTGGCAGTAGTGGCAATTATCTTTGGAACAAAGAAGCTGAATTAAAGTTTGTGTTGTGGAGGGAAATCGTACATAGACTATTCCGAGGCGCCTTAATCGTTAGTGGTGTGGTAGTCTAACGGTTAAGACGTCTGCCTAGTAAGCATGGAGGTCCGGGTTCGATTCCCGGCCGCACCACAAATTTTAATTCAATGCTTCAAATCTATTAATAATGTCTTTGACATATTAGAGACGTAAATCCGTCTCAGGGATTCTTTAATTGTATTAATTGATATTTATATCACCGTAACAGGATTGTTCCACCATGTCCATTGCTGAGGTGCTATTCCGCTGCATGGAGAGCCTTGGCAGTAGTGGCAATTATCTTTGGAACAAAGAAGCTGAATTAAAGTTTGTGTTGTGGAGGGAAATCGTACATAGACTATTCCGAGGCGCCTTAATCGTTAGTGGTGTGGTAGTCTAACGGTTAAGACGTCTGCCTAGTAAGCATGGAGGTCCGGGTTCGATTCCCGGCCGCACCACAAATTTTAATTCAATGCTTCAAATCTATTAATAATGTCTTTGACATATTAGAGACGTAAATCCGTCTCAGGGATTCTTTAATTGTATTAATTGATATTTATATCACCGTAACAGGATTGTTCCACCATGTCCATTGCTGAGGTGCTATTCCGCTGCATGGAGAGCCTTGGCAGTAGTGGCAATTATCTTTGGAACAAAGAAGCTGAATTAAAGTTTGTGTTGTGGAGGGAAATCGTACATAGACTATTCCGAGGCGCCTTAATCGTTAGTGGTGTGGTAGTCTAACGGTTAAGACGTCTGCCTAGTAAGCATGGAGGTCCGGGTTCGATTCCCGGCCGCACCACAAATTTTAATTCAATGCTTCAAATCTATTAATAATGTCTTTGACATATTAGAGACGTAAATCCGTCTCAGGGATTCTTTAATTGTATTTAAGTAGTTTGTAAGCTACGGACTGATGACCACGCAGTTTGGTCCGATAGAATTACAAACATTTGAACATTTCATTACACTGGGAAGAAGGTAAAGCTGACAGAGACTTCAAGTAAGATGTGGTTAGATGTTTTAGCTGTTAGTGACGATAGGTTAAGGGGAGAGAAAGAAGACGAAGAAGGAGAATACAAGGTCTACCTGTCAGGCCTCAAAGCAGGAAGAGCACAATGAGGTGCAGGGATTTACATCATAAAAGCAATCGGAGCCCTCATAATTGCAATAATGTATCTAAATTAACGAATTGTGTGAACAGATTTGGTCAAATCCAATACGAAAATGAGGATTGTGTCACTGTATTCGCCTTGTGAAGGGACAGATAAAGATGAGATGGACAGATTTTTCGACGCAATCAGTGATGTAGTTCTTAGAGTAAAGAACAAGGACAGGGTTTAGCTCATGGGTGACTTCAGTGCCGGGATAGGAAATCGAACAGAAGGGTACGGAATAGGTCATGGGTAATGTTAGAGAGAATATGGCACGGGCTTAATTATCACAAACTCCTATTATTTTTTACGCATTAGGACATTCACCGGTATTCTTGGAAACGCAGGGGAGATACATCTGTAATTCACTATATACAATAACAGATCAGGATATAGGAAGGCAGTCAAGGACACAAGGGTTTTCAGAAGGTTCTTCAGTGATACTGATCATTATTTAATCTGCACTGAAACTGATTTTGTGAGGCAAGAAATGCATAAATTTTGGTCCATATGCAGAAGAGTGGAGAATCTTCAGGACAAGGAATCAGTCCTAAACACATTACAATGATCTGAGAAAGTATTAGTTAGTTAAATGCAGTAATTTACAGACATTGGAAAGAAAATGGACAAGGTACAAGGACACACTACTAGAAGTGGCTAGAGAATGTCTCATAACATTAGATTGTAAAGGCAGGAAGAAGTAGAAGACAGCTTGTTGGAATGACACAGTCAAGGCAGCCTGTAAAAAAAGGGGCATTTTAATGATAGCTCCATACCAGAAATCAGCAGTGTCGTACCAACTATTTCTTTAGAGGGTGGAGGGGGGGATCAAGGAAACCTCCTACTGACTTCATCTTTTACACTGGCCATTCCAGGACTCTGGAGAGGGGAGAGGGGAGAGGTATGGAACTTTCGTTTAGCATGACGTGTCCAGTTTCCGTTTTGTAAAAAAATAAAAAATAAAAAAAATAAAAAACTGGCCCTTAGCAGTCACAGGCAAAACTGGCTGCCATCAAAATTTCTGCCCCCTGATTACTGTCGGAAACAAAATGTTCAAATGTTTGTTAAGCTTATGGGACTTAACTACGGGGTTATCAGTCCCTAAACTTACAAACTACTTATCAACTAGCTTATCCTAAGGACGGCACAAATATCCATGCCCGAGGGGGGATTCGAAGCCCCGACCATAGTGGCCGTGCGGACCGTGACTGAAGCGTCTCAGTCCCCTCGGCCACCGCGGCCGGCACTGTCGGAAACATTGTTTATTCACTGTCTCTGCCTAAAGATCAAATAAAACCAAGCGAATATGGGGTGGGGGGTTGGCAGAAACCGTGTCTTGCTCCTCCAAGGTGTCCTGACAAAAGCACCCAGTGACAAAAGCACCCAGTGACATTAGCACCCAGTTCTGGTCGAGGGGCGGCCCGCTAATCTCCCCGTCCGGTCTCTGCTCGGCATGTAGAAGAGCCGAGGGCTGAGATAGCGCATTGACACAAGGCCGTACTTGACGGCAATAGCATTGCTGCAATTTATAATGGAAGCGAGCCTAAAGAACAACCAAGACATATTAATAAGATTTGTGACCTGGAAAAAGTCTTCGATAATGTAAGGTGCTGGATGATGTTCGCAATTCTGAGAAAAACAGGAGTAAGCTTGTAGGGAAAGCGGAAAATACATAGTTCGTATAAGAACGAAGTCGATACAATAAGCGTCAAAAGTCAATAACGAAATGCTCAGATTAAAAAGGGGGTAAGAAAAGGTTGTGGACTGTCGCCATCACTGTTCAACTTGCACAATGAAGAGACTTAATGTAGAAAATAATGATGTTCAAGGCTCTGATAAAAGTTCTGGGTAAAAGGATATCAGTGATAAGATTTGCTAATGACATTGCTATCATCTGTGAAAGTGAAGGAAAATTACAGGGTCTGTTGAATAGAATGAAAAGACTAATGAGCACAGACCATGGACTGAAGGTAAACCAAGGAAAGATGAAAGTCATAAGAAGTAACAGAATTAAAAGTAGCGAGAAAATAACATCCAAATTGGTGATCACAATGCAGTGCTGTAGCCGCCCGCAGTGGCCGAGTGGTCTGCGGCGTGCCAGTCACGGTCGTCACGGCCGCTGCGGTCGGGGGTTTGAATGACCCTCGGGCATGGATGTTTGTGTCGTCTTTAGTATAAGCTAGTTCATAAGTAGTTTGTAAGTTTAGGGACTGATGACCCCTTAGTTAAGTCCCATAAGCTCTACAATCATTTGAATTTGATCACAATGTACATCAAGACAAGGAATTCCGCTACCTTTGCAGTAAACTAACTCACGACGGAAGAAGCAAGAGGGACATAAAAATAGATTAGCACAAGCAATGAGGGCATTACGGGAAAGAGAAATCTACTGCTGTCAAACATCGCCCTGGACTTTAGGCAGAAATTTCGCAGAACATAATTTCGCAGTATAAGATTGTATGAAACTTGGACTGCTGGGAAATGAGAACAGAAGAGAATTGAAGCATTTGATATGTAGTTGATGGAGTTGTACAAAATATCACGTAATTTTTTGTAGGTACTGCTTTTAAGTTTACGTTTTAAAGCCATAAATGCCTGGGTATTTATGAATTTTGGGCATTTGCCCAAGCATTCATTCTAGGCATTTGCCCCAACTTGCAAATGTCGAGGCATTTTACATCACTAGGGGAAAAACAGAATGGAAACATCAAGCGAATAATTGAGGATGTAGGTTGCAATGGTACTCTGAAATGAAACGGTTGGCTAAGGATTTGGTGGCAGGTCGCATCAAAGCAGTCAGAAGACTGATGACTAGGGATGCAAACGATAAATCTACGTTTTGAAAACATCGACGTTTTGCCCCAAAACATCGATGTTAACAGCGATGGTTTGAACATCGATATATCGCCTATGTATCGGTGATAGACGTCGAAAACTATCAACACCGTTAAATTCTGGTTCTAAGCCTTTTTACTGTATATGAAAAGGATGTTATACAGTATTGTATGTTACGTTTAGAAAACAAAGGAAGAAACAAATATTTGCGTTTTATTTCCGAAAAAGTGATAATTTGCGAATGTGTGGTTACGTTACAAAAAAATTAACATATTCACAGAATATATGACAACTGCGGATGGGCAAAGCTGAAAATGTGTACCCAGCTGGCACAAATACACAAATTGCACGAACCGAACACTACGATCTTCGTAATCGTACTGACAGCAGTCATCCGCTGAGGTGGACAAGGACCTCGGGACTGCAGGCAGACTGTATCGAGAGAGCCTTTCCGGTGAGCGAGGACTGGGCGGCATGGCATTACCGCGGAAACAGGGACGGCTTAGGGAGGGTAGGGGCTGCAGGTACGTCGTGACGTAGTAAACTGGTCAGACTGGGTGCAAATCTCGCAGATTTGGCGTTGGGTGCAAATGTCACTGGGTGCTTTTGTCACATATCCCTCCTTCAAAGTTTGAAATGGTAGGGTGCGACTGCCCCTCATGTCCTCCCCCCCCCCCCCATCCGGTTGATACGCCATTGTAAATCAGGCAGACAGAGAAGACCACAACAACGGGATAAGAATGATGATGGAAACATGATCACATTTTAGAAAGAGGGCAGAAAGTTCAGGCACATAATTCTGAGAGGCGACACGATGCGCCGATCGGTTGTGATGTATCTCGAAGTTGCCTCATTCTACCGTCAGCCGTATCAAGCTAAAAAATACGAAATAACTTGAATAATCTGTGACGCGTGTGGGATTGTCGGGCCAGCCGGATTATCGAGTGACGGATTATTGAGGACTCACTGTACTGCCAAACAGTACTTATAAAAGTATATATTGAATACAAACAGTAGTTGTGGCCCCCAAGGCAATTTCAATATTGTCAAAAAGTATTGAGCCTCAGAGGTCCAGTATAATCGGCTGACAATTTGCTCTTTGTTTTTTATTTTTTTTTTTATTTTTTATTTTTTTTATTTTTTCTAGTTTGGATTCAATCTTGCACATCCTAATATATTCAGACTTCAAGAGATTTCGCTTTTTTAAACATACCATTGTTATCAAGGAAATGATGGTGTATTTTATCTCCAGAAACAGCTCATGTATTCGACCGGTCATTAACAGTATTTAATGAAAAAAAGAAAAGAAAAAAAGAATAAAGCTTTACCTACTACTACCGTTCATGGACATTAACGCACTGAACTATAAACATCAGATACCTCTATTATATTTGCATGATATTCTTCTTTCGTTACTGAATTTTGAAGTCCAAGACTTGTATTCTATCATAAATCTTGCAATCGCAACTGACCTTATCCCATTATTATCATCTTAACACACTATGTAACATGATGATGAATCAATTCCATATATTATAATATAATAGTTGTTCATTACATTATGTGCTCTGATCACTAACACACATTTAAATTACTCGCAGTGAGCATAGAAGCCTTGCGCAACCTTTACTCTGTACGTTAATGGAATGGAAAAAGACTCATTAGGTGATATAATAGGACCACCATAAACAGAGAGTTCATTTGAACTGAATACATTTAAATATAGCGAAAATTATGTGTCAGACTAAAATAAGTTATAATTCAAACTTGTTTGTCTCATAGAGGACATGTTGCACAGATTACTCTAACATTCAAGAAAGGCAATAGGAGTTATGTAGAAAATTATAGCTCTCTTTCATTGACGTCGGATTGCAGCAGGATTTTAGAACATACACTTCTTTGAAACATTATGCCCTACCTGGAAAAGAAAGAACAATAGGCCAATAGACAACAAGGCTTCAGAAACTATCCTTCTTGTGAAACACAGCTAGCTCCTTACATTAATTGATGAATGCGGCCGACAAGTTATGTCAAATGGATTACATATTTTAAGATTTCCGGAAGGTTTTGTTGGGTACCTCACTCGCGGCTTATAATCAGATCGGGTGCTTAAGCATTATCGCCACTGTTGAGGAATTGGTTTCACGGTTTTCACTGAGAAATGACATAACATATAGTAACTGATGGGAAGTCATCGTGTAATGCACAAATGATATCTGGCGTTCACCAGGGTGTCATAGGGACCCTACTGCTCCTTATCTATATAAATTAATTCTATTATTTAAGACCTCGAATTGTTCAAAAGACAAATCTATTAATACTAAATCTGTTTTCCGAACAGCTTCAAATCTAAAATGAGGGAATTAAGTACGGTATGCCCGTAAATCGAATATTTCAGAACGACAGCTAGACATACTAAAAGATGTTCTAGAATATTAACTAATGTCAGATGATGTGTCAACAAACCATCTGGTAGCACATAAACTAAAAACTGTAAATATAAGTATGTTCAGTGCCAGTTGGAAGGAGTTTAGTTTTACTCAATAAGTCTGATTACATTGAAAAAGTGTGTACATTCCTCAAGCCTGCAGAATTCGCTCAGTTAACCAATGATCCAACAATCAAATACGCCTTGGAAGTCAAGAACGTCATTAAAAATTGCCAGTCCAGAATACATCAAACATGAATCTCATAGCACCAAGGTTGTATGGATTACCAAAGCTAAACAAACAAGGGATTCCAGTGAGACCTGCAGGTTCATCAGTTTCATCACCATGCAAAAAATTAGCAATAGAAGTATATTAAGTGATTAAAACCAAAACAAAATTTCATTCAAGGTCAGGAATCCCCAATTCCTTGC
This sequence comes from Locusta migratoria, assembly GCA_026315105.1. Classification (NCBI taxonomy): domain Eukaryota; kingdom Metazoa; phylum Arthropoda; class Insecta; order Orthoptera; family Acrididae; genus Locusta; species Locusta migratoria. Next base: position 275,417,466 of record CM048751.1, on the reverse strand, counting down.
ATTAGTGACCAAACTAAAGATTTACCAATTCCACCTAGTGTGAAGCTAGTCTTATTTGCTGTCAGCAGCTGCTCTCAAATATTTCAGTTGGGGAGACTATGGAAATTTTTATTAATTCGTTAGAAGGGAGAAAAATAAATCCAGTGGAGGCAGAGGAAATAAAATTGGCAACAGAGACATGTTAAAACAAAATAATTTTCAGATTCAACAGCTACTGTATACTCAATCTGATGATCAGGCACTTGGGTCGCGCCTGAGCACTTCAGCAGCAGAGGTGCTCATGGACAACTTAGAACAGACCTTTTTAGAGAAAGAGACCCTCTGTTCTAAAATTCATTACTGGACTAGAGTTAGGAGACACAATCAACTTTTTGGACCTTATCACTGATATTACGAAACAAAAACATTCATTTAACATATTCAGGAAAACAACTAATACAGATGCAGTAATACCAGAAAGTTCCCAACACCCCATAGCACACAAATATGCAGCCTTGCACACCATGGTACATCGTTTACTACCTGTAAGACAACAGAAAGCAGATTTCGAAATGAACTTAAAATAATTAAAGAAATAACATTCAGCAATGCTTACAGCCCCAACCTGATTGGCATGAAAAAGAGGCGAAAGAAAACAGCACTTCTGTATCCGCTACATAAATCTCTTAGTCATAGTGATGGAAAGTGTGCCCCCGTGCTATACGTAGGTAAGCCTTCAAAGGTAATTGCCAAAAAAATGAGATCCAGGATATTCACACCATCTTTTTACTCCAGAAATACTCTTGCCCAAATTTTGTTCAACAGCAAATACAATATTCACCTTTAGAGCAGAGTGGAGTGTATAACATTACTTGTAATGTTTGTGGTAAATTATTTGTAAGCCAGCCAGGTAGGGCTATATCCATTAGACTATTTGTGCTCGAAAGGAACTGGAGATTGAAAAAGAAAAATCTGCCTTTGCTGACCATGCTCTGAATGAATGTCATTCTCATGATATTAAATGTGATGTTCTCCATAAAGGGAGAAAGGGCAGATTACTCACATTGTTGGAGGTTCTGGCAATTAACAAACACCAGTCCAAGAATCCTGACCTAGTGCTTAATTACCAGACACAATTCCATTGTTCACCTATATTAAAATGATATGAACGTGTGGAAATTGTTCTCACTGCGTGTAAATGATTTTTCAATATGTGTTTCATGCCAATACTCAATATCCCTTTCTTTCCTCTTGCTATACTTTCTGCCCCCACCCTCCAATGCTTCTCTGAGATTTATAGTTTGCTTGTACAATCACCTATAACTCACCTGGACATTTCTAATATACGTAACATTAAGTGATGAAAGGTGAACTCATTGGGACCCCATTTATATTTTATATTACGCATGTTCTTTGGTACTGATGCTTAGTCATAACAAATTCACGTTTTGTTTGTAATATCAGGTACCTCACATTACTTTCTCATAAATCCCACAGTTTTAGTGCCATAATCGAATTGTAGCCTAAGATGTATTCATTAAAATTCCATTTGTTTCATAAACACACTTGTTCTGTAGTATCGACCGATAGTTGTAATAAATTAACAGATTCACATATATCTGAAAAACTATCTTTGCATATGTAACCTCAATCTTATGTGAGGACTATATTTTCAGTGTATGGACTATGTGTTCAGTACTAAGTTATCTAACGATGGCCTAGGAAGCCAAAAGCTGTTCATAACAAACAAATGAAAAATATTGTGGAACGAACATTTTAAAGAAAAAATAAATAAATAAAAATGTACGAATACTTCTTACAGTCAATGTGAATCGCTTACTCCTTTTATTTAGTTCGCACTATTTATTTTAATTTTGCTACAGGAATTTGTTTTTGTTAACACAAATACCTGGATACTTCAATAATTTAAGAACGTTTTGAATGTTGTGAAGGAAACGATATACCAGCATTAACTATTGAAATGGCATACCTATCACGTCACGCCAGGACAGAAACTAATATACAATATCACACGTTTTAGGGAATACCTTCTTTTTGTCTTCAGCTAATCTTCAAATGTTTACAATTACTACCGCTTTGTGTTGTTCCTATCCTTATGAAGTTTTAGCGCAGCTGTATCAATAACTTCTGTTATCATAAGCTGTTATTAAACAATATTTTACTACACATACATAAATGTGAATATTTGATGAGCAAATATCAGGCATCAAGAAATGTCATCAACGAAAATGTAATTACCGTTAATTGACTATACCAACATTACCTTCAGTTTTAGCAGTTGTAGTAGCCGAATTGTCCCAGAATGGACAAAATGTAATTCAGAACTCCCCATGCAGGATTTACATTGTAAAATGTACGAGTGCTCATGGGTAGTAGGTAATGTTTGGTTTGCTCCAGATACCCGAATTGCATGATGGTTAACGCGTCAGTTCATGCGAAGCGGAAAATTCGGGTTCAAGTACCGATCTGGAACAAAGTTTCTTGTGTCACCAATCAGTCATACAAAGGATGCTGATGTTGATGCATATTAGTAATTGCGAATACATTTCTTTGTATTTATTTTGACAGCTGTAGTCCCTGTAGTGGTCCGTGACACAGTGGATACAACGGTTCACGTTAATTCACCGATGTTAACCCTTTCATTCCCATATTACAAATTACTCTTTGGAAAAAAATAAAATTCATTGTTTTCTGTATTAACACAGTGCACCGAACATCAAAATATGTGATTCGAAGCCGTCCGCCGTGGCCGAGCGGTCTGCGGCGCGCCGGTCACAGTCTGCACGGCCACTACGGTCGGGCGTTCGAATTCCCCGTGGGGCATGGATGTTTGTGTCATCTTTAGTAAAAGGTAGTTCGTTAAGTAGTTTGTAAGTTTAGGGACTGATGACCTCGCAGATAAGTCCATTAAGCTTAACAAATATTTGAACATTTTTGTGATTCGAAATTATTGATCGTATCATTTTTTTTTTTTATGTAATGTATTTCATGCACAACAGAGACATTTGTATCGTGGAATTATATTACTTGCGACGTTATTTCGTTGATAGATAACACTGTGAAATAAATAATGTTAGCAGAATTTTTGCCACAACACCAAAGACAAGACAATTCACTGATGAAATACAATAATATGAACCACATTCACGATCACACTCACAGCCACGTACGGACGGCAACGTAACACAACCTCCCTGACGGATAGATTAATGCCATAGAAATGGTTACATGCCGTGGCAAGCGGTAAAATGTTGTTCATCAACAAGAATACGACTTTAAGGACTGATACACAAGATACGCTATAAATCAGATTTTAATATGTTGTTGCACAGGCACAGCACTTGGAATGTAGGGGTTAAGCCCTGCCAGGGTTGTCTAGCACCCGAATTGGTAACAGTCAGTGACTAGCGAGGGCTGTTGGCCAGTGGCTACACTCAGCCCTTGTGAGGCCAGGTGACGAGCTAGTTTGCAGAAGTTGCGACTCTGGTCCCTAGGACCGGCACAGCGGCTGGTAGTGCGGGGTGCTGACCATGTCCCTTTCCACAATGAATCCGGTGACTTCTTCGGACGACATGGCAACCGGTCAGTACCCGATGTGACTTTTTAGACCGGTGTGGGACGGAGTTCAGTTTAGTTTTAGTCCCTGCAGTGCCCGTTCATTCAGCAATAATGAGGTACTGTTTAAATCAATAAACATGGGCACAACACTTACTAATTCGTAGCTTCGTTGAAAGTATTAAGATTGAAGCTCGTCGGCTAAGTAACTTTACAAACTATTTTACACTTCGGGCATCCATTGCTGAAATACAATCTAAATCAATTCTAGAAAGTAATATAAACAATCAGGATGTCTTTCTATGAATTATTGCAGTCCGCCTTAGCTGTTTTTATACTCCTTTATTGCGTTACTACCGGTTTCGTACCGTTAAAGGTACATCTTCAGGTATCTTTTAATTTACATGGGGTGGTTTGACTTGTTGCGTGTCCCAATGTTCATGATGGTTTGCCGGGTTTTATGGAGGTTTTCTTCAAAGATGTTAATTAATTTGTAAACGTATACGTGGGCAACGGTTGCGTATACCAAGTTTACTGCTTAAAATTTTAAAGTTGAACATAGGGATGGGTTCAGTATCCCCTGCATCTGAAGTAAAACGAATCGTACCAATGATTTGCGTCATATACTATTAAATTATTCAACAAAACCAGAAGATTTTTGGAGCCGTGGGCCGTGTTATGATTCTCAAAATTAGAAAATTCCTAGAAACCGTTAGGTGCATGTTAGGACTTAAAATTTCTTGTTGTCATTCAAACTATGAAAAGTATTCATGTGCATAGTATATGATATGTTCAGAAGTGCAATAGCCGCGGTGGAGTAGCCGAGCGGTCTAAAGCGTCTCGCTGCGGAGCGCGCGGTTGTTCGCCGTGGAGGTTCGAGTCCTCCCTGGGGCATTGGTGTGTGTGTGTTCCGAATTCGTAGTGTCGTCGTTCAAGAAATCGTTGTGGAAAGCCCCCAATTCTCGTCATCATAACAGTGTACTGTGGCGATGAAGAAAGCCTGATGGTATGTGTCCACGCTGCTCTCTTAACCAGGCATCGTTAGTCGTTGTCATGTACTCGCTTATTGGCGCTGACTGAGGTCCGTTGGTCATGTGGCAATAAAGGCGTATAAAAACAGCTAAGGCGGGTTCCAATAATTCATAGAAAGACATCCTCATTGTTTATATTACTTTCTAGAATTGATTTACAAAGTAACTTTAAATGAATAGTGATATTTCAACCAATCAGACATAGAGAAAAATTATTCTCTGCCACACAGTAGTTACGAAAGTGAGTTAAAATTCCAGTGTCATACAGTTCTAAGGTATAAGTTTGGATAAACTGTACGAAAGGCCTTCTGCGCTCTTACCTCGAAGTGTATGCTGGGATAGCCTCCCATTAGTGAAGATGGGGCAACAGCTGAATTGTGTAGCTATCAGTGATATTATAGTTTCACATATTGGAGTTTAGCATAACATAGTTTACCAAAGTCATGTTTTCTGATTTCACATTTGTAGGCTTCGTCAACTAGCAACCGAACTGTTGCCTCCAAACTTTACCTGCTTCTCGGTCTACACTGCAGTTCACCCTATCACCATGGTCTGCACAGACATTTGCGAAACTCTCTAAAGGAAGAAGTGCAGCTGAAGTGATACTAGCCCTCCCAGCGACCTGTAGGGGGTAGTAGAAGAAAGACGTGATACAAAGCATCAGTTGTTTTTTATGCTGTTACTTTCATATTCCATAAGCGTGTGTAGACAAATATTAAACTGACGGTTCTGTAATTTTCACAAGTCATGGTTGCAAAATTGTAGCACAAATTATCTACAGAAGAATGGAAAATCTGGTAGAAGCTGACATCAGGGAAAATCAGTATGGATTTAGGAGACATGTGGGAACACGGGAGGCAATACCTGACAACTTATCTTTAAAGACAGATTAAGAAAATGAAAACCTGCTTTTGTAGATTTGGAGTAAACTTCTGACAATATTGACTGGAATAAACTCTTCCAAATTCTGAAATCAGCAAGTGTAAAATATATAGTTCAGAAAGTTATATTCAACTTGTACATACAAACACCAGTTATTACAGTCGAAGGGCATGAAAGGGAAGCAGTGGTTGGAAAGGAAGTGAGACATGGTTGTAGTCGTTCAACAATATTATTAAGTGTGTGAAGTGTACAAACTGTGAAGTAAAGAAACGAGAAATTTGGAGAAGGAATTAATATTAATGGTACAGAAATAAAAATACTGCGTTTTTGCGAGGACACTATAATTCTATGACAGACTGCAATGGACCTGAAAGAGAAATTGAACGGTGTGGATAGTGTGTTGAAAGGAGCATATAAGATGAACATTAACAATTGCAAAACAAGGGCAATGTAGTGCAGCCTAAAAAAATCTGGCAATGATGAAAGAATTAGATTAAGTAACGAAAGACTAAAAGGGGTAAATGAGTTTTGTTACTTAGGTAGTAAAATAACATATGAAGGTCGCAGTACAGAGGATATAAAATGCAGAATGGCAATGGGTAGAAAAGCGTTCTTGAAAAAGAGGAATTTGTTAACAAGGAATATTGATTTAAGCCTAAGGAAATCGTATCTGAAGGCATTTTTGTGGAGTGTTGCCTTGTATTGGAGTCAAACATGGATTATAAACAGTGCGGACAGGAAGAGAATAGAGCCTTTTGAAATTTGGTGCTACAGAAGAATGCTGAAGATTGGGTGGGTGGATCGCCTAACTAATGAGGAGGTAGTGAACAGAATTAGGGGAAAAAGGAATTTCTGGCATACCTTGACTAAAAGAAGGGATCGATTGATAGGAAACATTCTTAGACATCAAGGAATCGTGAATTTAGCATTGGAAGGAAGTGTGCTGGGAAAAATCTTAGAAGGAGACCAAGAGATGAGTAAAGTAATCAGATATTAATGAATGTGGGTTACCTTTCGTATTAGGTGACGAAAAGGCTTCCACAGGATAGGGTAGGGTGGAGATTTGCAACAAACCAGTCTCTGGTCTGAAGACCACAAGAGCAGCAGTAATAACGTTTTGTATACTTCCTAATCAATAAATGTTGTTATCAATTTTTTATTACAAATACGAAAACGTCATTGAAGTAATTACCTACTTCTTTTAATGGCGTTTTGTAATAAGAAATTGTCCAATAGACTACATACGCTCACCATAGCTGAGCTCGTAATCGTATCGTCCAAAAACGTTTTAGGAGACGAACTGAAAGGGAACTCAATGTGATCAAATTCAAAAGGGACGGACTGTAATTATAGTCGTGTGATAGGTTCGTATTTGCACATTCATGAGTTTTGTTCAAAAAATGTTCAAATGTTTGTACAGATTATGGGACTTAACTACGGGGTCATCAGTCCCTAAACTTACAAACTACTTATGAACTACTTACGAACTAGGACGGCACAAATATCCATGCCCGAGGTGGGATTCGAACCCCCGACCGTAGTGGCCGTGCAGACCGTGACTGAAGCGCCTCAGTCCCCTCGGCCACCGCGGCCGGCCATGAGTTTGGTTTCAGCCGGTGTCGGCCATTGCGATATTTTCAAAGCCATACTTCACGCAAACACTGTCATGCGTGTATCTATCACGATATTTGTAGCTACTTTTGTAGGTGTCTAGAATATCTTCAAGACTGTCTCGTGCTAATAGCAACATGTTATACATGGACATATTTTTTATTTGTAGCTCTGCATTCACTTTTTCAAAGTAATAAATAACCGCCAAATTATGTCGGTATGGAGGCGTAAAATTTCTGTGAAAGTATAGTACGACACTACACATGCCCTACACAAATGTTTTATTAACTGCATTCGAAAGCGTTCAGACATTACATCTTCTTCGATGTTTAAATGTGATACTAGTCAACATCAACGAACACTTGTTATTCGTAACGTTATTCTCTTACACCGCAGCAAATGAGAGGTTGCCGGATAAAATTTTTAATAGATGATAAAATTTTTAGCGGCACAAATGCTCATAAATACGATGGGTCTTTGGATGTACTGCTACACTCTAAATAAACATCCAAAACACAATAGTTTCTCAGTATCATTTTACGACCCATCTGCTTGGCTCTGCTGCAGTTGTGAAGCTGCAGAAAATTATTGGTAGTTTCACGACTCTTGCGTTAGACAATGCTGTCACCGTAATTATTATTATTATTTTCAATTTCGCATATTGCGGCTGCCAATTGACTGAAATACTAACAGAGGCGCTGCTAACATTTGCACTGTGACGACAAGCTGCGCCGTTGATTGCCCGTAATAAAGTTTAGCCGAAAGCTTCACGTGTGAAGGGAATTTTAAAGTTACTTTAAAGTCGATTATAAGAGGTAATCCGTCTTACGCTGACTGCAATAAAGAGATTTATTTTACACCAGATGCCTTACGCTTTTTATTTTAAAAGCATCTTCCGTGGATTGTAAATGAAATAAAATGTACAGTTTGTTTTCGATACATAGATTAAAACAGTTATTAAAAAACTTTGTGCGCGTTATGCCTATGTGTTTTAACTTGATATTTGGTCTACTCACGGTGTTGTTCTCTTCTTTATTACATCTCACTGCTGTTTCTCCGTCGTTTTGGCTGGAGTTGGTTTATGGCTTGAGGTTTTCGGCTGTGTATAGCACTTTTCGTTTATTTTTGGGACGTTCCTTTCGTTTCATCACTGCACAGCACATCGCACACTTCACGTCACTTATTTCGACTGCATCCAGATTGCACGTCACTTTGTTTTAAATGGAATGCCTTTCGATTTGTTTATACTTCACAACAGTGTGGCTATGTTGTATTTCTCTGTTCATTTGTTTTTCGTTTAGTCTGTGAGTGTTACCAACATTATATATTTGTATTTATATGCATAAATACAATTTAATTCTACGCGTGTATGAGTGTGTATGTGTGAGAGATTTAGTGAGTGGGATTAAATGTGCTTTGATGAAACGAAAGGAACGTTACAAGAACAGACGAAAGTGCTATACACAGCCGAAAACCACAAGCCATAAACCAACTCCAGCCAACAAGACGGAGAGACAGCAGTGAGATGTAGTAAAGAAGAGAACAACACCGTGAGTAGACCAAATATCAAGTTGAAAACACATAGGCATAACGCGCACAAAATTTTTTAATAACTGTTTTTAATCTATGTATCGAAAACAAACTGTACAAGCATTTTTTATCATTTACAGATCAAGAAGACGCTTTTAAAATAAAAAGCGAAACGCGTCTTGTGTTAAATAAATCTCTTTATCGCAGTCAGCATAAGACGGATTACCTCATATAATCCATGTTAACAGCTGCTGCGGAAGATGTCCACACAACCAAACATAGTACTTTAAAATCATTTGTACGTTCAGGGGGTTCGCTAATTTATTCTTCTGGGGAGAGGGGAGTTGTCTTTGGGGGTTGGTGAGGAGGAGGGTAGATCTTTCGAATGTTCATTCAGATAATAAATGTTCAAATGTTTGAAATCGTGCGGTACCAAACTGCTGCGGTCTTGGGTCGATAGACTTACAAACTACTGGGACTAACCCTAAGCACAACACAAGCATCCATGCGTGAGGGAGGACTACAAATTGCAACGGAAGCAGCCGCACAGATTGTGACAGGCCACATCAGACAGATCGGCCAAAACCGTGCGGAATTTTACTGCACTATGCAAAATTCTGCAACTGAACTGTCTACTCGTTTATAATTGGAGCACAGTGAAAGACTAAAAAAAGAAAAGCCGACTGTAAATCTGTTAATGGTTGCACCTGGCAACGTTTGTATTGACAAACATGCAAGGCCGAAACGTAAGTTCATTGACTCTCCACATTTTCCTGGTGTACACAGTCTCCCATTTAAATCTACACCGATCGACAACTCTAGGTTGGCACAATTCTGCAAAAGTTTAAAGTTTAAAGGTTTTGAATGGAGTTATCTAATGGTATCTCGAAACGACCTTCAGACCTTTTTTGAAGATCAAAAGAAGTTCAATTTCACGTTTTCAAACGGGAAGCCCTAATTTTCATTCCATACCCGCATTATACGTGAAAAAAATACGCATTTTTGTGGAGAATATTTTTCACAAAAAGACAATGGTTTGTCGCCTTGGGGTACTTCATTGTTAGTTTCCCAGGTTACCAGTATATTGAGAACGATGAGATATCGGGAGAATTTTTCAGGGAAAATCTCATATGGATTCTCTGGCGAAATTGTCGTGATCTTAAAACAATTTGATCTTTAAAAAATTGCCACTACAAAAAAATGCGTTTTCTTCACGTAGAATACGAATATGGAAAAGAGCGTTTTTAAACTTGTCGGTTGCGACCCCCCCGTGGGTTCGCCACCACAGAAGGAATCTGTTGCAAAATAAAATAATTACAGGTTCAGTAATACAAAATCGTAAGTGTAAGTGAAATTTATTTAATCTTCCTTTGTAGCTTTCATTATGAAACGAATAGGTCAAAAACCTTTTTATTATATAGTGCGTTAATAATGGAAAAGCGCACTTTTTCCAGCAACCAGTCCACAGGAAAAGACCATGAATGAGAAAGTAAATCAGAAAAATTCGAAAAAATATCTATTTCTTTACAAATTGTCTACGCAATGGGTACTCTCTTAATGACCACAGTTCCCTACGGACTCTTGAAGGAAAATATATTTTCTGTCGTGAATCACGTAAGAATAATTTAATGAGTTCGGTTCCGAATAATACGCAGAAAAACTTTGCGAAACAATTTAAAAGAAATCTGAAGCAAAAGAAAGAAAGAAATTAAATTTGTTTCCTTTGAGATATCGCAGTTTTTCACTTGGGATGGATTCGCATATTCGAAACGTGGAAAAACACTGGAATATAAAATGTGGATTACCATTTGCAAAACATTAACTTGACCTTGGTTTGAGCTACAAAACCGGATTCAAGGTCATTTGTAGATAAACAATTTAATATACCCTTCAAACCTTGAAACCTTTGCATGACACTTTTATTATAGGAACGTGGCGCTCCAGAGATATCGGCCGGTATCAAAATGGGACACCATGTATATCGTTGTATTATGGAAAGTCGGCGAACTTCTCGACAGTTTTGCCAAATGCCGAATAAAGGAGGAATGCTGTCAACATTCGCTGAAAAAAGTTTTGAATTCTCAAGTAGTTTTCTTCCTTGATGTTGACATGTCAGGTTCATTCTCACTGTGTACCTCTTATATGTTTCGCCTCTGGGTGTTGAGCTCTATTTTACTTGTCGCTATTTGGCTGTATTGACCTTGGTAGGAACAGGAGACTGATAACCGTATAGTTTAGTCCCCTCTAAACCACCAGAAACAACAACAACAAATTTATAGGAAGGTTTCTGAGTCTACCAGTAAACCCGAATATAACACGAAACAATATTTGCTTCTTAGGAGCCTTAAATCAGCGCTCAGGAACATCTATTCCAATGTCTACGACTTGACTGCCTACGCTACGGCCAGTAATGTGTTTCAGTATTATCGACGAAGGTAGTAGAAGTGTTGAACACGTTAGTGGTTGATATGTCGGTGGCTGACACGTAAGTACAACAAATGATGTAAAGAAAAATCCGTGCAGACATATCAATAATCCGCGTTGCCTTGAAACGGCAGATTACTGTAATACGGAAATTTTTTAAGCACATAATATACGTATCCAGTCATTTATTCCAACAAATACTACCTCTAATGACCGGTTTTTTGGAGATTCCCCTATCTATTCAGTTACTTTTCCTTGCTTCTACTTAGTTACTTTTACTTGCTTTGAATTGTTATACATCAGTGGCGGAGGATCCTATGTGTTCAATGGTTCAGTGAACTCCGGAAATATCGGTGTAAGAAAAAAATTAATAAATAAATAAAAAATAAAAAAGTAAATAAAATAAAAAGTGTTTTAAACTATCATTCTTCGTTTCGTTCTTCTATCAGATCATTTTATATGCACGTTGAAAGTATTTTTATCACATGAGAAACGTTTTACGTCGCTGAGACAGCACGTATACGAGTCGTAGCCCGACAGCCTAATATAGGGGGCAGTGGCCTCAGCGTTGTAATGCGCATGCGCAGCTGAAATTCAAATTCCCTGCTGAGTCCTCTGGAGGCAGCATATGGGCGCTCCCACGACAGGGAAGGGCGAGGAGTGACGCCGCTTTTAACATTGGCGTTGGAGGCGGTAGAGACAGCAGCTTATGGCCACTCGAAATCTAGCGGTTACGCACGATTGGTCCCGAAGAAAACACAATGGAGCTACTGCGCACATCGCCTTGCGTCTCGGCAAATCCTCAATACGGTACCGATAACATCCTTCCTTCATATTTTCTTCAGCATACAGAAGATTGATCAAAGACACGTAATATTTGGTAAAATATTATGTAATTATAAATTAAAGATGCATCAACTGTAAAATCCTTCAGAAGAACCAGTCATGAATAACAATGAATTCATTACTCTCCTAGCGAGAATAGCAATGTGGCTGGCGGCATCGCGTTTAGCGTCGAAGGTAGTGGGTTCGAAATCGACTGCAAGAAATTTCTTTAATCCGTATCTTCTTTTTATCAGATACGGGGAAAACAATGACTTTTTATTGTTACTTTCCACATGTCTTAAGATGTTTTAGCAAATGTGTCGCAATTTTGAGGGTATTTTGACTAATACAACACAAAAACTTGGAAACACGGTATACAAGTCTGTTTGCACACCACAATAGTTCATATTAACTGAAAACACTCCGGCCCTTTCCGGTACAGTGTAACAAAGTCTATTTCTTTCCTGACAAAGGAATAGGCCGTAGCCCGAAACACTAAGTCCTACTCGTGATACCATCGGTTGATCGTGGCCGAGTCGGAGTCCGTAGGTGGTCCAGTGGGCTGGCGTAGTCAGTCCTCGGCGTAGTAGTGGTTCGTAATGTGGTGTCGCACAAGTACAAAGTGCGCGCCACTTACTTTCGCCGCGCGCCGCCATGCACGCACGGCGCGGCGTTCTCACGACGACAGCCACGAGCGCCCTCTGCGACAACGCCGCTCGTGGCCACCACTGAAGGACATCGGCCACTTCGGACTGAGATAGCAACGAGTTAGGACCTTCGTAATCAGATAGGCACCAGTGAAGACTTTGCTATTGTACAGGCACTAGGCAGGCCTCTAACAACTATGTATCAACATTCTGCAGTACTATGTAAAAGTTAAGTATTGTTACATTCTGTGCAATATATATCTCTTCTAATTTACTCGAGTGTTTATAGTTTCTGGCTGCTCCCCTCCGTACCGGCACCAGCGTGCTGTCTTTATTCCTGTGTCGGTCTCATTCCACTCGGCCACCGACACCTACGACGGGCTGGGACACAAAAGCGGCTACGAGACAGGGACACAAAAGTGGCGACGAGGAGTGATAGAACTTTGGACCAGCCCGCTTGTAGCAGCCAGACAGCAGCAGTCGGAGCACGCAGAAATTGCTCCCGCCCGCCCACCCTTATTATAAGATTTTTGGGGGAACATTTTCAGTTACGTGTTTGTGGACTTTTTTGTTGCAGAGCGTCCTCTTTCATATTGCATTTGTGTTTTGTTATAAGTTACTTGTATGCGCGGCGCCTAATCGGTCAGCATGGCCACTACCCCGAACCCAAACTTAATGGAAATTATTCAGTTACAGACGGCGCAAATAACACAACTTCTCCAGGCTGTGGCCCAGCTCACAGCGCAATCAGCTAACCAACAACAACAGCCGCCGCTTCAGCAGCCCACACCAGCCGCCGTACCGCTCCCTACGTTCCGCCAGTACAACGAACGTGAGGAAGAATGGAGCGACTACTTCGCACAGTTTCAAGAACTCGTCGCGGCTCATCAAATTACAGGTCAGAGAGTGAAGAACCTTTTCTTATCGATTGTGGGCCCCCAGACCTTCGTACTATTGCAGAAACTATTCCCTCACGCATCTCCTCGTGATGTAGACTTTGAACAAATTGTAGATGCACTGAATGCTCATTATGAGAGAAAAGTTATTGTAGCCGCTGCACGGTACCGATTTTTCCGACTTAAAAAATTACCGCAGCAGTCACACCAAGAGTGGATTACGGAATTGAAGGGCTTAACCCGCCAATGTAAATTTACTTGCTCTTGTGGACTTTCGTATAGTGACGTGATGTTGAGGGATGCGATTACGCAGAATATTCAGGCTCCCAGAATTAGAGCAGCAATTCTGAAACAGTCTGACCCCTCATTAGACAGTGTACTGCAGCTTATAGAAGCGCATGATACTTTTGACTTAGCTGATGTAGAAATGCAAAGCCATAGTGTAAATTCAGTGCGCCGCAACGGACGCTTTCCTAGCCGTAGTTCTCCGTGTAGCACTAGTGATTCTTACAATAGTACAGGCCGTGCTGAACAGACAGTGAACAGTAGCCAGAGTAAAAGTGCGACGCAAAGGTCGCCCCGTAGTGTTAGACACAGTAATTTGCATAACGGGCGCCAACGCTCATTTCAGAAAAATGTACGTAAATCTTGCCCCCAGTGTGTGTCTCGCCACAAGCGTGCTCATTGCCCTAGTCGCAACGCAACCTGTTACCAATGTGGCAAATCAGGACATGTACAGTCTGTATGTATGCAAGTTAAAAACTCAAAGAACGGTGCCGTTAGGAATAGTGCTTCGCAAAGTGCGAGAACAGTTCATTCTGTAAATGTTATAGACGCTGTGGACTTGAACAGTGCTTTGCTTGGTTCTCAATTGCAAGAAAGTTCATCTGCGCCTATTGCAAAACTATATAGTGCACAACGTAGCAAGCGCCGACAGGCGCGTAAAACAGTGCAACGGAAAAGGGTTCGGGACAAGCAAAATGATTATGTACAGTGCAATCCTGTAGTGAAAATAGTGCCTTCTGCAACTGCTCCTTGTAATAGTGCCCAGTACTGTGTAGCTAGGGACAGTACACATCAAGTAGCTACTCAAAAGTGTAGTGCAGTAGTTAGTAAATCTGGAGTAGCTTCGCAGGCTTGCGCGGACGCCGATCCGGCGATAGTGTCATCTAGTGACAGTGTTGTTAATCCGCTGCGTGCCGAGTCTGCGCCGCTTACTTCACTACGCGGCCCGCGCAAGCGCAGTAAACAAACCGTAGCAGACGTTGCCCACATTCGCGCACCTGTCGAGCGCCGAAAGCAAAAACTTTTTGTGAATCTGTGTATAGAAAATAAGACGGTGCAATTTCAGCTTGATACTGGTTCGGCTGTCACATTAATAAATAAAGATACTTATGAACTTCTGGGTTCGCCAAAATTGTCGCCGTCACAGCAAGTGCTAACAGCGTACACAGGTCAAAATATTCCCGTGCTAGGAACGTGTAGCCTGCCTGCCTATTTTCAAGGTGTTACAAAAACAGTTGCTTTTGTAGTTCTTCAGGCCAAATCGAAACAGAACATTTTTGGACTAGATGCTTTTGACTTGTTTGGCTTATCAATTCAAAGAGATGTGCTTCAAATTTCGTCAATAGTGCCTCAGGATAAAATCAATGCATTGTGTGACAAATATAGTGACTTGTTTTCGCCGGAACTAGGTTGTGCAAAAGACTTCGTGCCACATGTAACTTTAAAAGAATCTGCAGTTCCAAAATTTCGTAAAGCTAGACCAGTGCCTATCGCCTTGCGTGATACAGTTGCCGAAGAACTTAAACGTTGGCAAGATAGTGGGGTGATTTCTCCTGTTTCTGCGAGTCAGTGGGCCTCGCCTATAGTAATTATACCCAAGCCGTCAGGAAAACTTCGTCTCTGTGCGGACTTCAAATCAACAGTGAACAGTCAAACAATTGTAGAGACTTATCCCCTGCCCAGACCTAACGAACTAATGGACAAATTTGGACAGTCTCGCTTCTTTTCTAAGATTGATTTAGCAGAGGCATACTTACAGCTTCCGCTTGATGACGAGTCAAAAAAGTTTTTCGTCATTAATACTCACATGGGCCTTTTTCAATTTCAACGCCTACCCTTTGGCAGTTCTTCCGCTCCCGCTATTTTTCAGCGTTTTTTGGAACAGCTGACAGTTTCTGTACCGTGTTGTTCGAACTATTTAGATGATATTGTGGTGTCCGGACGTACAGTTGAAGAACATTTAGCAAACCTGGAGTGCCTTTTCAAAGTTTTGACTGCAGCAGGTCTACGTTGTAATAAAGCAAAGTGTTCGTTTTTTCAAACTGAAATAGAGTACCTAGGCCATGTGATTAATGCCCAAGGAATCCATCCTTTACAGTCACATCTTCGAGCAATCAAAGACTTGCCTCCTCCTAAGAATGTGCACGAATTGCAAGCAGTAATGGGGAAGCCGAACTATTATTTCAGATTTATTCCCAATGCCTCTCAGATTGCAGCTCCACTGCATCACTTACGTAGGCTCTTCAAATTTTCCTGTCTACGTATCGGTGCATGCCACGTGACGGCCCGTCTCCTGCCGAGCTGCTACACGGCCG
This sequence comes from Locusta migratoria, assembly GCA_026315105.1. Taxonomy (NCBI): domain Eukaryota; kingdom Metazoa; phylum Arthropoda; class Insecta; order Orthoptera; family Acrididae; genus Locusta; species Locusta migratoria. The sequence goes on along the minus strand of CM048751.1, from coordinate 275,401,465 downwards.
CCGTCACCGCACTCTCCTTCACCTGCTGCAGCCTCCCACGCACCGAGTCGGTTCGTATGGCGCTACGCGTTTTCAGGTTTCTACGCCGGTGCTGTACAGGGTGTTTGCTGGAAACAAAAAGAAATGGATGCCGGGCATCAATCAGCGCGTGCTCGGGCGCAATATGTTTGTTGTACGTTCTTCCACAGGGTCGGAGCTGCGGCGCCACGCAAACCAATTGCGCCTGCACAGGCCGCGCGATCCTGTCTCGGGTTTCTTGATTCCAGACCCAGTTCACCGCCAGGGAGCACAAACACATCGTTCGTCAACGGGTCCAGCGTCCCCGGACTACGAGATCGTCCCGATGGAGATCGACGCGACGCCGCCGCTGTCGCCGCCGCAGATGACAGCGTCACCGAGAGGGACTCCGGGACCGTGCGTGCCGCCGCCGCCTGGGCCACGCACCTCAGAAGAAGATGACCTGCTCCCTCTGGGCGGGGGGGTGCGCTCTTCCCCAGGTTTCGGTGGGTTCCCTGGAGGATCGCAAGGCGGATGCCGGGGCGCGGACGGCGTCTCGATCCCAGCCTCAGCTACGACGCCCGTCCCACCAGTAACGCCCCCGCCCAGGCCCTCCTCCCAGTGCCGTCGCCGTGGCCCTCAGCCCTACGCCACGACGGCGCGGCGGTTTGAGGGGGAGGGGTGTGGTGTCGCACAAGTACAAAGTGCGCGCCACTTACTTTCGCCGCGCGCCGCCATGCACGCACGGCGACGCGTTCTCACGACGACAGCCACGAGCGCCCTCTGCGACAACGCCGCTCGTGGCCACCACTGAAGGACATCGGCCACTTCGGACTGAGATAGCAACGAGTTAGGACCTTCGTAATCAGATAGGCACCAGTGAAGACTTTGCTATTGTACAGGCACTAGGCAGGCCTCTAACAACTATGTATCAACATTCTGCAGTACTATGTAAAAGTTAAGTATTGTTACATTCTGTGCAATATATATCTCTTCTAATTTACTCGAGTGTTTATAGTTTCTGGCTGCTCCCCTCCGTACCGGCACCAGCGTGCTGTCTTTATTCCTGTGTCGGTCTCATTCCACTCGGCCACCGACACCTACGACGAGGCTGGGACACAAAAGCGGCGACGAGGAGTGATAGAACCCTGGACCAGCCCGCTTGCAGCAGCCAGACAGCAGCAGTCGGAGCACGCAGAAATTGCTCCCGCCCGCCCACCCTTATAAGATTTTTGGGGGAACATTTTCAGTTACGTGTTTGTGGACTTTTTTGTTGCAGAGCGTCCTCTTTCATATTGCATTTGTGTTTTGTTATAAGTTACTTGTATGCGCGGCGCCTAATCGGTCAGCATGGCCACTACCCCGAACCCAAACTTAATGGAAATTATTCAGTTACAGACGGCGCAAATAACACAACTTCTCCAGGCTGTGGCCCAGCTCACAGCGCAATCAGCTAACCAACAACAACAGCCGCCGCTTCAGCAGCCCACACCAGCCGCCGTACCGCTCCCTACGTTCCGCCAGTACAACGAACGTGAGGAAGAATGGAGCGACTACTTCGCACAGTTTCAAGAACTCGTCGCGGCTCATCAAATTACAGGTCAGAGAGTGAAGAACCTTTTCTTATCGATTGTGGGCCCCCAGACCTTCGTACTATTGCAGAAACTATTCCCTCACGCATCTCCTCGTGATGTAGACTTTGAACAAATTGTAGATGCACTGAATGCTCATTATGAGAGAAAAGTTATTGTAGCCGCTGCACGGTACCGATTTTTCCGACTTAAAAAATTACCGCAGCAGTCACACCAAGAGTGGATTACGGAATTGAAGGGCTTAACCCGCCAATGTAAATTTACTTGCTCTTGTGGACTTTCGTATAGTGACGTGATGTTGAGGGATGCGATTACGCAGAATATTCAGGCTCCCAGAATTAGAGCAGCAATTCTGAAACAGTCTGACCCCTCATTAGACAGTGTACTGCAGCTTATAGAAGCGCATGATACTTTTGACTTAGCTGATGTAGAAATGCAAAGCCATAGTGTAAATTCAGTGCGCCGCAACGGACGCTTTCCTAGCCGTAGTTCTCCGTGTAGCACTAGTGATTCTTACAATAGTACAGGCCGTGCTGAACAGACAGTGAACAGTAGCCAGAGTAAAAGTGCGACGCAAAGGTCGCCCCGTAGTGTTAGACACAGTAATTTGCATAACGGGCGCCAACGCTCATTTCAGAAAAATGTACGTAAATCTTGCCCCCAGTGTGTGTCTCGCCACAAGCGTGCTCATTGCCCTAGTCGCAACGCAACCTGTTACCAATGTGGCAAATCAGGACATGTACAGTCTGTATGTATGCAAGTTAAAAACTCAAAGAACGGTGCCGTTAGGAATAGTGCTTCGCAAAGTGCGAGAACAGTTCATTCTGTAAATGTTATAGACGCTGTGGACTTGAACAGTGCTTTGCTTGGTTCTCAATTGCAAGAAAGTTCATCTGCGCCTACTGCAAAACTATATAGTGCACAACGTAGCAAGCGCCGACAGGCGCGTAAAACAGTGCAACGGAAAAGGGTTCGGGACAAGCAAAATGATTATGTACAGTGCAATCCTGTAGTGAAAATAGTGCCTTCTGCAACTGCTCCTTGTAATAGTGCCCAGTACTGTGTAGCTAGGGACAGTACACATCAAGTAGCTACTCAAAAGTGTAGTGCAGTAGTTAGTAAATCTGGAGTAGCTTCGCAGGCTTGCGCGGACGCCGATCCGGCGATAGTGTCATCTAGTGACAGTGTTGTTAATCCGCTGCGTGCCGAGTCTGCGCCGCTTACTTCACTACGCGGCCCGCGCAAGCGCAGTAAACAAACCGTAGCAGACGTTGCCCACATTCGCGCACCTGTCGAGCGCCGAAAGCAAAAACTTTTTGTGAATCTGTGTATAGAAAATAAGACGGTGCAATTTCAGCTTGATACTGGTTCGGCTGTCACATTAATAAATAAAGATACTTATGAACTTCTGGGTTCGCCAAAATTGTCGCCGTCACAGCAAGTGCTAACAGCGTACACAGGTCAAAATATTCCCGTGCTAGGAACGTGTAGCCTGCCTGCCTATTTTCAAGGTGTTACAAAAACAGTTGCTTTTGTAGTTCTTCAGGCCAAATCGAAACAGAACATTTTTGGACTAGATGCTTTTGACTTGTTTGGCTTATCAATTCAAAGAGATGTGCTTCAAATTTCGTCAATAGTGCCTCAGGATAAAATCAATGCATTGTGTGACAAATATAGTGACTTGTTTTCGCCGGAACTAGGTTGTGCAAAAGACTTCGTGCCACATGTAACTTTAAAAGAATCTGCAGTTCCAAAATTTCGTAAAGCTAGACCAGTGCCTATCGCCTTGCGTGATACAGTTGCCGAAGAACTTAAACGTTGGCAAGATAGTGGGGTGATTTCTCCTGTTTCTGCGAGTCAGTGGGCCTCGCCTATAGTAATTATACCCAAGCCGTCAGGAAAACTTCGTCTCTGTGCGGACTTCAAATCAACAGTGAACAGTCAAACAATTGTAGAGACTTATCCCCTGCCCAGACCTAACGAACTAATGGACAAATTTGGACAGTCTCGCTTCTTTTCTAAGATTGATTTAGCAGAGGCATACTTACAGCTTCCGCTTGATGACGAGTCAAAAAAGTTTTTCGTCATTAATACTCACATGGGCCTTTTTCAATTTCAACGCCTACCCTTTGGCAGTTCTTCCGCTCCCGCTATTTTTCAGCGTTTTTTGGAACAGCTGACAGTTTCTGTACCGTGTTGTTCGAACTATTTAGATGATATTGTGGTGTCCGGACGTACAGTTGAAGAACATTTAGCAAACCTGGAGTGCCTTTTCAAAGTTTTGACTGCAGCAGGTCTACGTTGTAATAAAGCAAAGTGTTCGTTTTTTCAAACTGAAATAGAGTACCTAGGCCATGTGATTAATGCCCAAGGAATCCATCCTTTACAGTCACATCTTCGAGCAATCAAAGACTTGCCTCCTCCTAAGAATGTGCACGAATTGCAAGCAGTAATGGGGAAGCCGAACTATTATTTCAGATTTATTCCCAATGCCTCTCAGATTGCAGCTCCACTGCATCACTTACGTAGGCTCTTCAAATTTTCCTGTCTACGTATCGGTGCATGCCACGTGACGGCCCGTCTCCTGCCGAGCTGCTACACGGCCGCCGTCACCGCACTCTCCTTCACCTGCTGCAGCCTCCCACGCACCGAGTCGGTTCGTATGGCGCTACGCGTTTTCAGGTTTCTACGCCGGTGCTGTACAGGGTGTTTGCTGGAAACAAAAAGAAATGGATGCCGGGCATCAATCAGCGCGTGCTCGGGCGCAATATGTTTGTTGTACGTTCTTCCACAGGGTCGGAGCTGCGGCGCCACGCAAACCAATTGCGCCTGCACAGGCCGCGCGATCCTGTCTCGGGTTTCTTGATTCCAGACCCAGTTCACCGCCAGGGAGCACAAACACATCGTTCGTCAACGGGTCCAGCGTCCCCGGACTACGAGATCGTCCCGATGGAGATCGACGCGACGCCGCCGCTGTCGCCGCCGCAGATGACAGCGTCACCGAGAGGGACTCCGGGACCGTGCGTGCCGCCGCCGCCTGGGCCACGCACCTCAGAAGAAGATGACCTGCTCCCTCTGGGCGGGGGGGGTGCGCTCTTCCCCAGGTTTCGGTGGGTTCCCTGGAGGATCGCAAGGCGGATGCCGGGGTGCGGACGGCGTCTCGATCCCAGCCTCAGCTACGACGCCCGTCCCACCAGTAACGCCCCCGCCCAGGCCCTCCTCCCAGTGCCGTCGCCGTGGCCCTCAGCCCTACGCCACGACGGCGCGGCGGTTTGGGGGGGAGGGGTGTGGTGTCGCACAAGTACAAAGTGCGCGCCACTTACTTTCGCCGCGCGCCGCCATGCACGCACGGCGACGCGTTCTCACGACGACAGCCACGAGCGCCCTCTGCGACAACGCCGCTCGTGGCCACCACTGAAGGACATCGGCCACTTCGGACTGAGATAGCAACGAGTTAGGACCTTCGTAATCAGATAGGCACCAGTGAAGACTTTGCTATTGTACAGGCACTAGGCAGGCCTCTAACAACTATGTATCAACATTCTGCAGTACTATGTAAAAGTTAAGTATTGTTACATTCTGTGCAATATATATCTCTTCTAATTTACTCGAGTGTTTATAGTTTCTGGCTGCTCCCCTCCGTACCGGCACCAGCGTGCTGTCTTTATTCCTGTGTCGGTCTCATTCCACTCGGCCACCGACACCTACGACGGGCTGGGACACAAAAGCGGCTACGAGGCAGGGACACAAAACGTAACATTCCTCGAGGTGAAACCTGCCGTCACGTCGCTGCGTCCTCCAGATATAGCTGGCGCTTGGAGGAAGGATGCACTGTTCCGTGTGACAGCAACCTGTGTATACGTCAGCGGACAGTGACCTGGAGTGTGAGCTGCGATCTCTGTAAAAGAAAGTCCCCTGTTTAAGTTTGGTGTTTATGTTGATGTTTTCCTGTCAATGTTTACCAGGCGCGATAGTTGTCTCTACTCGTCGGCCTTCCGGCTTCGCCTGGTATTCCGCTATCTGCGTACGTGGACGTCTTCCGGGTGGTCTGCTTTGGAGGGGCTGTTCTTGTTTGTAAATCAATCGGACCAAATTGCCTGGTCATCAGTCCGTAGCTTACAAACTACTTAAACCTAGGTAAACTAACCTAAGGAGAAACACACACACCCATGCCCCAGGGAGAACTCGAACCTCCACGGCGAGTAACCGCGCGCTCCGCAGCGAGGTGCTTTAGACCGGCTGTTCTTACTGGCGTAATAGAGAGTAAATTACATTTATACTCTTTGTTGTAATAAATATTTCATTGTTTGAAAAGATGTGGGGGAGAGCAGCCTTTGTGGATGCATAAGGTTAGGAGAGGGTGCTGCTTACAGTGTCATGTGACCAGAAGGTAGCTTGTCTCTTCATAGTAACAGATTCATTTTGTAACAGTGTAACCACTTCTACATCTACATAGATACTCTGCAAATCACATTCAAGTGCCTGGCAGAGGGTTCATTAACCACTTTCATAACTTTTCTCTACCGTTCCATTCTCTAATAACGCGCGGGAAGAAAGAACACATAAATCTTTCCGTTTTCGATCTCATGCTAGGTGGGTGCTAGCAAAATATTTTCACATTCATAACCAAAAGTCGGTGATTGAAACTTCGCAAACAAATCACGCCGCAATGAATAACGTCTTTCTTTTAATGATTTCCACTCCAATTCGTGCAACATTTCCGTGACGCTTTCCCCCCCGTAACGTGATAAAACAAAACGAGCTGCCCTTCTCTGAACCTTCTCAATATCTTCCGTCAGTCCCACCTGGTGAGGGTCCCACACCTGGCAACAGTACTCCAGGAGAGGACGCACAAGTGTGATGTAGGCAGTCTCTTTGGTGGAGCTGGTGCATCTTCGAAGCGTTCTGCCGATGAAACGTAACCTTCGGTTCGTCTTCCCCACAATATTTTCTGTGTGTTCTCTCCAGTCAAAGTTGTTCGTAATTGTAACTCCTAGGTATTTGGTAGAATCTACGACCTTAAGTTTTGACTGATTTATCGCGGAATTAAAGTTCAGCGGATTTCTTTTAGTGGTCATGTGTATTAATTACTTCACACTTTTCTTTATTTAGTGTCAATTGCCAATTTTCGCACCATGCAGAAATTTTGTCTAAATCGCTTTAGAGTTGCTTATGATCGTCTGCTGACTTCACTAACCGATGAACGACAGCATCATCCGCGAACAGTCTAAGGGAGCTATTCAGATTGTCTCCTAAATCGTTTATAAACACAAGGAAGAGTAGGGGACCTATAACGGTTCCCTGTGGAACGCCAGAGATCACTTCTGTTTTACTCGATGACTTACCGTCAATTACAACAAACTGTGTTCTTTCTGATAGGAAATCGTGAATCCAATCGCACAATTGGAGAGATATTTCATAAGCACGCAATTTCATAAGAAGCCGCTTGTGGGGTACAGTATCAAAAGCCTTCCGGAAATCCAGAAATATGGAATCGATTTGAGATCCCTTGTCGATGGCACTTAACACTTCATGTGAATAAAGGGCAAGCTGTGTTTCGCAAGAGCGATATTTTCTGAATCCGTGTTGACTACTGGTTAATAGGTCGTTCTCTTCGAGGTAGTTCGTAATATTGGAACAAAGTATATGTTCCAAAATCCTACTGCAAATCGTCAATGAGATAGGCCTGTAATTTTGGGGATCACTCCTATTGCCTTTCTTGAATATTGGAGTAACTTGGGCAACTTTCCAGTCTTTTGGTACGGTTCTTTCGCTGAGTAATCGGTTGTAAATTATAGCTAAGTACGGAGCTATTGCATCAGCATTCTCTGAGAGGAATCTAGTTGGTATACAACCTGGCCCGGAAGATTTATTTTTGTTTAGTTACTTACTCTGTTTTAGTGTTAATGTGCATATTCATGTGTTCTTGGAGTTTATTATCAATGAAAAATGAAAAACGTTCAGTATCTTTCAGACACAAATTACTCAGCCTGAAGCTTGGAACAAAATTGTGAAATAAATGAAATTGTTAGGCCGACGCTTCAGCTGGAGTTGAAGCACCAGCCGCCACTGCTTTTGACTCCTATCGGTGCTGTATTGTTAAGCTGTCGCACGGCGTTCAGCTCAGTGTTCCGGATGTGGTCGCGGCAGGCCATCAGGTGTTGGCTCGGTGGTACGGCACCTGCAATCACGCCACGCCGCTGCCCCTGCCGCCGTGTACAGCGGCGCCAGCACGTCGCCAGCGGCACTGGCGCCATTCATCGCGGCGCGACAGCGCTACGTGCGCCAGCTGCAGATGCGCCGCGCAGGTGCCGCCGCCATGATGGATGGCCCGCCGCGCCGCTGCCCGCCCGCAACCCGCTCTTCATTTGCGGTAAGCGATGGCGGGGAGGGGGGGGGGGGCTCCATTCGCAGCCCAGAAGTTTCCAAATACCCTCACCTTCTTCATTTCCTCTATCCCGCTTTAATGCGGCAAGATTTGGCCGGTTTATTCAAGACTGGTCTGATGTCATTCATGACGTCACCCCATCCACCCTCCCAAAATGTTTTCATACATTGACAGTGTATGATAATTTTCTAAGTATTTGCGAATGCGTAAGTGAACTGGAACTTTTGTACCAACCTAGTATTCGCTTATTGGGGTATGGAAAACCGCCTAAACACCACTTATAGGCTGGCTCACACTGGCCGACGGACACTCCCAACAGATTCGAACGAGGGCTAACTTACTCTATCATCCATGGCAGACTAAGATGTCTGATACCAGGGTGGCATTAAAAAGGCTCGCGATTGCGGACAAGCTCGCTCCCCCCCCCCCCCCCCCAATATGCCTATTTGCTTATAATACCTATGCTGAGTTTCCGACTTCAGTGACTGTTTTTCCTCTGTTAGCATCATTTGCGTAAAGTTTACTGCATGGGGAAAACATACGAATCGAAATGTTAAATTCGTTAAAAGGAAACGCGAGAATTACAATTTGTGCCACGGCCGTGGAACTCCGGCTCATTAGACAGAAACATTAACCAATTGTTCGTTGTTTTACGACGTGTTATTGGCTCAGCTTGTTATATTACAGAGGGCTCTGAGCCCTCTGACCGGGTGCGCTCAGCCATGGCGCCCGGCAACCACTTAGCCACAGCAACCCTACAGATACTAAGACTGCAATGACTTAAACCATATCTACACACATCGATTAAGTACTCGGATGCTTTAAAAGCGTTTGTCTATTTACGCTGTTATTATATAAACAATTCCTTAAACATTTTGCTATTAAATATGCCGGCCCATACTTCCATATGATGCTTCCAATGCTGTACCAACAACATATGCGACTAAGAGCCAGCGTGCAGTAGGTTGTAGGATTTAAAAACTTGTGTTTACGCAATACAAGAGTAAATAAACTAACGCTGTTATTGCGTCCCACTCCTCAGATCTGTCACATAGGAGAAACAGAAGAAGGAAGATTAGGGTTTAATGTCCTGTCGACAGCATTATCATTAGAGTCGGTGTTCGCTCTCAGAGTTTTCGGGAAGAACAGGGAAGGAAATCGGCCGTGCCCTTGGAAAGGACTCATCCCGACATTTGTCTGGAATGATATAGAGAAATTAGGGAAAACCTGAATCTGGATCACTGGAGTTGAATTTGAACCACCATCTTCCCAAATGCGATTCCATTGTATTACCACTGCACCACCTCGCTCGGTGCCTCACTTTGAATCATAAGGCTGAAGTTCATGTTGTGGACGGATACGTGCTTTAAGGCAGTCCATGGTGTCACGGTGTTTGTAAGCTGTTGTGGCTGAAAAAAAAAATTAAAAAAAGTGTCTGCTTATTCAGCAGGAAGTCCCGGGATCGAATCCCGGCCACGACACGAATTGCAATTTAATTCGTACCCATCTATTCAATATCGTCGTTATAAATAGACGAAATAAGGCTCTAGAAATTCATTTGTTATCGAATACCTAGTGTTACAGACTGTTTTCGTCAAAGAGAAATAATGGTTAAATAGTCACAGAAGTAACACCCGATGCGTGGCAGAAATGTGTATAATACATTTAGAATAACTGTGGGACGTATACAAAATTGTGGAAGCTTACGAAGACAGTTCAGTTATTACCGTCAACAGTAGTAGCAGCAGCTGATCTAACCTCTGAGAAGTTTGGTTGCTCTGCCTGTGCCGTAAAAAATAAAGATAGTGTATGATGAAGCTTTTGAGATTCGGTGGATCCCCAGAATGATAGGCCTAGGGCGGTTAGCCTTTCCTTTTTCCCCTTAGTCTTTCACTGCTTTCCCTTTCCAGAAAGTCACGCCTTACGATTCGGAATACCTCGTTCCAGGAATGCTTCATTTCGTGACAGCCATAAAGTTGCGTCACTGCCATCCAAATCTTAGCTTCAAGTTCAGATTAATCCTTCCTGCATGGGTGTTGTTACAAAGAGTAATCGCAATTTCCCGTCACAAATTCTAGTCTTGGTCGGAGAGACGATATTGAATTGTTGTGTGACAACTCGAAAGCAAACATAACTGAAAATGCATTTAACAGTTGATCACATTTGTTTGTATCACATCTTTACATTATTCAATAACAAAATTAACCCAGCATACAGTGTGTAATTGTCAGTACATATGAAGTGATTCATTACAACAACGGGAAAATGTAGTGCGCACTACCGTTATTACAGGCATTGTGCTTACGAAGGACTTTGTAGTATAGACTCTTCATCTCACCTGGGGTCCTTCCACTTCCTAGTGCAGCAGCTAGAAGTCGGGCCTGGAGAAGCAGGAAGAAAGGATATAAACGTAGGGTTTTACGTCCCATCGATTGCGTGGTCATTAGAGACAAAGCTCATTTTCCAATTTTTGGATATGGGTGTGAAAGGAAAGCGGTTGTTCACTTTCAAAGTAATCATAATGGCATTTTCCGGCAGCGATGAAGGGAAATAACTAAAAACGAAATTCAGGATGGCCGGAGGTGGATCTGAACCACTATCCTCCCATGTGTGATTCCCGTGACTTACCTCTACCTCTGACGAGCTCGGGAAGACACCAAAATAGTGATACCGAAAGGGGAGGACGCCAACAAAGGGATGCTGAGTGGGTAAGGGTGTGCGCCATAATCAAAATAAGGAGACTGAAGTGGGGAAAGGCACACAATAAAGGAACGCTGAGTATTAGTGCGCTGACGTGGGTGGTGGACGGGGGAGGGAGCGGGAAGAGCACCAATAAAGAGATTCCGAGTAGCAGGTGTGTGGGTACCACCATAGTCGGTTATGGACCGATGCGCAGTGCTAATGTCCAGTTGTGAAGGCGTTGATACGGCACTGTCAAGAACGGGTCCAATTCGTTTTATAGGATGATCAATTACACAGGGCCAGTTAGTTACGCTGTAAGTTGGTATGCCGCAGTCATATAACCGTACAGAACCACACGTTAATATCAAATTGGTACTGAAATTCAGCACCTTCACCTTCCGAGCAGCTCTGATTTAAGTAACAGGGGTTAGCGTGTTGTATGTCCAATTTATCTTATTAATGACCTGTCTCGTTTATCTGTAGTTTGATAGGAACGAAGATTTAGAAACTTTATTCGCATTTCGTTCCTGGGACCTGCCAGATAGGTGAAAATCCCGAAGTTATTAGTGACTCCTTACTTTAGCATATCTACTTGCTGTAGACTAACTGTGGAATTTAGATGCATCCGTCGTTTGCAAGTATTCAAGCCTATCTGTGGCACCACATATTCTGAAAATACAAGTACACAGAATATATACTGCCAGAAAAAATAGTACACCTTCAAAGATGACACAGAATTTGTTCCTATGACGGAAGATGCCACGTTGCTTATGTACAAGTGTCATAGTTGCCAGAAACCCATCTGTGTTAAGCCTGTAACGCAGCGTGCTTACAGCAAGGAGGCTAATTGTGATATCAACGTATGAGCAGACAGGCACCATGTACAGACAGGCAGTCGCGCTACGAGCAGACAAATGACCGAGACTGAAACGGGACAAATTATGAGTCATACAAGTTGGACATGCTGCCTTAGCTGAGGCAACAATGCTGGTTACAATGGTCACATTTTCACAAGACGTAGACGTAGACGTGATTCTGACCGCCCACGCAACAAAAGTGGCAGCTAATAACTTCGTATTTTAAGGGAAACAGTGGCAGATCGACAGATATCAAATCACACATAGGAGCTTTTGTAAGCCCAGAACCGTCTATACGAACTGTTACAAACTGGTTACTCGCAAAGACTACGGGTGTGCATACCTGTAGCACCTCTTCCACTGACTCCACAATGACGTACACGGCTAGATTTGTGCCGTAAGAGGATCACTTGGAAGATGGAATGGTGGGTTGTCGTCTTCAGCACTAACAGCAGATTATGCCAGCACGTAAGTAATGGTCGTTTGCGCGTATGACGTAGACCACGCTATCCATGTCTCATGGAGCGCATTGGTCCAAGGCACATTTCCCCACATACCGTCCTTATGGTATGGGGTGCGATAATCCTCATCTCTCTTTGACGTTTGGTGTTTGTGGAGTGATCGCTGACCAATGTCCTACGAGATGTTCTTTTTCCATTCCTGGAATAGGAAAGTGAGGAGACGTTCAACGGGATAATCGTTGCCCAAACACTGCACCCGACACTCAGTGTGGCGTACTATGCGTGCAGCAACTTCTCTGACCCGTAGGATGTCTCATCTTGCATCCAGTAGAGCGAGTGTGGGATGTAGTGGGATGGACACCTCCTGCTCGCCACTCGACAACTATGTGAACAGGACGAGCAGGCATTTCAATAATAAATTCAAAGAAAGTATTCACCATTTGTATTATGGAATGGATGCGACAACCGGTGTTGGAATTGGCGCCCGTGGGGGCTACACCATGTCCAAAATTGACATTTTAGCATGGAGCGACTACTGGTATCAGTAGTTAGTTATTCAATGTTCAATGTTCAATGTTAGTATTCAATGTTATTTTGGAATTGGGACCGTGGCTGCACTGGTTTTAATTCCAAATATTTAACGTATTCACCAACAGCCGTAAAGTTTGTTGTTTTATTGAAAGACCGATTTCGGTATTTAGATAATACCATTTCAGGCTATAGCATCACATATATCCAAGTAAACTGTTGAAATGGCCTTTTATACCGCTTTATTTAGTAAGTCACGGATCCTGGATAAGCGTATGTTAATTCAGTCATGTGACATTAGCTGTCAAAATAAGTACGGTAATAATTTGAGCTATTAATCTGTAAATGAAATAACGTCATGAACTCCATATGTACTCGTCCAACAACTAAATTTGAGTGGATTGGAAAACTCCAATTTCCGGTAGCGAATGTTGCTTACAAAATTTTTATACAGAGTTTTGTACCACTGTAATATTGAATTTTAACTATTTTTAGGATAGTACGTCATGTGGGTTTCAGGAGAAGTAGCTACACGTCTATTTCTGTATAACATGATGTCTCAAAACATACATCTGGTTTATTCTTCAGAATACCGTAAGAGAAACATCATGTACAAAGAGGTAAATATATTTGAGTACCACCAGACTCTGGTATCAGATATGGTAAGATATATATATATATATTCTGTTTACTACTGTACAGTAAACTAAAAACCCACTGACGGTATCACAAGGCCGCGGCCGAGCGCATTGAGGCGCTATGTTACGTGGGTCAGAATCCTCCCTCGGGTTTGGATGTTTGTGTCACCTTTAGTAGATCGTATGTAGTTTGTAAGTTTAGGGACTGATGACCCCGCAGTTAAGTCTCTTAAGCATCACAAACAATTCAACATTTTTGGTACCACAAGAATGGTGAAATGTGTTTGGGTGTATAAACAAATAATGAATAGATGTAACAGGGCAACCCATCTCAATTTCATAAATACTTCACTACGGTTTACTGAATTTTTGTAAACCCATCGTTCTGCACTATTATTAATAGTTACCTGTTTGATAAGATGGAATTAAACTGCGTAACCTCAGTCCTGACAAACATTTTGAGATTATTAAAAACCCTTCAACTTTTTCATCGTTAGGCCAAACTTAAATAGTAAATACGATTGGGAGAAGTTGTAGAGTGTTGGTTTCTCATAATGAGTTTCTATTGTGCGAAGCGGTCAAGCATTAAATTCGGTTAAATGAGAGGTGTAGATGTGATGGGAAATCATTAACTGTCGTACGTTTCACATTTAAATTAATGTGTACACGGGTTATCGAGTTTAATTTCCACCTCGTCAAGGGCTGTTGCTCCGATGTCATTCGCACCATTGTGTCACGCATGGATTATTTCGATACTTTAGGTGTGATTTCAAAATCTCTGATTTTGAGTGATTGGTGTCATTACCTAATATCTTCTGGCATTTGTGACAAAAACTGATAATCGTGATGGAAATCATCCAAAGAAGCATTTGATATTCGCCTTATATATTGGTGTATCGATTTCTGCAGGCCACCTTTATTCTATTTTAATTAAAGGTAATTCGAGTGTAAGAAAACTGTCATCCAACTGAACGTAATCTAGACATTATTTTGCAATAGATTTCACTTTACTTTGTCTTCAGCTTCAACCAATTATAACGACATACTATCATCTCTTATCCTTTTCTCCTGCTATACATGATTTCATAGATGCGTACCTAGGTTGTTGTGTTTCCATATTTTCTTTCATAAACTTCTAGGTTAGTACTTATACAATTGTTTGAAGGTGGTACAATTTCGATCATTTCGGATACATGCTATTTCTACTGGAAAAAGTTTGAGGAAGGAAATAATTTCACAGAGTCACTCGTTCTCTGATGTTTAATAAATGTTTTATACAAATATTACGATATTACCAGAAACAGTTTACACAAAAGAAAAGATTAGAAAAATGTCTAAAACTGTTGAAAAATATAAGATACAAGTTACAACTGAGATCACCCCTTGGTGAAATTGTATCACACAACAAGTTTTTTTTTTTTTTTTTTTTTTTTTTTTTTTTTTTTTTTTTTTTTTCGTTGTAACAAAAGTTTTGGCTGAGAATTCAGTCATCCTTTGCAAATGTTTTGCCTCTATAATAGTTCAAGGGAAAAATACACAACAGTCCCGTTTTCTGGCGATTTGGAGCATGTAGTGATTCCCTCATCATTGCTCGTAGAACCAGATTGCTGTTTATGGTTTTTTGGCAAGTTTCCTTTCTTTCTTTTTCCCCTGTTGGGTACAGTTCATCTTGCTCGTGAGGTTCCAAGGTTTTTATATGAAAGGAGTCGAAATGATGTCTGTGTTTTCCTTTTTCGAGACGATATATGCTTCTCTGGAAATAGGTGGTATTAGCTCGATTGGTAGAAGTTAAAGGACCAGTAACCTCGAATTATGTAGACTGCGTAAATTTCTATTGAGGAACAATATCATTGTAGAAAAGTATTATTCCTGTGTACTGGAACCCCTTAACAGGCTGTTGTTTTGCTCGAGACATCACAAAAATAGTACAATGTCCGTATTTTGCAATGCTTTCATTTGTGTTACTGTGAATCAAGTAAGTTGCATTTCTGTAATACTGAGCCTTTACAAATGTGGAGAAAGTTCTGTGTCATGGCTGCAGTACATCTGTACTCTATGGAGACAATCTGAAAAGTTTTTCTCCACAATTTTCCCGTCAGTGGTGAACAGCATCCACCTTACCATAGTTATCACGATTGTCAATAATAAGAATTGTGGCACAACCATCTGTTTTATTTTTCTTAAGGTATGGAAGCGACACCATGAACAGTTCTCCATCAACGATCGAAATTGCACCTAGTTAATGATAGAAAATGTACTTTCTCCATCACAGAGATAAGGAATAAGTACCACTCAATGGTGCCAAGAAATGACTGAAAATGTTACAGTCCATCTCTATAGCAGTCTCAGAACACGCGGAAATGGAAAACAAGTATCTAATCTCACTAATAGAGCACTTGCAAGCACATGGAAAATAAAACAGTTTTATACAGTCGGATAAAACTACGTAGCTGCAGTTAATTCTTGATAAGAAAAAAATTGTATCTCTGTAGCACATGTTATCATTATAGAAACCATCTGCGGAAACAACCCGAACCGCAAAGTCACACGAAAACAACTGCTACCAAGTTTACGAAAATGAAAACTGGCTCAAAGTCTAATTCTGAGGGCAATTTTACCGATATCGAAATTGTATCTCCTTACCGAACAAAGAAACCGAAAAACATGTGAATCAAAATCCATGTTCAGTTGATTAGTGTGCAATTTGTCACTGATTCTGACGAAAAGTGGTGTCTGTCAAACACTAGTTTCCATTATTTTACTTTAAATTAACAACTATTTAGTATCTTTCATGCATTTTGCATCGTCACCACTTTCTAAATACTAGTCTTAATGACTGAAATATATATTTCCTTCTGTTGAGCATTGAATTTAATGCCCGCCATCATAGTTTCCAGTGTTTCACGTTTTCTTTCTCCTCTCTTTCATAAAATATTTTCTATGCATTGGTGGTCACGATCACGTTGTGGTCTGCGTGTTCGTGTTGAGTTTGGTTTTCACATTTTCTAGGGTAGGGATAAAGAAACTTGTCTCATCAACTTCCTTGAACACTGAATTTTTCTACGTGGAGATTCATTTTGGCATTTACACGCCCACATTGCATTGTAAATCGCGTTTCATTGGGACCTCTGTTCCAATCATGCAACAGGTATTAGTTATTTATATTCGAATTGACTGTTCTATTCCATTTTGAATAAATATCACTGTGGGGTGAAGAATCTGATGACGAGAAGCTAAATGGTCTATGTACATCGCCCTCTACTGAAATCCAGCTGTTTCGTACGTCAGGTAGCCTGTAGAGCTTCAGCCACTTCACGATAAGACGCACTTAGGACCATATGCAGAACGTGTTGATTTAAGCTATCTGCAGCGAATGGAAGAGATAATGCGCTTTCCCAACCAAATATCTGGCTTATCCTACGTGAACGTGACGAAGATCAATACGAATATATAAAATGCAGTTCGTCCTCGAAGCAAATCACTTTGACAGGCTACCATAATTGTGACTGACGGTTAACACTATTCAAGGACTTGCACCGACAGCACAAATATATTTGTAATAAAGTTCCAGATTGCTGCTTATGTTTTATTTAATACTGCTACAGCTGTTTCGACAGTTTGTCATTTTCAAGCGCGTCTACGATGTTTGGACGTTAATTTTGACATCTGGCGTAACTGTTGCTTTAACTGTCAGGTGTTATGCAGCTTTTTACATTAAAACTTTAAATTAAAGAAAGTTTTATATTTTTTCGTAATTAGCAACAGCTTTGCTAATTGACTGTATATGTAAACATCTTTGGCATAGCTGTTGCTAATTACGAAAAAATATAAAAGTTCCTTTAATTTAAAGTTTTAATGTAAACAGCTGCATAACACCTGACAGTTAAAGCAACAGTTACGCCAGATGTCAACATTAATTAACGTCCAAACATCGTAGACGCGCTTGAGAATAACAAACTGTCGAAACAGCTGTAGCAATATTAAATAAAACATAAACAGCAATCTGGAACTTTATTACAATGTCTTTTTACGACATATATGATGCTGCAGGCCCAACTATTAGGTAAACAAATATATTTAGTGATTCACAACCGCAATACATGATTTTTACGTCTTATATATATAGGACTAAAGAATAATAAAAATGGAACAGACAATAAAGCATTTTAAAGAATCATGGAGCAATTTTATAATCTAAGTGCAAACGAGTAATTTGATTTATATCAACTTTCAGAAATACAGCAGTGGCGTTACAAAAGCTTCTGAAATAGAAGCAGGTTAGCTGTTGGTATTGCTGTGATGTCACAGGGGTATTTTGGAATTCTTGTTAGAGGTCGGAAATTGGAAGCTGATTCTGGCGGGTGTGTTAATTAAGCATGCAATTCCAAATCTCCTTTTGATAGACTAAGCGGAAGATTATGACCGTTCACAATTAACACGTTCATAATATCGTGCTGAAACTCATTCAGATAGTAGTTTTGTACTGATCTATCAGTGCAACACGTGAGCTCTCATTCAAATATTTCCCCCTAGAAATAGTAGATGTTGCAGCACTTTCAACGCAATCCACAGTCTGACGAGATTGTAATTTTCGCACTGATGGATATTAATGTTGAGTATGACGCGATGATAAAGCTAGTGGTATTCTAAATGGCATCAGTCTATTGCGAAAAGGCTGTATGTCCTTTATTAATAAGTGTATGGCTAAAACCACTCGCTATTTTAATGTTTATTTTGTCGACAAAGACGTCGAAACGTAAGTTTACTCATTGCTGCCTCTTGTTGTATTGTCTGTAAAACGCCATCGTTATAGAAGTTAGGAAAATTAAGTTGGACATCCCAGACAGGTAAGGCAGTAAGTGATTGTATGTATCTAACAAAAGCAGAAGCGCGCGCGCAAACGTGTGTGTGTGAGAGAGAGAATTAAGCGATCTACGACAAGTATTATGCATTGGCAAATGTTGTGATTAACAGTTTTGTCTGGTTGGAAATAAATTAGTAAGTTCGCAACCTGTAAAATTTATTAGTGAAATAAATCGTAAAAATCCAAGTACGTTTCTTAACCTTAATTAATGTGATCACATTTAGCTATTGGGATTGTGTTAACAAGGTATCGATTCAAGTAAAACCAAGTGATAAACTACTGAATAGGGACTTTTACCTTCTTCTGTGAACATCCCAAATGCTTTTGTTATGTCTGCACAACGTTCGGACGAATGGCACTGTAGGGGTGTTTTCGTTTAGCATGATGATTCCGCCATCCAACATTCATGGACGTTTTCACAGTTATTTTCTGTTGCAGTTTCTTTTGTATAAATGAAACGAATTTATTCTTTAATAGCAATAAAACACATATATATCGATAAAACTTATTTATTACGGCGTTTCTGCATCTTCCATCATCAGATCTAAATACGTCTATTAAGTAGAGATTTTGTTACTGATGCTTAACTTTAGTTAGCAAGTTCTGAGGTTTTGTGATCTGCCGATGGCAAGTGCCGAGACGGCGAAATAAATAAACACAATGTCAGTGATCCAGACGGTTTTCTTATTTTTGTTGTTGCAGTTTGAAAGAATAACGATGCGCACTGAAATTTATTCCACGTCCTGAGACCTAAATCGGCAGACGGACCCACCAGCCACAGAAAAGTCGTCATAACTGTACTGGGATTTGTGTGAACAGCATTGTATTTCTTCGGTTGGAAGAAAGTAGGATGTTGTCACAGACGGCATTGTCGTGTCCTTGGGCTCCATATGATTGTTTGCAGATGACGCCGTCATTTACCGTCTAGTAAAATCATCTGAAGATCAAAACCAACAGCAGAACGATTTGAATAAGATATCAGTATAGTGTAAAAATTAGCAGTTGACTCTAAATAATGAGAAGTGTGAAGTTGTCCACATGGGTACGAAAAGAAATCGTTAAACTTTGTTTACAAGATAAATCAAGCAAATGTGAAGGCCGTAAACTCCACAAACACCTACCAAGGAATTACAATTACTTCTGACTTAAATTGGAAAGAACACGTAGATAATGTCGTGGGAAAGGCGAACCAGGCGTTATATTGGGAGAACTCTTAAAATATGCAACAGAACTACTAAAGAGACTGCATACACTCACTACGCTTGTCCGTCCTTTTATGGAGTATTGCTGCCCAGTGTGAGATCCTTATCAGGTGGGTTTGACGGAGGACATCGAAAGAGTCCATAGAAAGGCATTTCGTTTCTTTATATATATATATATATATATATATATATATATATATATATATATATATATATATATATATATATATATATATATATATTGTTAATTCTTCCCGCACGCTATTCGAGAGTGGAATGGGAAGTAAAATAGTATAACGGTCGTTCGATTAACCCTCTGCCAGGCACTTAAATGTGATTTGCAGAGTATCCCATGTAGATGTAGATGATGTTACATTTCGTTCCTTGTGACGATGCGGTACAGAGGCATGCTGACATCCGGCTTCAGACTTCCAGTCGGACGAAGACATGCGTTAACGTCGGTTTCTGTTGTACAACGAGGTACAAGGGCATGTGCGCTTATACATCCATTAGCGGACGACAGCATTCAACTAACCTGGAACCAATCGTCTCTTCTCCTACAGGTATAAACCCTGTAACCGTACAGAGATAATTTAACAATGAGACCATGCAATTGCAACATTGTGGTGAGAGCGTTGCGGGTGTTCGTATTTGACGTTCCCTTTTTTGTAACATAGCCTACTTATACTCCAAGCTCATTCTATGCTCTAATGTACCTGAAAAATGTAAACATCTAGACACATTGATCTCAAAATGAGTATATAAAACTTCAGAGGACTGCATAGCATACGTAATACTGAATAGAGACAGCTAGAATCGGCCGGAAAGGTCAGAGGTGATATCACGCTCAGTAAAGAGCCGTCAAATCAAGTGGACGCTGGAAAT
The DNA here is from genome assembly GCA_026315105.1 of Locusta migratoria. Lineage (NCBI taxonomy): Eukaryota > Metazoa > Arthropoda > Insecta > Orthoptera > Acrididae > Locusta > Locusta migratoria. The sequence goes on along the minus strand of CM048751.1, from coordinate 275,381,371 downwards.
CTAGAGCTGGTACCCCTCGACAACGTCAAACTACGCAATATTAATTTGTGCGCTCGCACGCGACAGAAAGTTCGATTTCGTGTCAGGGGTGTATCGTGCCTTGACATTTGAGACCCGTAAGGTCACGCTGCAATTTCAGTGGCTCTAGGTATGAGGCGGAATGTGAATTTGTGAAATGACGGTTTGCCGTTGGACATACACGGTGCCGAGCGGTTGACAAACGAAACAATGTGACATTACATGATACCCACTCGCCACCTTTAAGTTGTTGCTTGCGTTTAGCAAGCAAAAATGTGGTATGCGAGAAACACATTCCAAAATGTCAAAACTACATGACCACATGATTCACAAATGCTAGCTTATATGCATCCACGTCTTCAATCCGTTATTGTCGGTGGACGACATAGTTCCACTTCTATGCACTGTATATGCTTATTCATTTGATTATTAATCGGTAAAGCGTAGTATGAGTTCTACACTATTGGACCTTTTCCTCGCTCAAATCGCGCGAGGCAATGTGCGCGGCAGTTCTATGTTGCTGTAGTGGCGTTATCGAAGATTCAACGAATATTTTGTTTGTCACGTGGTTCGGCTCTTGCGTAGAATTTGGTAATTAATTTAGTTTACTATTTCTGTTGGACAGTGTGTTGAAGAGGGCGTATAAAATTAACATTTACAAGAGCAAAACAAAGATAATGGAATGCAGTTTTAGAAAATCAGGTGATGCGGAAGGAATTATGTTAGGTAACGAAACAATGAAGGTGGTAGATGAGTTTTGTTACTTGGGTAGTAAAATAACAAATGCCGGTCACAGTACAGAGGATATAAAATGCAGAATGGCAATGGGTAGAAAGGCGTTTTTGAAAAAGAGGAATTTTCTAACATTTAATATTAATTTAAGTGTAAGGAAGTCTTTTCTAAAGGCATTTGTGTGGAGTATTGCCATGTACGGAAGTGAAACATGGACGATAAACAGCGCGGACTGGAAGAGAATAGAAGCTTTTTAAATGTGGTACTACAGAAGAATGCTGAAGATTATTAGGTGGGTAGATCGCATAACTAATGAAGAGGTACTGAACAGAATTGGTGAGAAAAGAAATTTTTGGCATAACTTGACTAAAAGAAGGGATCGCTTGGTAGGACACATTCCTAGACATCGAGGAATCGTAAATTTAGCATTTGAGGGAAGTGTGTGGGGTAAAAATCGCAGAGGGAGACCAAGAGACACATATAGTAAGCAGATTCAAATGGATGTGGGTTGCCGTTCCTATGAGGAGATGAAAAGGCTTGCTCAGGATAGAGTAGAGTGGAGAGCTGCATGAAACCAGCTGAAGACCATAACACAACAACACAACATACTATTTCTGTAACAATATCTCAACCGTTAAACTACTCCGTAAGGAAACGGGTCGCTTTCAAAGCGGTCTTATTAACAACTCTTGTTGTTGTTGTGGTCTTCAGTTTGAACACTGGTTTTTATGCAGCTTTCCACCCTTCTCTATCCCGAGAAAGCTTCTGCGTCACCTCATTAGAACGGCAACCATCATCCGTTTGAATCTGCTTACTGTATTCATCTCTTGGTCTCCCTCTGTGATTTTGAACCTACACAATGGCCTTCAACGCTAAATTCACACTTTCTTAATGTCTAAGAATGTGTGCTATCAATCTATCCATTTCTTCAGTCAAGGTATGCCATAAATCCTATTTTTTTCTCCCCAGTTCTGTCCAGTGCCCGAACCACACACTCTTTCACACTGAAAAAAAAAAACCTCTAAATATAAACTTAAAAATTAAGAAATTTTTTAACGGCTGAGGTCATTGGCCGTTACACATACAAAGTATTTTAACTAACGATAATGGACAACACAGACATACCAATGCCCGAGGAAAATCTCCGACGGGGAATGGCAGCGAAATCCGTTGCAAGGCTCCTTGGACCGCGCGTCAGTTACCGCGCGGTTAATGTTGACTAAATCTATATCTATATCTATATCTATATCTATATCTAAAAATGTGAATGTCTGTTCGATGTACCTTTATCACGTCTGAACCGCAAGCCAAAAGAACTAAAAATTTGTCTACTCGGGGAAAGGTCCAGCATCGGTTTTATGGCGATCGGATAGCTATTTATCTATATATATTAATATGAATGTTCGGTGTACGCTTATCACGTCCGAACGAAAAGACGCAGAGACTGAGATATTTGTACAGTTACTAATTTATACTTGAGGAAGGTTTTAGGCACGGTTTTATAGCGATCTGATAGATATTTAGTTAATTGAAGAACATAACGCGAAATGCGCAACAATGATTACTCTTTGAAAATTATATTTAACCTTTGAAAAATGGTTTTATTGGTTGGACTGCTGCTTGAGGGTTGATAATGATAAAAGGGTGGAGTATATTGCGATGGAAACTTATCGGTGTGTATAAAATTCTACGTGTGTGTGTGTTAATATTTCGCTCTGCAGCGAAAGCTACAGACTGCAAACGAATGGTCAGTGTGTAATTGTTGTCCGAAGCCCGAAGCCTCCCGTTGTACTCCATAGCAGTTCCATGCCGATAGCTATAAGGGGGTGGAAGATATGGTGGTTGGAAGGCGTCATATTATGAATAAAATTCGGACTGAAGGCCAGCGATGACGTTTGCGACTCTGCAACAAGAAGGTTACATACAGCGAAACGTGTTGCCACAGACCATATCTTTGGTCTATACATGCTACAATGTCTTCGGCTCTTTCTCTGTAAGGAAAAGCATACGAATAAGGAAATATAAGAATAAATAAATAAAACTGTAAAGAAGAAATTTCTTTTAATACATCTTTAAAAAAACAACGACTTGGCGTTTCGCGCATTACATCAAGTGATTGACCTGTGATATTATTACAATCATTATTGTTGAATTTCGTGATTGGATTCTTCCAAACGAGTGAATTTTTACGTTTGATTTGATCTACACTAATTACTTTGCTGATAAACGGTAGCCGCGGTGGAGTAGCGTAAAGCGCCTCGCTGCGGAGTTTCGAGTCCTCCCTGAGGCAGGGATGTAAGTGTTTGTCCTTAGATTAGTTTACCTAGGTTTAAATAGTTTGTAAGCTACGTTCTGATGACCACGCAGTTTGGTCCGATAGATTTACAGACATTTGAACATTTTGATAAACGGTAAGTGCATAGACTTCTGCAATCTGATAGGAATAGTCTTCACTTTGTTTCTAAAGAAGATATTGTATTACATTTCATCCTTCAAAACCAGTCTCATAGCACACGACTGAAAGATAACTTATCTATCATAATCAAACAACCCGCGAGCGGAGCCGCGGGTTTAAGCTAGTATTAAATATTTGTTAATTTAGGGGACTAAAATATTATGATTATTAACCCTAAGCTTAGAAAACACTTAAATTACCTTAAAAGGAACTTATGCTGATGACAAGACACACATCAGTGCCAGAGGGACAACTCGAACCTCCGACAGCGATCAACCGCTCGCTCCACAGCAAGACGCCTTGGAGCGCTCGGCCACTCCCCCGAGGCCCCAGTTAGTGCCACTTGAAAGCAGTTCTCAGTATCCATCTTACAACCGCATTTTGCGTCACTTGTTTCGTGCGTGAACCTCAACACGTAGCAGCTCCATAATAAGTAGTTATATTCAACAACTCTCTCGAAAAGTATCCACACCAGACGAATGGAACTTTTAATGAACACTCCAAAGCGTAACACACACAACAGATGTAATATACTGAATTATAGAACCATGTTGCTCCCATCGAAAATATACCGTATTGAATTAGTATGAAATATCGGGAAAACGAACACGAGTTGAGAAAATAACGAAACGTTTAAGTACTTGTAAACTTATTGGTCCAAACTGTTATGGTAATTAGACCCTAAACTAACTTCCACTAAGTACAAAACACAAGCAAACACACACACACACACACACACACACACACACACACACACACACACACTCACACACACACACACACAGACAGACATACCCGAGGAAGGGGTCTAACATGTAATTATAGTGGGGAAAAATTAAAATGAAGATTATGTCGCGAAATCTTTCGTTTCACAATACTTTCATAAACTTATGTGTTTGTTACTATTTTGAGTACTTGACCATGCACTATTTATGAGATAAAAACTGTTTGTAGGTGGATTACGCAGAAACAATATCAATAAAGTGGTGGGGAAAAACGGAGCACGGAAGTAACAAAGTTTCGTGTAGTAGCATTTTAGAAACTTTTAACCGGTATTTGCAGCAACACGCGCAGAGAGAGCAGCTAAAATGCTGCAAGTGTTAGGTCGATGAGGTTGGCAACATTGGAATTCCAAACATCGCAGCAAAAATACTGTAAGTAACATCATTTTTGGCGTTGTAGTATCGTTTACTTTCTTAGAAGAATATCTTTATTGTCATGTTGCTCTGTGGCCACGATTTTCGAACTGGATCCTCAATTCTGTTTTCTTCTATAACATAATAAGCAATCAAGATCGTATATACTATTTTATTTTTTATTATGATCTAAATGGATCATTATCAGATCATGTCCTAGGTGAGGAGCTCTCCCAACTTTTGTGGAGGAACACAAGAAATAGGCCAGCTCCTCACCAAGGACATGATCTGATGACTATCCACGTAGATGGAAACCGGTCATCATAATAAAATAAAATATTATATGCGGTCTTGACTGCTTCCATTATTACATTATTCAAAATTTGTAGATTGTTGCTATTTTCCTCAGGAACGATGGTTGATTTTTTTTCTTTATAGTTTGTATACCTATGACGAGGGAAGGAGAATATAGAAGAGGAGATGGACTGAGAGAGGGGGGAGGTAGAAAAGGAGACAGAAAGATGGGAAGGATGAGAAGGTCAGAGATGTGTATGGAAGTAGGAGTAGGAGGAAAAGTTAAGTGGAGGTGCAAGAGGGGATAAGCAGATAGGATGGGAAGTAAATGGACAGAATGCAGAAAAGCGATTGCTTTCCTAAAAGGAGAATATATGTCACATGTTTCAAGATCGGTAAACTGTCTGTTTTTTGTATTTATTCAGAAATCAGATAAACCAAAAATTTAGTAAGTTTATTGGTTTTACAATAAACGATTTGTTTGGGGTTATGTTATCCATGTGGGATTCTATGAACTCCGCGGCCGTTAATAATTGATGCTGAATAACGCAACCAGCCACATATGCTTTTCAAATGTTTCATTTCGGACTACCTTGCCCAACTTCAGATGGCAACATTTTAATTACGTATTTCTTTTTGTCAGTAGCATGTCGTCTGCTTCTTTTCTGCATTTACAGAGATATACAGATATTCATTCTTTTATCAAATATCTACAATGATGTGTGTAATGTGCTTACTGTCTATCTTCGATCAAAATAGTTAAATTTGTGTTTCACCATAAACGATAATCTGTGTTATAGAAACTCACCTCCGAATGCAAAAATATATTGTTGACTCCCACTTACATAGCTAGAAATGACCATTACAATAAAATACGAGAAATCAGAGCTCGAACGGAGAGATTCAAGTGTTCTTTCTTCCCACGCGCTATTCGAGAACGGAATGGAACATAAATAGTATATTGGTGGTTTGATGAACCAACTGCCAGGCAGTTACATGTGTTTTGCAGAGTATCCCATGTAGATGTAGACACGTTTGCCACTCCAGCTTGTATATTGAATGTTCTGAATGTGACATGATGTGTGTTTGTGATTTATAACACAAAGAAATGCCAGATGAACAAACAAGACAATGTTTTTCATCCAGCAGAACAAAACTGTCTCATATTTTACTTAAGCCGTGCGGACTAAGGTGCCTTGCTGCGGCATGCGTGGCCATTCTCCGTCGGAGGTTCGAGTCCTCCCTCTGGCATGGGTGTTTGTGTTGTTCTTAGGACAAGTGTAGGGAGTGATGACAACTGCAGTTAGGTCATATAACTTTAGAAACATTTGAACTTTTTTTCCTAATGTAATTACAAGCATTGTTTTTTTTATCTCTTAAACATATGTGACAATACTGAATATTCTTGTTCAGTAAAGAAACAGACGACATGATACTGACACAAGAAATATGTAACGAAACGAAAATGTAGTCCTCTGAATATGAACAAAGTAGCCCAAAATCGGTAACAGCTATGAAATAAAAAACACTTATAAAAGCATATATGGCTGAAACTTCCTGGTTGATTAAAACTGCGTGCCGGAGCCGGGATTAGAAACTTCAACATCTGCCTTTTCGAGCAAACACAATATTGGATGTCAAAAAGTTTCTCTTCATCAGAAACGCTTTTCTTCCCATAACCATTCTGCATTTTATATTTTATTTACTTCGGTCATCAGAAGTTATCTTGCTACCCAAGTAACAAAACTCGTCTACTACTTTTATTGGCTCATAACCTAATTTAATTCCTTCAACATCTATAAGTAGTCCATAAAGGACTCAGTCAGTCTTCCTTTGCCAGCCAAGGTTTTCACTTTCATATAGCACACTATTTACAAACAATCCAAACCCACAAAGTCAAAGAGTAACTTGATGAAACCAAGGAGAAACTCTTTAGCCAATGAAAAAAAACCAGTTATAACTCTAGTAGAGCTGTGTATAATACGTTATTTTAAAGAGAAACCTTGGAGGAATATAATAAGGCACTAAAACGAAACCTGATTCTTTAACCAAAAATCCGATTCCGTATCCCCTTAGTACTTTACAGAAATGAAAAGAATGATGAAAAGTGAAGCGTTATTATTAATTCATCTCCTGGAAAAGTACAAACTACACTTAGCATAACAACACAAGACTTCGAGACTTCACCAACCTGAAAAACTACCAATAAAAACTGTACTTGATAAAGTATGTTTTTATTTTATTATTCATTTTGGACACGTCGTCAAATTGTCAAAAAGATAAAATTTCCTGTCACCCTAGCCTACGTCTACGCAGCGGGTGAGGGACTAGTAACTGGCAGCAGAGGAAGAAGAACGTCACACTGTGCAGACGTCTTTCAGCTGACAGGGTGATTTGCGACCGTCGTTCCGCAGACCGCCTGGAGAGCCCCTCGGCGACCTCCCGCAGTCCGCAGTTTTGCGCTCCCTGATTTAATGCGGGCTCGTTCCTCATTCCCCGGAGTGGCTGTCCACCTTATGCAAACTGATAAGCCCTGGAGCGGCCGCGGTGACTCTGCGGGAATTTTCCGGCGGCGCGCAGCCAGCGGCGCCTGTCCCAATACGTGGCTGGCTGGCCGGCTGCGTCGGGGGTCCTCTTTTTGTACGTCGCGCCGCGGCATTCATATTCAGAGCGCTGCTGAATCGCGCTCCTGTGAAAACTGGAATTAAAAACGAGGCCTCCTTGCGACAGGGTGCCAGAATTAAGGGGGAGACATTAACGCGCGCCTAGAGAGCTCCGCAGTGTTAGTTCGTGTTAATTCTACCAGCTGTTTACACAGTAACTATACATGCCATGTTGTAGTGTGGTAAGTAGTGTCAATAATTAATACAACATTTTCTATTATATAAAATATTTTAACCGTATACTGTATCACCATACTAGACATAGGTATTAGTATTTGTTCACAAGTCCGATTTGATTAAAGATCAACGTAATGTGAGCCATAATTGTAACGATGCTGGGCGTCATGCTGACGACTGAACAAAACGTGTTTCTTGTAGAGCATGGAGACAAGTTCACTTCAGCAGCAATGTTTCCGCGATGCTGTACGGAACCATATCACCAAGTTTTGAAAGACAGGAAGCGTTCATAATGCAAACAAAACAAAAAAAAACAACAAAAAAACAAAAAACAAAAAAACAAAAACTGAAATGTGTATTAACCTAAGGTCCCAAACTACTGTGGTCGTCGGTCCATAAATTAAACTAACTTGAAACGGTCCTAAGGACAAACCACACACACTGACCCATGTCAGAGGGGTGACTTGAACCTCCGACGGGAATGGCCGCGGAGTCGCTTACTTCATCATCATAAACTAAAGGCTATGCCTTCTTGATTTAGCCACTTCCCTCTCTCCATTGTCATCCTCTTAAATTCTTCATATGATTTTATCCCCAAATCTTCTTTGATGTTATTAAATCACGTTTCACTTGCCCTGCCTCTTTGTTTTTCCCCTAAGACTTTTCTTTCAAACACATTCTTTAGGAACTGGTTCTGTCCCATTATGTGCCCTATAATTTTTGATTTCCTTCTTCCTACATAATTTAGCTTAGTTCTATCCTTATTCACTTTTCTTGAGGCCTGTTCATTACTTTTCCTATCTACCCAGCTTGTTTTCGTTATTCTTCTCCATATCCACATTTCCATTGCTTCCAGTGTCTTTTTCTCTGCCTTTCCCAGAGTCCACGCTTCACATCGTATGTTGAGACACTCCAAACAAAAGTTTTGGCAAACTTTTTCCTACTTTCTAGGCTTATATGATTCCCTGTTAGTAAATTCCTTTTATTTTGGAAAGCTTGCTTTGCCAAGGCTATTCTTCTCTTTATATTTGCGAAACATTTATTGTCGTCAGTGATTGTCCTCCCCAAATAACAGAAGTTCTCAACCTGCTCTGGAACTTCATATTCTAGTTTAATATTAACTTTATCCTTTTCTTTTGTCTTCCCAACTACCATAGTTTTTGTTTTCTTATTATCAATTTTTAGATTAAATTCTCTGAGTATTTTGGCAAATTTTATCAACATAAACTCCATTTCCTTTACTGAGTCAGCAAGTACTTCTATATCATCTGCAAAACGTATACAGGGTATTCCATCCTCGTTAATTTTAATTCCTTTTGTTACCCTTTTCAACTTTAAATGGCTTTTTCAATAAATAAGTTGAACAAATATGGTGATAATGGGCACCCTTGCTTACTCCTCTCCTTATTTTTGCTTTCTTCTTCACACCATTCACTTCTATCTCTGCTTCTTTCTTTTATACAGGTTGCAGATTAATCTCCTGTCCCTCCAGTCACGATTTATTTCCTTCGTTGTTTGGAATAACAATTTCAAATTAACCATGTCAAATGCTTTTTGTAAATCTATAAAGGTCAGGTATGTCTTTCTATTAACTCCAATTCGTCTTTCTAATACCATCCTCACAGCTAGTATCGCCTCTCTAGTTCCCTTTCCTGATCTGAAACCAAACTGGTCTTCTCCTAGGTTTGCCTCAATTTTCCTTCTTATTCTATTTTTTATTATGTTTATCATTATTTTGAAAGTGTGAGACCGTAAGGAGATAGTGCAATTGTTCTAACAGTCCATAGCATTTTATTTTATTATTACTGTTTGCCCCTAGTGTATTTAACATATGGCCAAAATCACCTTTAAAGGTTCATCGCCTTTCGGGCGGAAGCAGGCATTCTCCGTTTCGTTCTTATGTAGTTCACCTAGGAGGGGCTTCAGAACAAAGCTGCATTACTATTCTACGTTTATGGTGTCTTGAAAGAAAATCGGTCAAATGATTCGTTTACGACTCACAGCGTACCAAACACCTTTGATCTTGCAGTGTGCCCATCTTAATTTCAAGCCCATTCCCCGAAGTTCACATCCGACTAATCTGGCTATTCTCGTAACCGGAAAGGGAAACTATGCATCATCCGTGAAAAAGGTGTGGACTGACGAGAATCAGCACGCGATTGCGAATGTTTGGGCAGGAATTGTTAGTGTTGTCTTGATTGGGCCTCATGTTTTTCCACCAACGCTCACTGGGGCACGTTATCATGATTTCATACGGGATACTCTACCTGTGCTGCTAGAACATGTGCCTTTACAAGTACGACACAACATGTGGTTCATACACGATGGAGCTCCTGCACATTTCAGTTGACGTGTTCCTACGTTTCTCAACAACAGATTCGGTGACCGATGGATTGTTAGAGGCGGACCAATTCCATGGCCTCCACGCTCTCCTGACCTCAACCCTCGTGAATTTCATTTATGGGGGCATTTGAATGCTCTACACAACCCCGGTACCAAATGTAGAGACTCTTCGTGCTCGTATTGTTGACGGCTGTGTTACAATACACCATTCACCAGGGCTCCATCAGTGCATCAGGGACTCCATGCGACGGAGGGTGGATGCATGTGTCCTCGCTAACGGACGACATTTTGAACATTTCCTGTAACAAAGTGTTTGAAGTCACGCTGGTACGTTCTGTTGCTGTGTTTCAATTCCATGATTAATGTGATTTGAAGAGAAGAAATAAAATGGACTCTAACATGGAAATTAAGCGTTTCCGGACACATTTTCTTTCTTTATGTTTGAAGAATGTTTCCTGAAAGTTTGGGAGTACCTTTTTGTAACACCCTGTATATGAGACCAATGTGACTTGACCTGTATACTGAATAGGTAGATATGGTTGGTTAACATGTCTCTTAATTCCGTATCAGATTCATTCCTCACATTAAAGAGATCTGGCTTATCTTGGCGTATTCAAAGACCTCGCCACTAAGCGTTGAAAAATAATTGCGTTAAATACTAGTTTGAAAGTGAATTGTTCTTGAACATTGTTTCTTAAATACACTACTGGCAATTAAAATTGCTACACAAAGAAAAAATGTAGATGATTAATGGGTATTCATTGGACAAATATATTACATTAGAACTGACAGTTGATTACATTTTCACTGAATTTCGGTGCATGGGATCCTGAGAAATCAATACCCAGAATAACCACCTATGGTTGTAATAACGGACTTGATACGCCTGGGCATTGAGTCAAATAGAGCTTGGATGGCGTGTACAGGTACAGATGCCCATACAGCTTCAACACGATACCACGGTTCATCAAGAGTAAAGATTGACGTATTGCGACGAGCCAGTTGCTCAGCCACCATTGACCAGACGTTATCAGTTAGTTAGACATCTGGAAAATGTGCTGGCCGGGAATCAGTCGAACACTTTCCGTATCCAGAAAGGCCGTACGGGACATGCAACATGCTGTCGTGCATTATCCAGCTGAAATGTAGGGTTTCGATGGAATCGAATGAAGGGTGGAGCCACGGATAGTAACACATTTGAAATGTAACAGCCACTGTTCAAAGTGCCGTCGATGCGAATAAGAGGTGTCCAAGACGTGTAGCCAATGGTACCCCATACCATCACCAGGTGATACGCCAGTATGGCAATGACGAATACACGCTTCCAGTGTGCGTTCAACGTGATGTAGCCAAACACGGATGGGACTATCATGATGCTGTAAACGGAACCTGGATTCTTCGAAAAAATGACGTTTTGCCTTTCGTGCAACCAGGTTCGTCGTTCCGTACACCATCACGGGTGATCCTGTCTGTGATGCAGCGTCTAGGGTAACCGCAGCCATGGTCTCCGAGCTGATAATCCATGCTGCGCCAAATGTCGTCGAACTGTTCGTGCAGGTGGTTGTTGTTTTGTAAACGTCCCCGTCTTTTGACTCAGGGATCGAGACGTGGCTGCACGATCCGTTACAGCCATGCGGATAAGATGCCTGTCATCTCGACTGCTAGTAATACGAGGCGTTTCGTATTGCCCTCCTGAACCCACCTATTCCATATTCTGCTAACAGTCATTGTATCGCGACCAACGCGAGTAGTAATGTCGCGATACGATAAACCGCAATCACTATAGGCTACAATCCGACCTTTATCAAAGTCGGAAACGTCATGGTACGCATTTCTCATCCATACACGAGGCATCACAACAACGTTTGATCAGGCAAGGCCGGTCAACAACTGTTTGTGTATGAGAAATCGGTAGGAAACTTTCCTCTTGTCAGCAGGTTGTAGGTGCCGCCACTGGCGCCAACCTTGTGTGAATGCTCTGAAAAGCTAATCATTTGCATATCATAGCATTTTCTTCTGTCTATTAAATTTCGCGTCTGTAGCACGTCATCTTCGTGGTGTAGCAATTTTAATGGCCAGCAGTGTATTATTGTTACAGTAGTTGTTGGTGAATTTGGCGAAACGGCCACAAAAACATGGGTTTAGCGCTACAATGTCTGCCAGAAAGAACGAACGGACAGACCATGTCAGCTAAACATTTATTTTGCTCGAGTAGCGCCTTGGTGGTTTTCTCAGCGGAAGGAAGTGGAAGCACCGTGCTGGAAAAGCAGACCGGAGGCCACACGTTTTGTTGGAACCTGAATTTCCGTTCTCATGTTGCCGGGGCGGCTTTTAACTGTTAATGACGTCTGGGACTACTGTTCACAAGGGAGACTACCACTCATAGTGGACAGAGAGTGAAACACGGAAAGATACGTGCTGAATTTTATAGGAATATGCTCGTCTTGTCCTGCATAAAGTGAACTGACACGTTACACATCATTGCGAAATTTATATATGATTTTGATTAAGTATTAATCTAATCTAATAAATTACACTTATGCAGATACATTGGCTGATTTTCTTGAAGTATTTGCATTGAAATAACTATACACCCCTGACCATTAAAATTACTGCACCACGAAGATGACGTGCTACAGAAGCAAAAATATTCAAATGTGTGTGAGATCTTATGCGACCAAACTTCCTAGCCACAGTCGCTAGATTTACACACTAATTACTTAACTAACTTAAACTGACTTACGCTAAGGACAACACACCCAGGTCCGATGGAAGATTCCAGCCCCCGACCGCAGCGGCTGTGCAGACCATCACTTGCGCGCCACAGGCATCTTATGGGCGTGGCTGTAACGGATTGTGCAGCCATGTCTAGTTCTCTGAGTCAACAGATGAGGACGTCTGCAAGACAACAATCCTCTGCAGAAACAGTGCGACGACGTTTGCAGCAGCATGCACTATCAGCTCGGAGACCATGGCTGCGGTTACCCTTGAAGCTGCATCACAGACAGGAGCGCCTGCGATGGTGTACGCAACGACGAACCTGGGTGCATTTTTTCGGATGAATTCAGGTTCTGTTATAGCATTATGATGGTCGCATACGTGTTTGGCGTGGCTGTGAGGGAACATTGGAAACGTCTATTCGTCATACCCATACTGGCGTATCATCCGGCATGATGATATGTGGTGCCATTTGTTACACGTCTCGGTCACCTCTTGTTCGCATCGACGGCACTTTGAACAGTACCCGTTACATTTCAGATGCCTTACGACCTGTGGCTGTACCCTTCATTCGATCCCTGATAAACCCTAGATTTCAGCAGGATAATGCACGACCGCAATTGCAGGTCCTGTACGGGCCTTTCTGGATATGGAAAATGTTCAACTGCTCCCCTGGCCAGGACATTCTGCAGATCTCTCCCAATTGAAAACGTCTGGTGAACGGTGGCCGATCAACTGGCCCGTCACAATACGCCAGTCACTACTCTTGATGAACTTTGGTATCGTGTTGAAGCTGCATGAGCAACTGTACCTGTACACGCCATCTAAGTCTGTTTGCCTCAATGCCCAGTTGTATCAAAGCCGTATTACGGCCAGAGGTGGTTGGTTGTTCTGGGTACTGATTTCTCATAATCTATACACAAAAATTGTGTGAAAATGTAATCACATATCAGTTACAGTATTAGATATTTGTCCAATGAGTACCCGTTTATCATCTCCATCTTCTGTCGTTGTAGCAACTTTAATGGTCAGTAGTGTATATTACGTTCCATTTAAGCTTCAGATGTTTTCTATCCATAGTGATATAATTAGTAGCGTAAATATTGTAGGACTTCGAAAAACAGCCAAATTATCTTTTCATCATCATTATGAATTGAGGCGAGACACGTTTTTTTAACGGTTGATGAGAAAATGTTATTTATTAACGTAAGTACAGTATACTGGAACAGCATGACAACTGACATCGTTCTGTACACTATCGTTATGAAGGACAATCACAGAGAATCTTCTTAGCTCCCTTCTGTCACCTGATTATATTTTTTCCTCTTAATACAAAATTTATTCAGCTGAATTTCAACTCTGTTCTAGTATTTACAGACAAGTGTATGTCTCGGATTACAGTGATTTCAAAACACGACCTTGATGGACTGGCAGTTACAACAACATTAACATCTACAGAAAAGCTTTCCCGAGAAATTCTTGGTGTTCTTCTCACAAAAGTCACCCTTGCTGTCATTAACAAGAATAAGATCGCAAGGCCTGTTACTTGCTTCAGCGGTGGGACCTTCTGATTTCAATGCTGGAGACTTCAATAACCATCACACAGTATTGTCTTAAAGTCACGATAGAAGCTACTGGAATAGAATAAGCTGGCTTAAGTGGTGATAAAAAATTGTTGTTGTGTATTCCGAAACTGAAGAGGGCTCAATATTTTCGTAGTGAAATTCATTTCTATGAGTAACATTATTTTAGTATAAATGAAGGATTACTAATTTTCGAAGCGTAAAATGCCTTGAGGTCAGTGTAGACCTCTGTATAGTTGATGGGGTTGGTAAGTATCTGGGAAAAATACATTCGCAAAACTGTGGAGTTACATCTACATCTATATACATACTCCGCAATTCACCGTAAGGTGCGTGGCGGTGGGTACACTGTACCACTACTAGGCATTTCCTTTCCTATTCCACTCCCAAATTGAACGAGGAAAGAAAGAATGCCTATATGCCTCCGTACGAGCCCTAATTTCTCTTATCTTGTCTTTGTGATCTTTACGCGAAATGTATGTAGGCGGCAGCAAGATCGTACTACACTCAGCTTCAAATTCCGGCCCTCTAAATTTACTTAACAGAAATTCAGGAAAAGAACGTCGCCTCTCTTCCAGCGATCCCCAATTGAGTTGCCGGAGCATTTCCGTGACACTCGCGCATTGGTCGAACCTACCGGTAACAAATCTAGCTGCTCGCCTCTGAACCGCCTCTATGTCTTCCTTCAAACCGATCTGCTGCGGGTCCCAAATATTTGAGCAATACTCAAGACGTGGTCGTACAAGCGTTTTATACGCGGTCTCCTTTACAGGTGAAGTACATCTTCCCAAAATTCTCCCAATAAAACGAAGTCGGCTGTCTGCCTTACTCACAACTGTCCTTACATGTTCGTTCCATTTCATATCGCTCTGCAATGTTACGCCTAGATATTTGAACGACGCGACAGCATCAAGAAGCTCACTACTAATGCTGCATTCGAACATTATGGGATTCGTTTTTCTACTCATGCGCATTACCTTACATTTTTCTACATTGAGAGCTAGCTGCCATTCTTCGCACCAACAAGAAATTTTGTCTAAGTCAACCTGTATGCTATTACAGTCAGTTACAGACGACACCCTCCCGTACACCACAGCATCATCAGCAAACAGCCGCAAATTACAACTTACTCTGTCCATCAGATCATTTATATAGATAGAAAATAATAGCGGTCCTATCACACTCCCCTGGGGCACGCCTGACGATACACTCGTCTCCGATGAACACTCGCCGTCGAGAACAACGTATTGCGTTTATTACTTAGGAAGTCTTCCAGCCAGTCACAAATCTGTGAACCTATTCCATAAGCTCGTATCTTCGTTAGCAGTCTGCAGTGTGGCACCGCGTCGAACGCCTTTTTGAAGTCGAGAAAAACACAATCCGCCTGTTGCCCTTCGTCCATGGCTCGCAAGATGTCATGTGAGAAAAGGGCAAGCTGAGTTTCACATGAACGATGTTTCCTAAACCCGTGCTGATTCATGGAAAGAAGCTTTTCCGTTTCAAGGAAATTTACTATATTAGAACTGAGAATATGCTCCAAAATTCTACATGAAACCGATGTCAACGATATTGGCCTGTAATTGTATGGGTCAGTTCTCTTTCCTTTCTTATACACGGGAGTCACCTGCGCCTTTTTCCAATCACAAGGAACTTTGCACTGAATTAAAGATTCGCTATAAATGCAAGCTAAGTAGGGGGCCAATGCCGCAGTCTTTGTAAAACCGAACTGGTATTCCATCCGGACCAGCAGACTTTTTCGTATTTAGCTGTCTCAGTTGCTTCTCTACACCGGAAATACCTATTGCTATGTCCCCCATTTCGGAATTAGTACGTTGATCAAATGATGGTATATTTGTGCGGTCCTCCTTCGTGAAAGATTTCTTAAAGGTTAAATTTAGAACTTCAGTTTTCCGTTTGTTTTCTTCTATTACTGCCCCGGAATGATCAACTAGTGACTGGACAGTGGGCTTTGACCCGCTTATCGATTTTACATAGGACCAGAATTTTTTCGGGTTCTCGGAAAGATCGTTTGCTAATGTATGGCTGTGATAATTATTGTATGCTTCACGCATCGATCTTTTTATAGACGCACGAATCTCTACTAACGTTTGCCTGTCATCATTTGCGTGTTCTTTTTTAAATCGAGAGTGCAACAGCCTTTGCTTTCTCAGCAGCTTTCTAACATTATTACTATACCACGGTGGATCTTTTCCATCCTTAATCGTCTTTACTGGCACATATTTCTCTAACCCTTTATTAACAATGCACTTAAATTTAGTCCACAATTCCTCTACATCCATAGTCCCAGAATTAAACGATGCCCATTCATTTTCTAAGTGCGATCGTAACATTTGCTTGTCGGCTCTTCCCAACAAAAACACACTCCTAGCCTTCTTGACTGGTCTATGAACTTTGGTCACCATCGACGCTATGACGATATCATGATCACTGATTCCTGTCTCTACACAGACATCGTTAATAAGGTCGGACCTCTTTGTGGCTATAAGGTCTAGAATATTTCCATTGCGCGTGGGCTGCCGGTTTAACTGCTCAAGACAGTTTTCGGAGTTACCTAAAAAGAGACGATTGTTATGAAGGAAGGAAGGAAGCTTAGGGTTTAAAGTACCGTCGACAGCTTGGTTGTTAGAGACGAAGCTAACGCTTGGAGTTTCGGGTAAGTTTGGGGGAGGAAATCTGCCGGGCCCTTTGAAAGGAGTGATTTGCCTGGAGTGATTTTGGGAAATCACGGGAAACCTAAATCTGGATGGCCGGAGGTGGAATTGAACCACCATCCTCCCGAATGCGAGTCCAGTGCGTTACCACTGCGCCATCTCGCTCGGTCGATTGTAATGATATTAAATATGTGAAGTTATGTAATAACATGTTATTTAAAATAGTATAAATAGTAGAAGTGAAATTCTACAATGTGATTAAATTTTTATGTAATGTTCATCTTGATTACTACAATGCCAGTAATTCTAACGAATCCGAAGACTGAAATAAGCCTTCCTACTAATTTTCAATGTAGTTTTAAAGAATAGTGCCCTATGCGAAGAGGTGATACTATTGTTACAATGTTTAATAACGAATGACAAAGTATTTGTCCCTACAATGAGTTTTACTAAACTCCTTAACAGAAGGTCACTTCCGTAGGTCTTGGAGGAATTACGGTGTTTGATGTATTTATGAATGTTTATCTCTGATGTAAAGATACTACATGAAACATATAATCTCTTTCTTTTGCAGAAAACGTATATAGATACACACAAAATATATTTATCCCATAAAGGACATCTTACGAATTCGTATAATTCCGCTGAGCTCATTTATTACAACTAGATAATTAGTTTCTTTTTACAGAATTACACATCAGAAATGGTACAAAAATACAGTCAGATACAGAAAAGTGTTTTAATCTCAAAACATAGGAAATAACGGCTTCTTGACGTTTATACGAGAAATCTACAAGATTTGAAGTTTTTTTGGACAGGAAGCTATGAATCCCAAGTAAGCAGTATTTAGTTAATATTGTTGGAGAAATGAACATCGCGCTAATAAACACGAATGGAGTGGACCGTGTGTCATCTAGAACAGCTCATAAGTAATGCAGTCAAACGGGACACAGAGGAAAAAGTCAGCTGTTAATGTGACCACGGCCGTTTGAAAAATGAAAAATGCTACGTTATTAATAATGAAGAAATTAGTAAATTATTTCGTGAAGTAACGATATGTAACTGTTAGGAATTCTTTCCATAAAACGAAATTTTGGCTTATTTACTTTACTCTCATTTCAGAATGGGAGTGATGATATACCACAACGTCTCTAATTCGATGTCTTGACTACAGTTAGAGATCAAATGGCTATTGCTTATTTCTTCAAGCAATTCGTCATGTGATTTCCATTGGAAACGAATTACATTACAAACCAACAATTTATTTTTAAATGCAAAATGGTTTTCTTTCTTTTCGTGGTTTACTGTGCTGAAAAATGAAGTATAAGACGGAAGGAATCAAATTTGTGGTTAATCAACAAACTACTGTAATGATTTTCCGTGTGCGGTAACATGTAATTCGAATTAATTGTGGTATAAACCCAAGACGGCCTTTTAGAGGCTTACTCCAAGGATAGATGATACTACTGCTTTTCAGTACGCCTATCGTTATAATGAAATTTGTGATATACGTAAAGAATAGTACATCTCCGTTTACAGTCTCAAAATTCAGTCAATAGAGTCATAGAAATACAATACAAATTTTCGAAATTTTCCTACCATCACTTCTTTGGTTCGGAATGATGACCATTATTGAGGAATCTACATTTTCAAGAAGCGTCATAAAGAGGTTATGTGCAAGTAAAGGTTAATTTACGAGGCGTGTAAAGATTTTCACGAGTTCAACACTGCCCAATCCAGTGATGCAACTTCTTGGTAGAAACGATTGGTGTGTATGTTATATCACATCGAACTTCTGCACATCTTCATTGCGTTATTGTGTCCATTATAGATATTGATTATGAGCTGATTTTCTGTTCGGTGATGTATAGACATAACTGTCTAAAAATTACCACATGTTGGTCACTTAAATTAACATATATATTTATGTTGTAAATTGTTTCACAAATCTTAAGTGTATATATGGTATACGTTCTATACCAAGTTCCAAAACAATGAGGACCGTTTTAATTGGAATATGTAAAAATAATGTAAGTTTGCACATTTTCTGTTAGTCATTCCTTTATATGACATGTTGTGTAGTGTATTCCATTTCCTATGTATGAATAATTAGGACCAAATTTTATAAATTTCTATTAAGCTAAAATATTCACTTTCATTAGAGCATAGTCTCAGACATATAAATTAGGAAATACGCATGTCATCAGCATGGCAGCACCTCTATATAATATGAGCATAATGAAATAATTACATGAAACACTGTGTTACTAAAACCATTCACACACAAACATATTATAGAAATTTGGAAATATGAATATCATCAACATGGCAATACCTTGTATATAATACGTCCACAATGTAATAATTACAGGTATAATTAATATGAAACACTCTGTTAGTAAAACCATTTGCAGACAAACATTACATATCTAAAGGTTTCACTATAACAGCAACTGAAAGAACGGGTTTTTGTGACACAGTTTTGCTTATATAATGTTTCATCTAAATGTTCATGTCATTACTTCAATGCAAATGTAAACCGTATTTCTATGCTAATGACATTTGCTTTTTTTCTCATATTACGTTCAGATGCTGAAAATTCAGTGGAAATTGATATCTAACCAAGGAGTATTAGATAACGTAAAATTCATCAATATTTTGTAGTCTCAAGGATTAGTATTTCGCACTGCTGGTGGGTTACAGCTTCTTTAGAGATAATGCATACAAAACAGAGCTAGTAAAATAAATCTATTCACCTTCTGTAAAACGTATAATGATTTCACTAAGAGACTGGTAAAAGCTAGAACAATCGTTTGCAGTGCACTTTAGTGAATGTGTTGATTTAGTGCCGAAGCTACTTACACTGCTGCTAGAGGCATGGATCGCGAATGGAAATTTTCTTTAGTAACACAAACGGGAGACACGGGCTAACGGTGATGTGGTCATTACAGATGGAGTAATGACCGACAACGTAGTACCAAACTGCTTGAAATATCATTAGTAATTGGTTTCATGGCTTATGAACCAGATGAAACCGAGAAAACCGAGAATGCAAGTGGCGCATTGTAGACGTGTTGACAAAATTTAATGTAATGGCCCATAACAGAAGTTCATGAAGATTGCTTAAAATAATCGCATCCTCCGACTCAAAAGCTGAAAGGTGTATCTCGAATGTACGTTGAAGTTGTGTTCAAAACCTTATTTTATTGATCCGTCATTACATAAAGATAAAAACTTACCCCCAAGTGGGCCGATCATGTAGACGTGTCAGATTTCATAGAACTGTGCGACTACTCACCTGAAAAAGAAACACGCAGCAGTAAAGAATAAGTCTCTCAACCACATATGAACATCTATGTGATACTGTACTTAAAGGGTATATATATCTCGAAGCATCTGATAAAATGGAGAATACAATGTTAGGTCTAAAAAATTTTGTCTTTCGAAGTCTTAATCCCCTTGTCCAGTTTACCATATGGAGTTTATGCTTATTCTTTCTTGGAAATGGTAACTGCAGTATACATAATATTCCATGATCAAACTGCTATGTCTATGACCATGCAACAATATTTAGCTTGATTTTACATTTAGTAAGTAAGCATGAACATATAACTCTAAACATAATTTTCCGCCACGTATTGAATCTGTAAAATCAATTAACGTAGGAGATTTCAAACTTCATTACAACAAACCAATTTTAATATGATGCTAAAATGTAACAGCCACACAACTAATTCTATGCAGTTAAGAGTTACCTAGGCAACAGAGCAGAGTTTGGACAGAAAACTTACAACAACAAAAAACCATAGTTGTCACATAATACACACACGTTAAACATATTTTCTTATGGCATTATTTTATTTCGTCTTTTATGTAGTACCATACTTTCAAAACTGTGATATAAGGGAAACTAAACTTTCATCCTGTTGCTGAACTCAATATCTCACGCATTGCAGCGAAAATGAAAGGTAAATTTTTAAGTCTACCAGTTTGGACATTGCGATACACGATACTAAAGTAAGGGCTCGACACTATTTTCCTGACTTCAGTAATTATTCATGGATACCTTATATATAGTTATGGTTTGGTGTAAGTAGCGACTGGTCACTAGTATTAAATCGATCGTTTAGGCTTGGTCCTTTAAATTATTAAATAACTTTTCTGCAAAACGATCTTGCACACTGTGGAAAAGCAAAACTATTTAACACCAGTTTTAAACGGAGTCTTGCTTACAGAAGTGTGAAGCTTCCAGTCTTCATTCGAAAATTCTGACTGTGGTTCTTCGTGGTTTTCCCCTAACATGCTATAGAAAAATACCCCGGGAAGTTCCTGCAAGAATACTATGGCCGATAACTTGTTCCATCCTTGTCGCACTAGAACATCAAGTATGTAAATGTATTTGTCTGTTAATTATAGTATTACTGTTGATTTTGAATCGTGATATCACCATATGCCCTGATTTCTAGTGAACGCAATCAAATGATCTGAATTTAATTTGTGTCAAATTTAATTTGCCAGTCTAGTTCATTTTCGTTAGTACTCTGTTTTAAGAGGGTTATTCCCGCGTACTTGCAGATTTCGTTTGTACTACTGTTTTAATATCTTTTTTTAATCTTATGGGACTCAACTAAGGGGTCATCAGTCCCGAAACTTACAAACTACTTATGAACTACTTACGAAGTAGGACGGCACAAATATCCATGCCCGAGGGGGGATTCGAACCCCGACCGTAGTGGCCGAGCAGAACGTGACTGAAGCGCCTCAGTCCCCTCGGCCACCGCGGCCGGCACTACTGTTTTAATAGTTTATTCTATCGTATTTGATAAATACCGTTGTTTAGTCTTCGTCTTTGACCGGTGTATTTCAAAACAAGTCAGAGACCTTACTAGAGCTCGTTATCAGTCAGTCCAGTGCCAGCTGCCACCAGTGCCGCAGCTTTAACAGCGCCAAACTGCCGGACTCAGTTTTGTTGATTTGACAGTGTAGTTACCACTGACCACAGCCAGCCACCTTCATTAGAGTACTAGGCTTCTTTAAAGTTGTTAATTGCAGTTAATTGTATCGATAGGATGGATAGGATGTGTGCCTGCTGTGTGCGGATGCAGCAGGAGTTGGCCGCGGTTCGCGAACAGCTGAGCGTGCTGTTGGCTACAGTCAGCCGTCTTCAGGCTGCTGTCTCGGGGTGCAGCGATGGTGGGGAGTCTGGTGCGTCGAGTGGGACACCTCAGGTGTCTCAGCTTCGCTCTCTGTCCCTGCTACCGAGGCACCTTCAGGTGTACCGGACGTCGTCGAACCGCCTTCTCCGCAAGGGGAGTGGCGGGTTGTACGGCGTTCGCGTCGCTCGAGGCGGAAGGCCAATGTGGAGGCTGGACGTCCGTCCGCGCCCGTTCGTCCTGTGAGTGAAAGTGTGACCACTCCTTCAGCAGGGTCCGAGCAGGTGCACGGGGGGAGGGGATTATTAGTTATTGGGAGCTCCAATGTTAGGCGCGTGATGGAGCCCCTTAGGCAGATAGCGTCCAGATCTGGAAGGAATTCCAACGTGCACTCGGTGTGTCTGCCGGGGGGCCTCATCCGAGATGTGGAGGCGGCCTTGCCGGCGGCTATCGAAGGTGCGGAGTGCAGTCGACTGCAAGTCGTGGCTCACGTCGGCACCAATGACGCTTGTCGCTTGGTTTCTGAGGACATCCTCAGGTCCTACGAGCGGCTGGCGGAATTGGTGAAGGCTGCTGCATTCGCACGCGGGGTGCAAGCAGAGCTGTCGATTTGCAGCATTGTTCCCAGGGTTGATCAGGGTCCTTTGGTTTGGAGCCGAGTGGAGGGTCTGAACCAGAGGCTTCGCCGACTCTGTGACAGTCATGGCTGCAGATTTCTGGATCTGCGTTATCGGGTGGGGAATTGTAGGGTGCCCCTAGATAGATCAGGGGTGCACTACACTAAGGAAGCGGCTACACGGGTAGCAGAGTACTTGTGGAGTGCACATGGGTTTTTTTTAGGCTAGGCGCTAATTCTGATGAGCACTCGCCTGTCAGCATTCAAACAGCGAATTCAGGCCACGTTCAGAACAAAAATTCGAACATAAAAATATTAGCCGCGAACTTACAGAGTATTAGAAACAAAGTTCCCGAATTTGCAGCGCTGCATGGAAGTTATTGCGCTCAGATAGTTCTAGGCACCGAAAGCTGGCTAAATGATGATGTGGCAAGTTCAGAAATATTTAGCGAAGCGTGGAATTTATATCGGAAAGATAGATCTGATACAACTGGAGGAGGAGTGTTCATCGCTGTGGAAAAAGATATTGTTTCTACTGAGATCGAGGTTGAAAGTAACTGTGAAGTTATCTGGGCATGTATAACAGGTCTAAAAGAAGTTAAGTTAATAGTTGGGTGTTTTTACCGGCCCCCCAGTGCTGGTGTAGCAGTTTTAGAATCATTCAAGGAAAGTCTACACCAGGTAGTGCATAGGTATCCGGGCCACGTAATATTAGTCGGAGGTGACTTCAACCTTAAGAGTATAGATTGGGACCTCGCTAGTTACATTTCAGGCGGTACAGACAAGCAGTCTTGCGAGCTACTTTTGGACACATTCTCCGAAAACTGTCTTGAGCAGTTAAACCGGCAACCCACGCGCAATGGAAATATTCTAGACCTTATAGCCACAAACAGGCCTGACCTTATTAGCGATGTCTGTGTAGAGACAGGAATTAGTGATCATGATATCGTCATAGCGTCGATGGTGACCAAATTTCATAAACCAATCAAGAAGGCTAGGAGCGTGTTCTTGTTGGGAAGAGCCGATAAGCAAATGTTACGATCGCACTTAGAATATGAATGGGCATCGTTTAATTCTGGGACTATGGATGTAGAGGAATTGTGGACTAAATTTAAGTGCATTGTTAATAAAGGGTTAGAGGAATATGTGCCAGTAAAGACGATTAAGGATGGAAAAGATCCACCCTGGTATAGTAATAATGTTAGAAAGCTGCTGAGAAAGCAAAGGCTGTTGCACTCTCGATTCAAAAAAGAACACGCAAATGATGACAGGCAAAAGTTAGTAGAGATTCGTGCGTCTATAAAAAGATCGATGCGTGAAGCATACAATAATTATCACAGCCATACATTAGCAAACGATCTTTCCGAGGACCCGAAAAAATTCTGGTCCTACGTAAAATCGATAAGCGGGTCAAAGCCCACTGTCCAGTCACTAGTTGATCATTCCGGGGCAGTAATAGATGAAAGCAAACGGAAAGCTGAAGTTCTAAATTTAACCTTTAAGAAATCGTTCACGCAGGAGGACCGCACAAATATACCATCATTTGATCAACGTACTAATTCCGAAATGGGGGACATAGCAATAGGTATTTCCGGTGTAGAGAAGCAACTGAGACAGCTAAATACGAAAAAGTCTGCTGGTCCGGATGGAATACCAGTTCGGTTTTACAAAGACTGCGGCATTGGCCCCCTACTTAGCTTGCATTTATAGCGAATCTTTAATTCAGTGCAAAGTTCCTTGTGATTGGAAAAAGGCGCAGGTGACTCCCGTGTATAAGAAAGGTAAGAGAACTGACCCATACAATTACAGGCCAATATCGTTGACATCGGTTTCATGTAGAATTTTGGAGCTTATTCTCAGTTCTAATATAGTAAATTTCCTTGAAACGGAAAAGCTTCTTTCCATGAATCAGCACGGGTTTAGGAAACATCGTTCACGTGAAACTCAGCTTGCCCTTTTCTCACATGACATCTTGCGAGCCATGGACGAAGGGCAACAGGCGGATTGTGTTTTTCTCGACTTCAAAAAGGCGTTCGCCGCGGTGCCACACTGCAGACTGCTAATGAAGATACGAGCTTATGGAATAGGTTCACAGATTTGTGACTGGCTGGAAGACTTCCTAAGTAATACAACGCAATACGTTGTTCTCGACGGCGAGTGTTCATCAGAGACGACTGTATCGTCAGGCGTGCCCCAGGGGAGTGTGATAGGACCGCTATTATTTTCTATCTATATAAATGATCTGATGGACAGAGTAAGTTGTAATTTGCGGCTGTTTGCAGATGATGCTGTGGTGTATGGGAGGGTGTCGTCTGTAACTGACTGTAATAGCATACAGGTTGACTTAGACAAAATTTCTTGTTGGTTTGAAGAATGGCAGCTAGCTCTCAATGTAGAATAATGTAAGGTGATGCGCATGAGTAGAAAAAACAATCGCATAATGTTCGAATACAGCATTAGTAGTGAGCTTCTTGATGCTGTCGCGTCGTTCAAATATCTAGGCATAACATTGCAGAGCGATATGAAATGGAACGAGCATGTAAGGACAGTTGTGAGTAAGGCAGACAGCCGACTTCTGTTTATTGGGAGAATTTTGGGAAGATGTAGTTCACCTGTAAAGGAGACCGCGTATAAAACGCTTGGACGACCACGTCTTGAGTATTGCTCAAGTATTTGGGACCCGCAGCAGATCGGTTTGAAGGAAGACATAGAGGCGGGTCAGAGGCGAGCAGCTAGATTTGTTACCGGTAGGTTCGACCAATGCGCGAGTGTCACGGAAATGCTCCGGCAACTCAATTGGGGATCGCTGGAAGAGAGGCGACGTTCTTTTCCTGAATTTCTGTTAAGTAAATTTAGAGGGCCGGAATTTGAAGCTGAGTGTAGTACGATCTTGCTGCCGCCTACATACATTTCGCGTAAAGATCACAAAGACAAGATAAGAGAAATTAGGGCTCGTACGGAGGCATATAGGCATTCTTTCTTTCCTCGTTCAATTTGGTAGTGGAATAGGAAAGGAAATGCCTAGTAGTGGTACAGTGTACCCCCCGCCACGCACCTTACGGTAAATTGCGGAGTATGTATGTAGATGTAGATGACTAAACCAATTATCAAGGCTTTACTTCTTCCATTGCATTCATATACAAAAACCGTTCAAAATGTTCAAAACAGGAACACAGAGCGTTCAATACGTTTAGTTTGGCGTCATTGTGTGTCGTACATATATGCAATGTAATGTAAATCCTATGCGGATATATGAGATTAATTAATTAATCGCAATATTTTATTTAAAATGATCGGTATCGGAAAAATACTTTTGCCATCTTCAGATACAGACTACTATAAATAAATACAGAAGATACAGGGTTACGTACTGTTGCTACACTTACATATTACTACACATAACCGAATGTTAAAAATCGCATCATCAGTCATTCGGCTTTTGCTCGTGGTCGGGAGCAGCGACGTACAGTCACGGTCGATAATCAGCTGCTAATGGCTGAGCTGACATGAGTTC
Organism: Locusta migratoria; assembly: GCA_026315105.1. NCBI lineage: Eukaryota > Metazoa > Arthropoda > Insecta > Orthoptera > Acrididae > Locusta > Locusta migratoria. The sequence goes on along the minus strand of CM048751.1, from coordinate 275,355,297 downwards.
AATAGCGTTAAGGCAAGCGCACTTAGCTTACGACATCAGCGGCAGCCAGTGGGAAATGACGTACATATTAAGTTAAAATAACGAATAAAAATTAAAAGTGAGTTGTACAATTAATATTAAATCAATTATGTGGAAATAAACTTGTAAAATCTTGTAACGGTGCTTTAAAACAAATAGAATCATTTGAAACAGAGTCGACCTTACAGCCGTCTATTGTTCTCGGCTTATAACGTCGGGGACGCTGTGTGCAGTCGCCATTTGCTGGTGTCGGTTGGTGTCGTAAGCGAAGCCGTTTCCATGGAGTCATTGGTGGGACGATAGATGCCTGCAGTCAAAGATGTATTTGGTGGATGCGTGGACTGCCATGGCGAGTAATGTCTGTTATCATTGTTCACAGGTATGGTAGAGCCAGCATTGACGTGAATTTCGTATATTTAGCAAAAGACTCTTAAAATGGTATCATTATATTAATATGGGATAGTAAAAATTGCCAGATTTTGTATCTATTACATAAGAGTCATAGCATATAAAAAATAAAAAATAAACATTACTTTGAAAAATTAATTACATTATAAAAACTGTTACGTAAAGGACGAGTAGTAAACTAGCAAGGAAAGCAGCCATCCTTTCAACGACAGCTTCGAAAAGATGGAAAAAAGTTTTTTACGAAAATACAACGCTTCTTTTAAGAGCGTCAATTGATTATTCTTATAGTAAGTAAATATATCCAACTCAAGCACTGTTATAATATTTTTACAGTTTCCTATTCACATATTTAATGTGAAAATGATGATTTATATTATATACGTTAATTTTAACTTTTTATGAATGTCATTTCCCACTGTCTGGCGCTGAAGGTTAATTCGCGCGTTTTTAGGCTGTTTAACCAATGGCAGCCGTGGTGGTGTGGCGGAGCGTTATAAGGTGCCTTGCCGCAGAGCGAGAGGTTGCTCGCCTTCGGAGGTTCGAGCCCTCCCTCAGACAAATGTTTGTATAGCTTATGGGACTTAACTACGGGGTCATCAATCCCTAAACTTACAAACTACTTATGAACTAGCTAACACTAAGGACGGCACAAATATCCATGCCTTGCAGACCGTGACTGGAGTGCCTCAGTCCCCTCGGCCACCGCGGCCGGCTCCCTCAGACATGGGTTTGTGTTTTTACCCTTAGGTTAGTTTAAGTTAGTTTAAGTAGTTTGTGAGCTTAGGGACTGCTAACTAGAGTAGTTAACTCTAAATAGCTTTACAAACATTTGAACATTAAAAAAATGAAATGTTCAAATGTTTGTAAATCTATCGGACCAAACTGCGTGGTCATCAGTGCGTAGCTTACAAACTACTTAACCTAAGGACAACACACACATCCATGCCCCAGAGAGGAGTCGAACCTCCACGGCGAGCAACCGCGCGCTCCGCAGCGAGACGCTTTAGACCGCTCGGCTACTCCACCGCGGCTGAACATTTTTTTTAAACGTATGTCAGTTCAGCCATCAGCAGCAGATTATCGACCGTGACAGTACGTCGATGCTCAAGACTACCAGCAACAGCCGAATGCGTAATAATACTCTTTTTACCCCTCATTTATATGTAGTAATATATAGTTCTAACAACAGTATGTAACCCTGTGGTTTCTATAGTTATTTACAGTAATCTAAGTTTGAAGACGGCAAAAGTACTTTGGCGAAACCGGTAATTTTCAATAAAATATTGCGATCTTAGACTGTTTCATTAATTAATCTTCTTGTAACAGATCACTAAACTCCCGAATTACTGTTGCCTAAAATTATATGTTATATGAGCACCGAAATGTGGGCCATAACTCCGAAAAAGTCCAACCAAACTATTACAGCACCGACACCTAGCAAAAAAGCACCACCAGGAGAAAAATGTTCAAATGTTTGTAAATCTATCGGACCAAACTGCATGGTCATCAGTCCGTAGCTTACAAACTACTTAAACTAAGTAAAGTAACCTAAGGAAAACACACACACCCATGCCCCAGGGAGATCTCGAACCTCCACGACGAGCAACCGCGCGGTCCGCAGCGAGACGCTTCAGACCGTTCGGCTACTCCACTGCGGCAAACATCATCCTAATTAGTATACATTAATTTGGTATTTAGACTTTACTATCTTCGAGGACTGCTTGAGGATGTTCCCTTCAGCAACGTCAGAGTACGTGGTACATGCATGTTGGAGCTTTGGCACATTTTGCTGCTGCTGTTTTTTGAAACTATGGCAGTTCAGTCATCAGCAGCAGATTATCGACCGTGACAGTACGTCGGTGCTCAAGACCACCAGCAACAGCCGAATGCGTAATAATACTCTTTTTACCCTTCATTTATATGTAGTAATATATAGTTCTATATAGTTTCTATATTTATTTACAGTAATCCACATTTGAAGATGGCAAAAGCTCTTTGGCGAAACCGGCCATTTTCAATAAAATATTGCGATCTTAGACTGTTTCATTAATTAATCTTCTTGTAACAGATCACTAAACTCCCGAATTACTGTTGCCTAAAATTATATGTTATATGAGCATCGACATGTGGGCCATAACTCCACTAAAGTCCAAGTCAAACTATTACAGCACTGACACCTAGCAAAAAAGCGCCAGCAGGAGAAAAATGTTCAAATGTTTGTAAATCTATCGGACCAAACTGCGTGGTTATCAGTCCGTAGCTTACAAACTACTTAAACTAAGTAAACTAACCTAAGGACAACACACACACACACACACACACACACACACACACACACACACCCATGCCCCAGGGAGGACTCGAACCTCTGACGGCGAGCAACTGCGTGCTCTACAGCGAGGCGCCTTAGACCGCTCGGTTACTCCACCGCGGCGGAGAAAAATGCACAAGACCTCTAACCCTTTGCGACATACAAAAAAATCTGCAACACACAGCTAAGAATCGTGCCGTATATTTTCATAAGCACACGTACTTTCACACCCACCTAAAAGCGATACTCAACAAAGCTGGAGTGAAGCCAGACCTATATTCCCGATAATTGAATACGCAACGCCCATTTAATTGGAGTACCCGAAACTTACCAGAAAACTCTGCCACTATTAGATGTCTACTTCGCAACATCACATTGAGACACCTTACCCCCCCCCCCCCCCCCCCCCCCGCCATCTCCTGTACCTGCAGTACCGATGCGTGCGAGTTCTCAATAGGAGGAACACTTAAAAATTCATACGGTCGGAAAGAGCGTAAGATAATCATAGCTCATGATGCAAATGACAGGAGATATGAAAGGCCTCATCATTACACCATCGACCACACAAAATGGCCCAATTAGGAATACAGATATACGCAAAAACCAGTAGCTCAAAACACAGCATACATTATCACAGAAATCGCAATCGCAGTACCGCCACACACGCGAAATGACACAGCACCACAGCAAAATGTAATACCCTCATTTAACTACAATTATGTATATCCAATAAAATACACTGCTGCTGATGTGACCGCTTTTATTACAGTTACCACAGGTATTTTAAATTACATCTTCAGGGGTTCATACTTAGTAAACTTAGTGTCGGTATAAATTCCATTCTGATGCCAACCCTTTGCTTAGGCTTCCACGAAATTCCACAAAAAGCGATTGTCAGTACAGAAACGGACTCTCATAGTGTGGTGCAGTGTGACTACGATTTATAGACACTTTCTCCTTCAGTAAATTTATATATATAACACACTCATATACTCGTACACTCATCCAATCTCACACAATATCGTACTGAGAAAAGTCTGCTTCACTAAGCCTTCCATTTGTCCGACTGTGTGACATGAGTGTTTTCCGAACGTTGGTTAATATTGTGGTACCCTATCTGTATAAAAACGAAAGGACACTCGTACACTCACTCATTCATTCACTTACTTACTCACTGACTAAACAGGAAATCTCGAAAACTACTTCACCTACGAAGCTCAAATTTGGCAGGAATATAGTTTATAGGTAGAAGACGTCAGCTAAGTAAGGATTTTGTGATAGGGCAGATAGTTCAGGAGATATGACGTCATAAACAATGAAAACTTCCCCTTCTTGCTGCACGTGATACTGAGACTTTATCTGTCCACTATTTGAGTAGGAGAGTACTTAGCGACTTGCAACTAACTTTAAACATAATTTCAAACCTTTAGGAAACTTTTTTCTTGCTGACAACCCTAGCAAAATGATGAAAGGAAAATGTTTGGCGCTTACTACTTTTTCGGCGTTCATGCAGTAAAATTACAATTAATTGCACCTACACTATTCATTGTATTCGCGATAAATATGACAGACAGTATACACACATACCACTGAACATAATTTCGAAATTTTGTCAGAGTAAGATACACAGTTCGTGAGATACGGAGTCATAAACAATTAGGTTCATGAAAAATCGCCTCAACAAGCTTGACGTTTTGTTTTATTACGTCTTTCCTACTAACTCTATTTGCGACGAATATTTCAGAAATTTTACATTTACACCACTGGGTATACTTTCGAAATAACATCGTATTACGACATACAGTTCATGTGGTACGATATCAAAGATAATGAAATGGTTTAAAATTCGCCTTAATAAGCATGCGGTTGTAATTTTTACGTCGTTACTACCAACTCCATTTAAAACACATTTTGCAGGCAATTTCCTAATATTCAATTCTACGAACCTGGTAAATAATGTTGTTGTAGGACATATAGTTCAGGAGATATCTCTTTCTATGTATATAAAACCGAAACGGCAATCACGCACTCACTCATTCACTGAGTAAACACGGAATATCTTAAACTACTGCATCTATGAAACTGAAATATTGCCGGTATATAGTTTATAGCTAGTAGACGTTAGCTAAGAAAGCATTTTGCGACAGGACAGAATTAAGTTTCATGGTGGAGGAGACTTTTCATACAGACTGATGAAATCTATGGTTTCATTCCGATCTTCACGAAATTTTGCACGCTTACCTTCAAAAGAAGAGGAAGGTCACCGTCTACCTAATACTTCATATGTTTCATGGGGGAGGGTACCTTGCAACATAAAAATGGCTCCCTAAATACCTTCGTCTTGCCATAACTCGAGAACGACTCGATCGAGTACACAGATCTTATTTTATTTTTTTATTTTTATTTATTTATTTATTTTTTCTTTCTCGAAACAAGGATTGAATGAAATAAAATAAAACTGGGAAATTTGAGTACAACAAAGCGCGTTTTTCACTTCGACCCGGTGTTTCTATTGTATCAGATCTATAGTTTTGTTCCGACATTGATGAAATTTCGCACACCTGACCTTAAAAAGAAGAGGAATGTCACTGCCTGTATAAAAGTTCGTTCGGTGGATGGTGGAGGGTACTTAACTTTCGGACTTTGATAAAATACATAGTTTTGCTTCGATCTTGCTGAATTTTTGCACACATGACCTTTAAACGAAGAGGAAGGTCATTGGGCACATAAATGTTTGTTTGGAACATGATAGAGGATACTTCGCCGAGAGAGGGAGAGGCGGGAACGAACAGAGAGATGGGAGAGAAATTGGTGGATGCAGAGAGAGGAGGGAAGGGGTGGTTCACTACGAGAGCGTAAAATAAATAAATAATAAATATCCGAGCAACGCCGGGTTTGCAGATAGTATTTGTATACTTGTCCCTCCTGTAGCTCAGGGGTAGTTATATCCCATTTGTTACTGTCTTCTTTACGACTTGCTACGCATTTATCACCGTGATACTTCTTACCTGATTATCTATGGACATGACCACATAAAATTCTAAAGTTCTACCAACGCTAAGGAACATACGTAATACCACTTCTGTGTTCTTAATATCAAATACTGGGCTTCAAATAAATAAACCATTTATTAAAAAAGAAAAAAAAATCAGCTGATTTCTTACTATGGTAAAGTAAATTACTGATAGAAGAAGAACATTCTTTTCGTGGGGAACAATACGAAGTGAATATTGTGATACAGTGATGAAGAAGATGGGACTGTAAATTTCGTTACAGAACAGCCTAAAAACAGAATTTGAAGGGAAAGAAGATTTGGGTGTAAAGTCCCGCCGACATCGTTGCCATTAGAAACAGAGTACAAGCTCGGATTGCTTTTGCTAAAGATGGAAAGGAAAATCGGCCGTACCCTTTATATAGGAACCATGTTGGCTTTAGACCAAAAGCTATTTTGGGGAATCACGGAAAACGTAAATCAAGATGGCCGTAGGAGGGTTCGAACCCTTCGGAGTGCGAGTTTTTCATATTAGATGCTTTGAAGTGCCCCCTACTCCTAGATCCTCCATACAGCCATCTCAGTAGTCATTAAACATCTTGAGAGAGCAAAATGAGTGATTCGCTGAACTTACGGACTTTGAATGTGTGCAGGTTGTAAGGTCCCCGTGATCCCGACATAAGTCGGTTTTCTGTAATATTTTGTACATAACTAAACTGGCCACAGATGTATATTGTGAGTGGCAAAGTAATCTTTGGATGTTCGATTGTGGAGTAAGAGCTCTGGCTGCGAGAGAGAGCAGTCAGTAGCTGTGTTGGGAGTTAGTTGCGGAGAGTTGTCTGTTGGGTGAGATAGCGCGAGGACGCTGTTGGAGAAGTCAGTTGTTAAGTATCAGTTGCAGCACGCCATTATTGTAATGCACTATGTTAACTTAATTTCCTGTAATTTTTTCTACTCTATATTTTTTTAAGAATACATAATTTCTAATATTCAATTTGTGACCTGCACCCTCATTTGGTAGTGAGTTTCCCCTTCCTTTCATTTTCTTTACTTTTGATTGTTGTTGAACTTAATTGATACCCACCGATCATTTTTGAAAAATTTTAATACTTAAATACTGCATGACGTGAGCTACTCGCTGTTTCCTGTTTCCAATTTTTGTAATAAGAAGATATGAGGTAAGTCAGTTTTTATTTTTATCTGTGTCGCAGTCAGATTGTTTCCCCCGTTTCATTATTCAAGTTCATCAGTTTCGTTGTACCCTTTGGGAGTACTTTAGACAGGGCCATAAATTCTAGTGTTTGAGTTTCCCCATTTCCCGGGCGTGTACGTTGCGCATAATAATGTTTTAAATTCTAGTGTTTGAGTTTCCCCATTTCCCGGGCGTGTACGTTGCGCATAATAATGTTTAGAAAACATTATTATGCGCAACGTATACGCCCGGGAAATGGGGAAACTCAAACACTAGAATTTATGGCCCTGTGTAAAGTACTCCCAAAGGGTACAACGAAACTGATGAACTTGAATAATGAAACGGGGGGAAACAATCTGACTGCGACACAGATAAAAATAAAAACTGACTTACCTCATATCTTCTTATTACAAAAATTGGAAACAGGAAACAGCAAGTAGTTCACGTCATGCAGTATTTAAGTATTAAAAATTTTCAAAAATGATCGGTGGGTAGCAATTAAGTTCAACAACAATCAAAAGTAAAGAAAATGAAAGGAAGGGGAAACTCACTACCAAATGAGGATGCAGGTCACAAATTGAATATTAGAAATTATGTGTTCTTAAAAAAATATAGAGTACCTCGGTAGTCGTAGTCACCACATTGTTCGGTTTTTAAAAAAGCGCTGATCAATTTCCATTAAACATTCATGCATTTCAAATACCTTGCAAATTTCTATAAAATTTTATTTATTTAAAATTTATCGGGATACCTTGCAATGTGGTTGGGTGGAACGTATGTCAGAATTCTGTACGCGAGATTTAAACTTTCTTAAACATGTCTAGGTCCACTATCCGTGATACGAAAGTGAAGTGGAAACGTGAAGGGACACACACAACCCGAAAGCGTAAAGGCGACCTCGTCTGTTGACTGACAGAGACCGCCGGCAGTTGAAGAGGGTCGTGCACTGTAATAGGCAGGTATCTGTCCAGGCCATCACACGGGAATTCGAAACTGCGTCAGGATCTACTCCAAGTACTAAGACAGATAGGCGGGGGTCTTCGATTTCATGGTCGAATGGCTGCCCATAGGCCACACGTCAATGCCAAACGGCGCCTCGCTTGGTCTAGGAAATTAAACATTAAACGATTGAACAGTGAAAAAACGTTGTGTGCAGTGACGAATCACGGTACACAATTTGGAGAGGCGATGGCAGGGTGTGGTTACGGCGAATACACGGTGAACATCATCAACCAGCGAGTGTAGCGCCAACAGTAAACTTCGGATGCGTTGGTGTTAAGCTGTGGTCGTGTCTTTCATGGAGAGTGCTGGCACCGTTCGTTATTTTGCGTGGCACCATCACAGCGCAGGCCTACACTGATGTTTTAATCATCTCATTGCTTCCCACTGGTGAAGAGCAATTCGGGGTTGGTGACTGCATTTTTCAACACAATCGATCACCTGTTCATTGCACATGATCTGTGTCGGAGTGGTTACACGACAATAACATCCTTGTAATGTACTGTCCTTCACAGAGTCTTGACTTGAATCCTATAGAACATCTTTGGAATGCTTTATAACGCCGACTTCATGCCAGACCTCACCGAAACTTTTCTCGGTACAGCAATGCATGCACAATTGTCATTCCCTGAGAAACCTGAGTGGATGTATGTCTCCCAAAGTGTAAATTGTCATCACGGATGAGGATGGACTAATACCATGTTGAACTCAAACATTACCGATGGAGGTTCCCTCGAACTTGTAAGTAATATTCACCTAGGTTCGCGGATGCTTTTGATCATAATAGTGCATGTGCGGCTATTGACAGTAAAATTTTAAACAACAACGTGCTACAGTCAGCTAATTTGGTTCTAACATCTTAGACAACCTTTCCCACAAAGAATCATTATTTAGACCAGGACTGTCCAAGATTTCGGCAGGTGAGACTTGCACGTGCTATAATGCCACAGTTGTGTTACAGGGCTACATACATTCCCCTCCATTCTGAGCGCAAGCTGGGGGAAAAGAAGAAATGTTTAATGCCTAGTTTTGAAAAGGCAATGCAGCTGTACTCTCTAGATCTCGTATTACTTACTGTGTTCCTCAAGAATACAGGTCATAAAAACATATTTTAATAGTTTTCTGTTGTATAGAATATTGCTAACAACTCGAAGGGCCGGCCGCGGTGGCCGAGGGGACTAAGTCGCTCTAGTCACGGTCTGCACGGCCACTACGGTCGGGGGTTCGAATCCCCCCTCGGGCATGGATATTTGTGCCGTCCGAGTTCGTAAGTAGTTTGTAAGTTTAGGGACTGATGACCCCGTAGTTAAGTCCCATAGACTACAAACATTTGAACATTTGAACAACTCGAAGGTCGGGTTGTGGTATCCAGTCTCTAGGCCCACAACCCTGCTGTAAATAATTAACATTTCCTTTCTCTGTCCAATGAGTTCACTTACCTAGCGAGCTACATTCGACGTGTAATTGAAGGTAGATTCCACTTTTCACGTTAACGGTTCAAATAAATAAAAATAACATACAAAAATTACACGCGTATTGAAGGAAGACTTTTCTGTCTAGAATAAATTAAGTTAAACCACATTCACAACGCTATCTAAAATGTTATTAACATTAATATCAGTTGCAGTCTCTGTAGTTGATTATGACATTTGCGATTTCCTGTATTTTTCTAGCTGCAAGTTTAAATAGCCATGCTTTCCTACCATATCCTATATTACCCTTGTTAGATTGGAATTATATTCAAATATGAGTTAATTTACTTTTTGCTTTGTGCGGTAATGTTGCTTTCTTGTTGACGCACGATTTAGTGATGGAATGAAGAGATGCACTCATGCGTCAACGCATGAAGGCCTCTAAATTCCAGCTTCCATTGTATGCTGGCCAGTTAAAGAAGGAAATTGCAGACGCAGCATTTCATTTTCCTCTTCCCACTTGGAGCAGGAAATAAAGCGCAGAATACGGCTTGCCCAGCGGCTATTGTCAGCACTGGCCTCAATGGCAGCATCGTTACTACCATGTTAGCAGTAAGGGATGGTTAATAAGATCCCGTCCTTTCAGTTACTGCCTTTTTACTTCAGCGCTATTGACGTGGTAGGCTGACAAAGTGGGACCGCCGTCACACTATCTCATCCAAGTTTTAATAGTCAGGGTGATAACGAAGTTTATGGTTTTTTACGATGTCGGGACGTATTACACTTTTGTGTGAACCTTACAACGTTCCTTCCATTTGTAAGTGTTGTAGGCAACAAACAATATGCTTCTCTTTAGAGGAAAGGACTAAGGGGGCAGTTGTGCAAGTTTTTATCCAGCAGCGTTACGCGAATTTCGTAGGGGTTTGAATCACTCATGTACAGTAAATTAGGAAGACGTTATCCGTAGTTTTCTAATATAATTATTGGCTAATCGAGAAGTAGTAATTTCATTAGTTTAATGGACTTGTTTCATAAATGCATCATAATTAGTGAGCATTTTTATTCATCTGCCAAAATCAAGTTTCGGGTTTTACCTCTTGGTCTTGAATTTGACGACAAATTTTCGTGGGAAGGACATAATAAACTGAAAAATATAGAAATTATGAAACCGTACACAGAATTTCAAAACTAGTTGTAAAATTTACATTAATCGAAATAAATACATCATATGTTTTTTATTACCTAAATGTATTGGTCAGCTTTGTGTAAGTGCAGTGTTTTTGAAGTAACATTCATACGAATAGAAGCCTGCTCACTTTTACATCAACCCCACTATAATGATGTTTTCATAATCATGTCGTATTCAGCGCAACTTTCGTGCTATTTCTCTAAGTACTCAACACATATTCAGCATAGTTAATAAGGTGGCATACAGTTTCCTGCGTAAATTAGCCTTGCAGCTTTCGAATCTGGACATAAAATATTCAGAGATAGCCCTCTTGCTCACCGAGAAGTGAATATACAAGTCATGGCAGTGCCATAAATGTTTTAACTTGTAAACCGTTTAAATTTTGTTGACCTTAATCTGCTATTTTTCACTAAAGTATTTTACGTGCTCCCTTCCGACTTTTTGCGATAAAATGTAAAGCCGTCAACAATTCAAAGATTGGCTTGAACACCATAGTGCTTTACTAGGCATGGTCCTGATTGGACGTGGTATACCGTTGCCTTTCTTCCACCTTCGAAGTGACTTCACAGCCAAATACAGGGGTACCTACATTTTCGCGTGAAATCCGGACCACTGTGCATCTCGACATGTTTCACATCAACACAATTGTCAGAGATGAAAGAAGTGGAAAGGGATAGATAAAAACCCAAGGACCTGTCGGGAATCGAATCCATCACCTTTGGATGAGTAGTCTGACAGGCTACCACTGTGATATAGAGGCACACTTAAATTAACTTAATTTCTACACTTTTATTTTTCAGCATGTACAGCCAGGCAACGAACAGTTTTCTGCCAACAAGAGATTTTTTTTTTTTTTTTTTTTTTTTTTTTTTTTTTTTTTTTTTTTTTTTTTTTTTTTTTTTCCTGATCGTAATAGCAATTTCACATGGCTTAGTGGCCCGGTGTAACTCTTTAATCAGGACACCACTTCAGAAACTTACACGTCTTTCAGTTATCCAACCGGAGAAAGGAAGAAAGGAAGGACCGTCGACAGCTTGGTCAATGGAGATGACACTCCGAGTTTTTGGCGAGGACGGGGAAGGAAATCGGTCTTACCCTTTGCAAGAAACCATCCCGGTATTTGCCTGGAGCGATTTTGGAAAATCACGGAAAACCTAAATCTGGATGTCCGGAGGAGGATTTGAACCACCGCCCTTCCTAATGCAAATCCAGTGTGTTACCACTGCGCCACCTCGCTCGGTTCGGAGAAAGGAGACCAACAAGGTTATCGATAAATCCGAACCACTTTTTCTGGTGACTGCACCTTTAGAGGTGAAAACGCAGACTGAAAAATACACGATGCAGTTCATTTTGAACCCGTGACTTCTGGGTTCTGATTCGAGTGCTTTACCTCCACACAACCAGGCATAACTGTATTACAGTAGAAAGGTGGGCATTATCAAAGGACTAACCAACTCACCTCCTCTTCGACCGATTCATCAGTATCATAGTTAAGTCTTAGAGGTTGTTCTTTAAGTTTTTATATCTTAACTTGTATGAGGTCGACGCATGACTTGTCGAGAATGACCTGTAACGGTGTGACCATAGCGTCGGATTGTTGCAAATGGTGGAGTCGGCTCTCATATTCAGGCGTACGATGAAACTGAGTACCAGACCGGAGATTGAACCCAGGAACTTTGCCTTTAACGGACAAGCATTCTACTTAATGAGCTGCCTGTGCACGCTTCACGGCGAGTAGTCATAGCTTTCTTTCCACCAGTACTTCACCTCCTACCGACCATACTTAGCAAACATTCTCGTGCGAATCTTGTAGGACAAGCATTCCTTGAAGAAAGGACAGACATTCGGTACAACGCTTTCCCACGAAAGGCAAATGTCCTTGGCCACAATCCCGCACATTACGCCTTTGGGTGAAAATTTCTAACTATGGGTGACCTGTTTGAATTCGTACTTTGAGTAACTGGTGGTCCCGCAATACTTTGCATTGTATACTGTAGTGTCTTTAGGTACGGATTCCAAATGCACCGCACCTTAAAAATCCTTGAACTCTGGAAGCATGATTTTGCCTACTAATATCATGGGCGTGCTTCTACGTATTTGGCGGCATTATCCCATTGTGGCTGAACTCAGTTAATATTCTTTTGTCGTTATGGTCAGTACAGAGTGCCCTGGTTTTATAAACATGTTAAGAAAACATCACACTAAGACTCAAAACGTAATATATAATTAGATTAAATATTATGTATTGATCTGTTCCTTCGGATATCTCCAAATAGACATACATATCTTTGCTTTCGTAGGTACCTGAAAGTACAGACGAAACATTTTATCCCACATCCTGTTATAGAACCCTTCTAAGAGGAGAACGAATATTGAAAAAAAGAACATTATTAATTTGTTCTCGTATATTTTACAATCCTTTGTATTTTAATATACGATGGTTGATGGAATGAAAAGGTACGAAAACAAACTGTGGGTATAATTGAAGTCCTTATTCAAAAGTAATCAACAAATGCCTGAGGACAACTATCCAACTGTTTAAAAAGCCGAAGGATTCTCGGTTCCCAGAATTCCTGTGGCTCTAGTTTGTGATGTAGAGTGGATGCTAAAGCTGCTCCCACTTGAATTGGCGAGCATACTTTGTGTTATCCTGGACACGAGAGGACGCGCGTTATCAGGGAGCAGAATCTCTCCCTCCGTGAGCAGACCAGACCGTTTGCTATTGATCCACTTATGTAGGCTGCGGATTGCCTCACAATACACGTCACTGTTAATGGTTTTTCAAAAAATGTTGAAATGTTTGTAAATCTATCGGACCAAAAAGCGTGGTCATCAGTCCGTAGCTTACAAACTATTTAAACCTAGGTAAACTAACCTAAGGACAACACACACACCCGTGTCCCAGGGAGGATTCGAACCTCCACGGCGAGCAACCGCGCGCTCCGCAGCGAGACTCTTTAGACCGCTCGGCTAATCCACCGCGGCTAATGGTTTTTCCGTGCTCCAGGAATTCGAACAGTATCGCACCTCTGACTTCCAAAAAGATGGTAGCATCATCTTACCTGCTGAGGCTACCGCTTTCAGTATCTTAGATGGACGGGACGAGGCATGCTTCCTGTCCATACACGTAGCACTACGTTATTTCAAAGCGTCATATTCAAATTTCAACCGGTATAGTTGCTTCGCACCTTTTAATTAGTCGAAAAACAAAATATAACGGGAAATCTATTTAGATTTTCCATTCACTGATTTCATTGCGGTATTCGATAATATACGCAAAGGGAAATTTTTGTAATTACGAGTAAAAGAGAAAGTTTATAACACCAAATAAACAAGTTAGTATGTAAAAACACACGACTATAATTCCAAATTTAAATCGAATTCGTACACAGAATGTAACCAGAAAAAAAGGAATCAGACAAGTTTGCAGTATTTCGCCTTCCCCTTTTTCCCATCAGATAACGGAATCCGTAAATGGAAGGAAGCTTGTAACGGAGGACTTACGATTAACAGCTACGAACTTCAACGGCCTTTTACACGCAGACAGCTTTACTTTGCTGGAGCAAAATGGAGATGACCTGACGATGACCTTAAAATGACAATAATTATATATCACGGAAGACCGTGTTAGTACTTTTAGATCATCATCATCATCATCATTAGAGGCTGATTATGCCTTTCAGCGTTCAGTCTGTGGCATGGTCCCCCTAATAAAATTCGTCCACGGTTCTGTATTCAATGCTAACATTGAAGCCACGTCTAATGTTCACCTGTTACTTCAAAATCATTCTCCACGGAATCTAGGTACTTTATCCTTGACATCTTTGGTACCTTACCCTAAGCTGCCGAGCCGATGGAGTTTCATAAGTAACATTGTTTCTCCCATGCGTGTAACATGACCCCACCATCTCAGACTGTCCTCTCTAACAGCTTCATGTATGGCGTTCATTCCAAGTTTTTCTTTGATTTCCTCATTATGGACATCCTCCTGCCATTGTTTCTATCTATTAGTACCTGCAATCATTCTTGCTACTTTCATATCTCCAACCTCAACCTTATGAACATGGTAACCTGTATCCACACAGCTTTCACTCCCATACAACAAAGTTGATGGAAATATAGATTGGTGCACCGATAACTTACTCTTGGTGCTGACTTCCTTTATGCAGAAGAGAGTAGATCTTAGCTGAACAGTAACTGGATTAGCTTTGCTACATTTGGATTCAATTTCTTTCACTATGTTGCCATCATGTGTGCATATACATCCTAGGTACTAGAATCTGTCTACCTGTTCTAACTGTGTTCCTCCTATTTGGCACTTAGTCTTTTTAAATCTCTTTCCCACGGACATGACTTTCGGTTTGGAGATGCTGTTCTACATGTCATAACCCTTACACCTCCGATCGATCTCTGAAATATTACATTGCAACCTTTCAATAGAATATGCCATTGCGACTACTTCATCTGCATAAGCAAGACTGTTTATTTTGTATTCACCTATCCTAATCCCGCCCTGACAGTCTACTGGTTTCATCATCCATGATCCATGAATAGTATCACCAACAGTAGTGACAGGATTACATACTTATCCTATGCCTGTACCTACCCTAAACATTGAACTTAACTTAACGCCTATTCTAAATGCTGCCTGACAGTCTACGTAAAGACCTTTAATTGCCTGCAGATGTTTGTGTCCTATTCCATTATCTTGTAAAACTGTTAGCAGTTTCCTCCTACGAATACGGTCGTAAGCCTTTTCTAGATCTATAAAACATAGATACAATTCGCTGTTCCACTCATAAAACTTCTCCATTATCTGCCGTAAGTAAGCCTGATAGCCTCTAAGAGGCCCAAACCCACAGTAATTTTGATCCAACTTGTCTTCAACTAATACTAGCAATCTCCTTTCAACAGTACCTGAGAATAATATCGCCACGACGCTGTTTAAAGAGATACCTTGATATGTGTTACAATCTTTTCTGATTCCATGTTTGAAAATAGGCGTGATTACGGCTCTTATCCAGTCACACGGAATCTGTCCTGACTACCATGCCTTTTCAAATATTCTATGTAACCATTTGAGACCTGACATGCCACTGTATTTGACAAGTTCCGGCTTAATTTCATCCACCCCAGCCGCTCTATTGCCCTGCAATCTATTGGCCATTCTCTCCATTTCCTCAAATGTGATCCTGTTTCCATCATCATTCCTATCCCAATATACCTCAAAATCAGACACATAATTGAACGTTTCACCTACATTGACAGTTCTTGAAAATATACTCTCCATCTGGCCAGGGCATCCGAAGGATTCTCTAGCAGTTTTCTTGACCTGTCCAAAACACTTGGCCGCGACTGAGCGGCCGAGCGCATTGAGGCGCTATGCTGCGATGCGCGAGGCCTTTCCCCCTCGGGGGTTCGAATCCACTCTCGTGCATGGGTGTTTGTCCCGTCTTTAGTATAAGCTAGTTCATAGTTTGGAAGTTTAGAGACTTATGACCCCTTGGTTAAGTCCCATAAGCTGTAGAAACATTTGAACATTTGTAAATCCTTCTTCCCTCCTTTCCGAAGACCGCTAATTACGTTCCAGAATAGTTTTCCCGCAGCTCGACCCAGAGTTTCTAACTTATTTCCAAAGTTTTCAGATGATTTCTGCTTGTATTCTACAATTATCCGCTTGACTTTGTGTCTTTCTTCAACATCACTTTCTCTGTCTGCCCGATTTCTAGTTTGGAGCCATTTTAGAAATGCCTTCTTTTTCTTTTTACAGACTGACTTGTCTGTGTCACTCTAGCAAGCTGTCTGCTTCTTCCTGCCTTGACACATTACTGTTCCAAACTTTCTCTAGCCACTTCTAGTAGTGTCTCCCTTACCTTGTCCATTCCTCTTCCAATGACTGTAAATGAATACATTAAATGTAAATGTAAACGAAAAATGCAAATGACTACTACTATTAGATAACTTCTGAAAGAGAGAACTCAATAGTTTTATGAGATTATATGATGTGCAGGAATGACTGAGATTGTAAATATGATAATAGTAATAGAATACAGTTCTACTTTGTTTATCCATATATGGTCGTCTACTTTTTATATCTTTCTTTTTCCCCTTTTCACTTTATGATTGTTGGTCTTCTCGTCACTTATATTAGACATTACATTTTGTTCATTCGACATTACCTTCTGGATGTGTGGTGTCGCACAAGTCCAAAGTGCGCACCACCTACTTTCGCCGCACGACGCCATGCACGCACGGCGCGGCGTTCTTATGACATCAGCCACGAGCGCCCTCTGCGACAACTCCGCTCGTGGCCACCACTGAACGACATCGTTCACTTGGGACTGAGATAGGAACCAGTTAACACTTCGGAATCAGATAGGCACCAGTGAAAACTTGGCTATCGGATAGGCACTAGGCTGGCCTCTAGCTCAACTATGTATCAGCCTTCTGCAGTACTGATCTATGTAAATGTTATGTATTACTAAGTCTCTATGAAATACATATCTCGTTCTAATTTACTCTAGTGTTTCTAGCTTCTGCTGTCCCACTGGCCGGTCACCTCCTACCTGCACAAGAGTGCATCCTTTATTCCTGTGTCGGTCTTTTAACTCGGCCACCGACACCTACGACGGAAACGAGACACAAAAGCGGCGACGAGGCTGGGACACAAAAGGATGGTTATTATGATGCGTCTTTCTCTTAGATGCGTCTATAACAAATCCATAAAAGACACGTAACATGAATATATGTAATTTTAATTAGTTGCGGATCAGGTAACATAAGGGATGTTCACAAGCACCTAAAAACATGGTAAGTAGAAATTTATACAGCACCACTTTCCCATAGATAAGGACAAACTTGCAGAACTGTTTAGAATATCAATATATGACGTCTAAAATTTATATAGAAATAAGTTAAACATGAGTATATGTATATTCAGTTCACTGAAGATACCTTACAATTTATAAAGGCGAATCATTGTGGAGAGAGGAAAGTGTGATATTCACTAATTGTCACCAAGACATTTAGTTTGCAAACTCAATAAACACAAACATTTTGACATTTGTATCCATGGGCATGAAATGAGTAGAAGTTGTGTAAGGTAAGAGGCCAACGCACAGGCAGACAATGCCAACTGTTGACACGAGACGGCGGAGCATTCAACAGGATTAGTGCCCGGAATATGAAGCCGTCGATAGACGTGTCACGCCTCTGAATTCTCCACGGGAGGCGCTAATTTATGCAAACGAGGAGCCCGGAAAAGCCCCTCCATCGACCAATTCTAATAATGCGGCGGAATCAGGGTCGTTCGCTCCCTGTGAAGGTCACGTGGCCCAAGGGCGACGGGCGATCGATGAACCCCTGACAGCAGACCGACCCACTGGTCGCTGATTGCCGACCTACGGAGACTTTGCGTTTCCATAATGCTAGAGTGGCGACAAAACGTGTTTATCGTTCATCGGCACTCTAAATCAGCGAGCAGAATTAGAGAAATGTTTATACTGTAGACAGAAAATGCAGTTTATTTTCAGTGACATTCGCAAGTTGATCTTCAACAGATAAAGGCTGTGAGTGTCCACAGTTAATCATGCGTGACACAGTACACAAAATTAGCCCTGCTGCAGGCGCGCTGTTTTTTATTGCACGAGCAGTCGCGTAGCGCATTTTGTGTGCCACTTACTTGTAGTAATTTTCACATCCTCTGACGCTAAAATTAATATTAATTAGTATATTGTTTTCGAGAGAAGATGAAACTCAAAATGATAATAATGACATCGAAATAACAAAGTTTATTGTGCAATTAATGCAAACAATTTATTTTGGCACAGTGGATATTATTAAGAATTAATGTCAGGTACGTAGTCAAGAAATATCTGCACGTTGTTGGTCACTTATAGAGGGAAAGAATGTTTCATTCCTTAACATGGCCGTTATTTATAGTTTATTTTCAAAAGTTGATAACCTGCTAAATAAGCAAATGAGGTAGTTCTAAAAAAATATTTTTCGCTAATAGCATTGATAATTAATATATTCATAGTGAATGTCTACAGAAAGTATATTATATTATAGACGAGTGTATCGTCAGGCGTGCCCCAGGGGAGTGTGACAGGACAGCTATTATTTTCTATCTAAATAAATGATGTGATGGACGGAGTAAGTTGTAATTTGCGACTGTTTGCTGATGATGCGGTGGTGTATGGGAGGTTATCGTCTTTAACTGACTGTTATAGCATACAGGATGACTTAGACAAAATTTCTAGTTAATGCGAAGACTGGCAACTAGCTCTCAACATAGAAAAATGTAAGGTGATGCGTATGAGTAGGAAAAACAATCCTATAATTTTCGAATACAGCATTAGTAGTGAGCTTCCTGATGCTGTCGCGTTATTCAAATATTTAGGCGTAACATTGCAGAGCGATATGAAATGGAACGAACATGTAAGGACAGTTGTGAGTAAGGCAGATAGCCGACTTCGGTTTATTGTGAGAATTTTGGGAAGATGTACTTCACTTGTAAAGGAGACCGCGTATAAAACGCTTGTACCACCACGTCTTCAGTACTGCTCAAGTGTTTGGGACCCGCAGCAGATTAGTTTAAAGGAAGACACAGAGGCAGTTCAGAAGCGAGCAGCTACATTTGTTACTGGTAGGTTGGACCAATGCACGAGTGTCACGGAAATGCTCCGGCAACTCAATCGGGCATCGCTGGAGGAAGGACGACGTTTTTTTGTGAATTTCTGATGAGTAAATTTAGAGGGCCGGAATTTGAAGCTGAGTGTAGCACGATCTTGCTGCCGCCTACGTACATTTCGCGAGGTGATAACAAAGACAAGATAAGATAAATTAGGGCTCGTACGGAGGCATATAGGCAACCTTTTTTTCCTCGTTCTATTTGGGTGTGTAATAGGAAATTAAATGCCTAGTAGTGGTACAGTGTACCCTCCACCACGTACCTTACGGTGAATTGCGGAGTATGTATGTAGATGTAGATGTTTGAAAAACACTTACATAAATCATGTGTTATAGAATTTGACCATCTGGGTCGTATTCGAATAAATTTTTTCGAATATAAATGTTCAGTTTTTTGGGATGTGAGATGCACTTTCATAGCTGCGTCGTAACTAGCAGGTTTCGAATGTGAGATGAAAAATGTGTTCAGAATACACCCACACCTGTGTGCTTTAATGTAAAATGCTTTGTTAATGCACAAGCTATGAATGTATATAACCATGATAAAGTATGACGCAATAAAAGACTTATGAATACCAGAGGATTGTATAACTGAAAATGCATGGTACTGCTATGAAATTCCATCCTTTGCAAACATCAGCTCTACGTTTTTTGAATTGACTTACTTAAAAATGAATCTACAAAGTGGTTTATCAATCAATTTATAACAAACAATGTAGACATTTTAAAACGTTTTCAATGACGACTTATTACCAAAAGAATTTTAGTAGTTAAAAACCTATTCCATTCAAAAGGCGAATCAAAAAGTTCCAATTTTGCAGGAGACTATAATATAGCTATGTCGTAGGATCACTTCAAAGATCGATTACGAGTCATGTAAGCCATTGTAATTAGTAAGGGAAAATACACAATTTATAAATAATTACTATTTTATATTTGATATTTCTTTATATCTTGATATCGTTTGTTATGGCAAATCTTATATATATAGAGAGTGCCCCTGCGTTAGTGTTTTTGAGTGTTCGTATTGCATACAAATCTACAGTTATCTTCCAATCTTTATGAAATGTTGACACGTAAGCTTCAATCCATCAGGACGGTCCCCGTAAGTGTGAGGATTACGTACAACATATAATTCACGAGATATGATGTCATAAACAATATGATTCCAGAAAAACTGCTACATCACTGGAAAATGTAGCACATTTCCTCCTAAACCACTTTCAACCAAATTTAATACACATATCCCTTACCGTGACGTGCCAGTTGCTGCAGTGTTAAGAATCATATACGCCAATGATTCAGGAGATATGACGTCGTAAATAATAGGAGCCGCAAAAAAACTGCCACATAATGTGACGAGACTTTATTCATACACTGTATGAAAATGACGGTACTTCAAGACTTGTAACAAACTTTAAAGATAATTTCAAACCTTTACTATTTTTCTTATCGCTAACAACCGCGGTAAAATGATTAAAGGACTGTTCGTGGACTAAAGGTACGGCACGCAGTATGACGCTTCAATTTTGTAATTTCTACACTACAAATTGTAGCCGCAGTAAAGGTTACAGACAGTTTACACATATAAATCGGAATGTACCTGCGAAATTATATAACATTACCAAAAGTAGTTTATGAGATATGAGCACAAAAAAGTAACGTTAATGGTAAACCGCCCCATCACGCACCAAGTTTTAATCAGTTAGTTCTTTACTACTTAATGTATTCGCAACAGATTTTACAGAAATACAACATTTATACACATGAGTTTATACCCTCAAAATTATATAATTGTACAACATATAAGTCAATAAATATGATATCGAACGAATATTATATGTCATTTTTTATTACTATCTTTCCTTGTTTGGTTACGTACAATTTTGTACATTATGCAAAACAGCCTTATTTCTTATATATTCTCCGATAAATTTGTTTTGGAGATGAACAGAGAGAGAAGGTATAGAAATACTTATTCAAGGTAAGAATAGAAATGGCGATGTTTTAAAGACTTTTATAATAAAGTGAAATCGTAAACAGAGTAAATATAAACAATGACAGCAAGTGGCAATGTGCTACAAAACATACATGATGAGGACAACATAAAAACACGTAAGTAATATTAGTAGTCCATTTTATTCAGGATAAAAATAATCCTATTCGATGAGATGTATTTTAAATCGAATTTAATCAAACATATAATGTAAAACAAACATCGTTTGTACAGTTGTCCACTGACGATGTTTTAGAATAAAGCGAAACTCCGAAACGCGTCTGTTCTCAATTAGACTAATTTACTGTTGCATAAGACGTTTACATAACCTATAGAAATTGTGAAACGCAATGTCGTTAATCTTAATCAGCTAATAAGTACTAATAAAGTATCGCAATGACATAAAGTAGTATTATTTAAAGTAAAGCCTTAATTAGGTTTGACCCTTTCCAGTTAGTTTGTGCTGTTAAAATTGTAGAGTAGCCCGTGGTGGTTCCGATTCTATAGCGCAACCTTCTTCAGATTCCTTACGAGTTTTATTAGCTCTACGCTCAGATTTTCCAAAGTAACCAGTTAGCTTGCTGTTCATTGCAGCATCTTTAGTCACTCACACCAACCACTAGTACACTGTTATTTCAGAATGAAATGATACTCACGTGATTTGGTCACATTAAACAATTGCAGGCTCCAATAACGTCACTAACTGTAAGCGGAAGACAATTATTTGCTAATAACAGCAGGTGGAAGGACTAGAACACGTGCGTGTTTTGGTCCTATACCTTTCTTCATTCGTTTCCGGCTGTTACACGAATATTAACTGTTTCAGAATTGAGTTGCTTTATTTACTTTCTCTTTCAGTCTTGTCGGTTATCAGGTTTTCGTTGGTTCTAAAAGTTTACGTATAGGACTATAAATGAACTATCAATTTTAACAAGTTTCTGAAATACATATGGAACAAGTTGTAAAGGTCGTTTTGGAACTCCTTATATTTTTCGTACTTATTTTCTGAGACAATGAGAAACCGCCAAGAACTGGCCATCACATGCATCGCAACGCCGCCCATCCCGTCAGACAACTGAATGTTTTAAATGACATTTGCCTTCTAGTCACTGATCTGTATTAAAACTAACTAATAAAATCCATAATCATTTCTAAAATATAAAGCAGTGTCCGTATGTTTGCACGTGTTGCATACAAATCTACAGTTTTGTTCCATTCTTTAAGAAATTTTGTACACGTAAGCTGCAATCCATGAGGATACATAGTTCACGAGATATGACGTCATAAACAATGAGGTGCGCGAGAAACTGCTGCATATAGCGACAATGCTGCTCATTGTCGCCTAAAACAAATAACTGATTTCAACTAAATTTGGTACACACATTCCTTACCGTGAGGTAACAATTTCTGCACGGTTAAGAATCACATACGATACATGATTCAGAAGATATGACGTCATAAACAATAGGAATCGCGAAAAACTGCCACATAATGCGGCGAGACTTTCGAAATACACTGTATGAGAATGACAATACTTTGCGACTTGCAACAAACTTTAAACATAATTTCAAACCCTTATTAAACTTTTTCTCGCTTACAATCATGAAATACTGAAAGGAGAAAAGTTTCTCGCTTACTACTTTTGCGATGTTCATGGAGCAAAACTACGGCATTCGCAGTTACGTTGCAGTATATAATTTCTACACTACAAATTGCAGCAGCAGGAAATTCTACAGACAGTGTACTCGCATATAGTCGAGTGTACATTCTAATTTGTATCACAGTACGACACTGAGTTCATGAGATATGAGCACATGAACAGTAACATTCATGGAAAACCGCCCCTTCCCGCATCAAGTTTTCATCTATTACTCCCAAGATATTTTACATACAGCCCTTATACAAATGAATATATACTTAAAAATGGCAGGAATAAATAAATGAATGCCTGGGCAACGCCGAGTTTTTAGCTAGTCCTTTCTAAATACCAGTTCTACGTTTCTCCAGTGCGTAATTAATATTTTGGTGAGTGGGAGGTTTGTGTGGCAGCCATGGACAGCAAGCGGCGATATATTCCCCCTCCACTCTCCTGTCCCCGCCCCCGACGGCACAAAGTCTCCTTCGACCAACTTATGGCCTTTCTCGATTTCAAAAACTCATTTGGCGCGTTGCCGCACTGCAGACTACTATCTAAGATACGAGCACCATCGAATAGGTACACAGAAGGTACACTGGCTGGAAGACTGCCTATGTAATAGAACGAAGTACGTTGCCTCGACGGCGAATGTTCATCACACACGAATGTATCGTCAGGCCTTCCCCCAGAGGAGTGTGATAGGACCGCTGTTGTTTTCTATCTATTAATTCATAAAATACAGCAACTAGTTGCTTGTAATAATTTATTTTTGACGACCAGTTTCAGGCGCTTGAGTGCCCTCCTTCTAGTCTCTATAAAGGCAAACAAGTGCATTGGAATTAGAGTAAAGATTATAAAACGTACATAAGTCGGTTACAGAAATTTTAAATTGTGCGTTAAGAGTATTCGACATGAGTGTGAAAGTTTTTAAAGCTAATACAATGAGTGATGCATTTCTGAAACAAAGAGATTGTAAAAAAAATATGTTCATATAAAGGGATAAAATTTACACTTACATTTTAGTATTGTAGCTAAATATATGTACATGCTAGCAGAAGACTGAACGCCAAGTGCATACATTATGCAAGGAATAACAATCAGCTGCTAACAAAGTATCTATGGATAAGCCTCACAGTAAAAGAGTAGAAATAAATAAGGGAAAAAAAGGCCGTGGAATAGGAAACAGTAATAATCGTTGTAGTTGACAATAAAGGCGTAGAAAGATTAGAAGTAGTATAAGAAGCACAGTGATAAGTGGCGCCATAGGCGGAATATTTCGGAACTAGCTGCTGACACACTAGTAGCAGGCTTAGAATGCCGCTATCAGGGAAACTGTCAATATAAAGGAAGTGTCATTGTGTTCAAATATTTGTAGAACTTACGGGACTTAACTACGGGGTCATGAGTCCATAAACTCACAAACTACTTATGAACTAGCTAATAATAAGGACGGCACAAATATCCATGCCCGAGAGGGGATTCGAACCCCCGACCGTAGTGGGGATAAACTGAGAAGTGCTTCTCATGCAACCAATAAGTTAAGGACGTGGGTTGTAAGGGCTAAGTTGCGTGAACTAATGTGCAAACAAATGTGAATGGCCACTGTAATATGAAGCTAGTGTTACAATTGGTGCGTTTAGTCAGACAACTGAAGAAATTTCAACGGTCAACGTGTTAGAACTATACCAAAGTGGACAATCCTGCAGTGCAGATCATGATGCTCTAAGACACAATAAGACAAAGTGGTGGCTGGTTTCCTAAAAAAAAGTCATTTCCACAATGGTCGAGACTATTGCACAGTGCAGTTTAACAAATTGGAGGCATAATATTACCAATCATTACTACGAGGGTGGAGGAGAGGGGAAAATAGTTACCAGATATTACAATTGGAATATGTATCCACATATTTATGGGGTGACAGTGGGTTAGAGTGGTAGAAGGTAGTTAATGATTGAATGGCAAGAGGGTGGGGGGGGGGGATACAGAGGTAATGAACTTCCACAAAGAGGAAGCAACACAGGAAAGTTTGAGAAACTGCACATAGACATTAAAATGTATGGCCAGGTGTGGTAGTGAGATGTAAAAGGGAGGGGGAAAGGGATATGGTGTACTACTTTACTATATTGTGTAGGAAAGCAGAACAAAGTACGGTAACGTAAAGAAATAAGAGTAGGTCCGCAAAACATTAGAATCTGAGATCATTTCAATATAGTTGTAGCTGAAGAATATTGTGAAAGTGACTGCAGGTAGTACGTTGAGCGGGGGGGGGGGGGCGGGTAATATGTTAGGTTTACTAATAACTTAAACAGCCGGTAGTAGGTGGGGAGTAGTTTGCGTCTGTGTGTGTGTGTGTGTGTGTGTGTGTGTGTGTGTGTGTGTGAAATTGTGTCTGCATAACAGGTGAATATGACGGTGTAACTATGGAGATAAGGTATGTAAGGTACGAGTGTGGATGTGAGCAAAGTATATGGTTATTCCTTTGGGAGGGTATTGTGGAAGGAGGGTAACAGCTGATAGTAGTGTATAATGGGGAGGATGAGGAGGTGTGTAGCTGAAATTGTGCAAAGACAAATCCATATGTAATGCACGACAAGTGTATAGCTCTGCCTGTTGATGATGCTGTGGTGCGTGAGAGGGTGTCGTCGTTAATTGACTCTTTACAGATGACTTAGATAAAATTTGTAGTTTGTGTGAAGATTGTCAGCTAATTCTAATTGTAGAAAAATGTAAGGTGATTTTTATGAGTAGGAAAACCATTCCCATAATGTTTGAATACAGCAATAGTATTGAGCTTCTTGGCAGTCGCGTCGTTCACATATCTAGGCGTAACATTGCACAGCGATATTAAATGGTACGAAAATGTGAGGACAGTTGTGAGTAAGACGGACAGCTGGCATCGGATTGTTGGAAGAATTTTGAGAAGTTGTAAATGTTAAAATGTTTGTATAGTTTATGGGTCTTAACTGCGGGGTCATCAGTCCCTAAACTTACAAACTACTTATGAACTAACTTATAATAAAGACAATACAAACATCCATGCTCGAGGGAAGATTCGAACATTCGACGCGGGAGGCCGTGCGATGCGCAACGTGGCGCTCCACTACGCTAGACTGCTCCCGCGCGGCGAGAAAATGTACTTCATCTGTAAAGGAGACCGCGTACGAAAAGCTTGAGTATTGCTCAAGTGCTTGGGACCGGCAACAGTTACGTTCGGAGGTAGACATGGAAGCAGTTCAGAGGCGAGCAGCTAGGTTCGTTACTGGTAGATTCACCAATGCGCAAGTGTCACGGAAATACTCCGGGAACACCAATGGGGATTTCTGAATGAAAGACGACGTTCTTTTCGGGAAATTTTGTTGAGGAAATTAAGAGCGCCGGAATTTTGAAGCTGACTGTTGAACTATCTTCCTGCCGCCTACGTATATTTCGCGTAAAGATCGCATACACAAGATAAAAGAAATTAGGGCTCGTAAAGATGCATATAGACATTCTCCTTTATCCCTCTTTCTATTTGAGAGTGGATAAGGAAAGAAAATGCGTAGTAGTGGTACATTGTACCCTCCATCACGCACTTTATGGGGCATTGTGGAATGTATATGTAGAATTAGATGTAATGTTTAACTTTCTTGATTATTGTGATTGATTCATTAATATACGTCCCATATCATACAATGTAAACTTTCACGGCCGGTGTTGTCTTCAGGTAAAATTTCCGGGCTGATGGGCCGTGGTCCAGATGTAAAACTTCCTCCTGACGTTTCGTCTCCAACTGCGGCAGACTTCTTCCAGGGTCTTGCCGGCTACTGCCACTGTGGGCCAAGGGGCTCTGGCATTTATAGAGATGATTTTTAATCGAGACTGACGACGTCATCTAGAGATAGTTATAAAGTCAGCAATACGTGACGTATGGTGGTGCCCTCTATGCCCTCTATAAATGCGAGAGCCCCTCGGCCCACAGTGGCAGCAGCCGGCAAGACACTGAAAGATGTCTCCCGCAGTTGGAGACGAAACGTCGGGAGGAAGTTTTATATCTGGACCACGGCCCATCAGCCCGGAAATTTGACAGGAATACATCCAGTAGGTTTGAAATACTTATATTGCTACACTATTATTTATGAAATTATTGAATATGGTGAGGTAATATAATTGCTGTGTTCTGTAGCCATTTCATTCAGTGTAATATGATACTTTGTGGGGTAGGGAGGTCTATAGCCCCCATAGCTCCCTTCCCCTAGGCACTGCACATGATGGTTCCACTTGAGAAAACGAAGTTGATCACGATATCTATGTAATCCAAATAAGTATGACAAGAGACAATAGGTCTTTTAGTAATGAGAGTTACGTACAATTCACCAGGGTGAAAACAGAATTACGATATCACCCTGTATATGTATGAAGAGAAAGTGTGAGAAAGGGTGGCGGAGCAGAGACGAGGGAAAATTTCTTCCTACGACTGAGACGAAGCCAGGTTCAAATTCCGCGGTGTTTATTCAGATTTTTCTGTTATAGGCGTTTGGAAGGGCGTCCATTCAGTGTTACTAGGTCAAACGAAGAACTGTTTTCGTACAGAAGCTGTGTCATCCCCTTAATTCTTCTACTGTCAGTGACGGTCGAGAGGAATGGCGGACGTGTTGCTCAGGTGCCACACGATCATGCAAAGCCTAAGACACCCACCGCCTTTCTGGCAGAGAACGTCCATTTCAAGTAGGCCGAAATCCTTATCCACGAGTTGTGGGCCACTGTAAATTTTTGATCGAATATTCGTTTAGGGATGAGCCGTAATGGGCTGAATCTTATTTTTTTTTTTTTCAGATTTCTTGATATCCGAGATCCTTGATGTTGTCGAGGAGAGCGAACGAAACTCATTATCGCCGTATAATGGAGCTCTTAAGCACCAAAGGAAGCTTTAATTTCGACTAATGAAGGAAGGTTCCTTATTGTGCCGCAGTAATTATCGACATTATTAGACCTGCATAAATGTTATGCATTATTTGCTATGAAGTTATTTATGTAATCTATCTGCTCTTTACGAATTCACTCACATTAGTAAGTACTTGTAATCGACAGTACGTCACGTCGTTTCTTAATCGAAATTCAAGAATTTATGAGAATGGGGTTATTACAGCATACAAATTGCTTGAGATTACTGATTTATGTCATAAATTGCAAAGATGTGAGGACTTCAGAAAATTAAAGATTTAATTGGACCCTACGTCCGCTTATTGAATGCAAGTTCCAGAGTCTCAACATGAACTCACTTCACTGCCATTATTAAAACAGTTGTTAACTGGCAGTATACGAGTACATTCTTCATCAAACATCCTCGAGTCCAAAAGCATTTTCACAGTCATCCGTAATTTCAAAGATGGTGCTTATATCTCTGTTCAACTTATATACACACAAAACCGTTTTTAATGACTTCCGTTACAAGGTATCCTGAATACTGACGTTGAATGTCTATCTTGCTTCTGATGGATCATTTAGGGGGACAAAACTGCAAGGTCATCAGCCCAAGTGTATACTGCATCTAGAAAAGCGTTGCTTAGATTGTTCATAGATGTCACTCAATCCGCAGAAAGATGTAACCTATAACCATAGCTGTTTGGTCTCTTAGGATAACAAACATTTGATTTGGATCAGAGGTATTATGAAAAACAAGGAAGCAAACGTGAGAGTTCAAAGGTCATATTGCAGTATCTTCGTTTTACTTTTGAAGACGAAGGGCTAATATCGTAGTTAGGCAAGATGCTGATATAAGACGGCGGCCATGCACGAAAGTTAGAGTGGTTTGACTGCCTCATTTTAAAGCTGGAGCGACCAAGATGGGGAAGTTTGTGGCAGTTCACAGAATTGTAAATCGCAAATTACTTAGTATAAAATGTAAAATCACGGTAGAGGGCTAGAAGAATTCTGTAATTGGATTTGGTAATTAACTCACGGGCACTGTAATTCCTAATGTTATTCAGAAAATGAAATTCTGAATACCGGCCTGTCTGTATTTAATTACGCATTCAAAGATATCGCACACAATCTACTGTTGGTGAAAGACGTACGATTATCGGAGTGAAGTTGATGTAGAGATTAACATATTTTTGTACACCCCAGTAAATTTTTCAGTGGAAGGTAGATTTGTTTCTCCACCACCCATTCTCTTCCGTGAACTAATTAGCATTCAGTCTCCTGCCGCAAGAACACATCTACCGTCCTCGAATACACAACCGCTTGAATATCAGACGAAGTAGACACGCTTATTCTTGAACAATGCCGAGATAACTGTCTCTCAATGTTGGACGAAAATCCTGGATTTATTTTCACTCCATCAACTGAATTTTTTCGTAATTTCTGGTACAAGTATAAAGATACAACCATCCACGTTAAACAACGTTCCTTACTGAACTTTTTGTTGTATACTTCATTCGCTAGTGGAAAATATTCGCTAAGCAATTTTGTAAACAAGCTGTAGTCTATAATATTGAACTCTACAGTAGCAATCTGTCATGAACCTTCACCGAGCGAAGTGGTGCAGTGTAAAACTCTGGACTCGCATTTGGGAGAACGGTGGATAAAAGACACCTCCGGGCATCGAGATTCAGGTTTTCCGTGATTTTTTCTAAATCACTCGAGGAAAATGCCGGGATGGTTCCTTTCAAAGGGCACGGCCGATTTCCTTCCCTATCTTGACCCAAATAACCCGAGTGCAACCTTCGCGTCTAATGACCACGGTGTCGACGGGGCGTTAAACACTAATCTTCCTTTCCCTGTCGTCAACCTTCACATGCCCACACTTAAAGAGTCATCCATATTCAACAACATGTTTAAGCATTCCTGGAAGAAAGAAACATTTCCAAAAACATTTGATACTTTTGAGAGTGTTATCTGGAATACGGAAAATTCAAGTTGCTCAACACACCATCATTTATTCATAGTTCATATCGTCGGTTACATTTGAGTTTAACAGATTTGCTTACCAAAATGCACAACCATCCTTATTAATAGGTATATTCAGCGATAAGGAGTGAGCAAATAAATAATAATAATTATTATTGTTTTGCTAGTACCTGCCTTTCCGGGCTTATTACAAAAAAATATCAAATGTTTGTAAAGTAATGGAACTAACTGCTATGGCCACCAGTCACTAGATTTACAAACAACTTTAACTTACACTGCGGACATCACATTCACACCCATGCCCGAGGGAGCATTCGAACCTCCGGCGGGAACCACATCCAAGTCCATAGCATACCGCACAAGGCACGCGGCTTCCAGTCTTATTCATTATTATACCACTATAGATAAGGTTGACCAACATGTATAAATACCACCATGAGGCCGCAGCAGATTAGCCGTGCACACTGGGACGCCGTGCTGCGGTGCGCACGTCAGTTCGCCGTCGGGGGTTCGAGTCCTCCTTCAGGCATGGGTGTTATATGTTATCCTCAGGTTAGTTTATCTTAGTTTAAGTAGTTTTCAAGCTAGGGACTAATAACCAAGCTGTTGAGTCCCAAAGATTTACAAGCATTTGAAGATATGAACCACTATGAGTAGATAAAATTAGTTAATTATTCATTGCCCTTATGCCTCCATTACAATTAATATATGTTCAGTATTGGCGAAACACTTTGTCTATCTACCTTCTAGGAAAGTATGCGTTTCTAGACCTATTTTTATAACTTATTATTCTTGTTTCGATGAGTAATGTCACTACTTAGTGTATTCGACGATATTATTTTATCAGCTAGTAGTAATGAACATTCGGCCATTACAAAAGGTGAACAAGGTAATCCCTTTGAAGAGTTGGATGGGTAATTCTCGATGTGAATAACTCACAGTCTGAAAGAACATAACGAGGCAATTTCTAAATGGTAATAGGGCTGATGTTCACTTTAGGAAACTTGCTTACTGTTCCTTACAAGGTCATAATAATAACAATCGTTTTTGATTCTTACAGATTTTTATTACTGTTACAACTAGCTGAAAACCCTACGTTGCCCGGGTACTTATGTATTTATTCCTGCCGTTTTTCAGGTTTATATTCATTTGTATAAGGGCTGTATGTCTGTAGCATCTCTTGGGAACACAACTGGTAGTAAAGAAGTAATAGATTAAAACTTGGTGCGTAAGGGGGTGGTTTTCCATGAACGACATTGTTTATGTGCTCATATCTCATGAACTATGTGTCGTACTGTGATAGAATTTAGAAGGTGCACTCAAATATATGCGTGTATACTATCTGTAAAATTTCCTGCAGCTACAATTCGTAGTGTCGAAATTATAAATTGTAACGTCATACCGAAAGCCGTAGTTTTAGTCCATGAACAGAGGGATGTTACTGTTTACGTGCTCATATCTCATGAACTACGTGTTGAATGTGATACAATTTAGAAGCTACATTCAACTATATATATATATGTATACTGTCTGTAAAATTTCCTGTCGCTACAGTTTGTAGTGTTCAAATTATAAATTGTAACGTCATACCGAGAGCCCTAGTTTTACTCCATAAACAGCGGAAAAGAAGTAAGCGAGAAAAGTTTTTTCTTTCATCATTTTACTATGGTTACCAGCGAGAAAAAGTTTAATAAAGGTTTGAAATTATGTTTAAAGTTTGTTGCAAGTAGATAAGTACTGTCATTCTCATGCAGTGAATTTCGAAAGTCTCGCCGCATTATGTTGCATTTTTTTGCTATTTCTATTGGTTATGACGTAATATCTTTTGAACCATGTGCCGTATGTGATTATTAACCAAGCAGCAATTGTTACCTCATAGTAAGGAATGTGTGTACCAAATTTGGTTGAAATCGGTTCAATGGTTTATTAGAAAATGAGCAGCCTTGTTGCTAAATGCAGCAGTTTTGGCGCAACTCATTGTTTATGACGTCATATCCCGTGACCTATATATCGTATGTGATTCTTACACTTACGGCGACCGTCCTCGTGGATTGAAACTTACGTGTAGAAAATTTCATAAAGATTGGAACAAAACTGTAGATTTGTATGCAACACGTACAAACATACGGACACTCTGCTTTATATATTAGATTTTTCTTGTTCAGATGAGTAATATCACTTCTTAATGTATTGGACGATATTGTTTTAACAGCCAGTAGAAATGAACATTCGGCCATTAGAAAAAGAGGACAAGGTAAACCTTTTAAGGAGATGGGTGGGTAATGCTCAATGTGAATAACTCACAATATGAAAGAACATAACGAGGCAATTCGTAAATGGTAATAGGGCTGACGTTCACTATAGGAAACTTGCTTACTGTGCTTTACAATGTCATAATAATAATAATTATTATTATTATAATTTTTATTCTTACAGTTTTTGTATTATTGGTACAATTATTCTGGTAATATCTTCCTTTAATAGTTGTGTTACACATGGTGATGTACTAAACAAAAAGTTTAATCTGAGTATGTCTGGTTAGGTGTAAGAGGGCGCCTGAGGGCCCTTATTTTGCCAGGTAAAATCTACATCTACAGCTACCTGTACATGGGATAATCTGCAAATCACATTTTAGTGCCTGGCAGAGGGTTCACCTAACCACAATAATACTATTTATCTCCCATTCCATTCTCAAATAGCGCGTGGGAAGAAAGAACACCTGAATCTCTCTGCTCGAGCTCTGAATTCTCGTATTTTATTCTGATGATCATTTCTACCTATGTACGTGGGAGTCAACAATATATTTTCGCATTCGGAAGAGAATGTTGGCTATTCGAGTTTCGTAAGTAGCCCACGCCACAGCGATAAGCGCCGTTGTTGTAATGATTCCCATCCCAGATCCTGTATCATTTCCGTAACGCTGTCTCCCCTGCATCGTGAAATTGCAAAACGAGCTGCCCTTCTTTGGACTCTTTCGATGTCCTCCGTCAAACCCACCTGACAAGGATCCCACACTGGGCAGCAATACTCCAAAAATGGTCGGAGAAGCGTAGTGTATGCAGTTTCTTTTGTAGTTCTGTTGCATCTTTTAAGGGTTCTGCCAATACAACGCAGTCTCTGTTTCGCCTTTCCCACGACATTATCTACGTGTTATTTCCAGTTTAAGTATGAAGTAATAGTAATTCTTATGTATTTTGTGGAGTTTACGGCCTTCACTTTTGATTGATTTCTTTTGTACTCATGTGGACGATTTCACACTTCTCATTATTTAGAGGCAATTGCCAATTATTACACCATACTGATATCTTATTCAGATCGTTCTGCAGTTGGTTTTGAACATCAGATGATTTTACTAGACTGTAAATGAAGGCGTCATCCACAAACAACCTAAGAGAGCTATTTAGATTTTCCCATAAATCGTTTATGTAAATAAGGAACAGCAGAGGACCAATAACACTACCCTGTGGTACGCCCGATATCATTTCTGTTTTAGTCGATGTCTTCACATCGATTACTACAAACTTTGTCCTTTCTGACAGGAAATCCCTTATCCAATCGCAAATTTGGGGCGATATACTATAACCATGTAATATGATTAAAAGCTATTTGTGAGGTACGGTGTCAAAAGCCTTCTGGAAATCGAGAAATACGGAATCGATTTGTGAACCCTTGTCCATAGCACCTATCACTTCATGTGAATAAAGAGATAGTTGTGTTTCGCATGAACGATATTTTCTAAATCCGTGTTGAGCTTGGGTCAATAGATCGTTCTGTTTTTGTTTGTATAGCTTATGGGACTTAACTACGGGGTCATCAGTCCCTAAACTTAGAAACTACTTATCAATTAGCTTATCCTAAGGACGGTACAAATATCCGTGCCCGTGGGGGGATCCGAACCCCCGACCGTAGTGGCCGTGCAAACTGTGACTGGAGCGCCTCAGTCCCCTCGGCCACCACGGCCAGCAGATCGTTCTGTTCGAAATAATTCATAGTATTAGAATACAGGAAATGTTCCAAAACCCTGCTGCAAATTGACGTCAATGAAATAGGCCTGTAGTTTAGTGGGTTACTCCTACTGCCTCTCTTGAATATAGGTGTGACCTGAGCAACTTTCCAATCTGTTGGTACTGATCCTTCTATGAGAGAGTGGTTGTATATGGCTGTAAAGTAAGGAGCTTTTAATAAATAAATGCATAATTGAAATAAATAGAGGCCTCATTAGGTGACTCTAAAAACAGGAAATTCGTGGTAGCAGGTAATGATAATGATGATGATGACACTGGCCGTTTCACCAGACGAGTTACTACTCTGCCAAACCGCATTACAGGAGGCGGACTCCAGAGGGCAACCAGTGGCGAGGGCGCGCCTCGGCGCTCGGCGGAGTGAATTTATCGACGCCCGCGAGGCAAACCCCGATGGCGGCGGTGGTGGTGGCGCCCGTGACCTCGCAAAGTAAACTGGAGGGGCTGCGCGACCCTGGCCGGCGCGTCGCCCTCCAGCCGCCACAAGTGGATTTCCAGCGCCGCCGGCGGCCACTTCTGCGGCTGCCAGCAGCAAAGGGGGGCTCGTCCGAGAGCGAGGGCCCAACTCCGGTGAACGTCAAAGTTTCGCGACCGCAATTGTTCCATTGCCTACATCCACGTAATATACTGAGAAGGTAACGTCACATTCTGACGACACATAGTGAAATTTTGGACTTTAGCTAATGGGTAAAATAC
The DNA here is from genome assembly GCA_026315105.1 of Locusta migratoria. NCBI lineage: Eukaryota > Metazoa > Arthropoda > Insecta > Orthoptera > Acrididae > Locusta > Locusta migratoria. Next base: position 275,320,847 of record CM048751.1, on the reverse strand, counting down.
AGTGCCTTGAATGCATCTATCGAAGTACAGGGCTGTGATTGTAATACACCAGAGACTGCTATCCTGTCGAAAAGATTACCTGATTAATCTGAGACTATTATGATTTTGTTATTCTCGTTCTCCACGAAGGGGTCTTGTGTTTCCGATCGTGAGGGCATTTGTCTCGTTTTCTATTACTTGGAAATGAGTGCTAATATTTGATTTGTATCGATTGCATCAAATTAAATGTAATGAAAGATAAAGTCAGACATCAATTCACATTATGCGTTTCTCTTTTAGGTGGAATAATAGCATCAAGAAAGAGGCCACCCTTGTCAAGATTTTCCATAAGTAATCAACGTGAAAGAAAATACTTTACGAAACCGTTACCTAATCATTCAAGAAAGTTCCAGAAATATCCTGGGCTGTTCTGATCAGCGAACACTTAGAAGGAGCCGACTGCGGCGCGCCAGTCACGGTCTGCATGGTCACTACAGTCGTGGGTTCGAATGCCCCCTTGGTCATGGATATTTGTGCCGTCCTTAGTGTTAGCTAGTTCATAAGTAGTTTGTAAGTTTAGGGACTGATGACCCCTTAGTTAAGTTCCATAAGCTCTACAAACGTTCGAACGTTTGAACCTAGAAGGAAGATCTAACAGGAAACCTGCATCTATTTCACACGGTTTTTAGTCTTCTTTCCTTCCCCCCTCACCCCTTTTTTAGTTGGTGTTATGAATCGGCGTAATAATCTCCATTAAAAAGAAAACAGGGGCAGACATGTACGAAATTTACAGCACCATCAGTTTTATACATCATGGGTGCAATTTTTAACACGAATTATTTAAAAAAGGATGGAAAGGCTGACAGATGCTGAGTTCGGAGTGGACCAGTTCGGATTCAGGAGAAATGTAGGAACACGGGAAGCAATCCTCACCTTAGAATTTATGTTAGAAGATAGATAAGGAAAGACAAACCTCTCTTTTGTAGATTTGAAGAAATCTTTTGATAATATTGATTGTAATGCACTATTTCAAATTCTGAAGTTGACAGGGGTAAAATATTGCGAACAGAAGTTTATTTACAACTCGTGCATCAACCGAAGAGTACTTATTAGAGTTGAAGAGCATGAAATGGAAGCCGTGGTTGGGAATGGAGTAAGACAGGGTGGTAGCCTTTCTCCGATGCTATTCAATTTATACATTGAGCAAGATGTGAAGGAAAGCGAAGAGAACGCAATTTCTGTGTGATAGTCTAGATAGATGCCTGTCCATTACACTGTACGACCCTCTTCAACTGTCGGCGGTCTCTGTCAGTTAACAGACGAGGTCGGCCTATACGCTTTCGTGCTGTATGTGTCCTTTCACGTTTGCACTTCACTTTCACATCAGAAGCAATGCACCTAGGGATATTTAGGTGTGTCGAAAAGTCGCGTAAATTCATTTGACACAAGAGCCACCCAAACACCTGACCACGTTCGAAGTCATTGACTTCCGCGGAGAGCCCCATTCTTCTCCTTCACGATTTGTAATGACTACTGACGTCGTTGGAGTACCTAGCAGCACAATTCGCATAATATGAAAAACGAATATTTTTGCGATTGACCAGAAAACTGAGAACACATAGTGTATGCTTTTATACTCTTGGTACACAGCGAAATTAGTACCTGCTAGATACTTCAGAAATATAAATTAGGTCTCTGTTGCTTATGGCGTGATAGCTATTTGTGCTTTGTTTGTTTTTATAGAAAGTTTCACCTCACCTGTTGTGACAACACTGAGGAATAGAAGGAATTACGTAATAGTATACTTCAGAAGATTTTTATTTTTTTTTATTTCTTATTTTTTAAATTGTTTTTGCACTGAGTAACAGCAGTAAATCAGCTGTAAACAGATAAAACACTTCAATGAATATTAATCACTCTTACCAAATTCTGCTTCGGAGTAAGGAAGGTAAAGGTATTACAAATATGAAAATAGTATCAAATATATCGAAAAAAATTTAAAAATAACCGCCATCATGCTACTTGGAAGCTGTATCCACTGTTTGACAGTCCGAGCCCTGAATCGCTTTACTGGCGTCGGCGCTCGAAAGGCTACGACGTTTACGAGTTCAATACATATTAATGTCAACTACTCATAATTAGACGATCATTCGAAGTATGTGATTGAAAACGCGATTTTTCATATTAAGCTTCAACCTTCATTTTTTCAAACCCCATTGCAAAACGTCGTAAAACTTGTTTCTTTATATTCAGTATCGAACGCACATGCAAAATTCGATGGAAATCGGTGACACGCATGTCAGGCTCTCTCTTGGTTAGTTATGGATGTTGAAAATGTACGCAGCGGAATCATTCTACCGTCAGCTTTAAATGCCGTTGATCTAGATTTTCTCAATACTGTTCCGCGAGGAGTACGTCGTCTTATCCCCTTGGGGCTCCCACTTGAGTTTCCGAACCATCTCCGCAATTCTCGCGTGTTGATGCGACCTAGCGGTAACCAATTTAGCAGCCCATCTCTGAATTACTAGAGTGGCTCCCTTTACTCATGCCAGCTAAAACGCGGCATTTCGTCTTGTGAGCGACCAACCAGACTGCAGCAAGAGGGCAGGTGGCTGTTGCGAACCAAGTTCAATAAATAGTTTCTGCGTTTCCGCAATGCTAATGAAATGAGGGAGACGAAGAAATAAATTCCAGGATCATAACTATAGACTTTTACGATGTGACTAAATTAGATGCTAACATTTATAATGACTTTCTTTACTCATTCGTTCAGAATCACAATTATTGAGATGTAGCATTTGCAGGAAAGAAACCGAGTATTTGAGACCACTTAACAAGAAACCATCATTATATAGGAGAGTCAATAAGAAAGATATATGATTTGAGGCCACGGTGGAGTAGCCGAGCGGTCTGAGGCGCCTCGCTGCGGAGCGCGCGGTTGCTCGCCGTCGGAGGTTCGAGTCCTCCCTAGGCATGGATGTGTGCGTTTGTCCTTAAGTTAGTTTACCTTAGTTTAAGTAGTTTGTCAGCTATGGACTGCTGACTACGCAGTTTGGGCCGATTGATTTTCAAACATTTGAACATTTTTATGCTTTGAGAAATGATACTATCGGTCATGCTGGACAAAAAAAAATCAAATGAACATATGGCCTTCTATTATCCGTTTCCGAGTAAATCAAGAAAAACAATTACGAACGCGAAAAGTGCATGTGAATGTTCAAATGTTCAAATGTTTGTTAAGCTTATGGGACTTAACTACGGGGTCATCAGTCCCTAAACTTACAAACTACTTATGAACTACTTACGAACTAGGACAGCACAAATATCCATGCCCGAGGGGGGATTCGAACCCCCGACCGTAGTGGCCGTGCAGACCGTGACTGGAGCGCCTCAGTCCCCTCGGCCACCGCGGCCGGCTGTGCATGTGACAGTAAGCTAATACAGTGGTATGTTATGAGTTGCTCAATAGTGTAAGAATCCTTACAATATATTTTCAAACAGTGTTGTAGACAGGTGTTGTGTTGCCAAATGAAACTCAGATCTACATTCCTTTACCTCAGAACAAGTATGTAAAATACGAGCGAGAAGTTCCTCTATTGTGCCCGATCTGCGCTTTTACATTTCGCTCTTCATCCATCCCATAAACAGTGATGCAATGGGTAAGATGTGTTTAAATCTGTGGCCAAGGAATGTCTCCACGGCGACTGATCCAACGAGCTAAACACATTATGTTGTGATACTGTGTACTGGCCGTACGGGATGTGTTGGAGTTTCATCATGCTGAATGTACATAGGAGCTCGTGTATCCAAAGGGAAATCTTACACGTGCTGTGATGACACGTTTTGAAGAATGTCATGATACCGTGTCCCTTTAAGATGGTTTTCTGAAACAACTGTACCGATGAGTTAGTGATCAATAATACTGTGCCACAAGGTCACAAAGATCGTCTTCTGTGAGGAAACATACACAATTAAGCCTGAGTTACTATTGATATTTCTCACTGTCACAACTACTATCGTGGGGTCATTGATGGCCCCAAAACTGATTGATATTTCCATGGATACAATTTTTATGGTAATTGTTTTGAAAGCATTAATTTCAACTTCTTTGCAAACTGCTTTAATCTAAGTACGAGGTATAAGAAAGTCAGATACTCATACAAAAACTGTTTATTTTAATGTGTACATTTTTCAATTCTCAATGCGTACATAATTTTATATTATCAAAGTTTTCATTATAGTAGTAAATCTTATTTTTGATTCATCTACCTTGTTTATTAAGATACAAACTAATCTCTAAAAGGGGAAATGTAATTTTTAATATGCATAGTAAATACATTAACAACAATGGACTATAATATTACATTGGGTCGCTCTGCGAGAATTTGACCCTGTTTTTCCCATAGTAGTAATCACTACAATCATTTTCCGAGATTTCCTCTTCTGTGACATACATATCAGAAATTGTTGTTTATACTTTGAGCACTGTGTTTATTTTAACTATCACTTTTATCGAAATGGTGTTCTTTGCTTCGTTATTCTGTTGGATACTCATTTTTCCTTTATTATTAAATAGTCAATAATCTCTTCCGCCGTTATAACATGTCCGTCGTTGTAAATAGATTCACTATTCATTTTAACAATGGAAAATCCGATAGGAATATCAATAGTGGAGGATAGGTAATAACTCACCGTAAAGAGGCTTGTTGACAGAAATGAAAATAGACAATCACATTCACACAACTTAAATTTTTGGCCATGGCCTTTGTCAGAGAAAGAAACACGTACACTCACCCAGTCACTCAGACAACTTTACATACGCACTTATCATGTCCGGCCACTCCAGCAACACAAGCTAGACTGTGAGGTGGGGAATGGAGGGGGAAGGATCCTGGGTAAAGATGGAAATGGAAAGTTCCACATTGCATGATGTAATGTAAAGGCTCTGATAGGTGGAATTTGAATTGCAGCAATGAATACAGTGAAGGGAAGGATAAAAGGGAGGTGTAGAGGAGTGTGGACAGCGAGTTTGGGATTTGAAATGATAAAAATAATAAAGAAAAGAAATAGGAAAAAAAGAAAAATATATTTGGGAAAAAAAAGGAAAAATAAAGTTAGAAAAAAAGGAAAAATAAAGTTAGAGAAAAAAGGAAAAATGATGTTGGCGAAAAAAGGAAAAGATAAAGTTAGGAAAAAAAGAATGAAATAAACTTATGAATGTTAGGAAAAAATAAAGTTAGGAAAAATAGGGAAAAACTAAAAATAAAAATATTTAAAAATAAATGTAATACATTAAGGGAATATTGTAAGTGGTGATACACAGCTGTAAGGAAGACATGGATACACGACAATTGGAGGGGAAGGAAGAGGGGAGGATATGTTGGGGTTAGGGTGCAGAGATAGGAAGTTATCTTAGGTTGGGGCCAGGATGGTTGTGGGACCACAACCTAAGATAACTTTCCATCCCTGCACCTGTTGCCTAACATCTTCCCCACCCCTCTTCCTTCCCCTCCATTATCTTGTATCCATGTCTTCCTTACAACTGTGTCTCACCACTGACAGTATCCCCTTAATATATTCCTTTTATTTTTACTTTTTAAAATTTTTTCCTAACTTTATTTTTTCCTATTTTTCCTAACTATATTTTTACCTTTTTCCCTAACTTCAGTTTTTCCTGTTTTCCCTAACTTTATATTTTCCTTTTCTTCCCAAATTTATTTTTCCTTTTTCTCTTTACATTATTTTTCCTTGTTCTCTTTACATTTTTCTCCTTTTCTTTCTAACTTTATTTTTCCATTTTTCCTAACTTTATCTTTCCTATTTTTAATTTTCCTTATTGTTCTTACCATTTCAGAAAACCCCACTCCCTCCACACACGCCTCTACATCTTCCTTTTTATCCTTTCTCGTGCCTTCCTTTCACAGTGTTCATTGATGCAATTAAAATTTCCGCCTATCAAAGCCTTTAAATTCCATCTTGCAATGAGAAACCTTCCACCCCCACATTTACCCAGCATCCTTCACCCACCTTTCCCCAACTCACTTACTGTCTAACTGGAGTGGGCAGGCATGATAGTTCTGTGTGTATAGTTGTCTCAGTGATTGCGTGAGGGTATGTATTGGTTTTTCTGGCGAACATCATACACCATGGCCGAACATTTAAGTTGTGTGAATGTGATTCACTATTCATTGTTAGAATAGAAACCCAACGCATTAAACACAAATGAATACTGAGATATAATGTGCACGTAACTACTATCCTGCGGTCTTCAGTGACACTAAAATCATATTATTGCTTAACAAACAATGTCACTCTTTCCACTACTACGTTTCCTTAAAACCAATTAACTTCTAAGAGAGTAGATAAAACCTTCGGCGCAAGAGTGGCGCCATTCCAGCGATGAATATGCTAAGGTGTATTCTGGGGTCAGATATGACCTCAAGATAGTAACTGAGAGTTAAACATAACATAAGAGTACCTTAATTTGTTGTCACTTGCACCTTTCCCGTTCCTTGTGGTTTCCATTGGTTTTCCACAAAACGGTTAAGAAACTGGCATATGTTCATTAGAAGTGTTTTGATCAGAATCACCTTGTATCACTCATCAAAGTATGTACCTTCCTCCTCACTTATCCTGTATAAATATTGGAACACGAAATTGCAGTACTGGTTTTAGTAGTAATAACACAGAAGGTCAATTAAAATTACGTAATTGAAGAGGGACAATCTCATAGCTGTGCACAAAACTAAACTGTTGTTTATACGCAGACGTTAGGGTAGTTGAATCAAGTAGAAATTTTCATATTTAAAGGAGGTATTACACATCCATCACGGAAGCCATCTGGCGGTAGGATAACTGGAGCTACGAGGCAGACCATGTCAACAGTGGACATAAAAATAGCGCAGTGTAGAAATAACGTTATTTTAGGGGTTATATAAATACGTGAATACGAAAACTTGAGTCCCACTTTTCAATAATATTTATACACGTAGGCCAATGTAAATTGAATAATTCAAAAAGGCAGTTGCGGAAGATACGTACAAAACAAATGTCATGTGTTTACGCAGCGTTAAAAGTGGCCAATATAAATGGATCATTCGCTAGACATACGGAATGGTGCGAGAAGCATCTAGCGGTAAATAGGTGCAACTATGAGGCCGACTGTGTTGTCAGTGGAATTCATTCCAGACGTAGCTATCTCGTATATTATCCAGATAGAGATCTTTTGCTACCATAAAATTTAAATAAGTTCCCAATTTTTAATTACGTCATTTGGAACAGCTACAACTTCCTACTTCCTTATTATATTGAAAGAATATTTTTCTAAAGAATGCGCATATGGAGCACGTTATGAGGTCTGAGTGAAACATAGAGCTAGAGAGACAGAATATTTGCGCTGAGGAAGAAATAGGGATTCATAATTTGTTGACCGATATACTTAAATGTGCACTGAAGCTGATTCCAAACAACTTTGACAGTTACAGGCACTGATTAATTTACAGTGCAGAATTTATAAAGCAACACATTGTGGACCTATATTACTGTCCATCATACAACATTCACGTTGTTTGTAATAAGGGAAAGATCAATTTGCCAACGTTACCATTAAATTCATTTTTCAACGCATATGTCAAGGACGCACGTCAATTGTTCAAAGCAACATTTCAGTGATATTCGTAATTTCAATGCAGCATTTAGTATGGCCGGATCCGGTTTTGCATAGAGTGTAAAGCACAATTATATTTACACAATTACGAGTTCCGTTGTTTCGACCAAAGGCAGTACTATTAACAATGAAAATCTTATTAAGAAGATTAAAATACTGATATTTGATACGATAATGAAAGGAGACCCATGAAACTATTCCATGTCATAGATGTCGACAAAATAAAAGTCGGGTTGGGCGTTAACAATGGTAAAAGTATATAAACGTAGATGATACCTTCCCCCTCGCAATTTAATTTGCCCTACTATCATAATGAATGAACATCGAAAACCCATGTTCTATCTACTTCTGCCCTCAGTACTACTGCTGAAAAATATCGAAACGAAAGTGGCAAGTTTTCATAAAACCGTATACTACGGATATTCGTGTTTAATTATTTCATAATATGGAGTTACACACAGGCTCCGGCAGCTACAATGAAACGGCTACTAGTTCGATGATGTCATCAGCTATGGAAACCCAAATATTGCCGTAAAAACTTTGAAAATATCGTCTCTTGTTGTCTTCATTCTGATTACGTTTGGCGAAACACATTGGGACCATTTCCCGTCGTTGCCGCAAAACAGTAGTCAGTTCCTAATTTTTATTTCTTCATTTGGATTTAGTCTAACGAGGGAAGGAGAAAAGAGAGAGAGATGGAGGGGCAGGAAATGGAAATAAATGGGATGAACACAAGCGTAGGATAGATGGATGGATGGATGGAGCATGGGGCGAGATGGAAAGTGTGGGTTTCTACATCTACATAATTACTCTGCAAATCGCATTTATGTGCATAGCAGATGGGAAGCTCATGGACGAGTTGCACACAGGGACTGTTTTTGTAGAGGTTAATTATACGTCAGACAGAGTTGTGTTTTTTCTTCTGCATCGTCAGATGTATTGTTGTCTTAACAGTAGACTGAAACAGTCTGGATACGATTTTCCAATCACAGTAATATTTTAAATTGTTGTACCCTCCTCGGGGAACCTAACTCATGTATGGAACAATTAAGTGCTACACTCATGATTACTAAATTCATTGACTAATAGTCATGGTATTTTCATTTCGTTGGAACAATATTCCGATCATTTTTAATCTTTCCAAAGTTTAAAATATGATTTGCTAGCTGATGGTCCAATACAGTCGCCCTTGTCAAATAAGTAATCATAGTTTCCCACTTTTTAATTTCATCTTAGAGCATGTTACTCGTTCTCTCCAGTTCCAATGCCTATCGTAATTATGTACCGAAATGCCTAATGCAGAAGGGGGCGGCCACAACATGCCTATTCATCGTTACTCGGCTGTCGCTTTGAATGCAATGGTAATGTGTCGCCAGTCCTGGACCCGTATGTAAATTTTCTGCGCCCTTCTAACACATTCTGACTTTTCAGTTTCTTGACAGCATTTCTCTTTGGAATTGTTAATACAAATCATTTACAATAGTGTTGGAAAAATGTTTATTGAGTGAAAGAGCAGGGTAAATGTATACTGATTCCACCAAATTTCCAAAAGTCACAAAAAGCAGACATTATGGGATTGAAGCATTTCACTTAATGTTTATTGTTTCATGTGGAGTCAGGTGCTAGCATACTTTTATATTAAATGTTATTTCAAATAAATAAATTAGAATTCCCAGTGAAGATTAATTTTACCGTATTATGAACACAAAAACATTTTTTTTTCTTAAAAAAAAAAAAAAAAAAAAAAAAAATCCTATCAAGTTTCACAATTCATTAGATTTTATGAAATTAAGTACCGGTAAAACATACGCCACAAATATTTAAATAAATATTGATGTGTATGTTGTTGGAAGTGATGAATTTTCAAGAGTGATTAACGAGATTTTTAACATGAAAAGTCGTGACGTATACGAAACGCGTTAATATTCATTTCATTTTTTTCAAGTGCGTTACAATTTTCTTTTCTGGATATTGTGAGAGTATAATTGTGTAGCCTCACCTTAGATTAAATGTTTACGGGGCTAATTAAGTTTCGTCGAATACTTACCACTTGACGCCATTAGCACATTTTAGGCATATATATATTGCCCATTAGGCAAAAGCATGTGACGGATGCACTAGTTCGGTCCCTTGAATTCCAAAACAACCGGAAATGCTTATTTTCCATGTTAGAGCTCATTTTAGTATTTCTCTTTAAATGGAAATTGAAATAATTCGTGCAGACAATTTTTAGAAAACCCAATTGTTTCTTTAGTATGTACTGTACTTCCTCGATTCACCACCAGTTGGCCCAATTGAAGGAAGGTAATGTTGACTTCAGTTCTTGTGTTGGCATGCGACTCATTGCTCTACAGTACTAGCATCAAGCACATCAGTACTTAGTATCAGCTGGTTAGTGTTCATGACGAACGTGGTTTTGCAGTCAGTGCAATGTTTACAAATGCGGAGTTTGCAGATGCCTATTTGAAGTATGGATTAGCACGGGGCAATAGCCGTGGCGCGGTACTTTGGTATCGAGACAGATTTCCAGAACGAAGGTGTCCCGACAGGAAGACGTTCGAAGCAATTGATCGGCGTCTTAGGGAACACGGAACATTCCAGCCTATGACTCGCCACTGGGGAATACCTAGAACGACGAGGACACCTGCAATGGACGAGGCAATTCTTCGTGCAGTTGACGACAACCCTAATGTTAGCGACAGAGAAGTTGCTGCTGTACAATTCCATGGCCTCCACGCTCTCCTGACCTGTGATACAATCCGCTATTCTCCAGGGCTGCATCAGCGCATCAGGAATTCCATGCCACGGAGGGTGGATGCATCTACCCTCGCTAACGGAGGGCATTTTCAACATTTCCTGTAACAAAGTGTTTGAAGTCACGCTGGTACGTTCTGTTGCTGTGTGTTTCCATTCCATGATTAATGTGATTTGAAGAGAGCAATAAAATGAGCTCTAACATGGAAATAAAGCATTTTCGGACACATGCCCTCATAACATATTTTCTTTCTTTGTTTCCTGAACGTTTGGCCGTACCTTTCTGTAACACCCAGTATAATGTAGGGTCTAGTTAAAATATTGTCTCAGATGTTAAAGAATGTCATAATTCTTTCGTAGAATGTAGTAATGCAGGTTGGTGCTAGCAACGACAGCAGCTGGCGCTACTAAACCTGGCAGGGATAATGGCACAATTGAACGTAAAATTAGATACTTTAGACACCAGTATAACGGCAACACGCCACCGAAGTTACACGGATAAACTCATGTGTAAACGTAGAAGGTCAGTACTGCGTACTGTTCATTCAGCAAAGCGCCTTAAAACGAAGTGGAAACTCCAATGCGGATGCAACATTCATCATTGACGTCAAAGGGTACAATTGTATATTGTCAGTTCGAATGGGACAGACCCATTGTTCTCCGGAAAATGGGTGTGTGACGCTCTGACATTTCGGCTCCCACAGGGCGTCCCGCCGCGACAATGGTGCTTGTACGGAACAGGTACGAGAGGCTACTGCTCCATCCAGTGGGGCCGTAATGTGGAGTGACTGCCCTCTAGTTCATAATGTCCTAGTTGGACCATAGTGGAACACCGAAATTTTAATTTTTACATCAGGTGATTATTTACACTTAACTTTAAAACAGATCTCATAGCACATATGTAATTTTCTTTTTAAAACCGGTTTAGTTCTATGTAAACTGTCTTCAAACAAAGATCACTCCAATATAACACAGATATTTAGAGGGACTTCTACCATAACAGGGTATATTTTCTAGAGGCAGTTTCAGTGTCTACGACTGCTTTTATTGGTAATCGTTGTGTGAAGATTCGCGTATTTCAATATGTACAGAGCCTCCTGGTTTATTTGCAATAAAATTATGACATATTATGAAACACATAGAGTAATTTAGACTAAGTGCCTAAAATGTATTTTATGAAAATTAAAGTACGCAATTTTGTGTTTGTTCTACAGGTTTATTCATCATTTGATTCGATTTTCGGCTTATTAGGTCATCATAAGACATTGACTGAGGTTTGGTCAAAGAACTTGCTTTGTCAACAAACCAGAAGAGACGTTACATGCAGAGAAATAAATTATCATCTTTTATGGAGAAGTTACAATTTAAACGAAATTTGTAAATTAATAGTACCGCAGGCAGGAAATAATGACATTACGCCTCGAGGAACAGTGCATAATAACAATTTGATGACAATAATGACTGCAGTGAATAAAATGAATTAACGAAGAATCTAACGTATGAAGATTTTTCCAAAACACAAGGTGACATAAAACCTAAGAAATATAAATATTAAAAACCTTTAACACTATTATAACTAAATAAACAAGTAGCCAAATAATAAGCAATAAATGAGTCGCTTGTTATCAAAGACGAACATCTGTCGTTTGCAAATAACTGATATAAACGCCATTTTCATTAAGAAACGTGGAGTTAATCCGTATGCATGCTAGTTTGGTGATCATTTGCAACTAAAAGATGACCAAACTAGCATGCATGCGTATTAACTCCAAGTTTCGTAATAAAAATGGCGTTTATCTCAGTTATTTGCAAACGACAGATGTCCGTCTTTGATAACGAGCTACTCAAATAATATACAAAACTATAGAACAAACACAATAAATTTGTTATACCAAGAACCGACGGAAGAATCAGTTAAAATGTATTTTATTTAATAAAATTGTTTTCAATACTGTATGTGTTTCATATTCCATAGAGCCCGCAGCGTGGTAAAGGTCAACAAGTGACATAATAATAATAATAATAATGAACCAAAACGCTGCTATTTAATAACATTTATTTGAACACAACTATCCCGTTTCGGCTGAAATTGCCATTTTCACGTTACGGTTATATCTAGATAGCCTGACAGACATATGACATCTAGACGTTTATATATAGACTGCAAATTTGGTTGGTACTTTTAATTTTGATTTTTCAGTTTGACTGTTGCAGCCACGATGCCATATGTTTACAAAGCATGTATGGTTAGTACAACTATGATGGACGGTGGGCAGAATATCGATTAGTTATGTCATAGCCCTGTTATCCTCACCAGATGGTAACATGTATGCTGCCTGTTTCATGCGACGTTATCGCAATCAATTATGGCAACAAGCGTTTACAATTGTATCGCTATTTTGTACGTATCCCCTTAAAATATATTCATTGTTATTGCTGATGTCCTTAGAAATGTTTGTCCTGTAGTGTAGAACTCTATGAATGAAGATGGTCTGCGATATCGAAACCAATTGCGAAATAAATTTAGAAATCCTGCGATGTGGACAATTTTGATTTTAATATTTGGTACAGTCAATAAGTTATAAGACTGACCATATCGGGCGCTGTGTTGCGCTAAAGTGCTATAGCGCATACGTAGCGCCGCCGTATGGTACCATGTCAGTCAGTTTCTCGTCCCGGAAAGAGACATTTCACTGCTTCCACTGGAAGCAGATGTACGTTCGTCGCTGTGAGGGTGAGTTCCATGCAAGAGTCAGGCCGTGATATGTCACAGATAGAGCAAACAGTCAAACATCAAATTCTGTCAGAATTGAGGCAAAACCGCTGCCAAAACTTTTGAACTGATGCAACAGGGTGTACGGTGAGGACGGAGTGAATTGCAGAGTTCTGTTTTGTACCAGGAGGGGTATATTGTAGGATGATGTGCGTACTTGTCGGCCACGAATAGTTGGAACTGAACGCAAGATCGAGGAAGTTGCATCCTTGGTGTTTGGTAGACGGTCTCGCATCGCGAAATGGGGGTCAGCCTTGGTAGTTGTCACTAAATTCTGATTGTTGACCTCAACATGTTTCGTACTATCCAGTACGGTGAGCCAAGAATCGTGTCGCAAGACCAACTTGATGACCCCCATTACGATTTGTAGTGACCTCATCAGTTGTGTAGGCGAAGATGCGACGTTTCTCAACCTGGCCCGCAAGTGAAACGACAATCAGCCACCTGTAATGCAGTAGCCTGTGAGTGCCTATCCTCCAGGCGTCAAGTCTCAGATATTATTGCTCGTATCACTTCTTACAGCAAGATCGCTGGTAAAATGCCTTTCAGAAACCAAAATTTACAGCTGTTCTGTACTTAAAGTACTGCATTTTTCACACAACATTCAAAAAATAAAAATGTTCAAATTATTGTAATCCTAAGGGACCAAACTACGTTGGTCATCAGTCTTTTGACTTACAAACTACTTAAACTAAGTTAAAGTAACCTAAGGATAACACACACATCCATACCCGAGTGAGGATTCTAACCTCCGACGCGCGAGGCCGCGCGATCCTCAACGTGGCGCTCCAGACCGCTCGGCTACCTTTGCACGGTACACAAAATTCAAATATTCACTCATTGTCGACGTATTTCGTCACTCTGACCATAATCAAAGGACGCGTAGATAATGTATTAACCCTCGAGCGGCAGCGCTGGTGCAGATCTACCACCACTTTTCTTTAAATGCTTACTGTTGACGCAATAATGGAGATGCCGTATTTCCGTTTTAGCATTCCTCAATTAAGCCTTAACAATGATGTCAGTATAGGTTCTAAGTTTCTAGTGCACGGAAGTGACCACCCCCCCCCCCAAAAAAAAAAAAAAAAAAAAAAAAATTGTTAAGGATTGCATCACTGGTAGTAGATTTGACCAAGCTGCCTGTCATGTAAGTAGATTTGAATTGTTTTGTGTTACGTCTAGTTTTCATTGGAAACGGATTTGTGGCAGTTTATAGTAAATTTTTACAGCATAAATAATATATTATATATTATAAAATGCTCAAAATATAAATTTATTTCGTAAATAGAAGTTTAACTATCTATAAATTGTCCTCTAGTTTTTCCTCATTAGCCATGCTGCAGTTTCCATCAATCTCATTTTTACCCCTTTTTAAGCCTTACACAATGCAAAATTGTGTGTTTTTCTACGACATAATTTAATCTTCAGGTTTAGTTGACGTGGTATGGGTCTAACAGATGAGGAAATAAACTTCTTTCGACGAGTAATGAAGATCTTGAGTGATTTTTGTCTAGATTCGTCTTCAGATTACGAACAGGACACTATTAATCAAATGTAAATCCTAGTTCCGATCCCGAACAAGATTTCAGACGCAATGAATCTGATACTGAAGACGGTACCATTCTGTGGAGTAAACTGTCATATCATAAAAATCTTTCCTGGTTCAAAGGGTAACGCAAGGGACGTGAGGTCAGAGACGCAAGCTCCCTCATTCATGATAGATAACAACATAAATGATGAGTTAATTATATGTACCAAGTTCCACATAACACAGAAAAAAGCTGACACTAATTACTCAAGAGACAGGAACTACAGGGAAGTAACGAAAGAGGAAATGATAGTACTGCTGGGTCTATTATACATGATAATTGTCCTCTTCCGGAGTAATTTTACATTTGCTTCACAGAAGGCGATGGATACACTAATTCTACATGTACATTAAACTATTTTAGTCATTACGATCAATTAGTAGTTATATTCTAGGTGTGTAACACGGAATACACAGTGGTAGCAAATCTGCACCACACTGCCGCTGAAGTTATAGTAATTGGCGCTGCCGCCCGATGGTTAATAGCGTTCGCAAATTTTTATTATTAAGAAATAACGCGAAGGCTACGATCTTCAAAAATAACTCTTTCACTACACATTGGCGCGTACTTTCGCAAAACCCAGACATACAGTCAGTTCTTGATGCTGAATTTTTGCGTATCGCATTAATGTATGTTGCTTTCGTCCGTTGATTATGTTATGAGAGAAGGACGCCATTCGAGAATAAGGGAACGTTATACGGCTGATGGTAAAATGCGATTACATAAATACACACTTAAAAAGAATTGTGCATCATCTTATTTTCAAAGGCTCAAGAATACTGACGTTGAGTGTTTATATTGCATCAAGCGTACAGATTCCTATATAGTCATTAGACATCATACAACTCGCACAAAGACGTGAAGGACCACGCATAAGCAGTGAAAATGCATAAGCAGTGAAAATGCGACGGCATGGGTAAGATGACCGATCAGTCCCAGTCTTAACACCAGGAAGAAAGTACGTTGTTTGTGTATACTCTAGTTCCGCCACGCCTAAAAGGTGAATACGGATCTCTGATCGTATCAGCATATTTTTTATCATCATCATCATCATCATTAGAGACTGATTATGCCTTTCAGAGTTCAGTATGGAGCATAGTACCTCTAATAAAATTCCTCCATGTTCCCCTATTCAATGCTAACATTGATACCTCGTCTGATGTTATGCCTTTTACTTCTGAAATCATTCTGCACCGAATTTAAGTACTTTCTTCTTGGTCTACCTCGACTCCTCTTACCCTCCGCTGCCGAGCTCATGAGTCTCTTAGGTAACCTTGCTTCTCCCATTTGTGTAACATGACCTCACCATCTTAGCCTGTTCGCTCTAACTGCTTCATTTATGGTGTTCATTCCCAGCTTTTCTTTGATTTCCTCATTATGGACACCCTCCTGCCATTGTTCCCATCTATTGGTACCTGCAATCATTCTTGCTACTTTCATATCTGTAACCTCTATCTTATGAATAAGGCAACCTGTATCCACCCAACTTTCACTTCCACAATCAAATTGGTCGAAAGATAGAGCGGTGTACCGCTAACTTAGTCTTGGTACTTACTTCTTTCTTGCAGAAGAGAGTAGATCTTAGCTGAGCACTCACTGCATTAGCTTTGCTGCACCTCTATTCCAGTTCTTTTACTTTGTTGCTGTCCTGTGAGAAAATACATCCCAGGTACTTGAAACTGACTACCTGTTCTAAATTTGTTCCTCCTATTTGGCACCCCATCTGTTTGAATTACAACGAAGTCATCCGTATATGAGAGACTGCTTATTTTGTTTTCTCCTACTTTAATCTCGCCCTGCCAATGTACTGTTTTCAACATATGATCCATGAACAGTATGAACAATAGGTTTTTTTTCTTTTTTTATGAGTCCGTACGAAGACGGAGCTAGTATGCCGCGAACTGAGACGAAGTTTAGTAGAAGGGACAGCAATTTCGCTTGGAGAGCCCCTCGGCGATTCTAATAAAACTACCAGATAGGGAGCGTTCGGCATCTATCAGGCTACCCTTCCTGTGCGTCATCGCTGCCAGCACGACATCTTAGCTCTCTCAATCTCATATACACTACCTTTTCGACGTACTATGCGCTCAGAATAAGTGCACTAGGTCATCACACATCTTTCTCTAAATTACAATTATTCAAGTCTGGCAGAAAGGCGTTCCTTTATGAAACTGATATTCCCTTTATACTAAGCCGTTTTATAACTTTCCAGCAGTATATCGATTTCCTGGAAAGACAATATCGGAGAGATTACTAAAGACCTCAATGCAATATTGGATTTACACTGCTGTATTGGTAAATTCTTCTTCGCTTCATCTTGGAGGTCCATAAAGTGCGGGTCGATGAAAGGCAAGAAAATAAAATTCCTGTGACATTTTATCGTTCAGTCTTTATTTCTTCAATCGGTTAAGCGAAGAGGCACCATAGACGTTATAACGAGGAATCCATTGCAACAGTAACACTTACCGATATTCGTATTAATCCTAGACTTACAGACCCATACAATTAAATTTGCTTCACACTTATTTGTATTCACCCTACAATATAGAGAAAATGACAGACACTGAACCACCCTCAATCAATGGTTGGAAATGAAAGGTTATGTGACTTTATAATGTGCAATGAAAGAAAAAAAATACGTTGCCAGTAACATGTGGAAAGTTTGCGCCAATTATATAGGAAGTCGTATCCTTTCTGGCTGCAATACGGGCCCTTCCGCGGATTGGAATTGTGCCAAACAAGCTTTGGATGCTCCTCTGTGACAAGTTAGTTCACAATTGTTGTAGCTGTTCGTCCAGATACATGTAGTTGATACTGGAATGATGGCCGTTCCCGATCTCAACTCACACATGGTCAATAATGGATACCTCCGGGTATCTGGCAGGCCACGGGAAGATGGAAGGAAGCTTAGTGTTCAACATCCCGTCGAAAAATTGGTTATTAGAAATGTAGGTAACGGTTGGAGTTTTGGGTAAGGATGAGGAAGGAAATCGGCCGTGCCCTTTTGAAAGGAACCATCCCGGCAATTGCCTGGAGTGATTTTGGAATATCACGGAAAACCTAAATCGTAGATGGCCGGAAGTGGATTTGAACCACCATCCTCTCGAGCCAAGGGAGGATCTGAATATTCTGTGGAGTGGCCATAGACATACAGTCCGCGTGTGCGCGTGCATTATTTTATTGAATCAGTGCCTCAGGCTGCTGTGAAAACAGGGGTAGGACGTGCCGACGCTATATGATTGTGGGTATTGTTATGACGTTGATATCTGCCAAACCACTGCTAGAGACGACCTGAATGCAAATCTTATGGCCTACAGAGCATGGTGCTACGGGTTACGACTGCCTCTCTCCATAAATTTGGCATGATATGCCATCTGACCATGACGCTGCCGAACACGAGCACGACCGTTAACGGAGGTTATGTAGATACGAGTGTATCACTGAGTATGATGAAACATCATTGTTTCTCTAACCATGACCGCCAAACACCTCACAACTTCAATGAATCAATGCTGGGACCATTACTTTTCTCGTCACATGTTTATGATGTCTCAACAGTACTTGCTACTGCAGCTGTACGCAAATTACTCTCAATTATATCCAATCACTAGCCCAAGAGAGCTGTTCACAGCAATCCTGCATATAAATTCTGATCTGCTTGACTCATCAAATTGGGTACCAAATATCGCCTTGAAATTAAATCTATCCAAACCGCATGCGCCCTTTATTTACTCAAAAGAGACTAATTACCCAGTAGTCCAGGGCACCTTTTCCACCATTAACAATGAACGGCCAAGTTGTACCCTTCTCTTCCTCGGCAAACATGAGAGGAATAACAATAGACTGACGCCTATACGGGACTACACACACAACACAGTTCGTAAGAACGTGTCAGAGTCACTCTTCTATGTGCAGAGATACAGAAACTTGTTTCCTTTTCAGCTTAAAAAGAAGCTCGTAGGTACACTAATACTCCCCATACTCGACCATGGCTATACTATTATTCAAGGACTTTCGTACGAAAGCTCACGCAGACTAAAATTCTCGCTGACAGCTTCTGTACGATTCATTTACGACGTCCGCTATTTCGATCACACATCTCCAGCCTACAAGCAGTTGTCGTGGCTTCGTGCTGATAAGCGCAGACATTATCATATGCTATGTTTGATCTATCGCTTTCTTTCGTTTTCTTAGTCTTAACACTTTATCTTATTTATCGTCATCTATAATCGGCAATCTGAGCAGCACAAGTTTACTACCCGTTTCCAGAAAAATAAAATCCTTTCTATATAATTACACAATACTGTCATGTTTTCTAAGTCTTTTTCAATATCAGGAACCCGACTTTGGAACAATCATCTTTAAACTATCAGAAAAATCAGATCCCTCCCAAACTTCATAAGACAACGAACGATCCACCTACTGGCACAACTGCCATATCTTTGCAACTTACTCTGGCCAGTTCTTGCTACCCTTCAAACTTTCCCTTCTCCTGTGTCGACTAAGTTTCTCTATATTAATTTTTCACTCTTTTCTATGGCCCTCTCTCAATGTCTTTTCTTTTCCCTGCTCTACCTTTTTCCCTCTCCTATCCCACAACACAAATTATTACCATATTTGCCAACGTGTAAGATGCATTCTTTTTCCTACAAAAATTGCTCCAAAAACTGGATGCGTCTTATATGCCGGTTGCCACTTAACCCTTTCGTGGTTGTTGGGACTTATACGTCCCACTAACTTCGGACCTCATTTGTACCCCAAGGTGGCAAGTTGCGTAATTCTGCATAGTGCTGCCATCTGTTGGTGGCCCTTCAGAACGCGGAAAAATATCGAGGCACTGAAATTCTTACAGTGTAGAAGACTGTGGCTGTTTATATGGGCTTCCGCGTGAATTTTAGCGCCGTAACCATTGTTTATTGTGCCTTGCATCGGTTCTCGTCGTTTTCTCGCTACCGAAAGTGTCCGAAGTATGTATACTTGCTATTTCATGTTTCTTAGAAGTTTACAAACAACAATTACGCTTTCTAAAACTCATTTTACTTCAAAAGGTTTTTTTTTTTCCAGTGAATTTACAATTAGTGGGACGGATGTGTCCCAGTGACCATTGTGTAGTCCTATAATGCCTTTATGTTGCGTTATTATAGTACTCATATTTCGAAGAAAAACAGTTTTTCTGTAAATTTTTAGGATAACTTAAGAAATTATTTTAAAAAGTCTTAGGTAAATCGGTGCCAGAAATGATCAGTGGGACGCATGTGTCCCATTTTTTTTTTTTTTTTTTTTTTTTTTTTTTTTTTTTTTTTTTTTTTTTTTTTTTTAGGAAAAATGGAATGTGCTAAAATTTTTTGAGTGTCATATTTGTAATCCTGACCCAAATCAGACTCTATAACAAGTGAGATAAGTTAAGATATTCTAAAAAATGAGTAAAAACCACGAAAGGGTTAAAGTAGGTATCCGAAAGTTCGATAAGTAATGTTTTAAACAGGAAGATTTGCTTAAGTTTCTCTCTTACATTTTCGTAGTTGAAATTTGATAAACGTACATAATACGGACCAAATTACCCGTCAGGAGCTTTATTATGTAGTAAACGTTTTCTGAGTTTTGTACTGTTCTTAGAGCCAAGCGTAACAGAAACTGGTACCTTACATGTAATTTCATTCATCATAATTGATTTTTTTTTTTCGGCAGTCGTGTAACGGCGTCAATCATTATTCGAATAATGGAACACTGCTCAAGTATTTGTCCAACATCTCGCTTGACGATATCTGAGAATTTATTCGCATTTTCAAGTGCAAATATGTTCACAAGTTTTTTGTGATGTTCGTCAGCAAAATCAGAGATACTTTTAATACATGATGGCACTTCAGCACGCCTCAGTCAGTGCGTGCGTCCATCGGACTCAGGCATATCAGGACCACTGGTCACGGATGACCCACACTTTGGCATACTCGTTACTCTAGCTGAAGGAAGTGGTGCCGTGTTGGAGTAGTCGAGCGGTCTAAAGCGTCTCGCTGCGGAGCGCGCGGTTGCTCGCCGTGGAGGTTCGAGTCCTCCCTGGGGCATGGGTGTGCGTGTCTGTCCTTAGGTTAGTTTACCTAGGTTTTAGTAGTTTGTAAGCTACGGACTGATGACCACGCAGTTTGGTCTGATAGATTTACAAACAAACAAACAAGGAAGTGGGTCAACGTCATTCCAGTCAACGAAGTGCATTAACCACAGTCAGGAGTCATTGGTTCACGTCAGTGAATGCCCCATCAACAACTGGGTACACTTCAAAGTATGCCTTACTCCTTACGCAAAAAGGCTGCGAGACTCACCGCCATTACTGGAGGCCACGTGGAACACAAATAAAGACGAGTCTCTCAGAAAGTATGTGTTTCCGGTGGCGTAACACATCTCGTGAGATGAGAACACGGCAGTAGAATGTGGAGAACGGACCCAGACTGTCTAGTGGCAAAAATAATTTTCAAAAAGATCCATGATTTTCGAAGATGTATTTCAAATGAAAAACAGTACGGTAATCAATGTGATATTTAATTATGTGTGGTGTGAAATGTAACAACACGCTTTCTATCGCGTAACAAGTCTGAAACATTTGGCTGATTCGTGATATCCCATTTATGTAAATAAAAATGCAAGGTTTCTCCTCATTTTAATCTTATGAACCAATTTTGCGAAAAGGTTCATGATAATTATCGCCAATGAAAATCGCAGTACTCTGTTATTTACGATATTTACCCCAAAGATCTTCAAATATGTTAGGGCACTATTTCTTGTTCTGTATTATACTATATAGAAGTTTGCATCATAGAGCCAACATTTTACTAAGTCGTTTGTTGCAAATCACCACATGGCCACTGTGAGCGGGTTAGCAATATACGGCAGAAATTTGCCCCCCCCCCCCCACTTAATTATGGATTATCCTATATTTCGCTAAAACTACTCGAAATATTCACGACATTAAGGAGTCCCGTAAACTCCAATTCCTTGTATATCGCCGGCCGCGGTGGCCGAGGGGAATGCGGCGCGCCAGTCACGGTCTGCACGGCCACTACGGTCGGTGGTTCGAATACCATATCGGGCATGGATATTTGTGTCGTCCTTAGTATTAGCTAGTTCATAAGTAGTCTGTAAGTTTAGGGACTGATGACCCCGTATGTAAGTCGCATACGCTCTACAAACATTTGAACATTCTTGTATATCAGCTGACCTTCTCCAAAATTCTGTATTAACATTTCTTATAGCCTCTTCAGTGAATTCAAAACACTTGTAATGGTACTTACATTTTGCCTACAAACCCATCACTTTGTGTACAAGCGAGCTTGGTAAGCCCACACGACAAACTAAGTACGAGTAATGAGTCTATCATTCCCACTTATGACTCTAAGCACCATCAGATCTGCACACATAATCTATTTTATCTAGTGACTTCAATTTCCACTAAGTTTGATGGCACGGTCACATATTATGTCCCGTTAAAAACTTCAAAATTTCTATTTTTGCCAGTTACGATGTTTGTTTGACATGTCATTGGCACTACAAGAGTAAAAATATTATTAAAATAGATAATAATATATATGAAATCTAAGGAGAATCGCTCGTAACAGCAGATACGTAATATGTCCGAATGTTTGACCGTAAATGATTACTGCAAAGGGTCAGCTGACTCATCAGTGTTATTAAAGAGGAAAATTGGATTCAGTGCATTAATTACCAATGATTTTCGCTAATAGTAAGCGACGGACTGTATAATGAAGGGGCCCGGCATGAACAGATTCACAAATTCCTATTTAAATGCGCATCCGTGTTCGCTTTTTGAAATTACAGGTTTTTCTACTTTTTTTTTTAAGGTATTGCGTTTCTGCATAATTGGACGCGCCAGAGGCAGCTGATAAAATTGGAGTCCCTTTCGAATGCCACAGTTTTGTGGACAGCGGTTTACCAGATAATGCCCTGCTTTTATGTATTCAGAAAATGAGTAAATTAATCCGTTCATTTAAACACAAATGTTAAAAAGAAGGTAATATTTAATTTCAGTTGTTCACAAAACGGCCTTGGAGGCTGAACAGCTGTAAAAGATTTTAACAGAATGTATTAAACAAACAAATTTTCATTAAGGACTTCGAACACATCTCGCCATTGAACTGTGTCGCCTAGCGCTATTTTCCGGATCATTAACACGAAAACTTCAAACAACTTACTGGTTTGTACTCCAATGATTTCTTTGGCAACCACCGATAGCTTAAACCACAAGAGCTATATAAGGAAGTTTAAAGTCTCAGATGCAAAGGCACAGGACTACGAGCTGCATGTAGGCGCGAAGACCCAAAACTGCATTTGTTAGATAACAAAATGTTCAAATGTTTGTAAATCTATCTGACTCATCTGCTTGGTTATTATTCCGTAGCTTACAAACTACTTAAACTAAGGTAAACTAACCTGAGGACAACACAAACACCTATGCCCGAAATGGGGGGAGAGGGACTCGAACCCCAGATGGCGAACGGCCGGACGCACCGCAGCACGGCGCCCCAGTGCGCACGGCTAATCCGCCGCTTTGTTAGGTAACGAAGTGTTTATTGTTGTGTGGGCCTCGCAGTTGAGGAAGCTAAAAGTGCCACAAGGCCTACACACAATAGAAGAAGGAGATGGTGGTAGCTAGGTGGTGTGTAAAAAGTAGCGTTCTCTAAAAGCTGCAGTTATTAGTTTCACGAAAAACAGCTGTCAAACTTAATACATAACTTTTAAGTGATCTAATTTCGAAGTAGTTTATGGAGTCTTGAGGAATTTCACATAAATCTACCTAACTGGAAAAAGTCTGGTGCTCCTTAGTTAGGAGATTGAATATTATGTCTTGCTAACTGTAACTGCCCCAGTAACAATAGCCAAACTAAGGATTCCTATCACAGGACGCGATGGTGTTAGTAGTCTGCAGTGCGGAACCGTCTGAAACGTCTTTCGAAAATCGAGAAATATGACGTCCGTCTGTTTCCCTTCTGCTATAGCTCGTAATTTGTCTGCAGTGGCGGAGTGGCCGAGCGGATTGAGGCGATATGTTCCGATTCGCGCCGCGGTGGAGTAGCCGAGCGGTCTAAAGCATCTCGCTGCGGAGCGCGCGGTTACTCGCCGTGGAGGTTCGAGTCCTCCCTGGGGCATGGGTGTGTGTGTTGTCCTTAGGTTAGTTTAGTTTAAGTAGTTTGTGAGCTACGGACTGATGACCACGCAGTTTGGTCCGATAGAATTACAAACATTTGAACATTTGATTTCCGATTCGCGAGGCCGTTCCCCGTCTGGGATTAGAATCCCCCCCGTCCTGCATGGATGTTTGTACTGTCTTTACTATACGTTATTTTATAAGTAGTTTGCAAGTTTACGGACTGATGACCCCGCCGCTGCGGAATTCCTTTCATCTGTGTGGAATACAGAATTGTTTTAGTAGTAAATACGTGGTGCATGATGTGAAAGCATTTTATCCGTCGGAATATATACAATCTCATATTTATTGAATTATATGTTGTAGAATTGTATAGTTTTGTATGGATATATTCATTTGTATAAATGTTGCATGTCAGTAGTTAGTAGTGCTTGATGCCTGGTGCTTGATGAGACGGTTTTTAAAGAATGTCAATGTGCTCATATCTCATGAACAACAAGTCGTACTGTGGTACAACATGTCGTACTGTGATACATTCAGCTATATGTGTGTACTGTCCGTTACATTTCCTGTGGCTATAATTTGTATTGTAGAAATTATAAACTGTAACGCCATGCCGTAGTTTAGCCCATTTTTCTGTGGTTGTTAGAGAGGATAAAGGTAATAAAGGTTTTAAATGATGGTTAATGTATTTTTCAAGTCGCTAACTACTCTCATTCTTATATAGCGTATGAATAAAATCACACCCTACAATGTGGCAGTTTTTTGCGATTACTGTTATTTATTACGTCATATCTACTGGACCATGTGTGTATGTGGTTCTTATCCCTACCCCATACGGTACGGATTTAGTGTACCAAATTTGATTGAAATTGGTGGAGTGGTTTAGGAGAAAATGAGCAGCATTGTAGCTTAATGCAGTAGTTTTTCACGCATCTCATTCTTTATGACGTCATATCTCGTGAACTATGTGTTGTACATGAGTCTTACATTTACGGCAACCGTCCTCATAGACTGAAGCTTACGTGTAAAAAAGTTCATAAATATTTTTACAAAGCTGTAGAATCTGATAAAATTCTCTCGGGCTTCCAGGGGCGTCAAGTGTTTTGATATCCACGAGCTTTCAGTCGAAATCTTCTTGGCCATTGTCAAGTGGTGACTGTCGTATCATCGCTACTGCCGTCCTTATATAAATGTGCGCCTTACTGTGACGTCACTGGTGCTCAGCCGCATCGCCATATATGACAATGTTTTGGCCGCGTGCCTGCCGAGCCCGCTTGAACCATACGATGGCTGGGTCCCAAGCTGTGCTCAGCTGCATGACGCCGTCTTTATTAACAGATTTTTCGGATATTTTGATTTCAATAGCCTCTTCTATTACGCTATCCCAGAAAGTTCTGGTAATGACTGATGTATCCTATAACGCCATGCGATGTTTGTTTTCTAGAGTGTGCTCCGCAATTGCTGATTTCTCGAGATAACGTAGGCGGAAACATCTTTCGTGTTCAACACAGCGCTGTTCAATATTGCGCACTTTCTGTCCGATGTAGAACTGTCCACACACACACGGTATCCTGAACACACCTTGCGTTCTAAAGCCTAGATCATCTTTCACAGGTCTCATCATCTGTCGAAATTTTGTAGGGGGCCTGAAGACCGTGTCTTAAGAAGCCGGCTAATCTTTCCCGTTACCGAGCCACAAAACGGCAGTAGTGCAAGCTTCTTTGTCTGTTCCTTGACGGTCTCCAGTTTGCGTGTCTTTGGATGGAGGACTTGTGTTATCTGTCGGTTGCTGTAGCCATTTTTCCTTGACACTTTCCGTAAGAGGCTCAGTTCGTTCTTCAGATGTTCACTTTACGAGACTACTTCTGCTCTGAGCACCAGCGTCCTTAGAGCAAATCGTTTTTGTGATGGGTAGTGGTCACTCGTCGCCTGCAGATACATGTCCGTGTGGGTGGGTTTCCGGTAGACGTAATGACTAACGCATCCATTTGTTTTGCGCCTGCCAAGTACGTGAAATTGATTAAGTCATGGATGCTGTTGATGTAATCCAAGAATTCCCCCGGTTTTTCACGTTCATGCGGCCAGACACAGAACGTATCGTCAACATTGATTGACGGTGTCGCAATGGGTAGCCCATTAGATCCTGTTATTGCTAATCTGTTTATGGAATACTTTGAGAACATCGCCACAGACACGGCTCCTGCAAAACCTAGCTTTTTTCCATCGTTATGTTGCCGATACGTTCGTTGTCTGGCCGCATGGACGTGAAAAACTAGGTGAATTCTTGAACTGCAGCCGCGAAGGTATAGAAGGACGGCAGCAGCAATGATAAGACAATCATCACTTGACAATGGCCACACAGATTTCGGCCGCAAGCTCGTGGATATCTACATCTACATGAGATACTCTGCAAATCACATTTAAGTGCCTGGCAGAGGGTTCATCGAACCGTCGTTATACTATTTTACCTCCCATTCCATTCTCGAATAGCGGGAGGGAAGAATGAACACCTGAATCTCTCCGTTCGGGCTCTGATATCTCGTACTTTATTCCGATGATCATTTCTACCTATGTAAGTGGGAGTCAATATATTTTCGCATTCGGAGGAGAATGTTGGCGATTGTAGTTTCGTAAGTAGCCCCCGCCGCATCGATAAGCTTGTCTGTAAATCTATAGGACCAAACAGCGTGGTCATCAGTCCGTAGCTTACAAACTACTTAAAACTAGGTAAACTAACCTACGGACAAACACACACACCCATGCCATAGGGAGGACTCGAACCTCCACGGCGAGCAACAGCGCGCTACGCAGCGAGACGCTTTAGACCGCTCGGCTACCCCATCGCGGGGCAGCGATAAGCGTCGTTGTTGTAATGATTCCCATACCAGATCCTGTATCATTTCCGTAACGCTGTCTCTCCTGTATCGTGACAATAGTGACAATACGAAACGAACTCGATGTCCTCCGTCAAACCCACCTGATAAGGATCCCACACTGCGCAGCAATACTCCATAAAAGAACGGACAAGCGTAGTATATGCAGTTTCTTTAGCTGTACTGTCGCATCTTTTAAGGGTTCTGCCAATAAAACGCAGTCTCTGGTTCGCCTTTCCCACGACACTAAGTCCGAAGTAATAGTAATTCCTAGGTATTTTGTGGAGTTTACGGCTTTCACATTTGATTGATTCATTTTGTTAACAAAGTTTAACGGATTTATTTTCGTGGACGACTTCACACTTTTCATTATTTAGAGTCAACTGCCAATTCTTACAGCATACTGATATCTTATTCAAATCGTTCTGCAGTTGGTTTTGATCTTCAGATGATTTTACTAGACGGTAAATGACGGCGTCATCTGCAAACAACCTATGAGAACTACTTAGATTTTGCCCTAAATCGTTTATGTAAATAAGGAACAGCAGAGGAGCAATAATACTACCCTGTGGAACGCAGGATATCACCTCTGTTTTAGTTTATGCCTTACCATCGATTACTACGAACTGTAGTCTCTCTGACAGGAAATCCCCTATCCAATCGCAAATTTGCGGCGATATACCATAACCACGCAATGTGATTAAAAGCCGTTTGTGAGGTACGGTGTCAAAAGCCTTCTGAAAATCAAGGAATACGGAATCAATTCGCGAAGCCTTGTCGATAGCACACATCACTTCGTGTGAGTAAAGAGCTAGTTGTGTTTCACATGAACGATATTTTCTAAATCCATGTTGACCTTGGGCCAATAGATCATTCTGTTCGAGATAATTCATAATATTTGAATACAGGATATGTTCCAAAACGCTGCTGCAAATTGAAGTCAATGAAATAGGCCTGTAGTTTAATGGGTTACTCGTACTGTCTTTCTCGAAAATAACTTAACGCTGCTGGAGGCCCGAGAGAATTGTATCAGCATGTTCAAATGTTCAAATGTTTGTAAAGTCTATGGGGCTTAACTACGGGGTTATCAGTCCCTAAACTTACAAACTACTTATGAACTAACTAAGACTAAGGACGACACAAATATCCGTGCCCGAGGGGGGATTCGAACCCACGACCGCAGTGGCCATGCAGACTGTGACTGGAGCGCCTCAGTCCCCTCGGCCACCGCGGCCGGCATATCAGCATGACTCACCGCGAAACTATGCTTTCGTACAAACCGTAGATTCTTTTGAAATACATACACACAAACACGGATACTCTGCTTTATGTATAAAGAAGAAGCAAGGTAAACATGGCGTTCTATTCTATAGAAAAACCAATTAAAGTTGTCTCGAAGTGGAAGTCAGAAATCCAGCTGCGCCGAACCAATACTTGTGCGGGCTGTTTCGCTTTGGGGAGAAGCGGCGTCAACTCGTCTGGAAGTTTTGACGCGGTGGGATGAGAGGTCCGCCGGCGGGACAACTTTCCGGTCCGCCGAGGAATGCGTGGCGCGGGGCCTGGTCTTTGGACAGCCGGCAACGGCGCCAATACCGCACGCATTCTTCGCGGGATTCGCCGGAGCCGGGGCTCCAATAGCGGCGATCCGCAGACTCGTGTGGGCCGTCCGTCCGTGCTCCGATGCTCGGGTACTGGACTCCCTGAGTGGCGGTGTCGGAGGGCGGCGGAATGCGCCGAAGATGCTGCTGGCGGCAGCCAAGCGCTCTGCTGTCGCTTCGCCGGACCGGAGGCTAAGGTCGACGAAGCCCTTTTGACGGTTTTGTATGTTACTCATTCCAGAACCAATCACTGTCGTACCAACGCAACACGTACAGGGTGTCCAGAAAAAGACTCTCTGATTTCAAAATTAAATATCTCGAAAACAAAGATCGACAGAGGAATGTAGTAAACGAAATCTCTATTGTGAAAGCTGTAAAAAGTTTATACCGCAGCTTGAAATAACCATATATCCATTGATCTTTTATAAACAAATAAACGACATTTTAGTTGTTGTTGTTGTGGTCTTCAGTCCGGAGACTGGTTTGATGCAGCTCTCCTCAATACCATATCCTGAGCAAACCTCTTCATTTCCAAATAAGAACGGCAACCTACATCTGTCTGAATCTGCTTACTGTATCCATCTCTTGATCTTCCTTTGCGGTTTTTACGCCACACACTTCCCTCCAACGCTAAATTCACTATTCCTTGATGTCTAAGAATGTGTCCTACCAATCTATCCCTTCTTTTAGTCAAGGTATGCCAGAAATTTCTTTTCTCCCCAATTCTGTTCACTACCTCCTCATTAGTTACGCGATCCACCCACATTCTTCGGTAGCACCACATTTCAAAAGCCTCAATCCTCTTCCTGTCCGCACTGTTTATTGTCCATGTTTCACTCCCATACAAGGCAACACTCCATACAAATGCCTTTAGAAAGGACTTCCTTAGGCTTAAATCAATATTCGATGTTAACAAATTTCTCTTTTTCATGATCGTTTTTCTACCCATTGCCATTCTGCATTTTATATCCTCTGTACTGCGACCATCATTTGTTATTTTACTGTCCAAGTAACAAAACTCGTCTACCTCCTTTATTGTTTCATTACCTAATGTAATTCCTTCAGTATCACCTGATTTTCTTAGACTCCACTCCATTACACTAGTTTTGCCCTTGTTAATGTTCATCTTATACGCACCTTTCAGCACAATGTCCATTCCGTTCAACTGCTCTTCCAGGTCCTTTGGTGTCTCTGACAGAATTACTATGTCATCCGCAAAATGTAATGTTTTTAATTCTTCCCCCTGAACTTTCCTTCATTCTCCAAATTTCTCCTTGCTTTCCTTTATAGCTTGCTCAATGTACAAATTGAATAACATTGGAGAAAGGCTACAACCCTGCCTTACTCCCTTTCCAATCACTGTATCCCTTTCATGCCCTTCAACTCTGTCTGGTATTTGTACAAGTTCTAAATAACCTTACGCTCCCTATATTTTACTCCTGCTTGCCTCAGAACTTGAAAGAGTGTATTCCAATCAACATTGTCAAAAGTCATCTCCAAATCTACAAAAGCTAGAAATGTAAGTTTACCTTTTCTTAATCTATCTTCTATGATAAGCCGTAAAATGAGTATTGCCTCCCGTGTTCCTACATTTTTCCTGAACCCAAACTGATCTACCCCGCGGTCGGCTTCTACCAGCTTTTCCATCTTTCTGTAAATAATTCGTGTTAATATTTTGCAACCATGCCTTATTAAACTGATGGTTCTGTAGTTTTCACACCTGTCTGCACCTGCTTTCTTTGGAATGGAGATAATACCATTTTTCATAAAGTCTGAGGGTACTTCACCTGTCTCATACATCTTACACACCAGGTGAAACAGTTTTGTCATGGCTGGTTCTCCCAGAGACTTCAGTAGCTCTGAGGGAATGTTATCTACTCCAGGGGCCTTGTTTCCACTTAGGTCTTTCAGTGCTCTGTCAAATTCATCTCTCAGAAAGAGTATCTCCTATTTCATCCTCATCTACTTCTTCTCCCCTTTCTACAATATTGCCGCTAAGTTCATTTCCTTCATAGAGCCTCTCTATATACTCTTTCCACCTTTCAGCTTTCCCTTCTTTGCTGAGAACTGGTTTTCCATCAGTGTCCTTGATATTCATAGAGCTGTTTTTCTTATCTCCAAATGTTTCTTTTATTTTCCTGTAGGCTGTATCCATTTTCCCCTATTTATACATTCTTCTAAATCCTTGAATTTGCCTTCTAGCAACTCCTTCTTAGCCATTTTGCACTTCCTGTCAATCTCAATTCTTAGTCGTCTGTACTCCATTTTGCCAGTTTCATTTACTGTATTTTTATATCTTCTCCTTTCATCGATTAAATTTAGTATCTCCTGTGAAATCCAAGGATTTTTGTAGGTCTTTCCTTCCTACCTATTTCGTTCTCTGCTGCCTTCACGATTTCATCTCTCAATACTACCCATTCCTCCTCTACTGTTTTATTTTTCCCCGTTTCTGTTAATTGTTGCCTAAAGCTCCCCCTGAAATTCTTAAGAACTTCAGGTTCCTTCAATTTATCCAGGTCCCATCTCCTTATTTTCCTACCTTTTTGTAGTTTCTTCAGTTTCAG
Organism: Locusta migratoria; assembly: GCA_026315105.1. NCBI lineage: Eukaryota > Metazoa > Arthropoda > Insecta > Orthoptera > Acrididae > Locusta > Locusta migratoria. The sequence goes on along the minus strand of CM048751.1, from coordinate 275,289,894 downwards.
CCTACAGTTCATAACCAACAAGTTACGTTCAGAGTCTATATCTGTCCCTGGATATGTCTTACAGGTTGAAACAATAGTTACAAAAGCTGCTAACCGATGGCGCTGTAATAGCCATACGTAATTCCTAGTATAAATAGTGATCCGAAGCCCAGAGCGATTACTTCCACTATTGAAACATCAAAGGAGGTCAGCGTACCGAAGGAAGAGATTAAAACCATGTACTCTATTGAACAACGCGTTTTTCTGGTGCTAGAGTACCACTGTTTAGAAGAGAGTCCTGCGGCAACAAGGCAAAGTTTTCAGTTACGATTTAATGTTCCAAAAGGACCCGATACGAAATCCATTCGTACGCTCTTCGCAAAATTTCAACGATGATCTAGTGGGGCATGTTGGCCGCAAGCAAACCGCATTACGCCTGAAAATATCGGCTCAGGTTCTGGAACTATTCAGCGAAATCCAATGTCATCCGTCCATAGAATTGCATCTGAGACTGGTTTGAACCGTTCCAACACGCAGAAAATACTGAGAAAGAGCCTACACGTTTCCGTTCAAAATTCAAACCCACCAGGCCATACCCAACGAGCTGTGCAACAAAGGGTTGCCTTTGCTAATCGGATGCGCACAATGATTGATTAGTCAAGGTATGCCAGAAATTTCTTTTCTCCCCAATTCTGTTCAGTACCTCCTCATTAGTTACGTGATCCACCCACCTAATCTTCAGCATTCTTCTGTAGCACCATATTTCAAAAGCCTCTATCCTCTTCCTGTCTGCACTGTTTATCGTCCATGTCTCACTCCCATACAAGGCAACACTCCATACAAATGCCTTCAGAAAGGACTTCCTTAGGCTTAAATCAATATTCGATGTTAACAAATTTCTCTTTTTCAAAAACGCTTTTCCACCCATTGCCATTCTGCATTTTATATCCTCTGTACTGCGACCATCATTTGTTATTTTACTGCCCAAGTAACAAAACTCATCTACCTCCTTTATTGCATCGTTTCCCAATCTAATTCCTTCTGCATCACCTGATTTTCTTACACTGCACTCCATTACTCTAGTTTTGCTCTTATTAATGTTCATCTTATATGCACCTTTCAGCACACTGCCCATTCCGTTCAATTGCTCTTCCAGGTCCTTTGCTGTATCTGACAGAATTACTATGTCGTCGGCAAACCGAAATGTTTTTAATTCTTCTCCCTAAACTTTAATTCCTTCTCCAAATTTCTCCTTGCTTTCCTTTATAGCTTGCTCAATGTACAAATTGAATAACAATGGAGAAAGGCTACAACCCTGCCTTACTCCCTTTCCAACCACTGGATCCCTTTCATGCCCTTCAACTCTGACAACTGCTGTCTGATTTTTGTACAAGTTGTAAATAACCATACGCTCCCTATATTTTACTCCTGCTTGCTTCAGAACTTGAAAGAGTTTATTCCAATCAACATTGTCAAAAGCCTTCTCCAAATCTACAAAAGCTAGAAATGTAGGTTTGCCTTTTCTTAATCTATCTTCTAGGATTAGCCGTAAAGTGAGTATTGCCTCTCGAGTTCCTACATTTCTCCTGAACCCAAACTGATCTTCCCCGAGGTCGGCTTCTACCAGTTTCTCCATCCTTCTGTATATAATTCGTGTTAATATTTTGCTACCATGACTTATTAAACTGATGGTTCTGTAGTTTTCACACCTGTCTGCACCTGCTTTCTTTGGAATGTGGATTATAACATTTTTCTTAAAGTATGAGGGTACTTCGCCTGTCTCATACACCTTACACACCAGGTGAAACAGGTTTGTCATGGCTGGTTCTCCCGGAGACATCAGTAGCTCTGAGGTAATATCATCTACTCCAGGGGCCTTGTTTCGACTTAGGTCTTTCAGGACACCGTCAAATTCTTTTCTCAGTACAGTATCTCCTATTTCATCTACATCTACTTCCTCTCCCCTTTCTACAAAATTGCTGCTAAGTTCATTTTCTTTGTAGAGCCCCTCTATATACTCTTTCCACCTTTCAGCTTTCCCTTCTTTGCTGAGAACTGGTTTTCCATCAGTGTCCTTGATATTCATAGAGCTGTTTTTCTTATCTCCAAATGTTTCTTTTATTATCCTGTAGGCTGTATCTATTTTTCTCCTATTTACACATTCTTCTACATCCTTGCATTTGCCTTTTTAGACGGTTTTCCACGTCCCCTTAGGTGAATACCCGATTGGTCCCAAAGTACCGTCTAAGTAAAACAATTCGCAAACATTTAGTAACAGTTTACAATTTCACACATATATCACTATACGCAGACATATGGGTTAATCATTTCCTCCTAGGGGCATTGGGTGGCGACGGGAGGGGCATCCGGTCACACCGTAAATGAGATGCGAAATTTATTCGTACGCGCTTCGCAAAATTTCAACGATGATCTAGTGGGGCATGTTGGCCGCAAGCAAACCGCAGTTACGCCTGAAAATGTCGCCACAGGTTCTGGAATTATTCAGCGAAATCCAATGTCATCCGTCCGTAGAATTGCATCTGAGACTGGTTTGAAGCGTTCCAGCACGCAGAAAATACTGAGAAAGAGCCTACACATGTTTCCATTCAAAGTTCAAACGCACCAGGCCATCCCCTTACGAGCTGTGCAACAAATGGTTGCCTTTGCTATTCAGATGCTCACAATGAACGATACCGAAGGATTTGATGTTGGCTACATCTGGTTTACGGATGAAGCACACTTCCACCTGAATGGATATGTGAGTAAGTGGAACTGGCGATTTTGGGGATCCGAAAAGCCATATTGGTGTGAAGCGAATCCCCTGTATTCTCCTAAAGTTACTGTGTGGGCTGCAGTTTGCAGCAGAGGCATTACTGGCCCTTTTTCATTCGAGATTCGGTCACTGGTGCACGTTACGTTGCAATTTTGGAACATTTTGTCGCCACACAGCAAGCGTTAGAGGATCGACCAGGTACTGAATGATTTATGCAAGATGGAGCCCGACTACATCGGACCGAACAAGTGTTTCGCTTTCTTGAGGAATACTTTGGGAATCGAGTCATTTCTTTGGAATATCCCAAATTTACTGGTGCAGGCATGGATTGGCCTCCGTATTCGCCAGATTTGCCAACTTGTGACTTTTTTTGTGGGGGACAGTGAAAGACATGGTCTACCCGAAGCATGCCGCACACGCTGGACGAGCTTGAATCGGCGATATCCGTGGCATGTAAATCCATTTCGGTTGAGACACTACGAAACGTGATGGCGAATTTCATTCTTCGTTTGCGCCACCTCTGTAGTGCCAATGGTGAACATTTTGAAAACATTGTGATGTGATTGTTTGCAGAGTGTTTTCATACGATTATTTCACTTGTGTATGCTGATATGAGCTGTACAGCGTAAGAGCCATCTGTTAGCAGCTTTTGTAACTGTTATTTCAAACTGCTGTGTAAACTTCTTTACAGCTTTCATAATAAACACACCGTATACTGCATACTTCTATGGATCTTTGTTTTCGAGATATTTAATTTTGAAATCAGGGAGCCGTTTTCTGGACACCCTGTATGATCTCTTCCATCTGTCACTAGTGGAATCCTGGGTTGTGCTAACGTGGACGTTTGGCTCGTTGCCGGCCGCTGTGGCCGAGGGGACTGAGGCGCTCCACTCACGGTCTACACGGCCACTACGGTCGGGGGTTCGAATCCCCATTCTGGCATGGATATCTGTGCCGTCCTTAGGATAAGCTAGTTCATGAGTAGTTTGTAAGCTTAGGGACTGAAGACCCTGTAGTTAAGTCTCATAAGTTCTACAAACATTTGAACATTTTTTTTGTGTGGCTCGTTGTAGTTGCGTCGTACTCTTCTATACTGAGTCGTTGACTGGGAGACTGAAATCCTCTGCTATTCTGCTGTCGTGGCTGTCGGTGCGCCGGCATATCTTGGCGAGTCCTCTTCTGATTGGGCGGCGCTCGCCGCAAGGCAAAGAGGTAAGAGACTTCAGGCGCTCTCGGCGGCCGAAGAACTGTCCAGTGAGTTATCGCAAGTGGCGCGGATCGTTGTGTAGACCGCCGGCGTTGTGGCGAATGGTGACGACACAATGAATACCTTTAGATAGTAGGCACTAGCTTACACCAATACCAATAAATAACTTTAATTTCTATTTAAACAAGGATCCGAATCATAATATACATATAGCAGCCAAGTCAATATTAATACCACATGTTGGTTGTACAAGTAAATACAGGAACAAATATGAAGTTACGACAACTTTTCAAACTAATACATTTTATTACCTACTTCACAAGATTTATCAGGTCAGAAATCAAAACACTATTTTAATTTTTACTTAAACCCGTTTCAGCACTTCTGTGCTTTCATCAGTGATTTTTTTTCATTTTTTATTGCTTGTTTTTCATTCTGTGTTCATGTAGGACCCTTTCTATATAATTACATACTGGTAGCGTTGTCATGGTTCTTTTTGGTGTACACTTTATCCTTCGCGTCTTTTTTGATAAAACACATATTTTGCAGGATTTTTCCCTTCACGATTTCATCCCACTTTTTAGCAAATTCGATTGTGTTCGCTTTGTTTGTCGTTCTGCTTTTTTTTCTTTTTTTTAGATACTTAACAACAATGCAATAAATGTTTTTTTTCGCGATATTTATTACAGTTTTATGCCTTGGTAATTTTTGTGTCCCAACTTCGTCGCCGCTTTTGTGTCCCAGCCTCGTCGTAGGTGTCGGTGGCCGAGTGGAATGAGACCGACACAGGAATAAAGATAGCACGCTGGTGCAGGTGCGGAGGGGAGCAGCCAGAAACTATAAACACTAGAGTAAATTAGAAAGAGATATATATTGCACAGAATGTATACAATACTTAACTTTTACATAGTACTGCAGAATGTTGATACATAGTTGAGCTAGAGGCCTGCCTAGTGCCTAACTGATAGCCAAGTCTTCACTGGTGCCTATCTGATTACGAAGGTCCTAACTGGTTGCTATCTCAGTCCCAAGTGCACTATGTCGTACAGTGGTGGCCACGAGCGGAGTTCCAGCAGAGAGCGCTCGTGGCTGTCGTCGTAAGAACGCCGCGCCGTGCGTGCATGGCGGCGCGCGGCGAAAGTAGGTGGCGCGCACTTTGTACTTGTGTGACACCACACCCCTCCCCCCCCCCCCCCAAACCGCCGCGCCGTCGTGGCGTAGGGCTGAGGGCCACGGCGACGGCACTGAGAGGAGGGCCTGGGCGGGGGCGTTACTGGTGGGACGGGCATCGTAGCTGTGGCTGGGATCGAGACGCCGTCCGCGCCCCGGCATCCGCCTTGCGATCCTCCAGGAAACCCACCGAAACCTGGGGAAGGGCGCACACCCCCGCCCAGATGTAGCAGGTCATCTTCTTCTGAGGTGCGTGGCCCAGACGGCGGGGGCACGCACGGCCCCGGAGTCCTTCTTGGTGACGCTGTCATCTGCGGCGCTGACGGAGGCGGAGGGGCCGACTGCGTAGGGGGCGCATCGACATCCATCGGTATCTCGTAGCCCGGGGACGAAAGATGTGGCTGTGCTCCCTGGCGGTGAACAGGGTCTGGAATCAAGAAACCGGAGACAGTATCGCGCGGCCTGTGCAAGCGCAATTGGTTTGCGTGGCGCCGCAGCTCCGACCCTGTGGAAGAACGTACAACATACATATTGCGACCGAGCACGCGCTGAATGGTGCCCGGCGTCCATCTTGTCTTGTTGCCAGTAAACACCCTGTACCGCACCGGCGTAGAAAACTGAAAACGCGTAGCGCCATACGAACCGACTTGGTGCGTGGGAGGCTGCAGCAGGTGAAGAAGGAGAGTGCGGTGACGGCGGCCTTGTAGCAGCTCGGCAGGAGACGGGCCGTCACGTGGCATGCACCGATACGTAGACAGGAAAATTTGAAGAGCTTGCTGCCTGGAGTGCTGACCTTTCATCTTTTCCATGTGAGACTTGAATGTTCGAACGAAACGTTCTGCTTCACCATTGGACTGAGGGTGAAAAGGTGCAGTGGTAATATGCTGAATGCCATTCACACGACAAAACTGTTGAAATTCCGCACTAACAAACTGAGGTCCATTGTCACTGACGATAGTTTCAGGCAAGCCTTCGATGCAAAACACTGATGTTAAGGCACTGATTGTACTAGAAGCTGTCGTTGAGTTCATGGCAATCACAAAAGGAAACTTGCTGAAAGCGTCTACAACAATTAACCAGCGCGTATTCCAGCAAGGTCCGGCAAAGTCAATATGTAAACGTTGCCATGGTCCCTTGGGGCGTGGCCAGTCTGAGAAACGCTGTGGAGGAGCCGCCTGATGCTCCGCACAAACTGTACACTGTGATGTCATGCTCTCTATCTGAGCGTCCATACCAACCCAGGTACAATGACGTCTGGCCAGTTGCTTTGTCCTAACAATACCCCAATGTCCTTGATGCAGGAGGCGTAACACTTCTCGTTGCAGGGAACGAGGAACAATCACTCTTGCTTGGTCGTTGTCGGTATGCAACGACAGTACACCCAGACTTAAAGATAATGCATGACGTTGTGCAAAATAACGTCGAACCAGAGGCCGATCAATGTCTTTGGCTCTGGCAGGCCACCCTGAGCGAACAAAACGTGCTACCACACTTAGGTCTGCATCCGCAGCTGTTTCCTGTGCAACCCGACGAGAGTTCAAAGGAAAGTCTGCGACAGCGGAAGCATCTCTGGAGTCTATCTGACAGCATGCCATTTCTGAAGAATCAAATGATACATCCTGGCCAACCGGAAGTCGGGAAAGTGTGTCCGCGTTGGCATGTTTAGTGGTAGGTCGGTACAAAATCTCATACTGATAATTTGACAATGTCAAGGACCATCTCTGAAGCTTTTGTGCCGTTCGTGGCGGAATTGGCTTTGTGGGTGAGAACAACGACGTGAGAGGCTTGTTGTCTGTCAACAAATAGAATTTTCTGCCATAGAGATAATGATGAAACTTCTTGACGCCGTAAATGATTGCTAAGGCCTCCTTTTCTATCTGACTGTAATTCTGTTGCGTCGGCGTCAGTAGCTTGGATGCAAAGGCAATAGGACGATCGTGAGATCCAATGCGATGTGAGATTACTGCGCCCAGACCGTACGATGAGGCGTCAACTGCTAACACTACAGGCTTCTGGGGGTCAAAGGGAATCAAACATGCATCACTGAGTAGTGCAGACTTTAAGTTGTCAAAGGCAATCTGGCAATCTTTGGACCAAACAAAAGGAACATTCTTCCTACGTAAGTGATGCAGTGGAGCTGCAATCTGAGAGGCATTGGGAATAAATCTGAAATAATAGTTAAGCTTTCCCATTACTGCTTGCAATTCATGCACATTCTTAGGAGGAGGCAAGTCTTTGATTGCTCGAAGATGTGACTGTAAAGGATGGATTCCTTGGGCATTAATCACATGGCCTAGGTACTCTATTTCAGTTTGAAAAAACGAACATTTTGCTTTACTGCAACGTAGACCTGCTGCAGTCAAAACTTTGAAAAGGCACTCCAGGTTTGCTAAATGTTCTTCAACTGTACGTCCGGATACCACAATGTCATCTAAATAGTTCGAGCAACAAGGTACCGAAACTGTCAGCTGTTCCAAAAAGCGCTGAAAAATAGCGGGGGCGGAAGAACTGCCAAAGGGTAGGCGTTGAAATTGAAAAAGGCCCATGTGAGTATTAATGACGAAAAACTTTTTTGACTCGTCATCAAGTGGAATCTGTAAGTATGCCTCTGCTAAATCAATCTTAGAAAAGAAACGAGACTGTCCGAATTTGTCCATTAGTTCGTCAGGTCTGGGCAGGGGATAAGTGTCTACAATTGTTTGACTGTTCACTGTTGATTTGATGTCCGCACAGAGACAAAGTTTTCCTGACGGCTTGGGTATAATTACTATAGGCGAGGCCCACTGACTCGCAGAAACAGGAGAAATCACCCCACTATCTTTCCAACGTGTAAGTTCTGCGGCAACTGCATCACGCAAGGCGATAGGCACTGGTCTAGCTTTACGAAATTTTGGAACTGCAGATTCTTTTAAAGTTACATGTGCCACGAAGTCTTTTGCACAACCTAGTTCCGGCGAAAACAAGTCACTATATTTGTCACACAATGCATTGATTTTATCCTGAGGCACTATTGACGAAATTTGAAGCACATCTCTTTGAATTGATAAACCAAACAAGTCAAAAGCATTTAGGCCAAAAATGTTCTGTGTCGATTTGGCCTGAAGAACTACAAAAGCAACTGTTTTTGTTACACCTTGAAAAGAGGCGGGCAGGCTACACGGTCCTAGCACGGGAATATTTTGACCTGTATAAGCTGTTAACACTTGCTGTGACGGCGACAATTTTGGCGAACCCAGCAGTTCATAAGTATCTTTATTTATTAATGTGACAGCGGAACCAGTATCAAGCTGAAATTGCACCGTCTTATTTTCTATGAAGAGAGTCACAAACAGTTTTTGCTTGCGGCGCTCGACAGGTGCGCGAATGTGGGCAACGTCTGCTGCGGTTTGTTTACTGCGCTTTCGCGGGCCGCGTAGTGAAGTAAGCAGCGCAGACTCGGCACGCAGAGGATTAACAACACTGTCACTAGATGGCACTACTGCCGGATCGGCGTCCGCGCAAGCATGCGAAGCTACTCCAGATGTACTAACTACTGCACTACACTTTTGAGTAGCTACTTGATGTCTACTGTCACTAGCTACACACTACTGGGCACTATTACGAGGAGCAGTTGCAGAAGGCACTATTTTCACTACAGGAATGCACTGTTCATAGTCATTTTGCTTGTCCCAAACCCTTTTCCGTTGCACTGTTGTACGCGCTCGTCGGCGCTTGCTACGTGGTGCACTATATAGTTTTGCCACAGGCGCAGAACTACTTTCTTGCAATTGAGATCCAAGGAAAGCAGTGTTCAATTCCACAGCCCGTATAACATTTACAGAATGAACTGTTCTCGCACTCTGCGAAGCACTGTTTCTAACGTTACCGTTCTTTGAGTTTTTAATTTGCATACACACAGCCTGTACATGTCCTGATTTGCCACATTGATAACAGGTTGCGTTGCGACTAGGGCAATGAGCACGCTTGTGGCGAGACACACACTGGGGGCAAGTGTTACATACATTTTTCTGAAATGAGCGTTGGCGCCCGTTATTCAAATCACTATTTCTAACACGACGGGGCGATCTTTGTGTCACACTTTTACACCGGCTACTGTTCACTGTTTGTTCAGCACGACCGGTAGAAAAATAAGAATCACTAGGGCTAGAATGCGAACTACGGCTAGGAAAGCGTCCGTTGCGGCGCACTGCATTTACACTGTGGCTTTGCATTTCTACATCTGCTAAGTCAAAAGTATCATGCGCTTCTATAAGCTGCAGTACACTGTGTAATGTGGGGTCAGACTGTTTCAGAATTGCTGCTCTAATTCTGGGGTCCTGAATATTCTGCGTAATCGCATCCCTCAACATCACGTCACTATACGAAAGTCCACAAGAGCAAGTAAATTTACATTGGCGGGTTAAGCCCTTCAATTCCGTAATCCACTCTTGGTGTGACTGCTGCGGTAATTTTTTAAGTCTGAAAAATCGGTACCGTGCAGCGGCTACAAGAACTTTTCTCTCATAATGAGCATTCAGTGCATCTACAATTTGTTCAAAGTTTACATCACGAGGAGATGAGAGAGGGAAAAGTTTTTGCAATAGTACGAAGGTCTGGGGGCCCACAATCGATAAGAAAAGGTTCTTCACTCTCTGACCTGTAATTTGATGAGCCGCAACGAGTTCTTGAAACTGTGCGAAATAGTCGCTCCATTCTTCCTCATGTTCGTTGTACTGGCGAAATGTAGGAAGCGATGCAGCGGCAGGTGTGGGCTGCTGATGTGACGGCTGTTGTTGATGGTGAGCAGCCTGTGCCGTCAACTGCGACACGGCCTGCAGTAGTTGAGTGATTTGCACCGTCTGTAACTGAATAATTTCCATTAAGTTTGGGTTCGGGGTAGTGGCCATACTGACCGATTAGGCGCCGCGCATACAAGTAACTTATAACAAAACACAATTGCAATATGAAAGAGGACGCTCAGCAACATAAAAAGTCCACAAAACACGTAACTGAAAATGTTCCCCCAAAAATCTTATAATAAGGGTGGGTGGGCGGGAGCAATTTCTGTGTGCTCCGACTGCTGCTGTCTGGCTGCTGCTAGCGGGCTGGTCCAAGGTTCGTCTATCCCATCCTCGTCGCCACATTTGTATCCCATCCTCGTCGCCACTTTTGTGTCCCAACTTCGTCACCCCTTTTGTGTCCCAGCCTCGTCGTAGGTGTCGGTGGCCGAGTGGAATGAGACCGACACAGGAATAAAGATAGCACGCTGGTGCAGGTGCGGAGGGGAGCAGCCAGAAACTATAAACACTAGAGTAAATTAGAAAGAGATATATATTGCACAGAATGTATACAATACTTAACTTTTACATAGTACTGCAGAATGTTGATACATAGTTGAGCTAGAGGCCTGCCTAGTGCCTAACTGATAGCCAAGTCTTCACTGGTGCCTATCTGATTACGAAGGTCCTAACTGGTTGCTATCTCAGTCCCAAGTGCACTATGTCGTACAGTGGTGGCCACGAGCGGAGTTCCAGCAGAGAGCGCTCGTGGCTGTCGTCGTAAGAACGCCGCGCCGTGCGTGCATGGCGGCGCGCGGCGAAAGTAGGTGGCGCGCACTTTGTACTTGTGCGACACCACAGTAATAATGTTGTTTCCAATGACCCCTTTATTTGTCACTAGATGAATCATATTACAGTAAAACACGTTGCAGAAAATAAAGTAATAAAATTTTGGTACGTATGGACCATAAAAATTGTTTTTTGGGAGTCCACCTTCCAAAGAAAGCTCAGTATCAATCGATTATCGGAATAAAAGTGATATTTCCAAACTGCAATACTTTGTTTTGTGCAGATAGTAGTGCTCTAGAATAGTCCGTGCAGCAACAATTTGAATCCCGGCCGCTGCACAATTTTTAAATCAAAGCCTCTCTTCCTGTCAAATTCATTTATTTCACCGAGTCGCTTTTAGCCTTTTCATACTTCAATGCGTTATCAGTGGATTCTAGAAACTACAGTATTGTTTTTAGATGTGTTTCACGTCCTTTTTTTTTAAAGTAAATTAAAGGTTATTTATGGTATGTCGTCTTTCGCATATCGGTTTTCCTAATTTTCCCTGATGGTCAGAAACTGCTGTAGCACAATTCTCCCACGTATATAATATTTTGTGCATTGTTCTATTATTTCAACGCCCTCTCTCTCTCTCTCTCTCTCTCTCTCTCTCTCTCTCTCTCTGAAGTAACATGGTCTAAGTTAGCAGTAATAGTAGAAAGCACAAAGTTTCTTTACTTCTATTAAACGTTGTTTTACGCTGTATGTGATCTACACGCCGTCGGGGATTCAAGTCTCCCTAGGGCACGGGTGTTTGTGTTGTCCTTAGGTTAGTTTACCTTAGTTTAAATAGTTCGTAAACTACGGACTAATGACCACGTAGTTAAGTCTGATAGATTTACAAACAATGGATCATGAACATTGTGATCTATAACAACACGTTTAAAGATACGACTACATATTGTGGAAAGGTGTCTCATAATTCATGAAAAATAGGGCCGTAGACTCTGAAATACTTGGTTTAATAGTGTGTGTAGAACGACGCTCCCTGCCTGTGTAATGGGATCGTAGTTAAGTGCTACATTTGCATACATGTTTTTCGTGTATTTGCGTGACAATCCTCCCCATCACGTCTGCTTGGCGAAAAATCGCCATGCATGATAAACAACTCGCTAAAACCACGTTGAATGGAACGGGCGTAAGTGCTCCTCCGTTATCTTCGTGAAAGCCCCTGATGTAGGCAAACAGTGAAGTAGGCTAAGTGGTATTTGTGGAGTTCTTTTATGCTCCTGCTCTCCGCACCTACAAGCAACGTACAGAAAACGTGCAGCACTGTAAGTCTCAAAACGGGCCGGAATATAGCAACGCGTAAAGCTGTAAGCTGATATCCTTCTCAAACAGTAGTATTTTAAAATACTTGGCCCAAGTGTAGGTGCAGTGTGTTGCTACCCGCAGTTCTCTGTAAAATTTTATTTACAAACACGGATTTGTTGTAGTCTTCTTTTACTTAATCTTTTTTCCCTCCCTCCTTTTCATCTGCTCGTTTCATATTACTCTATGTCTGTCTTATCTTCCCCTCCCGGCCATCAAACTTGTCTCTGCATTTCCATATGTCTTCAGCCGTCGCAGCCACCTGCTCCGTAATCGCAACAATTACATCTCTGGTGCTGTGTCTACATGTTTCTCTTCTCTGTTCCATGCGACGGCTGGCAGGATGTCACGAGGTGGATTGCCAGGTGTCCCGGCGTCGAACTGGCGACCTTCAGACTTCGCATATTGGTTGTTGTATCACCTGGTATGCAAGATGTATGAGACAGGGAAAGACCTTCCGACTTCAAGAAGAATATTGTAATTCCAATTCCAAACAAAGAATGTGCAAACAAGTGTGTAAATTACAGAACTATCAGTTTAACAAGTCACGGTTGAAAAATACTAACACGAATTATTTACAGACGATGGAAAAACGTGTGGAATTCGACCTCGGCGAAGATCAGTTTGGATTTAGGAGAAATGTAGGAACACGGGAGGCAATACTCACGCTACGACTTATCTTACAAGATAGGCTAAGGAAAGGAAAACCTACGTTTTTATCGTCTTTTGATTTGGAGAAACCTTTTGACAATGTCGATTGGAATACACTCTTCCAAAGTCCGGAGGTAGCAGGGGTAAAACATAGGGAACAAGGAGTTGTATTCAAACTATAAAAAGAAAAACAGACAGCGGTTATTAGAGTAGAAAGGCAAGAAAGAGACGCAGATGTTGGGAAGGGAGTAAGACAGGGTTGTAGCATTTCCCTAATGTTGTTTAATCTGTACATTTAGCAGGCAGTGAAGGAATGGAAGGAGAAATATGGAAAGGGCATTAAAGTGCAGGGAGAAGAAATAAAAACATTACGGTTTGCCGATGACATAGTTATTCTGTCAGAGGCCGTAAAAAATCTGAAAGAGCAAGTGAATGGGGTGGACAGTGTCTTGAAAGGAAGATATTAGATGAACATCAACAAGAGTAAAACAAAGGTAATGGAATGCAATGCCAGAAAATCAGGCGATTCTGAAGGAATTAGGTAATGAGACAATAAAAGTAGTAGATGAATTTTGTTATTTAGGCAGCAAGATAACTTCTGACGGTCGAAGTAAAGAAGATGTAATACGCAGAATGGCTATGGGAAGAAAAGCGTTTCTAAAGAAGCGAAACTTTTTAACATCCAACGTTAATTTAAATGTTAGGAAGTCCTTTCAGAAAACATTTGTCTGGAGTGTAGCATTGTATGGGAGTGAAACGTGGACGATTAAGAGTTCAGATAAAAAGTTGATAGAACCTTTTGAAATGTGGTGCTACAGACGAATGATGAAAATTAGATGGTTACATCACGTTACTAATGAGCAGGTGCTTAACCGAATCGGGGAGAAAAGGAGTTTCTGGCATATCCTGACTAAGAGAATGGTTGATTGGTTGGACACATTCTGGGGCATCAAGGAATTGTCAACTTAGCATTAGAAGGAAGCGTGTGGGGTAAAAATCGTAGAGAGAGCCCGAGGGACGAATATAGTAAGCAGATTCAAAAGGTATGTTGCCGAACTTATTCTCAGATGCAGCGTGGAGGATTACATGAAACAAGTCTGCGGACTGAAGACCACAACAACAACATCTCCGTCTTCATGTTCACGGGTGACTTATAAGGTACGCCGCATTCTTTCGTCCTTAGCATCCACGTGGGTTCGACCTGCCCTCCGATCTGTTTTCCGAACAACACATTTCTTCTTGACTTCATACTCAATTTCCAACTCCTAGTGCTCGGCAGCGACAGTGAGCGTCCCTGTCATGCCGAACGTGTTCAAACCATGGCGACTGAGTGACTGACTGAATCAGTTACTGACTGACCGTCGACAGAACTATTGAGAGACAATCACTGCATGAAAACATTTGTCGGGCTGCACACTGCATCGCGACACTTCCTTCTCCTCAATATTTATTGAATTGTTCCTCTCACATTGTGAATCTTCCGGAAAGCTGCCTGAACTTTTCCTCGTTGATTTAAGTAAGTCACATTGCTCAGGTATATGAAGGTAGGTGAGTGTTATTGGTCGATGGCCTTTGGACACGTTTGGCGGTTATCGCAACAAGTGAGGAGCCAGTCGATATCCCAATGGCTGTGACATCAGCCTCTGGTCTGTGGTCACGTTTCTCTAAAATGCATAAAAGGTGAATGCTTTCTGGTCGACTGTCCAGGGTCACGTTTGCGGTAGTGTGACTATTACCACAAAACGTGAGTAGTCGGTCGACGCCCTGATGTCAGTACTGACATTATTTGTTTGCGTAACGGACGTCGTCCCGTCCGGAATGTAACCCAACGTCCGCCACTGCTATTACCTAAATTATGTGTCTGAACTATATGAAACACTATTCTTAACAGTATTAAGTTGTTATGACTTTTGTTCTTCTTCCATTAACACTACCTGCCGGGGTGGGACCTGGCTTCCCCAATAACTTTCCGCCATTCCTCTCTGGACTTCGCCGTAGACCTCCAGTTACGGTAACCGACTCGGGTAGCGTCCTCTCCAACCTCATCGCTCCATCTCAACTTAGGTACTCCCCTTGTTCTTCTTCCTCCAGGTTCACTGTTGCAGGCTTTCGCAGCAGGATATTTTTCATCGAGACGCATTACATGTCCAGCGCCATCTCAGTCTACACAGCTTTATGAACTCCACTTCATATCCTCCTTATAGCAATCATAAATTTCGTCATTCCTTCGCCTTCTCCAGGTACACATTTTTATATAAAAGTCAAAAACTCATCATCAATATACTTCTTTTACGTAATCTCAGAATGTTTTCAACTTATTTTCTCATTGTCCATGTTTCTACGACAGAAGTGAGAACTGGGCGTATCAGCGTTCTACGAAGTTCCTCGTGATAGAAGCTTACATTTAAAATGTCACAACATTCCAAAGTACGGTGGATTGGAAGCACCTGTAAGAGCCACATTTTCAGGAAGGGTGGTGCCATTTGTTTCTATCTTCGACCCTAGATAGGTGAAGCATTCCACTCTCACAAATTTAATTCCATCAAGGGTTATTGTGGACTGTAAAGTTGGATTAGTGCCATTATACGAAAGTATACTTCCTCTTCCCATCATTAATTCTCAGGCCCATCTTCTCTGCGCTCAGTATTATATCTGACAGTCCACTTTGTATATTTCTAAGTCTTCTGCTCATTAAATACAAAACATCTGCATACCCCAACAATTGTATAGACTTATAATAGATAGAACCTCTTGTCTGAATACCCGATTCGAGTACCATGTTTTCAAGCGTCAGGTTGAAAAGTAGGCAGGAAATCACCTCTCCTTGCCTTAGCCCAGTTGGAATGGGAAACTGAGGTGATAGCCTGGACTGCACTCGTACGGTACACTGCGGGTACTTTAGAGAGGCCTCTGTTAAACGCACCATTATTCCTGATCTGAACCCGCATTCATAGTTTCCAATAATTTCTCTTGCTGTCAGTGGAAGTTTAGTAAACAGAATACTTTATAGTAATTGATGCGTAACATTTAAGAGTGTTATGCCTCTGTAGTTGCTGCATTCAGATAGATCTCCTTTCTTATGCAGCTGACGCACGCACCTTTCCCAAGATGGAACAGCAATGTTGTAGATCCTACGATATAGCTCAATTCCTCCAGCTTCCAAGAGTTCATATGTTGTCATTGTCTGGTGCCTTACTATTCGTCAATCGGGCAATTGCTTTATTCACTTCTTCTTGGGAGGTGGGCAGTACTATGGCATCAGCTTCTGGAGGGACTGAGATACCTGATAGCAGTACTGACATTGTTCTGTTGCGTACTAGTCGTCATCCAGTCCGGAATGTAGCCTAACGTCCACTACTGTCATTACCTCAGAACCTATCTGTCAGAACTTTCTGGAATAGTATTCGTAACTGTACTAAGTTGTTAGTCTTTTCTAACGTCCACTATAATTAACTAAATGGTATTTTAAACATATGTCCGTGCATCAATTTATTTCTTAATTATTGACCACTCAGTACTCTGGTTCCCGATTAGTTTATTAATTAACTGTTGTGTCGTTAAGTCATCGCCACACGCCAGACGCACGAGAAAGATCGTGGAGAAGGCAGCGGACGACCGACAGCCAATCACAAGGCGGCGCCGCGCATCCTGGAAGGAGTAACCTATAAGCGCGCCCTCTACAAGCGGCTACATCTAGGCCGACATGGGTCTGGACGAGCCAATCTGAACTCGGCTCCGAAATAGGCAGTCACTAGGATTCAGCGCAGCTAGCATCGTACAAGGAGACGACACTGCGAGAAGAGAAGAACAGATAGAAGTTGAGTATTGTACAAAGTTCAGTAAATAAAACTTGTATCACTAAAATGTTTATCTGTTTTAGATGTCAACTCATCCCAAGCGTCCTGAACAGAACCCATCTTGAAAGACAGGCCGGGAAGAACGGAACTCATGGCGACGAGGCTGATCAGGACGACTAAACATTAACCATTCAATATTCTGACATTTATTATACTGTTTTGTTCACCAAATACTCATCGAGTCATCAGATTCTCATCAACCCATTTGTGTTTAACATAACATCTGTTTACGTTTCACACTGCCGCACAGTACTTGATTTCACAATCCCTTGCCGTGCGTCCATGTATTAAAGGTCGTTCTTCAATATCTATTGTTGTTCGTGAGATATTTTGGAGAAACGTTAAAGTGGGACATCCCATACATTAAAATGCTCTACCTAGAATGCAAATATCTGCGCGGGAATGACACAGACAACTACTCTGTATTTGTTATTATTACCTTTACTTTGTTTTCTTGTTGTTTTAAGTAGGGTTCCGTGTGGTTACGAGAGTTCGAATTCAAACGCGTCTGTTGCGAATGGATACAAACCCATTACCCTCACCTCGCTCTCAGACTTGTTACCGCGCTGCGCGTAACACTTTATCAGGCAGTCCTCCCGTTCAATGAGACGAAATTTCAGTTTAAAAATACAACTGCGGCGACTTAAACTCACGTATGCAGTAGTTCACAGCTGTAGTTCACAACCAAACAATTAGCAGACGCCCGTTCCTATTTCATTCAGAACACGAAACTCGCGTACCAACTTCCCTGCGCCAATTAAGGAGGTAATTACTGCCGAATGCAAGAGTTTCCTTGCGTCGGTTTCTCCACACACTGAATATACATTACCACAATGGGAGCTCAGCTGCAGTCAGATGTAAATGAATTTATGGTGGTTCAAGTGTTTCACTGTATCATTATTATACTACGAATTTAAATTAAGCATAAATTTAGCATACAAGGCAATATACGAGGTACGTCCAGAAAGTAAGTTCGGTTTGGTTATATGAAAAAAAGTATACAGATACAGAAAAAATATTTATTGTACAAAAATCTACAACTGTTAAACTACTTTTCTACACAGCTGCCGAAATTTTGTAGGCACTTGTTATAGCGTGGCACAAGTTTCTGTATGCCTTCTTCATAGAAGGTTGCCGCCTGTGTATTCAGCCATGTGGTAGCATGTTCTTTCAGCTCGTCATCGTTGAAGTGTTGACAGGACAAAATTTAGATGTAAGAATAGGATTTCCATCAAAAGGTGGTGTTTCTTTCCACGATAGTGCCCGACCTCGTGTGGCGAATGTGACCAAACAACTCTTACGGGAATTTCACTGGGACGTGTTTGATCATCATCCGTATAGCCCGGGCCTCGCTCCTCGCCACTTTCACCTCTTCTTACACCTAAAAATCTGTCCTTGGTGGTCAACATTTCAACATCCCAACGTTGTAAATTTATTCCACATATTTGATCTTGATCTGTAAATGTAATTGTATCCTGTATCGGTATTCCACTGCCTCAACAATAAATCATGAGTGAATTGGGTACCACCCATAACTGGTGATGTTGGGTGTCAGATACCAAGCTACCAAGCTAAACGTTTGAAATCCCATTGTAACCAGATTGTTGTGAGTACATCATAGTCGACATCTTGTTGAAGTCGGGTCTTCTGCCAGATATCAGCGTCTTCCAAAACACATGGTGTTTTCTTCAAGTGTTGCCTGAGACTGGTTGCCTCTTGGACCTCCTCGCGCCCCTCTCGGCGGGAGGTCATCCTGGCCCGGTTGCGGATCGGTCACTGCCGTTTCAGCCACCGTCACTTGCTATCCGCCGACCCTGCACCGCTGTGCACCTGCGGTGGACTGCTGACAGTGCGACATGTTTTACTGTCTTGTATTAATTTTATTCATCTCGGCGTAGCCCTTCACTTTCCGTCTACTCTGGAGGAAATTTTAGCTGATGACACGCGAGCAGCTGCTTGAGTTTTGCGTTTTATCAACTTGGCCAACTTATCGAAGGATATTTAACCCTTTTAATTGTCTTTTATCTTTCGTTTTTAGCCTCTTCTTGATGTTCTGACAGTCACCAATTTTTTTTTTTTTTTTTTTTTTTTTTTTTTTTTTTTTTTTTTTTTTTTTTTTTTTAGAGCTAGCGAATCTATGTTCTTGTCTGGGCGCTAATGACCGTAGAAGTTGTGCGCCCTAAAACCACAAAAAAAAACTGGTTGCCTGTTGACTGGGTGAGATATTTATGCCTGGCCAGTGCCTGGTGTTCCGCTTTCCATCCGCGGCCAATCGCGCGTTCCCTACTAGGTCCGCGCCCACGAGTCTCGCATCCCTGCGCTTTTGGTATTCAACATGCCATCCGCTCCCGCCCCGAGTGGCAGTCTAGGTGTCCTGGTGTCCCACGCCCACGAGCTGCGGGCCTAAAGACAGGTCAACACTGAGCGCACCGCGCCGTGCTGCGCTGCGCTGCGCTGCGCCGAGCTGTGCCGCGCTGCTGCAGCCCGTGCACTGCTGCAGCACAGTAGGAGGCGGCGTCCGCGCCATGCCGCGCCGTTCTGAGGCGCGCACACGTCTGAAGGTGTAGCGAGCCAAGATTGTGCTGTACCATCAGTTGAGGAAGAAGAGGAAGAATCGTCGTCATTGGGTAACCCCAGTGTTAAAGAGTAAGGCATTGTACGGTGGAAATGATATTTTCAGTGAACTACTTGCAGGCGACAGTGGACAGTTCGAAAACTTTTATTCATTTCCTTTCGAAGACTTCGAATATCTGTTCAAAGTGATCGAACCAGACAAATTGTAGACGTGCTATATCTACCAAAGACAGGCTTAGCGCTTTACGCCACTTGGAGATTCCTTTACAAGTCTGATGTTATAATGAATGTAAATTAGTAACTGTGTTGCTACATTGTTTGTGAATAGTTACCTTTCCAGTGCCCCTCGACTTCATTTTCAATTTGTCCCTCCTGCAGGAAGCCAACAATGATGTCATTTTTTTTTCGTCGATACCACAGCCGGCACCACTCGCGACCCACTGCCAAGCACCACTTTTTTTGGTAATTATTGTCTTTTGGGTCCCACTGTTCCCGCCTTTGTCTATGAGGTTCTCACTATGCTTCAGGTCCCACTCCATAACGATGACACCTACGCGAGAACACACGACCTACCTGTCACCGCAAATTGACGCACACAATGATCTACCACGCCCGCCAGCCGAAGCCCCATCTAGACTGAGCGCGCGCAGACGCGCCACTCCCTTTCATGTACCAACAGCTGGAACACTGCGCGGCGCGGTTCGCCGTCCACACTGGGCGCGCACACCCGCGCACAGCAGTTTTGCGCAGCGCGGCGCGGCATGGCGCGCTCAGTGTGGACCCGCCTTAATAGGGAACACCAGGACGCCACAACCACCATTGGTTGCGGCCAGAACGGGCGCGGACGGCATATTGAAGGCCAATAGCGGCAGGGATGCGAGACACGCGGGCGCGGACCTAGTAGAGAACGCCCAATTGGACGCGGACGGAAAGCCGGCCGCGGTGGCCGAGGTGACTGAGGCGCTCCAGTCACGGTCAGCACGGCCACTACGGTCGGGGGTTCGAATCCCCCCTCGGGCATGGATATTTGTGTCGTCCTAGTTCGTAAGTAGTTCATAAGTAGTTTGTAAGTTTAGGGACTGATGACCCCGTAGTTAAGTCCCATAAGCTTCACAAACATTTGAACATTTGATTTGACGCGGACGGAAAACGGAACACCAGGTACTGGCAAGGCATAAATATCTCACCCGGTCAACCAGGCAACCAGTCTCAGGCAACACCTGAAGAAGACACCGAGTAACGGTCGTAGAAATATCGTGTTTTGGAAGACGCTGATATCCTGCAGAATTCCTGACTTCAACAAGATGTCAAAAAATCGCCGATAAAGTCTAAGAAATTACATGATTGTTCCAGAATGAAACTTTCACTCTGCAGCGGAGTGTGCGCGGATATGAAACTTCCTGGCAGATTAAAACTGTGTGCTGGAACCGGGACTCGAACCTGGGACCTTCGCCTTTCCCGGGCAACGCTCTACCGACTGAGCTATCCCGACACGACTCACGATGTCGCCTCACAACTTTACTTCCGCCAGTACCTCGCCTCCTACTTTCCAAACCTCACAGAAGCTCTCCTGCGGACCAAGCAAGACTAGCACTCCTGGAAGAAAGGATATGGTGGAGACATGGCTTAGCCACAGCCTAAGGGATGTTTCCAGAATGAAGCTGTCACTCTGCAGCGGAGTGTGCGCTGATATGAAACATCCTGGCAGATTAAAATTTACATGATTGTTGTTTCCTATACCTGCAAGTCAGTTGTCTACGAGTCGGCCTGAAGCGCGGTACCCAACAAAGTGTTGAGCTGTTTTATACACAATTTTTTTTTTTTTAAATACGGAGTATTTTTGACCCGACCTCACCAGTTGTGTAACTTTTCAGGACTATTTTCGTATTTTATTTTATAGGTAGTATGGCACCTGGCAGGTTTCCTATGATAACTAAAAAGCTGGGTGCAGTTCCCATCATTTGAGTTCATTTGATTCATTAGTACCTAAAACTATGCCTATTGATAGCCACATTGACTTGAAAGCAACCATTTGCCCCGTGAATCGCGGCTAAACTTCAGCAGATTACTGCAGATACCAACTCCATATGATGTCAGGCGAGACTTGGGCAAACAAGTGAGGTGTACGAACTGACCACGAGGCTCTGACTGAAAAACAAAAAAGATCTGTAACAGCTGAAACGTACCGATCTGCAGAGTCTGCACAATTCCTATATGTGGAGATTGTGTGTCATAATTTGTCAAAGAAAATTGTGTTTATAAAGGTTCATTGTTTATTTCTACTCTAATACTAAAATGTAGTTTATTTGTTTATAAAAGATCAATAGATATATGGATTAAGTAACATGTTTCAAAAAATTGTATTTACTTAGAAATATATTTGAAAATTAGTCTATTCTATTAACTGTAATTTAGTTTTCCGCTGCCAAAAGTTGTTCAGTGATGTCAATAAAAGTTACTTTTGAAATGTAAGTAAAAACTAGTCATTTCTCCTTCACCATTGAAGTATGAGGGCCATGGAAATTATTTGATATCTGTAACTCGACCTCACCAGTTGCGGGTTAAAATATATAATAAATTTTATTTCAATCAGTGTACTTAACTACTCAAAGTTGGCAACAAATATAAAATTATTCGGAATCTACTGACAATGTCGTTGCTACAGGATTAATCGGTCTGGACTTTAATCAAGAGCGAAACAAGTGAAAGGAGTTAGTCTGCTCCGTGACTCGGAAGAGTAATAACGGGCAGGCGCAAACTTCGCGTTGGGTAGACAGGAGAATTGGATTCTACTCCAGCGGATGATGAAGGAGCTTAAGAAGTTAGAAGTAGTAATTTATTGTGTTGGGGGAAGGGGGTGGAGGGTACAGTGTTCGCATTTCATGAAGAGCAACATACAGAATTCACTAGAAAATTTGATCAGTAACAGTAGAACCCTGAATTTTCGAAATGAATTATGTAGATAAAATTGAATGAAGTGGAAAATCAGAAAGAGTGTAAGGTTTAGAAAAGTGATGCACCCAAGACTGGAGGTTTTCTAGGGAAAAGGTTTATTAAAACCTCATCACAGAGACCATGGGATGTCAAGACCAATAGGACGTCGAAAAGAAGAGAAATTGAAGTTATTGTATAGCCCGTTTTTACCATGGTTTCAGCAGTGTACTGAACAGTTACAATTGGTATCAGATTGAGGAGAGATGTGGATTATGCCAGCAGTAAGAACCGTGCTACGAAAAGTGGCTCTTTGATAATAATTCTTGTTACGGAATTTGGACTATTGTAAAATTATTGCCGGCCGCGGTGGCCGAGGGGATTGAGGCGCTCCAGTCACTGTTATCACGGCCACTACGGTCGGGGAATCGAATCCCCCCTCGGGCATGGATATTTGTGCCGTCCTTAGTATTAGCTCGGTCATAAGTAGTTTGTAAGTTTGGGTACAGATGACCCCGTAGGTAAGTCCCATAAGATATACAAACATTTGAACATTTGTAAAATTAATACATTCGGTATTAACAACTGATTTGTGAACTCTATACATATTACAATTACAGATGTTTCTATTTCAACCACTGTTGGACACGCATTTCGTATTATCAACAAGAATCGCTTTTGAGGTTAGAGCCACCTACGACATAGATCACGATATCTTTCATCATGAAGAGTTAAATTCAAGAAAAACCCATCATTCGAGAATTTTCACGTTTATGCATAAACTAAGTGATGGATTTCAACCAGATTTGGCGGTATTATTCTTCACCGTTATTGAGAAGCACGTACGACACATCCTTCAGGACATAATACATCTTAAGGAAAACTTCGGAGAAACTGCCATTTCATGTCACTCAAGAATATCGATAATTTAATCATCCAATATATTGGAAACATAGCGTTGAGTGACTTTAAAAATAGTTTAACACCAATAAAATTCTTTAGTTGTGAAATATCAAACGAAATAACATAAGGTCTTATCCCTTTCCTCTTCTTCGCTGTTCATGTAAGCTGCGGCATTCGACGTAACGTATCATTTTATTACTTATCCACTACTACCTGAGTTAGCGGGTCATTTCACATATCTTATGCAAAGATGCCGCTGCATGTGCCATGCAAATTATATAACAGTACCACATCTACACTATTGTTTAAAAGTCAAACGTAATAACGAAAACCGGAAATGGAAAGGTGGAAATATGAGCGACAGCCGATAATCGCTCTCAATATTTACCTACGAACAAACGAGTTTTCTCCGAAAAGGATAATTTGACTAGCAGCGTAACTGCAGGGTGAATAAGACCAGCCGGCCGCGTTGGCCGAGGGGACTGAGGCGCGACAGTCACGGTCTGCACGGCCACTAGGGTCGGGGGTTCGAATCCCCCCTCGGGCATGGATATTTGTGCCGTCCTTAGTATAAGGTAGTAGATAAGTAGTTTGTAAGTTTAGGGACTGATGACCCCGTAGTTAAGTCCCATAAGCTTAACAAACATTTGAACGTTTTTTTTAATAAGACCACTGCCTGAGTCTCGCGGTGAAACGGACAAGATAGTGGCACGAAGACACCATTTGTGCCCTGTTCAGCAGGGAAGAATACTCGGCCACAATGAATCACGCTGAACACAGACTGAAGTCTCAGTAGGCTGGAACGTGTTTTGAAGTGTCATTTCCAGGCTTTCAAATTCAAATGTTTGTATAGTCTATCTATGGGACTTAACTACGGGGTCATCAGTCCCTAAACTTACAAACTACTTACGAACTACTTACGAACTAGGACGGCACAAATATCCATGCCCGAGGGGGGGGGGAGGGAGGGATTCGAACCCCCGACTGTAGTGGCCGTGCAGACCGTGACTGGAGCGCCTTAGTCTCCTCGGCCACTGCGGCCGGCTCCAGGCTTTCGAGACGAATGCAAGATACAGGGGCGTTCGCTATAGGCCAGGCACAGAAGGGCCGATATCTGGAATTAACCCTCCCGACGAACAGAAATACACCTGCACGACAGTTGATTACAGATTTTGTAGACGCTTCAGGGATTGCGGTTTTCCGCCAAACGGTTCACGGGAGGCTCGGAATTGCAGTCCTGTTTGCTAGACCTCCAGCGGCGTGCATTCCGCACACTGCACCACAAAGACAGCTTCGTTTATCGTGGAGTCAGCAACATCCAAACTGGACCATGAATGAATGGGGCAAAGTGTTCTGAACAGAGGAATCCCGCTTCAGTTTACAGAATGTTACTTTTCTTACATTAATCTGGAGGGTAGCTGGTAGCCGATACTACCAAAGGATCATGGTGTAAAGGATCCAGCACGGTGGTGGTGGCATCATAGTGTGAGGAGGCATTATGTGAAACGATCATATGGACCTGCACAACGTTCTTGGTGGTCCGAAGAACACTGATACCTCTCTCATTTCCAGGGATGAGGTTCTGCGACCCACGTTCGAGTCTTCAGATGTGCAGTTGGTAAAGACTTCCTCTTTATCGACAATAACGCCCGTTCGTATCGCGGTGCTGTGATGGACCAATTTCTTGAAAAGGAAGGTATTCATCACATGGACTGGCCAGCGAAGTCTGCGGGTATGAATCATATAGAACATGCCTAGGATGAATTTGTCTGGCAAACTGCATCACGGTAGCCTCCATCAACGATACTCCAAGATCAACCCATTGCCCTTTGCCGATTGCGAAGAGAGCTCTTAGACCATCTGGTAGACAGCAACTATGGCACTGCGAAGCATATGTGGCCATTAGGGGCCACCATAGACCCTATTAACAGCTTTTATTTTTCTTGTGGATGATAGTTCCAAGTTATGTCAGTGTTCGTGTGAAGTATACCGTACCATTTAGAACCCTTCTAACACTGTTCGTTTGACTAGTTGTATGGCATCCGTTGTAAGATTAAGCTTCAGTCTGTTCAGTAATCTTTCGGACAATCTGCGAAGGAGGTATGTCCTCGTTTAGTGATTATGCGTAACTTTTGAACGCTAGTGCACTTCACGACATATGAGGACATAAACAATTACTTTCAAGAAAAACCTCCCTATCGCGCGCGCGGTTGTAATTTATTACGTATTTCCTACTTTCCTACTTCATTTGTAATAATTGTCGCTGACATGCTCCTTGTATTCCACTCTACGAGATGGAAGATAATATCTTTAATGGATACAGATTTCAGCAGATAAGACTTCATATGAATTGAGTAACATGAAAATGAAACTAAAATGGATAGATTGGAGTAGAACGCAAGCTACAGGAAGGGGAAAAGAGATAGACTAACGTCAGAAATGAATATATACGCACTCGAGGAGCGCTGGGAAGTAATATAGCGTATTTATGAGTAGAAGTTTATTGTAGGTCACAGAAATAACATCTATTCACCTCAACCCATCACATACCAGTCTCATATCGTGCTGTAAACTAAGAGCTTAGTAAGAAATTTACGGATCTGAGCTATGGCACGATATTAATTATTTCCTTTTCTTGACAAGGTAATAACTGCTTCTTGAGCCACTCGCGTAAATTCTCTAACATTTGAATTAATCGTAGCCGCAGACATCCCGATGTACGACCCACCTACCATTCAGATTCACTTGTACTTCAAGACTACTGCACGGAATCCATACAACAATCTGTTCTATGTTACAAGCATGATAAATAATCCAATCATTCGCTACTGTTATTTTAAGGTTTAAATCTTATACTGAAGTTGTATTGCTAACTTCAACAAGTACCATCTATTCCTCACTGACTTTGCCCTGTTGAAACTGTGTGCAATCGTACGCAACCAGTATGTATCTTGATTGTTATTGTTGTATAGTATAGCTTCCTATAATAAACATCGAAATGTCACTTTAGTTTTTACGCACTTTCAGGATGTATACACTGTACTCATTCCTAACTATATTTAGTGTGAAAAAAGAGCTTCAACTACATGTTCATGTTTACGTATTATTCAGGTGCTCCAGGATACCACTTCTTGCCTCTTTAAAAGGATTACTGTTCCACTAATTTAAATCATTCCTAGAAACTGTTACCTAAAGGGATTTATGAATGAGGAAATATGTTATCAATAAGACGATTTTTTCGAAAGATGTAATAATATATATATCCTCTATGTGTTCATTATCCATTCGTCCGATTGTAATGAAACTTTGGTGAACTTTTCAACGTACGCCCAGGAAGGTTCGGGACCCAAAAACAAAAGAGCACGTCACATAGCTTAGGAGATATGACGTCATAAATAATTAGAGGCCGCCGCGTGAGAATACCCAAATTTGTGCGTCAATTATTGGAAAATGGGTGTAGTTAGGGACGAGCAACAAAGTTTGCATGAAACGAAGTCTACCGCTTTCAACAGTTTCGCTGTAGATGCCGAAAAACTGTCACATCAGGCATGACCTTGTATCAAATAAAGTTAGCATTACATATCTGCATGTTACTATTTATTTTTGTCTGCAAGTCTCTTTTAATTCTCTTACATTCAAAATTAAGCAATCTGTTTTCTATTCTCTATCTATGCAATGGCGAAAGGACACTCACTCACTCACTCACTCACTCACTGACTAAACATGAAATCTTGCCAACTACTGCCCCTATGAAGCTGACATTTGGGAGGAATGTAGTTTATAGGTAGAAAACGTCAGATAAGAAAGTATTTTGTGATAGGTGCATGGCGGAGCATACTTCTACTACAGACTCACGAGACCTAGAGAATCATTCCGATCTTCACTTAATTTCGCACACTTGACCTTCAAAACAAGAGTAACGTTACCGTTTATAATAAGTTTTATACGGTACATGGGGGATGTACTTTGCAACATAAAAATATATCCGTAGTACCCTAGTCGCTTCATAACTTGAGAATGGCTCGACCTATTTCAAAGATCCTTTTTTGCTGTTTTCGTTATTCTCAGAACATGGGTTGTATGAAATAAAACTAGAATATTTGAGAACAATGAAGTGCGTTTTTCAATGTGACCCTTGCGTTTCTATTGCATATAAAACTATACATATGTTCCGATGTTGATGAAATTTTGCAGCCGCGGTGGAGTAGCCGAGCGGTCTAAAGCACCTCGCTGCGGAACGCATGGTTGCTCGCCATGAAGGTTCGAGTCCTCCCTGGGGCATGGGTGTGTGTGTTTGTCCGTACGTTAGTTTACCTAGGTTTAATTAGCTTGTAAGCTATGGACTGATGACCACGCAGTTTGGTCCGATAGATTTACAGACATTTGAACGTTTTAGAAATTTTGCACACTGTGCCTTAAAAACAAGAGGAATGTCACTGTCTGTATAAATTTTCATTCGGTGTAGGGTGGAAGGTACTTAAGTTACGAAATTTTATATGACATTTAAACCAAGAGGAAGATCACTCGGTACATAAATGTTTGTATGGTACATGACAGAGGGTACCTTGCAGAAAACTTTGCCGAGAGAGAGAGGAAGAGGTGGACGCAGAGAGAGGAAGAAAGGGGATTTGGATTACGAGAGTGTTGGATAAATAAAACCCCGGGCAACGCCGGGTTTACAGCTAGTAGTTGATAAAATTTTAAAACTTGTGAAATCAGATCTTGCATTGGCAGGTGCGATTTCTGTTTGCAATAGGAAAGTCAGAGGAATGAAACGTGTTGTAGTTCTTAGTACAAAGCACAATTCAGCGGAAACAACGTTCGTAAACAGACTCAATAAAGAATTGAAAAAAGAAAGTGATAACTGTCGTAAATCATTTGTAGACTACTACATGTACACAGGAGAAAGGAAAATTTTACTAGGATCAAATTTCAATTGTTTGTAAATCTATGGGACATAACTACTATGGTTATCAGTCCATAGGTTTAAAAACTAGTTAAACTATGTTAAACGAACCTAGAGGACAACACCCACACCAATGCCAGAGAGAGGACTCGAACCTCCGACGGTGAACAACCGCGCGCTCCGCAGCAAGCTGTCTTAGAACGCTCAGCCACTACACTGTGGTTTTATTAGATCATTCATCATAAAATTCTATTTGGGGATCTGGTCATGGATTGACGACAGTATTCTATTAAAAATGAAATGTCACTCAAGTTGAATGACATTTTCATTTCGAATCATATATCATTTCGCTGCTTTCATAATAGGAAACAATGATTTCCAAATTCATAGTATTCTATTACTTGTTCCTGCAGCTACAGTAAATGCATATGTACTTTATAAGGAGATTACCCTTCCTCATGGTAGTACAAAACCTGCGTGAATTTAAAATTTGGGTGGGAGTATTCTGGGAAATGTGCTAATTGGAAGTTTCTCCTCAGAATCGAAAAGGGAACAACATCCAGCCCGAGAGTCGTAGTTAGTAAGCCAAAATTTTAGAAAAGAGTTACAGGATTCCAAGGATTCCACTTCAATAATGTGACAAAGCATGTGCCTACAATTTGTAAATCGAGGAGTTTGCAGTAAATGTGACAAACAGTGGTGTGGTAGGTTAGCATGTTGTACTTGTGGTGTAGCTTTGTGCACACAGTTATTTAGACTCTTGCACCAGCATGAATAAATAACTGCACATATCTTGTTTATGATTTCGTGTATGTATTTGTCTGTTTACTTTAGTTACCAATTTGAATTTATGCTGCTTATTCATTGGATTGTTCCACCAAGCCAACAAAAGAAATGAACAACTCTGGTTAATGTTTTTATGTAAATATATTTTGTAGTTAGGTATATATACACAATAAAAGGGCAATAAATAATAAAGATATGGTTCCTTCAATTTACTGCATTTTTAATAAGAGACATCATTTTCATGGGGTGGTTCAATCATCAACCACAAAAATAGTTTTCCAGAGAATGGATTTTGGACAAAAATTGGCGAAGCACAGTAGCTTTTAATAATTAATAGTACAAGACTTTTCAAAACTCAAATATGGTTATGTATCTGGGTATGATAACTACTCTAACGTATTACATTTAAATAGTCAACTTCATTGACGAAATATTTCTATATAAACACGTTAATTCTCAATAAATCCCTAGTACTGTATTGGTATTTTGCAATGCAAATAAGAGGGTCTCACGATAAGAGGGTAATGATAGAAAAATGATGGGAGAGGCAGAGAAGGAAATGGACATAGAGGGTAGGGGGGTCAGGAAGAAATTGACAGAAGAGAGGTTTGAAGGTGATGAAGTAAGATGAGGGATCGGCTGAGATAGTTGCTGCTTTTACAGCAGCGCTTGAAATGGAATTCACCCAATGGCAATGTGGGAACGGCATCATCGTACAAAGTTCTGTCACATACGTTATGTAACTCTCGGTGCCTTTTGATCAGCGTCCCTCCAACGTGAATTCTTGCTACGAGATGCTATTCAGTGAGTCAGGAGCGTCGTGCGAAAGACGTTTCAGCTATACGACGAGAAGAAGACAATCGAGATGACGTCAGGTGAAGATTCTGACTACCCGTAGCAAATCGGATGATTATTGGAATGTATGTTCTCTTATGTAAATCAGTCAATTACTTCTAAAGTTTTGGGGGAACAAGTTAGCATTGTCCTGGCCTGATATACTTGTAGTGTGAATAAAGGCTGCATATTATACAGACATTATAGACATATGCTAGCCCAAGGGCTGGTGAAAAGTATTTACTTTTCTACGAAAGGAAATACCTTGAAAGAAATTAGTTCAGATATGTAGCAATAGTTCTCTTTGAACACGAAACAATTATTCCTTACAAGTGACATTGCAGATACGCTATCACAAGAGCTTGGAAGAATGACTACCGTCCAATTTAAATCAGCGTTTTCCTGAAACATTACCACCACCGCTAACACATTTATACGTTGCCCTGTTTACCCGGCGGTGTTGTTTCTGTGGAATCACGCCAGATGGTAAGCGTAAAACAGGAAGCCGTTTTCCTGCAGGCGGTATCGTCCGTTCCCGACAAAATATGAGCTCCACATCGATTGCCGATGAGGAAGTATGGGTTCTGCAGTGAAGACAGCTTGCGCCACTACGAGCGAGAGGCGCCTGAACCTAAGACGAAGGAGAGGTCGCAGTTCTTGTTTTCCTTCGGGATGTCATAACAAATGCAACGGCGGTACCTCACTCATTCAAATTGCGTGCTTATGGAATATCTCCCCAATTGTGCGGTTGGATTCACGATTTCCTATCAGAAAGGACGCAGTTCGTTGTAATTGACGGTAAGTCATCGAGGTAAACAGATGAGATATCTGGCGTTCCCTAGGGAAGCGTTATAGTTTCCCTACTCTTCCTTTTGTTTATAAACGATTTAGGAGACAATCTGAATAGCTCTCTTAGGCTGTTCGCGGATGATGGTGTCGTTTATCGGTTAGTGAAGTCAACAGAGGTATAAAAGCAACTGCAAATCGATTCAGACAAAAATTCTACATGGCGCGAAAATGGCAATTGACGCTTAATAAAGAAAAGTATGAAGTAATACACATGGCCACTAAAGGAAATCCGCTGAATTTCAATTTCGCGATAAATCAGTCAAACCTCAAGGTCGTAAATTCTACCATATACCTAGGAGTTACAATTACGAACAACTTTGACTGGAGAGAACACACATAATATATTGTGGGGAAAGCGAACCAAAGATTACGTTTCATTGGCAGAACGCTTAAAAGATGCACCAGCTCCACCAAAGAGACAGCCTATATCACAACTTGTGCGTCCTCTCCTGGAGTACTGTTGCCCATTGTGGGACCCTCACCAGGAGGGACTGATGGAAGGTATTGAGAAGGTTCAGAGAAGGGCAGCTCGTTTTGTTTTATCACGTTACCGGGGGGAAAGCGTCACGGAAATCATCCACGAATTATGGTGGAAATGATTAACAGAAAGACGGCATTCATTGCGGCGTGATCTGTTTGCGAAGTTTCAATCACCGACTTTTATTTCTGAATGTGAAAATATTTCGCCAATAAAATAAGAGAAATCAGATCCAAAACGGGACGATTTAGGTGTTCTTTCTTCCCGCGCGCTATTAGAGAATGGAACGGTAGAGGAAAGTTATGAAAGTGGTTAATGAATCCTCTGGCAGGCACTTAAATGTGATCTGCAGAGTATCTATGTAAATGTAGATTATGTAGATGTAAAATCCCACACATTCCATCTCGCCCCATCCTCCATCCATCCAACCAACCATCCATCTATCCTACTCCTTCGTTCATCCCATTTCTTTCCATTTTCTCCCCTCCATCTCTCTTTTTTCTCCTTCCCTCGTTAGACTAAATCCAAATAAACAAATTAAAAATTAGGAACTGACTACTGTTTTGCGGCAACGACGGGAAATGGTCCCAATGTTAGTCTTTCGTCAAACGGAAACATAATGAGGACGACTAGAAACGATACTTTCAGAGTTTTTTTCTGCAATACTTTGGTTTCCATTGCTGATGACAACATCAAACTAATAGTCGTTTCACTGTAGCTGCCGGTACCTGTGTGTAACTCCATATTATGAAATAATTCAACACGAATATTCGTAGTATACGATTTTATGAAAACTTGTCACTTTCGTTTGTATATTTGTGCAGCAGTAGAGAATGGAACGGTAGAGAAAATGTATGAAACTGGTTAATGAACTCTCTGCCACACACTTAAATGTGATTTACAGAGTACCTATGTAGATGTAGATGTAGATTCATCGGGCCACCCAGTGAACTTTCAAGCTGACTGTTTCCTGACTTACGGTACTTATATTTCTTTAAGATTAGAAATCCAGACTTGTGTAACTTTTTCGTACAAGACAAGTAGGCCTATGATCGTTCCAATTTAGATTCGGTACTGACGCATAAGCATTTCTCTACGCCTGCATCTAAAACTACATCTATACTCTTCAAACCACCTAAATGTAATGTGGCGGAGGATAGTTCGTTTACCAGCACCACTTCGTCCTCTTTCTATACCAGTCGCTTATTTTTCATGGCGAGGCACGACAGCCGGAAGGCTTTCCTGTAGGCTCTAATCACTCTGAGTTTATCCTAATAGTCTTTTGGCGACATATACGTTGTAGGAAGAAATATATCGGATGACTCAGTTTAAATCCCCGAGAAGAGCTCATACGCCTCTGCATTAGTGCCTGCCATTTGAGCGGGCTGATCATATCTGTGTCGTTTTTTTCCATTTTCTACATAAATTTTCAATGAAGCGTGGGATAAACTCTAGTCTCCGATACCGCTTTCACTAATGACGTCACATATGACGTCATACATAATCGAGAGATACTACGAACACGTTTACCACAACATGGTATCGGTAGTTAGATTTAACCTAAATAGGTCAAATCTACTTAATGACACCACCTCTTCAAAATACATTAATAAATAGGTAATTTTAAAGAAAGATTGCAGCTGAAGTTGTACGGTCTGAAAAGATATATTAATGTTGAACATAGAACTGTAAGTCGATTGAGTGTTTCTGAACCGGAGATTCGGACTCTACGCTCCCTCACGTACTAGAAAAAACTTCTTGTTTAAACTATACCTAACCTTCTTAGGGCTACGCTACAGATTTTTTTTTTAAAGTGAAACTTATGTTAGGTATATGTCAAACAAGACCTAAATCTTGCAAAAGTAGAATAACACCAAAAAGATAACAACGCCAGCTAGGTGTCTTCAAACATATGAGAGACACGTAAACAGTAATTATTGAAACCACGCGCGGGTCGGAATGACGAAAAACATGACGTCATTGGTCAAAGCGGTATCGAAGGCTAGATTTGACCCGAAGCGTGCTATCCTTCTTTGGCTCTTATCTGATATCTTAATCATCCCCCATTAGTACAGACCCCACTCTGACGAGATAATACAAATAGACCCGTCAGTCGCGTCGAGAAATTACAAAAAAAATAAATAAATGAATAAATAAAAAATAAAACTAATATTTTAAACATATAGGACCAAATTACTAACGCCATCGGTCCTTACATTTACAAACGTACAATAACGACAACACGCACACATATTGATGTCCGAGGGAGGAATCGATCCTCCGACGGTAGTGGCCTCTCAGTCCGTAGCATGAGGTTTCAGACCATACAGCTTTATTATGTTTTTAATTTTGTAAGTTATTTCTTTTTTGGTGGATTACACTTATTTCGTGTTTTTCCAATGAATCCTAGTCTGAAATTTCCCTAGCGATTAACTTTAAGTGCTCTTTCTACTTCAAACCACTCAGTTTGCGTACTCCAGACTATTTAATGGAAAAATTGCTTGCACTCATTGTTTTTCAATAATTTAATCATGCAATAAAGGCTCTTTATTTCAATGTATTCGCTGTACGTCGCAATTTTTATAATGAGGATCAATTGCCAGTCAATTCCCGAAGCGTCGATAAGCTGCGTATCCCCCCTGCATTTCGTTACAATATTTCACGGATGCGACTGCTCGACAACCTCTACCATCATCCGCGAGAACCGTAAGATAGAACCAAAGTTATTTTGGTTGTGTGGCTGTGTCTATACATCTTGCACAATAACGGTTCCCAAGACCTTCTTGGGATGTCACAAAGTTCTGTCCAACGATAGGACTTCTCTCCACTGAGAGTTACGTAGTTCTGTTAGCTTGGAATTCCTCAGCCAGTTACAGACGTGATCGGATATCCCGTAGATTCATGTTCTGTTAATTAGGCGATTGTGCGGAAACCTATCGAACGGCTTCCGGAAGGCACAGACAGATACCTGGAAGCATGTTTCCATTGTTATCTGTCTCATGGACGAAATAGTGATATGGGGCTTGTGACCTAAACTTTCCTGGTGCCTTCAATGGAAACATAATTCGTACACATACCCAGTTTTGGGAAATTATTCAAAATGTTCAAATGTTTGTAGAGCTTATGGGACTTTACTCCGGGGTCATCAGTCCCTGAACTTACAAACTACTTATGAACTAGCTAATACTAAGGATGGGAGATTCGAACCCCAGGCCGTAGCGGCCGTGCAGACCGTGACTTGAGCGCCGCAGACCGCGGCAGACCGCAATTATTGATGGGAATTTATATATGTTCAATGAAAACCACCGAACGCTGAACTAATCAGTGATCCTGCGCAAGTTATCTGCAATTTACTTACAATGTCCTGGCATTTCTGATATCCTAAAAAAAATCCTTAACCGCTAATAAATGTACAGAGCCTTAGACGACGTTCCCTCACTCCGATAAAATATATTATAACGTCATGTAAATGTAGTAGCGTCATGTTTTTATCAGGAGGAATCATCACGGAACCGAACAGAATTTCTTCTGACTCGGTGCATATTGTGATGTGGACTGCAGAAGAGTATAGCGCGAGCTAAGTAAAACATCGCCGTTCGTTGCCGAATCCAGGATAATTCATACAGATTAGGTGTTACTTCCATAAATGTGGAAACTGTGATCAACATATAGTTCATAACAAGCTAGCCTGAGAATCGTTCCATCTTACAACAACACAGTTCAAATAATTGTAATCCTAATGGACCAAAGCGTCAAGACTTAAAACTACTTATATCAAGGACAACATACCCGAGGAAGCATTCTTACCTCCGACGTGAGCGGCCGTGTGTTCCGTAACTTGGCACTCTACACCATACGGCCACTACCGCTCAGCGAAAGCAACTGTCTCTTCGACGTAGATCCTTAGGGATCTGAAGAACATTCGTAGACAACACAAAGGTTTCTAAAAAAGCTGGGCCGGCCGCGGTGGCCGAGGGGACTGAGGCGCTCCAGTCACGGTCTGCACGACCACTACGGTCGGGGGTTCGAATCCTCCCTCGGGCATGGATATTTGTGCCGTACTTAGTGTAAGGTAGTTGATAAGTAGTTTGTAAGTTTAGGGACTGATGACCCCGTAGTTAAGTCCCATAAGCTATACAAACATTTCATTTTTCAAAAAAGCTGATTGGCTGCAGTAATGAAGGAGTTGTAGATGTAGTAATATCCTTTATTTTTCTCTTTAAGCTGACGTGTTTCGGGCCCAACCCATCATCGGAGCGCCTGGTGAAACGTAGACTTAGGCTTACGTAACAAATTCTTCAAACGGTATGTAGAATTTTCGTGATATATCACTTGATACTTCGAGGCTTTAATTGACAATGTTAACTTTATTTATTACTGCTCACCTACTCGGATGTGCTCCCCTTTGGTTTATTACCCACTCTTCTCCTTCCCTCCCGCAAATTGCGACCACAACCCCTACTACGCCCTAGATATTAGATCCTGGATTGGGAAGATGCATTCATTTTGTACATAAACAATAGTTTATTGTTAATAAAAATGTTGATTATTAATAACTTCAACGTTATAAAATAAATTTGAGCCATTTTACTGACAATGGACGAATTTAGCCGCACTCACCGTTGATAAATTTACCTACAGTTTTAGGGGCAGTTGCGGTGGATTTATGACCTACCGATCATTGTTGGGTATCAGGGCATATAAGCTTTTACGGTAGGTGTAGTTAGTAGCCGGAACAGATGTTTTCCTTGTTGATTGACAAGATTCGGTGAAGTTGCTTTTACAAAAATTCCTGTGATCGTTGATTGCGGCTGAACTCCCCCATTGTCAGTGCCCACAGACCCACTAAGTTTGAAAACCTAAGATGGGAACCATGCATTGTTCTCCTAAATATGTTTCTCGGACAAGACTGCGGATATTATTGTCAAAATTGCACAATATTTCGTCAGTACACCTGGCTGACACCTTCAGGTGCGATGTATACATTGCTGGGCCGTGACCGACAAATTACTGTTTAGAGCATTCAAAGAAGGGATTGCGCATGCTTGAACGCACCCAAAATGGTAGTCAATAGCGCACAAGGAATGATTTTGGAAAATTTTGTTTACGATCAACAGTTGCGATAGTTCTTTATTTATTTTTATTTGATTTTTTTAGGAGGTTTAATAGCTTCTTATTAATTTTCATTTAATTTATTATTTTATATCTGACAGTAATAATATTTTAGATTTTTCGTACTGCTTCCATAAACGAACGAGCCAGCCGCGCCACCTGTTGGATTGTGACGTACACATATTGATTCTCGCGCAGAACTGTCCAGAATCTAAGCGCCGCCGGCGACTTCCCCAACGCCCACTGTTGGCAGCCGCATGCAAATATACTGTGTGTTCATGCTGGACTGTGTCCCTGTCGCCATGGTCAACTGATAAAACTATGTCGTTACCGATGCCTCTTCATCTGTACACGCAGTCGTTTCCTCCAGTTGTCTTCGTGATGTTAAAAGATTCAGTTCAGGATTCCAAGCTGTGCTGAGTTGGTAGCCTCTGTCCCTGTTGAGCAGATTTGAAGAGTTGCGAATTTGCACCGCCTCTTTAATAACACTGGCCTGAAGATGTCAGCCAGGTGTGGTGACGAAATATTGTGCAGTTTTGACAGTAATATCCAACGTCTCGCCCGAGAACCATATTTAGAAGAAATCCGCCGGGAAAGCCTGAAGCATCACATGTATTGTTCTGCTTATAAGCAAATTTTGGATGCCTAATTCATTACCAAATAAATATGTTTTTCCATTTAATACTGAAATTAAATATCCTTTATTTCACCTTTTGTAAACTGTTTTATAAAGCCCCCCCCCCCTCCCCCAGGCTGGCCGAAAGTACTAATTTTTCACTTCCCCACCCCATCCAGAAATTTCAGTGACGCAGTTTGCGTCGTGATTCTCCCCCACCCCACCCCGTGGGCAATACTACTGCAAATTCACAACAACTGAATTGTGTTGAAGGCAAACACTAATGTCAAATTCTGCCATTCATTGGCATCAGAAAACGGATATTTTTATTTACTATTATTATTTTATTGCTTTCTTAAGTGGCACTTTGTCACCTGTCTCTACTAGAAAAAAAAAAGTTCAAATGTTTGTAGAAGTTATGGGACTTAACTACGGGGTCATCAGTCCCTAAGCTTACAAACTACTTACGAACTAGCTAAGACTAAGGACGGCACATACATCCATTCCCGAGGGGGGATTCGAACCCCCGACCGTACTGGCTGTGCAGACCGTGACTGGAGCGCCTCAGTCCCCTCTGCCACCGCGTCTGGCTCTCTATTAGAATAGCTAGATTCCTGGCACGTACAGCTATCTTCGTTTAATCGAGAATTCTGAACGTTTTTAGTACTTCCATGCTGTTTCACCTATAATATGGCAATATTCTTTTCTCCTGCGCAGATAAAGTTGCTTTCAATGAACTTTTTAATACCTGTTCAGAATTCCATAAAGCAAGTGTAAATCAATCAACATTAAATATTTAAATATTCGCTTGTCTAATGCTCTTTGTCGCGGTGGAGTAGCCGAGCGGTCTAAAGCGTCTCGCTGCGGAGCGCGCGATAGTTCGCCGTCGGAAGTTCGAGTCCTTCCTGCGGCATG
Source organism: Locusta migratoria (assembly GCA_026315105.1). Lineage (NCBI taxonomy): Eukaryota > Metazoa > Arthropoda > Insecta > Orthoptera > Acrididae > Locusta > Locusta migratoria. The sequence goes on along the minus strand of CM048751.1, from coordinate 275,252,457 downwards.
GGTGTGTGTGTTGTCCATAGGTTAGTTTCTAAGCTACGGACTTATGACCATGCAGTTTGGTCCGATAGATTTACAAACATTTGAACACTTAATTCTCTTGGCTCTCTTGGCACGTCCTCTTAAGCGTGTATGATCTGAAGTAGATGGGGGTCTTAGGTAAACATTTCTCCTGATGAGGAACAAATTTTAAATTGTTTTGTCTACTCAGTGAAAATGTTCAAATGTCTGTAAATATATGGGAAATAACTACTCTGGTCATCAGTCCCTAGACTTATTAACTACTTAAACTAACTTACGCTTATGACAAGAAATACACCCGTGCCCGAGGTATGTGTCGAACCTTCGACAGTGAGCAGCGGCGCGCTCCGCGGATAGGCTCTTCGAAACGGCCGGTCTCTCTACAGCGGTCTAATTTGTGAGATGACAGTTTCAGCGCAGGTTCCTCTTTACTTCTTAACGCGAGAAAGATGTACCCAGATCGCAGTTTTATTACGTACTTTTCTGTGCTCCTAAAGCTGAAATTAAAGAAGGGCCTCCGAATACTTTAGGTTTTTGAGGTCGATTGATCAGGATGGGGACCAGTCAGGACCATTTAAACCGTAAATTTGCTTCCCTTAAACAAGACGGAAAAAAAAGGAATTAAAAAACCTACCCGAATGAAAATTAATACACTTGGACACGACGACGTTTTTTTAATGGTGACGGCAGATGCAACATGGGGATAGTAAATGTAGTGTCAGTGGTTTCGTTGGCCTACAGATCACGCAGTGACGTAGCTGGGAGAGTGCTTTAAGTGTGCACCTTTTACTAGGAAACGTTTACAGCCATGGGGCTCAACGTGTTACTTAACATTTGATGCATACAGGCGCCATGACACGGAGGCGAACTCGTACTTCCTGCAGCCAACTGAGATAATCTGAAAGAGGTCAAATTGTGGCTTTCCATGTGGCGGGATGGTCCTTTCCGAAAAACAAGCAATGATGCTGCCTGCATCGGTCACGTGAACATTCTGTTACAGCGCAAAAGTGTGACTGAGAAACTTGTAAACCTGTTAAAATATTATATTGCTCAAGTAACCACTCGCTGCGTCGGCGAGTCGAAAGTCTTCAAACAGCTGACTGTTGACTGCAACAGACGACCAGCAGAGAGAGAGGGTATATTCGCCACTTTGTAAACATTTCATAACTGAACGTAACTCTTGTCACAAAAGTGACTATTATGGAGGATATGTCAGCGGTTAAGCGCTCATTAAGTGAATGCTGTACTCAGAAGTAGGACACAATCGGTCATTACGAACCATCCCATGCGTCATATCTTCAGTCGATTTTGTTTAAAAACTCCTCCCTTTAGAAGTATAGACACTTGGTATTTGGAATCGAAAATTCTCAGGAAAGTAGTCGTCTATCTAATGGTCTAAGCTATGTATTCAGCTTATGTCTCAGATAAATCAGTACAGACTAGTAGCCACTAGTATCAAGTATGATATGAAGCTGAGACAACTATTATGCTTACAACTGACCATCATCAACACCGTCTGTCGAGAAGGCATTCACGCTGACGTGCCACGTCACGCAGAGTAGGCCGTGGTCGCGTAGCTCACTGGCTGGCCGGTGAGAGACGATGGGCTGTGCCCTATAGGCTAGCCAGTGAGCTACGCGACCGCGGCCTACTGTGCGTGACGTGGAACGCTAGCGCGGAGGGCTTCTTGACTGACGGTGTTGCCATCATTCGGGTAGATTGGTAAACTGCTGTCTACCGTCTTCACAACGCTGAATATATGGTTGCTGCCTTAGGCTAGCTCAGTCTTCATTGGTTGGGTACGTAAAGAACAACTAGCACTCTGGTGCTAACCATGACAGCGGTATCCAGTGGTCAACTGTCACCACGACATCCGACTCTAGTGTTTGCAAGCCTTGACCCAAAAGCAACTGTCAGGAAAGGAGGAGGAAACAAGGACTCCACCTGGTAGCCTTTGCTTCAACACCCATATGCGGTTGCGCGGGCACATCCGAGTTGGCAAGGTTTCGTAGTTGCATTGGAATTATCGGAACAGTATTAGGTATAACATTTTTGACAATGAGATCAATGATATTTTCAAAATACAGTAATTAATTTTTGAAACTGTTCTTCGTTCATACTTTTTATAAATAAGTAATAATTAAATTTTGTGTCGACAGCTGTTACGTTTCGTAATATGTGGCCGTGACGGATTATCCATGTGTACTGGAGTGTCGTGTTGCGGTGCGTCGAGGGTTCGAATCCCCCCTCGGGCATGGATGTTTGTGCCGTCTTTAGTATAAGCTAGTTCATATTTAGTTTGTAAGTTTAAGGACTGATGATCCACAGTTAAGTCCCTTAAGCTTTACAAACATTTGAACATAATATGTGATTGTAAGTAATGGATGTATGAGGAGAGAAAAATAACTTTATGATGTAGCCTACAATATAGTCTAATATGCTACAATGTTAGACACTATCTATTGTGGTCTTTATTCCGGAGACTGGCTTGATGCAGCAAACGACATGACTTTGAATTTTTTTTTTTTTTTGTCTGCATTTATCTCTTCGTGTCACTAAATTGACGATTTCTATATAGCTTAGAATTTATCCTACCAATCGATCTTTTCACTTAGTCGAGACATTCCAGAACTATCTTTCCCTCCCAATTGCGTACAGTACGTCGTCATTAGTTACGCAATCCACTCATCTATTTTGACATCATTTTTCTGTAGTAACTCATTTCAAAAGCTTGAATCCTCTTCTTCTCTCGTCTACCAAAAACAAATAAAATGTTTGTAAAACTTATGGGACTTAACTACGGGGTCATCAGTCCCTACGCTTACAAACTACTTATGAACTAGCTAAGACTAAGGACAGCACAAATATCGACGCCCGAGGGGGGATTCGAAACCCAGACCGTAGTGGCCGTGCAGAGCGTGACTGAAGCGCCTCAGTTCGGCTCTCAACTACCCATCGGCCCTGTTTCTGTCACGTACAACGCTTCAATCCAGACAAATGCTTTAAAAATGATTTACTAACAGGTGATATTCGATAGTAACACATTTCTCTTCTTCAGAAATTCTCTTCTTCCCTTTACCTCTCTTTATTTCGATCATCGTAAGTCTATCTACCACTGAAAAATACCATGGTATGTAGTATATGTGGCAAGCAAACACAGCATAAATTAAGGATCGATAGAAAATTCTGTTTCTGTTTCAGCCAAAACATTGGTTTCGGCCAGATATCTGCCGAGTCTTTGGTTTGGCTGATACTACCTTTCGTGAATCTACGGATGAAGTCGCTTTCGGGGAGGACTCAGTCCGCAATAACGCTTTGTCTCAGTTGACGCCGCGCCTTCTAGCTATTAGGAGTATTTCCTCGCAAATTAAAACTGTGAATACTCTGTTGTTAATCACAGTATAACGCAACTGCATCTTATAGTAATATATTAAACTGTGTTAGTAACAACTGAACTTATTCAGTTTTATACGTAATGGAATGTGTTAGCACACTGTTATTGTGAAAAGATTATTATTATTATTATTATTATTATTATTATTATTATTATTATCATTTTAATTTTTGGCCGCAGCGGAACGGCCGAGCGGATTGAGGCACTATGCTACGATGCGCGAGGCCGTTCCCCGTCGGGGGTTCGAATCCCTCCTCAGCTATGAATATTTGTGACGTCTTTAGTATAAGCTATTTTATAAGTAGTTTGTAAGTTTATGGACTGATGACCCCCACTGTTTAGACCCATAAGCTTTACAAACATTTGAACTACTTAAAAAAAAAAGTTCCTCGAAAGCCAGGAACATTTTAATAACTAAAATAACATTAATCATGAGGTACACCTCTTTTCCTTTTTTGCCTGCCTAAATTTACAATGACAACAATCATATTTTTACGAAATATTTCCTGCGACACTGATTGATTTTTCTGACTATAACTTATATGGATTAAGTAATTTGGGATGCCCAAAAAGAGATATGTAAATTTGTTTGTCAGTTTCAAAAATGGAAATGAAGGTGACCATTTAAAGAAAATTGTGAAGGAAACAAATTATTACTTTGTGCGAGATTTTTTCTATTGACGTAGTCATGTCCAGGCTCTAGCGTGTCATAGTATCTACTAGGTACGTTTGTTGTGTACCTGTATACTATCTTTCTACAAGAAAATATGGCGAACTGAGGAATTTTTGTGGTTGTTGGACAGTAGAGTCTCGTTAATTCTGAAGGCGAAAGGGACGGGAAACACCTACAACTATCTAACTTTATGTGCAAAAAAGAAGTAAATCGAAGTTGAATGGAATACATGCATAAAAAATATGATTTTTTTTTTAACAATTCGTTTAAATAGGCATTTGCATTGGCATCCTAAACGTTTCAGGGTCTTTTAACTATTTACCTTTTGATGAAATGGTCGAGTGTGTTTCTCGGTGACGGTAGCATGTATTAGAGGTATTTATTTTATGACGGTCGGATTTGTAAGAGACCAGAAATATCGAGACTCCACTGTATCGAGATTTGGCACAAATTGTGTTTTAGTCGGACTCTAGCAGAAATATTTCACAGTCGTAAGGGGGGGGGGAGAGGAAGAAAAACGGCTGTATTTTATGTGTGGGCGTCTGACAGAGGAAGCTATTCATTTGTGAAACGAATAATAGTGCAACGCCAGTGAACGCACTATAAGAAAACACTGAACGGAGGCGGACGTTAGCCTGCCGCGGCCATTATTGCCTATTTGTGATACGAATAATAGTGCAACGCCAGTGAACGCACTATAAGAAAACACTGAACGGAGGCAGACGTTAGCCTGCCGCGGCCATTATTGCCTATTTCTGAAACGAATAATAGTGCAACGCCAGTGAACGCACTATAAGAAAACACTGAACGAAGGCGGACGTTAACCTGCCGCGGCCATTATTGCCTATTTCTGCAACGAATAATAGTGCAACACCAGTGAACGCACTATAAGAAAACACTGAATGGAGGCGGACGTTAGCCTGCCGCGGCCATTATTTCCTATTTGTGAAACGAATAATAGTGCAACGCCAGTGAACGCACTATAAGAAAACACTGAACGGAGGTGGACGTTAGCCTGCCGTGGCCATTATTTCCTACTTCTGAAACGAATAATAGTGCAACACCAGTAAAAGCACTATAAGAAAACACTGAACGGAGGTGGACGTTAGCCTGCCGTGGCCATTATTTCCTATTTGTGAAACGAATAATAGTGCAACGCCAGTGAACGCACTATAAGAAAACACTGAACGGAGGTGGACGTTAGCCTGCCATGGCCATTATTTCCTATTTCTGAAACGAATAATAGTGCAACACCAGTGAACGCACTATAAGAAAACACTGAACGGAGGTGGACATTAGCCTGCCATGGCCATTATTTCCTATTTCTGAAACGAATAATAGTGCAACACCAGTGAAAGCACTATAAGAAAACACTGAACGGAGGCGGACGTTAGCCTGCCGTGGCCATTATTTCCTATTTGTGAAACGAATAATAGTGCAACGCCAGTGAAAGCACTATAAGAAAACACTGAACGGAGGCCGACGTTAGCCTGCCATGGCCATTATTGCCTATTTGTGAAACGAATAATAGTGCAACGCCAGTGAACGCACTATAATAAAACACTGAACAGAGGCGGACGTTAGCCTGCTGCGGCCATTATTGCCTATTTGTGAAACGAATTATAGTGCAACGCCAGTGAACGCACTATAAGAAAACACTGAACGGAGGTGGACGTTAGCCTGCCGTGGCCATTATTTCCTATTTGTGAAACGAATAATAGTGCAACGCCAGTGAACGCACTATAAGAAAACACTGAACGGAGGTGGACGTTAGCCTGCCGTGGCCATTAATTCCTATTTGTGAAACGAATAATAGTGCAACGCCAGTGAAAGCACTATAAGAAAACACTGAACGGAGGTGGACGTTAGCCTGCTGTGGCCATTATTTCCTATTTGTGAAACGAATAATAGTGCAACGACAGTGAACGCACTATAAGAAAACACTGAACGGAGGTGGACGTTAGCCTGCCATGGCCATTATTTCCTATTTCTGAAACGAATAATAGTGCAACACCAGTGAACGCACTATAAGAAAACACTGAACGGATGCGGACGTTAGCCTGCCGCGGCCATTATTTCCTATTTGTGAAACGAATTATAGTGCAACGCCAGTGAACGCACTATAAGAAAACACTGAACGGAGGCCGACGTTAGCCTGCCATGGCCATTATTGCCTATTTGTGAAACGAATAATAGTGCAACGCCAGTGAAAGCACTATAAGAAAACACTGAACGGAGGTGGACGTTAGCCTGCTGTGGCCATTATTTCCTATTTGTGAAACGAATAATAGTGCAACGACAGTGAACGCACTATAAGAAAACACTGAACGGAGGTGGACGTTAGCCTGCCATGGCCATTATTTCCTATTTCTGAAACGAATAATAGTGCAACGCCAGTGAACGCACTATAAGAAAACACTGAACGGAGACGGACGTTAGCCTGCCATGGCCATTATTGCCTATTTGTGAAACGAATAATAGTGCAACGCCAGTGAACGCACTATAATAAAACACTGAACAGAGGCGGACGTTAGCCTGCTGCGGCCATTATTGCCTATTTGTGAAACGAATAATAGTGCAACGCCAGTGAAAGCACTATAAGAAAACACTGAACGGAGGTGGACGTTAGCCTGCTGTGGCCATTATTTCCTATTTGTGAAACGAATAATAGTGCAACGACAGTGAACGCACTATAAGAAAACACTGAACGGAGGTGGACGTTAGCCTGCCATGGCCATTATTTCCTATTTCTGAAACGAATAATAGTGCAACGCCAGTGAACGCACTATAAGAAAACACTGAACGGAGACGGACGTTAGACTGCCATGGCCATTATTGCCTATTTGTGAAACGAATAATAGTGCAACGCCAGTGAACGCACTATAATAAAACACTGAATAGAGGCGGACGTTAGCCTGCTGCGGCCATTATTACCTATTTGTGAAACGAATAATAGTGCAACTCCAGTGAACGCACTATAAGAAAACACTGAACAGAGGCGGACGTTAGCCTGCCGTCGCCATTATAGCCTATTTGTGAAACGAATAATAGTGCAACGCCAGTGAACGCACTATAAGAAAACACTGAACGGAGACGGACGTTAGCCTGCCATGGCCATTATTGCCTATTTGTGAAACGAATAATAGTGCAACACCAGTGAACGCACTATAATAAAACACTGAACAGAGGCGGACGTTAGCCTGCTGCGGCCATTATTACCTATTTGTGAAACGAATAATAGTGCAACGCCAGTGAACGCACTATAAGAAAACACTGAACAGAGGCGGACGTTAGCCTGCCATCGCCAATATAGCCTATTTGTGAAACGAATAATAGTGCAATGCCAGTGAACGCACTATAAGAAAACACTGAACGGAGGTGGAAGTTAGCCTGCTGTGGCCATTATTGCCTATTTGTGAAACGAATAATAGTGCAACGCCAGTGAAAGCACTATAAGAAAACACTGAACGGAGGTGGACGTTAGCCTGCCGTGGCCATTATTTCCTATTTGTGAAACGAATAATAGTGCAACGCCAGTGAACGCACTATAAGAAAACACTGAACGGAATTGGACGTTAGCCTGCCGTGGCCATTATTTCCTATTTGTGAAACGAATAATAGTGCAACGCCAGTGAAAGCACTATAAGAAAACACTGAACGGAGGTGGACGTTAGCCTGCCGCCGCCATTATTGCCTATTTGTGAAACGAATAATAGTGTAACGCCAGTGAACGCACTATAAGAAAACACTGAACGGAGGTGGACGTTAGCCTGCCGTGGCCATTATTGCCTATTTGTGAAACGAATAATAGTGCAACGCCAGTGAAAGCACTATAAGAAAACACTGAACGGAGGTGGACGTTAGCCTGCCGTGGCCATTATTGCCTATTTGTGAAACGAATAATAGTGCAACGCCAGTGAAAGCACTATAAGAAAACACTGAACGGAGGTGGACGTTAGCCTGCCGTGGCCATTATTGCCTATTTGTGAAACGAATAATAGTGCAACGCCAGTGAAAGCACTATAAGAAAACACTGAACGGAGGTGGACGTTAGCCTGCCGTGGCCATTATTTCCTATTTGTGAAACGAATAATAGTGCAACGCCAGTGAAAGCACTATAAGAAAACACTGAACGGAGGTGGACGTTAGCCTGCCGCCGCCATTATTGCCTATTTGTGAAACGAATAATAGTGTAACGCCAGTGAACGCACTATAAGAAAACACTGAACGGAGGTGGACGTTAGCCTGCCGTGGCCATTATTTCCTATTTGTGAAACGAATAATAGTGCAACGCCAGTGAAAGCACTATAAGAAAACACTGAACGGAGGTGGACGTTAGCCTGCCGCCGCCATTATTGCCTATTTGTGAAACGAATAATAGTGTAACGCCAGTGAACGCACTATAAGAAAACACTGAACGGAGGTGGACGTTAGCCTGCCGTGGCCATTATTTCCTATTTGTGAAACGAATAATAGTGCAACGCCAGTGAAAGCACTATAAGAAAACACTGAACGGAGGTGGACGTTAGCCTGCCGCCGCCATTATTGCCTATTTGTGAAACGAATAATAGTGTAACGCCAGTGAACGCACTATAAGAAAACACTGAACGGAGGTGGACGTTAGCCTGCCGTGGCCATTATTGCCTATTTGTGAAACGAATAATAGTGCAACGCCAGTGAAAGCACTATAAGAAAACACTGAACGGAGGTGGACGTTAGCCTGCCGCCGCCATTATTGCCTATTTGTGAAACGAATAATAGTGTAACGCCAGTGAACGCACTATAAGAAAACACTGAACGGAGGTGGACGTTAGCCTGCCGTGGCCATTATTGCCTATTTGTGAAACGAATAATAGTGTAACGCCAGTGAAAGCACTATAAGAAAACACTGAACGGAGGTGGACGTTAGCCTGCCGCCGCCATTATTGCCTATTTGTGAAACGAATAATAGTGCAACGCCAGTGAACGCACTATAAGAAAACACTGAACGGAATTGGACGTTAGCCTGCCGTGGCCATTATTTCCTATTTGTGAAACGAATAATAGTGCAACGCCAGTGAAAGCACTATAAGAAAACACTGAACGGAGGTGGACGTTAGCCTGCCGCCGCCATTATTGCCTATTTGTGAAACTAATAATAGTGTAACGCCAGTGAACGCACTATAAGAAAACACTGAACGGAGGTGGACGTTAGCCTGCCGCCGCCATTATTGCCTATTTGTGAAACGAATAATAGTGTAACGCCAGTGAACGCACTATAAGAAAACACTGAACGGAGGCAGACGTTAGCCTGCCGTGGCCATTATTGCCTATTTGTGAAACGAATAATAGTGCAACGCCAGTGAACACACTATAAGAAGACACTGAACGGAGGCGGACGTTAGCCTGCCGCGACCATTATTGCCTATTTGTGAAACGAATAATAGTGCAACGTCAGTGAACGCACTATAAGAAAACACTGAACAGAGGCAGACGTTAGCCTGCCGTGGCCATTATTGCCTATTTGTGAAACGAATAATAGTGCAACGCCAGTGAACACACCATAAGGAGACACTGAACGGAGGCGGACGTTAGCCTGCCGCGACCATTATTGCCTATTTGTGAAACGAATAATAGTGTAACGCCAGTGAACGCACTATAAGAAGACACTGAACGGAGGTGGACGTTAGCCTGCCGCGACCATTATTGCCTATTTGTGAAACGAATAATAGTGCAACGTCAGTGAACGCACTATAAGAAAACACTGAACAGAGGCAGACGTTAGCCTGCCGCGACCATTATTGCCTATTTGTGAAACGAATAATAGTGTAACGCCAGTGAACACACTATAAGAAGACACTGAACGGAGGTGGACGTTAGCCTGCCGCGACCATTATTGCCTATTTGTGAAACGAATAATAGTGTAACGCCAGTGAACGCACTATAAGAAAACACTGAACGGAGGCAGACGTTAGCCTGCCGTGGCCATTATTGCCTATTTGTGAAACGAATAATAGTGCAACGCCAGTGAACACACTATAAGAAGACACTGAACGGAGGCGGACGTTAGCCTGCCGCGACCATTATTGCCTATTTGTGAAACGAATAATAGTGCAACGTCAGTGAACGCACTATAAGAAAACACTGAACAGAGGCAGACGTTAGCCTGCCGCGGCCATTATTGCCTATAGAGTGAAAAAGGATGACGGCGAATCTACCCCAAGGGACAATAAGGTGCCGGACATTCATACCACTCAAGAACAGCCGATGCACTGGGCTGTCGCGGAATTGATTACACGGAAGCTTGTAGTGGAGTGAATTGCCAGAGATCCAACGCAATTGCGTCACATCACAACGACCGTACAGTGTCGTTGTGAGCCAGGCACATTTGCTTACGCTAGCCCAATAGCTGAAATTATAGGGAACGCAAGATTCGTGTGGTGCGATGAAGTGAATGTAGTTATTTTTAGTAGAATGCCACACGATTTACAGGGTAAGGGCCCGACATGAGAGACACAGAGTTTGATTGAAATTTACCTTTACTTCCTACACTGAATATAAAGAGATGCGTGTTTGTAAATGTTTTTTTTTTTTTTTTTTTTTTTTTTTTTTTTTTTTGTCAAACCATCAGTAGTTTTTGAAAAAGCCAATATCAAAGTTGATGATGGTAATTCACGTTTTCAATGCTACACATCGAAAGTTCGTCTGAGGATGTGGATTATATATATATATATATATATATATATATATATATATATATATATATATATATATGTGGAGTCAAAAAGTTAGCGACGTTCGAGTAATTGATGTTTCTGTGTATTCATGCATTTGGTTGGGTCTTCGTAAACACTTGGCCGATTTTCCGAGCGCCGGCATCGATCGAGCGATTTTACCCGGCGTGATAGCTCAGTGCAATCGGTCAGGGGGGTTCAACACCTTTGCAACAACAACAAAAACTAATGACGAAACGATCAACATAGAACAAAATGAACCAATGTCCGCAAAAGGACGGTCAAACACAAAAAAAGTAGAAATTAAAACGGTCCAAGGCTTGGAATATGACACCGTGGATCCATTTTCAAACCTCCATGTTGGAAATCTTTTGTTTCATGTATTCCATAATACGTTGAGTTTCTAATACCTTTTCTTACCTTATTTTGCAGTAGAGCATAGGATAGTGTGGTTCATATACAGTTACATGTGTTCTATTTGTGATACACAGTGCAGAAACGGTAAAATAAGGGACAAGTAAAAGAAAATATAAAACTTTTAAAGTATATTATTACGTAATTCCAATTACTGGCTGTCTATTCGTCAACGTTCTCACAGCCAGTAGGGTTAAAAATATCATAAAAAACCCTAAGACGCAAATACTTCTCACACCATGCACAACACACGAACGACACATTCACATGTTTTCCGAAATATCGTTCGTGGAAAAGAAACCTGATTTATTTCGCAATCAGATGTGAATTGCGCCCCCCGTACTAAGCGTATAAGAGCAAATCTCGAAAGACAGGGACGGGAAAATGATTACGAACCGAGGGATAAATTTTAATAGCATCTACTCTATCAAGAATTTCTTTGCTGTCGTATAATGTGGCAGGAATTTGACGTCTTGTGATAAAATTCTAGACCTGTCGAAACAAGTAATCGTCAAAGGTTGACAAAAAAAGAATGGCTTCTCAGTTGAGCATCATCGTTGACAAAAGTCGGTTTGGCTACCCCAGTAATAATATCATTTGCAATTTCGATATTTTATTTCATTTATTTCATATTTTTATTATTTTTGCACTGTGTATCACAAATAAAATGTCAGTAACAAAACACGTAATTAAATGTTAACCACACATCTCGATGCTGTAGTTCAACATAAGGCAACAGATGGTATTACATATATTATAATATTATGAAATACATCAAAACAACTCTAACAAAAAATTCCCATATGGAAGTTTAACCTGAATCCATGGTTTGATGGTCCAAGCCCTGGCACGCTTGACCGGCGGCGGCTCTCGTCCCGATAGACGCTATCAAAAATAAGTACCAAATCACAGCATCCCATAAAAAAGTTGACATTTATATCTCTGAAGCGTGGCCGCCTAGGGAAAAAAAAAAAAAAAAAAAAAAAAAAAAAAACAGTGTCATCCTATGCAACTTTGGTGCCAGAAACTTTTCAGCTCCTATCAAACTTTCGGAGTTATTGGTGGCAATAATTAGACACTCACTCTTTATATTAGTAAATTATGTTTATATTCAGACGATCTTTCGATGCATAGCATTGAGAAAGATGGTTTTCCATCACTGACATTCACATTGATTCTTTTTTTTTTTTTACTACAACCTAGCAAAGAGCCTAAACACATATCTCTTGATATTCAATATAGAAAGTCCATCCAAAATTCGATCAAAATCGGCGACCCACATGTCAGACCTTCTCCTAAGGACCTGATTATGTAACTACACCATTCGATATCGTCGGAACATAATTTCAGTCTATAGAAAATCTTCTACTGCAGTCGGTCGAGATATTCTTCACAGCACCTCAATTTCTAATATAGTGCGTCTTTCTGTTGTATTCATTTATGCTTTAAAGGCTGGAATTAGTGTTCAGTAACATGTCAATAATATATCCAGTATACTTTGTTGGTGCCTTCTGGTGTGACTTATTATATTTACAGCTAATACTGCTTATGTTGAAACCATTTATTTTATTACCAGTTTCACCGTGCTGAGCGCGTAAGCCACCGACAATTTCGTTACAATTTTTTATAACAACTGATTGTGTTGCCGTATAAATATACGTTAAAAATTCACTATTCAAAGCACTGCAGACGAATATTCTCCTCTTAAAAATAGCCGCTAATCCTACTCACTATCTACTCCTCTGCCCTCTCCCTCTCTCTCTCTCTCTCTCTCACTCCCTCTCCGACCAACATGTATTTCTTTCTCGTTTACAATCTTATACCACCGCTCCACTAAGTCATCCTAGACGTAGGAACTGTATCCTGTAAGAGTGCCGAATTTCGCAACGGGTTGATAACGTTGGTCTAGTGTGGAAGAGCCAGAGGAATGGGAAGGCGTGAGGGTTACCATGCATTGCAGTGTGTGCAATGTACCCTGTCATCGCTGTTTTCCATTTGCACCGTGTCCTCTCTATGTTGCTCCTATTGCTATTACTTCAATTAATCTCATCTATTGCGTATGTATGAAACAGATCAGTACCCTCTGCTCTTTCTTTGACTTCTGGGACGACCTTCCTGATGACAGATGCCGAACGTCGTTACCTGGGCACACTGGTAAACCAGAACAGGAGAGGACCTGCGCTGAAAATGACGGAATACTGTCATGGTGGGTAGAGTAGAAATGTGGCGGCACACACAGTGCACCGAACATCGATGACGATGCGTCTCCTTGCCGTCGACCCGTAAATGTGTCAATGTTAACACCGCGATATCGGCAATTACAACTAGAATGAGCGTATTACGATAGTAACTGGACGATCCCGTAAGGTACGAGCGTTGCATGGTAGCATTTCACAACACGATAAAACATGAGGTGACAACTCCAGGAGTGTGGTTCGCCACATTTGAAGCCGATCGAACACATCTAGGAAGCGATTGAACGTGGTGTCAGAGCTCACGCACCCCCCCCCCCCCCCCCGTCCCTCCAGAATTTACGGGGAAACAAGTGACTTTTGTGTGTATAGATGTGGTGTCAACTCTGCTGCAAAAAACGAAGGCGTCATTTTTAAGATGTGTTACTTACGTGAAAGCTACCTTAAGAGTCACTGGCCTAGTGCACCAGTGAAGGCTAGCAACACCAGTACAATTTGCAAATCAATGTTATCAGAGTAGTCTTGTTTCACTACCTTACATAGACGTTCTGTATGTTCACAGATCATTCTGGACGGTTAGCATTGTTGTCGATCGACACTGTTATACCGGCCTGAGTGCAACACATGTAGGCCGGCAATCCTCATCACGCCATTGTGTACCGGGAAGCATATTCTATAGGCGTATGCCATGCTCCGAATCCCAGCAACCTGGAAACTAGCGACTGCAGGCAGTAAACATCAACACAAACAAGCTTAGTACGCACCACCTATTGCAATGGGAGCAGCCGGCTGCAATAGAGCGTGCTGAAAGACATAATCCTGCGTCGATGTATTCATACAATCGCCACCGATTGGCCGGAGCTGAGTACAATTACGCCCCTAGCCGCCTGCGAGGCCAGTCCGCACTCCGCCTCGTGCAGCTACGATATTCAACAACAAGAGGAAAATCCCGATTTTTCACCGAGAAAATTCCTACTCTGTACTCCGTACGGGGTCCTTCAACTCGGGATCGTCGTTTGACTTCTAGAGGACCCCGTATTCGACTGTACAACGGACTTCGTATCTGATCTACAGACTGCGACACCCTCTCTGATGACTGTTGAGGTAAGACACCTGTGTGGTCAAGACTGTTTTTCATGGAGATAGAAACTTAATCGTCTTAGTTACCGTTCTTTAATTCGTTACGTACTGATTTGGTTTGTGTTCTACAAATTATTGCAACAACTGTGTGATTAAATCGTGTTCCAGGAATTGTTGAAATCATCAGTCAGAACAAACACTGCTATAGGACAGAGCCATATTCAGAAACGTTTTACCAATCTGTGTTTGTTAGTGGTCAAAATGGAATTTACAACATTATAAGTGCTAAAGTGAATATCTACGAAACCTCTTGACATCCAAGCACGTTGAAATTTGAATACGCAGCTTTTGGGATAAAATACTGCGACATCTAGAGTCGCGAAGCATGTGTCGTGACCTCCAAAAAAACTGAAAGCTGTGGCCTCAGCAGGAAAAAATTATGCTCGCCGTCTTTTTCGACGTCGAGGTCCTATACTCATCGAAATACAGAAGCACAGAAAAACCACAAATAGTGACGTGCACTGTGAGACACTCCATAGACTACGGAGGCCCACAAAAGCAATCCTACTGAGAGAGGTGGCACAGCGGTAACGCACTGTACTCGCATTCTGGAGGACGGTGGTTCAAATCCACCTCCTGCCATCCTGATTTAGGTTTTCCGTGATCTCCCTAAATCACTTCAGTCAAATACCGGGATGGTTCCTTTCAAAGGGCATGGCCGATTTCCTTCCCCATCCTTACCAAAAACTTGCAAGTTAGCTCCGTCTCTAATGGCCAAGCTTTCGATGGGACGCTATACCCTAATCTACCTGTTTCTTCATCAAAAACAATCGGCCTGTGCTGCTCACGGAGGGAGTGATTGTGCTCCATTATAACGAGCGTCCTCACGTCTCTAGGGTAACACGAAGTGTACTGGCCAAGTTCAAGTGAGCGCAGCTTGAGCATCCGCCCTACAGGATATAAATGTCGCTCTCTGACTCCCATCTGTTTCGTCCGCTTAAAAATCATCTCAAAGGGAAGCGCTTCAGCTTGGAAGATGAACTCAAGGACACACCAGAGGACTGGCTCTTGTGACGTCCACAGAAAATCTGGGAACGGGAAAATCTTCGGCTGGCGATTACTTTTGAATAAAGTCTTCAATTAATCCCACACTGTCGTTCGTACTTTTTCATATAAGACGCCACGTAAATATACAGGGTACTCCTCGTCAATGTACAGTAGAGTGACTTGTGGAGTATGAGAGCAGATGCATCCAAGAGTAGATAAGAAATTCGCCCAGCACTTGTTAAAGAATAGTTAGTGGACAGATTTCCAAAAATTAGTGAGATACTTAATACGCAGCGAGTTACTTTTCAGTCTCCGGGTGATTTAGTTAAGTCTTCTTCGTCGCTTCCGAGTCACCCTCTTTCACTAGCGCATGCCCATCGCTGCTTTTACCACGAAGACTTGTGCAAATGAGGCACCATTTACGGAATCACAGAGACCTATTGAGGAGAGATAGCGCGGGTAGTTGCACGCGTGGCTAATTGGTAGCGACGGCGGCGCGTCGATATGGAACGCGGGCGACGGAATCGTGTGTCCGCGGCAGGGCGGCCGCACCGCATGACGTCACGTCACGTCAGAAGGCGCGTTCTCCCAAATCCAAACACCGCGTCAGCCTCCGTCACACAGTAACCACCCAACGCACATGTCTAGTAGGACACGTTCAGTGGTGTTAGCTACCGCAAACCACCATTAGGTGTAATACGTGATGTAAGATACCTGTTAGTATTATGTTCAAATGTTTGTATAGCTTATGGGACTTAACTACCGGGTCATCAGTCCCTAAACTTACAAACCACTTATGAACTAGCTGACACTAAGGACGGCACAAATATCCATGCCCGAGGGGGGATTCTAAACCCCGACCGTAGTGGCCGTGCAGACCGTGACTGGCGCACCGCAGTCCTCTCGGCCACCGCGGCCGGCTAGTATTATGTGTCACATATTTGTTACCGATGTAACTGTCGATAAAAGATTTTATTATGTTATAAATTAATTTCAAGGCTAATTAGAATGTTTGCTGTATTTAATATATATCAAAATTTACCGTAAAGTATTTTTCAGAACATATAGAATCTCCATGTAATTGCTAGGAAGAGAAGAAGTGGTTGTTCTTTGCTGATAGAGTTTAGAGTATACTATAGGAGAATGTTATTATTATTGGTATGTTATGGAAAGTGAAGCGATGTATTACGAACGCTCAATATATACATATTTCAACTTAATGTAATTTCTGCTTTCAAATACAATTATTTCATCTCTTCAGCATTTAATTTTTGTGTAGTTGAAAGAGAGTCTACGGGAGCTACCTCAGCTGGAATTACGAACGTGCAGATTTTACACACGGGACTTTATTTGAAGCTTATTATAAAATTGACTGTTATATTATACACAGATATTCCTGGCAATTCCAGACTAGGTAGTGAATTTTCCATTCGGTACATAGAGACCTACTGTTATCCAAGAAATTATATTAAAAAGTTTCCAGGTTCACACATCATTGCAGACCATGAAGCAAGAAACTACGAGCTGCATCGACACCACAAAGTCTAGCCAGTGGTGGTAAGAAATAAATAAAATTGTTTATTTTCAGGAATTTCGCAGCATCTTATCAGAAACTGACCAGAGACTTTTAAAAAGACATTTAAATCAAAATAATTGATTATGTCAGACGTAATGAATATCAATTATTTCACTGTTAACACACACGTGTAAGTGCCCAGTTGAATATTAATTTATAATTATTGCTTTTGTTAGTTCATTGCAACTGAAATAAGCCAAGATTTCTAATTCCCATAAGTTATTTGCCATTATTGCACACAAGTCATATTCAGTGACCTGAAATATATTTTAGTCCCTTCATTAACCATTTTCTTTTCATTCTGGTTAAAATCAAATGTTTTTGAATCTATGGAACTTAACTGCCCTTGTCATCAATGCCTAAGTTTACAAACTACTAAACCGAACTTATGCTAAGAACAGTAATTACACCCTTGCTTGAGCGAGGACTCAAACCTCCGACGGCGAGCAGCGACGCGCTCCACAGAATGGCACCTTGGAACGCTCGTCCACTCCACCGCGGCTCTTTTCATTCTTGACTGTTTTGCATAGGTGTTACAAAAAGTATTAGCACATTAAATTCTATTTTACTTCGGAGTAGAGGCGTATAAACATTACTTAAAAATTTTATTGATATTAGTATACCTGTCCACTACAGCCAGGACTAGTAGTCCCCGTTTTTTCTGTTATTCATTTCACCCATTCGAAATTTCGATATCCCAGAATTACGAAATGACTTGATTCTTTAATCGAATATATGCTTGTGTTCTGTTGCCAGCAAAAAATGTGTTCCCTACGTGTCTGTGATATGAGAGATCTTTTCCTCTTCTCCATTTTCTCTTCCCTGCTCTCTTCCTCTTTCTCTCTCTCTCTCTCTCTCTCTCTCTCTCTCTCTCTCTCTCTCTCTCTCTCTCTGCGCGTCTGATCCTGTGTGCGCTCGTGCGCTCGCGCGCTCTTGTTTGTTGTACTGTGTCTGGGTGTTCTGGGTGTGTGTCTATCAAGGTGTATGCCTCAATGGTACTGCAACATTTCTTCCTCCATTTTTATTATTTACTTAGTTTCTTTCCCCTCTATTTCTCTTCTCCTTTTATCTGCTGAAATATCGCGACTGAAGAGTTTCCAACCTCCATATAAAATATCTACACGTAAAGAACATTGTTTATCATGAAAATAATTGAGACTTGTATGCAATAAAGGCGAAAGGCTGATTTAATTAAACAGATTGGTTTATTTGAGTTGCAGTAGACGGAAAAAGAAACAATAATTATCACTACAATATCACGCATCTGAGAAAGAGAGGAGAACATAATTGTTTTAAGATAAACTATATAAAGAAGCCAATGGATAGTATGTGATTCAACAGGTCATTTGCCATAAATGAGCACAAAACAGTAAATTGTGTGTGTATGTAGCCGGCAAGAGTGATAAAGAAAAGTAGTTTATTCATTTCTTCAACTATGATGGTACCTTACGTATCACGCATTGAAATACATCGACCGCCTGTCATAGAGTATGAGGTTTTCAGTAGATTCCGTACATCACTACCGAGTTTGTTCATTTGAATGTGTACGTCCGATTTCCTTCCCCATCGTTACTTAAAAATACGATCGTGAGCTTCGTCTTTAATGATCGTAAAGTCGATAGAATATTAAAACCTCAAGTTTTCTTCCTTCCATTTAAATCCGCAATTGCCTTAACACTTGAATACCAAAAATTTATGTGCTGCCAACGTCTGCAGCGTGTACGAATCAGGTATTACGGTAAAACAGTCACACTAAAGCAACAACTCTCATTATATGCCCGTTCATGTACAACATGCACACTGAGCAGCTACAATGCCACAACAGATGGCAAATAATACTGTCCGCACTGCAAATCAACACGGCTAATAAAGAAGTCTGTGAACAACATTGGTTATGGGCCTCATTACATCCCTTATTTTTCGATGAAGCAAGTTTGTGGATATTTGTCGACATTACCGCAATATATGAAGTAAACACTTGATTATGAATATCTTAGATATGAATACGTCGAACGATAAGAAAAATGTACAGAAAGAAGAAGAAGAAAGAGATGGAGAGAGGCAGGAAGAGCAGATGGATAGAGAGAGAGAAGGCAGAAAGTGTATATGACTGAAGGAAACAGAGAAGGAGGAGATGGACAGAGTTGTGGAAAGTATATATGGAGGAGAAGATGAAGAAACACGTGTAGTAGCGGAGAAAAAGGAGGAGGTGGAGAGGGAGATAGAGAGGAAATAGAGAAAAGAGATACGAAATGTAGATCAAAATGTTCAAATGTTTGTATAGTTTATGGGACTTAACCACGGGTTCATCAGTCCTTAAACTTACAAACTACTTATGAACTACCTAATTCTAAGGACGGCACAAATATTCATGCCCGAGGGGGGATTCGAACCCCCGACCGTAGTGGCCGTGAAGACCGTGACTGGAACGCCTCAGTCCCCTCGGCCACGGCGGCCGGCCGGAATGTAGAAAAAAATACTTTTTGGACTGCACGTCACATGCTTCAGAGTTGATAAATAGTCAAATGTCTACACTTATCAAGAATGAGGGCTAAAAAAACTACCAGTGAATTCTCTGGTTTGACTATAAATTATTTCCTGGGGAAAATCGTTTTAATAATATTCATTTCACACAACCTCAGTAATGTAAATTAGGATATTGGTTTTACTGGTGTGTTTCAACGGTGAGTATGTGTTAAAAGAACTCTTTTATTTACTTTCCATATCAGAGTCAGTCACGGCGTAGCGTAGTGTTTCCGGATTTAACTAGTACGAAAGCGAATTGGATGTCACAATACCATACTTCATACGGAGTAGGAAACGTGCTGGAACTTATGCTGGCATGCTCATGAAAAATGATCAAAATTGTTAAAGAAACCTTTCCGCCGGTTTAATAAATGTATCATGTCCGCTATATATTAAAATCTAGTTTGAATCTAATGTTGCACAGGTGCCACGTCCATAAGTCCGCTTTAATTGCGTTAGAAGATGTGATTGGTTCTTATGTGTGTGTTCCCTGTTTTACTGTCAGTATATCCATAACAACTAACATCTTTACTGTCACAAAAACAAATGTAGTCTTCTGTCATCGCTCACACTACACCTGTTGAAGCTTTCATACGAATTGCGACTGTCTATTGCAAAACACACACACATGCATTTTTGACAGTAAAAATGTTAGTTGTTACGGATGAATAACATCAAATATGGTGTCATTTGTAAGATTAATGGTATGAAGAAAAAAATTCTTACATCGTGACGATAAGGATTATGGTTTCAGCTATGACTGCTAGTGACATACGGTGAGCTACCGAAGCAGAAGGACGGTAGGAGATAAACTTAGGGTTTAACGTCACGTTAATAGCGTGCTCATTAGAGACGGAGCTCACGCTAAGATTTTTGGGTAACGATGGAGGAGAAAATCAGCTGTGCCCTTACAAATGAACCATTCAGGTAATTGCCTAGGGTGATTTAGGGACGTCACGCCGGCCGCGGTGGCCGAGGGGACTGAGGCGCGCGCCAGTCACGGTCTGCACGGCCACTACGGTTGAATGGTTCATCTTAAAAACGGGGAACACGTTACGGACAGACATACAGACATACATACATCCCAAAATCGTCGTTATTTTTGCAATTATCTCAGAAACGATACGAGAATGAAAAAAAAAAAAAACACATAAGAGAGCAAAGTTGTAGAGAATTTTCTCCTCTAGATATTCGGTTATTCAATTTTCGTTTCAGGTGAATGGTTAAGCCGTTATCTTTGTTTAAATTAAGAGCTGTCAAAAAACGATCGCAAAGGCCCACTTTTAGTGTTACTACCGTAACCTAAAGTGGGCCAAAATGTCCCTCACAAAATTTCGTCATGCCATTATTTCCTGCGGTAAACAGACGTCGAAGATTGAAGATTGTGTCTCATACGTCACTGTATTTCAGAACTACAGTACTACACCAACAAACTTCTAGTGGATGTGGCAGGTGTCTTGAGAAACAATATGAGCATTGAAACACATGCCCAGAAACGCCATTGAACGATGCTACGGAGCGTCCAAGTTAAAGGCACCAGCTCCTGACGCTAGACATCCCCTCCAGCAACTTCGACGCTCTGCAGCGTCAATGGATGATATTTCAGGGGATGGGTTTCTATGCTCACTGTGCCTGTAGGATCATGAAGTTAATAATCTATGATTTTCTTCTCGACATAGTTCCCAATCAAGGCAACGACAAAGATGGTGCCCAAAGTTCTCACACAGTCCTCCGCGAAGTAGACTTCAAAAGTAGAATACTATTGATATTTGATGACTATGGTACCGTGCGGCAATACATCCTTTCAATCACAATACCAGCTGTGTTAACGGGGCCGCTTATATCAACTTGTACAAAGTGCTACACTTACCTATAAATACCATTTCAGTCCTTCAGCAAGGTCGCATCGTTCGTGGTAAGAGGCACTTGGAAATCTGTATACTCACCTGTAAAAGAAATGAAAATTTCGTTACAACTGGAACACAGGTGAGAAAATTACGTAAAAAGATCAGTCAACAAACCAGTGAAGTATGAACAAATTCCGTAGTACTATTATTTGTGTAGTACTGCGGAACACTGACTAGCGGGACGTGGGGGTACGAGGCGGCAAATAATACTTCATTGATCTTTAGACCTCAACTATTTACCTAGAACTTATTATAAATTGTAAAGACAATCATTTCTTTTGGGGTAAAACGCACGAAATCTGTCCATAAACTAATATACCACGTGGTTTTTACGGTCGATTAAGTGAATGCGAAACGATACGTGTGCATTATTTCAAGTTTTCTGAGAACGCTTCAGACGGACAGAGTAGCGGCAGGACGATTCCTCAAATGTTCAACTGTTTGTAGAGCTTATGGGACTTAACCACGGGGTCATCAGTCCCTAAACTTACAAACTACTTATGAACTAGCTAATACTAATGACGGCACAAATATCCATGGCCGAGGAGGGATTCGAATCCCCGGCCGTAGTGGCCGTGCAGACCGTGACTGGCGCGCGGCAGACCCCTCGGCCACCGCGGCCGGCGGACGATTTCTAAATGACGCTTGTCAGTCAGGTACGTTATAAACAAGCCTTCATAATGAGTTTAACAGCTAAGAAGAACATTGAATACATATTTAACACAAGGGTTAATTACGTTTTCGTGACAAACTGTAGCAGCAAAATAAATTATAGAACCTGGTATGTGCAGTTGAATAGTGAAGACAAATGTATAATCTGTATTTCTACACGAGATATCAGATAAAGATAAATTAATTTTAAATCATCCTATCTACAGATTCAAACAGATAAATGTACAGCGATGCATCCAACTCGTGGACCTGTTGCGACAGCGACTCCTCTGCTGCTTTGGGGCCCAATGACAACATAAATTGTTAAGCTACCTCCACGACCGCTATAGATAGTTCTGTGGCTCCATCTCCGCCCAATCTGACGATGCGCTAACAGCGCGAAACGCGTAATTGGATAATAAAAAAAATATTGTAACAGAGACTGAGAATTATGTAATTAGAAATATGTGATCATTGACGGAAATTAAGCTATTTAAAAGAATCGGAACAGTGTTTCAGGAGAAACGCAGTAGCAATTCCTGACGTGTAGGATATCCATTACCTAAATGAAAATGCCCATACTGACATGCAAGGTCGCCTCCATACCCGTGCACTTCCATTCGCTCGACAGAAATGGAAACGAGACTCGTCATACCAGACAAACATGTTTCAAGTCTTCAATAGTCCAACTTTCGTATTGACGGGCATGGACGATGCGTAAAGTTTTGTGCCATGCAATCAACAAAAGTATACGAGCCAGTTTCAGCTCCGAAAGCCCATATCGATGATGTTTCATTGAATGCTTCACAGGTTGACACTTGTTGTGACACATGCATAGAAATCCGCAGCTACTTACGAAATGGTTGAACCTCTGTCTCGTAGAACGAATCTCTTCAGTTGTCAATGGTCCCGTTCTTGCGTGATCTTTTTCCGGTCGCGGTGATGTCGTAAGTGGATGTTTTACCTGCTTGATGGTGCACTAATTAAGTGGTCGTGCGGTACGGCAAAGTCCCCACCTTATCGCTATCTTGGAGATGTATTCCATCTAAGAAACCAAGATCAACTCACTAAAATAACGGTAGCCTGCCACTGTAGCAGCAGTAACGAGTTTCAAACCTGCGCCTGACACCTTATATGTGAATGGGCTGTAGACCATTGCGCTGTCCTTTCGAGTGTTTGTGTATCGATGCGTTTGATAGGCATGCATATGCTTGTTTCTTTGACTCCACAGTGTATATCTACATTTAGATCAAGCTTTCATCCAAATAATACACTACTGGCCATTAAAATCGCTACACCAAGAAGAAATGCAGATGATAAACGGCTATTCATTGGACAAAATGTATATTATACTAAAGCTGACATGTGATTACATTTTCACGCAATATGGGTGCATAGATCCTGAGAAATCAGTCCTAGAACAACTCCCTCTGGCCGTAATAACGGCCTTGATACGCTTGGGCATTGAGTCAAACAGAGCTTGGATCGCGTGTACAGGTGTAGAGGCCCATGCAGCTTCAACGCGATACCACTATTCATCAAGAGTACTGACTGGCGTATTGTGACGAGCTAGTTGCTCGGCCACCATTGACCAGACGTTTTCAATTGGTGAGATATCTGGAGAATGTGCTTGTCAGGGCCTGAGCACCATTCCATTTAACAGCAATAACCCTTTGATTGCCATCCGAGACACCTTTGTAGCACAGTGGTAAGTCAACGATATTACCTCTAGTTTGCTGCCCTTCGTGGCAAGCAATCCCGTACTTACATTTCAGCACGATAATACATGCACTCAGACGGCTAGAGTTTCTACTGCTAGTGTTCATACTTGCTACGACCCTTTTCCCGGCAAGCAAAGTCGCCAGAGTTTTCTCTATCTGTGAACTTCATACAGTACCCTCAATGGCAGCTTTGTTGTAACCATCAAATAAACTAATTGGACGGAATTTATCACAATATCTCTCAGGCGGATACCCAACAACCACATCTATCAGTGCCATGACGATTAACAGATTTTACCAGGCCCGGAGTTAGACGAACGCGTTATTTACATTCTCAGTTTGAAAAAATCATTCTCCTGAATAAATCACCGTTTTCTGTAATTCAAACAATCGCTTGTCAGCACATGTTGTAACGATGCACAAGAAGGGATTTCCAGTATTCACCTACTGGGTACCGTATATGATATACCTTGCATACGTCAACTTCCTTCTATAAACTAACGGTTACAAGAGAGAATATGATAGTGCAAGCTTCCCCTACCCTACTCATAGAGCAGTTATTAGGAGCTACAACTAAACTTATTATTATTAGTTCCTTATCAGACCCTGCATCATCTAATATCTTACGTCCAACAATGACTAGGATCCTTCAATAGAGAAATGCAGTATTATTTAGGGTGTTCTCACATTTATTTTCAAAATACCTTCACATGCATATAAAACAAAATTTCACAAAATTATTGAACACCAACCGTGTGCCACTAATTATTAAAATGTACAGCCCAATAATTGCGTCAGCTCAGATCCGTAGCTTTTACTCAACTACTGACGCTCAACCACTGAACTACTGGTATTCGCACACCAGAGATATTATATGTCCTAAGATATTACTCTCTATATGTTAGAAAAGACATTACTCTTTATATGTTAGAAAAGACATTACTCTACAATGATACCTTACAATAGCAGAAATTATCAAATCGCTAATCAACATCAGAATAGTTTTTAAGCTTCACAAAACTATAGAAAGTGTTTATGGCTTTCACGGCACATTTTCGAACTGCGATTGCAGATAACAGATAGAAGCAACTCAAAATTCAAAAAGTAACATACGCTAATCCATCAAATTCTATGGTTGGTTAAAGTATATTGAACTTTATCACTCACCTGGTCAATTTCGAGGCACATCTGTCATGTCGATGTAAATTTCTCAAAAAGTAGTACACAGACATTAACATGTTACTGAATCCCTTTGCTCATAGAATACAGTGACGATATATATGCTCTGACACTCTATATCCATTGCCGAAAATGCTGCTCCAGTGTGGTACAATTGTTTCAAATGTTTCTTAAGCTTTGGGACCTAACTACGGGGTCAGCATTCCCTAAAATTACAAACTACTTATGAACTAGCTACAACTAAGGACGGCACAAATATCCATGCCAGAGGGGGGATTCGAACCCCCGACCGTAGTGGTCGTGCAGACCGTGACTGGAGCGCCTCAGTCCCCTCGGCCACCGCAGCCGGCGTAGTACAATTCTGCACACGCAAAAAAAGTTGACACAGCCCTGAATGAAATCTGTAGGCTGATCACTGGGTGCCTGAAGCTGAAGCCCGTAAAGAAACTGTATACACCGACAGGTGTAGCTCCACCCGATGCAGGGATCGAATGAAGGGTAGAGCCACGGGTCGTAGCACATCTGAAATGAACGGCCACTGTGCAAAGTGCCGTCGATGCGAACGAGAGGTGACCAAGACGTGTAACCAACGACACACGCCGGGTGACACGCCAGTATGGCCATGACGAATACACGCTTTCAATGTGCGTTCACCGCGTTGTCGTCAAACTCGGATGCGGCCATCATGATGCTGTACACAGAAGCTGGATTCATCCGAAGAAAATGAGATTTTGCCACTCGTGCACTCAGGTTTGTCATTGCCTACACCATCGCAGGCGCTCCTGTCTGTGATGCAGCGTCAACAATAACCGCAGCCATGGTCCCCGAGCTGATAGTCCATGCTGCTGCAAATGTCTTCGAACTGTACGTGCAGATGGTTGTTGTCTTGCAAACGTCCCCATCTGTTGACTCATGGATCGAGAAGTGGCTACACGATCCGTTACAGCCATGCGGATAAGATCCCTGTCGTCTCGACTGCTAGTGATTCGCGGCCGTTGGGATCCATCACGGTGTTCCGTATTACCCTACTGAACCCATCGCTTCCATATTCTGCTAACACTCATTGGATCGCTAGAAAGGCGAGCAGGAATGTCGTGATACGATAAATCGCAATCGCGATAAGCTGCAATCCGACCTTTATCAAAGTCGGAAACATGGTGGTACGCATTTCTCCTCCTTACACGAGGCACCACAACATCGTTTTAGCAGGCAACGCCGGTCAACTGCTGTTTGTGTATGAGAAATCGGTTGGAAACTTTCCTCATGTCAGCACGTTGCTATCGCCACCGGCACCAATCTTGTGTGAATGCTCTGGAAAGCTAATCATTTGCATATCACTGCATCTTCTTCTGTCGGTTAAATTTCTCGTCTGTAGCACGTCATCTTTGTGGTGTAGCAAGTTTAATGGCCAGGTGTTTATATCAAAGAGTTGGAGTGTGTCATGACCCCTCGACATCAAAAGCCAATTTACAATGACGCGATCAAATGATTTCGCTTGCCTCCTGCCAAAGCACAGATGAGGGCCCACCCGGAGACCCCTCTCTCCTTCACGAAGCCGTGCTGACAGCCGGTGCTTGACTGCCCCTGGAGTCTCAGTGACGTCACAGAGCCGTCTTCCCCTCGCTATAGTGCTGCTTGTGGCCCTACCAAGTGGACCCTACTCCCCACACCTCGCGCACTTGTCTTCGGGTTTCGCAGATTTTGGGGCGGCGATTCGGTACCTTTAGCACCTACATCAAGCCGGCCGCGGTGGCCGAGGGGACTGAGGCGTTCCAGTCACGGTCTGCAGAGCCACTACGGTCGGGGGTTCGAATCCCCCCTCGGGTAGTAGTATAAGGTAGTTGGTAAGGTAGTTGATAAGTAGTTTGTAAGTTTAGGGACTGATGACCCCGTAGTTAGGTCCCATACGCTTAACAAACATTTGAACATTTGAACCTACATCAAAACATATTCTGGTGCAGTGCAACTTCAGTTTTCGTAAACTGAGTATAAAATGAATAAAGTAGACTATTTTTTAAAACGCCGTTTCATTTATTAAGTATGGAAGAGAAGCTGGAAATGAAGTAGTTAGGCCCATAACAATAAAAAGGTTTCTTGATGTCTCAACTCGTTGGCAAGAAGACCTTTCTGCTATACATGTTCCTGCAAAAAGTCTTGTTTAACGGTGAATGAGGAGAAAGAGAAAGTGTTTTATTTCCACTATTTGTTATTTGGTGGTGAAGGACTGTGGACAACAGTCGGCTTCAAGGATCTAAAGCATTTAAGTGAACTAATTAAGAAACACTTGGAAAATAGACTTCACTCTGAAATTGCTTGAAAATACACTGTTCAAAGTGTCGTCTATGCGAACAAGAGGTGACCGAGACGTGTAACCAATGGCACACGCCGGGTGATACGCCAGTATGGCGATGACGAATACCTGCTTCCAATGTGCGTTCACCCCCTTGTCGCCAAACTCGGATGCGACCATCATGATGCTGTAAACAGAAGCTGGATTCATCCGAAAAAATTACATTTTGCCACTCGTGCACCCAGGTTCGTCGTTGCCTACACCATCGCAGGCGTTCCTGTCTGTGTTGCAGCGTAAAGGGTAACAGCAGTCATGGTCTCCGAGCTGATAGTCCATACTGATGTTAACGTCGTCGAACTGCAGTTTTTGTTTGTTAAGCTTAAGGGACTTAACTGCTGGGTCATCAGTCCCTAAACTTATAAACTACTTATGAACTTCCTTACACTAAATACGATACAAAAATCCATGCCGGAAGGTGGATTCGAACCTCCAACGAAGAACGGCCTCGCGCATCGGAGCATAGCGCCTCAATACTCTTGGACACTCCGCCGCGGCGTCTAACTGATCGTGCAGATGGTTGTTGTCTTGCAAACGTCCACATCTGTAGATTCAGGGATCGAGACGTGGCTGCACGGTCCGTTACAGCTATGCGGTTAAGCTGCCTGTTATGTCGAATGCTAGTGATACGAGTCCGTTGGGATCCAGCTCGGCATTCCGTATTACCCTCCTGAACCCACCGATTTCATATTCTGCTAACAGTCATTGGATCGCGACCTACGCGACCAGCAATGTTGCGATACGATAAACCACAATCGCAATATGCTACAGTCAGACTTTTATCAAACGTTTGTGTATGAGAAATCGGTTGGAAACTTTCCTCATGTCAGCACGTTGTAGGCGTCGCCACCGGCGCCAAAGTTGTGTGAATGCTCTGAAAAGCTAATCATTTGCATACCACTGCATCTTCTTCATGTCGGTTAAATTTCGCGTCTGTAGCACGTTATTTCGTGGTGTAGCAATTTTAAAGGTCAGGAGTGCAAATTTTTCAACTTAAAATGAGCTATTCTATTCGTGTCTTATATTTTCTACAAATACATAATATTACATGCTAAAAGAAGAGTGTTGCGACCTTGACTTAGACACTTACGTAACTCCGTATTGTTTCATGTTTCTATTAAGTTCCTTGCACATGGGTAGGTAAGACTGATCCTAAGTTTTCTAAAAGATGTGTAACTGGCTGCATACAATAAAAGTGTTTACAAAAATATGAAATAAGAGATAATTTTGATGTGACATCATATTACCAAAGTTGGGAAGATTCGTCATACCACCAAAGGCAACGATGGTATCAAATTATCTAAAATTTAAAGATAACTAGGAACTGAAGTAGACAATACCTTCTAAACAATTTTCTAAATGCAACACATGAACTACGGTTCATTATGCGTTT
Organism: Locusta migratoria; assembly: GCA_026315105.1. NCBI lineage: Eukaryota > Metazoa > Arthropoda > Insecta > Orthoptera > Acrididae > Locusta > Locusta migratoria. The sequence goes on along the minus strand of CM048751.1, from coordinate 275,223,626 downwards.
TATAACGAGTTGTGTATATTAAATTAGAAGGATATATCTTTCAACGTGCAACACATTTACCGAGTTCAGTCCAATTCCGGTAATTATCTCATTTTGCGTTTGTTCTTGAGTTTGAGGATACATGATAGCTTGTGCCAGACGTATTTAGCTGTTGCAAATATCCTAGCTTAATAGTCACAGCTGCAAGGACTATTAATAATGTAAAGAAAATCAAGTGGAATTCCCATTTTTAACTGTGTGTTTGAAGGGATTTATTTTGGGACTTTTAGTTTTAGAAGTCACTTCCTGAAATTTTAACAGTCAGATAAAGGTCACATTAAACGAAAATGTAAAAATATTTTTTGTACGTAGACTGTACGCTTTTCAGAGTACCACAGCATTCGATGCTCCCTGAAATAACATTGCAGAGAAACTCGAAGCAATTTTGTCTCTGCCCTTGCGCTGTCAGAAAAGCTCTACCGTGAATAAATACAAAAACGTATCCCAGATTCAAGTTTGCTCTGGCAGAGATGCCAGTGGAAAATCGACAATCGACAAACAATTTCTGCCGCCCCAAGCTGTGTCGTTCGAGGAAATCTACCCCTTCCCATCCCTCCCCCTTCGGTAGCCCCCTATCCAACGGATCCCACAGATAAAAGCTACGAGACAAACAGTAATCTTTTGTATCTGAACGCTGGTTCAGATTGAAAAACCACATCTGTAAAAGCAGCTCACTGAAAATCTACCCTGCAGCTGACAAGCTATTCATATCCTTCTTGGTAAATAGTATCTACAACCTAAGAAACAAACGGTGAACCGAACAAATAGATTGGCATCCAACAGCAGAGTGGGAATAAAATTACAGTAGTGAGCTCTGTTGCACAAAATCGCTTAGGAAACCAGTTTAAAAAAAAAAAGCACTTTGACAGGTAAAGTACGCGTTTACAGTACACCGAGCTGAAAAGGAAACAGATAGTTTTATTTGTCAATGCTGAAATTAAAACTAAAATGTTTGCAATACAAAACACTTCTCTCCCCAGAGAAGATATGAAAAAGAAATAGACAACGTACTACGCATACCTGATGTGGTCACCACCTACGCAAGCTGTATATTGTGTGGGGATTTAATTGTAAAAATAATGTACTTCAACGAAGTTATTTTATTAACAAATTCCATTCTTCCTTCTGATTGCTGTTCCAGCTAGACGTTTCATTGTGCTAGATTCAAAACTCTATTAATAGTCACATATTTTGACAATTACTTTAATCCCGTAATTCAATCCTTATGGGTGTAATTATGAAAAATGCAGAAACGTCACTAATTTATTGGAGGTTGGGAAACATAAAACCAACTTTGGCCGTTAGCGTAAAAATTGATTTCCTTGCGACATATTAATAACGTACATTGATCTACGTAAGAGTCGTATTTAGAAAACCACAGGTACACGTGTTTTATAATTTCCAATCGAGGTATAAGCAGTTTTTGTGCTTCTAACACCAACTTTGCCTCAATAGCGACACATAAATCAGATTATTTCCTTATATACACAATGATTAGTATTAAAGTGTGGATAAATATGCTGAGGACTTTCCGGAAATACCCAGCTCGCAATTAAATATTTTGATTTGATAAGTTCTACAAAAATCCGAACACATCTCTGTGCTCCATTGACACATTGGAGGACACACATTTTAGACGCTTTACTCAGAGGAAATGTGTGAGAGAGGGAGAGAGATGTTTGTCACCCACATTCACCAGTACCACCCAACTCGAAAAAACTCTGTTAGTAACAGCAGGTAAACCAAGCGTGAGATATGCTACGACCAGAAATGATTGTGCAGTCATGGAGAATTGTGTGACCTTACGTACATGTAGATAATAACTTGTGGCCAACTTCTAAATTTGTTTTGTTACAGATCAGTTTACTATATTTCGGTATATAATTATGTTTACTTCAAAGTGACGCTCTTAGAAAACGTATATATTTTTATGAGAGTAGTTGTATTTTTTAATAAAAACGTGATGTCTGTTTCTTAATGTCTGCTATGGTCATACATTAGGACAATATATTCGTTTGCCTGAAATAAAAAGAAATAATACGCAAAGATGATACTTGTTCGGCTATAATAAGGGTAGTGAGCAGCAGTTTCAACAGTCTCGACATACAGATTTAGATACACGCTTGCACATTTAATGTGGCACTATTAAGTCTATTTTGAAGCAAACAACAAAATTGGAATTTGGTTTTTGGCCTTATTTAAAATACTCATGTTTCTGCTTTCTTCAATTCTACACCCCTATGGAAAAAAATAGGTAATTCGATTGATTTTGAAAATCTGAGTTATAAAGACAGTTTAAAGCTACCACTACGGACGCCTGTAATTAGTACAAATTCCAGGATAACGTATAAACGCGTTTATTTCATAGTTCTTGTGAATTTTACCCTTTAGAATGTGAAGTAGAAAACTACAATCTAATAAAGAAAAATGAAACCTTTTTCGTTCGCATTTTATGCACTGCTTTACCGTTCATCGTATTGGGATGAAACTCTGGCAACATACTACATGCCCTTTAGATAAGATTGTAGCATATTTAGATTAGAGCACGACATATAGTTCAGGAGGTATGACATCATAAACAAAGAAGTTTGCGAAAAACTGTTACATGATGCGACAATGATGCACATTCCTTTTAAGTAATGCACCGATTTCAGTCAAATTTGGTGTACATATTCGACTCCGTGAGGTAACAGTTTTCGAAGAACGACGACGAACACATAATTCAGGACATATGACGATTATGGTGCGTGATGGGGGGAGGCGTACTTTACCTGTCGACTTCTATAAAGTTTACAGTTTAATTTCGCTTGATGAAATTTTGCACAATTAATCTTCAAGGCAAGAGGAAGGTCGATGTCCACAACATGCCTCATGGGAATGACCGCGCGGTCTGGGGTGCCATGTTTCGTATTTCTTCACGTCTTCCGTTAGAGAACCGTCCTCGGGCATAGATATGTGTGTTAATGTAAGTTAGTTCAAGTAGCTTACGAAGTCTAGGGACCGATGACCTCAGTAATCTGTAGCCTTATGTTTAGGAACATGTAAAACGTTTTAGCTAAAGTAAATTTCGTACGGTGCATGGCGGAGGATACGTTACAACAGACTTCAACCCTGTTTACCAGTCACTATTAAACTTGATAGTTTTCACCGTTCACAATTCAGTACGGTAGTTGGTGGGTTAGGTGTAACTGTTCGTAGATAGAGGGCGTAGGAAATGGACGGAAAAGTAGAAGAAAAGTAGAAAGAGATGGCCAGAAGGAAGAGGTGGATTCAATAAATAAATACCGGAGCTACACTGGTTTTAATCTGCCAGGAAGTTTCATATCAGCGCACACTCCGCTGCTTAGTGAAAGTTTCATTCTGGATAAAAAAAAATGTGTTTCGGGATGTTTTGAATTCTGCCATCAATGGCGTAAAAGGGGGACGGGAATTTGTATCAAGTACTTCATTTGTACAGCATTTTTAAAGCTAAATCCATGAAATTTTATATTTAGAAGTAGAAATAAGCAATGCAGATCATCCAGTCTACACGTGCGAATCAGCGGTAATAAAGCTAGTTAAGAATATATAGTTTCTGTGAAATGCAGTTGAGTGTACACTGCGTCGAAAAAGTGATGGTATACCTCTTAATATCGTGTTTGACGTCTACATCTACATCTACATCGATACTCTGCAAATCACATTTAAGTGCCTGGCAGAGGGTTCATTAACCACCTTCATAACTTTTCTCTACCGTTCCATTCTCTAATAGCGCGCGGGAAGAAAGAACACCTAAATCGTTCCGTTTTCGATCTGATTTCTCTTATTTTATTGGGATGGTCATGTCTCCCTAAGTAGGTGGGTGCTAGCAAAATATTTTCACATTCAGAACTAAAAGTCAGTGATTGAAACTACACAAACAGATCACGCCGCAATGAATAACGTCTTTCTTTTTAATGATTTCCACCCCAATTCGTGCAACATTTCCGTGACGCTTCCCCCCCCCCCCCCGTAACGTGATAAAACAAAACGAGCTGCCCTTCTCTGAATATTCTCAATATCTTCCGTCAGTCCCACCCGGTGAGGGTCCCACAAGGAGCAACAGTACTCCAAGAGAGGACGCACAAGTGTGATGTAGGCAGTCTCTTTGGTGGAGCTGGTGCATCGTCTAAGCGTTCTGCCAATGAAACGTAACCTTTGGTTCGCCTTCCCCACAATAGTTTCTATGTGTTCTCTCCAGTCAAAGTTTTCCGTAATTGTAACTCCTAGGTATTTGGTAGAATTTACGACCTTAAGGTTTGACTGATTTATCGCGTAATTGAAGTTCAGCGGATTTCTTTTAGTGGTCATGTGTATTATTTCACACTTTTCTTTATTTAGTGTCAATTGCCAATTTTCGCACCAAGTAGAAATTTTGTCTAAATCGCTTTGCAGTTGCTTTTGATCCTCTGTTGACTTCACTAACCGATAAACGACAGCATCATCCGCGAACAGTCTAAGGGAGCTATTCAGATTATCTCCTAAATCGTTTATAAACACGAGGAAGAGTAGGGGACCATTAACGCTTCCCTGTGGAACGCCAGATATCACTTCTGTTTTACTCGATGACTTACCGTCAATTACAACGAACTGTGTCCTTTCTGATAGGAAATCGTGAATCCAACCGCACAATTGGGGAGATATTCCATAAGCACGCAATTTCATTAGAAGCCGCTTGTGGGGTACAGTATCAAAAGCCTTCCGGAAATCCAGAAATATGGAATCGATTTGAGATCCCTTGTCGATGGCACTTAACACTTCATGTGAATAAAGGGCAAGCTGTGTTTCGCAAGAGCGATACTTTCTGAATCCGTGCTGACTATTGGTTAATAGGTCGTTCTCTTCGAGGTAGTACATAATATTCGAACAAAGTATATGTTCCAAAATCCTACTGCAAATCGACGTCAATGAGATAGGCCTGTAATTTTGGGGATCACTCCTATTGCCTTTCTTGAATATTGGAGTAATTTGGGCAACTTTCCAGTCTTTGGGTACGGATCTTTGGCTGAGTGATCGGTTGTAAATTATAGCTAAGTACGGAGCTATTTCATCAGCATACTCTGAGAGGAATCCTTCCAGACGAACTGCAGAAACCCCTGTGATATGGACACAACAAGTGGTTGGAGGCACGAAAATTAAGACATGCATACTCCACAGCCCTGCATAAATGAGGAATTGTTTCAGGTGCAAGATTTTGCTCTCCACAAGACCTCTAGCTTATGGCGCATAAATATCGTTTGTGATTAAATTCAGGGCGCTCATGGTGACCATATCTTTTTTCGGAATATTCCACAATGGTCACCAATAGCGATCAACTGTAATCAGGCCAGATGCCGCAACGTCAGACATAAACGCTGCGTCGTTTTTTGGGAACATGAACATCGTGATTGGCTGCAGAGATTATCCAAGTAATGGTACAGAACCAATTTTAGTAAGTGATTGGTTTACAGAATTAAGGCAATTCCACGTTAAAGCAAGCCACGCGCCCTAATGAAGCCATCTCCAGCTTGAACAGTACCTTATTAGCAGCTTTGTTCCACGGCTTCATGTGGTGTGTACAAAACTGCAACTAAACCAAAAATATGAGCACTAACCAACAAGGATCGGGTCTCATCTCTCCGAGCTACGATATTTACGTCGTCTAGGGTCTAAGGAATACGTTCAAGAGCTCAGGAGAAGCCACGCTGCTCCAGTCACGGTCTGCACGGCCACTACGGTCGGGGGTTCGAATCCCCCCTCGGGCATGGATATTTGTGCCGTCCTTAGTTGTAAGTAGTTCATAAGCAGTTTGTAAGTTTAGGGACTGATAACCCCGTAGTTAAGTCCCATTGACTCTACAAACATTTGAACATTTAGGAAAGGCACTCGGAAATGTCTTCTCCTGCAGTTGCCCATTAACGTCAAAGTACGCCGCACAGTCCTCGTGAATAGAACCAAAATACATCCCACATTGATTTCTGCTGTTATTTCTGGAAGTCTTGCGTGACTCCTAGCACTGACAGCTCTACGCAAACGCCGCTGCATTCCGTCAAGTGTAGTCCGACGGCCACTGCCATGTCCGTGATGAGAGGTAATGCTCGGGGCAGTCGAGAGATTGAATTCTGAAGTGTGGACACTTTCATTACATGTTGACTACACCAGTAGTTGTGACAACTTTTTATGTGTATAACATTATTTATTTATTTCTCATTCGTTGCTGGTAGTTACTCTGCCCAACATCTCACTTTGTGCGTTGCCGCCGTTGAGGGATTTGCCCGGTCTTCATGAAGAGTTGAATAAGGGGTATTGAGTGGTTATCCGAAACTTTGTATCTTGGAGCTGCTTATATTGTAATACCAAGTGACAAGTCTGACATTACTACACGTATTTAATCTTTATACAATTTTTTAAATGTTCAATTTCATAATGTTCATAATAATAACACTTTAATCTCTGTAACAGTTAACTAATAATAACTCAGTTTAGAAGCCTTCCTCAGTTATCTACCTTTATTCGTTTCTCGCTAGTTGTTTGGAGGACGTCTTACATTCGTCACAATATAGTGGAAACAAGCAATCACTCTAGATCGCAACATTAAGGGCAGGAGCTCAGAAGGGATATGATAACGACAGAAGGCAAAACTTATTTCCGTCGTTGTTAAAACGGCAGTTGATAGATGTTTGCGAGTCGTTGACAATCAACACAAAGAGGAAATAAAATGTAAATTCTCCGAAGTTCAAAGTTTGTGCAGTTAAGGGGCCAAAATACTAGGGTCATCGACCCTTATAACATACATACCACTACCTTATACTAATGACACCACTTATGTCCATGCCCGAGTGAGGCCTCAAACAATCCGTGATCTCGCACGTTCGACCTCGTGGCGATCCCAACGCAGCTCCAAGTAAGTGCTTCCGTACATACATTGTTAGTCCAATATTCGAACCGTATTTTTTCTCAGTTTTCATTTTACTTGTGCGTAGCGATTTTGTCTGCATCTTTTCCATACGGCATTAAATTATCCCTATTCTGAAAAATGTCACTGAGAAGAAAACAGGGGGTAATGTACCAGACGAATTCTCTATGCTTAAAAATTACTTACATCAGCTGGACGACGTAAACTGTCATGTAAATGAGTGACCTAATTAATTGCACGTTTATGTTCTTGTCAATCGACGAGAAGAGACTTTGACGAATGCATTATTTCCAACACAATAATTGGGTATCTTAACAAAATTCCACAGTTCACCCGTATCTGTTTGCAACAGGTAAGTTTCAAATGACTAGTATCTCTGGAATATTCTATTTCCATGTTTTTATAAAGATTCCACAATTTTAGTATTCTAAAACGCATTGAGGCAGAGCGTGTATTGCTGTTTGTGACGCGTCAAATCAAATGAACAAAGTTTGTACTGTTCTCAAAGTTATATGTCCCAATGTGAAACTCTTGATTTGTCTTGCTTGTGGGTTAGATCATAGTACTGAAATCAAATTTCATGTTGTCCACAAGATGGTGTATGATGGGACGATGGCTTTTACTAAAGTATCTTACAGCATACAATCCTTCAGAGCAAAAAATCTTACATTTCTCTGCCAGCAGACCAAATCAGAATTCACTGGGGCACATAGTGCTCTGAAGAGGTTTTTCTATGATGAACATTTAAAAAATGTGGAGAATTTCGTTTCAGTATTTCATCCTAAAAGTGCAGACTACTTTCAAAGCGCCCAACATGTTCTAAGCAACCCAGTAAGTAATTATTCTTGCATTTATATCTCCATATTTTTAAAATCTCCAGCCAGCATTTGTTTGTATGGAGACAGGCAGTTCTACACTTCGTGATTTTTTACGTGTGTTTGAAACTGCAGTCTCAAAACTTTACTATGTACCTGGAAGAGCTGCTGAAATGATGAAAGGTATAATTTAGAGCATACTTTAAAAATCAATGATACTAACAACTTTTGGGAAATTTTACAAATACTAACCAGTATGCGCAATGAACTTCGGAACAAGACGCCACTATCTGTGGAGTAGGTAACCGCTAATGAACACACGTTCTATGAGGTAGAGAGATATTCTGCAAGTGTACGCTCTTTTAGGAGAACGTATGAGCAAATGTCCTTGGAACACTTGGAACATGTAATGACTGTGAACTGTAACAGAAAGGATATGAACAATATGGTCGAGTACGAACCTTCCAGTAAGTAATGTAAAATAAAACTTTTATTTTTTATTTTTTAAACATTGATTTGTGACTTATTCATTGGCATTTAAGTAACCGCTTCCTAGTAACACCGTACAACAGTGCCCATCGTCAAAATTTTAAACGCCAGTGCATTTCTAGACTTACGGTTTATATCGTCGATCAAATGTTCGTATATCTTATGGGACTTAACTAGGGGGTCATCAGTTCCTAAACTTACAAACTACTTACGAACCAGCTAACACTAAGGACGGCACAAGTATCCATGCCCGAGGGGGATTCAAACCCCCGACCGTAGTGGCCGTGCAGACCGTGACTGGAGCGCCTCAGTCCCCTCGGCCACCGCGGCCGGCTTATATCGTCGATAGAACTTTTATTAATTTGTCTCTACCATGATGGAAATATCATTTACCATCGAAATGTCACTCTGTTGCCACTCAAATGAATGAGTATTTGAAACGTCTATTTTCTTTACATTATTTTACATATGGTTGAAGCTTAATAGCGAATTGACTATCTCTTCTATAATGGACGCTCTCTCTAAAATCGTACTAAACACTGTCTTTTTCGTTGTGCTTATGTTGATTATAATTCTTTGAAGCCAATTATTCTGTACAGTAATCTTTTTCATGCAACATCATCTAAGACTCAAGATACCTCTCAGTATATACTTAAGCCCACCTCCTCCACTTTCTGGCACCGTTCGATGTGGAGCAGTGAGCATATGAATTAGAAAAAATGCCAGAACAACCGGCAGAACATCCGGCCATACAAATTTAGGTTTTCTTTTCAAAAATGTTTATTAAGCTTAAGGAACTTTACTGCGGGGACTTTAGTCCCTAAACTTACAAACTACTTATGAACTACCGTATACTAAAGACAGCACAAACATCTATGCCTGAGGGGCGATTCGAACCCCCGACGGGGAACAGCCTCGCGCATCGGAGCATAGCGCCTCAATGCGCTGGGTCACTCCGCAGCGGCTAGGTGTTCTGTGATTTCCGTAAAGCACTCGAGTGAACAGATGGGGACGTTTGCAAGAGAACAACAATCTGCACGAACAGTTCGACGACGTTTGTAGCAGCATGGACTATCAGCTCGGAGACCATGGATGCGGTTAGCCTTGACGCTGCATCACAGACAGGTGCGCCAACGATGGTTTATGCAACGACTAATCAGGGTGGACGAATAGCAAAAAGCCATTTTTTCGGATGAATCCGGTTCTGTTTACAGACTCATGATGGTCAGATCCGTGTTTGGCAACATCGCGGTAAACGCACATAGGAAGGCTGTATTCATCATCGCCATACTGTCGTATCGCTCGGTGTGGTGGTATGGGGTGCCATTGGTTACTCTTCTCGGTCACCTGTTGTTTGGATCGACGGCACTTTGAACAGTGCCGTTATATTTCAGAAGTGTTACGACCCGTGGCTCTACCCTTCATTTGATCCCTGTAAAACCCTACATTCCAGCAGGATAATGTACGACTGCATGTTGCAGGTCCTTTACGGGCCTATCTGAATACGGAAAAATTACCACTGCTGCCCTGGGCAGCACATTCTCCAGATCTCTCTGCAACTGGAAACGTCTGGTCAATGGTTGCCGAGCAACTGGCTCGTTACAATACGCCAGTTACTACTCTTGATGAGCTGTGGTATAGCGTTGAAGTAGCACGGGGACAACAAGCCTTGTATGATGACAGTTTATCCAAAGAGGTGCAGTTACTTATCGTCTGAGACCACCAAAACAATGGATGAGGACCTGAGGGTGGTTTCTGGAGATTCCGAGGTAGGTCATCGCAACACATGGAGGGTGTTGTTTACAGTTATCATCTTTTGACACAAGTACACGCCATCCAAGCTCTGTTTGACTCAATGCCCCGGCGTATCAAGGCCGTTAATACGGCCAGAGGTGGTTGTTCTGGATACTGATTTCTCATGAACTATGCACGTAAATTGCGTGAAAATATAATCACATGATAGTTCTAGTATAATATATTAGTCCAATGAATACCCCTTTATCATCTGCATTTCTTCTTGGTGGAGCAATTTTAATGGCCAGTAGTGTAATACTGCAAAAGTATATCACAAATTTTCAGGTGGGGTAGACCCATGTGGCCGTTTAGAATGAGCTGCCCCTGACTTGCTTTCTGTTCAAAAGTTTGTAAATCTATGGGATTTACCTGTTGTGGTTAACAGTCCTTAGGCTTACATACTAGTTTAACTTAAACCACCGGAAGGAGAAAACTCTCTCTCTCTCTCTCTCTCTCTCTCTCTCTCTCTCTCTCTCTCTCTCTCAGACACACACACACACACACACACACACACACACACACACATGCCCGAGGGAGGATTCAGATCTCAGAAGGGGAGCAACGGTGTGCTCCACAACAAGGCGTCTGAGAGACTTTGGCCATTCCACCACGGCTTTGGGTCTGTACATCATTTTTGCATATATTATTATGGGCTATCCCTTAAAACTAAGAACATTTTTTCCATTTCTTTTTCCTACCATGTGTACAGCAGATAATGTTGACCAACAAATTGGTGTAAATGAAGTTTTTCAGCAAGATCAACTTAAATTAGAAGAACAGCAGTGATCTTCGTAGTCCATCGAAGTAGTACCTCTTTCAGAAGTGTTATAGAATGATGCACCGCACTATTCATTCGGCGTATGGACAGCCGCGGAGAGTATTTACATACGGTGATATTAGTGACGAGGATATTAGTATAATTTTTGCTTCACAGCTTCTATCAAGTACATTACATCAGTCGTCATCAGGAAGAAGTTCTCTTCATTACCATGATAGACGCGAATCACACAGTCACTGAGAACGAGATGAGTACTCTGGTGTGAGCTTCGCAGTCCAAACTGGACTGGGCATCTTTATCCGCTTGTGAAGAACACCTCTGCACCCGCACTGGCCCGTTCTGGTTCTGTCCAGGGCAGTCCTGGTCATGCGTTGTAGAACAGATCTTCCGGACATACTTGTAGCCGATTGGCTACATTTATATGGCTTGAATATTATGTTCTAACTACAGACTTCTTTCAAAATTGGTAAGAAATACAGGCGGCGAGTATAGGGAAAATATTGTTCCAGCAATTGCGTCCTTACTGTACCAGTGTGTATTTCTACTAGTTCTGAATATTTGGGATAAAAATGCGTTGATACTACGTTTCTGTGACATATCATTACAGATGGGTTACTGCTGTGTACCCTTACGCAAGGCTCGAAATAAAACATTCGCGACCTTAGTTACCATGAATGTACGGTTCACAATAACCTAAGAAATACCAGCGTACGCGTGAGTTGTGGAGAAAACTTCAGGCCAATGGGAAATTCATCTGTGGTTTGCAGTGAACGTTACACCGATGCGGATTATAAATCTGATTCCAACAAAGATTTTCAAAATAGGTATAATTCTCTACAGATTTCCGAAGTATCCTCACCATGAAATACAAATACCAGAGTGTATCTGAGTGCTCCAGATATTACGAGAATTTTAGTATTTGGATGCGTGACAACAAGCCTTGTATGATGACAGTTTATCCAAAGAGGTGCAGTTACTCATCGTCTGAGACCACCAAAACAATGGATGAGGACCTGAGGGTGGTTTCTGGAGATTCCGAGGTAGGTCATCGCAACACATGGAGGGTGTTGTTTACAGTCATCATCTTTTGACACAACTACAAAAGATACTGTTTCAAGGATAGTGTACGTTCCAAGATGAAAGGGAAATATTACGAGTTCCATTCAGCTTGAGGAATTCTGCCACTGAAATTTAAAATCAGTTTCATGTATTCCATACATAAATTTAAATAATGTAGGACATCACCTTCAACCATTACACAGGGAACGTGCAGAAGTAAAACCTGACCAAATCGCATCCCACATCATTGCTACATCAGAAAGGCAACTTACCATACCCTGTAGACGGCAGATTCGTAATAGACGGAATCTCACTCATCGTAATATCTGCGTCCTTCGATCTTTTACGGTTACGAACAGTACCTCAGAACTCGTGAACTTCAGGCATATTGAGGCACTTGGATTCCATAACATTCATCAAGAATTATTGAACAATTTTAATGAATATGCATTAGATAATTTGGGAGAATTCTTCACTGACATCCTGTCGGCTGTTACATCAAAAGTGCACTTTAGGAACGCGAATATAATATCTGGTTTGAAAAGTGTGAAATCCAGCTACTGGCATAACGCACTGCATGAATCTTTTTGAATATTTTACTATCCTGTGGCGTAGTCCATTTGTACAGGGAGGCTTCAGATCAAAGAAAAGTTGCTGAGACAAAGCATTTCCTTTTATCAAATATATGGAATATTCTTTCGATCCTTGAAGGAACATAGACATATTAAAACTTTGAATACGGTTACATATATTCCACAATATTTTTATTTATTTGTTCGTTATAAGGCTTGAATATTTTCTTTTATTTCCATAGATCCATCATATCCGATGAAGCGGAAAGCATTTGTGGCATTTGATGACCTCACTGCTGCTTTCGGTCTGTTTAGAGAATTATATCGTATCTCCGCTGACTTTTTGACATTCCTACAAGAGTAATTCAACTAGATTTGATGAGGCAAGTAAACTGGGAATCATTTATTCAAACCTACGTGCTGGCCTCACAACCAACGTAATCTTCTTCTAACCATATTAGGAAAATGATGATTGAAATTATCTTTAATTTCCTACTGGGATCAGTTAGACTGCCATACAGCTTGTTTACTAACAACAGATCGAAATGAAAGCAAATAACAAATAGTTTCACCGAATGAAATCAGCGATAGGCATCCTGAAGAGCGTAGCAAAACGTGCATCGATTCTCGGCCGTAACCTTTGCGGCTGTGAGCATTTACGTGACCTCAGAACATTCGTCGCCAACACCTACAATACCTTGTAAAGGTTAGTCAACATTTACTCTGTAAGCAGGATAGAATTCTCAATGGCCGAGTTCAGACGAGCACAAGTAATTTAGACGTAAATCAATTTATTACATTACTTATTGCAGAAATGTATTGAAAACGTAATTTGTTATTTTCTAACATCACTATAAATAGCTGTATCTGCTTCAGAACAATTACGCTTAAATGCATCACTAAGTCATAAAATATGCTTTTAAAAGCGAAGATATAGTCTGAAGTTTATAGGAAGAAATTAACAACAGGAAAACAAGGGCAAAGGAATGTAGTCTAATTAAATCAGATGATTTTGAAGTAATGAGAATTGGAAATCAAGTAATAAAGGTGATATATGAGATATCTACTTGGGCACTGGTCCAAATACAAAATACCTAACAGTATTAGGAAGAATACATTTATAAATGAGAAAAATTTGTTAACATGTAATATCAGCTGGTAGAAAGTCTATTTTGAAGACAATAAACAGTTCAGACAATAAGAGTATTGAAGCTTTTTAAATATGGTACTGAATAAGAATGCTGACGATTAGTTAGGTAGATCGAGTAGCTAATGATGAGGAACTACGGAGAATTGTGTTGTTGTGGTCTTCAGTCCGGAGACTGGTTTTATGCAGCTCTCCATAATGACTTATCCTGAGCAAGCCTCTTCAACTACACATAAGAACGGCAAGCTACATCTGTCTGAATATGCTTACTGTATCCATCTCTTGGTCTTACTCTGCGGTTTTTACCACACACACTTCCATCCAATGCTAAATTCACAATTCCTTGATGTCTAAGAATGTGCCTTACCAGTCTGCACGGCCGCTACGGTCGGGGGTTCTAATCCCCCCTCGGGCATGGATGTTTGTGTCGTCTTTATTATAAGGTAGTTCGTAAGTAGTTTGTAAGTTTAGGGACTGATGACCCCGCAGTTAAGTCCCTTAAGCTTAACCTTTGAACATTTGGACATTTTGAAAAGGCATCTCTTTGGATATTGGCTGATCACCATTCGATATTTTAAACAGAATGGGGGCTAGAACATTTACTTCAGCGAGGCCATTCTGATTTCCCATCGACTTTTTTCCTTCTAATATGAAGTAGAACTGTTGGTTCTGCAGCAAGTATTCCATGATTTTTACTAGTTGATGGCGCTTAGTAATATCGTATGTTTTTATCAGTAGTCTCTGGAAGTTCACTGTGTAGTAGTCGGTTGTTTGGTCCATCACAGCCAAGCCCGTTATTCAGTCGTTTTCATAGCTTCTTTATGCTCCAATGTTTTGCAGGAATTTCTGGAGTTTGAGGGTATACATTAACCAGTTGGGTAAATACGAGGCGCGTCCAGAAAGTAAGTTCCGTTTTTGTAATAAAATGAAATTGTACACAGATACAGAAGAAATTTTTATTGCACAGAATTCTACAACTCTTAAATTACTTTTACACATTACTGCCGAAATTTTGCAGGCATTTGTCATAGCGTAGCACCTAGTTTTCTATACCTTCTTCTTAGAAATCTGCCGTCTGTGTCAGTTGTTTCGTAACAATTTCATGCATCAGTGATTGTAAAATTTGGGAGAAGTCCATAGCGAGAGCACTAATTGTAAACCTACGGTTTTCCTGTATCTTGTCATCAATCGCGTAAACCAGTTCTCCTGTAACCAAACGTGGACGCCAACTTCATTCTTCATCGTGCACATCACTACTCCCGCCACTGAACTGTCGGACCCATCTTCTCACCATCGAATCACTCATCGCATTTGGTCCGTAAACATCGCAAATTTGCCGATACATTTCACTTGGTTTCACTGTCCTCGCATTCAGAAACCGAATCACCGACCTGATTTCACAGGCGGCGGGATTTTCAATTAACGCCGACATTTCAAATAGGCACAACAAAACGTACGTAACTGACAGCGATCTCCATCTGCTATGGTCCCCTCCAGATTAATCGGCGATGGGAATAATTCTGTAAACGGATGGTCCAGTTTCATTTTTCCTGACTCTATAGAAACAGTAAATGGGCCCGTCTACGTGGTGGAGTGAGCAGGAGACATACAGCAGGACGTCTGACAAACAGGCCTACATTCTATGCCTCCAGAACACAGTTTGGCGGGAAGCTTAGGCCCCTGAGGCAGATGCAAGATCTGCTGGCAATTGTGGCGCAGGACCATTTTGGTTTCGTCAGGCAGTTAAGACCAGCGAACAGCGACTTGCCCATAAAAATATGAAAAACATCTGGAACCGCTTTACGTTGTTGAGGCTATAATGAATGGAAGGAAAAATATGTTTTAATGGAAAATCATTGTTTATTTTAAAGCGAATTCAGTACGCTGCCTTCTGCAAAAACAATAGAGGTCTGACGAATTCCCAACTCAGCAAGTGAAGTAACATTGCTCATGAGAGAAGGAATCGAATATTATATTTTATCGATCTCAAACTCCCCATCTACCTCCTCTTCATCCTCAACCTCCTCCTCCACCGTCTAATCTTCCCTTATCTCTGCCAAAATAATCATTTGTCATGGCACACGTTCTCCTCCTTGATACAAATAGTCTACAGCGCATGTGCGGAACAGCAATCGCAGCGCTGCAACATAGATAAATTGAAACGGAACTTACTTTCTGGACGCGCGTTGTAGTACTACTCCGAATGAAACTGCAGTTGGTAGTGGTCAATAAATGATGTGGAGAAACGATATGAAAAATAAATGGAATAGTAACCGCAATCGTCGCTGAAGCAGCTTCGTTCCATAGTACGAAGCCCACGCAACGTGAGCGGCGGAACCAGCGCCTGGCTTACTTATGGACACGTCACGTCACGCCGCATTGTGGGCGGCCATTGATTCCCTGAACAGCTGAATGGCGTGTCGCGCTGTCCACTAATCACGTCACGAGATAAAGCACGGCGGTCGGCTCTGCCCGCTCTTTGGAGGGTGCGTTTGTCACGTCCGCGGGGGCTGCGTGAAAAATTAACTGACGCCAGCATAGAGCCACACTTAATTCTCATAACTAACAAGTCACGCTAACAAATTATGGTTGCAACATGCTGTGTGTTATTTGTTTTGATAATGGTAGAGCCATTCGAGGAAATAAAGTTAAATGGTATTAAAATTAAGTAATTTGTTTAAAAATTTTAACGTGCAAATTGCGTACAAATCACAACCCTCACTTCTGCGTCTTTTAATACACGACATAAATATAACGCAGGACATATCAAAACGGGGGCATATACAAAATTCACTGCTCCGACTGTAATGCATACTACATCGGGCAAACAGGACGCAACTTCAAAACGCGTTACAAGGAACACACAGAACTCGGCAGAAAAAACGCTGAAAGCAGATCCACCTTCGCTGCTCACCTTATACGCAACAGTCACAAGGTAGACAGTATCGAAAACAACCTGACAATACTACATACAACTTGAAAGTGGCCTAACATAGAGGCCGAAACCGGTAGTGTGGGCTTAAATGAAGCACCAATAAATGCAACTGGAGCTGGACTTTCATTACATTTGAACCACAGTTGCGGCAACAGCAACCATATAGTGATGGAGAAACTAATAAAATTAATGACATACATCAAAATAGCTAAACACAGACAAGCTCTCCTGCGCTTCTGTCTGATATGAAATGAATTGGAAGCTATATAAAATCATACCATCAAACAGCGACTCACCCATAAAATATATGAAAAACATCTGGAACAGCTTTACGTTGTTTGCGGCTATAATGAATGGAAGGATAAATGTGTTTTAATGGAAAATCATTGTTTATTTTAAAGCGAATTCAGTACGTTGCCTTCTGCAAAAACCACAGAGGTCTGACGGATTCCCAACTCAGCAAGTGAAGTAACATTGCTCATGAGAGAAGTAATCGAATTTTATATTTTATCTATCTCAAACTCCCCATCTATCTCCTCCTCATCCTCAAACTGCTCACTCTAATCTCCCCTTCTCTCCGCCAAAATAACAATCTGTTATTTACTGTCGCATTATACCTCTCTCATTCTATTTCATCTTTCTCCCTATCTTATCCTTCTTTTCCTCCTATGTTATTCTCCTTCTCGCCGTTCTACCTCTCTAGCCTCCTCCCTATCCCTCTTCTCATCTCCTACCTCACCCGCCTCCACAATCTTTTATGCAATATCAGTAGCAGGTTTAATAGTACTCGATACAGAGAGGCCTGTTGAACAGAAGCCTGTCACGTGGACTGCATACTGATAGTATACAACGTATGATTCAAGGGGCTGTGTAAAACGTTTCTATAGTATTCAGCTGTGTATGAAGATTACGAATTTTGCCACGGAGTTTCGATTGCACGAAGCTGATTGTTTGTCAGGTAGTATCTTCCGTAGTATCAGTCGTACAATGTCGTCACAGGAACATGTAGTGGAACATGTAAGCTGTCTGAAAACTCCGTTGTAAACAGAATGTGTAGTAATGGAACAATAAATTACATCTGCATCCACGATTAAGCAAATTCTCACACGTTATCAGTGCTGATGACGTCATATATACTGAACGATGTGCCGTACAATAATGTAGTTTTGTAAGTGCTTTCTTTAATTATTTTGACCTGTCTTCATCATATTCGTAATTTTGCATTAATAATTATGCACAGACAAGTACAATAACTAGCGTCATATATGCGGACGGTTTACAAAGAAGCTGATGATTTGCGTAGGACTAGAAACGTGTCTCGATAGCCTATCGCTTAGAGGGCCAGCCGCTCTCCGTAATAAAAAGTAACTGGAAGTTGATATTATTGATCCTACATCGACAAACGTCCTACGAATCTTCGCGGCGGTATAGAATGTGAACAGCATGTTGATTATACTCTTGGTGAAGAAAAGAATACAATGCAAATGGGTAGTTTGTGCTTAATTTGATGTTGGTTTTATTTTCAAATTTGATGTTTTCTATTTCAAATAAATATTTGAAAATAATCATGCAGTGACATT
Organism: Locusta migratoria; assembly: GCA_026315105.1. Lineage (NCBI taxonomy): Eukaryota > Metazoa > Arthropoda > Insecta > Orthoptera > Acrididae > Locusta > Locusta migratoria. The sequence continues at coordinate 275,205,505 of CM048751.1, read as the reverse complement.
TCTGATAATTTTGCCTAGAAGGCTGTGGTTTCTTTTGTAGAGAACAGTCCGTTTCGTAAGTTGCTTACACTAGCCGTACATCACAGTACACTCTTTGAACTGTAAATTTGTTTGTATTTGACAACAACAGTTATCCACTAGCCGTGTTGTAGTATATGAGTTTCCTGTGGTAACTTTCAGCATGACTTGGTGTTTTTAATGCTGTTCTTACTTATAATGACGGCTATTCTAGAAGACTACAGGTTTTGAAATATCTTGGAATTCATAAAAATTACAACACCTCTAAAAGTGTGATGGACTTGGACGAACTGCAAAACATGAAGGTAGATATTGCAACAAACAATATGTCAAAAAGACTCCAGAGCCAAGAGAAGGAGGTCAGCACTAGCAGAGGAAGATGAAGAAGGAGATACGGACTACCATCTAGGATTATTCTAAAATTTTTTATATATCAGTTGCCTGTACATTAATTTTTTTCTTTAAATGCAGTTTTCTGTATAAATTTCCCTTTTCCTCAGAAAATGTTAAATCTACATCAATGAATTTATTTACCACATAACATAGATAGTACAATGATGTTGCAGCTCTACTTTAGTAGTATTTGCTGTAATAGTTAAAATTGAAGAAATTGAAAATTTTATAATTTACCCCAAAATTATATATTTAGGGGAAACATTATAACTTTTTGTCAGTTGTTATTTTAAATTTATTGTACAGCAATACAATCAAAAAATTTGCGAGAACATGTAATAAAATCACCACATTTATATACTCAACAGTTCCTGAGAATACGGGGCATTTATATAGCCAACCAGCTGAAAACCTGGCGTTGCCCGGGTATTTATTTATTCCTGCCATTTTACAAGTATATATTTATTTGTATAAAGTCTGTATGCTTATAAAATCTCTTGGCAATACAATTAATACTAAGAAGTAATAGATTAAATCTTGGTGCGTGATGAGGCGATTTTCCGTAAACGATACTGTTTATGTGCTCATATCATACTACGTGTCGGAATGTGATACAATTTAGAATCTACATTCAAATATATATATATATGTATACTGTCTGTAAAAGTTCCTGTCGCTACAATTTGTAGTGTTCGAATTATAAATTGTAACGTCATACCTAGAGCCGTAGTTTTACTCCATAAACAGCGGAAAAGTTGTAAGAGAGAAACTTTTTTCCTTCCATCATTTTACTATGGTTGCCAGGGAGATAAGGTTTAATAAAGGTTTGAAATTATTCTCATACAGTGTATTTCGAAAGTCTAGCCGCATCATATGGCATTTTTTGCGATTTCTATTGATTATGACGTAATATCGTTTGATCCATGTGCCGTATGTGATACTTAACCATGCAGCAGTTGTTATCTCACGGTAGGAAATGTGTGTACCAAATTTGGTTGAAATCGGTCCAAAGGTTTATGAGAAAATGAGCAGCATTGTCGCAAAATGCAGCAGTGTTTCGCGCATCTCATTGTTTATGACGTCATATCTCTTGAATTATATATCGTATGTGGTTCTTACACTTGACGGCGATCGTCCTCATGGATTGAAGCTTACGTATACAAAATTTCATAAAGATTGGAACAAAACTATAGATTTTTATGCAACACGTACAAACATACGGACACTCTGCTTTTAAATATTCACAGAATATATAACATCAACTGCGATTGGGCAAAGCTGCAAATGTGTATCCAGCCGGGTTTCGAACCCGGGTGTCCTGCTTTCTAGGCAGTTGCGCTGACCCCTACACCACTGAGAGACAGTGATCACCGCACATGCAAGGACTACCTAAGCACGCCTCCCATCAGATACAAATTCCCAGCTTCGCCCTGCCCATAGTACTCAAACTCGTAGTTATGAAACTAATTCCCGTAACAGTAAGGGCTACAAACTTGCCCACCGCTCACCACTAACGATATGATCATTGCACGTCACCAGCATGTGTGTGTGTGTGTGTGTGTGTGTGTGTGTGTGTGTGTGGCGTCTGTTACGAAAGAACAGACGTCATTTCTGATCCGGCAGTTGTTATTATTTAATATTCACAGGATATATGACATCAACTGCGATTGGGCAAAGCTGAAAATGTGTTCCCAGCCGCAATTCGAACCCGGTTCTCCTGCTTTGTATCTGACGGGAGGCGTGCTTAGGTAGTCCTTGCAGGTGCGGTGATCACTGTGTCCCCAGTGGTGTAGGGGTAAAAAAAAGGGGGGGGGGGGGTCAGCGCAACTGTCTAGGAAGCAGGAGACCCGGATTCGAATACCGGCTGGGTACACATTTTCAGCTTTGCCCAATCGCAGTTGATGTCATATATTCTGTGAATGTTAAATAATAATAACTGCAGGATCAGAAGTGATATCTGTTCTTTCGGAACAGACGCCACATGTATACTCTGCTTTTTATATTAGAATAAGGTGTAACATTGTCGAGTAGGGTGGTACGACTCCCCTTAACATGAAACTCACGCAGCTCACGTTCCGCTGCGTTTTCACTTAGCTTAGAATGTTTTATAGATTGTGTATATCAATTTAGACGGCACCGTAAAACCGTAATACTGCAGAAGCGGCTAAAACTTGACTCGCAGTCCGTCGCATCGCATCCGAGACTATTCCTCGAGAGTGAATGGCGGAGTGCGCCGCGTTATACCTGAGGAGGCGCCCTATCGCAGCTCCGGCGCTGGGCTGTGCCAGCAGAAAAGGCCGCGGCGGAAGTTCCTTTATTGACTCAGCCGTCGCTGGCGGAGGATCCAGGGTGGCTCTGAATGGACCGCCACTCTGCCGCTCCCGAAATATCCGCCAGCTCCGAAGCGCCCTGCCGAGGGGAACCTCGCCGCCGGCTGTATGTATTTCATGAGCGTCGTAATTATCCTGTGCTTATCCAACACCATCTGGAGAGAAGGCCGCGGCGCTCTCGTGTGACGTAACCCACAGCAGGCATCGTTCGCGTAGCTGACTGGGTGGCCGCTGGGGCACGGTCCACTATACCGTAGCGTGCAGCCAGTCAGCTACGCGATGTCACAGACAAATATATACAGACGGGAAACCTCCGTAAGGGCCCGGACCTACGCTCAGGGATGCGGGGCGGAGGTTTTTAAGCAGTTCCATAAGAGGTCCCATGATGGCGCTGCGGTCAGAAGCAGCCCTTTAAACTGGCCAGACCAGTTCCTAAGCCAGGGAACGGCCTGACACCTGCTAGCATCTTACGGAACTACGAGGGGAGTGTAGGACAGTGGTTTAGGGGAGGCTGCTTCTCTGTATATGTTACTCTGTGGCGATGTCTACACTGTGTGACGTCACACGAGACTGCCGCGGCCTTCTCTCTATAGTCCGTTCGCCGAGAGCTGGGACAAAACGTAAACAGTGTCACGTGAGCGACTACCATCGTTTCCAGAGAAAGCATTCGGTGTTCACGTGATACGAAGGGGTGTACAAAATCCTTGGCGCGCGCTTATGCAACTGGTGGCGTTGGCTGGCTGCCAAGCTGACGTCATAGCGGACCCTGTTTTGTATCCCATCCTCGTCGCCACACTTTTCTATCCCTTCCTCGTCGCCACTTTTGTGTCTTGTTTCAGCCGGTTATCCTGGGTGTCAGTGACCGAGTAGCGAGAGACCGACACAGGAAATACAATACACGCGTGTGCGGGTACAGAGTGTGAGGTGACTAGCCAGTGGGACAGCAGAAACTTGATACACTAAGCTAGATTAGAACAAGTTGTATATTTCGTAGAAATGTAATACTTAACTTTTACATAGTTCATGATTGCCAACTAAGTGTACTGCTGAGACATAGGTTAACTAGGAAGAGGCCTGCCTACTGATGAGTCCTAGTGCCTATCCTAATCCCAAGTGAGCGATGCAGTTCAGGGGTGGCCACGAGCGGAGTTGCAACAGAGGGCGCTCGTGGCTGACGTCATAAGAACGCTGCGCCGTGCGTGCATGGCGGCGCGCGGCGAAAGTACGTGGCGAACACTTTAAGACGTGCGGCCCCACACCTTGACCAACCTGGACAACAATGTAACGAAATAAAGCACGTAATGGAAGATTCAAAGGCATTTACAATAAGGTTAAAAGTACGATGAAACTGACTTCATTCTGTCAAAACAGATTTATTTTCCTACATGTTGCTAACAAAACTCTCCATTCATACACAATATTTAATAACATTACCAGTAATAATATTGGTAAAGGACGGCGAAACAGAGTTCATTCGGTCAAACTTGTACTGTTTTTATTAAGGTTTATACCAAACCGCTCCTCTCTCTCTCTACTCTGTTGTGTAATTTTGAAAAATATGTAAAAGTTATTTTTTCAACATACCGTCTTCAAAATCGAGGGTTTTTTTTTTTTTTTTTTTTTTTTTTTTTTTTTTTTTTTTTTTTTAGATTTTAGCAACTCTGATATTTCGTGCTTATTGGAATTCGCACTGGGAACTTTTTCTTTTCTACGATAATGGTACGGCGCTTTATCAACAACAATAACTTCAAGCCGAGGAAGAACGTCTTAAAACCACTTCTCGAAGGTTCAACTAATTTTTGAAGCGTCTTTAAAGATGAACTTAAAGAGATCCTGAAATCACCGTTGCACAACACGTACTAACGAGCTCACACCTGCAATGGAGACGGACTGTGCGCCCCTACCTTGTACACCCCTCGACGGGAGCGCTGTAGTCACGCGGCTTTCTGTGTTTACAGTACGTCTCTCGTTTCGGTGAATGGAGTAGAGGTGCCGTTGGTCTAACCCCTTCGCCTATGTGGTTCCGTTTTTCGCTTTGTGCCCCCTGGAAGCGCTGTTTCTCGCTGCGTACACCTTGTTGTTAATATGTGCAGCCATTTAGCGACAAAACGGTAACTACGCGCTCTATGCGGATCCAGCGCTACTTGAAGCAAATGAAAGTCAACAAAACTCGTATGGTGTTCCACAGCTACTGTTTCTTTCCAATAATCATGTGTATTCGTTCGTAAGATAAGATTTTTCGTATTTTATGCAATCAGCAATAACGTCAGTTTCCAAAAATGAGATAATATTTAATATACATAACGTTTTAAACAGTAAACTTACGTTATGTTAGTGGTTTCAATTGAAACAACCGTGGCGCAAAACAATTTCGATTTATAACCCTGTGACGGTGCAGCTCTTGTCTCTTCCGTGCTTGCAGTATTAGATTTGTGGTTGATTCCGCCTTTTGCAAGACACTTTTAGTTTTGTTTAAATACCCAAACTAGTTTCGACACTTATTGTGCCATCTTCCGTGGGTTTCCGTTGTTTATTTTCTATTTAACACGCACACACACAACATAAACATACACAAATATACAACCACAAAACAATGTCAGTATCTAATCTATTCAAAAATCGCGCTCCACAGCACAGACACATCACACAAACAAATGCAACACCATACAGCCACCACAACAAGAAAAAAAGACGATGTAAACAGTGCTGTTTCACAGCAAACATCACACTGAAGAGCATAAAACATAAGAACACGCCACAAACAAACAAGCAGCAACACCACAGCTCAAATGTAAGTAAGGCAAAACAGCCATATGTATATATAATTTCAACATAACTTCCAGGCTAATGTAGGCCTACAATAAATCAGTCAGTTTTCGTAAACAAAATCGTCTTGTTGTTGCAGATGACAGGTTGTCAAAATTCGTCATTCCGCAATTAACGCACATGAAAATCCTGCGAATGACACAATGTAAGTACCTTGAATAAATTAGGCCTGAAACAGCCAACAAAATTGTCAAACCAAACACCTTGTGCAAACGATTGTGCACCAAAATATGTAACATGTTATTACAGAAAATAAACAACGGAAACCCACGGAAGATGGCACAATAAGTGCCAAACTAGTTTGGGTATTTAAACAAATCAAAAAGTGTCTTGCATGAGGCGGAATCAACCACAAAACAATTTCGATTGTTGGATCGCCGACCGCGGTGGCCGAGGGGACTGAGGCGCTTCAGTCACGGTCTGCACGGCCACTACGGTCGGGGGTTCGAATCCCCCCTCGGGCATGGATATTTGTGCCGTCCTAATTCATAAGTAGTTTGTAAGTTTAGGGACTGTTGACCCCGTAGTTAAGTCCCATAAGCTTTACAAATATATGAACATATATATATATATATATATATATATATATATATATATATATGATTGTTGGATCATGTATGTAGTGAATCCTCGAAAACAGAACACACTATCAAATAACTTTATAAATCGACGATATAATTTTCAAATACGCCTCCATTTAATTTTTTTCTAAGTTATTCTGATGTTTACTCCATTACATAAAGAAATATAATCGACAATGATTGATAGCAGTATGCACTATTTACTTAGAGATACTACTTCTGCCTTTGAGTCTATGATATAAGAGCAATTTCGCAGTGGCTATCAGTTTCAGATTCTCTACAAGATTTCAGTTCTGACTCTGAGGAAGAATTGATGACAACGGTGAATGGGCATACAGAGTCTGTTGATGTGATGTAAGGCTGGGAATCTGAAGATCACCAACCACTAAGTAGTTTCGTTCCTGCTCAGCAGCAAGCTGAATGAATTTACAAATGGCTCAATAATAATTATTATTTCTATTCTGGTCAGTTAGTTTTCCCAAACATCAAATCCAACTATTATTCCATATAATACAAACATTCCTGTGCAATTGTTTCTACTTCTATTCCAAAAAAAAAAAATTGTTTCTACTTCTATTCCAAATGAATCTGATTGATGGACTTTTATTTCAAAGTAATTTTTATGCTACTCGTTTAGTCAGGATGCGTGCCAACAACATCAAATCAAATTAAGTTTATTATGTGATCATATTCCTGTTCAACATATTACTGATTTGATTAAAATTTTCATCTGGGATAAATAAAAAATAAATAAATATATGGCAGCTTTAATGAGCGGATCTGTTTAAGGTGGTATTGCAACAGTGGTTTCACACCGAAACCACCCCTTCATGTATGAATGACAAAATATTGTTGAAAATAAACGTTGTATTCCAGTCTCCCCGATATAATTATATAAGTTATTAAAAATTTAAAAGAAGAAGAAATAATAATAAAATATATCACGTCACAATAATATTGAAATGAACAACATAACAGAATGTGGTATGTAGCATTCCTCTTACATCTGTATAAAACAAGTAGGCAGCATAGTAGTAAATTTTATAAAAACGTATGTATTGCAGGCATAACACCTGAAGATGACTATTAAGTCGAAATAAGCTTATCGTGTAAATAATAGGAATTAAAATATACAGTATTGAATTTATATAATTGTTATTATTAATAATGTTTATTCACGCACATGCGCCGACCTATTGGAAGTAGTCCAAGATAAACAAAAGTAATAAATAGAAATAACTCTTTACAAAATTAACGGACCACGTGCGTTAACTGCTTATGAGAATGGTAGCAAAATCCCCCGACTGAGTAACCACTGGCGATGCTCAGAAACAGTCCTTTTGGCGATCAGATAACACGAAATAATCGTTTGCTCAAAATAGTTAAAATTTCTTTCTTACGAGTATCATGTCAACACTCATAAATTTTTGTGTTGTATCACATTTCAAATGCAAACGGATAAAGTTAACGCTTTTAAACTGGCACTGATTTGTCCTTGCCAAAATCGATGTCCCGAGATAGTGAGCGTAAACAGTGGATTAAAAAAAAAAAAAAAAAAAAAAAAAAAAAACTTCACCTATCATGGTAGGTGGTTCTTCTACCAAGACGGGAGGGACGTTCCTATAGTCCCAGGGAACACTCCTCAAGTACAGTTCAAATATTTATCTTGATCACAGAAGTTATTTGCCCTAAAAATGTCCAAATGTTTTTCAACTTATAGGACCTAACTGCAGTGGTAGTCGGTCCTTAACTTACAAACATCTTAAACTCACATATCCTAAGAACAAAACACACTGTAGCAAGGCGCCTTAGCGCATACTTCAATTCCGCATAGGCTTTGTGCCCTAGCCGCTCATATGCAGATCTCCTTTCCCTCCAAAGGTAGCATAGTTGTTATCATAAAAAATAGATTTTATGAAAATTCATCGTAAGGATGGTGCAAGATCAGCAACAGGTAATATTTTGAAAACAATTTATTTTTCCGTCACAGTTGCAATATTTTGGAGTTAGTGACTAGTTTCGGACTTAATGGCCCATTTCCAAAACGGTGGCATAGCTTTTGACTTCACTTGCACCATTGCCAAATTAACTTAACATTTTGTCAATACTAAATAGAATCGCCATAAGCATTCATTCGCCTTAGGTCTAGTTATTAGGAGTACAAATAGTGTATGGCGTAAATAAAGAAACAAGCAAGCTTACGTGAACTTGACAGCTCATGATACTCAATATTTATGTAAAGTTACTGAAAAAATATACAAATATTCATTAATAATCAATTAAACGAATAAAAGCGGCGTATCTTGTAATTGCTGAGTTGCTATGGAGGATACGGTGATCTGATTATATGTCCCTCATCTATATCTATAAATGTGAATGTCTGTTCGGTGTACGTTTATCACGCCTGAACCACAAGACATAAAGAGCTAAACATTTGTACAGTTACTAATGTGTACCCGGGGAAAGCTTTCGGCACGGTTTTATGGCGATCGGATAGCTATTTATCTATATATATTAATATCAATGTGTGTTCGGTGTACGCTTATCACGTCCGAATAACAAGACGCAGAGAGGTAAATATTTGTACAGTTACTAGTTTATACTGAGGAAGGTTTTAGGTACGGTTTTATAGCGATCTGATAGATATTTAGTAATTTGAAGTATATAAAGCGAAATGCGGAACAATAATTACTCTTTGAAAGTTATATTTACTCTTTGAAAATGGTTTTATTGGTTGCTTTGTTGCTTGAGGGTTGATAATGATAAAAGGGTGCAGTATATTGGGATCGAAAGTTATCGGTGTATATAAAATTATACGTGTGTGTGTGCCTGTGTTAATATTTCACTCTTCAGCGAAAACTACATAACGCAAACTAATGGTCTTTGTGTAATTGTTGTCCGAAGTCTGCTGTTGTAAACCATATCAGTTCCATGGCGATAGCTATAAGGGGATGGAAGATATGGTGGTTGAAAGTCAAATTATAAAAAAATTCGGACTGAATGCCAGCGATGACGTTTGCGACTCTATAGCAAGGAGGTTACATACAGCGAAACGTGATGCCACATACTTTATCTTTGGTCTATGCGTGCTACAATGTCTTCAGCTTCTCTGTAAGGATAAGCAAACGAATAAGGAAATATAAGAAAAATAAATATATAAAGCAGTAAAAAGGAAATTTCTTTTAATACATCTCTTTAAAGAAATGGATCTGACGTTTCGCGCAGTACATCAAGTGATCAAAAATGTTTTTTTCTAAGGTAGGTATTGTTTTTCATTTCAACCTTCCATATCAGTTTCATACCACACTGCTGAAAGATAGCTCATCTATCGTACTCAACCAACACGCGAGTGGAGCTGCGGGTTTAAGCTAGTAAATCGATATAATGTAATTAATGCTTTACCCCATGGGAATAGCACTGCCGTCTGGGGCACCAGGTGACGTATTCAGTGGAGTTTCTCTCTTTGTGATAGTAAAATCAATGCTCTTCTCTCCGTTATTTCTTTACCTACTCTTTCTTTCACCATAATCTGCTCTTCCGCTACATCTCCTTATGTGAGTATAATAAAACTCATTTTGCTTCCCCCCCCCCACCCTTCCTCTATGCCCATTGCTGCTTACTGCCATAATTAAAACCTCTCCGTATTGAAATACCGCCATGCTTCTGATTATCAAATAGGAATTTAAACTTTGTGTATGCACCTTTCGTTACTAGTACTGATTGAAAATTTTAATGTTTTTAGATTTATGATAACTTCTGTAATATTGGAAATGTAGGGAAAAAAAAAAAGAAAAAAAAAAAAAAGAAAAAAAAATGATGCGGCGGAGTGGTCGAGCGCATTGAGGAGCTATGCTGCAATACGAGATGCCGTTCCCCCTCGGGGGTTCGAATCCCCCCTCGGGCATGGAAGTTTCTGCCGTCTTTAGTATAAGGTATATTATAAGTAGTTTGTAAGTCCCATAAGCTTTACAAACATTTGTAAAAAATATAGAACGCCTGGTTAGGTGTAAGAGAAGGCCTGAACGCCGCGATGGAGTAGCCGAGCGGTCTAATGCGTCTCTCTGCGGAGCGCGTGGTTGCTCGCCGTGGAATTTCTAGTCCTCCCTGGGGCATGGGTGTGTGTGTTTTTCTTAGGTTAGTTTACCTAGTTTGTAAGCTACGGACTGATGACCACGCAGTTTGGTCCGATAGATTTACAAACATTTGAATATTTGAAGGCCTGAACACATTAACCTTGCCAGGTTAAATAAATGTTTAAATAAATAAATAAAAATAAAATAATTGGTATTCAATCTTAATCAAAAACATGATTCTTTTAAGTGGTTTAAGCTTCTTCACTATTCCAACGACATCTACGTCTGTATTGCGCTTGCCGACTACTGTTGTTGATTCGAATTTTCAGATATTTAGCTCGTCTTCTTTCGTGAAGGTATTTTGAAAAGCGATTACTGATTTTCTCCTAAACAGTGCATGTCTTCACGTCTTCCACCGGCCAGGATAAATGAATAAGTCAAATCTGCATCGCATTGTGACAAAGAAGAGCAAAAGCAGCATAGCAGTAGGGCCTACCTTACCGTTGTAGCTGGTAGTCCACGGAGCTGCGTCGTGATGTTAAGATCGTTAACACATGCGAGGATGAAGAAGCACTGCAGAGGGTAGTATCTGTGGATATCGAGAACGACACGCCACCTTGATGTCAACCGACGTCGTCAACCGAATATATCTGTGAATACCGCAGTGAACTTGACTCCGACGTTTCTATGGAAACATCATCTCTGACGGTAACAACTGTCACCAACAGACGACGATCGATCATCAAAGAGTCTATTACATTGGCTCTTTTGGTTTAAAATATTTATGCGTTACACTATCATTTTTTAATCGTGTGATATAATGCTGACGATGCAAATTTCACGGGATGCATCTTACCTACGAGCCAGATGTGGTAGTGCAGCACCTCAACGTGTCATGGAGGTCACAAGCCTTTGCTTCGCGCAGCAGTAGGCGGCCATAACCAAATTAATCCGTAGAACTGCAGACAAGCTGAATAGGTTCCAGTGACTGTATTTAACACTTCAGGAACAGTATGTCTTTATTATATTTCGGAATTATTTCCGCCGCGGCGGAGTGGCCGAGCACAATGAGGCGCTATTCTCTGATGCGCGTGGCCGTCCCCCTCGGGGTTTCGAATCTCCCCCCCCCCCTGGGGCACGGATGTTTGTGTTCTCTTTAGTATAAGTTAGTTTATAAATAATTTGTAGTTTTAGGGACTGATGAGCCCGCAGTTAAGTCTCATGAGCTCAAAAACATTTTTGAAATATTTCTGTTACCATATATTCATCTGTTTAGTATGGAACAGCTGCATGTAGACAGATGTAAGTATATGGGTAATCTAAAAGGTGTTCACTGTACAGATATGTGCAAGTACTCTCCATATGTTGTACCTAAAGTGTTACTTCCTATTACTAGGACCTATTCAGCTTCACTGAAAAACTGTCCGTTAAGTAGTTTGGCGTCACCTGTTGGAATATTGAACCAAGATGTGTGTATGGAACCATCCACAACAGCGAACGTGTGGCCAATGTTCGAACTGATCTCTATATTATATCCCAACAATTTTCAATGTGGTTAATGTCAGGCGATCGGTGTAGCGAAATCATTGCTGGAGTGTTCTAGAATGTTCTCCACACAGTTGCAAAACCTATGACCCATTGACAAGACGTATAGTTATCTATGAAAACTGCATAGTGGTTTGGTAACATGAACAACTTTATTTACTGCTACAGCACTTCGTGTAGACGAACATAATTTCCAATGAATGATCGATAGAGTTGTACCAAATGATCCAGGAGAATACCTGCCACAACATCTCGGACCTTTATGGAACCACAAAATGCTTTCACAGTGCCTTGTTTGCAACGTGGGTTCATGGCTTTGTGGTGTTTGCAAGACTCACAAAGCCTTCCGTCAGCTCTAGCCAACGCAGATCGGATCCTGTCGGATCAAGCACGGTTTCCTAATTCGAGTCGATGACAGGTTCTGTCCATATGCCGCCATTTCAGACACAATATTACTCCATAAATACCTGTGCATATAACTGTGAAATATGTTTTATATCACTTGACGACATTCTTTATCACCTACCTGTTCATATAATGGTACACCGAATGCTTTCATATTCACAATAAAATTTCTGTGGAATTTGAGTCTGTAGTAGTGCTGATTGACACCAATAGTCAGCAATCATTTATCAGATTCGCCATCAGATCAGGTCATTGTTAAAAACCGTTTTTAAGTGCCTCAATTATTGGTAAATAGCTGATATAATTATTTGTGTGCTGCTTTATGATACAACGTTGTAAAATAAATTATTCTTTTGCCCTTTCGGTTGATCATTTCAACGAATTTCATATTTTGCACTCTCGGCTGGCCGTAGCTTGGGTTATTCGGCAAAATGAGCAAATTTTTCGCTCCATTTAACCAGTGTCAGCTCACTCATCAGCAACAGTTAATTATCCTGAAATCACGCCACGGTTCCGCCTTCTACACTCTACAGTATCGTTACTGTTTTTGGCACCTTGCAGCATTCGAATTTCCTCACGTAACTGGTAATTCATTTTATTTACAGTGGTGTTAGAATTGCAGATGTCCGTTATTTAAGTAGAATCGGGTAATCGTCCTACACATCCTGATGTTGTTTACTGTATCTGGCCCGGTTATTTAGTACCTGTTATCTGGATTTATCTGTTATGAAAGTGTCATCAGTAACAAATATGGTATAAATTAAATGTAATCTGAAGAAATAGTGCTAATCGTTATTTTTTCAAAACACTAGATTATAGTTTGTAGGCTAGCAGTCATGACATAATTCATAATTTTATGTCTATATGTATAGATATGTCGAGGTCACTGCCGTATGCAGGAATCGTCGCAATTTTAGAAGGTGACATATCTGATTTTCAAGTTACTGACTTCGAAGAAGATGAGGAAACTGCTTTGGAGGCTGTTGTTTTAGGAACAGTTTTTGGTGTTGATCTTACTGATGAAACTGTATGTATAGACTTTTTAAGTATTCCTTTTGAAATTCACACACTGAATGACAATGAAGAGGAAGAATTCGATGACAATCACATCTCTGTATATTTGGTGAAAGAAATTTCGCAAATTGATATCGTCGCAACAAATAACGCCTTTCTTTCAATGATTTACACCCAAACTCGTGCACCATTTCTGTGACACTCTCTCCCCTTTATTGCGATAGTACAAAACGAGGTGCTCTTCTCTGACCTTCCTCTAAATCGCCAGTCAGTCCCACTTGGTGGGGGTACCACAATGCAAAATACTGCAAAATAGGACGCACAAGTATAACGTAGGCAGTTCCTTTAGTGGAACTGTTGCATTTTCTAAGTGTTCTACCAACGAAACGTAGTCATTGGTTCACCTTCCCTACAATATTTTCTATGTGTTCTTCCCAGTTTACCTTGTTTGTAATTGTTACTCCTAGGTATTTAGTTGAATTTACGGCCTGTAGTTTTGACTGATTTATCGTATAAATCAAGGTTAACGGGCTTCTTTCAGTGGCCATATAGATGACTTCACACTTCTCATTATTAAGGGTCAATTGCCATTTCTTTCACCATGCAGATATCTTATCTACTTACCAGTAATACACCTGTGTGACGCACTGTTAACAATTGCTTGATATTATATCAACATTCATGTGTTTCAGGCCAGTGAGCTTCCTACATTCACCACGATAAAGGTTGGATCGCTCTAAATGCCTTGAATTGCATGACAATTTATTTATGTTAATTTCATTTATATAGTATTTGGCTACATATCGATAACAGAAAATACTTTTTTGCAGAAAGACGGCTAAAGATGGCACTTATGCCGAAAGAAATCTAGTGAAAAATAAATAAATAAGTAAAATATTACAGGGTTTTGGACAAACCAATAAAATCTATGAAAATGTACCTTATTAGTACGTTGTGTAGCCTCCATGGATGGCGTTGTTAGCGACTTCGATCATACAAGTGGTAATACTGTCCTGGGATGCGTTATTGCCCGACTCCCCAGCCTATTAGTGATAATCTGCGCAAGCAGAGGAACCACAATCGATGGTTTAAATTTCGTTTATTGAGATCTACCTTTATTGAGATCTATGTTGCATCTTCAAGTCTATTAGCATTTGAATATCACACTGTAATATTTCGTCATGTGGTAGCTATACGATATGCCGCTGCTGCTCTTACAATAATATTTTCGTGTGGTTCAGTGACCTGGTGCAAGTCTTTCGATTGGACGACACTTCAGCGACTAGCGCGTCCCTAGCCTACGTCAGTTATACAACCGGGGAAAGAGGGCCAACAGGTTCAGGTGGAATCCGAACCACGTGTCGTTTCTGGCAACTCCTCACATCGTTAAGTGGCGCGGGCTGGCTTAAATCGCGGACTGAAAAATTCCGAGAGCCAAGCGGGTATCGAACCAGCGATGCCACGGCTTCCAATCGGATGTTTACCCCAACGCTGACCTTACAACGACCTATCCGTTCCACGTGATCACTGCACGAAGTTTAGTTGCAACTATTAGACCCCTTTTAGAATCGGTGAGCTGTAGGAAGCACGAATGTGTCTCCGTTGCGTGCTAACCGATTGCTTCCCATGTTCTATACACACTGTGCATTATGGTCTAAACATTTTCCATTAACAGGCACAAACAAATGGCCCTCTGGCAGCTGTCACGAAGCTGTGTAGTCGGACGATGATCAAACTATGATGTTTGTAAACCTATTGGACCAAACTTCGAGGGGGAGTTGGAAAATAAGTCTCCCTTGTCGGCTCTTGTCAGAGATGCGTATGAAATGGGGAAAAAAAATTGAATGATACATTTAAGATAAGACATCTTCATTTTTCAAGATAATTTCCAAGTACATTGAGACTTATGTCATACCGCTTTATAACCTTCAAAATGCCGCCCAAGAAAAAAATCAGGGCGTTGCATACGGAGGAAGAGTTGAACGGCTTCTTTGAAGACGGAATTGCTTCGAAAATTGCCTCCGCCGAGAATTTTCTTCGAAGCTGAAAACATACGGAATCATTTAGCGAATGGTGTAGGCGCTCACAACCAAGAATTGCAGTATGGTTCTGCGTTTCCGTCGCGGAGTGTGGTCTCGCATTGTCATCCAAGAGCAGAACGCCAGATCTGAGAAGGCCACGTCGCTTTTCCGAATCACCTCTTTGAATTTCTACAGTGGTACAGTACCGCGTAGCATTAATGGTTGCATCCTTAAAAAGTCCAGCAACAAAACTCCTTGGGCGTCACAGAAAACGATGAGTAATGTATTATTTGCAGACGGAGTGTTTTGACCTCTTTCGGACAGATGATGACGGATGTTTCCACTCCATGGATGCTGCCTTCGATTCGGGCATGTAATGGTGAACCAACGTTTCGTTCCCCGTCATAATCCGAAACAGAAAGTCATTGCCTACCAAATGGTGTATCGTTGTCTTGTACGTGCGCGTTCACCTGCTGTGTCGTCTTTCAGCCATAGCCGTTCAACGCTTCTTCCGTATGCAACGCCCTAAGGTTTTGCTGGGCGGCTTTTTGAAGCTTATGAACCGGTTTGACAAATATTTAATTATGTAGAAAATTAAGAATTTATCTTTAATGTCTTTTTCCATTTTTTGTCTTTCATACACAAATCTGTTCACATTCGAAAGGGGGAACTTATTTTCCAACTCTACTCGTACTATGGTCATCAGTCCCTAAACTTACAATCTACTTAAACTAATTAAACAAACCTAAGGACAACATACACACCCATGCCCCAGAATAGACTCAAACTTCCGACCGCGAGGACTCGCAGCTCCCCAGCAAGGTGCCATAGAGCGCTCGGTCACTCCACCGCAGCAGAACTACGTTATTGCAAGCATTTTGACATATAGGATTACTTTTATCGTGACTATAACAATGAAAAACTTATGGATTTATTTATAAATCCATTAGAAAATAAGTTTTTTGAAAGCCTGCTACTGTAAGATAAATGGATTTATTCAAAAATACAATACTGCTTCCAGTCATGATTTTTTATTTATTTAGCACGACGCGTTTCGAGAAATAATGCCCATCTTCAAGTGCGTTTTTGTGCTGTTTCATATTATTTAAGATGTTTTGAGTGTATGAATGCCTGCTGCATTCTGCTGACGTTGCTGTAATATATAAATACGGCCGATTTTACTTTTTGGTTATCTTTATCGGGCGTATTTATATATTACAGCAACGACAGCAGAATGAAGCAGGCACTCACACACTCCAAACATCATAAATAATATGAAACAGCACAAAAAACGTACCTGAAGAGGCGAATTATTTCTCGAAACGCGTCGTGCTAAATAAATAAAAAATCGTGACTGGTAGCAGTACTGTTATTTATAAATAAATCCATTTATCTTACAGTCGCAAGCTTTCAAGAAACCCATCGTCTAATGGAAAAAATGAAATGAAAAACCTAATTAACTGAAACCACCAGTTTTTCATATTAAAGATACAAAAGTAAGATAATGAAATTTGCGATAGTACGTGGTGTGCAAGCATGTGCTCAGAGCGAGGGGGTGAAATGAAAAGCAAGCGGTATAGACTTTTTTTTAAGACCTTTGAAGAGATTCCTTGTTTCTTTCGTGGATGCAGAATTCATCAAAGGAAACACCTTGCACGTAGCGTAAGC
The DNA here is from genome assembly GCA_026315105.1 of Locusta migratoria. Taxonomy (NCBI): domain Eukaryota; kingdom Metazoa; phylum Arthropoda; class Insecta; order Orthoptera; family Acrididae; genus Locusta; species Locusta migratoria. Next base: position 275,188,631 of record CM048751.1, on the reverse strand, counting down.
GCCTTGCTGACGGGCGACTCTCAGTAGTGGAGACTTACGCCGAGAGAGAGCTTCTTAACCGGCTAGGAGCCCGGAGCCAGGAAGAGGCAGCGCTTTATGCTCCATTAGCCGCCGGCGCAGGTACTTTGGACCTCGCTTTAGATCTCCAGTAGCTGAAGACAGCCTTCCTCTCCACTCTAAGTGGCCATATTCCTGCGACTTTGTGTCAACGTAACAGTTCTGCTGCGCACCATCAACGTATTATTTAAAATAAAAACAGGCCACCGCCAACTCCTAAATCTCTCCAGCTGAAATAAATTATGAAAGGAGCTACAATATGGAAGGTATGCTCTCATTTTGTTCTAGAGCACTTCCCCTATCTACACGGAAGAGCGAAAGAAACTGACATTCGTAGCCAGACACTCAGATATGAAACCACGCAATGCATATATAAAACATCTTGGGGTCTGGCGCAGGCTTTAGATCGGTTACTGCTGCTACATCACGACTTGAACGTGGTGTAGCAGTCAGTGCACGAGGTGGCGATTCGGTACTGATTTTCGCGCATGATCATTTCACGAGTGCGCTTGGAACATTTGCTGTTCTATCTTCTGATACTTCTATGGTATAAAAAATGTTACAGCTTTTGGAATGGTATATCATTGTTCATACGCTGCCGCAGAATGCTAATGCAGCATATTTGCCTCTCTTGAATCCCACGTTATTTTTCCCGCCAATTTGCATGTGCGGGATTTACATAGTAAAATGTACGGTCATTAATGGGCAGAAGCCAATGTGCGGCATATCGAAGTTTGGGTCGGGATTACATTCTGAGTTCTCGACCTATTCCATTTTACCACTCTGAGCTGTTACTTAATATCAAACAGACCTTTTTCCACCATTATGTTGTCTTTTTGTGTTAGTATGATCGTCCTGAGTGAACAGTTTTTTAAACGTGAAATTTAATTAAAAAATACCGAATAAGAAAAAAATAAATATGCACTAAAATGTAAACAAATTATTGTGTATTATACGAGGCACGTCTATAAAGTAAGTTCCGTTTCAATTTATCTCCGCTGCAGCGCTGCGATTGCAGTTCCGCACATGCGCTGTAGACGATGTGTATCAAGGAGAAGAACGTCCGCCATTTGGAGATCGCTGTCAGTTACGTACGCTTTGTTGCGCTTGTTTGAAATGTCGGCGTAGATTGAAAATCCCGCCGACTCTGAAATCAGGTCGGCGATTCGGTTTCTGAATGTGAGGAAAGTGAAACCAAGTGACATTTATCGGCAAATTTGCGATGTTTACGGACCAAATGCGATGAGTGATTCGATGGTGAGAAGATGGGTCCGACAGTTCAATGGCGGGCGTAGTGATGAGCACGATGAAGAACGAAGTGGACGTCCACCTTTGGTTAGAGAAGAACTTATTCACGCGATTGATGACAAGATTCAGGGAAACCGTAGGTTTACAATTAGTGCTCTCGCTATGCACTTCACCAATGACGACGAGCTGAAAGAAACTAACTGGTTGAAGACACAGGCGGCAGATTTCTATGAAGAAGGTATACAAAACCTGGTGCCACGCTATGACAAATGCCTGCAAAATTTCTGCAGTTATGTGGAAAAGTAGTTTAAGAGTTGTAGAATTTTGTGCAATAAAAATTTCTTCTGCATCTGTGTACATTTTCATTTTAATACCAGACGGAACTTACTTTCTGGACGCGCCTAGTACTACAACTTATTGCTCAACTTACTTTTTCTAGTCATCAAATATATAGGTACGATCTATGTGTTTACCACACAAAAAGATAGGTAGGTACCTACAAACTTTAATTCTAACTAAACACATACTTATGAACAACATACAATGATCGAAATGTTTTTAGAGTTCTCCTAAGTAAAATGAATGAAAAATATTAGACTACTTAAAGGTCAATCAAGTTAATACGATCATATAATTTGGTTACAATTATCGTTATTTTTGGTGTCAGTGTCAGCCAAGGAAACATCAGATACTACTTCGGTCTCAATATTCTCGTATTATTTTTGCTACGAATATTGGGGTGTTTTTGTGGCTGACACCGACTCCGAAGAGAACACTAATTCTAACTACATTTTGTTATCGTACTAACGTGACATACTTTTAAGTAGGCTAATATGTTTCATTTCATTTTACTTAGATGAACTCTAAAAATGTCGATAATTGTTTGTTGTTCACAGATATGTGTTGAGTTAGATATAAAGTGGGTAAGTACCTACCTAACTTCTTGCGTGATAAACACATAGATCATAACTACATATTGATGAATACAAAAAGTAAGTTGATTATTAAGTTGTAGAAAAAACGCAATTATTGTTTACTTTTTAGAGCACATAAATTTGTTTTGAAATTATTGTTATTTATTTTATTGTTAACATTTTTGCGAATTTTTTAAAACTTATAGTGAATCTTAAGTACATTAATACATTTTTCTGAATGTGGGTAGACCTACTAAACGTGCTGATCATATGTGACAGCGCCGTATAAATGAAATAAAAGAATTCACAGAGAAAAGTATCTCAACAGAGAAAATCTACGACAAGGACAATTTCAAGAGGCACTTGCGAAGAGCGCAAAAATACACTTTGAAAAATGTGGCTGTACCTGAAAAAAGTTTTCAACAGGGAATTACTTGACCATGACGACTTTACGGTAGGTGACCCAAATATCCTGATAGCCTATACAAGATTCGGCCAAGTATCGTTAATTTACTACTAAGAATTGAAGAGTTCCGTTACTTCGTCATGGATCCCATAATCAGAACCTAACTAAATCTCATAAAACTACCCTTGAAGTACATCCTTTCCAATAAAAACAGAATCATCGAAATCGGATGGCGCGACATTGAGTTATTGTCCATTTGTCGCGTACATACATAGTGCCAATTTAAGACTTACATGGTTTTCCAATGGTTCCAATTGTCAGAATTGGACCAAATAGAAATAGGGCCACACGTGAAGCACTAATTCCAAATAGAAAAAGAATTATAAAGTAGGTCCAGAAAGTCGAAGGTTCTGAGGTGATAAACATAAAAAAGAATTACAGTCGAATTGAAAACACCCCGCTGTTTCGAAGTCGGTTAAAAATTCAGCTTTCATTTATCTATTGCCATAAGGTTGATCAGAATGTGACTGGATAGAGGACATCGACCCATTCAAATGTTCAAATGTTTGTAGAGTCTATGGGACTTGACTACGTGGTCATCAGTCCCTAAACTTACAAACAACTTATGAACTACTTACAACTAAGGACGGCACAAATATCCATGTCCGAGGGGGGATTCGAACCCCCGACCGTAGTGGCCGTGCGGACCGTGACTGGAGCGCCTCAATCCTCTCGGCCACAGCGGCCGGCTCGACCCATTTATCGATGTTACATAGTACCGGTTTGTTTGAGTTCTCGCCATATCTTTTGGTAAGGTATGATGGTATCAGTGATTGCATGTTTCCAGTAGAGATAGTTCCTGTCCACCACACACATATGCAACAGTGGGGCAACTGATTGGCCAAACGAAGGCGCTATCAACAATGCCTACTTCACGGCCGTTTAGCGAAAGTTACTGCGTATGGGCCTTCGCTCTAGAAAACTGGTCATGCACCTTCCCTTACGCCGTTTGTCAACGAGTACTGGTGAAATATGAAAGCCTTACGAAATATGAAAACCTTACGACCAATGAGTGGTTGCAGGTGATCTTTTAAGATACATTTTTTGTACTCCTCTGGAAACGGGCCGCGTGATCGGCTGAATTCAAACACCCTGCAATAATAGTCAGAAACACATCTATCAAGACAATCGCAGGCATTGTCTATAGGCCTTAGATATGGGGAACAGTCCGTGAAAAAAAAACACCCTCTTTATTCGGCAGATATAGATTTCTTCAACTGACTTGCCATTTTCAGTGCATACATTATGTTTTATACCAGTGTGCTATGCATGTGCATTCTTTATCCCCCCCCCCCCAATCACTATATAGTAAACTTATCACAGATAAGTTTAGATGCATCTAAACTGTCGTGTGGTAAGTGTACTTCATAGCAATGTGGGAGATAAATAATGCACATGCATAGCGTACTGAAAGAAAGGAATGAATGAATTGGCAATCGCAAGTCATTTGAAGAAATCTATATCTGCTCAATAAAGAGGACTTTTCAAGTACTGATTACTGCAAATCACCCATTTGAGAATCAGATACAGTCGTGGGCGCAAGAAACATTTCTTAAGGGCCTGCCGCGGTGGCCGAGGGGACTGAGGCGCTCCAGTCACGGTCTGCACGCCCACTACGATCGGGAGTTCGAATCCCCCCTCGGTCATGGATATTTGTGCCGTCATTTGTATAATGTAGCTGATACGTAGTTTGTAAGTTTAGGGACTGATGACCCCGTAGTTAAGTCCCATAAGCTCTACAAACATTTGAACATTTGAATTCGTCACGTACTGATTTGGTTTGTGTCCTATGAACAATCACTTGAACATTTCTTAAGGAAGACAATCTGAGGGACGCTGATGTTAAAAGTATAAAGGCCACAGGTGGTGGCTATATGTTCATTGACGTGTTTCGACTTTTTATCATCGTCAGGATGCAAACACTGGGTAACACTTCATCACCAACTGCGGCCTGTATGTTTTTAACTACCGCGTCCTTATCGCCACTGATTAATATTTGAAATTCATCATAAAGGGCGCATACCTCATGAATATCGTGGGGACGAAAGAAAGGTAATGGATAGCTGAAGTTATAAGTTTCGCGTCTGAGAAGGACGATCATGCAGACTACCGTCGTTCAACTATTACACAGTCGCCCGAATAGAGAATAAAGTAATAGTTACTCCTGGTGTAGATAATCAGTTAAGTAAGCTCAAAACAAACAAGTTACAAGGATTTGATGGAATCCCAATGCAGTTTTCCAATGGGTACTCTACAGCATTTGCACCATACTTAGATTGCATTCGGAGAAACTTGTATCCAAGGCAAAGAACAAAAAATAAATAAATAAAAATATAAAATAAAAATAATAAAATAAAATAAAGTAACAAGCGCATGTGACTCCTTTTCTGAAAAAGTAAATGAAGGGATCAGCATAGTTACAGACCCGTATCTTTTAATATAAGTTTGCTGCATAATTCTTGAAATATTCTCAATTCGAATATATAATACATGCTTCAGACGAAAAACCTTCTATTGAAGCTTTAACACTGCTTAAGATAGCATCGCTCGTGTAAAATTGAGCTTGCTCTTTGATAATATCTTGCGATCAGCGGAAACACTGCATATTCCTTGATATCCGAAATGCGTTTGATGCGATGTCGAACTGAAGACGTAACGAATGTACGAGCATTAGGAATAGGCTCACATATATGGAGTGGCTCGAAGTCTGTTCTATTAACGGAAGCCAGTACTTTGATGTCGGCAGCCAGTGTTCGTCATACGGAGTGTGGGCCATACAGCGGCACCTCTTGACCCCAATTGTGCAGTATAAACAGCGGCCACAGTAGAACTGACGCGCAACCTGAACGTTTGCAGCAGGATAACCGTTCGCTGGGTGCCAGTTGCTGATTGGCTCTTGCCTTCCAATCTGATACAAGACTTTGCCTACCAATCACTTATCACAGTAGCAAACGTAAGAGCCTACTGATACGCTTCTGCCAACAATCAACCAACGTCGGTGTTAGATATGCGAAAAATTGACTGTATCTATGGATTCACATTCAGCAGCACCCAGCAGTTAACTGTCCTGAAGGGAACCACTGTACAGTGGCTGAAATGTCGGCAATTCATTTGTTGAATGTTTTTAAAAAATGACGCAGCCTAATACCCAAAATTGTTTTATTCAAAATAACACCTGCCGTGGAAGACTATGAACATGTAACAAAAGTATCGTATACATATCTGAATAAACAAGCAGGTTTCAACGCCACTGCATACCCGTAAATTATTTGAACATTACATATGCTGGGAGGAAATTAGGGACCACATTATCGTACTTGTTTGTCACTCATTAATTCATGACAAATAAATAGGAATCAATGGAGGCTTCAGAAACTGAAAGTTATTATTCTGACAAATGGCATGTTGCATTTCTCAACTAGCGGGATCCACAATTCTTTCGGTCCTGCGCGATACTATCACCGATTAGCAAGTGACTACTGAATCAAACCAAGACTGCAGTAGTTAAGTTGGGAGATAGCAAGTTTATTCTTGGCCTACAATCAGTAAGATACTAGTTAGTCAGAGATAAGCCTTGTACAGCCCCCGGTAATGAATTTCGGCGAATAGTCTGTAACATTAACGTAGAATATTAACTATGAACTACAGTTACCACACTAACCTTCAAAATAGCACCTCCCATAACTATGCAGCACTGTGCTCTACGGTACATGTCCTGGAAACTTTGCACAAAGTCTTCCTTTGGGATGGTGTTCAAAATCCTCGTTACGTTTCGTCAGGCCGTTGGATGTCAGGCATATCGTCCAATCACTTTCCTGTGAAACCGAATGGAGGGAATAGTAACAAATCTTGAGGACTGAGATCCGGAAAGTATGATGGATGTTCAAGTAGTTCCACCCATTTTCTTGTCAGGAACTGTTTGACGATATGACTATGTGTCGACGATTCACGGTTAATCTGCTGGTCATCCGCTATCTTGGACACAGTTAAGTGACGATCGTTGATGACTGTTGTCCTGTCATTCTCTAAGATTCCGTCACTTAAGGCGTTCGCCGGTCGTCCGCTACGAGGATATTCAGAAACACTCAGTCGGCTTCTTTAAAAACACGCAAACCATTCGTACACACACACATCACGGGCAGTGCTTCATGCAGAAAAATAAGTTCTAGTAACGCATGCGTTTCTTTAGGTCACCGGTTCCCAACCTATGGGCCGCGACCATCTTGTGGTCCTTGGGTAGCTTGGTAGTGGGCCGCGAACGCTCTTCGAGAGTTGGAATCAAGGTAAAAATTGTTACTAGGTTCACAGGTTTCACTTATCAGCTGCCAAGGTCACCGAGAATAACTAAAATAAGAGTTAAATGTCCTATAGATCCTGTATCACTTGTAAGGGAATGGATCATTATGTCATGCCGAAATATGCCTCAATGCAAAAGCTAGAAGGTACTGCTAGTATTTATTTTAATGTTGAAAATCAATAATATCGCGTGTTACCCCAACTGGCTGCCCTACGGCACTGGTATTTCGTGGCGTAACCCCACAATTTTGCTCATAATCGAACTAAACCATTTGTGTCATGGAAGCCATGAAAGAATAACTATATAACTGGGTTCATAACTAAAAACTTGTTTGTCGTTTTTGTTCCTCATTGCCGAAGTGTTACGTGTGCTAAGCCACTTCCCGTAATGCTGTATAGACATATCGCCCTCCACCCTGGTGAACATGTGATCAGGCCTTACGCTACCCTTTTGCGGGGAAGCCCAGCGCGTCACATTGTATACATGCTCTGTTTTACTTCGGCGAAAGGAGTATAGTCGGTGTGTTGTATCGTACGGTTGTGTCTGCATAGTTACTGCTCCTTCACCTGAGTATGGATACTTCAATACGCAACAAGGACTTGCCGCCAGACGAAACAATCAAGTGATGAAGGAACTTCAACATTGGACTCTGTAAGTAGTCATTTGCAATACCAGAGATTGTAAACAAGTGAAAAAGCTGTAGTGGTACGCCGAAAATTTCAAAAACTGCCAACAGGAGAAAGTGTCAAAGATTTTAGGAACCCTTTCTGACTAGACACTAAAGCAGTATTTAAGCACTTTCATGTTTCGTTCAGGGATCACTTTCCTAAAATTGAGGATGAAATCCAGTGGACTATAAATCACTTTGATGTGGATACTTTAAGAACTAAAATCTTCATCGGCTGAAGAAGACCTTTTAACTAAACTATCACCAGTCTTTTAAAATCTTTAAAACAACGGCATTGGTCCCTTTCTGGGAAAGTGTTCGGTAAGACTATACGTCGGTTGCCAAAATTACTCTGAAACACTTGATGGGATTTTGAACAACCTATGTATGTAACGAGCCTATTTAACTTTACTGTTTTTGATAAACTGAGGATAGACGTGAACTGAATGTAGAGAGTGATTTGAGACTAAACCAGTGACCGAGCGGCCTGCGGCGCGCCGTCACGTTCTGCAAGGCCACTACGGTCGGGGCTTCGAATCCTCCCTCGGGCATGGATATTTGTGCAGTCGTTAGTTTTAGCTAGTTCATAAGTAGTTTGTAAATTTAGGGACTGATGACCCCGTAGTTAAGTCCATAAACTCTTCAAACATTTGAACGTACCAAATATCCCACTGAGTTTTTTTTTTTAAAACATTGCTTACTCTATTTTGAGTTCTGACGCCTATTTTTATGTGTTGGTGATATATACTTTTTATTTTGTTGCTGGGCCTCTCAGATGTTTTTATGCAATGAGTTGGCCGCAGAGCAAAAGAGGTTGAGAACTGCTGCGTTAGGTGTATTACGAAGCTTAAAACAAGATATGAATTTGATTGTTTGCTGTTCCACTGTCCTGTTATCATTTCAGAAGCAACACACTAAATAAGCACTTCGCCCAACAATTCTAACTGGGAACACACACGATGCTCGTGAACTACGGTGGGGGCAGGTTGTCAACACCGGCCACACAGCAGGTGCATCGTTGTGATTCGCCTGCGTTGCCCGATAGGCCGTTCTTACTTCATTCACCGAACTATACTGTCGGAGGTTGTATTATCGATCAGAAGAACCAATTCAATTGTTAAACTATTTAACCCTCGGACGGCAGCGTCAATTATTATAACTTCAGCAGCAGCGCGGTGCAGATTTGCTACCACTGTGTATTCCGAGTTACGATGTTAATATATATATATAACTAGCTTGAACCCGCGGCTCTGCTCGCGTGTTGGTTGATTATGATTGATAAGACCGGTTTTGAAGGATGAAATGAAATACAATACCTTCTTTAGAAACAAACATTTTTAATCAACATTCAAATAAAAAAAAATGTGAAGTGCTTAATGATTTACAATAAATAGTACATACATTATTCCTTATAGCCTGTGTTGCAATATCTCAACACGTATGGTGAGAGTAATGTCCAAATTCATTGTAATTTTATTTTAGGGCATTCTGGTAAACTACGTTATTTGTATTAAAAACCTTTTTTGCTGCTTTATTTATTTTTCCTTATATTTCCTTATCCGTATGCTTATCCCTACAGAGGAAGAGCTGAAGACATTGTAGCACGCTAGACCAAAGATATGGTCTGCGGCATCACGTTTCGCTGTAGGTAACCCCCTTGCTATAGACTCGCAAACGTCATCGCTGGCCTTCAGTCCGATTTTTTTAAAATAATTTGACGACTTTGAGCCGTCATATCTTCCACCCCCTTATAGCTATCGGCATGGAACTGCTATGGTGTACAACGTGACACTTCGGACAACTATTACACACAGACCATTCGTTTGCGTTCTGTAGATTTCGCGGCAGAGCGAAATATTAACACACACACGTCGAATTTTATATACACCGGTAACTTTTCATCCAAATATACTCCACCCTTTTATCATTATCAACCCTCAAGCAACACTGCAACCAATAAAACTATTTTCAAAGAGTAAATACAATGTTCAAAGAGTAATTATTGTTCCGCATTTCGCGTTATATTCTTCAAATTACTAAATATCTATCAGACCGCTATAAAACCGTGTCTAAATCTTTTCTCAGGTATAAATTAGTAACTGTACAAATATTTAAGTCTCTTCGTCTTGTCGTTCGGACGTGATAAGCGTACATGGAACAGACATTCACATTAATATACATAGATTAATAGCTACCCGACCGCCATAAAACCGTGTCTAAAGCCTCCCCCGGATAGACATTAGTAACTGTACAAATTTTTAGCTCTTTATGTCTTGTGGTTCAGACGTGATAAACGTACACAGAACAGACATTCACATTTATAGATATAGATAAGTGATCGATATGATAAAAATAGTGTAATGCACAGGTAGAAATATCATATTTGTTGATATCTGAATTAGTACATCAATTACATTACTCGAAAGTAACCTTGCTGTTATTTCCTCTTTCGTTTCTTCCCTGTAGTTTCTGTCTCTTGAGTAATTAGTCTCAGCCTTTTCCTGTGTAATGTGGAACTTAGTACACATAATTACCTCATCAATCATATTATCATCTAGCATGAATGAGAGAACTTGCGTCTCTGACCTAACGCCCATTGCGTTCCCCTTTGAACCAGGGAATATTATTATGGTTTTTTTTCAGTGCTGCTTGAATGGCGTTTTACTCCACAGGGTGGTACCGCCTTCAATATCAGATTCATTGCGTCTAAATTCTTGTATTGGATCGGAACTAGAATTTACATTTGAATAATAGTATCATTTTCGTTATCTGAAGAGGAATCTAGACGAAAATCACTAAGCTCTTCATTACTTGTCGAAAGAAGTCTATTTCTTCATCTTTTAGACCTATACCATGTCTACGAGATCTGGAGATTAAATTATGTAAGGCTGAAAAGGGTTAAAATGAGATTGACGGAAATTGCAGTATGGCTAATCAGGAGAAAGTAGAGGACAATTTATTGAGCATTAAACTATTTACGAAAGAAACTGCCGCAAATCCTTTTGCAAGGAAAACTGGACGTAACACAAATCTATTAATTCAAGTCTACTTACATGACAGGCAGTGCGGAGCAAATCTGCTACCAGAGATGGACTCCCCAAGAAAACATCTTTTGGGTGGATAGAGCCGTGCACTTGAAACTCAGAAACTTCAGTGACATTGTTAAGGATTAATGGAGGAATAGCTAACGCGGAAATACGGCATCTGCATTATTGCGACAACAGTAAGCATTTAAAGAAAAGTGGTAGGATATTTGCACCAGCGCTGCCGCTCGAGGGTTAAGAAACAGGAACAATCCCATGTGACTTAGACCATAAAAATTCTGATTATCAAGTTCTGAGTGAAAGTCAACAAGCGTGGCTTTAATGAAATGTCTCTTCGAAAGATATTTCATGGTAACTGTAGGATGCAGAATACGTGATGTTTGGGGAAGCAGGCTGGAGTGCGTCACACACTGCCTGGCGCGGACTTTCCCGTAACGAGGTTTTCATGTTGATGGGACGGGCGCGGCCGTTCCCTTGATGGCATCTAGTGTCTGAGGTGCTTCACTTGAGGCGGAGGCGGTGAGGCGCAGTTTGTCGTAAAATACTTGAGTTCGCTATGATGTAGCACACGTGGCGCCGCTTAGGTGCTTCAGAGTGCTTGACGGCAGTGTACGCCAGGGGACGTTGGCACTTGCTCTGTACGCTGAGATGCTAGGGAACTAGAGAACGGACATTAGCGTCGCGAGGTTGGGAAACACGACTTCAATGACAATAGATTGGGGATGCTTAACACACTTTAACCTTACGTAGTTGTAATGAAATAAATCGAAATTTGAGATCACTTATGGCTTTCACTGTACTAGGTTTAGATGTTTAGGAGATCCCGGGTTCGAATCCCGGCCAGGGAAAAATTTTCATTCGCCGCACATTGGTATTACAGCTACACCTAGTACAGTAAAAGCCATAAGTGATCGCAAAATGCGATTTATTTCATTAAAAATGATCGCTGTAACGTCGTAAAAATATATATAATTGTATACAAGCCGAGGCTGGGCTGCTGACGACAATTGTGTCTCGATACCTCATGGTCTCCCTGATGCGGGAATATAGTATTGTGGCTGCGAGCATTACAGGATTAAGAGACTGTGGTAATAGGTAAGAGACAATGTGGCGAATGGAGATTTGGGTGTGGCGGGAGACGTGCAGGGAAGAGTCCTCTGCAGTCGGGTTGGTCAGTGTGTTCTCGGTAGCGGAGTGGTCAACGCGTCTTCCTAGTAAACAGGAGATCTCGGGTTCGAATCCCGGCCGGGCACAAATTTTCATTCGCGGCACATTGGTATTACATCTAAATCTAGTACAGTAAAAAGCCATAAGTGATTGCAAATTGCGATTTATTTCATTAAAAATGAAGGCGCTAACGTCGTCAAAAATATATAATTGTTACGTAGTTGTGGATTTTCTCTTTATACACTGATGATCCTTAAGCTGGTACAACAAACACTTCCCCGTTTATAATTCTACTAATCGATATCAATTACTTATCAAAAAACTTTATAGAATTTTCAACATTTTCGTCTGTTTTAGTGACAATTACTGTTGTTAATGGCTTATGAGAAAAATGATAGGAAATCGTGTTATAATACTGAACTTAAGTAATTTGTAAAACTTTCTTACAGAAAACTTATTGATGCAGAAAACGGTTGTTTTCTACAAGCCAACCCAGAAAGGGTGACATGCTGAACTTCTGAGGGCTTCTGATTTGCCCGATATCGGTGCAGTATTAACCCGAAGGTTCCGCCTGCTAGTAGCTATGTTGACTTTCCAGGTAATTCTCTTGTTATTGGGCGTCACATGCCTCGAAGGCGCGGCCATAGGCCCTTGACGGGAGGCGGTGACCTCTGCCCCGTGTCCTAAAGTCTTGGGGGCGGGGGCAGGGGGCCGCCTCGATGGCGGGGTGGTTTCTTCCTTGGCGGCATCCTGTCCTGTTGTCCTGTTTGGCCGGGTTGATCTTTCACGACGTCCACCTGGTGTACATTGTCTTGCCAGGCCTTGGGGGCTCTAATATCTTCTCAGAGTCCGCTACCTCGGAACCAGCAATACCCAGGAGGTCCCGGAGAATAATGTCCCATTGGTCATGGGTGAAGACAGGACACCGACATAGGAGGTCAAGGTCGACTGGAAAGTTGTTGAAGTATAACCAGGAGTGGATTCTGTTGTAAAATTCTGAGCGAATGCCGACGCACAGGAAAGGTGAGGGTGGCTAGGCATCTCGGGGTGTGAAAGGGAATGGCGTGTCCCAGTGCAGGTAGATGCCGTCGTCGATGGAACGTGATATCATGGCGAGTGCCTGAGGAACGCTGTGTCCTCCGGAGAGCGGCAGGTAATCGTCCCCGCGTCTTCGTCTTCGTTGGCGTATGCCGAATCACCCGAAGTTGCTGGACGGGGCGGAGACATCCTAGAGTTCCTCTTCTGGTAAACGCAAGTCCATAGTAGCTTGAACCGTCGCAGGTTGAACGTCGACGCGTGTTACCATTTCGACGTCGTGCAGCGCCGACGTGGTAGGCACCGCTGTGTCTTCCGTTTGTGTCGCAGCGTCTATTCCCACCCGCTCCCCCATGGTGGGGGGAGCTGAGAGAGAGGCTTCCTTTAGAGATCGTAGTTCAGTTCGCAGGCTTTGCAGCTGGCGATAAGCGGCAGCAAGTTCAGATTTCCATGCCTCCAGAAAGGGTGACAATAACTCTGGAAGATTTTATTGGTTCTCACATTACGTCATAATCTCAGTTAGAATGTAATTTTGTGGGGGGCTGTATGTATTTCTGGCTGCGAGACAATAATCGTACTAGAATGAAAATCTAAAAACAACACTCGAAGTTGCTTAAATATTTCACACACGATTTACTTCAATCGAAATAGTTATACACTCCTACATAGAATTTAACTTTGAATTTGGGACCACGTGCAAGACTGTCCTTTCCAGTGGTGTGGCGCTCCTTACGGACAATTACCACACAGGGTGACGTGCAGCTTCAGTAGTACACCGATGGTGGCTGCAGTGGTAAAAGCCGTAAACATAGTTCATGACTGCACGCAACACAGAAGTCTGCTTATTTCGCAGTATTACAAGGGCAACACTGGTAGATTGTACAACTACCACAGCACAGGTATAAGGGTTTGGGGCTCAGAAGTGTCAACACGGTTTCAAACTGGTTATTAGGACTGGGACTACGGTACGCACACCTGTAGCCGGTCTTACACTCACACCACAGCATACACGTACACAGCTCGACTGCTGTCTGTTGAGGAGCATTTGGAATGGCGGTTCGACATCTTGAGCATTGAAAGCAGATTATGCTTGCATGCAAGTGATGTACGTACGCCCTTGACCTGGCGAGCGCTGTCTGGGATAGACTCACTACATGCAGTTCATAACATGTAAGAAATTAAACTTCCTGGCAGATTAAAATTGTGTGCCGGAACCGGGACTCGAACCTGGCACCTTTGCCTTTCGCGGACAAGCGCACTACCAACTGTGCTATCACGACACGACTCACGATGAAGCCTCACAACTTTACTTCTGCCAGTACCTCGCTTCCTACTTTCCAAACTTCACAGAAGCTCTCCTGCGAACCATGCAAGACTAGCACTCCTGGAAGAAAGGATAAGGTGGAGACATGGCTTAGCCACAGCCTAACGGATGTTTCCAGAATGAAACATTCACTCTGCGCTGATATGAAACTTCCTGGCAGATTAAAACTGTGAACCGGAACCGGGACTCGAACTTGGGACCTTTGCCTTTCGCGGGCAAGCGCACTGTACGAGATTTCCCGCCAGCATATGCATTAAGTATGAATAAGAGGAGATAGACGAAGTTGACAGTATTAAATTCCTTCGATTACAGCTTGATAATAAATTAAATTGGAAGGAGCACACCACAGAACGGCAGAAACGACTCAACAAATCTGTATATTCAATACGAGTGTTATCAGACATAGGAGACATAAAAATAAAAAAAAAGCTTGCATACTTTGCTTACTTTCATTCCATAATGTCACATGATATAATATTTTGGGGTAGCTCTTCAAGTCAGTCAAAACTCTTCAGAATCCAAAAGCGTGTAATACGTATTATTTGTGGAGTAAATTCACGGACATCCTGTAGAAGCCTCTTCAAAGAACTTGGTATATTAACCACTGCCCCTCAGTATATATATTATTTAATGAAATTTGTCGTAAATAATATATCCATTTTCCCAACAAACTACTCAGTTCACACATACAATATTAGGAAAACTATTATCAACACGGTCTCGAAAGCGCTAACTTTAGTTTAAAAAAGGGGTCCGCTACTCAAGAACACACAGTTTTAATAATTTACCACAAAGCATAAAAATTTAGCAAGAAATAAAGATCAGTTTAACAGGAGCCTAAAAGACTTTCTAGTGGCCAAATCATTCTACTCCGTTACTGAATTTCTAAATTGCACCAAATGATGCATGTATCGGTATTCATACTATATTAGTATTATTATATTATCAGTTCAAAAAAAATCCTTAAAATGTATGTATCTATATTTATATTGTTAGTATTATCTATTATTCAGCTTGTAAATTTTGTTTCATGACATGTTCCACATGCACGAGGATCTCCTCAACATGGATCTACGGAACGAAAAACAAATCTGATCTGCAGTCGTACCAGACACAACGACCGCACCCAAGGACTCATGTTCAGGCGTACGATGAGCTACAACACTCGTTCACCTTTGTGGAGAGAACGCTGAGCAGCGCTCAGTAAATGCAACATGTGGTAAGATCCGCTCTTTTGCCATTAATGCAGCAGAAATGTGATGTGTTATTGCTAGAGGATCTTGCTCGCTCATACACTGCGCGTAAAACTAATCGTGTTCTGCATGACACTGTAATATTTCTGGCTTTCATCCATCATATTAAGATTTGAGAATCGCTTCCATTGAGCAAGTGAGAGACAGTAGCAGACAGATGATGCAAGTACTGTGAGAAGCGTAACAAGTGCTACCAGTAGGTTCTACGATTGGCTGATGCATATGGCTGACGTCCGAGAAAACTCGGTTGTGTTTTAATTAATATTTAATAAACTAATTGTAGAACCCAGGTAAAATACTAAGTAGGGAATCTCTCAATGTTAATCTATGTCTCATAAAATAAAATGTACAAGTATCAACTGCAACGGAGAACAAAATACTAACGAAAAGGCAGACAACGGGCGTCGGCCATGTTTTGCCGCCAGCCAGAGTGAGGGGAGGCCTACGTGGATCGCACTACCGAGATCAGTGGCTTTCGGGCGTTCATACTGAAACGTAGCACATCTGTTCGTAAATACTGTACGTAGCTTTTGGAAACAGTAAATTTATGTTTTATGTTTAATGCAGAACAATATAGTTTACTATGTGCAGTTTGCTAATTTTCTGCAGTTATGATTAATAAAATAGCTTGGATCCTCTCATCTTCAGTTCATCAGTAGGCAAATGGTTCCTAGATAACCATCATAACTTCAGCCTCAAGAGCAAGAACCAACGATCTGTGTGCTGTTTTCTGCGCTGGGACAATTACTGAAGAAGGCGTCAAGTTAGTGAAATAACTGTTACAACTGATTCATGCTATTCAGGGCGCCAGTGGCAATTATGCGTTTAAGATGATTCGTACTCTTTTTACAACCAAGAACGGGTTCACTGTGTCCATAGTAATATGGAGGAAGTTCTGTTAAGATAAATGTAAGAAGAGAATATATAGGAATGTTCGCCTATGGTGAAACAAGGGAGATAAACAATCCCAATATAAAGTCAAAGTTAAACGAACCCAACAATCATTTCTTTTACCCGCAATGACATACATCAACGTCCCTAGCCATGACGGGCTTCTGACCTGTCTCCATTTGAGCCAGTGTGGGAAACTGACACGCGTGACTCGTTAATCCACATCTCTTGCAGAACCACATGAGATGGTGAAGCAGACCTGGAATAGTATGTACTGAGGCAGTATTCTAAGTCTACAGGTTGGAATGGATACCGGCATCAGCGGCCGTTGAGAGTACGCCACGTACTGATGGAAGAGGGCACTCGTTGCTCTAACTCTCTGGCTGTGTGAAACACAACCGCGATCTTTAACAACTGTAGGCAGGGCAGTGTGGTGAAGCTACTGACATATAATACAGGGACAGTTCAATAAAGCTCTAGCGATGGAAATGGGTATGTTCAAATGTATGTCAAGCTTATGGGACTTAACTGCGGGGTCATCAGTCCCTAAACTTACAAACTGTTTATAAACTAACATATACTAAAGACGACACAAACATCCATGCCCGAGGAGGGATTAGAAACCCCGACGGGGAACGGCATCGCGCATCGGGGCATTACGTCTCAATGTGCTCGGCCACTCCGCCGCGGCGTACTTTCTCAACAATACATCGCGAGTGAATTGGAAAAGACAAGCACTTCGTAATAATTTTTATTTCCGGCAATGTACCTGTGATCGAAATTCCGAGCGTTTTTGTAATTCCTGAGCCAACGTAGTGAAGTGTTTCTATCAGTAAGCTGTCGTCAGGTAACTTTCTAGTCATTAAAAATCAACAGGGTGTGCCCTTCTTATTAACATACAGAAAGATGCAGGAGACACTAACGTCTCCCTAGCAATGGACAATGAAAAGTAAACGGACGAGGGACTAATGACGTCACAACACGGAATTCGACGTCTCCTCTATACTGAAGCTCGCAATGAAGAATCTGGCATATTCAAATTTTTCTCCTGTGGTGGAATGCAATGCGATCTACAAAGCACAAGCAGAACTTTGGAGACGCATAATTGATAGAAATTACTCCTCATTTCGTGTCTTAATTCAGTATTGCGTGAAAGATTTTATCTATGATACTGCCCACAAGCTTAACAAACGAGAACAGTTTGTCGACTTCTAAATTTGTGCCAATCATTCGGTCAGACTTCATCAACTGCCAATACGTTTAAGTTTATTAATTTTTAAATAATTAGTATGTTTGGAACATACTTTTCAGAAATTATTTACATATATCATTCAATACATCAGCGAATTTATATCGCTGTTCAGGAGATATGACGTAATAGACATTTCGACGCGTCCAAAACTACTTTATACTCACAATGCAGTATGAATAGAGACGTGAAGTTTTACTTTATTCTGTCTATCCTATTAATTCTCTTCCAATTATGAAAACAAAACTGCTTCATAGCATAAGGATATTAGACAACGTTGAAAACAGCATCGTTGCAGAATATTACAGGAAATTAAGACAATCGTACTTATCGACAGTAAAAGCTTTTCGCATTTAATTATCTTACTATTATTATCGGTGTGTTATAAAAATACACAGTTTCTATGCTACGACACAATGATGATAAATCAAAAACGCATTCATGAGTTACCGTCTGTCATAACTTATAAACAACCAACATTTATACTTACCTCTGTCGTAGATCATACACAATCGGAGATACAAGAACGCGACTTCGCGCCGACCTGTCTTTATTTCTTATAGATAGTTATTGTTGTACATACTAACGAATGGAATGTTTCCCACTAGCCACAAATTGTAACATGACTGCCGATCTACGATACTCAGTATGAAGTTCAGCAGGATCATGCCGCCATACGTTTAGTACGAAGCTGTGCCCTAGGCCTGTATTCTGATTGTGATATTATCTCGAATCGCGTAGGTAAACATACAATTCCATCAATATTATTAAAAATTTCCGGGCTCTTATGCCGTGGTCTAGTGGATTTATTGTCGAAACCCAACGTTACATTTTACAGTACAATTCCATCACCACTCGTGATGTATACAGGGTGTACCATTTATCTTGACCACCCTACATAACTGTTTGTCCAGATGAAAATAACAAAATATTTCGAGCACACGGTCTTTAGCCGTCAGGGGGAGATTAATCAGCATGATTGACGTCTTTGTAGCTTTTTTTTTTTTCAGTGGCATGGCTTTTTCAAATGGCACCCTGTATTTTATTTTCTATTCATTTCCTCTCATATAGGTCTATTTAAAAATGTATCATAGTGTACCATTCACTGAAACACAACGTTAATAATCGCATAACACAACACTGACTTAACCCGGGATGACGAACTCGTCCACTTGAGTTGTCAGAAGACAAATGAAAACCATGTGAAAGCGTTACACTGACTTTGATACCACTGTTGCTCAGCAGTAGAACACTAAAAGGTGCTGAAAGTGGTGACCCTTGACACCGAAACACTAGTGCACTTCTAGAATACAGCAGAAGAATAGCCGTGCCCACTAAGGGGCCGTGCTGCCGTGCTCGCGGCCGTTCGCCGTCGGAGTTTCGAGTCCTCCCTCGGGCATGGGTGTTTTGTGTTTTCCTTAGCATAAGTTACTTTAAGTATGTGTAAGTAGTTTGTAAGCCCAGGGACTGTTAACCAACGTAGTTAAGTCCCATAGATTTACGAAGATTTCAACATTTGAATTCGCTGAATGAAAGAATTATTTACTGTTCCCACTGTTGCCTGCTGAAGAGATTTACAAGCAAGCAGAAAAAGGTTCCTGCATGTCTTCTTGAGTTGTTGGGATATTGCGATAGACAACGTCTCCAATGCATCCCCAAATATAAAAGTCCAGAGGATTTAAATCAGGATAACTAGCAGGCCAAGTAATTGTTCTTCCTCAATCATCTCATCTGGCAGCATAACTCCGGTTCAGAACAGGACGTGCACTCATTATGTGATGGACATCCATCGTGTTAATACCACATAACGATTATGGTTCTAAGCGGCACTTCATCCAGACGATGATGAACAATTCGCTTTAGGAAGTTGGCATACACTTTGTCGTTTAGATTACCATTGATGAAAGAAGGCCAATAAATGTAGTACCGAGCACCCCACAAGGGACGGTTAGCTTCCCATTTACCATTGACGCTGATATTCCACCTGTCTAAGCCATAGTGGGTTCTAGATGGACTAATAACAGAAAACGACAGGTTAACCTTTGTTTAAGTAGGAACATTCATTGGTAAATAGAACACTGGTGAAGTTTTCGGGTTGACGACGATTTACTGCTATTTCCATTGACAGCACTGTACACGATTGTGGAAATCATTCCCATGCAATTCTAAATGTTGGTGTACATGGTATTGATGGAACCCGCAACGTGTAAGAATAAGATGTACACTGATTTTAGGAATGCCAATCTCAAGTTCAAGCTGTCGTGTGTTCACATGTACATTCATAGCAACGGAAGCGAAAACAGTAACTTAGGCATTTTAGTCGGTGCGAGTCTTACAAGGTTTGCGTTTTTTTGGGTGAAACTTATTGTTTCTCGACGCTTCGCAACAAGAAAATATCCGTCAGGAAGGTGAGTTCTTGTCAGGATATCGCTCTCTGTACATTTACTTTTCCTGCGTAGAATTGAGTCTGACTTCACTAAAATAAAAGAAACGTTAAGTCCATGCTGTTTGTAGGAAGGACAGCCTTTACTGTAAGCCTACTCTACACAACAGTATGTAAAAGGACTAAACTACTGTACTAAATGTACCTATATTCTACATAAGAGAACAGTATTGCAATTATACTAACTGCTAACTTACATTTCCCATTTCTATCATTCAGCATTTCTATCTTCTCTTTGTTTGTGTACATATATTCGCATAACTATTCAACGGATAATGATTGTTGGCCAGACGGATGTGCAGTCTACTGATGTTCACATTTGTCCTCGTCAACGTCAGCACGTTGATGTGTCCATTGCCCCAAGTACCCGCACTAAGCGCTGGTAGCATCAACGTCAGTGTTGCGTAATGTAATTAATAACGTTGTGTCTCAGTAAATGGTACACTGAATAGGTCTTTAGGAGTGGAAGTGAATTATCGAAAAAAATTAAATAAATACAGGGTGCCTTTTAAAAAATATCATATTGCTGTTCATGTCTTTGTGAAAAAGAAAGCTACAAAGATGACAATCATGCCGATTGATGTCTCCCCTGGGGACTATAGCACATTTTCTAGAAGTGACTTGTAGTTTCTATCAGGACAAACAGTTACTTAAGGTGGTCAAGATAAATACGACAAGCTACATACATTTTAACAGCGTCCTTACTAGTACTGTTTCATAATTAAGCTACGATATTGCCATTCTTCTGATTCCTATGAAAATGATGACCAGGCCAAAGCTGTCCAGAAGGCTTTATCCCTTAAATATTTTATCGCCGCGGTAAAGTGGACGAGCGCTCTAAGACGCCCTGGAGCGGAGCGAGCCTCTGCTTGCCATCATAGGCTGGAGTCTTGCCTTGGTCATTGGTGTGTGTGTTGTCCCTAGAGTAAATGAGTTTAAGTAGTTGGTCAGTCTAGGGATTGAGGACCACAATAGTTAAGTCCGCTAGATTTGAAATCATTTGGAACTCTGTGGGTAACAGAACTCGAGAAATGGGAGCATGCAAAATCTCGAATTTCGCACGCTCTGTTTACGAAGAATAATTCCGTGTGCGGTATGGCGGCAACGCAATTTCAAAGTAATTTTGTGGTAATAACATCAGTGGTAAGTACAATCACAGATGGTCCATCTAATATGGTGCATGTTATATCTGGTAAACTGGTACGAAGGTGTGAGAAACAATAGAGCTACATCATCAGAGGAGACGGAATAACAAAAAATGTGTACAGGTTTAAGTAGAGCTGGGATAGTTGTGCGGTGTTTTTGTAGACACCGCTGTAACGTAGGCCTCATCGGCGCATGGCACTAAATGAAATAGTTACAATCATGTCGGGACATGTACGCTGTAGCACATTTACGTGAGAATTACAATGGATTCATTTTCGATAATTTAAAAAAAAAATTTAAACTTGCAGTGAACCAAGAATCTATCAGTGTATCACGAATACCATTATGTTGCGTCTCAGTAAATGGTACACTGAATAGGTCTTTAGAAGTGGAAGTGAATTATCGAAAAGAAAATACACGGTGCCTTTTAAAATGTATCAAATTGCTGTTCATGTCGTGTGAAAAAGAAAGCTACAAAGATGACACTCAAGCCGATTGATGTCTCCCCTGGGGGCTACATCACATTTTCTAGAGATAACTTGTATGTTCCCACAAATCATAGACAAAATGAGTACCATTTTGTGAAGTTAAGCAGCTTGGAAAGTACGTTGGCAATACATATCGCGAGTGCAATCAACTTTTTGTTTATTCATAGATAACACGAACCTCTCGTTTATCCGGAGCTGCGTATCAGATTTCATATTACTCACATCATGGACGTTAACATAAAACGATAAGCCTCTTTAGATATCACTAAGTAACGTCAAAAACCGTTACTTATCACGAACACCTGAATGTATCGAAAGATTATATATCCCTAGGCTTTAAAGACCAGAGTCACTAAAAAAATTTTCAATGTCTCGCTGCGCTATTATGTCAAATATAGAATAAAATCAATTTATTTATGCTAGTTCATCATAATCTACATACTGATGCATAAATGAATTCATTTGTAAATTCACATCACGCTACAATCAGCAGTTCAAGAGATATGATGTCATAGATAATGGCACACGTCAAAGACGTGCTGTTGTTTGAAGTGGTGCATTTATTCATTTCATAATTATCGAATGTTTCACAATGACAGCACTCTGTGACATTCAACAAGTCATAAGAAAAATTTTTAAACCGTGTCTCAATTGCATACTTCAACTATTTAGAAAATTCTACATGTGACGTATTGACATTGATTCCGTCATAAAATGTTTCTTTTCTTTGCATATTTTTGGCTTGAAATTATGTTGTTATTTTTCCTTAAAAAAAGCTTGAAACAGAATTTTGTAAGAATTTAATCCCAATAACTGTAAATCCGTAGAATTGTATTCAAAGAGAAACAAGATAATGTCGGCAGTCATACTATATAAGCAATTGGCAATCAGCAAATGTTCTCACTTCTAGTTTCTCACTTCTCCGTATTTACTATGTATCTACATGAAGTGTTCAAAATACAACTAAAATCATATTTTACAACGTGGTTTTCATTTCATGTAGATGAGATACACATCTGATAGTCAATCTTGGTATGTGGAAAGTAGCCTACGTTAGGCGGACTGTGATAATCTTATAGGAAGAAACTTGACTGTTGAGGGGAAAGTTGTGAAGTCTGCCCTTACTTTCCAGTGTAAAAGTTTGAAGGATTTTTCTTTAGTCCGTGGTAGTGATGAATTATAACTCTCATTAATATTGGATAAATTTAAATAATCTGAATTAAGTAGGGAGACGCTGGCGGTAATTTTTATCTTTGCATATCGCCGAGTTCGAGTGTAGTCTCTCTGGAAAGGAAATCTTACGGGAGTAATTTTGTCTAACATGAATTCTTATGAAATCTGTGTTAAAGTATGAAAGACGTGAACGATTTAACTTTGAATTGTGAAATATTTTTCAAGACTATTTGATCGAAGAACGTTGTGCAACGTTGAAACCACGATTAGATAGACTAACGGGTAAAAATCAAACTATCGTAAATTAGTCAAATGCCGAAAGTGAACTTAAAAAATTGTGTTAACTGTTGAAACCTCCAGTTATTGGTACCGCGTAAAATAAATAGTGTGCTGGCTTAAATATAATTCTCCCAATCACATGAGATTTGATTTGAAAAACATGGAACGATAGACGTATTCTATATGCCGAAGCGATAAGAACTCTTAAAGTCTAATCCTGTTTTTAACTGGGGAATCATATCCATTCCCAGCTCTGGACCTTTCTTGAACTGGGCTTGCGTTATTTGCAGGTACCTCAACCCAGGCGCTGCCGTCATTTGTTAAAGATGACGGTTGTGTTTCACAAAGCCAGAGCATTACAGCAACGCGTGCTGGTTAGTTTTCTACGGATCTACGGAGCGAGGGCCGAATACCAATCGAGGTCTGCAGCAGATAGAGAAAATTTTTTTGATTTGCGAAGTGTGAGGTAATGGTGTTCTGAGATTCAAAGAGGGCATAAACCGATTATGGTGGGGATGCAATAGAGACAGCAGATTGTCGTGTAAACATCACAACCACAAACCAGCAGCTTTACATACAGTGCCACGATGAAACCGCATCATCAGTACGAGTCGTGAGTCGTGTCGGGATAGCACAGTCGGTAGTGCGCTTGCCCGCGAAAGGCAAAGGTCCCAGGTTCGAGTCCGGGTTCCGGCACACAATTTTAATCTGCCAGTAAATTTCATATCAGCGCACACTCCGCTGCAGCGTGAAAGTTTCATTCTGGATACATCCCTTAGGCTGTGGCTAAGCCATGTCTCCACCATATCCTTTCTTCCAGGAGTGCTAGTCTTGCGTCTTTGCAGGAGAGCTTCTGTGAAATTTGGAAAGTAGGAGGCGAGGTACTGGCGGAAGTAAAGTTGTGAGGCGGCATCGTGAGTCTTGTCGGGATAGCACCGTCGGTAGTGCGCTTGCCCGCGAAAGGCAAAGGTCCCAGGTTCGAGTCCCGGTTCCGGCACACAATTTTTATCTGCCAGAAAGTTTCATATCAGCGCACACTCCGCTGCAGAGTGAAAGTTTCATACTGGAAACATCCCTTAGGCTGTGGCTAAGCCATGTCTCCACCATATCCTTTCTTCCAGGAGTGCTAGTCTTGCGTCTTTGCAGGAGAGCTTCTGTGAAATTTGGAAAGTAGGAGGCGAGGTACTGGCGGAAGTAAAGTTGTGAGGCGGCATCGTGAGTCTTGTCGGGATAGCACCGTCGGTAGTGGGCTTGCCCGCGAAAGGCAAAGGTCCCAGGTTCGAGTCCCGGTTCCGGCACACAGTTTTAATCTGCCAGGAAGTTGCAACTGAAATATTGTTTTCATATGTCTCTTTTCCATTCTTATTTAAAGGGTTATGATGCCTTAAAATCTTGATTATGCAACATTTTGATGTTCAATGTACAGGGTGAAGCGAGAATCGCGCACTTGGGCTTCACATGACAGACTTGTAGATGGCAACTTAGAATGGCCGAAACAAGTCTAAACAAACCAACTTGATACAAGAGAACTTGGCTCATCTTCTTATCCAAATTGTAATACAATAAAATAAAATAATATATTTTAAAATTTTGCTCTGTGCGTATTTCCGGCAATAAATGGACGTCGAAGACTGAGTTGGGTGTTTGTTCCATACGATATTGAATTACACAATTACACTAACCAATTTCTAGGGAACGTGGAAGGCGTCTTGAGGAACAAAACAAGAACAGAATCCCATGTTCGGAAACGTCATCCAACGACGATACGGAGAGTCCAAGCTGCTGTAGGTGATGTCCAGTGGCATTAGCGGGTACCCATAAATTAAACCTACCATGGCGCGTTGAATGGAATTTCGGTGCAAGGATTTCTGAGCTCAATTTGTTCCTCGAGACGTCTTCCACATCCCCTAGAAATTTGTTGGTGTAATTGTGTAATTCTGAAACATGCCGACACATGGAACACACCCATTTCTGTCTTCGACGTCCATTTACTGCTTAAAGTATGGGCAGGACACAATTTTGCGAGAGAGATATTTATTTCTGACCTGTGAGGAACGGATGAGAACATCTACAGTAAAGAAGGTCAGGAATGTGGAGGGTACGCTGAAACTGATGATTTGAATAAATAATTGAATATGTAAGGGGAAGGACTCAGGCAAGTAAATGCGTCGGTGGGATTGCGAGTTTCGGAGAAAACAGCAGACTCGGTAACCGCCAGACGCCTGGCTCTACCGTCGTTCGTGCTTGCGGGCGGCTGCGTCCTGCGGCGGTGTGGTTGCGATGTCTTGCGGCAAGTATACAGCTGCTTAAGCTGCTGTCGCGCTAAGCCGGGCTTTGTCGGCGGCACCGCTGCTTACACCGAGCTGCGCCCCACCCAACAGCGCCCAACACCCTCCAAGACTGGTTTCAGGTTGTCAGCAGGAGACACCGCCCACTGCAGGGATAAGATGCAGAGTACAGTTTTGCAGGACTAGCTCGCCTTACCAGCAGGTCTCGACACGTTCAACTCACACATCGAGGCACAGATGTTTCTATGGGGTCATCAGTGCCTGAACTTACGAACTTATCAACTACCTTATACCACAGACAAATATATACAGACGGGAAACCGCCGTAAGGGCCCAGTCCTACGCTCAGGGGTGCAGGGTGGGAGGGTTTCCAGCAGTTCTGTAAGATGTCCCATGATGGCGCTGCGGTCAGAAGCAGCTCTTTAAACTGGCCAGAGCAGGCGGCAGGTATCGGCTGTCCCCACCACCACCTCCCCTCAAACGGCAGCAAGCCAGACACAGCCGTGGCCTCGTGGCAGGCGGCACGAGCTCTCCCCTCAGCCTCCCCTCCACGCTACACTCTGACGTGCGAGAGGCAAGCCAGGGAATCGCCTGACACCTGCTAGCATCTTACGGAACTACGAGGGGAGCGTAGGACAGTGGTTTAGGGGGGGGGGGCTTCTCCTCTGTATATGTTACTCTGTGCTTATACTGAGCCACGGTGGAGTAGCCGAGCGGTCTAAAGCGTTTCGCTGCAGAACGCGCGGTTGCTCGCCGTGGCGGTTCCAGTCCTCCCTGGGGCATGGGTGTCTGTGTGTGTCCTTAGGTTAGTTTACCTAGGTTTAAATAGTTTGTAAGCTACGGACTGATGACCATGCAGTTTGGTGTGATAGATTTACAAACATTTGAACATTTTAGCTTATACTGAATACGGCACAAATATCCATGCTCTAGGGGGGTTTCAAACCCCCAGACCTCAGTGGCCCTGCACACCATGACTGGCACGCCGCAGACCGCTGGGCACACATCGGCACACATCGAGGCACGTTCTTATGAGGGCCTGCTGGAAACAAAGTTGTATGTGAAAACTCCTTGTTCATTGTGTGTGGTGATTGAATACAGCAAGGCCAAAAATTTAAATTTAATATTAAAGAATTTAGTCACGCAGCAGGACCTTGCAAACGTACATTCATTTGATCGTCGCAGTAACATCCAAATGGAGAACATAGTAATCAGCTTAGCTTGTTTAGAGGAGCAGCTGAGAGAGTTGTAAACAGTCAAGTCACCAGGTGTCAATGGGGTACCAACCTGGTTTTGCAAATTACTCAGCGACATGTTTCATTAAGCGCAAAGTTCCAAGCGACTGAAAGTGTAACAGGGGATTCCCACAGAAAGGCAAACGAATGGACCCACCAAATTACAAACCTATACCATTAACAGCAGTTGCTGTAGAATTCTTGAACATATTCTCAGTTGTAACATAGCAAATTGCCGTGACACGGAAAAGCTTCTGTCCATGCATCATCATGGCTTTAGGAAGCATCGAACATGCAAAACAGAGCCTAACCCTTTCCTCTCATCACATCCTACCTGCTTTGGATGATGGGCGACATACAGGTTGCATTTTTCTCGAAAGGCTTTTGACACGGTACCGCACTACACAATGCTAACGAAGGTACGAGCTTATGGAATAGGTACCGAAATATCTGAGGGGCTGGAAGACTACTTATGAAACAGAACCCAATAAATTTTCGTCGATGGCGAGTGTTCATCAGGGGGTAGGGTACCGTCGGAAGTGCCCACGTATGTGTTATAGGGCCGGTACTCTTTTCTATCTGTATAAATTATGAACAAATATCAACAAATACTACTTTTCCTGGAGACAACATTGTCTCGTTATACCAAAGGTATTATGCGACTACACGAACTGTCTTAAAGCACGTCTCCCCCCCCACACCACATACTTTAATTTTGCCTCAATGTTCCCTGTGAAGTGCTTTCACACAGTCCATAGACAATGCTGTATTAGATGAGTGGTCTAAAGAGCCTACCTAGTACGTAGGAGGTCCTGGATTCGAATCCCGGCCACAGCACAAGTTTTAATTGAATGCCTCTCCTTATATTTAACTGATTAACAGTGAGTTGCAATCTGTGGCTGACTACTGATGATGCTGTGATTTAGAGGAGAGTGTCGTCACTGAATGGCCGTAGTAGGTTGTAGGATGACTTGAACCCAATTTCTTGGTTGTGTGAGAAGGGGTAACTAGCGCTGAATGTAGAAAAATGTAAGTTGATGCAGATGAGTAGGAGAAACTATCCCGTAACGTTCTAATACAGCATTAGTAGGGTGCTGCTTGACAGAGTCGCGTCAATTAACTATCTAGGCATTCCGATGCACTGCGACATGAAATAGAACGAGTATATAAGGACATTCGTGGGAAAAGCGAATGGTCGACTTCGATTTATTGGGAGAATTATGGAAGGGTGTGATTCATCTGTAAAGGAGACCGCATATAAAACGCTTTTTCGATCGCTTCTTGAGTATTGCTCAAGTGTTTGGGATTTTCATCAGATCGGTTTAAAGGAGGACATAGAGGCAGTTCAGAGGCGAGCGGCTAAGTACGTAACTGGTATATTTCCTCGATGCGCGAATGTTACTGAAATTCTTCCTGAACTCAAATGTGAGTCACAATGCTGAAGAAATTTAGAGGGCTGGAATTTGAGAGGAA
Organism: Locusta migratoria; assembly: GCA_026315105.1. NCBI lineage: Eukaryota > Metazoa > Arthropoda > Insecta > Orthoptera > Acrididae > Locusta > Locusta migratoria. The sequence goes on along the minus strand of CM048751.1, from coordinate 275,160,494 downwards.
CTGCAGAACGATTCTACTGTGGTCAACCTGCATTTCGCGTGAAGATGCATATCGGCATTCCTTTTTCCCTCGTTCTATATAGGAATGGAACAGGAAAGCAAATAAGTAGTAGTGCTACTGAGTACCCTCCGAGATGCACCTTTGGATGTATTGCAGAGTATTTATGTAGATGTAGATTTTCCTTCCGAGTAATTTCGCTCCTGTAGCCGGTCGGCGTCCAACACATCACGCAGTATTTCGCCCAGTCACTTGCCAGTCATCTCCGGGTGAGTCATGTAGGGTTGATGAGTACGCTCTACGTTTTGCAATATGTAGTCGACTTTGCATGTTCCGTGTGTGCGTCGGAGCGTGCAGGCGACCAATCCACACCGAGTGACAGCAGCGCCCTCGCTGGGAAATGCGGAGCTCGGCTGTCCTCTGCATTGACAGTCAGGGGCCCGTCGGTGCTATTTGTCGTATTCGATTAGAGCAAAAGTGTGCAAATAACAGGGATTACGGGGTAGTATGTGTTATCTAATGTGCTGCCGTCATCCTGGTTCATCAGTCTTTACGAGACACGTTTTCCCACCGATTTAGTTTCTTTTTTTCTTTTTTACTAGTGTATTCCTAAAAAGGTATTGTCAAAATAAATGTGAATGTCTGTTCGGTGTACGTTTATCACGTCTGAACCACAAGACATAAAGAACTAAAAATTTGTACAGTTTCTTATGTCTACCCGGGGAAGGCTTTAGGCACGGTTTTATGGCGATCGGATAGCTCTTTTTCTATATATATATATATATATATATATATATATATATATTAATGTGAATGTCTGTTCGGTGTACGCTTATCACGTCCGAACGACAAGACCAGAGACTTAAATATTTGTACAGTTACTAATTTATACCTGAGGAAGGTTTAGGCACGGTTTTATAGCGATCTGATACATATTTAGTAATTTGAAGAATATAACGCGAAATGCGGAACAATAATTACTATTTGAAAATTATATTTACTCTTTGAAAATGGTTTTATTGGTTGCATTGTTTCTTGAGGGTTGATAATAATAGAAGGGTGGAGTATGTTGGGATGGAAAGTTATCGGTGTGTATAAACTTATACGCGTGTATGTGTGTGTGTGAGTTAATATTTCGCTCTGCAGCGAAAGCTACAGAACGCAAACGAATGGTCTGTGTGAAATTGTTGTCCGAAGTCTCCCGTTGTACATCATAGCAGTTCCATGCCGATAGCTATAAGGGGGTGGAAGATATAGTGGTTGAAAGTCGTCAAATTAGAAAATAATTCGGACTGAAGGCCAGCGATGACGTTTGCGACTCTGTAGCAAGGAGGATACATACAGCGAAACGTGATGCCACAAACCATATCTTTGCTCTATGCGTGCTCTGATGTCTTCAGCTCTTTCTCTGTTAGGAAAAGCGTACGGATAAGGAAGTATAAGAATAAATAAATAAAGCAGTAAAAAAGAAATTTATTTTAATACATCTCTTTAAAAAAATCGATTTGACGTTTCGCGCATTTCATCATGTGATCGATCTGTAATATTATTACAATCATTAATGTTGAATTTCGTGATTGGATTCTTGGAAACGAGTGCATTTTTAAGTGTTATTTGATCTACACTACTTACTTTCCTGATAAACGGTAAGTGGGTAGACTTCTGCAATCTGATAGGAATATTTTTCAGTTCCACTTCATCAGCTACATTTCCTCAAAAATGATTGAAATTAATTACGTTAATTTAATTGTTATTTAAACTTCGTAGACAAATGTGCATTGCGTTGCTTTACACATATTACAGCAGTACATCTACTTTTAATAGATCACATTCAGACAACATGCCTCAGATAAACGTACACCGAACAGCATTGTCATTTATAGATATATATCATTAAGCACTTCACATAATTTTATTTTTTTATTTGAATGCTGATTAAAAATGTTTGTTTCTAAAGAAGGTATAGTATTTCATCCTTCAAAACCAGTCTCATAGCACACTACTGAAAGATAGCTTATTTATCATAATCAACCAACACGCGAGCAGAGTCGTGTGTTTAAGCTAGTTTCATATAATCATGGACCTCATTTAAGAGTGTTCTATACAAAGTGTGTAGAAAATAAACTGGGGAACGGTTCGGAGCTGTTTGATGCTTATGCTGTCATTTATCGTCAAGTTCCTAGAAGATCCATAATAGTTGAACTAGTATCTAGACAAAACTTCTTTCTGTTTTGGAAACTGTCCTTTGAAACTAAAGAAAAAATGTTTTCGTCTTTGACGCAAATAGTAAAGAAAACCGTTTAACATGTTCGTGAATATAAAGGACTAATCTTCGGAGGTCATCAATCCCTAGACTTAAAAACTTACTTAAAGTAACCTAACGTGAGGACAACACACACCACTCTGCCCGAGGGATGACTCGTCCGTGGTGTGCCTGACATGACGCATAAAACCGGATGGCCATTTCCGTGGGGCAAATAAAATCATCACTACTCAGTTACACGAATCTCAGTGCTATCTACGTATGTATCTGGTACTATGAACTCAGAAAAGTTTGGTTCGCCTTTCCTACAGTATTATGTGTTTGTCCCTTGTTGAATCCCACCTACTCAGGAAAAGAAGTGATATGAGAGATATCGGAGCTATCTACGGAAAGCTTTAGGTATTTGTTTATACCCCGCTCGCATCTATAGTGGAACGTTAAAGAATAAGTGAAAATGGTTTGACTAAACATCCACGAGGCACTTAACTCCGAATTGAAGGGTAATCATGTTGATATAGGCCTCTGAAATGTTTTACATATTTGTGAACAGATTTGTATGTGTTCGCGTCGGGACTGTATGGTACATGGCCCCTAACTAAGTACTCATTGCATCCTATTGTTGCACATGTCCCAGCATTCGTTTTTATTCTGGCATTGTAAGGCTAAAGGACTGGAACAGCTTTTCTAAATATGTTTGCAGTGCTTGCAGTTTTTTATCACCATTTCTTTCCACACCGCCATGATGCACGCAACAAGCACCGATGGAATGGTCGAGCGCTCGAATACGTCATTTCTACATCTACATACATACTCTGCAAATCACATTCAAGTGCCTGGCAGAGGGTTCATTAACCACTTTCATAAATTTTCTCTACCGTTCCATTCTCTAATAGCGCGCGGGAAGAGAGAACACCTAAATCGTTCCGTTTTCGATCTGATTTCTCTTATTTTATTGGGATGGTCATGTCTCCCTAAGTAGGTGGGTGCTAGCAAAATATTTTCACATTCAGAACTAAAAGTCGGTGATTGAAACTTCGCAAACAGATCACGCCGCAATGAATAACGTCTTTCTTTTAATGATTTCCACCCCAATTCGTGCAACATTTCCGTGACGCTTTCCCCCCCTGTAACGTGATAAAACAAAACGAGCTGCCCTTCTCTGAACCTTCTTAATGTCTTCCGTCAGTCCCACCTGGGGCAACAGTACTCAAGGAGAGGACGCACAAGTGTGATGCAGGCAGTCTCTTTGGTGGAGCTGGTGCATCTTCGAAGCGTTCTGCCGATGAAACGTAACCTTTGGTTCGCCTTCCCCACAATATTTTCTATGTGTTCTCTCCAGTCAAAGTTGCTCGAAATTATAACTCGTAGGTATTTGGTAGAATCTACGACCTTAAGGTTTGACTGATCTATCGCGTAATTAAAGTTCAGCGGATTTCGTTTAGTGGTCATGTGTATTACTTCACACTTTTCTTTATTTAGTGTCAATTGCCAATTTTCGCACCATGCAGAAATTTTGTCTAAATCGTTTTGCAGCTGCTTTTGATCCTCAATTGACTTCACTAACCGATAAACGACAGCATCATCCGCGAACAGTCTAAGGGAGCTATTCATATTGTCTCCTAAATCGTTTATAAACACGAGGAAGAGTAGGGGACCTATAACGCTTCCCTGTGGAACGCCAGATATCACTTCTGTTTTACTCGATGACTTACCGTCAATTACTACGAACTGTGTTCTTTCTGATAGGAAATCGTGAATCCAATCGCACAATTGGGTAGATATTCCATAAGCACGCAATTTCATAAGAAGCCGCTTGTGGGGTACAGTGTCAAAAGCCTTCTGGATATCCAGAAATATGGAATTGATTTGAGATCCCTTGTCGATGGCACTTAATACTTCATGTGAATAAAGGGCAAGCTGTGTTTCGCAAGAGTGATACTTTCTGAATCCGTGTTGACTACTGGTTAATAGGTCGTTCTCTTCGAGGTAGTTCATAATATTCGAACAAAGTATATGTTCCAAAATCCTACTGCAAATCGACGTCAATGAGATAGGCCTGTAATTTTGGGGATCACTCCTATTGCCTTTCTTGAATATTGGAGTAACTTGGGCAACTTTCCAGTCTTTGGGTACGGATCTTTCGCCGAGTGTTCGGTTGTAAATTATAGCTAAGTACGGAGCTATTTCATCAGCATACTCTGAGAGGAATCTAGATGGTATACAATCTGGCCCGGAAGATTTATTTTTGTTTAGTGACTTAAATTGTTTTACTACTCCAGGAACATCTACTTCTAAGTGTCGCAAGCTGGCAGCTGATCTTGGATTGAATACTGAAGTGTTCACTTCGTCTTCTTAGGTGAAAGAATTTCGGAAAGTTGTGTTTAGTAATTCAGCCTTAGCAGTACTGTCATCGGTATTATTACCATTGCTATCGCGTAGTGAAGGTATTGTTTGTGTTTTGCCGTAGTGTACTTCACATATGACCAGAATGTCTTTGGATTTTCTGCAAGATTACGAGACAGGATTTCTTTGTGGTAACTACTATAGGCTTCTCGCATTAAAGTTCGCGCTAGGTTGCGAGTTTCAATAAAAGATTGCCAGTCTTGTGGATTCTGTGTCTTTTTAAATTTTGCATGAGTTTTTCTTTGTTTCTGCAATAGTGATCTGACCTGTTTTGTATACCACGGGGGTCAAACCCAACTTTTATTAATTTATTTGGTATAAATCTCTCGATTGCTACTCATATTATGTCTTTGAAAGTAAGCCACAACTGATCTACACTCGCATTTTTAGTTTTGAATGACTGGAGACTATCACTCTGGAAAGCGTGAAGCGAATTTTTATCTGCTTTATTGAATAGATATATTTTTCGTTTATTTTTGGCGCATTTGGGCATTTCGACATTCAGTCTCGCTACTACAACTCGATGGTCACTAATCCCTGTATCTGTATTCTACGGAGCGCGCTATTGCTCCCCGTCAGAGATTCGAGTCCTTCCTCCTGCTGGAATGTGTGTTCTGTACTTGGGTTAGTTTAAGCAGTTTGTAAACCTATGGACTGGTAACCGCAGTACTTAAGTCCCATAGGGGTACAAATATTTAAACATATGCATGCTACAATTCGAAGTTCTTTAGCGGCAAAAGGCTGCAACTTCAGTAGACGGAGCGGTAAAGTCTACCTCGACCGGTGTTGAGAACAGAAAACAGAAAAAAATGGGGGCATTACTATGTAGGATGCCTTACTGCATCTGGAAACGAAGGAATCTAGTCATATTTCGTAAACTTAAACTTATGTAATTCCAACTTTATAACTATCCCGTCACCTTAGAATAACAACACTCCTAATGATATTTAAAACAATTCTGGGAATAAATTTCCTTGCACATCGAGCCACAGTATACATTTCCTGAGATCACTCCTTACGTTCTGCATTAGGTGCAAATCGTCGCAGCACTCATGGATATAGGTTTTGAGCAGGTTCTCACAATTAGCTAGAAGAATACCGAGATAGTACCTACGTAGCGCCTCAGTGATCTGTATTGTTGGTGCAAAAACTACAAATTTTAAATTTCTTTACACTAGATTCTTGTGAATTTTGAAGCTTTTCACCACAATGACTGTCTGTAATACGGCTGAAAATATGTCATAAATTGTTAGATTAGAAAACCGCTTTCTTCTGTACCTTAACCTGTTTCTCACTGCGGAGCACGCGGTTGCTCGCCGTGGAGGTTCGAGTCCTCCCTGGGGAATGGGTATGTGTGTTTGTCCGTATGTTAGTTTACCTATGTTTAAGTAGTTTGTAAGCTACTGACTGATGACCACGCAGTTTGGTCCGATAGATTTACAGACATTTGAACATTTCTTCTGTATCGTGACCTGTTTCTTTCTTCCGTAATTATTCGATGGTGAACAAAGTTCATAAACCAATCAAGAAGACTAAGAGCGTGTTTTTGTTGGGAAGAGCCGATAAGAATATGTTAGGATCGCAATTAGCAAATGAATGGCCATCGTTAAATCCGGGACTATGGATGTAGCGGAATTGTGGACTAAATTTAAGTGCATTGTAAATAAAGGGTTACAGAAATATGTGCTAATGAAGACGATTGAGGATGGAAAAGATCCACCGTGGTATAATAATAATGTTAGAAAGCTGCTGAGAAAGCAAAGACTGTTGCACTCTCGATTCAAAAAAGAACACGGAAATGATGACAGGCAAAAGTTAGTAGAGATTCGTGCGTCCATAAAAAGATTGATACGCGAAGCATACAATATTTACCACACCCATATCTTAGCAAAAGATCTTCCCGAGAACCCGAAAAAATTCTGGTTCTATGTAAAATCGATAAGCTGGGAAAAGCCCACTGTCCAGTCACTCGTTGATCATTCCGGGTCATTAATAAAAGAAAGCAAACGGAAAGCTGAAGTTCCCGATTTAGCCTTTAAGAAATCTTTCACGCATGAGGGCCGCACAAATGTACCATCATTTGATCAACGTACTAATTCCGAAATGGAAGACATAGTAATAGGTATTTCCGGTTTGGAGAAGCAGCTGAGAGAGCTAAATAAGAAAAAGTCTGCTGGTTCGGATGGAATACCAGTTCGGTTTTAGAAAGAGTATTCTGCGGCATTGGCCCCCTAATTAGCTTGCATTTGTCGCGAATCTTTAATTCAACGCAAAGTTCCTAGTGATTTGAAAAAAGCGCAGTTGACTTTCGTTTATAAGAAAGGTAATAGAACTGAACCATGCAATTACACGCAAATATCGTTGACATCAATTTCATGTAGAATTTTGGAGCATATTCTCAGTTCGAATATAGTAAATTTCCTTGAAACGGAAAAGCTTCTTTCTGTGAATCAGCACGGGTTTAGAAAACATCGTTCATGTGAAACTCAGCTTGCCATTTTCTCACATGACATCTTGACAGACATGGATGAAGTACAACAGGCGGATTGTGTTTTTCTCGACTTGAAAAAGGCGTTCGACGCGGTGCCACACTGCAGACTGTTAACGAAGATGGACTAGGTTCACAGATTTTTGACTGGCTGGAGGACTTACTAAGTAATAGAACGCAGTACGTTGTTCTTGACGGCGAGTGTTCATCAGAGACGAGTGTCGTCAGGCGTGCCCCAGGCGAGTGTGATAGGACCGCTAATATTTTCTGTCTATATAAATGATCTGATGGACAGAGTAAGTTGTAATTTGCGACTGTATGCTGATGATACAGTGGTGTATGGGAGGATATTGTCTTTAACTGAATGTAATAGTATACAAGATGACTTAGACAAAATTTCTAGTTGGTGCGAAGAATGGTAGCCAGCTCTCAATGTAGAAAAATGTAAGGTGATGCGCATGAGTAGGAAAAACAATCCCATAATGTTCGAATACAGCATTAGTAGTGAGGTTCTTGATGTTGTCGCGTCGTTCAAATATCTAGGCGTAACATTGCAGAGCGATTTGAAATGGAACGAACATGTAAGGACAGTTGTGAGTGAGGCAGGCAGCCGACTTCGGTTTATTGGGAAAATTTTGGGAAGATTTACTTCACCTGTAAAGGAGACCACGTATAAAACGCTTGTACGACCACGTCTTGAGTATTGCTCAAGTGTTTGGGACCCGCAGCAGATCAGTTTAAAGGAAGACATAGAAGCACTTCAGAGGCAAGCAGCTAGGTTTGTTACTGGTAGGTTCGACCAATACGCGTCACTGAAATGTTCCGGCAACTAAATTGGGGATCGTTGGAGGAAAGACGACGTTCTTTTCGTGAAATTCTGTTGAGGAAATTTAGAGGGCCCGAATTTGAAGCTGAGTGTAGTACGATCTTGCTACCGCCTACTCACATTTCGCGTAGTGATTTCAAAGACAGGATAAGAGAAATTATGGTTCGTACGGAGGCATATAAGCATTCTTTTTTTCCTCGTTCTATTTGGGAGTGGAATAGGAAAGGAATGCCTAGTAGTGGTACAGTGTACCCTCCGCCACGCACCTTACGGTGGATTGCGGAGTATGTATGTAGATGTAGATTCGTATGTACAGAGCACAAATTTTTGAACTTTTATGATACTGTGTGAGCTTTTCATCTCCTCGTCCCTTTATCCACTTCCCTCCTTACAGATTAAGGAAATGTAGTCTCTGAGATGCAACGTATCACTTGAAATACATGTAATAGGATTTTTCAAAAGGAAAATCGTCTTTCACGACACTTATTTTGATAGATCAACAGTTGGACAATCCTTTTCGTTTAGATAGAAATGAATGATACATTTGCTATACCAATTCTCTTTCTTGACAAAATGTTTGCCCACATAAAAAGTCCTTTTTACTGACTGATCCCAACACTTGCGAGTTATTGTGAAAACTACAAGCAGGTAAAGTTGTCGATCTGTAAAGTGTACTGAATACGTTTAAGTTGGCAATTTACTAAGAACGGTACATAATGTGTGGAAATGTAATTTAGACAGAGGTATAGAGGATACAAGGGGAAGCTTCTGAATACTGCGAACAAATGGAACATGTTTTGACAAACAATATGCATTTTATATGTGTTGCCTTATGCTGTGCTGTGTGTTGTAGGAAATCTTTTGATCGCCTCTTATATTTTGGGTCATCAAGCACTTTCAATGAATTAAGTGTTCATTGATGGTATACACGTACTTAAAGTAATTGTGTACAAGAATATTCTAATGCAATTAAAATGATGAACGCCGCAGATACATCACGCACAGGCATTTGATCTAATGGCTTTGATGAGGAAGTGAATTGACTTTAATCCATGTAGTCAACAACTAGAAGTAGAAATTTTATTTGAAATTTTCCAGATCGATGTGGATAACGATTTTAGACTTTGAGATGTACCTATTGATCATTACACCGTCCTGTAAATTTTACCTGCCCGGTCTGACCAGTTTGCTACATTCTTTAGATTAAAAGATTAAAGTTAACAATTAGCGGACTGATAACTGAAAGGCATTTCATCTTTAATATAGTTGCAATTCGCTTAAGGCAATCGCATACGAAGAACAGCAATTAACAGTTGCTGATGAATACTGTAAGGGACACGGCATCTGAAACCTGTAAGACATGGCGTTATTAACTAAATGATGAGGCTTCTCATAGTAATTTCTGCTCTTTTGCGCTCCGAGAAACAGTTGTTTAACTAGTCAGTTAATTGACCTTTGTATTCCAATAATAATCAGGGCACAGGAGAATACAAATATTGCTGCCGTCATACCGTGGGCATGATTTCCTTGGGTACTGGATTCAAAAGTCAAAATTTTGTGGTTGCTATCGAAGCCTTTCTGTTGGACCGTAGAAGAATGTATGTACCAAGTTTCACAGTACTTGCAAAATATAAATTTTACGGTTTACATTAAACATTGTCTGTCGTATACTGCTGATTCAGAAAATATTATCTCTTTTATGATAGTCTTACAGCAACACAGCGATGGAAGTATTGTTGGAAGTTACATTTTGCTGCGCTTAATAATCAAAAACATAACTTTTACAGGCTTATTTGCGGTGGTCGACGGCAAAGACCAGTTAAATTCATCGACAGCCACAACGGCGTTCGAATGGTGCGTATTTGTCCCTCTTTGTCGGGCCACTCATAATTTTCCAGCCTTTCCTTATTCACGGATGGAACCTATGATTTGCATCTGCTGTCGGTTAATAATGCGTCTGTTCGCGCTGCTGGGATGAATGTACGTATTTCATTTACAACTGCATCTACCAGGCGATTGCAATGATGTTTTCCTGTATATCGCTTATACGATAGGTAGCCTATTACAGTGTAAACTGAACAACAGAGCGAGGAATGAATAGGAGAATGTAGGTTTTCGGTTCGCAGGAATGGGCTTACGCAGATACGCAATGACAGTTTTCTGCTTTCATTGCTTCCTCGCACAATTATATGGCTTGGATATGTACTGATGTTTTGAACCGAATGTGATGGCTAAAGCTCTCAAAACATGACGAGGATGAAATTACATGTCAGTATCCCGAAACATGTATTCCTAATTAACAGCTTCACAGGAACACTGCTCTACACAGAATGCAAGTGACAATGGAAATCAGTTAACGCAGGAATACATTTCACTCTAGAAGATTTCTCAGTATTATGCGAACAGTAAATTCTTCGGGCTTCTAAATGCACCAGCGATAGACCATACGGCCACTCATAAAGCTTTCTCTGTTAGCCGAACTCCCAGACATAGGGTTTCACAGCCACAGATCATCTTATAAGATGGGGTTTCCCTGCTTAAACTGCGATCTTGGATCCGGATATCTACATCTACATCTAAAACCATACTCCGCAAGCCACCTGACGGTGTGTGGTGGAGTACCACTAACGATTTTCCCTCCTATTCCAGTCACGTATTGTTCGCGGAAAGAAGGAATGTCGGTATGCCACTGTGTGGGCTCTAATTTCTCTGATTTTATCCTCATGGTCTCTTCGCGAGGTATACGTAGGAGGGAGAAATATACTGCTAGACTCCTCGGTAAAGGTATGTTCTCGAAAATTCGACAAAAGCCCGTACCGAGCGACAGAGCTTCTCTCCTGCAGAGTCTTCACTGGAGTTTATCGATCATCTCCGTAACGCTTTCACGATTACCAAATGATCCTGTAACGAAGCGCGCTGCTCACCGTTGGATCTTCTCTACCTCCTCTATCAATCCCACCTGGTACGGATCCCTCACTGGTGAGCAGTATTCAAGCTGTGGGCGAACAAGTGTACTGTAACCTACTTCATTTGTTTTCGGACTGCAGTTCCTTAGTCTTCTTCCAATGAATCTAAGACTGTCATCTGCTTTACCGACGATTGATTTTATATGGTCGTTCCATTGTAAATCCCTCCTAATGACTGCTCCCAGATACTTTATGGAATTAACTGCTTCCAGTTTCTGCCCTGCTATAGTGTAGCTAAATGATAAAGGATCTTTGTTTCTGTGTATTCGCAGCACATTACACTAGTCTACATTGAGATTTAATTGCCATTCCCTGCACCGTGCGTCAATCTATGCAGATCCTCCTACATCTCAATACAATTTTCCATTGTTACAATCTCTCTATATACTAGAGCATCATCCGCAAAAAGCCTCAGTGAACTTCCGATGTTATCCGCAATGTCATTTATATATATCGTGAACACCAACGGACCCACAACACTTCCCTGTGGCACACCTGACATAACTCCTACTTCAGAAGACTTCTGTCCATTGAGAATGACCTGCTACTTTCTGTTATCTAGGAATTCCTTAATCCAATCACACAATTGGTCTGATAGACCATATGCTCTTACTTTGTTCATTAAATTTTTGTGGGGAACTGTATCAAACACCTTGCGGAAGTCGAGAAACACAGCATCTACCTGAGAACCCGTGTCTATGGCCCTCTGAGTCTCGTGGACGAATAGCGCGAGCTGGGTTTCACACGAACGCCTTTTTCGAAACCCATGCTGATTCCTAGTAAGTAAGTAAAAGTTTCGACATATAGGCCTAATAGCAGCATCGACGCCTGCAACAGTATGAAACTTCAGGGCTGTATGTTTGGATGGTGATTCGGGACAGGGGAACATACTGCCTTGGTCACCAGTCTTTTGGTAGGGAGTAAGGAGGAAAAGGAGTGAGGATAGGAAGGAAATGCAGTCCGGGGAGGAAACAAGGAAGAAATACTGCATTAGCGCGGTTCTCCGTGCTCGCCACACAAGTACTCATGAAGGAACCGTGAGCCCCCTGGAGAGTCCTTAATGTTTAATAATCCACGCTACGCTGGAACTTCTCTATTTCTAAACACACAAAGGGGCTCACAAGATGATGATTATCAGCGGCTACAAAAGAGCATGCAATTCATTTACATTTCTGTAAGGGCATTGAAGACAATGTTTCGGGCGGTGAAATGTAATTATGTGTGCAGTGCACCAACTGACTACGAATTCACTAGAGGAATTATCAGTCTTGCTGCAAAACATGTCTATATTATTCAATCCATGTCCCAGTCACCAGTACAAGTTGTAGGTTACATACCTGCATTGTTTGAGTCACCATAATATGTTCTTCAACATTTCGAGAAATTAGTAACAATACTTCAAAATTTTACCATGAACCGTATTACCTTAAGTTAAAACATTTACAAAATAAGTTGCGTATTACAGTTACAGAATCCAACTTTAACAGAACAAACATGTGCGTCCTCTCCTGGAGTACTGTTGCCCAGTGTGGGATCCTCACCAGATGGGACTGGCGGATGACATTGAGAAGGTTCAGAGAAGGGCAGGTCGTTTTGTTTTATCAGATTACAGAGGGGGAAATGTTGCACCATCTGAGGTGGAAATCATTAAAAGAACGACGTTATTCGTTGCGGCGAGATCTATTTGCGAAATTTCATTCACCGACTTTTACTTCTGAATGCGCAAATATTTTGCTACCGCCTACCTACTTAGGGAGAAAAGACCATCCCAATAAAATGATAGAAATCAGATCAAAATGGAATAATTTAGGTGTTCTTTCTTCCCACGCGCTATTAGAGAACGGAAAGGTAGAGAAAGGTTATGAAAGTGGTTAATGAACCCTCTGCTAGGCACTGAAATGTGAGTTGCAGAGTATCTATGTAGATGTAGATTAACGTCAGACATAATTTAAAACCTTAATTACACTTTTGTCTTTTGCAGCCAATCCCCCTCACCAAAGCAAATGATGAAAAATATTAGTGCCTTCCGCACTTTTACTATTCAGGCAATCGTAATTCAACATTACGTAGGTCTGATTAATATATTATTTCTTTGTTACTAACTCTAATCGCAACCCAGCTTACATGCAAAATCTGTATATTCACGTTATTACTAGAGAACATTTTATCTTTGTACGATTGACATACCATGAGACTTGGCGTCATAAACTTTGAGATGAGATAAAATCTTGGGTACTTGTAAATTTATTCATAATACATTTTGTAGACAGTGTCTACACGTACTACTAAATGTAGGTGCAAAAATTATATGATTGCATGACACATAGTTCAGGAGATATGATGTCATAACCAATTAGATTGTCACACACATTTTTCGGTGAAAACCCTTTGTACTGCAACACATATTTAAAACCGACTAAAATTCTAAAATACTTTCTCATAGCTCCGTACAGATTCCTAACCCTGCTAAAAATTCGAATGACGAAGTTAAAAGAACTATGTGTATTGTGCTTGAAATCCGAAAGGCGACAGGAGATAGTATTTTGTACCTTCAGTCTATTATAAAAATTTTATAACGTAAACTTCTTTACTTTTACAACCAACTATTTTCAGCTGTTAATTTTTGTATGTGGAAATGTTTTCAACCGAATTCAAAGTCTTTTTATTACATTCTCTCATAAACATGTGCCAAATTTCACATGTATCATTTGTAGTTCATCGTCATCGCAAACAAACGTTTTTACCCAACTGATAAAAAGAAGGAAGGTGAGAAGACCGTCGGTACATACGACACAAGAGAGGGAATTAATACTGAAATATCATCTCATTCTGAGTATTTTTAAAAGACTGAATTCTGCATCGCATCGCAAAATTACTTAAAACTGAAGTAAAAATTTTTTGCCGAAAGGAGAAAAACACATAAAACAAAAATAACTTCCACCACATACCAAATAAGAAAGCTAGTTTTAGACTGCCATCTAGTTCTGACAAGGGGAAGTCACGGGATGAGCGTCTCCGATTTGGCTCTGAGCGAGACGAAGAACGTAATGAATCTCCCGTACTTCTTAGATTCGGCCATAGGAAAAGAGAAAAACTCGTGAAGGCTTTTCAAATCAGTTCAAATATTTGTAAACGGGACTTCACTTCAAACTCAATTGTTTGTTAATCTTAAGGAACTTAACTGTGGAGTAATCAGTACCTAAACGTATAAACTACTTAAGAACTACGTTATACTAAAGACGAACACAAACATCCATGCCCGAGAGGGGATTAGAACATCCGACGGGGAACGGCCTCGCGCATCGGAGCATAGCGCTTGGCCACTCTGCCCCGGCGGATTTCACTTCTTTGGTTATTTGTCCCTAAGCTTACAAGGTACTTGAACTAACATTAAGACAACACACACACACACACACACACACACACACACACACACGCACGCACGCCCCAGGGAGGACTCGAACCTCCGACGGCGAGCAACCGCACGCAAGGCGCCTTACATCACTTGGCGACTACAACGCTGCAAAGGATTTTCGATTACACTATGAGTAAGGTTTAAAATGCTACAGGTAACGTTATGATTAAAGTTGTCGTAGGGCAGTGTGTGGTCCGATTCCCGCTGATTCGTTTCTTAGTTTTTATTTTCTTTCATTAATTTTCCATTTATGTTATTACTTCCAGGCTTTATATTTAAACTGCGAAATACAATTTATAGGCAGTGGACAAAATTTTTTGAACATCATGCATTATACAATATTCTGTTGTAAGTCGGCATGACCGTGTACGTGTTAACACTGAGTTGCGAACGCCGTACATAATTCACAGGACACCGTAGATGTATGAAGTTTCGCTCACTATGTAACCATATAATATGTAAAAATTTACGTTCGTTTGTATTTTTGTTTTCGTATTTTATGCATGACTATACCGTACATCCGATTGCGATAAAACATTGTCAACTCATTGCTTGCGTTCCCTGGAAGACACTAAAATTAATTACGTATGGTGCATGTCGGAGGGTGCTTTACAGTTAGTTAATTCGTTTCTTACGTCTTCACGCTGAAATGGCTAGACGAGTATAACTGAAATTGGCAACAGAGATAGTTTACACCACGTAAGCCACAGTATGGTGGATACCTTCCAACGGAATAGTAATTTCGCTACTCCTTCATGATGAAAGAGACGAACAGATTTGAATGAAATTTGGAAATGACATAGCTTATACTCTTTCGAGCTATGTTGAGACTTCTAAGTATCTAATTCATCAGGGCTTTAAAATCAATGGCAATATATGCAACAAGTCGACCGACAACGAGGAAACTAAATGCCCTCCGCGACATATTGAACACGAAAGCGAATTTTTACTGCATTTCTATGTGCATTTTATAACTACTATAAATTTTTAATCGATTAGGCCATTTCTTTTGAGTAAATTGCAAACCAGTCAATAACTGCCTGACAACAAAATATTAATTTTCTTTGGCATACTAGACACAAAATATTGAACTGTAACCCAGTATTTTACCACGATGGAAGTTCTGAGTTGGTAAAAAATCAGTTGCAATCTTTGTACTGTATAGAAAAATATAGTAGAAAAAAAAACCTATTAAAATGTGTTTGAAGTAGCTTTTACTTAAAATGTTGCGTTATGAAAGCTCAGTGACCACGACTATGTAATTCAATAACTTTTTTACTACTAACTCGATTCACCAGACATTTTTGATTTTTGTCACTGGGTGAAACAGGGAATTCCTGTCACTGTGCGAGTCATAATGCATTAGGTTAATTCCTAGAGTTACAGAATGACAAGTTTTCATTAGTTTCTGCTGCATGCAACAAATTCATATAAAACTGTATATCGTGTTACAAAGATGTGACTGACATAACAATAGATGAGCAGCTGTTATCAAGTAAATGTAGGTGCCCATTTACAAAATTCATGGCTTCAAATCTGTAGATGTTTGAAGCAAATATATATTGAGTGGTTTCCCTTATCTTGGTAAAGATGTTGCACGACCCCAAGACGGAACGGTTTCAGATTTTGTAGTGATGCTTCTTATTGTACCATTTCTGAGTAAAGGCAGAAATGTTACTACAGCGAATTACTTCACTCAAACTAGCCAAAAACCGAAAGAAAGATCTACCTCCTTTCTATGTACAATAAATAGGGCAATCAGAATAATACCACATGTTGAAAAGTGCTTGAAGTGTCCTCTGCATTCGACAAAAGTTTTATAACATCATGATATTTCGTTGCCAACCTGTAATGTAAAGAAAGTCAAAAATTTACTTGTAATATCTTCGCTTCAACCTGGTAAATATAAATGACGAAAATTCCAGAAATGGTAAGGCATTAAAAGAAAGCCAAATTTGGGGTTGACATGTTATAGCAAATGACGAGGCAGCATTCACTCGAGTATTCTGAAGAAGATGGTCAGTACCTCCTTCAATATCCTTCACCTGACAGGAATAAATGCGTGTATACTATTCAGGCCTGTCACTGGGAAGAAAATCAAAAGAAGACACTTAATTCAGCAGCTTGCAGATGAACTATGCACTGAGTATGTGAAGAAACGCTTTCCTCAGAAAATTATAGAAAGAATGGAAATGATGACGAAATGCCACAAAAAGATCACAAATGTCAAGTTCTGCAAATGTAATAACATATTTCTAAGTGCACTGTTTGTCAGACGGTGGTTTGTGGAAATGTACAAAGAAATCTGAATATAAATGTACATTGTGTAAAACAATGGAGCTACGATTGCTATAAACAAGAAAATTTCAGTTCGTATGCATTTAGAACAAACTATTGTTTAGTTGATAAAATTTTTTAGGGTTTCCAGCCGCGTCATGTGGTATACTGTCCACACTGGACATAACTCGCCACGAAACAATGCATTTATAAACTCTTTTTTCGCTTTTTACCAGCTTCAGTGAAATTTATTTGTATGCCAATAAAACTATGATCTGTGCTTTCTCTTCACAACTAGATGAAAACCCCAAGTTGCCCGGGTGTTTATTTATTTATTCCTGCCATTTTTCAGGTATATATCAATTTGTATCAGGGCTGTATGTCTGCATACTCTCTCGCAAATAAAATTAGTAGTAATGAAGTAATAGATGAAAACTTTCTGTGTGATGGAGCTGTTTTCTATGAACGTTACTGTTTATTTGCTCACAACTCATAGACTACGTGCCGTACTGTGATACAATTTAGATGGCACATTGAACTACGTGTGTGTATACTGTCTGTAAAATTTTCTGTCGCTACAAATTGTAGTGTTCAAATTATAAATTGTAACGTCATACCGAGAGCCGTAGTTTTACTCGATAAACAGCGGAAAAATAGTAAGCGAGAAACGTTTTTCCTTTCATCATTTTACTATGGTTGCCAGCGAGAAAAAGTTTAATAAAGGTTTGAAATTGTGTTTAAAGTTTGTTGCATGTTGCTAAGTACTGCCATTCTCATACAGTGTATTTCGAAAGTCTCGCCGCATTATATGGCATTCTTGAGATTTCTATTGGGTATGACGTAATATCTTTCGAACCATGTGCCGTATGTGATTCTTAACCATGCAGGAATTGTTACCCCATGGTAAGGAATGTGTGTACCAAATTTGGTTGAAATCGGTCGAATGGTTTAGGAGAAAATGAACAGCATTGTCGCAAATGCAGCAGTTTTCGCACATCGCATTGTTTAAGACATATCTCGTGAACTATATATCGTATGTGATTCTTACACTTACGGTGACCGTCCTGATGGACTGAAGCTTACGTGTACAAAATTTCATAATATTGGAACTAAACTGTAGATTTGTATGCAACACGTACAAATATACGGACACTCTGCCTTATATATTATATTATTTAACTTAAATGGCGTATGTATCTTGTAAACATAAAAATAGGACAAAAAATTAATTAATAGATCTGAACATTTTTGTTAAATGGTAGGGGTCAAAACGATGCCCACGGGCTTTCGAGGGGGCATCCGAATGATATACAGTATCAAAGATAGCTTTCAGTTACTTCCAACAACTTCATCACATCCCTGAATTTCCCCCCCCCCCCCCCGCTTTCATTCTCAGTGTAAGATAATTAAATTTTAGCTCGCGAGAAGTAATACGGTGTCGGAACTTGTTTTACAGATGGCATCTCCGTTCATTAAAGAACCTGCGGCTTGCAGCTGTGCCTGCTAGACAGCTGAGTGCAGAAAAGCCGGTGTAGGAGCGAGGACGCAACCGTGCGTAAGGGCGCACAAGTTTGGCCCTGTGGTGGGGAGAGCTGCGGTAGGCCGCGTGACAGAGTGACGAGCGACGAGCGACGAGCCGCGAGCAGCGGTCGCCCACTTGTCGAGATTAACGCTCGTCAAACGGCCGACAGGTGCGCGAGTGGCACGTCACCGCCAGCACACGCAATTCTCGCCCCTGCGCGCCCGCAGCCAGCGACACAGCTGTGCCTGCTACGTTGGCAACACCGCGCAACAAACCAGCTGCGGCCAGCATATTTTGTCGCTCCTGTTTTCCCCGTGCACGTTTCCTCTATTATGTCTCTGTATCTTACACTCCGATCTACGTACCTTACGGCAGATATCACGAAATATTGTAATTTTTGTATCCCAGCCTCGTCGCCACTTTTGTGTCTCGTTTCCGCCGGTTGTCGTAGGTGTCGGTGGCCGAGTAGGAAGAGACCGACACAGGAATAAAGGATGCACGCTTGTGCAGGTAGGAGGTGACCAGCCAGTGGGACAGCAGAGACTAGTAACCCTAAGCTAGATTAGAACAAGTTGTATATTTCCTAGAAATAGGATATAGCTAACTTTTACAAAGTTCATGACTGCCAACTAAGTGTACTGCTGAGACATAGGTTAACTAGAGGCCTGCCTACTGATGAGTCCTAGTGCCTGTCTTCATCCCAAGTGTTAACTGGTGCCTATCTGATTCCCAAGTGGTCGATTCAGCAGTCGTGGCCACGAGCGGAGTTGCAGCAGAGGGCGCTCGTGGCTGACGTCGCAAGAACCCCGCGCCGTGCGTGTATAGCGGCGCGCGGCGAAAGTAGGTGGCGTGTACTTCATACTTGTGCGACGACACAGTAATAGTGCGAAAATGCTCCTATCACAACACAACGAAGGCAGGATATGTTCTGGCAAGACACAAAATTTGCTATAGAAAAGATACTAGCTTCTCGACTTATCTGGCAGTTTCAAAAACATTTTCATCCAAATAATCGAGACATATTCACGCATACGTAAGTAACAATGCTGTCATATTGTAATATGTGGCTCGTGTTATAACGTCAGACAACATGGCACTTTTCATGTCCTACAGTGAGACACTACATGCAATAAAAGCTTAGATTGCATCATCATCACTGAGGTATGCTTGCTATTACGGACGTACACACCTTGAGGGTTAACTACACTGTGTCATTTTGGTTAACTAGTAAGAAAATGCGGATACTTTCTGCAGCTCAGACGAAGAACTATTTCACCTCCCTCACACCCTTGACTGTGGCCATGATGTTTTCGCCATCTGTTTGACTGCTATAGCGATACGCTGACTCTTTTGTCTGTACTGCTCAACTTGAAAAATCTGCGAAGCTATTTGTACAAAACATGGCTGAATTTATATTGAAAAAAATTGAGACAATACCAACTAAATATAATTGTTATCGAAAAGACATTTGAATATTCTGCACCAAAGCTGGTGACTAATTTCGGGCTTTGCTTATTTTCTTAAGACACCTATTACAGAGAACTGTGCCAATGTTATATTGAATGTACAAGTCGCAATTACTTACATTCATATATATATATATATATATATATATATATATATATATATATGTGTGTGTGTGTGTGTGTGTGTGTGTATTTGGATACTGCTTAGGTCACGCTGTTTGTTGTAATTACTTTGGTGTAATTTATTGAGCTGTTGATGTTCTTGTTAAATATTCTTTGCTTAATTTTGTTTGTCACACTATCGCTGGTTATACACAGTGTGACGTAAACAGTACCACTAAAAATATAGTACAATAAATTTTATATTACATTCCGAAATAATTTAAGTGTAATAAATTGCTTGTGTGTACAATATTGTAATATAGGGTTAATATTGCAGTGATACTATAATTTATCGCGTTTTGGTGCCAAAAATAAAAATGTCTTTTCTACAACGTATAAGAGCTGCAAAACGCGACATTTCAAAACATTTGATTAAATATAATTGTGATAAAGGAAAGGCTGTAACGGAAACGCAAATGAATAAAGAATGAATCAAGTTTGACACAACACGCTCGAAATATCACTACAAAAAACTAGCCACGAAGTTACCTCAAAATAGCTCATTAGCTTAAAGGCTGCTGTATTTTCTGGAAAAAGCTGTAACTCTGATACATTAGTCAATTTATGGTAACTCCTTACTGTAGATAAAGATTTAGGCATGTTAAGCTTCTGTTAATAATATGTGGAGGACCGTGTGTAAATTTAGTCATGATACGAAAAATATATGAATTTTCAGACTTAGAAAAATAATTACAGACTGCAGGTTCTTTTACAAGAGAAATGAAATGTGCTGTCAAATTAAGCAATGGGGATTAAAGATTACTTCAAGTGCAAACTGAAACGTAATGCGCCTAACCCTCGTGCTATGGTAAGAATTGCTATACTGAAAGACAGTGTTTAAATAATTCAGGATAAAGATAGAAAAAGGAAACGTGAATAATACCTACTACACACGTTTGAATATGAAGTATCGGGGCTTATTGAATGATGGAGAAGCCTTATTTGCTCACACTTACATGTGTAATTTAGGTCTCGATGAAACAGCGTCATCTTAACGCAGTGAAATGTGAACAACGATTATAGCTCGCGTTTCTCCTCTAACAAAGAAAGTACTTGAGCTCGAACAAATATAAATACACGAAAATCGTGTGAGAGATAATGTGAAGGTACCTCATTGCACTAGTGATATTCCCCCATCTGCAAAGTCCTACAGTTGCCCATTAGAGGCCTCTGCGTGTGCCACGCCGCACTGCAACTTGTCCTGCCGGTACACCAGTAGTGACTGTGCATTGTGCCTCTGAAGTTGCGTTTTGTGACGTTAGTTATGTAGTGAAGCGTCTGATTGGTCGCCGATTGCTAACAATTTCCTGCTAATATAGTGTGACTGGTTGAGATGAATTTACGAAGAAACCTTCGTGAAGATGGCATTGGTGTAGAAGATGAATCATTCGCTTGTTACCGGTGTATACTATAGTGTTTGTAATCTATGCTCATGTTTCTGCTCTATAATAGATACCATAGAATATGTCAATGATTCATCTTCTACACCAAGACCGTATTCACGAAGATGGGCTCTTTGGAATTTCATCTTAACCAATCGCAATACATTATCAGGATTGATCACCAATCGCCGACACATCTGACGCTTCACTACACAAATAACGTCACAAAACGATACTTCAGAGGTACACCGCACTGTCCATACTGGTCAGACTGGCGTACCGGCAGGTCAAAGTGCAATGCGGTGTGGCTCACGCAGAGGCCTCTAATGGGCGACTGCAAAGTTTTGCAGATGCGAGAGTATCGCTATTGGAATAAGGGACCTCTACATTATCTCTCAGACGATTTTGGTATATTTGTGTTTGTTCGAGCCCGAGTACTTTCCTTGTAAGTAGTAGGTAAAAAAGATGAAAACAGAAACTGGGCAGAGGTTAATTTTGAAAGGATAACGGAGTCGAAAGTGGCAAATACCTCGTTTATCTTTGAAAAATCGGTGTATGGCTACACTGCGATAGGACCATATTAAATTCTAGTTACTGACTATTATTCCGCTACAGCTGATTTGCTGTCGATTGAATAAGAAAGCTTTTAATATGTGTTCATGAAAAATTAATTAACCATCGCCCTTAAGATTTATTCGTTGCACCAACATACAACCTTAGTCTAATTAATGAACAGCCAACGAAATGATAGTCAACCCACCGAATACTATCAACTTGTAAATCTACTAATCTATGTACGTCCAACGAGTCACAGCACGTTTTGAATTTAGCTGGTCTTTATACCACGATACCTCGTCAGCGGAAAATGATGTGGGATTAAAAGCAAATTTCTTTTAACTCTCTCTATTAGTATACTGCTGTGCAAAGATTGAAAAGGTTCGTACAGTTTTAAACTCTATATCTCATGTGCATAAAAAACTTCCATAAGTGTTGGTACATTCCAGTGAAAAACAAAATACGAACGTTTGCATAAAGATAACAGCATTAGGAAAGCTGTAATGTCAGCCAGGCTTACATCTTGTGCATGTTGCACAATTTTCTGTAGCGGGAGGTCCGATTCTTCGTACAACAACGACATTGAATTTAGCAATCATCATTATCGAAAAAAACTCGTTTTGTAACCATACATTTATCTAACTTCATCCGAAGTCTTAACTAAACGGTACTAATTTAAACTGGGAAAGAGACACACTTCTAAAACCTCTAAGAGAAATCAATTCTTTCCATGAAAATCTGAAAGATATACGTAAATTTGCTACAATAATTTGAACATTAATTTCTGCCGCATTGCCATCCTTTGCCAAAGGAATTTATAGATCCGCAAAATTTGTCGTATCTTTACTGAATGACGGCATATAAATGTTTTTCCGCTTCAAACCGTGATATCTCGTTTACGAGTAAGAACTATGGGACAAAGCATTCATTTTCACTCTATACGTTTGCCTCCCTTCGTGTAAAGATCTAATCTCTATAGAAACGTTTAAAAGGGTGTAATTGACGTGGTTCGAAAATAGTTTTTCAGGGATAATCCGAAATAAAATCTGTACAGTGGACATCAAAACGGCATTTTATTTAATCGTTTATTACAGAACAGTCGACACCTTTTGCAACAGGAATTCATCGTTGCTGTATGCATTAGATTGTGGTGAGACGCAGTGGCCATTTGGAGGGACTTGTAAATAAAATGGTTAAGACGGTTATGTTATTTCCAAGGAATTGATCGATTCATATCATCTGTCTACCCGCCAGGTCCCGATCGTCGTTAAAGCTTTACTTAATATATTGTAACACAACTACAAAAAAGAAGTATGTTCAAATAGCCACGAACAACGGCGCTTATACGAGGCGAAATGAAACAGTTCTATCACATGGTATTAGCTTAAATAGGTACTGAGCACAAAGGCCCCGAAATTCACGAGTCGGTTCGCAGCCTTGTAAAACATATTAATTTCCGCGCTGTAATTATGCAGTGTCTATTCAAGTTTTTTAATGCTTTCTTTCTGTCATATCGCAGGGGGGTGCCATCCTATAGAATTGGGGTCTTGCGCCGGTGGAAACCCTCTTTCTGCGTGATTCGCTTATAGAGAATGCTTGTGTATGTCATGGTATGGCCCATCGGTGGTGCATTTAGAAGCCCTGGGAATATAAATTTTATGCATAATTTCGAGGAATCTTCTACAATAGAAAGTTTTACTGTATTTACAGGGTTTCACTCCCACTTTTATTTTGTATAAAGGAACGTTTCATTGGTGCAGTATGTGTCAATAGTAAACTTAACTTGTTAATTTGCGATACATGTTTCGGGATACCGTCATGTAATTCCATCCTCGTCAGGTTCCGAGAGCTTTATCCATCATATTCGCTTAAAAACACGAGTACGTAGTCAAGCCATTTACTCATGTAAGGCAGCAATGAAAGCATTAAATTGTTTGTCACTGCGTGACTGTGTATGTCCATTTCAGTGAACAGGAGAGCTTTGTTGTATTGTTTTCACGCAACAACGTTATCTATCACAGCAGTAATATAGAGCAGAACTACATTGCAATCGTCTAGTAGATTCAGTTGTACGTCAAAGACAAACATTCATCCCAGCATCGCGTAACGGACGTACTATTAAGCGACAACAGATGAAAATCAACAATCCTATCCATGAATAATGAAATGCCGAAAACCTATGAATGGCACGATCAACTTGAACAAATACTCTTCACCAGAACGCCTTATGCCTGTCCATAAATTTAACATGTCTTTGCAAATCAGCAAGTGAAAATTAAGGTTCATGATTGTTTCGCACAGCATAAACTATCTTTAAACGGTACTTACATTGCTGTGTCTTTTTATACACTATCACAAGAGAGCTCACATTTATTGGACCAGAATTTTGTGTACACGATTGAAACAGACTTGTAATGTAAATAGAGGAATTTATTTCGAGACATACATACCGTCAACAACGCTTCAATTATAAGTCTTTGTCTTCTGAAACCAGTAACTAGGGATCCTAAATGACTGTAGCAGCATTTGAACTTTCCTTAGCCCTACCAATAATGCGTCAGTAATGGTTGAGCCCACGAGATAGATACCGTCCGTGTGTGTTTATCTCACAGCATTGGTTACGAATTTAAATTGCTAAGAGTAACAAGGAAATGCATTTACTTTCAATATTTGACAAGAATGTGCTTCTTAAAATCTTGCGGAAAACCACTTCGACCAAAACTGATACAAAGTTTCCGGCAGTTACGGATGTAAGATACTGCGACTTGTAAATTTTCTTGAAAATCTATAAATTGAAACTCAGAGTAAATATTGTCTTGAAACTAATGTAAATGTCTAAATAAAACTAGATATTAGAGATAGCGAGAACAATGGCTGCGACAAGATATAAGTAATAATCTGGCACGGTGTTTAAGTAGCTGACATACTAGGGACACACTAACCAGCAAAATCCGAAATTACGGACTTATTTATTTATTTATTTTGAAAGGCACTATGCTATTCTGAGAAACAGTTGCATAGAAGAGAGTGCAAATCACTTGTCATTACTTGACTATCATGTTTTGTATCCCGACGTTCTCACGAAACATCTGTATTAGGCTTCCAAATTGGACACACACAATTCATTGGTTCATACAGTTCATACAATGTGCAATGTAAATTTGTGCGGATCGGTATTGGAATTTAATATGCATTGTATTGTGTCCAGCGACTGAACTAAGCAAAAGTCCTTCAGACCATCAGGCATGCATACAGCTAACGCTGATTCGCATTCGAAATTGCTAACACTTTTCATGTTTGGTTCTGTATTTGCAGTAAGTTTTTCTTCCTAATTGTGACTGGCAATTTATAGTGTCCTAGTATCCCTTTTCTAATTGTGAAATTCACTGCTCATTTTGTGTGAGAGGTTGACATCTTAAGTATTTCCACTTTCATTCAATGTCATTTATCAGTTTGTAAGAACCAGATGTCTTCGTTGTATTTGGTATTTCCATAAGTCAAATCACATTTGTAAACTATACAGTAATTGAATCGTTGCTAAGCTAGTGAATTTACTCAATTGAGCAGGAAAAGAAAGCTGTAAAGTGAATCTACGTCCAGAATCGATATGAAGTTTCAAATCTGAATGTACAATTAATATTTTTGATCTTTTACTCTATCCCTCCTAAGGATTTCCATAGTAACAGAAATCTTTTTAGGCAGTCACGAGTAAAATAGGCGTAGACTAAGTAAATAATAAGCAAATAACAGAACAAAATTGATTCCTTAAAAAATAGACAATGTATAAACGCGTGAAAGTGCCCAATTGTTAGCGGATAGTAGATCACCATCTCCCTTTGGCGTGAGAATTCGTTAAGACTTTATCAGGAATTCCGTGACACTGTAAAGGAATACTAGGTTCCATATCCTGGCCCCCACATTCAGCTGAATTCTCCCTATTTGATTTCTTCATTTCTTCTTGTAGTGCCATGTTCAATGTGTCTTTCATGAACGTCTTTCGAGACTAAAGAGTTACTTGTGGCAGATATTTTCTCTGCCAGCGACACGCTTAAATCTCCACTGCGCATATTGACGGCGTTGACAACGGGCCTCTCAGCACCGATGTGCTGTCTCCATCGTCCCAGTGGGCGCCAGTTTCCATTGCTGCTGTATATGTGACAGCTTGTGAAACGTCTGCAAGTAAATCTAATTAATTACTAACAATACCGTATAGCAATAAGGACCGTTTACAACTCACCTCAAAGACGTGGCGACGAGCTACGACAGGAACATAAAAACACACACACATACAACACTTTCAGCTATCGGCCTCAAACGTCATCTCCGGCTGCCGCACTTCGAAGTCGCATTCAGTCTCTCTGAGTTTAGTTGCTTGCGCTGGTACTACCTCATCCATACGGATAATTACCTGAAGTACATTGGGAGTATTCAGCAGGATTTCTGAACGTCATGCTTACACTTCGCAAAATGACACGAATAGTTGCAGCACAGCGACAGGCTATGGCAAAATTAAGTAGATTTTTACTTAAAACTTTCTACCGCGTCATTTGTGAAAGAGGGCCACTCAACTCTAATAGACAAATTTTTCTCCAACATCCTAGTAATTTATGACTGCATCACGGAATGAACCATGTTACGGAAGCTGGCCATGCCAAAGGATTCATTTTATAGTGCGTGTATTTCAAATTATCCCTTAACGATAACTTGAATCAAATATGAACAGAGCGGTTAATTTGAAACTTTGCATCGGAAAAAATAACATGGTGCTGTTTGTAGTTAACCCTTCAGGTAATTCGTCGTAATGGTCTCGATAGCGCTCAGTCAATTGAAATGGGCATTCTCAGAACACTACAACCACAGTTTTGGCCACGGTTTGTGATGAGTAGGAGATGCCTGAATTGAGCAGTCAACGTCTATAATTCAGGAAGCTCCTACTCAGCACAGCAGTTGGCAAACACTATGGTTGTTACAGTTTGGAAAAGGCGTTTTAAATCTCTGAAACCGGCTACAGTCAACGAAATTGCAAAACAGACTGGCTGACCATCACATGTATGAGGATCTCAACATCTGGCGGCAGAGGTCGCGCAATTCATGACACATGGCACCTCATGTTGCTGTCCGCGTGTGGCATCGAGAATCAGATATTTACACTATGTCCCATATCTGTTACAAGGGATTCATATGGAGCTATTTGGGTTGGCAAACCAATCTCTGAAATAGTCCAGAATGTGAAAACGAATTGCGAACATTTATGGCCTAGTTACTTGGCGTATTCTCATCTAAAATTATTACACTTTTTTTTAACCATTTACGATCTGATGAGACTTTAAAAGTCCCACTTCATAAAAATGAGTGTAAAACATTCTTTTTAATTTGAATTGTCGCGGAAATGTATCGCACCACTTATTATTGCTTTGGTACATTGCCAATGCATCACAGTTCTTTCATCGATGTGGTATCTGTGACACCAAGGCAATTGGAATTTCAGCACGCAGGCTTTGGCCTATTTGGTCGTATGCGGATGATTGTTCAGTTTGTATTCTGCACATTTCCTGTGGGAAAGCAATCTTCATTTTTTTTTTCCTGTTACTTGGTAAGTCAATTTATGGTAATGATTGGTTAGAAGCGGAATATATTATAAATCCTCAGAATAAACTTGTAAATATAATTTGGTACTTGTAAGTCTCATCAGGCCTGTATAATATCATTTCATTTGGTTTTTATTTACACTAAACATATTTTCCAATGACTAAAATGCCACAGAAAAATTTTGAAACATCAAAGTGAAATGATAGTAATTCAGGCCATAAAGGGGTTTAATGCATAAACGGATGTAAATGGTCTCCAAGTAGCCGAACATAACGATTTTCAGGATATAATGGGGTCATATGTATTAGATGACAGAATGCTTTCCAAATAACAACAGCCTAGACAATTATGGAACCATAACCAGTTTGAACTGTACCAGGCGGACAACTAGATTACACTGGTTGAGTAAGACACTAACTAGAACCTACTCTTACAGATGGCTTTGCGGAGCATCCGACGGAGCCCATGATTGGTCGGACCTGGCTTTATAGGCACGAGCCTCACAGACAGCAAGCGATTCCAGGTACTGCCGTTTATCAAAATGTTCAAAAGTTTGTAAACCTTAAGGGACTTAACTGCGGGGTCATCAGTCCGTAAACTTACAAACTACTAATGAAGAATAATACTAAAGACAACACGAATATTAATGCCCGAGGGATGATTCGAACCTCCGACTTGTGAGGCCGCGCGTTCCGCAAGGTGGCACTGAAGACCGCTCGGCTATTCCCGCGCGGCTGCCGTTTATCAATTTTGAAATTTAAGATGTCGGTTGAACTAAAGAAAACAATTTATGATCATATGAGAGAGAGAGAGAGAGAGAGAGAGAGAGAGAGAGCAATTGAAATAATACGAACATATACGACAGCTACATAATGGAAAGTGGAAACATATTGAAATGGCACTAGGTTGATCATGTATCTCGAATACAGGATTGTAGATGGTCTAAACAAGTTGTAGACTGTATACACTAAATCCCAATTTACCAAAAATGACCTAGACGGATACCACCAGACAGACGGGAGCAAGATCGATGGAAGACAGTGGGATTCATTTGCCGACGGGAAGCTGAGGATCGGAGGAAAAGGAAGAACCTACTAGGACCCTTTGCTACACGCTGATTCAGAAAGGCCAAATCAGTTAGTAATGTGAATGAATTACGCTGATTATATCCTCTAATTTTTCCAACCATCGTCAGTAATAGAAACATATTGACCACTGAAACATGTTCGAAAGAACAAATATCTGTAGCACTTAGGCAACAAACTTTTAAATCGTCGTAGACCAATTCAGAAATGCAAATTTAAAGGACAGCGAAGTCATAATTTACATTTGATCATGTAGTACAGTTTATTATCAGGTTCAATTATTCATTAATTGTTTAAGACTTTCAGTATGGTGCTGTTGCCATATCACATGTCTTAAACGGCCACATATCTCGATAAAATATCAGTGTGTATCTACGTATAATTGTCGCTGATATTTTGTAATGAATATCAATAACAAATATTTACATATCTATTAAGTTTTATCTTCTTTCTATCATGATATTTTTCTTTGCCTAGTTTTTACGCCATGCCATCTAAAACCCTTGTGAGACTGCTCAGTGTGAATCCATATAATTGTTTTGCAAGAAACTGATACAATTGTTTTGACTACCTAATGCTACAGCATGCGTTAGAAAGGCCATTAAAAGTCAGAAACTTGATCGTAACATCGGTCGGCAAACAGGTGTCGCCGTCCCGTAGGTCGGGAACAGCAAGGAATCGATTTCGCTGCCTGTGCAATGGGGGGAAGACACGCTACACAGCTGCTAACAGAATTACCCACCGCAAAGACCGTATCGCAGACGAATGAAACACGACACCCAGAAGAAGTACGATTACAATAATGGCCGAAACGTCGATGTATTTTAATAGTTTTACGATGACGCCCAATGTCCAGATTAATTTTGTTGACACGGAGGACAGTGTTGGTATTAAAGAACGCCGATTCCTTTTGCGTCACGACAGCGGTTCGATTGAGCCTTGGAGATCCTGAAATCCAACTCCACTCCCCATCTCTCACCCTCTCATGCTATCGACACTTTGATTCTCTCCACCTGTTCACGAACCAACAAGGTGACAAGCAGGGTTAATGATTTGCTCGTCCTGCATTGGGCTCCCGGTTATCCACGTCCATGGTCGATGGAAAACAGTTTTTGCCTTACTGCTGGTCCAGAATTCACCTCATGCTACTACAGAAGATCAAATGTTTATCAATCTATGGGACTTAACTACTGCGATTATCACTCCCTAGTCTTACAAACTATTAGATTAACCCTGGAGAAAACACGCACCCATGAACGAAGGAAATTCGAACTTCCGACAGGGAACAACCATGCGTTCCGCAGCAGGACATATTAACGCGCACGGCCATTCCACCGCGACTTCAACTTTGCTAAAACTTCGAAGCAGCATGCACTGGAGTAACCAACACCACATGCAAACGCGTACAGCAACGGTCTTAGATTACCCTAGTTTAATACAAAATATTATGGTATCATCAGGCTCGTCTAAATGCTACCGTTCTATTAACGTGCCAAAACCAAAATACGCTGCTTCCCTGATAGCGTTCTCATAACCTGGGATTAAGTATCTGGATGGCATAACGGCACTATTTTACGCAAGGAGAATGACACCGCGTCGACAAATCTCTCGCAGTGCTGGCTGTTTCACTCCTCGCAGGTTACTTGCCGAGCCACGGTGGAGTAGCCAAGCGGTCTAAAGCGTCTCGCTGCGGAGCGCGCAGTTGCTCGCCGTGGAGGTTCGAGTCCTCCCTGGGGCATGGGTGGGTGTGTTGTCCTTAGGTTAGTTTACCTAGGTTTAAGTAGTCTGTAAGCTACGGACTGATGACCACGCAACTTGGTCCGATAGATTTACAAACATTTGAACATTTTTTAGTTGCCGAGCAGCAGTGACCATGTTCACCCAACAGTAGTAGATTACCACGCCTGTTAATTACGTCTCGGTGACTAGGAGATTTTCTACAGCATGCAGCCCATTGACAGTGTTAGACCTGAGTAATGACGTTGGCTGCATACAAGGTCCCTGCATCAATGTCTGCAAATCTTGTACCACGCCATTCGAGCGTAACTCGTCAAGCTGATTATGGGCCAAGTAGCCAGTAGATCTTCACCACTAGGTGTTAGTGCGTCATTCTCTCCTGTTTTACACATTGACAAAATGGCAGCATCACTTAACACCACGAGCCTGTAGGTTCGAATATTGCTATATATTGCTACGCATCTGCTAGAGTCTTACTGCGATGCGGAAAATGGAGAAGACGGGAGGGTAGAATTATTTCTACATTACTGACGGGCTCCGCGACGAGCAAACGTTTCTCTACAATTGGTATGATTGTAACATGTTAGTATCGGACGGCACCAACTGCTCCTGGTTACTAAAAGAACCCCACCGCTGGTCACAATGTGTTGCATCATTCGTTGTTCCTAGCGTTCTGCCGATGGGTGGAGTCGCAAACCAGCCCTCTCGGCGTGTCAACAGCGCTGCCCAGCGGCCTACTCGATAACCACATCGAGCTGCGTTTACTGCCTCGCAGTGGCAGGAATAAATATTTCCAAAATTTACAATTCGTCAATGGAACTCTTTCCTGGCACTTTTTTTCTGTACATTGTACTCCCACAAAATCTACAATTTAAAACAGTCGACTGAATAGCCATTGTGTATTTTCCTTTTTTCCCCATTTGTTTGCTGTCAACTCTAACAAGTGAACGTGCTTCATTGCATCGGGAACCTGAGCTCTGCATGTCAGGAGGGTCAAAGCCAGTTTTTACCATTTTAGTAACTTCAGGGAAAGGACACTCTTGCTGTGTCGTAAACCTCACCCACCTCGTCAAGTAGCTTAATGACTAATTTATTTTCTGAGTCGTCCCAATTAAATATTACCAATGTCATAATTTTTTTTCATATGTTGCTAAAAGCCGAGTGTATTTAAAACACGCGTTAGTTCTTCAACTCATTCACAGCTTAGAAAGGACCACGGAAAGCAATACCAAAGCTTTGGAACAGTTGCATAAAATGATGAGTCTTACAGCGAAGGCTAAAGAAATCCCAAAATTTCAGAAAGACTACGAAATCAATCGTATCAATATAAAAGATTTGTACGCAAAACGAAACTACAGATTCATTCCAGATATGTCAAGTGAGGGCACTACTTTAGGAAGTGAAATGTAATATTTTCTGGTGACAGGAAAATTTACAGCCCGATTCACCGATACAAAAGTGGTTGTTTATGTTCAGCATATTTCTAGAAAGAATGCTCAGATCCGTTCAGCTTTATGTTAGTAGTGCTATGTACTATACACAAAATTTGAAGGTTTTGTTGCATCTTGTGTAAATGCAAATAACTAACCAAATTCGGAGTGCATTTAAAAATTAATATCTTTCTTGTTATCCACTTTGCTCGTAATTGTTTAATTTCCATTACAATTGGGTCCAAAACCATTTACAAAACGTTTCAGATTTTATCAATAGTTCGCATACTTAAACAGTATTTTCCATTTGTTCTTTCCAGTTTAAGTTGTTCGTAATTGTTATTCCTAGGTATTTAGATGAATTGACGGTCTGTGTATTTAACTGATTTATCGTGTATATGAAATTTAACGGATATGTGTTAGTGGTCACACGGATGAATTCACACTTTACTGCCGTAACAATACGACTGCGGTAAAAGTCTGGCGGGGAAGAGACTTCTAACAATCAGTATCAAATCTGCAAGTCACCTCGGGGTGTGTGACGGAGGGTACTTTCTGTATA
Source organism: Locusta migratoria (assembly GCA_026315105.1). Taxonomy (NCBI): domain Eukaryota; kingdom Metazoa; phylum Arthropoda; class Insecta; order Orthoptera; family Acrididae; genus Locusta; species Locusta migratoria. Next base: position 275,128,369 of record CM048751.1, on the reverse strand, counting down.
ATGCCACTTTCTCTTATTGGCATGACAGTCGCGTTTGGTTAGCAAACAAAATGACGGCACTTAAGCGTCCGTCTGGGCTTCAACCTCTCAAATTGTATCCTTCTGGTCTTCTCATGTGGTATACGTAAAGGAAGCAATATATGGTTCTTTGTTTTACAAATCTTTGACATAAGTCCATATCGTGATATAGATTGTCCCTCTTGCGGCGGCTGCCACTGGAGTTAGCCAATCATGTACAAGACGCTTTTCAGTAAACGAAACTCTAGAAAGTTGATTTTCTCTATTTCCTCCTTCAAGCCTCTCTGGTACAGCACACTGGCGAGCACTACAGAAATATTGGTTAAAACGTTGGGGCCATATACTTTGGTTAATAGTTGCTAGGCTCAGCCGGCCGCGGTGGCCGAGGGGACTGATGCGCTCCAGTCACGGTCTGCACGTCCACTACGGTCGGGGGTTCGAATCCCCCCTCGGGCATGGATATTTGTGCCGTCCTTAGTTGTAGGTAGTTCATAAGTAGTTTGTAAGTTTAGGGACTGATGACCCCGTAGTTAAGTCCCTTAAGCTTAACAAACAAACAAAAATCCCACAACTTGAACCTCCGACTGCGCGCTACGCAGCAAGGTGCCTTAGACAGCTTAACCACTCCACCGCGGCAAAATATTGGTGGACCAAGTGATTTGTGCATTCCTTTGTTCACAGTCTACACTTCATGTAGATTCTTTTCGTAAATTTTAGTTTGGTAGGAAGGAAGGAAGATTAGTTGTCGTTAGAGGCGGAGATTACGCTCGGGTTGTTTGGGTAAGGATGGGGACTGAAATCGGCCGTGCCCTTTGAAAGGAACCGTCCGGCATTTGCCTTGTGTGATTGAGGAAAATCACTGAAAACCTAAATCTGGATGGCCGAAGGTGGATTTTAACCACCATTTTACCGAATGCGAGTCCAGTGTATTACCACTGCGCTACCTTGCTCGGTACTTTAGTTTGGCGTCTGCCTTACCAATGATTAAGCTAGTGTGATCGCTTCGCCTCGAATTAATCCTAATGCGATATCTCATATACGTTTTGGAAATAACTCTTTCTGACACTTCGTAGTTTAAATGATATTTGTTTTAATGTGTTTGCATTACGTTACACATGTTTGGGTTCAAGCCCAAATTTCACTCTCTCCATTAACTCTCAAGATGCAGTACATCATTCTGCATTTCGCAAAAGTTGTCCAGTGCTGCAATATCTTCCGATGACAGGCACTAGGTTATTTGTATATAATTAAAAATGAATGTTCTAGAAATCATTTATGATGCATGAAAGAAATTCTCATCGAAAGAATTCTCCCAGTTATCAATGACAGTTAGCAGTTTTACTCTAAAAGTAACACAAAATAATTAAAGTTTTCCATTGCACATGCTGCATATTTTTTATTTACATAAACTTTTGTGTCTACTGGTTCATAAAATCTTCACATAGCAATCACATAAAATTATAGGTTTTATGATGTATAATACTAGGAAACCCATTACCTTGTGACGTAAAAGGAACAATGCTTCCATAAAATTTCATGCGCCATAAATGTCTCTTAATGAACTTTCATTGCGACCGTGGTGTTACATCGCACATTAACTGTGACGCAGCAGATAATAACGGTATCTTTTTAAGATAAAGTACTGATTAAGACATGAATTACTTTATGTGGAAGGAATAGAGGGCATTAATACTCTCGAAAAAATTGTCTTGTTTTGCATAATCAAAACACTGGTTGTTAAAGTTTGTACAAGGAAAAAAATCCTTGGCCATTCAACCAATTTTCCTGAATAACATCACATACAACGACGCATAATAAAAGATATTACTACTTATCATTTCTAATTATATCCACTACAAACATTGTAAACTATATATTACTTCTGAGGGTAGTAAGAGTGTTGTTTATATAGAGAGCGAATAACTTTTATCATCTAGAAAGGATCGTAAGACTTAGTCTGTATGTGTACATTGATTGAAATACGAGGTGTGAACGTCACAACAGCATTTCGACTTTTTAGAACACGGAAAATTAGTTTCTTACACAATATGTTCGATATAATAGATAGTATTTGCGTGTAACTTCCACCCAGCATGTAGTCATGTGCAATGTGACCTTTAAAATTCCAGTGGTCAGACGACAAAATGTCATAAATATTTCTTCGCTTGGATATTCTGCTTCCATACACCTAAGAATACTGAGTACTCTCATGACTTGCAGCCAGAAGAACTTCACGCAGAACATTGTTCTCCATACTCTGTCAGCACTGCTATGTAATGACTTGTTCTGTCTCAAGACGTCATTACCTGCAGACATAAAGAAAGTATTTCTTCACAAAACAATTTTCACCCTAGGAGATATTAGAAATCCAACATATAACAATCAATTCTATGTGAAAAATTGTCCACAACTGGACTCCCCATTTATGTTTCATCATTGTTAATTTTAATTTTTCCGCAGCGATTTCTGCAGGTTAAAACTGACGAGCAAATATTCAAGAACCTGGAACGGATTAGTGCGTGAACATCAAACACGGTTTCCTCCCGATCTTGATGAGATTTTGCACACTTGATTCTCAAAGCGAGAGCACAGTCGCTGCGTGTGTAAGGAACATGTACACCACATAGTTGAAGAGATGTGACGTCGTTAACAATGAAATGTGTGAAAAACTGTAGCATGACGCGATAATGTTAAACATTTTTCTCCTAAAATCAATGAACCAACATCAACCAAATTTGGTGTACATATTACTCACTGTAAGGTACTACTGCTGTCAGGGAAATAGCGGCATACAAACTTGCTTCTAGGGATATAACGTTGTAAATAATAGGAGTCCTGAAAGAATGCCAACCATGCGACGAGACTTTATTCATAAAATGAGTTAAAGTGAGAGTACTTCCCGACTTGAAACAAACTTTAACATAATTAAAAATATTAACTACACTTTTACTTGCTCACAGCTACAGAAAACTGATGAAACGAAGATATGTTTCTCCCTTACAACTTTTCCGCACTTCACGCAGTAACACTACAGCATTCGGATTGACGTTACAATTTATAATTTATATACCAATAACTTTACTCGCAGGATATTCTGCAGACAATACACATACATACAGCCGGATGTACATTCGAAATTGTATCACAGCAAGAAACATAGTTCATGAGACATGAGGACGAACAATAACGATCTTGGAAAAACCGTGTTTTCAGCTTGTAACTATAAAAGTCACACACATAGCATACAGTGGATGATTCACACAAATCCTATGCAGTCGATGCGGACCTATTTTACAGTAACAACGAGGAACCTTTCCTAAAATATTAACCTTACTGTACTTGTTTTCCTTCTCCAATCTCCACTAATAGGAAGAACTGAAAAAAGTGGTTTCATACATGTTGCGACAATAAAGTGGACACAGTTTCCAGTTTGACAACCACTGGACACTGTATACCAATAGCGTTAATAGTGAACGGAAAATCCTGGTTCGAGAACTGGTCCGGCACTAGTCTTGACGTTTTGCTGTTATGTTAGTTGAAGTTAGGATTCCTTCAAATGTCGTAAATTCCCTTTCGTCACCTAAATTATTATCATGAAAGTCATTTACGAATAAATGCACTATCATTCTAATATTTTACGAAAAACTCTCTATTAACATTTTCTTTATAAATTTCGTGTTTCTTCTACTGGCAAAATCAGCTATAAAATGTTTAGAACTTGGAACAACGGTCAGTCTGAACACTGACCCGCACTGAATAGGCGTCATTCTACGGACTCCCTCGGTCGTGTTTGTGTGTGTTGTCCTTAGTGTTAAGTAGTTTAAGTAGTCTGTATGTGTAGGGACTGATGGTCATAGCAGTTTGGTCCAAACGTTTAACATTTGAATAGAATTATAAAACGTAGGGTAAGGTGGTACAAATTCGATATAGGTACAATTCCGATCAACATAGGTTTCGCGCCAGTTGTCAGTCTCGTAGTGTAGGTAGCACTTGCCTTTGTGTGGCGTCGTAGTGTAGCAGGTTTCTACAGCTCCTCCTGTGTTTTCCAAGAATACACCACTTTGTACTACGGAGATATAAATTTTTTCCTGTTAAGAGGTAAGTGAAGCTACTTAGTCTAACGCGCTCTTATAAATTTTCTAGTTTTCACGCGCTTGAAAATTCTATATTAGTGAGATTAGAACCTTGTTTTCCATTCGGGCGTTTTCTGAGGCACCTACAGAGATAGCCTCTGTGACATGTGCTGACATTTCTTGGCAAAATTCACTACTATTTACTCGTGAATTCATTCACGCCAGAAGTACATTTTCGATCAGAAAAATGGTACAATTTCGATACCCTAGTACAATTTCGATCAATGCAGTTTTTCAGTTTAGTCAGTCACGATTGGTTACCATAGACACGTTATACACAATTATTGAAAATAAATTTTGTATATTGAAAGATTTTCCTACGCGATTTTTAAAGCCACCTCTTATTTTGTAGATGCCACGAAAACGAGCAGAAAAGAAAATCTACAATAAATGGAGTCCAGCTGCGACACTTCAACAAATACAAAACAATGGGTAGCCCTATTACAGTTCTTATTGTTGACAACCATGGCAGCCACACCAGCTTAGATGCCGTAGAATATTGTCGGGAAAATGGGATAGAACTTTTGGGTTTGCCTCCGCACAGTACACATGTACTGCAACCATTAGATAGAACTTTCTTCATGTCCCTAAAGGCTCAATATCACAGAAATGCAACTAACTGGATTCATCGCAATCCCAATGAAAACATTACAAAACAACGATTCTGTATTCGTTTCTGTGATGCCTGGGGCAAAGCTGCGTCCATTAGGTGCGCAGTCAAAGGATTCCAATGTACAGGAATAATGCCATTTTGCAAAGACATTGTTCCCGAGCAGAAATTTGTACCTTCAACGTTATTCGAGGCTCCTGCTCCTTCAATCTCCATCAGTAAGGCTACTAACAGCATTATGGGAGAAGAACCCTCTCGTCAAAAGATGTAACTGAAGAACACGGCAAATCCGTAACGTCAGGGTCCAGTACAATTTCTCAGCACGGTGCTGTCAGGGACATTTTGCCATGTCCAGAGAAAATATTATTGTCTCGGAAGAGGAAAACACATACATCAGATAGACTCACATCAGATGGAAACCTGGATAACCTCCGCAGCAAGAGGAAACTTTTTGAACAGGACACAAGGAAAACAATGAACAAATGCAACAAGAACAATAAACTGAAATGTACGTCTGTGGGTAATGATGAAAGAAGTTTACCAAGCTTCAATTCGCCAGCAAACAACGAAAATAATTGTGGATTTTGTTTATTGAATTATTATAGTGCAGAATCAGTATCTAAGGGTGACTAGATTCGCTGCCAAAAATGTAATGTTTGGTACCACGAAGTATGCTTTGGCGCCCGCTGGAAAAAGTGTTTTATATGTGGAAGATGCAAGTGATCAAAATTGTACCAGGAAGTGATCACAATTGTACCTAGTGTGGTACATTTTCGATCGATTCTTTTCAATTCTGTAACCTCTTTTTGTGTTTATACCAACTTTTGTAATTGTATAGTATTTGTGTTACATGTTCATTAAAAATCCAAGAACAAATTGCATAGTTAAAGTTATTTCTTTTCTCAATATATTTACAGTTACAAGAACAAGTGTCCGTAATGATCGCAATTGTACCACCTTACCCTATGCCTAAATGGGCTCAGTCGTGTTATTCAGAAAATACTACCTATCCTATCGGGAATGATTCATTAAATCACTTAACCATCTTATGGCAGTTTTTCACGACAGTTAACCTTGGTCCAAAGCGAACACAGAGATATTCTCAGGAAAAAACCAACCCTTTCTCCTGTAACTAATACTTTTTACCGTAAGATTACTTCAAAAAGATACGTCTCAATGCATTCTGAAAGATTTCGATAAATGTTATGTTTTCGTTACGTGCGCGATTGTAAACATATCGTTCGCAGGGTCGAATTGCTGCCAAAACTCAGGAATTTACGTGGATTTATCACCATAGTGTCCTAGTGTGTGGAACTGCGGCTGGTGAATGGTGTGTTTAAAAGAAATTATATTATAAGATTCCATTGACTCTACGGTGGTGTGGTCTTCAGGTTCAATGAATGATGGCCATCCTGTTACATATATTATCGACGACGACGTATTTCTCCGCAAATTCATTTCCTAACTAAGCATGGATAAAGAGTGTAACTTAACAGGACGCAAGTCATTAATTTCGTCTAAACATAACACCACAGGAGTGCCGATAGCAGTAGAAAAGTAGAATTTCATCACATCTTACGACTGTTGGTATAAAAAGTTTTGAATCAGAACTATAAGTTTAACTTTAGATCGCCTTTTCCAGACAACTATGATACAAGCAGACGCCGATGTGACAAACAATTGAAAGATTTACATATGAACATTGAACAATAACAAATCTTTGTAAGAAATCGATGATACTGATTGCGAAGACAATCATTTAGAAATTAAAGGAAAACTGATAGTAGAATTCTGACCATGGCGTTTGCTCTATTGAATGAATACAGTATCACGAGATATGAAAGGCGTCATAATATACAGATTTGTAGTTTCGGTGATCAGCAACTGTCGTTGTTATCATTCTATAGTGCCAGTTAGTATATTCTCCCGACTATCACACTTATTCGCTGGGCGGGAACAGTAGGCTACACGCTATGTTATTTGAAAATGCAAACAGACTTGTTGAGGCATATTGTGAGTAATCAATATCATTAATCATGTAACAAATTAATGAAATCGAAATTGTTTCTAAGAAATAATCTTTTTTGTCGTATTAACTATTTCCGGATATAGTTATGATAATTAGTCACTGACCTACGAAGCTGTCTTTAAGTAATTCAGGACATCCATAATATAAAAAAAAGTAATTTCACTGTTGAAGCAAACACTTTTGTAATTTACATACGAAATATTTTAAATCCCATTTCATAACATACTTTGTAAGTGTCTAGCTTCTGATTACAATTAATTTAGGAAGCAAATAACAGAAAATATCAAGTTTACTCTCACGTCTTCATAATGATTTACGTGTTAGTTTAGGTGGTAATAGTTATGTCTATTCTCTTGTCGGTAGTTTTATGAAACGCTAATCATTGAAATACCTATCTTTTGTTTGTTACATGTCCTAATGAATGTTGTCTGATTAGCAGTAGCTATGCATTTCTTATCCATTTTTAATGTTGTTTTTAGGTGGAAGTGAACAGCTGTGATGTACTTTGAAAAATCATTCTTGCCTCAAGGCTGTAAAATACTTTTATTTGATATGTTCGACCAGTTTCGGCAATTGTTGCTTCAACAGGGAATCGACAAAATATTTTACGTCAAAGACAATAAGGTAACTGTAAATTTGACGTTGCTGACTCAGTAAAAATGTTGTTGTCTTTGATGTAAAATATTTTGTTCATTTCTGGTTGATGGCAACAACTGCCGGTCGAACCGGTAGAACATAACACATAAACACATTTTACAGCCTTGATACAGGAATGATTTTTTTCTAAAAATCTTATCCTTTGACTTACGCTGCCTTATGCATTCTAACGTTCTGCTGGAAGGCTTGGAGTGATTTTGTTCTGCAAGGCAGTGGAACTAAAGTTGCATTATTGAGTCAGGAGAAGAGGCCCACAGAAAATACCTTTACAGTCGCAACCGTTGAGAATACACTGCCAGTTATTTTATAAGTACAATACCAACCCTGTTGCAAGTTTTTACAACGGTATCTACAACCAACAACCAACCAAGGCTTTCAGTACCATCATTTACTTGTCCTTTATTTTTGCTATCATTACTGGAATGACTTACTGACTAAAGCTCTCAAATATGAGTCATATAACTGTTATAGTGCTTCTAGGGATTAATGCAGTACCTTTTAAAATGTAGAACGTGAAATCGAACTGAAAGGGCCACGAACTATTCACCAAAAGCTGGAGAAAAGCAGAGGGAACTATTATTTTGCTCCTAAATGACTTAATATTTTGTCAGATGTCCGGAAGGCTTCGACCCTCGGAAACATTTATGTTGATCTTCGGTGTTCACCGCCCTATATGATGGAAAATGTTATTTCCGGTGTTGTACTGGATTTTTCGGAGTGGTTCTTTCACTTTGCCGAAGAGATCGCAATCGTAGGGAGTCATGTCGGGTGAGGACGTTGGATGTTCCGAAAACTCTTATTGCCAACGACGCAGGACGTACCGAACAGCAAAAGAACTCAAGTGAAAGAGATCACATTTTATGGAAGCGCAACCCCTAATTTTACATTCAATGAACGAGGAATATCGCCAATGCTCTCCAGCAGCCAAAGTGAACGAATCACAGCGAGGGGTCTGGTATAACACCAGTGATGACATTATACAAGTCATAGGGTGATCAGTACTATATATCAACATAGATATAAATGGAGATGGTGTCGGCTCCTTCCGAACATTTGGTGTGTACTGCCAAGTACCTCTGTTAGTAATTTCATTTCAGAGAAAAAAAGAGTTCTCATTATCGTTCATCCAGCATTCTTACAATTTTAAATTGACTCAAAATATGTTCAGCACTCTTAGAATGAACTACGAACGAATTTTTCCTAAAATCGTAAAATACGTTCGAAACAAGTGACCTTACAGTTAATTGTAAGACAGCAGACGTCTGTCTAACATCCTTATCTTCTAAATGCTGCCTGTGAATTCCTACTATCTCAATTGTTAGTGCACCCGTCGCTAAGTATAGACTACACAAATAAATGTCCACTGAATTGCCCTACAAATACGATAGAAACATGGCTAAAAACACTTTAACGCATCGATAGCACCGGTACGCCTATTTTACGTTAAAAATACTACTTAAATTATTAATTGAGAAACTATGACAAGTAGCTTTGACTGGAAAAACGCATAATAAAATTATAATGAGTAAATGTGCCAAATATGATGTCCTTGATTGCTGGCAAGGCTGGCATCAGTCAGCACATGCTTTTCATACCGTGAAGGCTTTCATGACAGGATGTAATTACCGTTGATGATTCTTCCAGCTCGTGCCGCGGACCATGATTCTTTTCTGTTCCTTACGTTTCGTCCAGAGCTCCGCTAATCATCCTCAGAAGTGATCTAGTCTGAGCTGAATGATGTTTTCCAATGATTGAGTGATCTCAAGTGGAATTTTTGCCCTGAGTTGACGCTGCAATCCGTTTTATTTATTTTTTTATCACGTCAAGTTTTTGAAAAAATACAGAATTTGTATTTTATAAAATCTCATAGAAGGGTATTCCAAGTTTCCATAGCCAAAGTATAACATCATTGAATGCGGTTTGGCAAGAGTAATTTATTCGACTATTTATTAATTCATTCTATTTCTTTCGTTACAGGTATATAGACATGAGTGAAGGTATACTGTGTTAAACATAAACAACAATGTCTTCCTGTGGCCACAAATCAACCCAAACACATTTTATTACGTATGTGGTAAGAATATGTGGACCAAAAAACAATAATAAATTATAAAAAAATAAAGTAAAATAAAAAAATAAAGTAAAATCAAAAAATAATACAAAATAAAATAAAAAAGAAATAAAAGTAACACCATTCGTGAAAGAAGCTTGTCTTGCATATTTCGGATTTGTCCTTGGTGATGAAAGTATGCCATGGACACCCCAGAAAATATAAGACGTGAATGAAACTTTCTCGCTGCAGCGGAGTGTGTGCTGATATGAAACTTCCTGGCAGGTTAAAATTGTGTGCTGGAACCGAGACTCGAACCTGTCTTGAGTCGTGTCGGGATAGCTCAGTTGGTAGAGCGATTGCCCACGAAAGGCAAAGGTCCCAAGTTCGAGTCCCGGTTCCGGCACACAATTTTAATTTTATATACGACTTTTGTGGAATTATTGAGGTTGTGAACGAAAGAAAAAAAAAATTAATTTTGCTCTTGCATTGGTATGGTGGGAACAACTAAACCATACCGATGACATACTTTCTTCAGGTGAAGTACAATGTTCCAGTGTCAAGGGCAAACGTGTATCCACATTTGCGATCGACAGTGAAACCACTGAAACATGACGAAATCCTACCTATTCCTTGTCGTCCATCTTCAACCAGTCCATCGCCTCAAAAGGAAGTTGTAAGCGAGATGGAGATCAGCGGATCAGTTATAGACGAATTTGTATCCAGCTCAAGTGACAATAGCCTACATTTATTTCTTTTCCAGAGGAAAGTGCCAAACTGTTAGCTTCTATATTGAAGGGCAGACAGTTTTTGTTACCTAGCACTAAAATTTCATGCTACAGATTCCAAGAACAAGAAATAGTTTCTCTATTTTCTGAAGGTCTATGGTCTTTTACAATGACATACCCAAACTTATAACATGACTTGGGGTGAAGTATGTAAAATATGAATCGGGACTTTTCATGCACTCATCTGTAACCAGCCTGAAAGGAGTCTTCCTCCAAAAATACAATGTTGTATTGCTATTCTTTTACTTTGAAAGAATTACAGGAAAGTTTGTATTTTCTACTGTAGTGTGCGATGTACTTCCAGCGTGGATGGCATTAATTTCGTGACTTCAAGGTAATCAATCCTTAACTTCGACTAGAAATGGAGTACAAAAAATGCTTCGTAATTGTGTGAACGGGATAATCGAACAGACAAAAATCAGTGGAAGGCCATCCAGAGAACACTTGACACCCGGATAAAAGGATATTATGCATGTTCTCCTCTTGCAACCCGCTAAAGTTCTTCTCCCGCCACTTCATATTAAATCGGGTATCATGAGCCAGTTTGTACGTGCCCTAGAAAGCGACATAGAGTGTTTTAAGTAAACAAGTCGTGTTTATTATAGGATGATCCTAGAAGAGCAGAAAATTAATGTGTGACCCACAGTCTTGAAAATGAAATGAACCAAACAGAAAAGCATGTTGGCGTAGCTACAAATATGTAACAAATTCTTCGAAACACAAGTATTCAAGATTACAAAACTACATTGAACATCATGTTAAGGAACTTTAGAAAACTACTTTGTGACATTAGTTTCAAGGTGCACTATTTTCCAGATAGCTGTCTTGCAATTTACAGTGAAGATCTTCGTTGATATTCTGCCAGTCACATTGAAGCGCATGGTAGAAGGTTCATCGAACCACTTTTGTGACATTTCTCTATAGTCCCATTCTCAAATAGCTCGCGGAAATTCAGGAACACACAAGTCTTTCCGTTTTCAATCTAATTTATCTTATTTTTATTATGATGATCATGTAGCATTCTGAAGAGAAAGTTGGTGAAAGAAATTTCGCAAATAGATCTTGCAGCAACAAATAACATCTTCCTTTTAATGATTTCCCCCTTAACTCGTGCATAATTTACGTAACAAACTCTCTCCTACATCGCGATAATACAAATCGAACTGCCCTTCTCTGAATTTTCTGTAAATCGTCCCAGACCCATGTGGTAGTGATCCCAAAATGTGCAGCAATACTGCAAGATAGGAAGTACAAGTGCAGTTCAGACAGTTTCTTTAGGAGAACTCGCTTTTTCTAAGTGTTCTTCCAATGAAACGTAGTCTTTGGCTCGCCTTCGCTCGCGTATTTTCTGCATGTTCTTTCTAATTTAAGTGGTTCGTAATTATTACTCCTAGGTTATTTATCGTGTAAAAGAAGTTTAAGGAGTTCTTTTAGTGGGCATATGGATGACCTAACATTTATCTTTATTAAGGGTCAATTGTAAAATTTTTGCACCTTGCAGATACCTTATCTAAATCACTTTTCAGTTTCTTTTGATCTTCTGATGACTTCTCTAACCGTTAAATGACAGCATCATCCGCGAACAGTCGAAGAGAGCTACTCAGATTGCCTCAGGACTCGAAAAATATGGAACAGTAGGGGCCCTAAAACACTTCCCTTTGGGACGGCAGATATTACTTCTTTTCTACTTGATGACTTAAGGTCAATTACAACGTACTGTGTCCTTTCTGATACGAAATCACGAATCCAATCGTACAACTATGGAGATATTTCATATGCACGCAATTTGATTAGAACACGATTGTGAGCCACAGTGTTAAAAACCATCCGGAAATCTAAAAATACGGATTCTATTTGACACCCCTTGTCGATAGCATTCATCACATCATATGAGTTTCACAGGAACGACACTTCAAGAATATTATTGTCTTTCTTGAATATTCGAGTGACATGCGCAACTTTCCAGCCATTGGTTACTCTGAAAGGAATCTAACTGGTATACAATCGGGACAGTGGGACTTACTTCTGCTAATTGATTTAATTTGTTTTAACACGCCAGGTGTATCTACTTCTAAATTATGCATGCTGGTAGCTGTTTTTGATACGAATCCTGGAGTAGTTCCTTTGTCTTATCTATTGAAGGAATTTCGGAAAGAACGTTTCCACAAGGACTTGAAAGACACAGAAAGAAGGTACTATGGTGGACGGAGTGTTAACGTAAAGGCAGAGCATTGTTGTTCTCTAAAAAGTGAAATTAGTCTGGATATGCGTGGAAGACGTGAAAAAGGAAGAATATCTCTTCCTAGTTATGTCTCTGCTTCTTTTTTAACAATTGTTTAAGACTGTCCTGACGGCTCACTCTTTATATTAACGAGGATTTCCTGCAAAAACAAAGGTAATTTCTGATCCAGTTATTGATTGATTTTACTTTGTCTTAGCATGTGCAAAGGAATGTTGTTGGTTTCATTTTATTTATTACTACAGTTGTGATACAATTTTATAAACTGACGCGTTCTGTGACCTCGGAGACTCTCTCTTGAATTTGGTCCTGGGGAACACGATAAAGGACGGAAACAATTTCTAGCACAGCTCAGACCTGATGCTCAATTTTTTTTTCAAAAATTTGATATGAAAAAATAAACTAGCACCTTTCAGGACTGGAATTATCGTTCATAGCAGAAACGTTAAAGTCAAATAAAACTACTCATCAAAGTCTTTCATTACATGTGATGTTACTATGGCACGTGTCAATGCTTTGGAATAAATTTCACTGCTATTGGCCCACGCATCCTATTTTGTGAGCTTCAAGCGTTCTAAGTTCTAGAATTACAGATAGAACGATTACATCAACATAATGTTTATCTCTCTTTGTAAGAATTACTTTCTTAATGGAATTATTGCTCATTGGGGAAGACAAAATTGACTTCGGAGACCTGCCATTTACGGCCACTACCATCTCTGACGTTCTTTCTACTGAATGAGTCTTACTCTTTACTGTCGTAACTTTCTGAAGAGCGGTGTGAGTAGTTCGTATACTTCAGTTGAACAACAGGTTATATTGAACTGAGAGAGCAGGATAGCACTGAGTAATCGGAAAAATAAGAGATAAAATTTTATACATGACATTAATATTCTCTGAAGACGAAGTACGGACAATATGAATAGAGCCAGTAATGACACTTATTAGGTAATCGTACTCAATGTAGTATTAAATCGGAGTACGATCAATTTTTAAAATGTCGTTTTTCCAGCCTTCAAATACGTTACGTCGTAATAATGAAAGCAACAGGCTGTATATTTGACGGCTGCTGCAGGATCCTCGAGTCAATTTCATCATAAGAAAATTCTGTTTCAGTTCACACGGAAATGTCGGAGATAATGTTTCGTCTAGTAACAGTAAGCACATATCAATGGCACAAGAGAAGTCGTATGTTGCTTTAGTCAACTATACACCTACCTTTTCTGTTGGGGCGGGTGGAAGTCATACAAAACCATTAAACAAACGTCAGCTGAAGATCCCAAGACGAAATTCAATATATAATAAGTCAGATCGTATCCCAGTATAGCTCAACAATAATGAGGACTGTTTGCACACATGTAAAGGCTCAAGGAGCCATACAGATAAGATTAGTTCCTTCAAAAGCATCGCAGTTGGTCTGTGTAGCTTGTGAATAACACTGTATAAAGTAAAATCCGTCTCACACAGGCCTCTGTGTCTCAACAGGTACCAATCGGTCGCCGTGTCACCCTCCAACCGAAAGCATCACCGTATGCGGTATGGAGGGGGACGTGGTCAGCGCCCCACACTATCGGCCGTTGTGTCGTTTTTACAGACCGGAGCCGCCACTTCTCCATCAAGTAGCTACTCCGTTGGCATCACGAGGGCCGAGTGCACCCCGCTTGCCAACAACACTCGGCAGACCCATACGATTACCCATCCAAACGCTAGCCAGGGCCAGAGTTTTTAATTTCGGTGATCTAACGGGAAACGGCGCATCCACTGCGGTAATACCATTGGCCTGTATGAAATAAGCAGATCATATTACTTAATTAAAACGTCCGGGCTAAGTTGCCGTGGTCCATCCATAAAACTTCTTACTCCCGACGTTTCGTTGCCTACTGCGGGCAACATCTTCAAGGGTGAGTCAACGACTGCCTACTAGGCGTTGAAGGTCCTGTTTATATAGATTGCATAGATGGCGCCACCACTTGTCACGCGCTGCCGACTATAAAATTATCTATGACCAACGTCATGTCTCTCGATTACAGGTAATCGATTGTCATATCTTTGGTTCAAAGTTGACCGCCAAATCTTATCTAATGTTAATACTCGCATATTGGAACACAAAAGGAATTGTCGTCTGGGTCACACAGACAAGTCAGCTGTAGCAGAGCATGTTTTTACACGTGGTGACCATGAAATCAAATTTAGTGAAACGAGCGTGTTTGCCAGGACGTCGCATTATTACACACGGATGTACAGAAAAGCCATATAAATACAAAAACACCACAATGATTTTAACAGGAAAGAAGAAGGTTTCAAATTAGATAAGATTTGGCGGTCAACTTTGAACCAAAGATATGACAATCGATTACCTGTAATCGAGAGACATGACGATGGTCGAAGATAACTTCGTAGTCGGCAGCACGTTACAAGTGGTGGCGCCATCTATGTAATCTATATAAGCAGGACCTCCAGCGCCTAGTAGGCAGTCGTCGACTCACCCTTGAAGATGCCCGCAATAGGCAACGAAACGTTGGGAGTAAGAAGTTTTATGGATGGACCACGGCAACTTAGCCCGGAAGTTTTAATTAATGAAGACGCCGGCCGTGAAAGCCTACATTCTATAAAGCAGATCATGCAGAGCGATATGAAATGGAACTAACATGTAAGGACAGTTGTGAGTAAGGCGGACAGCCGACTTCGGTTTATTGGAAGAATTTTGGGAAGATGTACTTCATCTGTAAAGGAGACCGTGTATAAAACGCTTGTACGACCACGTCTTGAGTATTGCTCAAGTGTTTGGGACCCGCAGCAGATCAGTTTAAAGGACGACACAGAGGCAGTTCAGTGGCGAGCAGCTAGGTTGTTCGACAAATGCGCGAGTGTCACGGAAATGTTTCGACAACGCTGGAGGAAAGACGACGTTATTTTCGTGAATTTCTGTTGAGGAAATTTAGAGGGCCTGAATTTGAATCTGAGTGTAGTACGATCTTGCTGCTGCCTAAACACATTTCGCGTAGTGATCACAAAGACAAGATAAGAGAAATTAGGGTTCGTACGGAGGTATATCAGCATTCCTTTTTTCCTCGTTCTATTTGGGAGTGGAATAGTAAAGGGAATGTCTAGTAGTGGTACAGTGTACCCTCCGCCATGCACCTTACAGTGGTTTGCGGAGTATGCATGTAGATGTAGATTTACAATGCTGTAGTCAGTTTTTACACTTACGTAGGTTTTAACTGTCAAGTTTCCTAGTTTGTCTTGATGCATTCTTTTATTCTATAATCTTCTTTTTTCAACTTTGTTCGGAGCCTCTAAATATATAGAGAAAAGGAAAGTAGAACTACGTGAACTAGAATACTGTTCGTTTGTTATGAAATTCTTTTCAAACGAATACTAAAACAATAGAAGGAATTATTGAAGTATTTCGTACATCAGGGTACAAACTGGACCTCCAGGGAAAATCTGGCGAGAAAAATTGCCGATTGTGTAATCAAATGCCTGTTTACAATTTGCTTACTCTACTTCTACTGTAGAACTGAATGTACTGATACAGAAAATTGTGATACAAATAGTTGAAACATTTAAACCACAAGAACGCATCAAATGATTTGTGTTGGTAATTAATTTTCTATACAAATACGATCATTCGTTTAATCAAATAAATGCGATTTATACATTTTGGAAGGACCAATGTTTGAGGTACTTGTCTATGACAGATATTCACATTAAATCATTATTATATATTCAGTACGAGATTTGAGCAGCAATCTACATTACTTATCCCTGGCATACGAAAATAATTTAGCTGCAGTGTATTTCAAATGTCCTACTTCAAGTCTGATTGCGTAATTTGTCAAATTAATGAACTTTAATTAAATCTATAAGTCGCTATTATTCCTCGCTTAGATGAAAAACATTTCGTTTGTGTCGTTGTCAATATATGGAAAGTTGGAAGGTATCGTTTACATATACTAACGCCAGAAACCGATGTAGTGAAACAGTGTATGCTGCTTATTTCTCGGTGTATGAGTGAAAAGGGATAGCCGGCCGCGGTGGCCGAGGAGACTGAGGCGCTCCAGTCACGGTCTGCACGGCCTCTACGGTCGGGGGTTCGAATCCCCCCTAGGGCATGGATATTTGTGCCGTCCTAGTTCGTAAGTAGTTCATAAGTAGTTTGTAAGTTTAGGGACTGATGACCCCGTAGTTAAGTCCCATAGACTATACAAACATTTGAACATTTGAAAAGGGATATCACATAATCGTGATATAAGGAACTGCATCAGTTATGTATTGACATGAAGAGGCAGATCCAGGTATCTGGGCAGATATTATGTTCTACAAAAGATACGTCTCAATAGTTTTACGTTTTCGTATCTCTTAATTAGTGAAGATATAAACATAAATTTTTATTATTTTCGGTGCGCCATTCTTACTGGAATATTCCACGTATACACATTAATTCCTTAGTGTCATTTCTCTGTTGTTCATTGATACGAATTTCTTACACTTTTGAAATGCAGGACAGTAGTAGAAATATCTGAATTCGTCAAATACATTTTCTCGTGAAGACTAATCTCATACTTGCATAGAGACGAGCATAATGTTGTGCAGCGCAATGACAACTACTCTAAATAAGCTGCTATAATAAACTTTAACCTATTTCCGCCCAGTGCAATGTTCAGTGAATTCTGGAAACTTGCTACGTGGTTTGTGAGTGTTACTAAATTTCAAGCTAATAAAATTAGTATGGGTGGATCACTAAAATTATGAGTCCTTTCTCTGAAAAAACTCTAATGTACGCATATGACCAGAGACTGGCTTTATTGAAATAATAACCAAACAGTGATGTTTAATCCGGTGGTTACTTTTAATGATGGAATAAAATATTGATCAAATGTCATTGAAAGACTTAAAACACTCGTGGGACAAAATGTGTTATAATACTCGAAGAATAAATACTAGCGGACAATAAACTCTTCCAAAAAGGACATCGAAAGCTGGAATATTGTTAAAACTACAAAATGAAGCAACTAAAGAAAAAGAGCGAGGAATATACTATTCACATGGACAGTTTTAGTTCTCGGATCCTGCCTTTAAGCACAGGAAACGTTTTTAAAACGAAGAATCTGATTAACTCAGTTCGTAAATTGTGCAGTAAAGTTTTGGCTAATGAAAAATGTTAAAATAAAAGGTTAAGGGGCTCAATTATTTATGAATCAATTTCAACAGTGTGCTGTTTGATTTTCCTGGTGCAGGATCTACCCACGTATTATAACTAAAATCTATGCAGATAATAATTAAAAATATTGATTGTACTATAAGTTACTAGCTTAAAACCGCAGCTCAGTTCGTGCATAGATAATGCGCGAAACGTCAAATCGATTTTTTAAAGAGATGTATTAAAAGAAATTTCTTTTTTACAGCTTTATTTATTTATTCTTATATTTCCTTATTCGTATGCTAATCCTTACAGAGAAAGAGCAGAGGACATTGAAGCACGCATAGACCAAAGATATGGTCTGTGGCATCACGTTTCGCTGTATGCTAAAATGTCGCAAACGTCATCGCTGGCTTTCAGTCCGAATTTTTTTATAATTTAACGACTTTGAACTACCATATCTTCCACCCTCTTATAGATATGGGCATGGAACTGCTATAGTGTACAGCGGGAGACCGGTCAACAGTTACACACACACCATTCGTTTGCGTTCTGTAGTTGTCGCTGCAGAGCGAAATATTAACACACACACACACACACACACACACGTCGAATTTCATATACACCGATAGCTTTCCATCCCAATATACTCCACCCTTTTATCATGATCAACCCTCAAGCAACAATAGAACCAAGAAAACAATTTTCAAAGAGTAAATATAATTTTCAAAAGTAATTATTGTTCAGCATTTCGCGTTATATTCTTCAAATTACTAAACATCTATCAGATCGCTATAAAACCGTGCCTAAAACCTTCCTCAGGTATAAATTAGTAATTATAGAAATATTTAAGACTCTGCGTCTTGTCGTTCGGACGTGATAAGCGTACACCGAACAGACATTATATATATATATATATATATATATATATATATATATATATATATATATATATATCCGATCGCCATGAAACCGTGCTTAAAGCCTTCCCCGGGTAGACATTAGTGACTGTACAAATTTTTAGCTCTTTATGTCTTATGGTACAGACGTGATAAACGTACACCGAACAGACATTCACATTTATCGATATAGATTGTGGAAGTAACGTAAACCAATATTGTAGCACAGTTCAATTTCAATTGAAAACTAAGACAAGTAAATTAGTTATTTCCACACAGACTTTTCATGGTTATTCATGTATCTGCTCCCATATATAATAAATCTAATAAAGTTATTGAGTAAATTCTTTAAAAGAACAAACCGTTAGAATTTACAATATTTTTATTGTGTGATAACTGTAAATGGCCCTTTAAAATTGAGTAAAGGAGGTTTCTGCGAACATATTCTGAGAACATTGAGGAAGGAACTGAAAGAGAAATCATAAAGAAAGAATTTGCTTAATGTAGTTACATAATCGCTTGAAGTTTTATGTGTATCTCCCTTGTTGTTTCATTGTATCCATAGATTGGCATCCTACTTTCTGTTGCGTTGTTTCCATGAACTACATGGTGTTTCACTAAGTGTGTTTGCCTTATAAAATAATAGGTGACAGGAAATTTTAATGTAGCAGGCCAACAGAAGAAATGTTACACTTTCTGTGGAGCTATGAACATAGTTTATTGTATCATTTTCCAAAGAGTTACACCACAAAGATATAATTTTTTAAATGGAACAATTTTTTTCTATCGGGTATTGAATTCGTTTAAACCAGCAGCGTCCAAATCAGTTTAAACTACATTCCTATCACTGTTAGTTTGGGAGCTACAACCATTCAAAGTTCCGGGGGCGGAGGCTGTGGTAGCGTACCTGACTGGCCGAGTGGCTATCCCCTGGGGCACGGCCCACTGTCTCATGACCACCAGCCAGTCAGTTACGCTGTCGTAACCTCAGCCCCATAAACTTTGAAGGGTTGTAACTCCCAAACTAACAGTGATAGGAATGTAGTTTAAATTGATTTGGACGCAGCTGGTTTCAACGAATCCAATGCACGATAGAAAAAAACTATTGTTCCATTTAAAAAATTATATTCTTGTGTTGTAACTCTTTGGAAAATTATAAAATAAACTATGTTCATAGCTCCGCAGAAAGTGTTACATTCCTTGTGTTGACCTACCGCATTAAAATTTCCCATCACCTATTATTTAATAAAATACAGAGGCAAACACACTTAGTGAAACACCCTGTATAGCTATGCACATAGTTTATTGTATCATTTCCCAAAGAGTTACACCACAAAGATATAATTTTTTAAATGGAATAATAGTTTTTTCTATCGTGTATTGGATTCGTTAAAACCAGCTGCGTCCAAATTAATTTAAACTACATACTTATCACAGTTTTGAAGCTACACCCCTTCAAAGTTCCGGGGGCGGAGGCTGCGATAGCGTAGCTGACTGGCCGAGTGGCTATCCCCTGGGGCACGGCCCACTGTCTCATGACCACCAGCCAGTCAGCTAGGCTGTCGTAGCCTCCGCCCCCTAAACTTTGAAGTGTTGTAGCTCCCAAACTAACAGTGATAGGAATGTAGTTTACATTGATTTGGACGCAGCTGGTTTCAACGAATCCAATGCACGATAGAAAAAAAGCAATTGTTGCATTTAAAAAAAATATATCTTTGTGTTGTAAGTCTTTGGAAAATGATACAATAAACTATGTCCATAGCTCTGCAGAAAGTGTAACATTTATTCTGTTGACCTACCGCATTAAAATATCCCGTCACCTATTATTTTATAAGTTACAGAGGCAAACACACTTACTGAAACACCCTGTATAACAACGTAAGTGGTGGGCGAAACTGGAAGACTGACTTACAAGGTGCGGTCCCTGGACGACGGTCACTCCTGAGCCCCATGCTGGAGGCACGGGTGGAAGCGGCTGCTGCTGTTCTGGAGGCTGCTGTGGCTGCTGCTGCGGGGGCGGCATGGGCCCCGAGGTGTCTGCTGCTCGCACGTGCACCATGGCTCAGGGTACTCTCAGTGCGCGGTCGAACTGTACTCGACTGCTGACGTCACCAGTGCGAGAGGGAAGGTCCAGGATGTTTGGATTGGGGCTATCTCAACACACGCCTACGACCTAACTATTTATCTTTACTTATCTACGGACTGTATTGCTACTAAATATTGCTCAATTTCTAGTTGTAAACTCTATACTATTCTAGCACTGATGCCTATTTTAAATTGATAAACTAGTTCACCCTACAGTAATTCTTAAATTGATTAAATACTATTTAAAGCTATTAATGGTCCTATTTTGACAATCTGCGAGACACTACACTCCTAATGACCTGACTGAGCTAATCTATGAACGTCGACAGTGCTCCGTCTATACTACAGTGCTGTTAAGACTACGAATACACCACTTTACTTACATTTCTGACACATACAATTCGCGAGAAATCGAGAAAATTACTTTAAAACTACTATGTAAAGCTCAAATTATTTGAGGTCTATGACAGAAATACGGGCCTGGTGTCTACAGGAATGACAGTGCCGAAGAGAGTATCAGTAAGGTACTGATGAACAGTATCAAGTACGAGAAAATCACCACTAAAAATACTGCGAAATAGAATACGTCAGGCGGAGAGTACAAAGTGCAGATTTAGGTATCCCCCCGATGTCGTGGGAATTGGTGAGGTGCCGATGGGATGAAATTAGGAGTAGAGAGGGGTTGCGGGGGAAAAATGTCAGTAAGAACGGGTGAGGGTTGGCTGAGGAGACGACGAAGTGCAGGTAGCGTAGGAGCGCCCTGCGAGCGAACGCACGCGGACCGCGATGACCAATACGGCAGTCGGCAACGTTCGGAGTCGCGGCTGCGTGGAGAGCGAGCGGCGAATGAAGGCCCCGAGCCGCGTGCCACCGGCGTGCGCCGCGCTCGGCTATCTCCGGAGCCCGTCGGGCGGGGTCGGCGGCGAGATGCCACGCCGCGCCGCGCCGTCTCGCGCAGAAATTGTGTCGTGCGGCGGCGGCAGACACCCACGCAAAAGGCGGCCGGAGCGCTCCGAGAGCACTTCCGTACTTTGCCTCTGCGACTCGCCTGTTACCTTCTCCAGAACATTAGAGGAACAGTGGTTCAGTCTCTGGCCTTTTATACCCGTACCTAGACTGCCAATGGGAGATAGGCTTAATATCTTGCCGGCAGAATGGCCATTAGAGACGAAGTTCACGCTTGGATTTGTGGGTAACGATGTAGAAGTAAATCGGCTGTGCCCTTTGAGATGAGCCATATCCGAATTTGCCTGGAGTGTTTTAGGGACATCGCTGGAAGTGCATTTTCCGAGTTCGATTCAAGTTTGTTGGGCAAAGGGAGGCCACGGCGATCGGATTACAGATTTACTACAAACATTCTACACTTTTCGCTATCGATCAACAAAACGTATTTTACTCATATTGCGTGTGTTCGACTGAAAAACGAATTTTCAGTGTTGTTGTGGTTTTCAGTCCACAGACTGGTTTGATGCAGCTCTCCACGCTACCCTGTACCATGCAAGCAACTGCCTCTGAGAATACATACGGCAACCTACATCCTTTTTAATCTGCTTATTGTATTCGTCCCGCGGTCTGCCTCTACGATTTTTACCCCACACACTTTCTCCTAAAGCTACGTTGTCGATTCCTTGATGTCTCAGATTGTGTCCCACCAATCTATCCCTTCTCTTAGTCGGGATATGCCAAAAACTCCTTTTCTCTCCAATTCTGTTAAGCACCTCACCATTAGTTACGTGATCTACCCGTCTAATCTTCATCATTCGTCTGCAGCACCATATTTCGAAAGCTTCTATCATCTTTATGCCTCAACTCCTTATCGTCCACGTTTCACTACAATACAGTACTCCGAGGCCAAGGCTTTCAGAAAGGATTTCCTAACATTCAAACTAATATTTGACGTCAACAAATTTCGATTCTTCGGAATCGCTTTTCTTCCCATAGCAATTCTGCATTTTATATCATCTTTACTTCGGTCGTCTGAAGTTATCCTGCTACCCAAATAACAAAACTCATCTACTACTTTTATTGTCTCATTACTTAATCTAATTCCTTTAGCATCGCCTGATTTTCTGACACTACATTCCATTACCCTCGTTTTACTCTTGTTAATGTTCATCTTATACCTTCCTTTCAAGACAATATCCATACCGTTTAACTGCTCTTCCAGGTCCTTTGTTGTCTCTGACTATGTCATCAGGAAACCCAAAGGTTTTTATTTCTTTATTATTGAGTATCGAGTTCTAATAGAGTTCGAAAAAACTGGAAAAATTGTTTCATAAATATAACACATAGCTCCAGTGCACGCAACGGGATTAATATTTACAATAAAAAACCTGTAAAAATTACATAATTTCTGAAATGTCGCATAAAAACATGTCTTTTTGGAGTAACGTGTTTTAATAGTGCTCAAAAACTGCGTATTTAGGTAAGACTAACAAAAAATAATTGTGATAATCTGGGCTTGTCTTTACTTCGCGCAAAAGACGTTAAGTTTCTAAAAATGACAGCATGACTTAATTGAATTCACTCACTGTTCCGTTGTTTCTTGACAGAATATGTTATTCATTTTGAATTACACACACGAGATGACTGTGCAATATTTTTCAAATTTATTGTTTTGACTAACCAATTTTCGGCTGTTACGCCATCATCAGTTTATCTGTGTTTACCTCAAGATGGCATCCTAACAGCCGAAAACCGGTTAGTGAAAACAATATATCTGCATAATATTATACAGTCATCCGTTGTGTCTCATTAAAAAAAGTCTTAATGTTTAGAACGTTACAAAAATTGACAAAGAATTGGTGTATATTTTGACCAATTCATGATCTCGCTTTAGTCAGTGGCGTCAAAATCCAGTGTTGGTGTTGTTATCGTTCTTACTGCGGCTTTGCTGTTAGTTTTCATATTTCTAGCCTATAGGACACTTATAACTCCTAACTCTCCAATATACAATGTCTGATGCACTATCATAGACAGTAAGATGTGTTCTAGACGACAACAATAAATTTCATTGAATCACAGGTTCAGTTTATTTCTTTGAGTAACATGGAAGTTTTCAAAGTTTTAATTAGCTTAAAAACACCTTTTGACCAAACTTTACAGAGAAGTGTCCTTTAATATGAAACCAATCTGGCGCAAATGTCTTTACAAGGCAGTCAAATAGAATCACGAGTTTATTTCTAGAATTTACTTCAGAATTATACAAGCGCAACACTCCGTTCGCACATGTCAACCAACGGAAGTATCTAAGACGTCAAGGATCACGATTACCCCGATCTGGAGTACACTTTCCACTTTCAATAGTTTCGGCAAAATCTTTGCTGGCATCTGACAGGTTTAGAGCAATTTCTCCTGACAGCCCATTCAACAATTTCAAAACCAACAACAGAAAATTTTCACAATTAGTCATTTCTCTTCCAATGATTCTACTTAACGGCGATGGTCCACTTCACTCTCCATCCACGAAGTGACTTAAGTGACTGAAAGGTAATTTGTTGCAGTGAAGAAAACAAATAATGCTTGCAGAATTTTTGTTGAACATTGATAATAGTCTCATATTTCCACCCAGTGTTTAGTGAAGTTCCATCAAAACGATGGCTTCTACCTGATTAATGTTAAAATTATTATCTTCAAGGTACATGACAATGCATTCATCTATTCAAGTTTCCTGGAGAAATGTGACCGATATACTGCCCTCTTGGCTCACGAATTATACTGACCTGCTATACTTCATTGAATCGTCTGTACATTGTGATTCCCATTTTCCCATCGAATAAGGGTACATTGAGTCATATTTTCGATGGAGCTTGCGATTTTTTTATTGGCTTTATGTAGCACGTCGTTGTATTCCAATCCCAAACATATTAGTTTATCAGTTTTCCAAAGTGGTGTGCTCAGTTTCTCTACCTGTCATGGGCGACGGGATATCTGTCAGTTTTCATCGATATTACAAGGTTGCTAGTTACCAGTAATTAGTTTGTGTGTTTGTGACGTATTCGCATCTCCACTGTTTGACATCCTGGGAAAGATGCTTCTTTGTTTTCGGCGTATATCTTTGACTTAATTGTGAATACACGAAGATAACTCTCGCGTATTGTTTGTATTTTTGCGTGAAGATGGCAATAGCTAGTGGAAAGTATTCAAAAAAAGTGTGAATTGGCAGAAGAAAGTGAAGATCATGCTACACTCAATGTCTTTAACGGTGCATGTACGAAGATGTACCATACGTAGATGTTCCACAGAACCCCAGCGAATGTTGTGCATCTTCCCCTGCTACTAGTGCATCCATTAGGAAGCTCAAGGATTCTGAAACTAGTATGAAATACTTGAATCGGGGAAGGAAAATTTTGAGAACATCGAAATCAGTAATTTATATGAAGAGCAGAATCTGTGTTGCAAAAACTGTTATAAGGGAAACATTTCTCTACGTTTTGGTCTGGCAGTTAGGTTTATAATAATCTGCAGTAAATGTAATTGCATTTTCAAGTTGTCCAGTTGCGACTCAACGAAAATCAATGTAATTGAAGTTTATAATTTGAATGTTACGTTAGTGTATAGGCTGCGAACTATTGGTGAAGTAAGCAGGAGCTATCCTCCACCACCTTCAAAATGTGACATGTAAAACTATGCATTAGGCTCTGCAGCTGAGGATGTGGCCCACAAATATATGCGTGAAGCTGTAGCAGAAAATGAAAATTTCCTTGACAGAACCCAAATGAAAGCGTATACAATGTACTATGGCGTCGTCTCACAAAGACAGTGGTTGTGGGTATTAATGAGCTTTATTTTGATGTGTGTGTTTTCTGAATTTGGTGTGTGTGTGATGCTGTGACATCATTTAACAAAGGTAACATCACAAAATGACAGGTTCTCGGACTACTAGGAATTGAGGTTGGCTTCCAGATGGTGAGTGCCATGTTGGCCTTAGATCAGGCTAGGATAAGAGATGCAGACATCTCAACCAAAGTTTAGTGAAGAAAGCACATAAGATGAAAAGAGGTGCTGTGACTGTAACTTCAGGATGCATTGTAAGATGAAGATGAAGACCATGGCTGATTTAACTTTGAAGACAATTTCCCGAAAGTTTCATTTTTCCAACTTTAATCTACCTTAGCTTGTACTGTAAATGAGAACTATCAATGTTTTGAGTGATTATACAGCTATTACGTATGAAATGAAACACTATTATGCCCATTATTTGCCAAATAAAGAAATTACTGACAATAATATGAATGTAGTTCATAGAGAGAACTTCGAACAGAATTTTACAATATAGTTTCTTGAACATTGACTGGATACATATGTGCATATACTGCTAAAAAATTAACCCTTTAGCTAATATTGAGTTTTAGACAAGGTACCTAATATCTAATACCAATTTACATTGCGGAGCTGTCAATTCCATGTTCCTATAAAACGATGTTTTTTGACATCAAAGGGTAATTCCTCTATAAAGCAATTCTGCTGTTCTATCATCAATAGACTGTCGTGCATTGTGCCTTGCGCTTTATCGAAAATTAGAGTGTTTTGCTCAAACTGAAAACATAATTTAGGATCAAAATTATTCTTACCTTAATATGTAAGCAAATACGCAATTTTTGAGATCTATTTGAATTGGGGACAAAACTAAGTAAATAAATAAATATGGATCTCCCTTGTACTGATGCGTTTTACAGAGACAATTTCGAGAAAAACACCGAAATATACTGACCTTTTTTTGAATTTCTTTATAGAAGCCATTCATCACTGTCCCTCAGTCATATACGATACGAGCGGGTGTGTAAATAAAACAATTATATAAACATAAGCTTACTGCAAAAATGCACCAATCAAATAAATAATTGCGTACTCTGATTTGCATTCTTTTGGTAGTGTACAATGATAGTGAAGTTGGATGGTAGATATTTTCAACCATGTCTATATAATGAATCAAGTTCATTGCCCTATTATATGTATTGTCCGTTTTCTGCGTAATCATTTGATCAGGCGGTTTGGGTTTGCCAACTTAAAACTGAGAGAAAATCATTCTGTGCACCTACACTCCAGCCCCACGATTCTTCAATCTCCCCCACCAAAAATCTCCCCCTCCTCCTTCCAGCGAATAAGGTCGGACTATTGCGCTCGCATTAGGATTGTGGTTAAAACTCACGTCCGACCATCCAGATTGCGATTCTAGGTGTTTCAATTATATCATTTCTGGAAAATACGGGGACGCTCCATTTCAAAGCACACGGCCTCTTTCCTTCCCCATTCTTACTAAAATAATCCGAGCGTGAGCTCCTTCCTTAATGACCATGCCGTCGAGTGGACGTTAATCCCACATCCTCTTCCCATCCTACCTTCTTCCTTCTGTTCATCCAACGTGTCTCTCTCTGCCTCTTCCTCCTCTCCCTACTTCTCCCACGACCATCTTCCTTTTTACCTCTATTTATATCCTACTCTTAGCTTCATCTTGTGATTGCTGTTACGCTCAAGGAATTAAAAGTCACTTTCACAGCAACGTAACTGAAATTAAACTGATAAACAAAGTTTCTTTACAGACGTTTGTAGAACAAAGTTTTTATCTCCTTTGGTGACAAAGTCTTCGATGTAGCAGTTGTAATACTGAAGTCATATGCTAAGTGTGTGATATTGTAAATAAACCATTTGAATGCTTACGTGCCTAGAATGCGATTTCATGGAACATTGTTAGTTTCATGTGACATTCTCACCAAATCAGCAGATTGGTGTGTAGCACACAACCTGGTACCACTTCAAATATAAATATGCACTTAGTTTCACGGTGTGATAATGTTTAACCGTATAAAAATATGTAATTACTTTTATAACTCTCAACGGCTACGTATACATACGACGTTGGTGGAATTGTACATATCTATGACAAAGTACATTTCGAATTATACAAGTTGCATTGGTTTCCTCATACAATTAATATTAAAAATCAGTAATTTTAACAGTGATTACATGATTTCATATATATTTAAAAGGCAAGACACTGATTAACATTATGTATCTGAATCTAAGAATAGAAAATTAAAATTTTATTATGTTGCTTAGCATTTTTTATTATTACAACACTGTTTATCCATCACTATCGACCTGGAAACGACCAAATGTATAAACGTTTCCATAAATTCTTCACACATGGACAGACGAAAGCTGGAGGTGTTTACGGCCACAGATACCATCAGCGCGCCTTGCTCCAACTTTTACGGGATGAGCCGAAACGTCGAGAGTGAAGAGACAAATGGGCAGGTACGCTATATCACTTCAGGCAGTAGCAGTTATGAACAGAGTAAGAAAGAATAACGAATGTTAAAATTCACATGCAAGGAGGTACTTGATATCTTTTTAAAATAACGTTCGCACCAATATTCGAGATTATAACTATATTAGATGACTACTAAGTAATTTATGCTAATATGTATGGAATTTTGCTGTACTGAAATGTGAAGTAAAAGTGAAAGAATATGGTACTGAATGTTGCATTTCGTACATGTGCAAAGATGCGTATTTTTAAAGAGATTAAAATCTTACTTCTGTTCTTATTTCTTTAATTCTCGCATCCTTGTGCCCGGTGATGTCAAGTAGTGCCGTTTATGTCGTCGATACTGGGATAGTATGAAGACTAAAAAAGTGTTTGCAATCCTATGGGACTGAACTACGTTGCTCATCAGTCCCTAGTCTTACAAACTACTTAAACGAAGGTAAACTAACGTAAGGACAACACACACAACCATGCCCGACTCGGGAGGCCGAGCGAACCGTAACGTGGCGCTCCAGACCGCTAGGCTACTCCCCGCTACTACCCGCGCGGCAATGAAGACTGTGACAGATGTTTATATTATCTCAGGGGAGACATTACCTTGCATTCAGTTACTGTAGAGGCGAAATAAGAAAAATATGTGGGTAACTAGGTTTTGATTGCGACAGAGAGAGAGAGAGAGAGAGAGAGAGAGAGAGAGAGAGAGAGAGAGAGAGAGAGAGAAATTGATTGAGAGAGAGAGAGAGAGAGAAAGAGAAAGAAGATAGTAAGATGCAGAGCACGCACGCAAAAGGGATTTGTGTTCTGCTCAGACAAAGGGATCTGAATTCGCGGATAAACCGACATATGAATATTCTGTACGCTGCAGGAATTCTGCAAACGTAGAGATATCTATTTTCTCTCCGTTTGGCAGGAGCTGAATATTTTACTTGGGAAGGAAAATGAATCTAAAAAACTACTGGAGAGTAACGGCTAATCTACTGAATCTTATTTTTAAAACAGGATATTTTTATTTGGTTTTTAAAATGAAAGATGATTCCAAACATTACCAAATAAAAGATGGGGGCCCTTCTGTAAAAAATGTGTTAAAGTATGTAATTCACTATTGTAATGCAGTATTTACATCTACTTCTGATTATGACACCTGTTTGAAATGATCTGCCGCCCGCGGTGGACGCGAGGACTGCGGCTCGGCAATCACGGTCTGCACGGCCACTACGGTCGGGGATCCGAATCCCCCCCTCGGGCATGGATATTTGTGACGTCCTTAGTGTTAGCTAGTTCATAAGTAGTTTGTAAGTTTAGGGACTGATGACCCCGTAGTTAAGTCCCATAAGCTATACAAACATTTGAACTTTGAACTTTTGAAATGAACTGTTAACTTTTCAAACTCAAATGTTCAAATGTTTGTATTCTTATGGGACTAAACTACGTTGGTCATCAGCCCATCGTCTTACAAACTACTTAAACTAAGTTAAACTAACTTAAGGACAACACATACATCGATGCCCAAGAGAGGATTCGAAACTCCGACGGAGGAGGCCGCGCGATCCGCAACGTGGCCCTCCAGGCCGCTACAAGTGGGCGGGTAGCCACTAACACCAAAATCCAGATTGAATTTTCTGTGCTGTCGGTTGCCTAGACCTGAGAGTACAGGGGCCACTACATGTAAGGTGAAACACTTTTCAACACGAAAAACTTCCGTGGAATAACGTTCCATATCGTAACAAAATGGCCGTCGTTACATGCGTTAGCATGGCTCCTACTGCCTTAAAGACAACAAAAAAACGTAGGTAACGGTAAATAAACCGTGATAAGTAGTCAACAAATATCTGAGAGAGGATGCTGATGCTGGAAAAACCCTATAACATTACATAAATGGAAAATCGCTGTCAGATAAAGTACGTGACAAACGTTGTAGATAATTATTTGGCGAAGCCTTATGGCCAGGCAAGCCTTCTGCACATCAAATAATACTTTGCCAACATATTTCGAGACGGTGTTGTCGGCACTTTTCTAGCACATTGACGCTTGGGCTATTTGTTGTCTGTACATCGCACACATATTAGAGGGTCGATATGACCGCTTAGTCTTTGCGGTAACTGAACTGATGCTTGTTGAGGACTCTAAGGAACAGACTAATGAATGCAGTCCTACAAATTTCAAACGTTTATAGATATCTGATTAGACACTGGCTTTTTGGCCGGCCGCGGTGGTCGAGGGGACTGAGGCGCTCCAGTCACGGTCTGCACGGCCACTACGGTCGAGGGTTCGAATCACCCCTCGGGCATGAATATTTCTGCCGTCCTTAGGATTAGCTAGTTCATAAGTAGTTTGTAAGTTTAGGGACTGATGACCCCGTAGTTAAGTCCCACAGACTTTACAAACATTTGAACATTTGAACTGGCTTATGGCAAGGTGTGTCTACAAAAATACATCTGATGCGGTTAGCAGATGATTATTACATTAGGAGCTTTTACAAGTGTTCCAGGAGCTGGTAGGTATAAACGTTTGGTCTGAATGTATAGCTTTAGTCCTAATTGCTGGCATGCATCAGCAAAATAATTTAAGAATATATTCATGACTTTGGATGTACAGATATTGCTCTTTAAGTTATGACAGTACAATACTGGGTATGACGCACAATTTTCACACCTCGCATGTTCATCTTTACAGCTGTAAATGAATATAAAAACCCACATACGCGCAAACATATGTTTGAGCAACAAGATAAAACACTGTTTGGCGTATCTGGCGGACGTCATACCTAGTCAATCATCATGATTTGGACGACTTCTTTGGATTGAGACATACAGAATTATCGTCTATGTACTGAAGATACAAAATGAATGACACCAAGAATTTGTTCCAGCCTTGAGTTCGTTGATGTTGCAATACATGCGTTATGTAATTTGTACACCTGGTGGAATTTGATCTTCAGCTGGCTGTATTATTGTTGTGTTGAGATGTATACAGCGTTATCTTTCGTCTCTATCACGCAACTCGGTTTCACTCCTGTTTCAAATTCAAATGGTATTCTAGTCATTCCTGACACGAAGTCGACATTCCAAAACATCCTAAAGGTGTTCCATAGGATTTACTCCAGGACTCTGTTAGGCCAGTACATTAAGGGGATGCTATTGTTGAGTAATCAGTCCGCCGCAGGTTGTGCATTACGAACAGTTGCTCGATTATGTTGAAAGATGCAAACGTCATCCCCGAATTGCGCTTCCACAGTTGGAAGCAAGAGGTGATTGAGACATCAGTATTGGCCTGTGCTATGATAGTGCCACGCAAGTTCCCTCCATGAAAAACACGATCACACCATAACACCACAGTCTCCGAATTCTACACATGGCATTAAACACGCTGGCAAAGCACGTTAACCCACACCTTGCCATCGGATCGCCACATTGTGTACCGTGATTCGACCGTCCACACAACTTTTTTCCCCTGTTCAGTAGTCCAATGTTTACGCTCCTTTCACATAGCGAGGCGTCGTTCGAGATTGACCTGCAACATGTGTGGGTAATGGACAGCCGCTGCACAATGAAATAGGAGTTTTCTGACCTTCCTCCTGTCGTAGCAGTTGGAGTGTATTCTGATGCAGTTTGTAATTCTTGTATGATGTTCTGGATAGATTCGAGTGTATTACGCTGTACGACCCTCTTCAACTCCGTGGTCTTTGTCGGTAAACAGACGAGTTTGCCTGTACGCTTTCGTGCTGTGCGTGTCCCTGAACTTTCCCACTTCACTATGACATCAGAAACGGTGAACCTAGCGAAGTTTAGGAGTGTGGAAATCTTGCGTACAGATTTCCGATACAAGTGACACCCAATCAGCTGACCGTGTTCGAAGTTCATGAATTCAGCGGAGGGCCCCATTCTGTAATCTCGTGATGTCTAATGATATGGAGTAATTGACAGCAGGTGGTAGCAAAATGCGCCTAATATGAAAAACGTCTGTTCTTGGGAGTGTCGGAATACTTTTAATCACATAATGTGTACTGTTTCCATTTTATTGTTGTGAGTCATTTATCTTCCCAGCGGTGCATTTCTGTACATTTATCACTCAATCTTTTTTTAATGCATGAGACTTAACTACTGGAAATGTCAGTCACAAAATGTGACTGTTCGTGGTACGACTCGAACGTCCGTCGGGAAGCAGGCACTCTATATTGGTGTCCACCCATTGTAACTGAATAAGGGTATACCCAACAATCCTGTATAATCTGTCTATATTTCGTTATCATTGTTCTGTTTGTTTATTTTTGTGTCCCGCCTACCATGTCTAACGAAATGCTAAGGAAAAAGGACGTTGCAGGTTCCTTATAAAAATACATGAACAAATGAATCCCGACTAGGAAGTTAAAGTGAATTCACCACTGTCATGTGAGTTGAAAGACGATGAATGCTTCTGGCATGAAACTTTCTCGTTGGGGGAAATCAAATATGTATTTAACCCTGTCATGTATAGCGTCCTCAAAAGAGGACACTTAAATTTGGTCTCATTTCTGTAATCTTTTACATCTGAGGTGACCGTAAAAGCAGAGGGACCTCATATGAGGACTGATAAAGAATGCTAGAATGTCTCCTAGATGGCAGTGTTAGTCGTTGGGCTAACAAAGAAACGGAAAGTACATATTACAAAAATAGTTGAGGCTGGCTTTCAGATGAAAGCAAATTGTTGTCTGTACATCGAAAATCAAAAGAAATGTGGTGTAACACTGGCCACCAAGTCAGTTGATCCCAGTGCCAAGAGGTGTCACGAACGGGACTGCCGACAGAAAGCTTACTGTGTGTCCTGAGTACCTGAAACAATTTCATTATACGAGCAAGGTAAAATAGTGTACACTCTTCATGTATTTTTTGGTGTTATTAATAGATGTTACATGTAAAATGTAGTTGTATACGTACTCACTAGCCTCCTTTGAGGACACCTCCCTAGTGGTCTATGAAACTACTTTTTAGATTACTAACGATGAATTCTGCACAAGATAGTTCTTAACTTACCAAATAATGTATCAGAAATTTTGTTCATTGTAGGGTTAATAATTCGTGCATGAGAGGATTACATTTAATGAATAATTGTCGACAGAGAAGCAGTGACAGCAGTATGGATCGATCTGGGAAGCTCATTGACTACTATAGTAAATGAATCGTTTGTTGTCATCTGATTTGTAAATGTAAGCCTCTCGCTGTTCAGTCGTCAGACCTAATGGACGAATCTTCATGCGGTTTTCACAGGAAACAAGAGAAAAGTTTGGGGCAACATACAGGCATAATTTTATCAAAATCGAATCACGGAAACACAGGTAATTTGAGCGTAACTTTGGACAACATAATACTTCGTTTCATAAAAATCGGATCACGGAAAAAAAAAAGAATATCGTAATTTGAAATATTTAGTCATGTCTGTATGTCTCTTTTAACACGTTTATCTCCTAAACTATTTCACGAATTTTCATGGGGTTTTCACACGTAACTTGAGCATATCGTGCGGTTACATAAAGGCTTCAATAATTAAAATCGGATCAGAGAAAATAAAGATTTAATGTAATCATATGTTTAAAAACCATCGTGTATGTCTATTTGTTGAGGGTAATCTCCAAAAGTACTACACGAACTTTCATGGCTTTCCACAGGTAAATTTACAATAGTTTGGAGTGTAACATAGGCGTCATTTCATAAAAATCTGATCAGAGGGAGGAAAGATATCTAACTTGAAGTTTTATGTGTAGACTATGCTTACAAGTATGGTGTTGTACAGCAAATCTCCAAGAGTACTGTACGAACATACATGGGGTTTCATAGGTCAACTAAGAGTAACTTGAGGCAATATATAAGCTTCATTTAATCAAAATGGTATGAGTGGAAGAAAAGATATTGTAATTCCTAGTTTCTGGTGAATGCTACGCTTGAATTGCAGCGTAGTATAGCAAAGAGCCGGTAGAGGAGCTGTTACATAGCATACCAAATAATACATAGATGACGATGCTGCGTTAGAATCCTTTTTGAAAAGTCAGTCACGTTTTGTGAGGGAAATAATTCTTTATGCTGATAACGAAGTAAATAATTAATGTTGTTCCGATCAATAAATTAATGATCCCCCTGAACCGAATAATTCGTTGCCAACGTAAACATAGTAAACCGCTGCCACTGCAAGTAAAATTTAACCCAAGTATGACACAAAAAATAATGTAAAATGGAATTTACGTAGTTTTCTTTTTGATTTCGGTGTATCCTCATTACATTTTGAGTGCGCTGTGTTGAGGAACACTCGAAAATGTCATAGTCCAGGAAAGGACAAAGTGAGGCGACGTTAGGTAAATAGTACACGAAATAACTAATTATGACTTTTCGGCTTTTTTTCATCTTTATAACTGCGGTGTAATACACTACAATAATGGGTACAATTTTATAACTTCGGAGGCATTGTGTGCTGATGTTGGCAACGGCCCTTGAATGCTTTTTCAAAAATCAGTCACGTAGAATTAAGTGAATAATTATTTATGTTCACAATGAAATAAATAATTTATGCTGTTTTCGTCAGTAAATCAATCATCCTCCTAAAGCGAATAGTTCGTTGCTAACGATAGCAAATTAAACCGCTGCCACTGCAAGTAAAATTTAACCGAGGTAGGACAAAAAAATTTTTTTCTCCCTAGCTGTATCCCATATCCTTTGCAATATCATGGAAAGAAAAGAAGAGCATCTTTCGGCTGGTATAACCACTAGATGGTACACAGAGTAGAAATATCTGTGGAGTGAGCATTGTGTTCTGTGCATCTTCTCAACATTAAGGTGGAATTACCGCGTCATATTGCGAGAAATCTACTCTTCTCACGCAGTTATTTCCTCTTGCGATTGTGTACCGCACTGGCTGCAAAGACGACCCACCTCTTTTTCGCAGAGCAGCCACATAAAATGAAATAACATCTAAATAAATGTTTCACAGAAGCAACAAGAAAGTTGAATAAGCGTCGCTCAAAGGGCCATTTACACACAGTCATCCGTCTTAATCGAACACAAAAGGGACCAAGATGAAGTCAGCGATTAGTAGATTTTTTCCTAATATCACAAGAAAATTCCATCTTATTGTTGAGGGCACAAAATCTGAATCCCCAGTCCAGAGATATTTCTGCTCTGTGGCTGTCACAAGAGATAATGTACACACGCGAGCCATAAACTCATCAGGAACCTTCCTGCTTTCATAACTGCTCGGTACAATATTGTGATTATAATTTGTAATTGCTTTTGGTACGGTCTACAGTAAGATAAAGACGTCTTCTTTTGCAGAAAAAACTGTACTTAGATTTATAAACCGGCTTCTGAATATATAGTTATATTACACAATGTCGATTTCAACTTCGTGCTTTAATACGTGGGGACATGCATTAGCTGAAAGAGTGGCCGATGCTGCTAACACAGTCAAGACGATTCCCTGGAATACTATATTAAATGGAAAGTTCTATACAGACGATCAGCTGACGCCATTCCTTTAACGAATATCCAGACTTACTTTATCGCACATTGATGTCTTATTTAAACAGATATGTACTGCTCTGTTGATTTAATTATCATACTTTCAGCATTCGTCGAGTTTCCGATAATAGGGAGCACTGCATACACAATAACTACATTGTCCCCAGTGCAACATACTAATAATTCAGCATGTATTAACTGTGAGAGATAAATAGTTTATTACAACACCATAGAACCAATACATGGCGCGGTTAGTATTGTTACTATTTCTCATCTCAAGCCGGCCGCGGTGGCCGAGGTGACTGAGGCGCTCCAGTCACGGTCAGCACGGCCACTACGGTCGGGGGTTCGAATCCCCCCTCGGGCATGGATATTTGTGCCCTCTATAGTCTTAGCTAGTTCATAAGTAGTTTGTAAGCTTACGGACTGATGATCCCGTAGTTAAGTCCCATAAGTTGTACAAACATTTGAACATTTTTTTTTAATCTCATATCAACGATATAAGTGTTTTCAGAAGCTTATGCCAAACAGACAGTTACACACCGCAGTCTTAACTTTATGAACACAACCTAACATTGAATTTACATAGTTCCGGAGTATGGACTTAAATTATTTCACTTTTTGTATGATAAACTTTATGAACATTCATCGTTTACGACAATGACTTCTACTTACGTTTGACATCTTGGCTAGGAGAACTGAGTTTACTGACAGCTTTCCAACAAGGAAACTGGTTTTGCTGACCTAGGTCCAGAACTCTAAAAAACAACCGTTGCGAAACTAGTTCTCATATAAGTACGTGGAAGAGGCTACAAACATCGGCTTTCCATTCGTCTACCGTTCTGTTATGCAAATAATATGCGTGAAAATTTATTTATTTATTTTATTTATTTATTTATTTATTTATTTATTTATTTATTTTTTTTATTTTTTTTTTTTTATTTTTTTTTTTTATTTTTTTTTTTTGCTGATTATTACGTCTCTAAATAAAGACGGGTGTCGAGATATATTTAGGTATTCGGAGAGGAATGTTAGTGAAACATTTCTTCAACAGATATCACCGCAACGAATAACGCCTTTCCTTTAATGATTTCCAACGGAACTCGTGCATTTCCTTCTCGGAAAATTTTCTTCGTCCTTCGTCAATCCGAACCAGTGAGGATCCCACAATTTGCAGCAGCACTACAAAAGAGGAAGAACAGATCCAGTGCAGACAGTTTATTTAGTGGAACTGATACGTGCTCTAAGTGTTCTGTCGATGATCGTCCGGCCGGCCGCGGTGGCCGAGTGGACTGCGGCGCGTCAGTCACGGTCTGCACGGCCACTACGGTCGGGGGTTCGAATCCCCCCTCGGGCATGGATATTTGTGCCGTCCTGAGTCTTAGCTAGTTCATAAGTAGTTTGTAAGTTTAGGGATGATGACCCCGTTGTTAAGTCACATAAGCTATACAAACATTTGAACACTTGAATGATCGTCTGGTGCCTTTACTTGACCATAAAAGACATCGTAAGCACTCATTATTTCGAGTGATTAAACAGATAGTTGTGTTTCACAAGAACTATACTTTCTGAATGTGTTGTTACCATGCGTAAAATGCGTAACAATATGATAAACACATTTTATTGCTTTTTGTCAATCGTTCAATAAAGTTACAGCTTGGAAACAATCACTGTATTGGCGCGTCGATGAATCCCATCGTAATACTATTGTGTTGTACGGCATTAGCGAGGCGATAATTTGTGGAAAATACAATTTTGAACATAA
Organism: Locusta migratoria; assembly: GCA_026315105.1. Classification (NCBI taxonomy): domain Eukaryota; kingdom Metazoa; phylum Arthropoda; class Insecta; order Orthoptera; family Acrididae; genus Locusta; species Locusta migratoria. Next base: position 275,091,202 of record CM048751.1, on the reverse strand, counting down.
GTGGCTTACCAGAGAGTCCAGCTGAAACTAATCCGACAACCTGATCTAATTTGCTCCTCACCCATACCTCCTCTAGTTTAGGCATTTGAGGAAGAAAGGGTTACTATTTAACCATATTTCCATACAAAGATCACCACACTGTTCTACATATATACTCTTTATGTAACCGCAAAGAATGTAGAGGAATGTATATTGTGTTGCACCACAGTTTTAGAACATGTACTTACCTCAAACATTATGTGCTACTTCGAAGAGAACGATTTATTCAGTCATAGTCAATTCAGATTGAGAAAATATCGTTCTTGTGAAACACCGTAGCTCTTTACACACATGAAGTGATGAGTGGTGTCGGCTCTGTTCCATATTTTTCGATTTACAGAAGGATTTTGACACTGTACCTCACAAGCTTTTTCTAATCAAACGGCGTGTATATGCAATATTACCACACTTATGTGATTGAATTCGCGATTTCCTGCCAGAAAGGACACATTAGTTGTAAGTAACTGAAAGTCGTCGATTGAAGTAGAAGAGATATCGGGCGTTACCGGAGGTGTTAGATGGTCCCTGCTGTCCCGTATCTTGATATATGATTTAGAAGAAATTGCGAACAGCTCACAATTGTTAGCGGATGCTGCTGCCATTTATCGATTATTAAAGAAACTGCAAAACTATATAGGTAAGGTATCTGCATGGTACAAAAACTGACAATCAACCGTAAATAATGATGTTTGAAGTCATCCATATGAAATTAACCCTCAAGCGGCAGTGCTGTTGCAAATATGCTACCACTTTTGTTTAAATGCTCACTGTTTTCGCAATAATGGGGATGCCGTATTTTCGCTTTAGCTATTTCCTAATTAAGTCTTAACAATGATGTCAATGAAGGATCTGAATTTATAGTGCACAGTTCTGTCCACCCAAAAAATATGTTTGTTAGGGAGTGCAACACTGGTAGCAGATTTATACCGGCTGCTTGTAATGTAAGTAGATTGGAATTGTTTTGTATTACGTCTAGTTTTCCTTGCAAATGGATTTGTGGAGTTTCTAGTAAATATTTTTTGAATAAATTTTACCCTACGTATTGGAATGCTCAAAAATTTAAATTTATTTCAAAATAGAAGTTTAACTCTCGATAAATAGTCCTCTAGTTTCTCCTGATTATCCATGAAGCAGTTTCCGTCAATCTCATTTTTAACCCTTTTTAAGCCTTAAACAACGCGAAAATAAGTGTAATTCTACTACATAATTTAATTTTCAGGTCTCGTAGACGTGGTATGGGTCAAACAGATGAGTAAATAGACTTCTTTCGACAAGTAATCAATGTTGACGTGAAACGTTGTCACAAGTAACGAGGAAATAAATTATGAGGTCGTATTCGGGGGTTTCAATTATGCATTGCAGTGTCAGATTCACAGAATTTTCTGGTCAGTATAGATAGCATCTCAGAAGCACATCAGATAATGAACAGGGTACTATTATTCAAATGTAAATCCTAGTTATGAACTCGAAGAATATTTCAGACGCAATGAATCTGATATTCTAGACGGTACTACTCTGTGGAGTAAGACGCCATACAAGCAGCACTTCAAACCACTGAAAAAGAATATCATAAAAATCTTCCCTGGTTCAAAAGGGAACGCAAGGGGAGTGAGATCAGAGACACAAGATCTCTCATTCATGGCAGATGATAATATGATTGATGAGGTAATTATTGGTACTAAGTTGCGCATAACACAGAAAAAAGCTGACACTAATTACTCAAGAGACAGGAACTACAGGGAAGAGGAAATGATAGTACTGCTGTGTCTATTACATATTATTACTGTCCACTTTCGGAATAATGTTCCCTTTGTTATATTTATACATCGAAGGTAATTGATTTAATAATTCATATATTATAAATGTGACATTTCTACCTGTACATTAAACTATTTTTGTCATTACTATAACGTAGTAGCTATATACTAGGTTTGTTACTCGGAATACACAGTGGTAGCAAATCTGCACCGCGCTGCTGCTGAAGTTATAATAATTGGCGCTGCCGCTCGAGGGTTAAAAGAAATCTGTTAATGTTCATTTACACGATAAATCAGACCTACAAGCACTAAATCAGCTGATTACCTAGGAGTAACAATGACGAAAATCTTAAATTGAAAATAAGATCCAGTCCCACTACATATCTCGTGTCAGCTCAGTGTGTGCAGGATAACTTGTTTATATTTGTGTTCTTAAATGATTTTATGTAAATGTTTAATGTTATATGATTCTTAAAGAAGTTTTTTGTGTGTTTTTTATGTTTCATGTGCTGTGAAGCGATTCAACCTAGGAGGGCAACATCTTCGACGCCGATTCCAAAAAGTAAATATCCGGCCACATCAAGTAGCGGGTCGACGGCCAGGAGGCAAGAAGATGTTGATCTCTGCGGTTGTCGTCGCAAGAGTTGACATTATTATCGAAGTTTTATGTTAAAACAACAAATTTTTAAAAGTCAGTTCCCTTTTGTCTGTCAATGACTACATATGTAAAGGCATAGAAAGTAATAAATGTCATTGTGTTTAAACTTCACGCAAGTGTCAGAGTACATCATTTATGAATAATTATTTTACGATAAATAATATATCAATGAAACGTGCAGATGATTTAATTTAAATATTCTTCAATCTGAAGGAAGATTTTTTATGAATTTTTATTGGTGGAAAAGTTACGTCAAGAAGACTTAGAATCTTTTTTTTTTTTTTAGAACTTTGCTTAATCGATCATACACATAGATCGATAATCATTGAAGAAATATTATTTTTTATCTGTGACTACAGCAAAGACCACAAACTGAAGAATTTCTTTTGACTTTCTTATATATGAGAGGACTTAGAAATATTTTAACAAGAATGACTGTTAAAGACTTCTTCCCTCGGCGCAAGAATATGATTTTTAAATATTGCAACATATAAAGATTTTACATGAACATATTTTTTCTTATTTTATATAAATTTTTATGGGCGAGTATTGTAGGCAAGGCAAATCAAAGACTACGATTCATTCCCGTAACACTAAGATGATGCAAAAACATCTTCTAAAGGGACTGCCTAGATGTCACTTGAGCGTCCTAATTTGGGGTACTGCGGCCCACTGTGGGATCCCCAGCAAGTGAGACTGAATGAAGATGTAGAGAAAGTTAATAGGAGGCCAGTACGTTTTGTATTATGGCGATATAGGAGAGAGAGTGTCACGGAAACTATGAACGAATTGGAGTGGATGTCATAAAATAAAGGCGTTACTCGTTGCGACGGGATTCATTTGTGATTCTGTTTCCTCTTCCGAAATCTACCACTTCTTTTGCACCCTCTTACACAGGGAGACAATGTAGTAAAATAAGAGAAATCAAAATGCAAATTTTTCCTGGGTGCTATTACAGAATGAGAGGATAGCGAAGCATCATAAAATCAGTTGGAAGAACTCTCTGCCATCCACTTAAACTTGATCTGCGGAGTACTCGCGTAGATATAGCTATATATGTATATGTGATTGATATGCGGAGTACTTACGTAGATGTAGCCATAGATGTAGATGAACTTGCCACTTTCCGTTTTTCGTGTCCCAGTCACGTACGGTTCGTGTAAAAACGCTTGATGATCAGTTGCCGCCTGGGCTCTTAACTCTCTCATTTTATCATGCAGGTATTTCGTGTGCCACACATAGGAGGTATCGGTAAACTCTTTGAATTTTCTAGAAACCGAAGTACATTTAAGGTAGCCCATACTGTTTTGCAGAATGTCTCTCTCACAACGTCAGCCACATTAGTTGGCGATCGTCTCGCAGACACATTCTTTCTCGTTCATAAAGCGAGCCTTCAGTGAATGGTGATTGACTTCTTTCAGTTGTTCTGTACCTCCTCTTTCAGTCATATTAAGTTCACGTAACACATTGACGAATAATATGCGTATCGTAGTCGAATGATTGTTTCGTAAGCTACTTCCAATTGTCTGATATCTGCCTTACCCAGAATTAATTTACTATTACCATTCCGCTTCAGATCGCTTCGTTACCTTACTACCAAATGTTCATCTACATCTACATAGGTACTCTGCAAATCATATTTAACTGCCTGGGAGATGCATCGTAAACAACTTTTATCACCTTTCTTTACCGTTCCATTCTCTAAGAGCGCGCTGGACGAAAGAATACCTAAATAGTTCCGTTTACAATCTGATTTCTCTTATTTTATTGGAATGGTCGTGTCCACTACCGTCTCTACCATAGGGGCACAAGGGGCACAGACCCAGGGCCCTGATGGGGCCCCGACATAATCGTTCCTTTCTCCTAGGCAATTACTTTTTTAAAGTGACTTTTTGTCGCACTTATTCTTTATAGAGACCGAGAAATTGTCTCGAAACGTGTCATATATAGTTTTGGCAAGTGACTTTGTTTCCTGTCTGCATGCAAAATCGTAGTTATTATTGCGGGTGTAAAAGGCGTCCAGCAGTCTCTCAGTGCTGTACACTAGAGACGAGCAAACCCGTTCATTTACGGAACCTAGTTCACTGTTGATCGTTTCTTATTTGGAACCGTTCCTTTCCAGTAGTTCACCGTTCTTTTTTATCCAGTTGTCAATGTCTATGGTTTTCATAACAGTCGACATTGACTTTGTTCTCACCAACTCGGTTTTATACATTTTACAAAAGTTAATTCCCTACAGTCGTTGGAGCAACGATATAAATGTTCCTCGCATAACAATGCGAACGCTGCTTCACCGTGGAAAAACATCGACAGCTCGATACTGAGTGGGAACTGCAACGTTCTACCGGAAAGGAAACGTCTACGCGGCCACCCTGGAGCTGGAAAGGGAACGGGAACGGCCACGCGACCGGGACCTCCGAAGTTAACGTTCCTTGTAACCAGTTCCTTGGTCCTTCCTCCACACTTGTGAACAGTTCCATTGGACCCATTAGTTCGTGAACGACCCATCTCTAGTGTACAGAGCAGTGGCATTTGATGGTAGAGGAAATTATTGGAACTAGAAGTCTTTTTGTAACAGGTGAACTCAATATTTTAGAGTACAGTAGTTTCCAATATTCAAACAACAAAATGAACAGTTCATAAAAAATAAAAGATGATGTCTTTCCATGCAACGTAATTGAGGTAGTTCAAAAGAAATCCTAGTGAGCAACACAAAGGGTCTCATAATCTAGCGTAACATCTATCTTTGCCAATGAAATACACTTAAGGTCCAGTGCTTTGAAAACCGGGCCAAACGGTGATAAAGGAAGGATTTCAGAGTGGAATAATGACTACAGACTTGATTTCGACAAAAGCATGCAGCTAACAAACCTGTTTCGAGCGCAGTACTGAAAGTTTCATTTCAGCATTAATCTCAGTTGTACGATTATTTTAGCATCTTCCTACAAAAACACATGAACGAGGTTTCACTGCATATCACTGTGATTTCCTGATCACATGGAAAATTGAGTATTTAGGCAATATGGCATTTCATCTTTCCCTCTATGTAATATTGCTGGTTTTTCAGTGTCTACTTCATATTATTGTGGTGTCAACAATGTCAAGAGGAACATACGTAAGTGGTTCAGAGAAAAAAAAAAAAAAAAAAACTTGCAATTTTAAAACAAACCATCAGCAGACAACCTAAATTTATTTCATTTCTCACTGTTGAAACTAATAGGCAGAGTGATTCATCTTCTAAAGATATCTTTAAATCTCAAAGCTTAGAAACGTTGCCCGTATTTAACGTAGAGGATAACATTTGTGTTTCGAGTTCATCAGTTTCTGCTATGAAGACAACACACACACATCACAACATGCTTCTTCCATCGCAAGCCACTTGTATTCACCAAACTAAAGTACGTTAGAGCACATATCTCACGACCCTAGTAAGTACTGTGATAAAATTTTAACGAAAGAAATCTGTGATATTTGGGTTCACAAGAGCCCGGAGTTTTTCCTAAACAAAAATAGCGACTTCTCAGAAGCCATTACACATTTTGCTGATGAAAGTGGTAAAACGAAAACCAGAAAATTAACTAGAATTGTTTTCACTCGCAAATTGACGAATGGTGTGGAAAGAAAGTGACTTCTGTAACTGTGTACTGTTCTTGTTGCCGTATATTCAGTAACACTGTCGGAAATAATTTGAGTTCTTTCAGGAGATACAAAGATTGGAAGCATATAAAAAACTTATATGGGAGAACAGCTTACAGCACAGAGAATCAAAGATGAATTATGTTGCAAAAAGCAAAATTGTTGGACGACTTGATACTGACTGGATTGCTTTCCCAGTTTAATACTGAGGTCAACTATAGGAGGAGCGTATTGAAAAAAAGTTGTTGTAGTTGTGAAATTTTTTCGTCAAGGTGATTAGAGTTTTATGGAGAAAAATGATATGTTGGGGGTCTGAAAGCAACGGAAATTATTTGGGATGCTTAGAAAATGTTGAAATGTTTGTAGAGCGTATATGACTTAACTACGGGGTCATCAGTCCTTAAACTTAGATACTACTTATGAACTAGCTAATACTAAGGACGGCACAAATAGCCATGCCCGAGGGGGGATTCGAACCCCCGACCGTAGTGGCCGTGCAGACCGTGACTGGCGCGCCTCAGTCCCCTCGGCCACCGCAACCGGCGATGCTTAGAATTAATAAGCGAATTTGGTCCTTTTCATGCTGATAATACACGAAAGTATGGCAATCGTGGCAAAGGAAATACATCAAATTTGTCGGCAAATATTTACAATGAATTTATTAATGTAATGCGACAGTAAGTTTCAGAGACGATTATTAACGAATTAAAATCAGCCAAGTAATATTCAATAAGCGTGGGTACCTCGCCAGATCTACGCCATGTTGACCAGCTAACTTTCATGAAGTTTTTGGATAGCTGTGACATTTCAATAAAACATTGCCCCGGACAGAGAGCTATGATAATGCAGCAAATATGGCTGGAAAATATTCAGGTCTTCAGCCAAGAATAAAAGAAAAATGTAAATTTGTTATTTTTGTACCATGTACCACACACATTCACTAAATTTAGTAGGTGTTTAGGCGGCTGCATGTATTCCTAAAGCAGTAGCATACTTCCAGTTTGTCCAGAACTTCTTCAAATTTTTCTGCTTCGAACAATCGATGGAAAGTTTTGAAAGAATGTTTAGGTGCAAATAAAGTTCTGAAGACAGTCTCTGAAACCAGATGGTCTGCTCGTGCTGACGCTCTTAACACTTTGCATAATAGCTACAATGATATTTTTGCAGCCATAAAGTCCATTAGTAGCAACACTGATCAGCCAGTGGAAACAAGAAATGAAGCTCAAAGCCTCTGCAAGAAAATGAAAAAACTCGAGACCATTCTCCTAACGGAGATATAGGATGACCTGTTTAGAACTATCGACAACATAAATGTAACTGTACAAAGTAGTACCGTCACAATACACGTTGCAACAAAACTTTTTGCATTTATTTTCGATTTTATCAGTTCTGGACGCAATAGATTCCATCTTCAACCAAAGAGAAAAATCCAGGTGCTGACTGTAAGGGTAATTCCCAAAGGATGAGAATTGGCAGCAAGCATATCACTTTCTCCGGAGGTCAGAGACTGTCCAGCTGACTGCCAAAGAAAAATTTCGTGTAGGAGTTTTTCTGCCTATAATCGAAACATTAGATTCTATTTTGATGCGACGTTCAGAAGCTTACGAGAAAGCAAACATTTTAGTTTCCTTTCTCACTTAAAACTGATCGATTCTGAACAGTTGACTAAGAGGTGCAAAGAATTTGCAGAATTTTATCACTTTAATGCTGATGAGCTCATATCAGAATGTTTTCATTTGAAACAATATTTGAAAAACATTCCAAATGAATCTCCAGAGCTATGTATATATCCTTGCATTCTTTAATGAAAGCAGATAAAATAGAAGGAACCTTTCCGAATGTAAAAGTTGCTACCCGGATATTTCCTTGTCTAATGGTAACCAGTTGCAGTGGAGAGCGTTCGTTTTCCCAGTTAAAGAGAATCAAACATGAATTACGAACGACTATGCTACAGGAACGACTTACTATTTGTCATTCATGTCGTCTTTCAACAGCTGGACTTTGAAGACATAATAGAAGATTTTGCCTAACAGAAACACCGAAAGAAATCTTGAACAGCAACGTAAGTCCAATTTGTAAAACAGTAATCACAAACATTTTATTTGTGTATTTCTAACCATAATAACCAATAAGTTCACTAAACGAATGTACATCATTCTCATAAGTTAATACAAAGGAAATTTCTATTTTGTTGTAGGGTCCCTTAACCTGTGTGCCAGTTATCTGCATAGAAAGAGAATTACTCCAAAAATCATGTATTTTTGTATTCTGGAAATTTATTTTTTTATTTTTATTTTTATTTTTATGGGACTTAACTACAGGGACATCAGTCCCTAAACTTACAAACTACTTATGAACTACTTACTAACTAGGACGGCACAAATATCCATGCCCGAGGGGGGATTCGAACCCCCGACCGTAGTGGCCGTGTAGACCGTGACTGGAGCGCCTTAGTCTCCTCGGCCACAGCGGCCGGCTGGAAATCTTTAAGGAAATCATTAATTTTAATGGAAGAATAAATTGTGCAACTAATCATTAGTATTTGGTTTGTAATGTTTTAACCAATTAAGTCACTAAATAAACGTACACCATTCTGATGCATTTAGTTTTTTTAAGGGCCCCAAAACATTGAGTGCCCAGGGGACCCTGCATGGATTAAGACGGCCCTGGTCATGTATCCCTATGTAGGTGGGTATTAGCAAAATATTTTCACATTCAGAAGGAAAAGTCGGTGATTGAAATTTCGCAAACAGATCTCGCCGCAACGAATAACGTCGTTCTTTCAATGATTTCCACCTCAAATCGCGCAACTTTTGTGTGACGTGAGAAAACAAAACGAGCTGCCCTTCTCTGAACCTTCTCAATGTCTTCCGTCAGTACGACTGGGTAACAGTACTCTACGAAGGGACGCACAAGTGTGATGTAAGCCGTCTCTTTGGTGAAGCTGTTGCATCTTCGAAGCGTTCTGCCTATGAAACGTAACTTTTAGTTCACCTTCCCAACAATATTTTCTATGTGTATAACTTGTTCGAGATTGTAGCTCCTAGGTGTTTGGTAGAATTTATGACCTTAAGGTTTGACTGATTTATCGCGTAATTGAAATTCAGCGGATTTCTGTTAGTGGTCATGTGTATTACTTCACACTTTTCATTATTTAGTGTTAATTTCCAATTTTCGCACCATGTAGAAATTTTGTCTAAATTGCTTTGCAGTTGCATTTGATCCTCTGTTGACTTCACTAAGCGATAAACGACAGCATCATCCGCGAACAGTCTAAGGGAGCTATTCATATTGTCTCCTAAATCGTTTATAAACACAAGGAAGAGTAGGGAAGCTATAACGCTTTCCTGGGGAACGCCAGGTATCACTTCTGTTTTACTCGATGACTTACCGTCAATTACTACGAGCTGTGTCCATTCTGATAGGAAATAGTGAATCCAATCGCACAATTGGGGCGATATTCCATAAGTACGCAATTTCATTAGAAGCCTCTTGTGCGGTACACTGGCAAAAGCCCTCCGGAAATCCAGAAATATGGAATCCATTTGAGATCCCTTATCGATGGCACTTATCACTTCCTGTATATAAAGGTCAAGCTGTGTTTCGCTAGAGCGATACTTTCTGAATACATGTTGACTATTGGTTAATAGGTTGTTCTCTTCGAGGTAGTTCACAATGATCGCACAAAGTATATCTTCCAAAATCCTACTGCAAATCTACGTCAATGAGATGGGCCTGTAATTTTGGGGATCACTCCTATTGCCTTACTTATATATTGGAGTGACTTGCTCAATTTTCCAGACTTTGGGTACGGATCTTTCGCTGAATGATCGATTGTATATGATCGCTAAATATGCAGCTATTCGTCTTCTTTAGTGAACGAATTTCAAAAAGCTGTGTTTAGCAATTCTGCGTTAGCAGTACTGTCATCGGTAGGATTACCATTGCTATACCGCAGTGAAGGTATTGTTTCTGCTTTGCTGTTAGTGTATTTCACATATGACCAGAATTTCTTTCGATTTTATGCAAGATTACGAGACAGGATTTCGTTGTTGAATCTATTATAGCCGCGGTGGAGTAGCCGAGTGGTCTAAAGCGTCTCGCTGCGGAGCGCGCAGCTGCTCGCCGTGGAGGTTCGAGTCCTCCCTGGGGCATTAGTTGTGTGTTGTCCTTAGATTAATTTATCGAGGTTTAAGTAGTTTGTAAGCTACGGACTAATTACCACGCAGTTTGGTCCGATAGATTTACAAACATTTGAAAATTTTTTGAATCTAATATAAGCTTCTCGCATTTAAGTCCGCGCTAGGTTGCGTGTTCCTGTAAAAGGTTGCCAGTCTCGGGGATTCTGTGTCTTTTCAAATTCTGCATGCGTTTTTCTTTGCTTCTGCAACAGTTATAATATTATGTCTTTGAATGTAAGCCACAACTGATATACACTGGCATTTTTAGTTTTGAAAGACTGGAGACTATCGCTCAGAAATGCATGAAGCGAATTTTTATCTGCTGTTTTGAATAATGTATGTTTCGTTTATTTTTGGTTCATTAGCGAATTTCGATATTCAGTCTCGCTTGTACAACACTATGTTCGCTAATCCCTGTATCTAGTTTGATGCTCTTTACTAGATCAGGACTATTTGTTGCTAGGAGATCAAAGGTATTTTCGCAACCATTTGCTATTCCAGAACGTTCATGAACTAACTGTTCGAAGTAGTTTTCAGAAAAAGCATTCCGAACAAGTTCAGAAGATGTTTTATATTTGCTGCCGGTTTGTTATACGTATTTATGCCAACATATCGAGGGTAAATTAAAGTCGCCGCCGATTATAACAGTATGCTTAATGTTTAATGGAGGCTACTCCTTACGGCGTTGATTCAGTAATCGTATAATTATACATTAAAACGTATTTTCCCCAATGTATATATAACACAAGGTCTCAGTGAACCTCAGTTGCCACTCCCTACTTTGATTATCAATCTACTGACGTTCGTCCTGCACCTCAGACACAGCAGAACAGCGATGTAGGCAGTTTATTGTTCTATGGGCGTGGATTTGTTAGCGGTGTTCCCGGGGACAAGGGGTATCCTTCTCTCTGTATGAGTAAGCAAAATATTGACGCTTGAACTGTGAACCGTATGAATGTTTAAAGTTGCAGACAAATACTGATTCTGGAACGACTAATAATAAAAAATAAAATAAAAAACTGGGAAGAGTGTGTAAAGATATCCTGACGCAATCCCTGTTATCAATGTCCTTACACCAGAAGTACGTCTACGGTTATGTTGAAACACTGTCTCCACTGAGAAATTCATTCAGTTTTTTTTTTTTTTTTTTTTTTTTTTTTTTTTTTTTTTTTTTTTTTTTTTTTTTTTTTTTTTTAGAAATATATAAACCTGTAACACATTATGGCTCTGATATTCCACTCTATCGAATTTCATGCAAATGGGCACGGTGCTGTATCAAGTCGAACGATGTCTTAAACTCAACCTGTGACACTGCTGTCGCTAAAGCTTTCTGGATATCGTGGATGGATGTAGCGAGCGATTTTTCACAAGATCGTCCCTTTTGTATCACAAGTTGATTTCCACAAAGGAGATTTCAGTCTTTAGCAATGTCATATTACACGAGTATTAAACATGATGCAAAACTCACCTCTCTAAAAGTATGCCAGAATAAATCGAATGGTAGACACACCCAATATTACCGTTAATTAAAATGTATACAGATGCTTCTCATCAGAAGGTGTTATGTTTCAGCCACAGATTAAATTGTAATTCTCTTATTTGTATTATAATTCTGTCCCGATACATTCTATATGCAAATTACTGAGAAATATTGCGTACGTCACTACTCTGCTGTCCTGGAAACAAAACGGACCGATAATGACTACATTCCTGTCCAATCACAGAGATATATATGTTTTCCTGCAAATATCATCTTTGAAGAACAAAGCCAGCTTGTACCGAGCGTTAAAACTGTTGGGTATTAAAACAATGGAGACAAAAAAACGAATCTTAGCCGTTGCAGTCAGTGTAATATCCAATTCACTGCGTGACAAGTGATATTGTATATAACAGTGTATTGTTAGTTGCAGTCGAACAAACAAACTATCTGATTCAGAAGTGGACAAATGAGATTTAGCTGGCTACTGATAATGACTTCAGCAACCGAATTAACCTTTCAGAACTTACATCTCAAACAACGCTAGCGCTTTAGTTAGTTTTCGATTTAGAATGTTCACTCATTCTTCCACAAAGTTATAGGATCTAATGAATCTGCTAATTCCATCTATCGCTTATTTAAAGTTAATTCACACGAAGTGATGGGTGCAATCGACAAGGGTTTGCAAATCGATTCCGTATTTCTCGATTTCCAGAAGGCTTTTGACACCGTACCTCACAAACGGCGTGGTTATGGTATATTACCTCAAATTTGCGATTGGATAGGGGATTTCCTGTCATAGAGGACACAGTTCGTAGTATTCGATGGTAAGGCATCGACAAAAACAGATGTGATATCTGGCGTTCCACTGGGTAGTGTTATTGGTCCTCTGCTGTTCCTTACTTACATAAACGATTTAGGGGAAAATCTAAGTAGCTCTCTTAGATTGTTTGCAGATGACGCCTTCATTTATCGTCTAGTAAAATCATCTGAAGATCAAAACCAACTGCAGAACGATCTGAATAAGATATCGCTATCGTGTAAAAATTGGCAATTGACACTAAATAATGAGAAGTGTGAAGTCGTCCACATGAGTACGAAAAGAAATCCGTTAAACTTTGTTTACAAGATAAATCAGTCAAAAGTGAAGGCCGTAAACTCCACAAAATACCTAGGAATTACTATTACTCCAGACTTAAATTGGAAAGAACACGTAGATAATGTCGTGGGAATGGCGAACTAGAGACTGCGTTTTATTGGCAGGATCCTTAAAAAGATGCTACAGAAAAGAAACTGCATACACTACTCTCGTCCGTCAATTTTTGGAGTATTGCTGCCCAGTGTGGGATCCTTATCAGGTGGGTTTGACGGAGGACACCGAAAGAGTCCAAAGAAGGGCGGCTCATTTCGTATTGTCACGTTACAGGGGAGACACCGTTACGGATATGATACAGGATCTGGGATGGGAATCATTACAACAAGCTTATCGCTGCGGCGTGGGCTACTTACCAAACTCCAATCGCCAACATTATCCTCCGAATGCGAAAATGTATTGTTGACTCCCACTTACATAGGTAGAAATGATCATCAGAATAAAATACGAGAAATCAGAGCTCGAACGGACAGATTCAGGTGGTCTTTCTTCCCGCGCGCTATTTGAGTATGGAATGGGAGATGAATAGAATAATGGTCGTTCCTGAACCACCTGCCAGGTACTTAAATGTGTTTTGCAGAGTATCCCATTTAGATGTAGATGTAAAGTAATGAAAAGTAAATTTAATAGATGTAACAAAAGTGACCGATCAAGATATCGTCGAAAAACACTTTCTACCGGGTACAACGTATTAATTAACCACATAGTGATGACAACAATATGTAACGGGGTGGAGAAAATGATATGAGAACCATGTAGTATATTATATCGTGTTACAACTAGGCTGCACTGCGTATGTTCTAAAACTGAGACGCTACATCAGTGCGTAGCGGACGTACGAAATTTCCATAGTATCTTTTAGTGTATTCTACACTTTGTTCTGCATCTGTTGAGTCAGCAAAACACAATACTCACTTGGGTATGTTATGATAGAAACAGTACGGGATAGAGTCACTTCGTCATAATTTGGACATCTCTTTCGCGGTACTTGGCAGCATCTGTTATTACTCTAACTCCGCAGAAAATTGAGAATATATATGTCTCATCATCCTCCTCGACAAAGAAACTGCGTACTAAGACTTACATATTGCTAAAACCACTGACGCATCACAATATAATGATGCGGATACACAGCGAAAGTGTCTCAGGCGTGCTTTTTAGAAAATTAACAGAAATCTCTCCTAGCCAACAAACTAACCAAGCCTCAATTGGACCGTCCCATTCTATATATTTACATTCAATTACAGGCTAATTCATATCAAAGAAATTCTCTTTTTGCTTTTGAAAAAATAGATTTCTCGAAAGTCTAATATTAATATGAATTACCCTGAAATAGAATGTAAATAGTACAATAAAATTTCTCTCTTTGGATCTCTAGTGCCTCACCCCAATTATATAGAGAGTCAAATGGTTCGTAAAAATATTCCGGTAATCTATATCGCTTCGCCCTGCAGTAACAAAGATCACTTGCAAAATTGATAATGATGTGCAGATGGTAGGGGGCGCAACAGATAAATAAAAGGAAGTTAGAGTAAAAATTGAATACATTAGACTGAGAAAATGTAAATTTACCTTTTGAGCAACGAACCAATAGCTCGCTTGATGGGACGCATTCGCATGGTAACGACCACTTAGCAACTGAATATGAAAATCACATGCCCGCCAGGGAGTAAAAACCGATGCAAGATGGTGATCCCATACGCATGCTGGAATACTTGAGTCTCTAATCAAGCTCTGTTTCGATTTTATCAGTAATTAGTCAAACTGTTAAAAACGCTATGAAAATTTCTTTCATATGAAAGTCGAATAGTAAGGTAAGTAAGAACAAACAATTAGTTATTGACATTTAGTAAACTAACTATAGTCTCAGTTTCGACTACTTATTTAATGCTCCATGTTAAACATTGGTAGTAACACCGCTTGGATGTTGAATTTGAGCACTCTGAGCCTGTGAGATGTTCGGAATGTTTCTTGACAAATTACAATGTGGCTGCTACGAATACAAAATATTTTTAGATTCCGCTACAGTAGCAGCCTTTTACGTGTGATATTGACATCAAGTTCAAAACAAGAAGTAAGAAAGCAATTCTTTGCCATGTACAATAGAACGTTATTTTCCAAATGAAAACATGGCGGAAAACGCACAGGAATGTGTTCAACATTTTAATGTGAATATGGAAGCACGAGGCAGTTATATTATCAGATACCAGAATTTTACATCCAGGTTGCATAGCGATCAAGGGTATTATCGCATCGTGATATCTATAAGCGGTAACAACTCTTAACAGATGTACGAAGTAATAAAATGATGAAAAACATTTACGTACAAATTAAAATAGCTCAGAAGTTCAAGAGTACGTTCTGTCACAAAAAGGTTTGAGTTTGTGGTAAAACTTCTGTGGCAGTGCGTAAATGACATTCATGCTGATCTCATTTAACTGATACGTCAGCCACTGTGAGACTTCACCTGACCAAAACTGTTAATATGAACAGCCCCATTAGCAACTGTTCAGCATTCAGCTTTTTAACAAAAATTCTTCTGGGTATACAAACATTGTAATTCATTGTAGTCATGGAAAACGTAGTGGTTTGTTGCTACTCTCTGGGTCCTCTGGTCAGTAAATGAATAAAACATGGCCATTAGTGATCAGACTCTGTAGTGTTACATGCGCCTCCACATGATAAACAATATTTATTTGCCCACATTTAAATTAATTATGCTTATATTAGTTTTTTTTCTTTTAAAAGGAAGGAGCAGTGACGCTTTTTTTTCTGTATTATGCTCTCGTCTAGTAATAAACGTCTCTTCCATATTACGTTTGTATACGACCTGATGAACTGTGAAAATGTCTGTACGATATATCTCGATGAGAAAGTTGTAATTGTAATGATGTACTGATTTTATTACATGATCTCGACTGTGTGAATTTAATGAGATTTTACAAAGGTAACTGAACTTTGAATGTGATGTATATGTAGACTTGCTTCATTTATTTAAATAATAATTTTTCGTGAGTTTACCGAAATTTGTCCGAGTACTTATTTGTAGTAAGATTGGAACCTTATTTTAACCTTTCACATTTTTCATGTAACTGTGGTGCAATTTATTTTTTAGGACAAAATAATAACGAATTACACTGATTTACGAATCCAATTGTTGGAGATGTGTACAATAGGACCCATTTTTATCACGTTCTTTTATTAAATAATTATTCTAACTGTGACCGTGAGATTACGAACAACTTACCATTTTCGAATAGTAACAGATCAATTAGCCGGAAACTTAGTTACAAAATCAGCAATAGTTATAATGTCACCAACAGTTAGGTTCACTTTGCTTATCAGTATCAGCCAGGTTAGAAAAGGATTTTAAGTACTTTCTTGGTGTGTGGCTCATTCATTTCTCTAACAGTAGAGCATAGTACATTTCAATAGATAGATGGTTTTGCTATGTAATCAGTATTGAAATATTTCTTCCAACCACTCTTTACAGTTTTTCTATTTCGTGCTCACATTTACTTGCAAATATTTATACTAATTTATAAATTTTAATTAATATAATAAAATTAAGGGAGGAATGTTTCAATTTGGCACCCAACTTTTAGGCCTCGATTGAAATAAACTAAAAAAAAAAAAAAAAAAAAAACTGTGTTCTAATTTGGATATTTGTTCTTGTTTCATGCTCTACAACTGAACAAGTTATGAAAACTAATCATAAGACTAAACCGAATTTTGAAAAACAGAACAACCATTTCCCGGAAAAAGGAGTTCATCAATGCCGTAAAGATAAGGTAAGGAACACCAGTTACGAATATTTCCGTGGTTATGTATGACGACATTCTGCAGGAAATATCAGTTTGCTCATGAGTAATTAAAGTTTTAACACTCTGAAAAATTTTATTTATAGCATTTAACTTCTCATTCAAAGGTTGTCAGACATGGCTTCTGCCGCGCGTATGAAGATGGACGCGCTCTGTTCATGAACTATTGTATTGTTGAGTGTCTTCCTTGTGACTTAGTAAATTTAAATATATATATATATATATGCGTGTAAAGTTACTGTACCGTGTGAAGATATTACTTAACTGTGGCGAAATAATTGTTAGATTGTTAATTGTTGCTAGCTTCATTTGATTTCGTATAAGCAAATTATGG